>CM067109.1:73833800-75083800 GCA_034008185.1 Gorsachius magnificus
CCTTCAGCTAAAATTCTTCTCATGAATAGCCAAAGACAGATGCCTAAGTATGTCCAAATAAATATACAAGGCACGTATCAGGTCATTTAGTTTTGAAGCACTGTGTATAACTGCCAGAAACCTAAAAATTAAATTATTGAACAGAGGGGTCATATTTACATTGAGGAATTTTAAATTTACATTTTCCCAACCTGGTAAGTTATTATCTGCTTTGTGAACAATTAATCTCCTTTACAGTTAAGTACTCTCTCACCTAAATATACAAGCATTAACTGAAAGTATTTGAGCTCATGGGAAAGTGGAAAATATGCAAAATTGCCTGTCAACTGCATTAAGGTCCTGACGTGTCTGCCTCGGTTACCATCTCTTTCTCCCCTTCATCAAAAGTATGTCTCTTTTTAAACTAAATTATATAAACCCATCACCTATTTTTTCCCCTTTAGAACTGATCACCTTTCTCAGAAGTCTGTGTACTTAAGAAGTTCTTTGAATTTAATCTAAACACCTAATGTGAAGTAAACCCAGCACACCAAAGCAAAATACACAGAGCTCTTACTTACCTCAGCGTTGTAGAATTTGGTTTTCACATCTAGTGGTTTAAGAACCTGAATGAAATGGAAAAAAGGCAGATTGACAATTGGTTTCTCAGAGGACTTCAGCATAAACTGTTTACAAGTGCTAGGATCTTTACTAAAGTGCTGGTTTCCTTTTTGATCTTACACAGAACAGGTGCATAATGGAATATACAATACAATCAACTTGGCTAAAACCCCATAATTCAGAGTATACGTTTGCTGCTGCTTATTTGCACACTTGACTGCACTTCTGGCACCTAAGCACTGGCCTCTCACAAAACCAGACAAATCCAGTGCATTAAATAGATCTATGTCTTTAAAATAAGATAACATCCATCTTGTATCCTGAAGTGGTCTGCATTTGCTTTCAAGAGTGAGCAAGAACCATGTAATATTTACAAGTCCTTCAGTGTTCTGCAGCAGACAAAAGTTGCTGAGGGCTGCTCTAAAAATAAATTAAACAGAGAACTACTCATGTGATTAGCTTAAGCAAAAAGCCATTACTAGGCTTCACTTCCTTCTTGAAAATGCAACTTGTTACAAGAAATTAAAAAGCCAATAAATAGTTTTTATGGCATGAGAATAAATCAGCAAGAGAAAACAATTTGATGATATAAAAGGTGATAAACTGTTCGTTCATAAGTGCTTGAATTCTGTGTATAAAGCCATTACAGTTAACACATTCAAATATTAACACTGATGTAGCTGACAGAAATAATCTTGTATTATACTTTTAAGGAAACAAATCTAAGTTACCTTGCTGAAGACATTTATTTCCCTTTACACAAGGCAACTTTTCTTTTGTTTACATAGAAGTGTACTGCATCCTGAGAGACCCCTAAAGTTCCAAGTTGTGAACAAATATTTTAGCCCTGAAGAATTCAAGATTAAAAAGTAGTCTTCACAGAGATTTTTGCATTATAACATACATAATGTTAAAAACTTTCAAGTAATGATAATTATACCTTTCTAGTCAAAAAACCTCAAAGTTTTAATTTAGGTGTTTGTTGGTTGAGTGGGCTTTTTCTGCCAAATATTCTGTTTCAGTGAGCTGCTTATTAGTTTCCCTGTAGGATGATGTTTTCCTCGCTCTTTCTGATAAAAAAAGTCCTTCCATTAATTGCAGTAAATTTCAAGCATCATTCCAGTAAAAATCATATAATTACTGTGAGATTCACACCTCCCTCCCCAAAACCAAACAACAACCAAACCCTATGAAGGATCATTCCTTCCCCATATAAACATAATGGTGTTAATTCCTCCAAGAAAGCTTTGGAACAAAAAGGCGCTATTGATCATTATTAAACTACATATAATGGTTGAAAAAGAATCTGTTTAAAACCAACTGTAACACCAGTTCAACTTAAAAGATCCTAAAATACATAACTGAAAGTTGAGAATCTGTCAAAGAAATATTTTTTTTTTTTGTTATAGAATAGCTGGTGGCACCTCTATCACTAGCAGCCATCAATTCCCATTATAAAGACATTGTTCAGTTTTCTGTAACATTTCTTTTTGTTTCTTCTCAGATTTTCTAGCTGGTGCCTCCATGACAAATTTTAAAAATAACAACCAAAATTGCTCAGTGAAGTATTTTTCTCATAATGAATCAGAGAGTATTTATAGAATGGTGTTAAAGTGTATGTATAGTTTTTGAGAAGCTCTTACGCTTCATTGTTTGAGGGAAAAGCTACAGATTTGACAGACAGCTGGCCATAACTATTCTGACATTAAAGCTGCCTGTGTCGGATTCAGTTAAAAACCCCAGAAATTACAATAAGCATATAGACCCCTGAAAAATGTGCACAAATAAGTTTCCAAAGCAAACCTAAAGGAGACAAACTGACTAACAAAGGTTCCAGCAAGAACAAGGGTAGGAAAGGGAGCAAAGATCAAAACTGGAAACTGGCAAATGTGTACGTTACTGATCAGAGAAAGCCTAGAGGGGACAGTGGGACAGAATACTGAACTCCTGGGGGACAAAGAATGGAGCAATTGAAAGGGAAACAGTTTTACCAGGAGAGCAAGACAAAACACACAAAGATTAAAATCAGCTTCAATAAAAATGAAAAAAACCTGCAGAGCTTCTGGGTTCAGAGGAGAGTGTAACATGAAAATTGATATGGAATGATTTTCCCTAGGACTGTCTGGAAACATCTTTGACTAATCAATACCTGCCATTTCAAGGCCCACAAGTACTCACAGCACTTGGCTGTTCTTTGCCTGTAGCATATGGCAATTTAGCCTTCTAAAGACCAAAATGTTTTTTTCTTAAGTATCTAGACAGAATACTAGAAAAGAGCAAAATGAAATCACCTGCAACTTGCAAAAGATACTGGTCTCATAGAATGCTCCTGTATTGTCAGACACTCTCTGAGAGTATTTAAAAATTTATTCAGTAAAGCACATCACCCAATCCTCCATGCTATGGGAAAGAGCCCACAATCATCCAAGTCTCAGCCTATTTCTCTAAAAAAAAAACATCCATTAAACACACAGCTAAAATAGACTCCTTCCTGCCAGAACCAGACCACAGATAACAGTAATTTCCTGCTTTCCTCAGTTACTCTAATCTCAAGTCTTGAAACTTGTATGGTGGAACAAAAGGTTTCAACTCTATCAATTACTTCTTTGGCTATTAGTCAGATGTAACACATTAGACTTCTTTGTTTAGTTTCCTTTAAAAATCAAACCACTAAGTTCCAATTTAAAAAAGGTTACACACACTAAAAGAAGAATCAGAATTTTACAATCTAAATTCAAAGGATAGATGTGTCAAAATCAGAATGAACAATACTTGTTCTGTTCAAAAATAATCATAAAGCTGGCTGCTTTTTTTTTAAAGAGTAGATTTTTCTTTCTCAATAAATGAATAAAAATAGTAAGATGTAACATTTATAATTTCTGAAATGTTTAAGTGCATGGTAATTAGAAGCCATCAGTTCAAGTGAAGTTTGAAACACTAGTTTTTATCAGTTCACTTTTAAGAGTCAAACAGATTTTTAGAATGTAAAAGAGCTTTTGAAGTATCAAATGTTTAAAAATGGGTTTTCCAGATTCATCCACTTATTAAATGTAGAATACTTCATGCAATACCTGAAATTTGAAGAACTTTCTGAAGTACATCTTCTCTCCTGTCTGCGTAGTGTAACTTACTGCACAAACTAAGCTGAAAGAAACAATTTTTTTAAAAAATAATTTTGAATTATTTTAAATTTTGTGCCTATATCAAAGCAGCACCAGAACAGCATGCAAGTGCTGCAGTTTCATTTAAGATCATTTAATCACAGAAAAATTTAAAACCTTACATGTGTGTTCCTATCTCCTTTACTTCATGATGGATCACATCATCAATGCAGCAGTCAGGTTTAAGTTCTGACACTGCAGCACTAGAAGCTGAAAGGTTCAAGCGCTGGGAACTTGTCTGAAGATCAGCCTGGGGGCAGAAAAACAAAGCATCAGTTAGAACTGCAGCTGCTTAAAGCAATCTAAAGAAAAATAACTCGTTACAAAGCACTAGGTTTCACTAAGCATTTTGTACCCTATATGCTTTTATACATATTTTATAAACTAAGATACGTTAAGAAGATACTTGTCAAAGCTAAAGACAAGTTCTAAAATATAAACGGTCCAGTCCTTTAATATGCAGCTTGTAATATCTCTATTTATGTTTTACACTGAGTTCCACAATGACTTCTGGAATTTCTATTCTCAGCGTATTATTTGTTCAGCAAAAAATGCAGGAAAAAAAAAAGGTGCACTAGAAAAGAACTCATGTGAAATATAAGCAAAATACAAGTCAATGAATGCTTTACAGAGACTTGCTTTGATGACCTATTGAAAGTGGAAGTAAGTGAATATAACTCCAATTTTTTAGCTGTGGAATTTTTACTGCACCAATTCTCCAGAGAAGCTTTATAACATATCCATTTTTTCATACAATCCTAGTTTTTCATTTTAATCTTTAAAGATTTCATTTCTATTTTTATGTCTTATTGTTTCCAATTTCCAGGTATATTTTCTGGATTGGAAAAAGCGGCATGTATTTCCTAAAGTCTATATATTAGCATTAAGCATGTAAGATACTGTCAGAAAACATACTCAACATACTTTTTTTTTTTTTTTTATAAATCCAGTAAGTAGATTTATCTTCACATACCTTCACCAGTATGTCCTTGACAACTTGATTACTATCATTGTGTACACTAATGTAACTGGAAAAAGTCTCTCCCAGAAATATATTTCTGTGTTTAAAAAAAAAAATATGCTTAGTAACAGTTATTTTAAAAAAAGTACAGAGCATCTCATTGAAAGCCCTTTAAGTTCTAATTAAAATACACACATGCATGTTTGCCAGATCAAATCTTAAAAGTACATTGGCATTTTCACACCCATACTTCTAAATGTCATCCTTCTAAGACAAATAACTTCAAAAGAGATCAGACAAATAAATCACAATCTTTTTCTAGATAAAAATCTCAGAATAGGCAGATGGTTTGCAGTACCCCGAAAAATCACTGTAGTAAACTCTGTTAGTATAAGATGTGGTTGATAGCAGTGCATTACATTAGAAATTCACCTACAGCTGCAAATTTCTTTCAACTTTCAATCCTTATTACATTCAGAATCAGGCTACAGACAAGGAACATCAGCCAGCACACATTTATATATCAGGTCACATTATAAAGCAAGCCACAGGTTAATTTTAAAATAATTTAACATCTCATTGCATAACAATGATGTTCAAAGAGAAAGAAAAGTAATAAACACAGTAGCACTAAATGAATCCTAAACTTTGCACGTTACAGTTAAAATAATTAATTCTTACCCAAAATTTTGAGGCAAAGTCAGCATTTCTCCTAGCATCAAAGTTTCTGCTCCCTTTACAGTAGATGGATCATCTTTCATGAGCTGGTTAAATAGATTACCTGTAGAAATATCGAATTGCTAGTATCTAAATATTTGCTAAGTCTAAAGCTTTGACTACATTTAAGTTATGACACTTAACCACATATTTACATGTAATTTATTTCAGCCATACTTATTTTACAACCAACTTTTTTAGGGATGAAATACGTATCTATAGGCCTTCTGATAAATTATAACTTACTTCCAGGCACTTGTCTCCAATAAATCATTCAGTATACATACTGAAGAGCACAATCCCAAAGGCATTGCTCAAATTAACATTAAACTAAATAAAGCAGATTACCTAACAGAACTAATTAATCCCACTTTCTCTTCCTCTGCTTGCTTTGTATTTCCACAAAATCCTCTTTTCTTGAATCTTTCCTTAGCCTCTTATGCTTGACTTCTAGACTGCAACTATGACTGGGGGACAACCCAGGGATTTCCAATTTATGACTGTACACCAAGCATAACACAATTCAAAAGCAGGTGACTCTTGCAAAATAATTTTCCCTAGATCATTCATGTGTTTGTTCTAATTACCAGGGCATTTTCTCCAGGTAAAAAAAAGACACTAACACCAACCTTTCTAGAATTACACATTTCTCTCTTACAACTGACTTTCATCTTGTGTGATAATTGCTCAGACTTTGAGGTCATGTGTTTGCAATACCATCACCAAGTTTTCAAAGCTGTAGGTCAAAAGCTGTAGAGTGCATGTTGGTATTTTCCTATAGCCATTACCAAACATAAAATATACTGCAGTTTCAGATCACGATCTACGGGAGGATGTAAGACTCCTCTGACATCTAAGTCACATTGCTTAAAGCTGGTAATACGTACATAATAGGCAGTAGAAATTACATACCCGGCAAATCTCTTTCTTCACAAGTCACAGGAATATTAGTGAATAAAGTAGGTTTGGTTAGCCTCATCACTGCAAAAATCAGAAAATAAACCATAGGTCAATGAAACAAGTATTTTTTTAATTTATTTTTTTTAAAGCATAATTTTGTCTTGCTCTCCTTCCACCAAAAAACCCATCACCACCAAATGTTAGCCTGAAAAAAGGTAACACCTTTTTGGATCACCTGGCCTTTTTCAATATAAAAAATTCCCTGCCACTCTGAGATCCAAGAGCATTGGTGATGTCATTACTCCCTCTTGCTTTATTCCCCTGGTGCACTAACATCTACTGCTTTCAATCTTAGGTCCTGAAAGTCTTATACCTGTTACAGTGTTAAGTGTTTTGAGGACTTCAGGAGAAGTGTACCAGTTTTGGGGTTTTTTTTTTGTGGACTCCCTAGGCTAAGCGCCTGTTCTGTGACACTGGTTGCTCTAGAATGGGACATGATGACTAGTATGGACGCGTTCAAACTCCAGGCTATAAGGAATTGCATTTACACCCTAATCTCCAAAACATACACAAGATAGAGTTACAAGTCTAGAAGTCTACATTATTTACACAACCATTTTTAGTCATAAACTTTAAACTCAAACCAGCAAAACCATCACAAAAACCTCAGGAACACACTTACAAAAAACCACTTTATCAATAATGACAAAAATCAAAATCACTGAGATCTTGCTATTAAAAACCCTCTACTTCAAGAAGGTGGTATTTTCAAAGGCTATTTTAACTCAGAATACTAAGAAATACATTATTTTTATCTATATTACAGATTTAAGATGTAGATTTTTAAAAGAATTCCTCCCTACTCATATAAACCAATGGACCTAATTTTGCACATTAAAGCATTCACACGAAACAAAGTCGAGCATTTGTAACCTTAGGTGTTGATCTAAATATGTAAAAATTACCAATTTGTTTTTCTTGAAAACTTAAACATAAACCCATATAATTTCTGAAAAATAAAACTAAAAAATAAAATAAAAGGATTTATCTTGACTGCAACAAAATCAACGTCCTTGCACTGACACATGTATTGTGTTTTTATCTTTATTAATACTTTAGTACAACGTCTGGCCAGCATTCACCTTCCAGTTGTGTAAAATACTCAATTATTTCGATATACACTTGGGTGTAGTGGACTGTGTTGGTTCACAAGAACTTACACTACCATATAGCAGACCTATGCAAGTTAGCATTAACACAAACAAATCTCAGTTTTCACATAATAAAGATAATACATTCTCTTTGTTATGGTTAAAAGTCGAAAAACATGACCTCTAAAGGCTTAGAACTATGAGGTAAATAAAAAGCCCCAGAATATACAAACCAGGGTAAATTCAGAACCAGATTCAACACTGCAAAAGAATAATATAAATACTGAATTACATGCATAAGAACTAAGCAATTCTGGAACAGTTCAAAATGAAAGTCTGGATTTGGTGCTATCCAGGACTGTAATAATTCTGTAGAGAAACCAAATGTGGTGTTCACTTTTTATTTCACGACAGTTACCCAGCCAAGGTGCTCGCGGCACACGCATCATTATTTGCATACAAGCCAGCCCAAAGCAGCAGAAAGCTGAGAGCTGCCACTGAACAGTGACACCGATCTCTCCGTTTAGTAAGATGTTTGTTTAGCTCTCCTGTTGGTATATTAAATAAATACAGTAGGATTGTATTATTGGCAGTTACCTGATTTTATTCAAATCTACAGTAAGTCCATTTAAACTAGTACTTGCTGACTATTTCTAAAGGAACAGCTACAGATCAAGTTTAGTCATGCTGAAGACAATAAACAAACAAATCGTGGCATGAAGTCAAAACAAATAAATTAAGATATGTAGACTAGCATATTTAATGGGACTCCTAAATTAATATTAGAAAATGTTGTATCTTTGCAGGACGACCTGATCTCTTTTCTTCTAAGATCCTAGACACAAAATACAACATTAAATAAAACTCAAATCATGCTGCATTCTACTCCATTATATCTTTAAAAATGCTGACCCACAAAGAAACTTTGTTACTATTAGCATTAAGCTCAGAAAAATAGTTTCAGTGAAATAACTTGGATATACAAGCTTTAAAACTAATAATGACCCTCAGTTACTCTAGACAGCATTTTACATTAATAGGTCACAAACACCCTAAATGTCAATGTAAGACTCCCCCCTTTACATTCAAAGTTTAGACTTAACATGATCCAAACTGAGCAATATCCTTAATCTTAAACTAGAAAAAGATATGCAATGCCTATAATAAAATATAATTATTCTAGCATAAGAATGTCATCAAAATAAAAATGTAAGTAACAGTCCAAGGAGACCTTATATAGTTTTTACACAAAGGGATCTCCATTATGCTTATGTGCACTTTTATTTGACCAGTGTTAGTGATAATCTAACAATCTACAAATACCCTTCACTTATTTTTCCCTCTTTTCCAGATTCCACAGACCTTGACCTCCAGCCACAGCAAAATTATCTGTAGATAGTAGGGGTTCCTAAGAGAAATACATACCCTTTCAGTCATATCGATCCCAGTTTAACTGCTCTACTGACCCTCCAGATATTGAATTGAGAAAGGACAGCATGACGTTGAAACACTTTATTCTTTCAGGTGACAAGAAGTCATGTTCAACTCAGCCTTTTATCACCACAAAACACATACAAGTCCTCAGAGACCTTCCATAATGACAATAAATAGGGGTTTACAGATAGAAGTCTGATTTCTTAATTTCCTGACCTAGAGCTGGAAGTTACTGCTTTCTTGTTCCCCAATATAATTAGAGACAAAAGACCAGAAACATCAGGAAAAAAAATATCTTATTACTAAAGTCATAAACCAGCAAATACTAAGTTGTTCATTACTGAAACTTTCATTAGTATTTCTGGGAAAATATGGTTAAAGTTACCAAGACAGCATATACATGCAATAGAAAGTAAGTCTGTATTTCATGTGAGCACTTTGCCTTCATTAAAAGGCACTATTTTCATTAAATAATTGGATCTTTAAAGTCTCAGTATCAAAAAAAATTACAGTTCTTTATAATGATTATTAACAACTCACTTAAAAATATTTTTCCTTCTCCTAATTTCAAAAAAGCACAGTGATGATGTACTTAGCTTGATTGAAAGCATAAATTTTATTGTCTGACACAGCTTGCCATAACAGTCTGGAATTTTTTTTTTTTTTTTCCCTGTATACCACGAAGGTAGAGAAAAGCTACAAAATGCAGTACTAAGCCAAAGAGAAATTTACTAATCTTAATAGAACCATTCATAAGTCTCCTGAAGAAATGAAGTTAAATATATTATTACAGTTCAAAAACTGTAGTAAAGTAATATTAAGTACTTTTGTGCTTGTTAACTCATCAGTTGTTCTAAAGTTTGAATATTCTAAGCTGCTTGACTCTAGTACTTCAGACAGCAATTTTATTATGAAACTCTATCTTACAATTATAAACTAAATATAATTCCAAATTTATGTACAAGTAAATTCATTTTATCAGTAAGGCTTAGCTTTTCTCTAAGAATATTTCTAACATATTCACAGTATAATATATCACAGAAAATCCATATCTGTCCCACAGATCTTTGGATAGTAGCATTGCAAGATGGCAATTCATTCTGCTTGATGAGTCTATTCAATTTTATCCAGATGTCCTCCAAATTCTGATTATTACAAATAGACTGCTCAATTGTCCACTTTGCTCTATAAAATGCATGCAGTTTTAGTCTTTCCAAATTATTTTGCAGTTCTTGAGATAAAGGAAGAATCTTTTCTTTAAGCTTAGGGCTAGGGAGAGAGACACTCCAAGACCTTTTCAATTTTTGTTTTCCATTAGGTGGTGGTTCTCCTTGATTCTCCAAGTTAACTGGTCTGTGAACAGTTTGTGCTTGGATTAAGGTCTGCCCATGTTTCATGTTAGAATGAAACTCAAGGAGATTTTTTGTGCAGTCATAATCAGGAGATTCTGCAACATATTCTGAAGTTGTAGAAAGTTGTTTCAATTCTTCTGCTTCCTCACAAGAAATAACAGGTGGCTGCTTTTTTGGTTTGAGGGGAAGTCTGTATAAATCATTTGGAAACCAGGGTGTAAATCTTGGTAACTGACGAATGGGAAACTCCTTCACTGCTGCTTCTGCAAATTTCTGCAGTTCTATTAGATCTCTCTGATATGGTCGATAATGCAAGACCACTTCCATGCTTGTACAGTAGGAATCCAGTTATTCTTAAGCAAAGGAACAGTCTCTTGATTAGGATTCTCAAATCTAGACTGAAACATCTTATTTACAAGAATTTCCTTGCCCCGTGCCGCAAAGATCAGTGGAAAACAGGACCTAAAGTAGAAGTATTATAAAAAAAATAAGATACTACCATATTTAAAAAAAAAAAAATTGCTAAACACTACAATGAAACATAACATGCACTCTCTTGCTCTCCTGTTTTTCTCCCCTAAGAATTTTGCAATCATTTCAGGTTCCATACTAGAGATCAGAAATATGCAATGATATTAAAGTCAATAAAATCTAGGACTGCTTAATCATTACACTGTCAAGATTTTGTTTAAAATAGTCACGATGCAAACAAACCCAGATACTTCTTAACTTCTTTTGCAAAATCTACAGCCTTGACACTGCACTAGATTCAATACAAGCCCAAGGATTACGCTGGTCTCTTACAAGAGCAAAATGATCAATCATACAGCCTTTTGCTTTGAATTAATTACTATCAAAATGCATTTGTAATGCCAGCTGATGATGTTTCATGTTCTCAGGTTTTTGGCTTTATTTTGTGTATGTGTATACATATATGAAAAAGGGCTTGTTGATCTTTGAATTATCATTAGCAAGTTTTACTGTGACATGCAGACACCATTAAAAACTCTTTCTACAAGTTGTTGTAAAACTAGTAAATGGGTAGAAGATGGGCTCCAAAATCACCTAAACACCTGCACTACTTTATCCACCTGAGCAGCATCAATCATTTCGAATGCTTACAGAATTGATTTTTTAACCAACTGTGTATTACTCCTACTTAACTAGCAGCATTTATTTATAAACAAGCACGGTTAAAAAAGAAAAGAAAGTAAATATTATGTCTGTTGACTGAAATAAGGTGAAAGTGGAATCTGGCTTTTCGGTGTTTCAGTTGCTGACTTACTGGTACCCAACTGTCAGCAGAAACGATCAAGTTCTCTACAAGGCTCTCTTGATTTTTGTATTAATTCTGCAAGGTATGCGAGAGACACACACTTTTTCAATTTTCACTATTCGCGATTCCTGAATCAAGGATGCAAGCCCAGTAGCTGCGCGTTAAGCACAGAATCATACAATGTTTTGGGTTGGGCGTGAGATTAAAAGGGGAAAAAACTATTAAAAGGGGGGGAAAGCAAGCAAACAAAAGAAACAGCTGGGAAACGGAAAGGAAAATTTAAGAGAAGATTTTCTTTTAACTGCTGAAAGCCTTGTGCAAAACGCAAACAGATCGAGCGGCCTCGACGCCCCCATGGAGCAAGGCGCGAGCCCGCGTGCAGGCCCCTCGGCCGCTGGAGCCAGCCCGCCCCCCCCGCCCCCCTCCCGCCCTCAGGCACCTCCCGCCTTGCGCCCCGCCGCCAGGGGCTCCTGCCGGGCCGCTCCCTACTCGATCTCCTTCTAAACGGAGGGAAGAAGCGGCCTCGCCTCCGGAAGGCACACGCTCTGTCACGGCTGCTCCGCAACCCGCGGCCCGCGCCGCCCTCTCTGACCGCGGCGCCCCGCCTCTCCCCCAGGCCCAGCCCGTCTCGCCCCTCAGCGCCGGCCCCAGCGCCGGGGAGGGCGGGTGGGCACAAGCGGGCCCGGCGGGCCGCGCTGCTGGTACCTTTCAGAGCCAGCAAGTGCTCCTGCTTCGGCTGGTTAACGTCCATGGCGCCACCCCTACGGACGGGCAGACGTGCCAAAACGCTGCCGCTGGCGGAGAACGCTCGGCGGGGCGAGAGACGGGGTGACCCCGTGCGCGGAGCCCGGGCGCGGCAAACACCGCCGCACCCGGAAACAGCTGTCCCAGGATGCAACTCGCCACGGCGCGGCACCGGCACTACAGCCCCCAGAACCCACTGCCCGCCGCCCCTCGCCGGCGGGCGGGGCGGGCAGGTGCTCCGTGGGCGTCCCGGGGGTTCGCCCCCCCTTGGGTGTAGTCCGCCAGACGCCACGGGGGCAGCTGCCGGCTCCCGCCCCCCGCCGCCAGTCTGCTTCCGGCTGGCGGCCGCTCCGCCCTCCCCAAGATGGCGGCCCTGGGTGTAAACAAGGTCGGGGCCGGTGCCGCGCCGGACGGCAGCCGGGGACCCGGTGGCAGCAGCCGCGGTGGCCCGGCTGGCGCCGCAGTGAAGGTGAGACGGGCTGCTCGGCCCTTGGCGCCGTCCGGCCCGGCCGCCTCCTTGCGGCAGGGTGGGCCGTGGCTGCGCCATCTCTGCCCCAGCTGGGGGAAGGGGTAGCGCGGGGTCTCCGGGAGAGGAGGCGTCCCCTGAGGCGGCGGGGCTCGGCTCGGGCCGGGCTGGGAGGCTGCTTCCGAGGACCTTTCCCCGCCTCGTCCCCACAGAGCCGTGCTGCCGTGGGGTGCCTCGGGGCGGGCTGCGAGGCGGGAGGCCTCTGTGTGAGAGGAGAGAGGAGAGGTGGCTGCCTCCGAGGAAACATAACGCCTGGGCTCCCCAAGGTGGTTAGCCGACGCTGTTGTCTTACGGATTGTTGGGTGTTTGGTTTTTTGTTTTGTTTTGGTTTTTTTCCTAAACTACGATTAATTTTGCTTTTTATTAGTGGTTTAAGATGCTCCGGTCCCCTGATGTTTGTTCCTGCTACCTCGATGCTGCGTTTTTAGCTTCATAAATGGCTAACTTGGTATGACTGACCTTTTTATGCACACCAGCTATGAACGGATACTTTCTCCACCGGCTGATAGTCTGCTTTGGCAGGGTCTTGCCCTCCATTTCCTTTTCCTTGTGAGGATGTTTCTGCTTATGTAGTTGTGCTGCTTGCCCAGTGGGCTTTTCTTGTGGCAGTGCCTTAAATGAAGTGGGCAAGATACTAGTGGTGATCGGGTGGGATGCTGAAGAGTTAAAAAGACCTGTTCATGTCTGTTTATTTTTTAAATATGACTTGTATGATTGTTATTTGTGTATGCAAAGCAAAATTAATGACTTGGCCTATCTGCTGTGATTGCAGGAACTTCCACAAAATAAACTGTGTGATATAGCTCACTGTATGAAGCTTTGCTTTTTTTATCAGCTCAAAATCAAATATGGTCTTTTTAACTTACAGGTTCTTGAGTGTGGAGTCTGTGAAGATGTATTTTCTTTGCAAGGTGACAAAGTTCCCCGTCTGCTTTTGTGTGGCCATACTGTCTGCCATGACTGTCTCACCCGGCTTCCCCTTCATGGCAGAGCAGTTCGTTGTCCTTTTGATCGCCAAGTTACTGAATTAGGTAAGAAAATGTAAGTCTAAAGTTCTTAAAGCCTGTCAGCTAAGAATGTCTAGAAGACAATGCTAGATACAGATTCTTAATGCTCCACTTAGTGATAATATGTCCAATTAATGAATGTGCAGTGCTCCTCTTCATTCAGAGAAGCTCATAGCACTGTTAAGCAGTAGTAGAATAGGTATCTTAGAAAAAGAAAGTCAAGATTTCATCTTTATCTTCTTGAACCTGGGCTTGTAAACTTTATACCTTAAAGTCTTTTTGTACAGCTGTATTTACAGAGGGACTACTCTATTTTAAACCAGTGTCTCAGGGTTCCTGAATGGGTATTAGTTTCCTGTTGGCCTAAACACTAAATAAACAATGCAATTAAATAGGTAGCTTCTTTAGCAAACGGATTTGTCTGGATTCATGATGAAGCGTTGTAGAGGGAAGTACCAGTAATAACAAACTGTTTTTAAAAATGCAGAGTAATTCTATACATGCAGTAACTGATAATGGCCGGCTATTAATGGGAATTCCCCTACTGTAGGAGTGTCTGCAGACAGTATTTGAAAGGATAAGGTGCAGCTTTTATCCAACAGTGGAGGTTTATTTTAGGCAAAAGATGACACATGCTCATAATCCCTTCAGAACGGGACTTGCCTATTCAACGTAGGGTTACAGAGAAGACAGATTATCAGAAGAATTTCTACTGAGAAGAACTTGTTAATAGAACTGGCTCCAGCAGTTTTAGATAGCACAGGGGGGAAAAGCTCTTGGAAGAAGGAGAATCCTCAGAGAAGGAGTAATCCTTGAAAGAAATGTTTAAATACCAAATTCACTGGAATGAGAATTACTTCGCAGTCAGAGAATCTGCTAGATTGTAGACCAAACTGACAGGAATATTAAGGCAGTCTGTGGGATGCTTCATGGAAATAGGACTCAGGAATAGAAATACCAGTGTCATATGAAATAGGGGTTTGTTTTCTGTGGGGAGGGAGGTGGTAAGTGTGAGAGTCATGAATGGTTACCAATCTAGAAGATGGCAAACAAAAACCAACAATTTGTTTTACTTCTTATCTGTGACTGTACAGCTGCATGAGATCTCTTAAAGTATGCTTTAAAGCACAAGACTCGGTCCTGCTATTGTGAAACATTTCTGTCCAAGACTAGTACTTTATCTTGTGAAGTAAAAGTAGCATTTTTATTATGATAGAGAGCTTGTCACTTCTTAGTTTTCATAGTGCATTTTTTTCCCCAGGCATCTGCAAGTATCCTATCATTTTTTGTGGGTTTCAGGTTTAACAAAAATGAAGCTTTATAAAAACATTTAAATTTTTTTCATCTTGCATAATACTGAGGAGCTTCTGATGAAACAGTGAAATGTTATTAAACTTGTAAGGCTCCTAACAGATAGGAAGAGGGAAGAAAAGCTTCAGCTCTTGTGTCTAGGATAGTAGACTTGCATCCTACTGGCTAGTGCTAGAAAGAAGGATGATATGCTGTGACCAGAAAATTTTAGCAGAACAGCTTGAAATTAAAAATACTTCTGTGAATAAAAATGGTCTGTCTGGTGATTTGGGGCAGAAGAGGGTCATAGCCACTTTTAATCTTACCAGGTCCATAAGAACTCTCTTAAGAAATATATGCTAGAAGCAGTAATAAGAATTATGTGTTTTGTGGAGTGCAGCTCATCATGGCCCCTCTTTGAGGCTCCTGTGCATTTGTTGTCTTGCTCTAATTACCTAATAGTTAGTGCTGTGCCTGTAGTTCTGTTTCAATCTTAGAGCTCAGGAGCGGAGCTGGGGGGGAGGCATGGCAACTCTGGGCCCAGGGAACTTCTCGTCCTTCCCTCCCCTCCATTTGAGGGCACGTGAGAAAGTAAGCTCCATTTTCATCCATTTATGCAAATTGCAATTCTGCCATTTAATGAATTAGTCTCAGGAAGCTGTTTAGTATCTAAATCTAGATTATGGGATTGCTGCCAAGAAAAAGTTCTGTTGAAAGGAAAAGCTGCATAATCAGGGTATAAAGCTACCTGTGTTGAACAAAGTTCCTTAATCAGTAACTGTGGATTTTACAGATGCTTTTGTGGGTTTCAAGTTTAACAAAAATGAAGCTTTATAAAAACAGATGCTGGTCATTTCACCTATACGGTTCAGCAGATAGACTTGCTTGTTTTCTGTTGCTCTTAGTACTAAATCACTTAATCCTGTATTTGTCCAAGTTTTCCCAAGGAATCTTGGGAGCTTTTTGGAAGAAATACTCGAGCATCTGTATACGTATAGATAAAGCTGTATTTTCTCCCTTCCGAAATGTACACTTGGTTTAAATTTACTGGCCTGTTTCTTCTACCCCTGCTTTCCCATACAGTGTTTTTTTTATATATATATATATATATATATAGTACTTTGTCAATCAGGATTTCTGGAAATACGGAATCTGCAAGTGAAAATTGACAACGCATCATTTACATGCTTAGCAAAATATTCTAATAGTTCTTCAAGTCTTGCTATGAGAGAAAATATTTAGTAATGAACCAGCACGACTAAAGCCTGCCCAAACCATATTACTTTGCAGAGTAGACTAAACATAGATTTTTGGGAGGTTTTTGAGAGTTCTTCAATGAAGTTGCCTTTGATTAATTTTCTAATGGAGAATTTTAAGTGAGTATGTACATGTTGGAGGTATGTGAGCTGTCTAGTGGTTATCTTCAACTGGATTAACATTCTTTGAGCAAAAAGATACAATGGAAAAGCTTTCTCAATTTTCAAAACTTTGAATCCATATATTCTGGAGATGATGTTGACTCTGGCAATAAATCTGTAAAATGGTCTTTGTAGAAGAGACTCCTCTTGAAGCCTTTTCCTAAAGTATCTTGATTTTGGAAAAGAAATTAATCACTTCTTGCAAACAGCTTTCTCTCTCCTTCCTGCATTGGATTAGTGTGGGGTTTTTTTGGTTTTTTTTTAAATATGTTGACTGGGAGGCTATCAGGAAGGATGTGCTTATATAATCATAGAATTGTTTAGGTTGGAAAAGACCTTTAAGATCATCAAGTCCAACCGTTAACCTAACATTGCCATCCCACCACTAAACCATGTCCGTAAGCACCTTATCTACCTGTCTTTTAAATACCTCCAGGGATGAGGACTCAACCGCTTCCCTGGGCAGCCTGTTCCAGCGCTTGACAACCCTTTCTTATGTAGCAGCTTTGGGGGCTCTGGCTTTTGACTTTAGCTGAGCAGCTCTACTAGGGGAAGTCTTTAACAGTTGTGGCTCAGGTGAACTTTCCCTGCTGTCATCACATTACAGGGCTAAAACTGTTTTCCGTCATTAGGACTTGTTGAACTGATGTATGCAGGTGTTGGCATCCTTCATGGAATACATCCCATTGGTATTGTTTACATTTATTTATTCTCTTGCTAGTGTTTGAGTCCTAAGAGAAAAACTTCAAAACATTGTGCAAGAAAATGTGGCTGTAACATAACATTCTCTCGGCATTGTTCAGACATTTAGACAAAAGTTGCTCCTTTATTCCTTGTGTTATTTATAATCCTTTTGCAGACAAGCTTCATGCTTTTGGAAATTACATTTATATTGTTGGCTCAAGTCAGTCTTAATATTACTACTCCGTCACTATCTCATTCCTGGCTGACACACTTCCTGCTATTCATGTCTTATTCTTCTTTCGAGAAGAGACAGTCAGATTGTGTAGTGGTTTTGTAATGGGCAGAAACATCCCTTGTAAGCACAAGGATGAGATCACTAGACTCTTTCACATTTGTGACCAAAGCAGAACTTGAGCTAAAGTCCAAGAGATTAAATTTATTTACATGTCTCATCTTTTAGTCTTTTAAAATATAAAATAAACACCTGATTGGATGTGTTGAAAATGTGTACGTTGAATACGTAGTAATTTTATAGTAGGTTTAGAGTAAAAAGAAACAAAGTAGATTTTTCTCAAATACATAAACTTTATGGTACTTACCAGCGAAATGTGACGTGACTTTCTGTATGTTAATGCATGTTTTATAGGGTGCTTACTGGTTCTAAATTCTGTTTTAGTAGATTAATAGTTGATATGTAAGCTTTGCCTGTTTTTCCATCCGTGTCCAAGATCAACAGTGCACTGACAATGTATAATATGTATTAGCAAATCTCAGCATCTATAATAAAAAGTTAAAGAAAGAATGTAAAAGCAGTGTAACTTTGTTTCTGCTGAGAGCTTGAAGTTATGACCTGGAAAATAAACATAGAGTAGCTACAGACGTATCTTTTTCTGTACTTTTGTGTTATTTACATTTCAGTAAATTAGTTCTGCTTTTGACTTTTTTGGCTTGGCTTGTCTTCACGCTAGACATGGAACAGAACTAACACCATCAAAAGAATGTAAACTGAGGAGAGTATGTCTTAGTGGTTTTGGTTTTGTTTTGTTGGGGTTTTTTAATAAGCATATTAAAACCTGTGAAGGAAAATACATTTATAAGAAACTCCATAATGATTGAACACCTTCTTCCTCTCTCAGGCTTATCCAATGTTTGCTTAAAGGCTAAGACAGTATTTACTTAAAGGCTAATTTGCTATCATCTATGTCATAAGTAGGCTTATCCTTTTGGTATATATACATCCATATATACTCTGCTATTAATGGATATCTGGATTAGTGGCTAATCTGGAGATATGAGGTCCATGTTAGTATCAGCAGTCATTATATCGCTGGCTGTGTTGTGAATGTGAGTATTTTATATACTGTAGCAACTGAAGTTTGTGCACAGCCAGTTTGCTACAGGACACTGCTGTTCTAAATGCTGGAGAAGAGGACCATCTAGCCACTTTTTTGTGCTTTGCTTTCTGGGAGTTAGTTTCCAGAAATCTGTCTAGATAAAGTGTCAGCAAATCCAGACTCCATTTACAAACTGGTTTGACATAATTTAGACTCTAAAAGTTGGTATTGTGCTTTGTATTTCTTCAGCTTGTAATAAGAGGTGACTCTTCCTTGCTCTGTGTTATGAAAAACACTGTGAACCTGCTAGGAGTGCTAGAGCTAAAAAATAACTAAGCTCTTAAGTCAGAATATATCAAGGCAGATTACTGTGCTGGTGCTAACTGTAATTGTGGAGGACCAGAGTATAACTTCTGTAAACTCCTTCAAGATCTGTGGCAAACAAAAGTTAAAATACTACTTCTTTTGTTCACAGTTTATTTTGTGGAGTGCGCTGAGCTTAGACTGGGTGTTGGTAATGCTGTCTGTACCAGAGAAGGCTTCCACTGTGGAGCTGATAACTGCAGAGAGCACTGACATGCCATTGCTTTATACCTAACTTCAGAGTTACTAAGTACCTTGATAGGCCCATTTCCAGAAACAGCAGATTTGCTAAAATGAATGACTATCTGTTTTAAAAAAAAAATGCCTACCAGTAAAAGACCAATGTTGTTTTGTACCAGTTGAGGGTATTGGAGGGGAGAATAGTTGATATATGCTCCCATTTATAGCTATAGAAAAACATTCATCCATTTATCTGTTCTCTGAACTCTGCCTTTTATCTGTGAGGCATTTAACTTCTGTTTTGAGTTTGGCCACTGAGAATATTTTGGTCAGTGGCTTAAACTCCGTGGAAAAATGCCTAGCAAAGAAAGTTTCATGTAGCAAAACTGGAAGCTACACAAAACCAATAAGGTATACAGTGTCACTCTGCTGGTTCCTGCTCACATTCCTCCTCAGAGGTACTGTAACATTGTTGTCCTCACTTTAGCCAGCTGTGGCATGCACCTCTTGAAACTTTGTTCTGCTCCTCTTGATGGGAAAACAGTTGGCATGTGAGCATTCCAGTCTTCCATGTAATTGTGTTATACAGCTCTGCTCTTTGAAACAGTACTGCAGGAAAAATGTTGTCAGGTAGTAAAAGCACTTCCATGTATTTCAAAAAAGTTTTGAAGGCTTAAGATTGAAAGCCAGTCTCATTTTTCTTGTTTCATAGCTCTTGAAGTAAAAGAAAATGTTGTGGTTCAAGCCCAGTGGACAACTCAGTCCCACACAGCCTCTTGCTCACTCCCCTGCAGTGGGATTAGGAGAGTAAGGGCAAAAGACAGTTTAATAGGTAAAACAAAAACTGTGCACACAAGCAAGACAAAAACAAGGAATTCATTCACTCCCTCCATGGACAGGCAGGTGTTCAGCCATCTCCAGGAAAGCAGGGCTCCATCATGCGTATCGGTTACTTGCGAAGACAAATGCCATCATTCCGAAAGTCCTTCCCCTTCCTCCTTCTTCCCTCAGCTTTTATTGCTGAGCACGACGTCATATGGTATGTTATGTTCCTTTGGTCAGTTGGGGTCAGCTGTCCCAGCTGCGCCCCCTCCCAGCTTCTCATGCGTCCCCAGCCTATTTGCTGGTGGGGCAACATGAGAAACAAAAAGGCCTCTATGCTGTGTAAACACTGCTCATCAGTAGCTAAAGTACAGGTGTGTTATCACCTTTTTCAGTACAAATCCAAAACATAGCCCCATACCAGCTACTCTGAAGAAAATTAACTCAATCCCAGCCAAAACCAGTACAGAGAAAATTAATGGTAGTCAGCCTATCGCATTTAATCAAATACAACTTTCTAGGTGTTGTGTATTGAGGAGGACCTCTGATTCTGTGAACTCAGTCCTTGAAAATGGCAAACATACCATTTGAAGAATGTCTGATAGCATACTACTACGTTTTTTTTCTTTTATATATAGCAACTCCACTGAGAGGAAGTTGCTAGGTGCTTTCTGTATGAGATGTAAATCACTTTTTCAGAGCTCTCTCTTAAGAGCACAGAAGCAGGCAATTCCAAGGTGTTGGAAGTCAAGTAAGTGGGGCAAGAAGGATGTCTTGGCTGAGCAGGGATCTTCTACAACTTAGGCAGAACAGGAAAGTGTACAGACATTGGAAGCAGGGACAGGTGACATGGGAGGACTACAGAGATGCTGAGAGATATTTTACAAATATCTGAAGGGAGGGTGTAAAGACGACAGAGCCAGGCTTTTTTCAGTGTGTCTAGTGACAGAACTATAGGCAATGTGCACAAACTGAAACACATGAAGTTCTGCCTGCACATAAGGAAACAGTTTTGATTGTGAGAATAACCAAGTTCTAGCACAGGTTGCCCAGAGACATGGTGGAATCTCCCTCCTTGGAGATCTGCAAAAGCTGTCCAGGCATGGACCTGGGCAACAAGCTCTGGCTGATCCTGTTTGATCAGGGGGACTGAGCAAAGTGATGTCCAGAGGTCCCTTCTAACCTCAACCATTCTGTGATTCTGTAATGACTAAAAAGTAATGATCCAGTGCTCAAAGATGATGTTTCATGTCTTAGGGCACCTTTACCTTGCAACAGAGAAAATGTCTTCAAATTTATGGCAATGATGCTGGGGAAAAAAAGTCAAGGGATAATAGTTTCTTGGCGAAGCAATTACTAGGGTTCTCATATGCTACGTGGCCTATGCAGATAGCATTTAGCAGCAGCCACTGGGATGCAGTTCTGGGTTTTCTTCTCATGATATTGCTTCATATTGACCCCTACAAGATAAGGATGATACAGGAATAGACATGGATTTCTACTTTGTTCTAGGGAGTATAAGATGCATTCTTTTTTGCTGTATCAAATAGCGTTGTATGTGGGTATGTTGGTTTTGACTGAGATAGAGTTAATTTTCTTCATAGTAGCCAGTATGCTAGTAGACCACATCAGCGGGTCTTTTTGAATATTGTTTTAACTCTTATTCAGGTTTTTACTGGACTGAGATCTGCAATAGGTGATCTTGTGATTCAGGGAGGTCTGTCAGTGTGAATTCTTCACAGCTTCTGTTAGTACAGTAGAAATGTTCACTGTATGTAGTTATGCAAAATATTAATTTTTAAGATACACTAGAGTTTGTGTGTTCCTTGTAGTCTTTAGTTGTTAGCTATTGCAGATTATTTTACAAGTGTTTTTACTGAGTTTTAGTAAATTTTTAATAACCTTGGCATCTTCTTAGTATGGAAAATCTGCATAAATATTAAATAGTTCCCTGATGGAAGGAAGGAAGAGGACGGAAAGGTAGTGTGAGCTTACATAGAAAAAGTGGTAGTTCTATCTTACTCTAGTTAGTATCACTGTAGTTAGTGTGTTCTTAATATTTGTCAGAATCTCAGCTGTGGTTTGTGGAACTTCTCATGATGGTATTTGCTTGAGGTTTTTCTTCCTCTCCTCCCCTTCATTTAATTCTTCCTCAAAAATAGGAGATTCTGGTGTCTGGGGCTTGAAAAAGAATTTTGCTTTGTTGGAACTCTTGGAGCGGTTGCAGAATGGACCTGCTGGGCAGTGTGGGACAGCAGAAGAAGCCATTGGTCTATCTGGAGAGGTACTGAGTTTTAAAAAAAGCAAAAAGTTTCTTACATTTGCTTAAAGGTATCTCGAAGTAGGAAAAAAAATGAAAACCAGTTCTTTGCCAAATGTAATTTCACTAATAATGCTGTTGTTTTCTTTCAGTATCTGGTATTAAGGCTCCAATTAATTGCTTTGTCATTAAATGCTAATCTGTACTGACTAAAGCAGAAAATAAAAAGGTATTGCCAAGCATGCATACTCTTTTCCCCTTTTTTAGGCTTTTAAGATTTTTAGAAAAGGTTGCTCATTTGGCTGTTTTAGCTCTAGTGATTTAAGGACAGTTTTCTAAAAGTTCTTAGCAACTCTTCCTAAAGACTTCAACTCTTCTTCTCAAGTAGCTGCCTTTTATAGTAATTTGCCATCACCACATCATGTGATAGTACTTCACTATCAAAACTAGCTGCCTCAGTCATTTCAATATTAACAACCAGTATGCAAAAAGTATCACGCATTGCCATTCTGGGAATAGGTAACAGTCCTACTTGTCTAATGGTGGTTTGTCTGAAACGTTGTAATTCTTTGCTCTGTAATGACTGCTTTGGAAGAAATGACTGGAGCCTGAATTACTTCAACCTCCAAACCATTACAACTTCCATGGAAGCTTGGATTTATAAAATCACTGAACGCCTCTAGAATAACTTATTGGAGTTGACTGTAAAGGAAACTGACTTTTATTTTTTAAAAATTTATTGGCAAATTAAAATCAAGTTTTCAAAGTAGTCCAAGTATTTATTAGTGTGTAACTTTAAAAAAAAAAAAAAAGCCTGTTTTCAGGCTTATATTGGTGGCAGGTTTTCTGATTTTCCTCAGTTGGGATTAAATGTTACCAACTTCAGTTTTATCTTTTTTTTTGTGTGTGTGTGTTAGAGTATCATTCGTTGTGATGAAGATGAAGCCCACATTGCATCTGTATATTGCACTGTTTGTGCCACTCATCTGTGTGCAGACTGCTCCCAGCTTACTCATTCTACAAAGACACTAGCGAAACACAGGCGTGTGCCCCTTGCTGATAAGCCTCACGAGAAGACCATGTGCTCCCAACACCAAGTGCATGCTATCGAGTTTGTTTGTTTAGAAGAGGGCTGTCAGGCGAGTCCTCTTATGTGTTGTGTCTGCAAAGAATATGGGAAGCATCAAGGTCATAAGGTACTGCTAATAATCCATTTCTAGTTATGCCTTGGGGTGGCTTGCATAATTATTTATCCAAGTAAAGTACAAAAGATTATCGAGAAGGGATGGTAAATTCTTGATATGTCTTTATAGAAGTAACTTCATGGTGTTCTTTCATTTTCCCTTTATTTCAGATAACTGCAATGGTAAAATTACAAGAAAAAAAATTATTTCTAAGACCACAATAAGTTATTTATATATTAAGGTGGACAGTCCCTTTATCTGATGCTTTTTCTGAATTTCTCACAGCATCAAATCATCAGTTCTGAAAGTTGTTATCATCATGCAAACACTAGGTTCACCAACCTGGTGCAGTTTAACCACCCTTCTTTTTTATAATTGATTATGGTAAACAGGCAAATGTGTATGTTTACTTGTGTAATTGCTAAATGCCTGTCTTGGTCTCAGCATAATCTGTAACTCCTGATTGCATTTTAAATTGCAAGATGGCTTTAAATAGGCCTTTCCTATATATATGTGTGTATATATACACATAAACACACATATATATATTAAATATGTAGTAAAATAGAAAAGATTATTAAGGAAGATATTTATGATTGATCTTTGATATGTTGCTTTTAATTAATAGCATTCTGTCTTGGAACCAGAAGCAAACCAGATTCGTGCATCCATTTTAGACATGGCCCACTGTATAAGAACTTTCACAGAAGAAATCTCAGATTACTCCAGAAAATTAGTTGGAATTGTTCAGCACATAGAAGGAGGAGAACAAATAGTTGAAGATGGAGTTGGAATGGCCCATACTGAACATGTATGTTTTTTTTCTTTTCCCCCACATTCACAGAATATTTGCTTTTTGTAATAACCAAGATAGAGAATTTCTTTGAAAATTATACATATGTTTTATAAGACAAGACCTTAAGTTCTTATTTCTACCAAGTTGGTATTGAGGCTTAAGCCAGCAGACAGAGGGGAACTTGTATCTGTTACAATGTTTTTTTAGGCTATATGAAAATAGGGAGGTAGTAGGGAAAGCTGTAACTGCTTATTAGTACAGTATTGAAGTACTGTGACAGACTGCATCTGTTCTCAGGTGCTGTGACACTATTGAGGCTTTTTTCCCTGGTGATTTTTAGTAAGGTGTGTGTATATACCAGTAAGCTACTTGATTACTGGAGTAACTTCTTGGAGGATCTTGGTCTTAGGGCTGATAAGACTTTCTGTATAGCTGGGACTTGAACTGTGATGTAGCCAAGCAGATGTGAACATGAGTTAGAAACTGGAATAAAATAAAAAATGTACTTCTGGAATCAACTGGTATCCTTAATCTTCTGGATCTTCTGACTGCAACACTGTAGGTACCAGGGACTGCAGAGAATGCTCGCTCATGTGTCCGAGCCTATTTTTCTGATCTTCATGAAACCCTTTGTCGTCAGGAGGAAATGGCTCTTAGTGTTGTTGATGCTCACGTGAGAGAGAAGTTGATTTGGCTTAGGCAACAGCAAGAAGACATGACCATCCTCTTGTCACAGGTTTCAACAGCTTGCCTTCATTGTGAAAAGACTTTACAACAGGTAGGTTGGCAAGTGAGCTGTAACGTATGTCAAGATATGTAGAACTGCAAATTAAGTTTAGGCTACAAATGAAAATGTTAGATGATACTTCTCATTTCTATTTCCTTTGCAATGTTAAGACAATAATGATATAACATGAGATTGACGTATTCATTACTAAGGGAGCGTTAGACAAAGATAATCAGTACAAAAGCATCAAGTCCTCCAGGTGCTGGAAATCCTGTGGTGTGATTCTCTTGTCTAAAGTAATTTCTGGTTATTTGTGAGGTTAGTGGGAAGGAGAGATCAAACTGAAGCAAAAAACCTACAAGACTTATCGAAATTATTTTAGCTGCATACCCATTACCAGTATAGGTGTTTGAAGGTAGTTGTCATACGAGCTGGTAGGAAAAAATGTTTTAGAACTAAGTAACTTTTGGTAGCACTTATAATACAGGTAATTCAACATATTAAATGTGTGAAGAAAGTGGCTATATGAGGGTATCTGGTTGGTCCATTATTCACTGAATTTAGTCATAGCAAGAAATAAATAGTATATGTAGCAAACAATAAATTGAGTGTGAGGAATTACTTTATTAATGTGTTATTTCTGTTTTTTTAAAATCTGTTTAGAGGTAGTGTCTGGTTTCTTATTCAGATGTACTTTTAACTGCAAATCTTCCCATCGTTAATGGGTAGATATTAATCTCTTTGTGTTGGGTGTGTTGCTGTATGCTACAAAGTAGCTGCTGTATTCCAGCTGCTGGAATGATACATGAATGATATAAATATTCTTTATATATTACATTACTGTCTCTTGTGTCATGGTTTAACCCCAGTTAGCAACTAAGTCCCACACAGCTGCTCACTCACTCCCCCCACAGTGAGATGGGGGAGAGAATCAGAAGAGTAAAAGTGAGAAAAAACTTATGGAATGAGATAAAGACAGTTTAACAGGGAAAGCAAAAGCCACACACACAAGCAAAGCAAGGAATTAATTATCTACTTCTCATGGACAGGCAGGTGCTCAGCCATCTCCAGGGAAGCAGGGCTCCATCACACGTAATGGTGACTTGGGAAGACAAACTCCATCACTCTGAACATCCTCCCCTTCCTTCTTCCCCCACCTTATATACTGAGCATGACATAATACAGTATGGAATAGCCCTGTGGCTAGTTGGGGTCAGCTGTCCCAGCTGTGCCCCCTCACAGCTTCTTCTGCCCCTGGCAGAGCAGGGGAAGCTGAAAAGTCTTTGACTGGTGTAAGCCCTGCTCAGCAACAACTAAACCACCAGTGAGTTACCAATGTTATTCTCATACTAAATCCAAAACACAGCACTATGCCAGCTACTAAGAGGAAAATTAAGTCTGTCCCAGCTGAAATCAGCACAGTCTTATAATTTATATTCTTATTCCTACAGGACCAAGGGAGGTCAAAGAAAGTTTTTTAAAAAATGCAGAACTATTTAGTATCTATTAGTATTAAGGAAGAATGACAAGGCCTTCACATTTGTATTGCAATTTTAAATAAATTATTTTGTACATTAGTTTCTTTAACTTAGAGTATTTCTATTTAAAATGCTTTCTTTTCAGCCATCATACTTGCATTGTGTTTGGTTATTTTAAGTAAATTACTGAAGGAAAAGCATGCTTTTGTTTTCTTTGTTTAGGATGACTGCAGAGTAGTGTTGGCCAAACAGGAAATTACAAGATTGTTAGAGACATTACAGAAACAGCAGCAGCAGTTTACAGAACTTGCAGATCACATACAGCTGGATGCTAGCATACCTGTCACTTTTACAAAGGTATTCTTAATCTCATGATATCTACTTTATGAAGTCCCAAATTTAATTTAAAAGAAAGCAGGAATAATATATGTTCATTATGATGCTGTATTTGTTGCAGCAAATTTAGGCAGTTCAGTATCGGTTAGAGCCACAGTGTCTTATCATATGAGTGCCATCTGGTATTTGACAAAACCACTGTGCTGTTGTAATTAGTGTGAGAAACATCTGTTTGATGTTGACTACATCAGTAGCTTTGTTTGAATATGAGTTGCTTTCTTCTAAATATGTAAAAGTATTTGTGGATTCTAGAAAAATCTTTCTTTGGAACCATCCCTAAGTTCTTGTACATTCAACTCGGACCAGGAACCTACCCTTTGTTTTCAATATTTTGGGGTTTTTCTTGAGGACGGCATAACTTCTGCAGAATGATTATTTTATTTCCTGAAAATTGCACACCTATTTTTAAATGCAATAATGCTGTTACAACTTTCAGATTTTAATATTAAAAAGAATGTGTTTCTTTCAATTTGTTAAATGATAATTTGTCTTATAATTGCTTTGTATTCACTGATAGTTTAGACACCGTTAATGTTCTAAGTAGGGGTTTTTTTAATTGTTTTAATATAGTTTCAATAACACCTATTCTTTGAAAGGGATTAAATTATTTGGAGTTTGGTAATGGTGATAATTGTCACGTAGGAGAGTTTGAAACTCTGAAGTTTCAAACTAAAGAACAAGAAGCGCTTCAATTTATGCATTTTTTTGGCCCTGAATGGGTGAAAGAGGAATAGAATATTATTGCTGACGTGAAACTGAGGATTTAACTGTTGCTGTTGAAGCTTTTACTCTAAGGAGATGGATGCTTTCATAGGGATTCTGTTTCCAACAACAATTCTAAGCAATTTGGAAATTCAAATATACTGAAGTTACGAAACAAATTGTTTGGAAAAAAATGAATTTCTGACATCAACAAAGACTGGGACAGAATCCCTATGAAAGCATCAATCTCCTTAGAGATGCTAACCCTTACCCAACACCAATAGTACCCAAGAAGACAGTAATCTGTCAGAGGGAAGGCTCTTAACACTGTCTTTAGGTAAACCTGTATACAGCTTTTGTCACGTCAACAAATCTCTTAACAAAGGACAAGGACAAAAACCAAGAGGTCATAGTTGTGTGAATTTTTCTTCTGCACTTTTTGTACTGAGATTTAAGAAAACATTAAGGTTTGCTTGAACAGAAGTCAGTTTACCTGTTTTTAAGTATGTTACCAAGTTACACACCTGCCAGAAATGCAGACACAAAGGGGTTTTACTGGACAGATTTTTTTAAATAACATTTTTGATTAAAGATGCTGATATGGTTGAAGCAGAGATTTTTTTTTTTAATCTGTCAGTTTCTAGCTGTGATCATCAATGGTCAGTTGTTTCTAATTCATATTGCAGGTGATATATGTTGTTTTCTGAGTAGGAACTTTTCTTGCAAGGTTCTTCCTGAAGTGACAGAACTACTCACACAAAAAGTGGAAATTTGGTCTTGGTCACAGATAGCATTTTGATTTCTTCTGAGAGAGTACAGAGGTACTGAGAACAACCTGTTTTCACTCTAAACCTTACAGAATGCAAACTGTAGCTGGATGGCCAAATTTGACAGAATCATTCATCTCTTCCACTTCCCTGATGCTCTGAGTTGCACAGGCCAGCACTGCCTCTGCCCTCCAGCCATGGGAGCTGTAGAGGTGACTGGTGCTTCTGGTGGAGCCCTGAGAGTATGGCCAGGCTGGCTCACTGTCACCAAGCTCTGGTCATAGGTGGAGTGCTGCCTCCAGTGAGAAACCTATTCCAGAGCTGCCTCTTTTCCTTCCTCCTTCCTTCAGGCACAGAGAAGAACTGGGGAGATTCATCCCCAGAAATGTGAGACAAAATCAGAACTGAGGCTTGAGTGTGAAAAGGGTGCTGGAGGCGTATAGCATTTTTTTAGTCTTCAGTGGCTTTTGCATACTTCTTTGTGTTCTTTCTCTTTGCCTACACCTTTCCCGCTGATGTGCTTACCAAGACTCTACCCACAGGTTTTTCTTATCTGGAAGGAGATAACCCTTTCTGATTACACGCTGTGTGGCAAAGTTGTCACTGAATTTGGCAACTTCAGCTCTGAATCCAGAAATCTAGAATTTGGGAAATTTATTAAAAACCAAATAAGTCTCAGGTTTTACTTCCCAAATTTCAAATACTCAGACTTTTAGTTTTGGAGCATCTGCCTTGTGTAGTATCAAAGCTGTAGCACTGAAACTGCTAAGCTTCTACAAGTTTATTTCACAGATTCAAATAAAGTCATTTTTTCACAACAAATAGCCTATGGAGTTCTATACCAAGGATCTTCTGGGCCCTAAATATCTGCGGTTTCAAGAAGCAGACAGACAGATTCATAGATGAATAATATGTCAAGGTCTGTTAGTTGCAGAAACTGCACAGTTGGCTCAGTAAGCCCATGAGCTGCAAGCTGTTAGACACAGGGAGGGTATTTTGGGGCATTTCTCACCATGTGCTTTTCCTGTTCCTTACTTTCATGCGTATCCATCTTTGCCTAGTTTCAGACAGCATGCTAGATTACGTGGACCTTTGATCTGACTCTTGCAATCATGATGTTGCTGACTTTTGCATTGTGGTATTTGCATAATGTTTTTAATTTTTTATTTTTTCTTTAGAAAGCAGTTTCTCGAGGTGTTTTTACTCTCCTTGGAGATTGCAATAGCATAAGGACATTGAATTAGTCTGTACTGATTATCCTGGCAGTTTGCTACTTCTTCTATGACAGAGGGGAGAATGGAGTTGCATGTTGTGTTGACATATATCCAGCTATATAATAGATCCTGTGTGTCTCTCTCAAGTCACATGATGTAGATGTTTACACATCTGGTCACACTGGTGCATGTTGGTCTTGTACCAGGAGAGGTTGTAGCATTTTTGCATTTAATATATAGCATTTCTAATGTTTGAAGGAGTAAAAATCTGTGTGGAGTAAACACAGGTTTTTGTGTATTGCTTGCCTGCCCAGCACAGCGCTGTCTGGATTTTGCAAGAAAACAAATGTATTGCCACATGGTTCTGATGATTGAAACTCTGGTATTTCATCAAGGTAGCATTTCTAAGTACTTCAAAATACATTTCAGGGCTGCACAGTAATCTTAGGCTATGTTGTTTATTTTAAAATTTACAACAGTTTGCTGCTTTTTATTATTAGTAATACCACTTGATGGCATTGTTAGCATCAGCTCATTCAATACTCATGGTGGCTTGGTCTAAACTACAAATAGGAAGCTGATACTCTTTCCTTGCCTCCAAGCAAGGCTCAGTAGTTTTTTGTTTGTTCTTCCTCACTATTTCAGATTGCTGCTTAATGCTAATAATGTTGCTTTTGTAATGTAGTAAAGGCTTGGAAGTGGCTTGAGGTGAAGAAGCGTAGCTATGGAGCCTCCAGCAAGGAAATAGTCCTGTAGGTGGGGGCGTTAATAATGTGACAAAGCGTAGTGGAAAAGCTGCAAAACCAACAGAGTTATCTGGTCAGAGAATTCTAACTAATTGCTACAAACAACTCCTCATGTGGTTTAAGCTGAGAAATGAAAGAATCTGAAATCAAGTACAGACATACCAGCATGAGATTGGCTGTCTTTCTAAAAGGCATGTGATAACTCAGGCAGAAGTTACAGGCTCACTGCAGAGTTTATTAGGTATTTTGGTTTATATTATTGCTGGAGGTAGGCTGGTGAATGTGCCTTGTATTTTTGGAGTCCATCCTATTAATCACTTTACAAATAGTGACAAGATAAGTAGCTTAAACATAAAGGTTTTCTTATTTGAATTTCCTAAACTTGCTCTTGTTTTATGTATACTGTTTCTTCCAGGACAACAGGGTACATATTGGACCAAAAATGGAAATTCGGGTTGTCACTCTAGGGTTAGATGGAGCTGGCAAAACAACTATTTTGTTTAAGTTAAAGCAAGATGAGTTCATGCAGCCAATTCCAACAATAGGTTAGTATCAATGATTTAAATATGATTTTTCTGAATGTTTGACTTATTAAATTTTTAATTTATTCTGGAAAAAATTTAATTTTTATTTTAGGTTTTAATGTTGAAACAGTAGAATACAAGAATTTGAAGTTTACTATTTGGGATGTAGGAGGGAAGCACAAATTGAGGCCCTTGTGGAAACATTATTATCTCAATACACAAGGTGAGACTGATACAACTTTTAAACTGTATTTTGTCTTCTAGATTGTATGTCAGAGCCAAAAAGGTTATTAATAGAAATAATCTATAACTGTAGAAAATTGTTCATCTACTGCAAAGTACAGCTGCTAGATTCATGAGTGAAGAAATTTTAATCCAGTTGGTCATAGCGTCTGCTGCATGATAAAGGTGCATTCTCCATAAATCCATCAGACAGTTCATGGAGCCAAACAAAATTAGAATCTCTGGTAAACTGATTCTAGCTGACAACAGACAAGGTGCAGCGTTCCAAAGTTTGCATAGTGAGAAGTAGTACTTGCCAGGTATGAAATTTAAATAGCACTTGAAATGAAAATACTCAGCCTGTAGGAGTCTTTACTTGGCAACTTAATTCTACAAAGCTCTGTAACTGCTGACTTGGTATTGCTGTGTAATATCTGGTCACAGAGTAGATTACTGATTCTGAAAACATTGATCTAAGTGGTGCCCACTTAGAAATTCATGCTGTCCTTCTGTAAATCCTCCATAGTTGTTTTCCAATTTAGAAAGGGGTTCCTCTTCATTAATTCATTCAGAATTATCTGTAATACTTAGGAATGACAAACATCAGTTTATGTGCCTACTTTGTGCATTATTTCAGCCTTCATTGCAAACTTTAACATGTTAAATTGTTCATCTTCTCAAACTTTTAAAAATTGTATTTCGGGATTTCTGTTGTCCTCTTAAAACTTACCGTGTAAACACCAGTAGCATGGAATCATGTCTGCCTTGAAGAATTGTATCTTGGCGAGCAAGTCTAGGCAGCTAACCTGGTGCATACCTGCAGTAAAGTTTGTTTAGTTTTGGTATTGGTGGTTTTTCCACTGCAGAAGCCATGAGTTTAAATTATGTCCTCTAGGTCTGCCTCCTTGGCTCTCCAGTCTTTCTGGCATTTTGATTACTCTCTGTAGTGGATAGTAAAATCTACTGCTGCTTTGTTGGGTCCATGGCAATCTTCTCTGGAGTGTGTAGTCTGTAGCTGAAGGAAGCTGCATCGAATTGGCTGAATCTGTAGATTTTACAGCTAGTTAAGGGAAACTGGAACAGTCATGTGGGAGTTGATTATATAAATGGATCAAGAAATGGTTTAAACTGAGGTACTCAGTCCACACATAGTAAATCTGGTCTTAGACCCAAGTAGTTAAAAATATCACAGCCTTTGTTAGACTAGGCAAAAAACTGCAGACTTTCTTTCCCTGTTTTAGGATGAATTCTAGATTTTTGTCAAAAGCATACAGGTGTGTAAGGCATTTCTCAGTCCTCCTGGCTTTGAAACTGAAGTTGCTGAGAAACTTCATGGAGAAGACTGCTAGAAAAAAGACTAGTGTAAGCTGAAAGCTAATTTTACGCAGTTTATGTGTGTAAAACATTTATCTCTTTCTTTCGTAGCGGTTGTGTTTGTTGTTGACAGCAGTCACAGAGACAGGGTCAGCGAAGCACACAGTGAGCTTGCAAAATTGCTAACAGAGAAGGAATTGCGGGATGCCTTGCTGTTGATCTTTGCTAATAAACAGGTATTTGTGGGGTTTTTTTACTGTTACTCTTTTCCTCAGTTTGTGTATCAAAAAGCGTAAAACGTAGATGTTTTCCTTATGCTTAACACTCTTTAAATAAGGGATGCTAGAGTGCTTAGTAGGTTCAACAACCAGTTTTTGGTTTATGGTAACAAGTAGTAAATGCATAACTTTTATTTGGCTTTTGTGTTTGGAAAGCTTTTAGGTGATCTGTAGCTTCAGTCCAAGCCATCGGTTAAAAATAAAATGTTTCAAACCTTGTACTGAAAAATAATAGAGTCTCTGTATCTGATTCTGTTGCAGGATGTAGCAGGTGCGCTTTCAGTGGAAGAAATCACAGAACTGCTGAGTCTCCACAAACTCTGCTGTGGCCGTAGCTGGTATATTCAGGGTTGTGATGCCCGAAGTGGTACAGGACTTTATGAAGGATTGGACTGGCTTTCGAGGCAGTTAGTGGCTGCTGGTGTCCTGGATGTAGCTTAACTTTACACCAGCTGCAATTTAAGGTTGTGGTTCACTGTTTTGTTTCGTTTGCACGATTTAGGATGTTGTAGCCAGGTCTGCTGTCTGAAGAGGGGACTCTATTTAACTTGGTGGTTACAGAAAAATATAAGCCTTTATCCTAGCTTGGATAATTGGTTCAGTATACTTGTGCCGTTATAGTGGTTTTTGAAATTTGATACATTTACAAGTAATGGAATGGGCTCTTTACAAGGGTGCCTTGAAACTTTTTTGTGAAATTGGTTATTACATTTAAAATTCTTCCCTGATAAAATATGCATTGGAGTTCATCCAATAATTGTAACAAGGTTACAGTGGTTAATTGGTGTCAGAAAAATTCTGAGTGGTTTAGAAATACTTTCTTGGGAAACTATTCCAAAATCCATGTCAAGTTATTAGAATAGCCAGCTCTGTCTATTGGACAGAAAAAAAATGGTGCTACTCTTTAATATCTAAAGAATGCATTCGTCTAAAGGTGGCATTGAAAATGACATGCAAATACACCACAAAAAGAAAATGTTTCTCCCATTATTTATTAGCTTCCCTGTTTGTTACCAGAAGGCAGCATAACTGGGCAAAGAAAGCTGAAAATGGGGAACAGTGTTGCAGGGCTAGGGGCTGTGGCATTGTTTAGTTAGTGGTTTTCTAGTTGGGGGGGGGGGTCAGTTGGGTATTTTGTTAATTGTACACATGCTAAATATTTGTGGACAGACTATAGTGATATTGAGGTGAAAGTGTTTTGTGCGTGCTTGAGGACATAACCTTGCCTTTAGAGATTAAGTTTACTCCTCAAGAAGTCAAATGAAGTTTAAAAAACCAAAAAGCTTCTTAAAGAAGTAGTGTGGTGTAATGTCAATCCATCTATGTACTCTTATGTAGAAGTCATGCTTCCAGATTAAGTTAGTGGCCTTAAAATATTACATAATACAATGTAAAAGCAGTGTACACTAATAATAACTCTTATGTAGAAGAGCAGATGGTAAAATATGATATAAACCTTCCGTAATTAGATTTTCAATTCTTACTGCATCTTCTACATGGAACTGTCACCTATGCCTCTATTTTCAAAGATTACTCATTCACAAACCCCTCAAATATGGGTGTAGCACTGTTTAAATTTAGACAAGGTTGCAACCACTTAGTGATGTCTCTTTTTCTGCTGCACATGCAACTCTGCTAACAATTTTATGTCTGGTATGCACACCAGAATCTTCTGCCCTCTTTTAAGTGCACAGCCATTGCCAGTTGAAGAAGCCGTGCTGTGGACCTCTTCATGTCAGTAGGGGAGCTACGAAGAGCATGGCCAACAGATCAAAACTCCATATCATCAACTTTTCTTGCTGTAGTAGAGGTGAATCAGGAGAACCAGGGAGTGGAAGTGAGCAGTGTCGTTTCACAGAAGGGTAAATATTTTTGCCACACTGAAAAGCATGTTTGCCTGTGAGAGCTCTGAACCTCACCTGGCAAAAAGTACATCCCATTATCTGTGGCTATGGCTTTTACTGTAATATTATCAATTTTATGTTGTTTTCCCACTACATACCTTAGCTAAGCCAAGAATGTATAAACAAATAATTTAGTATGTTTGCACTTTTCTTCAAGAGGAAGCAGTTAACTACTTCCTCAATGACACTTATTTGTAGTTTTCTCTTCTTACTTAAATTTCATGTAAATGGTGTTAAATACAGCTTCAGATTCAGCAAGTCTAGTGACTTGAATAGTAGCTGAAAGAACACTAAGATTTGAAGTAGTTAAATGTTTGTGAAATGGGCTTCAACGCCTATGTATGTACATAGGTACTGAGAAGGAATCTAATAGATTTGGGAACAGTTTACAATGGAGTGAAAGGTGTTTTCTTGCACCTGCTGAACTGAAAAGTGTTCATCCTCATCCTTCCCTGCCTGTAACTTCTTGCACAACAGACAGCTGGCTGCTCTGACTTGAGCATCTGCTTAGCCCATACTGCAGACCAGTCCCAGACCTCGTTAGGGCTGATTGTCCCTTCTTAGCTCTTTTTAAAATATGAACAAATTCTGCTAAGCATGGTAGGTACCTTTTCCTGGAATATTTTTAACAGAGAAGACATGCATTCTTTAGAAAAATCCTGATTCTGTAATTTTATTTTAGCTGGCTTATGCTTCAGTTGTACAAGCCTTTTAGTATATAGATCTACTCCTACTTCAAAATGTTCAAGGGGACTGGTTTGGTGGTTTTTTGCAACATTGCATTTGAAGGCAGAGGAAAAATTCTCATTCATGCATATTTTTGAGTACAAACGATTGCTTGTGACATGTGGAATGCTACCATAAAAGTGTTTTTAAATGGAATTTATTTAAGATAACTTGAAGTAACTGTGAAAGTATTGCATTTGTCTGTGAACTCTTTGGTGTAAACAGGTACACTAAGAGGTTTGTTTGTATTATAAATTAATACTACATATAAACTGCTTCAATTATAAATTTAAGCTTGTTTCACCAGTTTTACTGAACTTTAGTTTTTAGTGTACTGACTTACGCAATATGTAATTGGAGCATTTCCTCAACTAGAACTCACTCAAGCATTACTTCGAGTAATATTTTAAAAGATTAACTTCTCATAGGATTTTGACTTAACTGTGAAATTGAGTAAATACAAGATCCTGTGACTGTGTTGTGGCTTTCTTTAAAGAATCTCAGCTCTGTCTAGGCTAACTGAAAAATAATGTGTTATCACTTGATATGGTCTTGCTGTATGCTACTTTCAGTTTTATTGTGGACTATGTGGTACATGAGGGTTTTGTCCTGAGGTAGTTCTGATTCTGAACTGCTGGAGTAGGTGTGGAAGTTATGTAAAGATTTCTTGAAAGAAATGGCTCTTGTAGTGGAAACAATTAATGAGCTGCTGCAATTTGAATTGCCCAGAAAATGAGTTCTTTTCAATAAAAGTATCTAAAACTTTGAGAGTGAATTATAATAAACTTGGTGCTTTTTTTTTTTTTTGTTAAGGTCATCTCGGAATAGAAGTTTTCTTATTGATCACTGAAGATAAGCTTCCTAGTTGTAGCAGGGCCTGAATACGATTAGCATGCATCACATCTCATTTCATGAATGTAGAATTGTAAACTCCTTATTCTTGTGTGAGTGCTGTGGTGCTATGTGAACATAAACAGTCAATGTTAATGTTACTGTATTTAGAGAAGACTTAACTGCCCAACATAGTAGCAGGACCTTATCTAGCCAGAGATTCACAACAGTCTGACACATCATTGAGGACTGCATCAGAAACACCTGATGTAACCTTAGTTGAGATGATAGCCATCATTTATTTTAAACCAAGTATTCACTAGAAGTAGTAATGTTTGTAGGACTTTGGGTAAAAATGAAGCCAGAAACAGACTCCCTAGGCTAAAATAATGAGACAGCAAACATGGAAAGAAAAAAAAGCATTATTGGCAGTGCCAAACAAGTTGCACAGGACTTTACACACTGGCATTCCAGAAGCTGATCATTGCTCTCGGACACAGAAGACACCTACACAACCATTTTTAAAGAGCAGAGGTAGATTATGTACCTTATCATAGCAAACAGTATCATACCTTAACCTAATTTTTGCTGCATGTACATGTGACTGAAGAGTTTATGCAGCTTAGGACTTCTGATGTCTTCCTCTGTCAAAGATTTCAGTACTGTGAAAAGGATTAATTAGATATGAAAGATGCAAATAAACATGAAAAAGTTACAAACTATACCCTGATTCCATTTTATAAAATCATGATCATGAAACATGGCATGGGTTTTTATCTTCAGTCTTGCACAGAAGAGACACAAGAATACCAGCAGACTTTGTAAGAAACATGCAGATGTTTTTACTTTAAAATAGAATGTTACCAGAAATACAGACTTAGGGCACTTTAGGTACATTAAAAATAGTAGGACTGGTGATTGCTCTGTCCTGGCACTTCTAATATCTAGGAATCATCAAAAATGTTTCTGTTCTTTTTGTGTCCCACTGTGCCAAGTTTTTTCTGCTTTAAGCTGGAACCTTCAACTCCTGGCTTACTTCACTGTGATATTAATGATGCTGATATCCTCATAGGGCTTGTCAGTTTTGGGATTAACTTTTACATTTGAGATTCTCTGAACAACTTCCATTCCTTTAGTCACCCGTCCAAACACGCTGTGCTTGTTGTCCAGCCATGGCTGTTAGAGAGCACAGGAGAAAGAAAAAAGCGTATTAAAATAGAAAGCAGCCACATAGGTTAGGTACCAAACCTGAAAGAGACTGACCTGGCCTTTATATGTTCAGACTATGAAACTTAACACCATGTAAATATTAGCATGTAAGTAAATATTAGAGTGTAGCTAATACATATTCTTATGCATTTAAACTCACCTTTTCAAGTGTTAGCTATGCTAAGGCACATAGAGGCCAGGGAGGTAATTTGAGATGGCCAGCATGGCTTCACCGAGGGCAAGTCCTGCCTGACGAACCTAGTGGCTTTCTATGATGATGTGACAACAACAGTGGACAAGGGAAAACCAACGGACGTCATCTATCTGGAGTTCTGCAAAGCCTTTGACACGGTCCCCCACAACATCCTTCTCTCTAAATTGGAGAGCTATGGATTTGATGAGTGGACTGTTCAGTGGATAATCTCATCCAGAGGGTAGTGGTCAATGGCTCGATGTCCGGATGGAGACCGGTGACGAGTGGTGTCCCTCAGGGGTCTGTACTGGGACCCGTGCTGTTTAATATATTCATCAATGACTTAGCGAGATCGAGTGCACCCTCAGCAAGTTTGCAGATGACACCAAACTGAGTGGTGCGGTTGACACACCAGAAGGACGGGATGTCATCCAGAGAGACCTGGACAGGCTGGAGAGGTGGGCCTGTGTGAACCTCATGAGGTTCAACAAGGCCAAGTGCAAGGTCCTGCACCTGGGTCGGGGTAACCCCCAGTATCAGTACAGGCTGGGGGAAGAAAGGATGGAGAGCAGCCCTGCCGAGAGGGACTTGGGGGTGCTGGTGGATGAAAGCTGGACATGAGCCAGCAATGTGCACTGGCAGCCCAGAAGGCCAACCGTACCCTGGGCTGCATCAGGAGAAGCATGGCCAGCAGGTCGAGGGAGGTGATTCTGCCCCTCTACTCTGCTCTGGTGGAGACCTCTCCTAGAGTACTGCGTCCAGCTCTGGAGCCCTCAGCACAACAAAGACATGGGACTGTTGGAGCGGGTCCAGAGGAGGGCTACTAAAATGATCCAAGGGCTGGAGCCCCTCTGCTATGAGGCCAGGCTGGGAGAGTTGGGCTTGTTCAGCCTGGAGAAGAGAAGGCTGCGGGGAGAGCTGATTGCAGCCTTTCAGTACCCTAAGGGGGCCTACAGGAAAGATGGGGACAATCTTTTTAGTACGGCCTGCTGTGATAGGACAAGGGGTAATGGTTTTAAACTAAACCAGGGTAGGTTTAGACTGCATATAAGGAAGAAATTCTTTACAGTGAGGGTGGTGAAACACTAGAACAGGTTGCCCAGAGAGGTGGTGGAGGCCCCATCCCTGGGAACATTCAAGGCCAGGTTGGATGGGGCTCTGAGCAACCTGATCTGGTAAAAGGTGTCCCTGCTCCCTGCAGGGGGGTTGGACTAGATGACCTCTAGGGGTCCCTTCCAACCCAAAACATTCTATGATTCTATGATTCTAAGTATATTAACATAAAATACCCTAGTAATACACAATTGCAAACTTGTCTGATTTACTATGAATTTGCTATCGCCCTTAATCCAACTAAAGGCAAAAGACCTCTTGATCACAACTGACAAAAATACTTCTCTCTTCCTTAAATAATGCTGTTAGCAAAGCCTACACAGTCTACATCGCGTGCAGCATCTATTTGCAAAACAACATGAAAAGATTATTCTGATAGTACTAGCGTGTTCCTTTTTCCATCAGAAAAAAATGTATTTTTACTATCTAGTTAGCATCTCAAGCCTTAAATTGAGCTTTTAATATTACTTACAGTTGGCACTACTGTTATAAAAAACTGGGATCCATTGGTATTTGGTCCTGCATTAGCCATGCTGAGTGTGTATGGTCTGTCATGTCGTAAAGTTGAATGAAACTCATCTTCAAATTCTCCTCCCCAAATACTTTCACCTCCCATGCCTGTACCAGTTGGGTCACCAGTCTGGATCATGAAACCCTGCATAAAAATTAAATGTTATTACATCATTGCATAGAGTAAGTAAGCAAAAGTGTTTCATGCCAGGTGACATTTTTTTTCAAACTTACTTCAAACCTTTCAACACAATGTGTTAAAATGCTGTGGATAAGGGACAAAACATTCGGGGCTTTAAGTGATAATCGAGTACTTGTGAAGAAACAAGCTTACTCACTGTTCCTGCTAGTGAAGCACAGAAACCTGACTATCTGTATCTTCTGCAAACACTTATGCTGCATCTGCTTGATTCTGGCACAACAGAAATAAAGCAGCCTTAGAAGAAATGCCTTCTGGCATGAAACAAAGTCTTAGTTCAAGCAGGATTGCTGAATTGATCTTTCTCTCAATTTTCAGATTTCTTCCACCTTGTCAGTTGCAGAACAACTATTGAACAACTTCAGTATGTGATAAAGCTGTTTAGAACCTTGGAGTTGTTCAGACTTTACAGGGAACTCTGAAGCCATTCCAGAAATCCTTTGTGCAAAAGGGAAATGAAAGGATTAACAGAGAGGACTAACCACAAAGGTACATTATCTAAACCAACAAAAAATTAACTTCTTACAAGTTACCTTGATGATTCGGTGAAATATGTGTCCATTGTAATAACCATTTCTGCTGTGCACACAGAAGTTTTCCACTGTTTTGGGGCACCTAAGATAATGTAACAGAAAATACAGGCTAGAATAAATATTTAATTGTATGGTGGCAAGACCATGAAGATTTCAGCTGAGACTAAGATCCTGTACTGAGCAGTGTTTCAGCATATTGTAAAAAGGGCTTTCATCAAATAAGGAAAAAAGCAAATCCCCACCTCCTCAAATCCAGAGCTGGATGCAAAAAAAATTGGGAGGAGTACAAAGTTGCATGATTACACAGGAAGGCAGCAGCAGTGTTGATAACACAAGGATGTTTTAGCTATTGCTGAGCAGGGCTTACACAGAGCCAAGGCCTTTTCTGCTCCTCACCCCACCCCACCAGCGAGGAGGCTGGGAGTGCACAAGAAGTTGGGAGGGGACACAGCCAGGACAGCTGACCCCAACTGACCAAAGGGCTATTCCAGACCATAGGATGTCATGCTCAGTATTTAAAGCTGGGTGAAGAAGAAGGAAGGGGAGGGGGGACAACATTCAGAGCAATGGCGTTTGTCTTCCCAAGTCTCCGTTACATGTGATGGAGCCCTGCTTTCCTGGGGATGGCTGAGCACCCGCCTGCCCACGGGAAGCAGTGAATGAATCCCTTGCTTTGCTTGCATGTGCAGCTTTTTCTTTACCTATTAAACTGTCTTTATCTCAACCCACAAGTTTTCCCACTTTTACCTTTCCGATTCTCTCCCGCTTCCCACTGCGGGGGGGGGAGCAGGGGGAGTGAGTGAGCAGCTGTGTGGGGCTTAGTTGACAGCTGGAGTTAAGCCACAATAGTCAGAACCAAATCTGTTTTCTCAAAGCCTAGTTCAAGGCACCACTGATTACACATTCCTTCCCCAGCTTTCTACTTACATAGTTTATTTACAAAATCAATTACGGGGTGTATGCTCTGTAAGCAGAAAGTTTTTCACCCTTTTACCTCTGTAATTCTATTAAGCTATACATGTAAAGTGTCCAGTGTTGCATATCAGAAGTAAAATCTAAAAATACAATGTTATATTATAGAACTTGCAGTCAGCAGTCAGTTATCCCCCTCTGAAACTACTCACAAACATTGTTTGGAAGCAGGGTGAAGAGGTGGAATATTACTGTTGATGGAATAAAAAGGGAAAAACCAAAAAACCACTTCACCTTTGTGACTTGATTTTTACTTCCGAGAGATTTGCTATCACAGTGAAAATGGTTTGCGATAGCTCTTTCACTAGTTTTATAAATGGATCAGTTGTCAGGTTTACACAGTCACGCACATTTTCCCAGCAAATGAGAATATAGCCAAGATGAGTCCGTAGCTGTAGTTACTTTAGCTGTGACAAGGAACATCAGCTTGGGCTTGGCAATTCTCTAAACAGTCTTGTGAAACAGAGCACCAATGGCATAACTAATGGAACAGACAGGATTAGTCCCAATTCCTGCTGTGTATAGTCATTAACACCTTTATTCCACGAGCACTCAGCCAAAGATTTAAGGGCACATCTGTATGTTATTCTTTAAATTTTAATCACATTCATCTTAAAGAGATTTTAAATTCAAAGCTCAGAAACTAGGGCCTGATGCAAGGAGACACTGGTGAAGAGAGCAATGAGAGACTAGCAGCCCTGCAGGGTAGAACTGAGGTTGTGTTGCCTTACCTGTGCTTATGACAAAACATGAACTTGATTTTGGAGAAGCATGGGCTACACTTAATCAGTTTTAAGTTTCAATGTATAGCAATATATTATATAAATGTACTGGTTTATAACAAAATCTTTGCATATATTAGCATCACAAAGGAGAGATGCTGACTAACTTTAGCAATTGTCTAGCATAAAACTCTTTCAATTACATGCCTCATTTTGGATATATAGAGCACTAACTGGTATATAATTTACTATAAAATACTAATTTATACTGGTATAAGTGTTATGTTGCTCTTGAAGGAGCTGCAGTAACATAAAACGTGGTACAATGGCCACATCTGGAAGTTGCAAACTACTATTCCTCTGGCTTACACAGACCGACTGCCAAATCTACTGCTGCTGCCAATATCATCATTCTTTTTCAAGATGGAATCATCAACAGCACTGCCTCCCAGTAATATGTAGCTTACACAGAAGAGCATCATGACCTAGCCACATCTGCAGTTTAAAGAAAGAACAAAAGTCAAGAAAGGAATAATCCCCCCTAAACCAATAATTAAATGAAAGCAGAAATAATTTTAAAAAAATCCCATTCCCCCAACTGTTATTTAGGCCTATTTTTACCCTACTTTATCTGTGTTTGTCAAGAGTCACGTTCCTAGCTTGATGTATAAAGAAACTGTCAGAAAGCAAGGACAGTAGAAAAAGGGGAAGAAAAGAATTATTCCTAACTTGAAATGTAAGTCTTGGACACTGCCACCAAAAAAACCACACAAGGAAGGAAAAACAAAGTAACAGAAAAACTGCCAAATACATACTCAACAGGAAAAAGCTTGATATGAATATCTCCCATGCTTGTGTGGATGATGGCACTGTCTGAAACTCTTTTGGGACCTTCTGCCTGAGTGGCTGCCATGACCTCTTCTTTAGAAGGTTTCTCATTAAACACATCTCTGTCGGAATCTGCACTCTTCGTATCTTCTGGTTCACGTTTAGTAAACTGAAGAACAAGAGAACAGAAGGTTAACTGTTTGGTTTTCTCTTTTTTCACCCTTATCTTACACACTGCTCTGCACCCAAGATATCAATGTGATTATTCAACATCCTAAACACCCAACTAGATTTGAAATGTAGGAAGAGAATGCATAGACATTTACTCTTGCATTTCAGTGTTGTGCATTACCAGCATTTCCACAGTCACAAATTCCAGTACAACTACATGTAAATCCAAGTAATTTTATGATCTGTTGTCTTTAAACGTCCTCCCTTTTTCAACAGAAAGCCCACAGTCATTCAGCATCTTTTAAAAAAAATTAAAAAATTGAGAGTATCGATTTGTTCTGTTATATTCAGACAAAACTGGCAGGTTTCATCACAGAACTTTTAGTTTCACTACAAAGTCAAACTAAATCCTCTTGTTCCAATACTGTATTAATACAAAACTACAGAGGATCAGCAAATTTACTCAAAACAGAAGAAATCTCAGAAATGCAATTTTTGTAGTACTTATAGGAAAACAGAATAAATATATGAGTACACTAGCATCTGCTTCACTGAGCGAATCAAATGACAACCACTAATCTTTCTGCATGCATACAGTCACGTTTTAAACAGTGAGTAAAGTTTCCAGATTTTGTCTAACTTTTCCTCCTCACTTGTCAAATTGTTCATAGTAGTATATTCCATCTTATACTACACATTAACCATGCAAAGCTTTAGAAAGTATACTATCTTGCTCCAACAGAACACACAATCAAATTCAAGCACAAGTAACAGCAGACAGACTGATCTCTAAGCTCCATGGTGATCACATCTCAGAACAACTACTAACTACTGTGGAACTGCTGGTCTGTTGGCTTATTCATTACATCTCACCTAAAACCTAAATTGTGAACAGGAAGATGACTCGTCTTATTTGCCCGTAATGTCCTTGGGGCTACCGAGTCCCGATGCTGCTCTGAAATTAATTATTTTTTATTACATACTTTATACATACAGTTAATTATTGTTTCTTTATCAGTGTAAGATCTGGTTAAGTTTTTTAAATGTGCTTATGTAAGTTCTTTTTTTCAACCAGAACAAAAGCGTATAACCTTGGAGAACTGTAATTTAGACAGCCAAACCCATCCAAGTTTATTTAACTGCTTGAGCAATAACGAAAAAATTAAAGCTGTTTCTAGTCAATTTAGAGCTAGTTCAAGCTAAAAATCCTAGAATATACTTGCAATATAAAGGGACTCCTCTGGAAAAGTTGTGTTCGCAAATACTCAAGACAAAAAGCACTGGAAAGGTGCAAGGACAAAAAGAAAAAATAACACAGAGAAAACATTAATACAAGAATGGAGTTCTTTAAAAAGAAACTACACATACCATGTAAAACCTATTTTTTTTAAAAGCTGTGCAGATTACTGTCGGATCTGCCTGGATATTCTGGAGAACAGGATTTTCAGATGCCTTCATCTCTATAGTAATTGCAGCACGATGTTTCTTTGCTACTCCTTGGAACAAAGCTAACTGCATCATTCTGATGTTCTCTTGTTTTCCCAAGATACGAATACACCTGAAGTATATGACATAGAAAGGTGTAAATACTGTTAGCTGCTCATGGTCAGAGAATGTCTCCTTTCTGACTGCAACACTCAAAGCAAAATGCCAAAACCCTCTCAATAAGTTTTTACTAGTTGTTTTTGATGCTTCTCTATTCAAACTTGCTACTTAATGTACCAGTCAGCCTCCTTATGCAATAAAATCCCAACTGCATGATCCACATTTACTTCATGTTATCACATCCAGTTAGCCAGAGATTACTTGATTACACATTTTTAATACGAATATGCTTGCCATGTTTTCTCCTCATTTTACTAAGCTTTAAATGGCAACAACTCATTAAAAAGCATGGGAATATCTTATCTACAGTCTAATGTAAGGCTCCCAAATAACAACAACAGAAGATTAAGACCCTCACAGTCATACCAAGTTTTAAATATACAATAAATTTGACTGAATGCAGACTTTGAAACAAACGTATTTATCTCAATGTCTGCCATTGGAACTTACCTGTTAGTCTCTACATTTATGACCTTAATGCCCAACATTGTTCCATAGAGAACGAAGTGTCCAGTTTCATCAAAAATTATATTAATTAATCTTACTGCATCCACTTTCTCCAGCTCACGCTCAACTGCCATACGTCGGCCAAACTCCATGTCTGGTAGTTGCTGTCTCATCTGCTGAAGTTCAGTAAACATCTACAGAAAAAAAATAAAAAAAAAATTTACTATTATATGAACATATTTTAAACTTTTGATCCAGCAAAACACTGATCCACATGCTTAGCAAATACAAGAATTTAAGTGAGACTACTCCACTCAAACTTAACGGAAGAATTAATAAATACAAGCAATACTCTATTTTAACGACCCAGTAGGCACGTTGTAGTACTAGGCTTAAGCAAAGAAAGGGAAGCGTGAACGTGTCTAACAAATTTCTTAGAAGATTACATATTTAATTCATTGCTGTATTATTTGAAATGGGCATTTTCCATAATTGCTTTCTAGTAAAAAGTAATCTAGCAGTATGAAAACACAGATGAAAATCAACAACTCAGTTTCACTATGTAACCAACATGAATCAGTAAGAAATAATTTTCGGGCAAGGCAATACAAGAGACAAGGAAGGGAACATGAAAAACCTTTCTGCAAGAAAAGTATAGCAAGGAAGCTCAGCTTTAGAAACAGATGATAACTTAGGTGAATGTGCTGGTAAATATAGTCAAGCAAGTAGAGAAAAAGCCTCAAAAAAAGAGACGCAAGACCAAACTTACACTCAGAGATTCATCAAAGACTCTCATCAGCTTCCCCGTCAAAAACCGGAAAATTCTAACTTTTCTGTCAGACCCAAGAGTGGCCATTTTCCTGCCATCAGGTGAAAAACTTATACTGGATGGGTACGCCTTGCATTTAGCAAATTCATATAGATCAGTATCTGTTTTATACTCCCAGTTCACATTCTTGGGAAATTTATATTCGTTAGCAGTGCCAGTCCAGTACTCAATCATTCCAGACTTATCAGCAGACACTACTACTTTGTACACAGGGTTCAATCGTATCTGAGTAAGAGAGGATGTATGGAGTTTATCAAAAACATGAAGTGGCTGGTTATTTCCTCGTCCGTCATATATGAATATTTTTCCTGTGCTCTTCTCAGATGTTGCAACAGAAGATATGGCATCTCCAGGGCAATATACCCACTCACACTGACCAGGGTAGTAACTGCAACAAAGAGTGGAAGGAGAAAACAAAAAAGAAAATAAAAATAAGGACTTGTGTTACTTAGATAAGAATCAAGTTATGTTATAAACTTGAAATCAAATATCAGAAGCAAATTCTGAACTTTACGAGTCTTGCTAAAATTCAACAGTGTTATAACCAAGCTTTTCCAACCAACACAATTCAGTGGATGGCTCAGCCAATTTCTGTTGCTTCCATATTGTTTTATAAAGAAGCTGTGATAGTAAGCGAAGGTAGAGGGTGGGTATAAAAGAACAATAAGGATGGAAATCCAGCTAAATAGTGCAAGTGACATTAACGATTACTACTCAACTTCTATGACTCTATAGCATTTCTCTTCTATCTGTTAAGTGATTAATGTTTCAGTGCAGAAGACAACTGCTGTTGTGGTTTAACCTGCCTGGCAACTAAGCACCACGCAGCCCCTCGCTCGCTCACTCCTCTCTCCCTCAGTGGGATGGGGGAGAGAATCGGGAAGGACAAAAAAGGTTAGAGCCGTGGGCTGAGATAAAGACAGTTTAATAAGAGAAAATAATAATAATAGTAATAATGAGAATGATAACAAAATATACAGAATATACAAAACGAATGATGCACAATGCAATTGCTCACCACCCGCCGACCCATTGCCCAGCCTGTCCCGAGCTGCCATCACTCTCCCCTGAGCCGCGATCAGTCCCCGAACAGCGACCACTCTCCCCGCAACCAACCGACCAACTAACTGTCCGTGTCCCCCCCCCCCCAAGCATGCCGTTCCATGGTCTGGAATAGCTCTTTGGTCAGTTTGGGTCAGCTATCCTAGCTGTGCTGTACTCCCAGCTTGTTATGCCCCTGGCCGAGCAGGAGAAGCTCCAAAAGTCCTTGAGCAGTCTGAGCACTACTTGGCAACAACTAAAAACATCAGCATGTTATCAACATTCTTCTGGTACTAAATCCAAAACACAGCACTATGCTAGCTTCTGTGAAGAAAATTAACTCTATCCCAGCCAAAACCAGGACAACTGCACTTTTGCACTTACAGAAAATTCAACTAGGTCTTACCAAAAAAACCCACAAACACCAAACCCAAAGCTAAAAAATGATATAAGTAAAATGAAAACAAATCACCCTATATTCAATAAGCGTTCTGAATGCATTTAAGAAGGAACTAATTTGCTACTAGCAAAAACATATTCTACAAAACAAGCCAGAGATATGGTCAATAATGTAAGCTATGTCTGTTTTTAAAAGTCTGTAACCAAAGATTTTGAGAACCAGAACTCAGTAACTAAATGACAAAGAAATTATAGTCTCCAAAGGAAACTCTTACTTAGTTTAGTATCCTTTGACAAGTCAAATGAACAGATGCTGAAGGACTGACAAATGACAGACAATAATAATTTGGATTTTCAGTGCCTGTCTGATAAAGATTCACATGAAGAGAAACATAACCAGAACATTTGTCTCAGATTCACTAGAAAGACTATGATCAAATAAATACATAAATAAATAAATATGATGTCCCATTGCTCTATGTATCATTATCCAAATTTGCTGCAGAAATAGCCGCCCTTCTCCAGATTACTGATGGAAGCATAAAGGAGACCTGCAGATAGCCATGCTGTATAGATTACTTAGAACTGAAAGGATGTGAAGAATTTGAGACAAAGATAATCAATCAACCCTGCAATATACCGACATACAGCTATCAAATCAGGCAATGCAAGATAATGTGAGCTGAAAAGACCACACAGAACTTATTCCACATTAACCATTGCAAGACTGAGCAAACAGCCACGAAAAAATCTCAGGCAGGTCAACAGAAACAATCTGCTCAATAAGCACCAATGCAGAAGATAAAGTGACAAGCATTAAGTTTTAAAAGGCTATTCAGGACAATGCTTATATTACAGCTGTATACTGCTCTCTTCATTAAAGAGTTCACTTCAGGTAAAACCCAATTATCTCTGAAAAAAATATATGGGGAAAGAAGGGTCTTGATTACTGAGGTTAAAAAAAACAAATCTATTTAAAGATAAATCAGGGAACATACTATAGAAAAAAGGTTACAGGTAGCATTCGCAGGTATCCCTGAAGCAAAATTAATTTAAATTACACCTCAGTTCTCCCTGAATTCTCAAACAGAAAAAAAAAAAGCACCTTCTGTTGCAACATCAAATTAAGTTTTCTCAATATTAAATGAATTTTATTTCATCATATGATTTTACCAATTTTATAATGACAATACAGGGCTGCTAAGTAGAAAAGACCAGCAAAACCAAAAGACTACGGCTAACTGGAATTTTTCCACAGCAGACAGCCAAGAGGGAATCAATTCCTATAGTCTAAGTACATCATCCAGAGCACGATATTAAACTATAACCAGCAAAGCAGATAACAAACTTTTGTACAGGCATTCTGAAAAGCTTTTTTTTTCCCCCTGACTTAATAGTTCTATTCTTTCACAATTAACCAAGAAATATTAAGACTCCGAGGAATACATTTTCCCATTTTAAAAGGCTTGTGGAAGAATCCGTATTTCTATCATTCTTGGTACAGTATTCATTGATCCTCCAACCCTGCAAACCCACCCTCGTTCTCCTCTGGTATTGTCATAATACCAGCAACATCCACTCCAATTTCTCCCAGATTCTTTAGCTACATACCATATAACTACAGAAATCCCACAATAGCAAGACTAAGGAAAACATTCTTTCTAACAGGAGAACGAAATTTCTATCCCTATGACAACACGTAAGACAAGAGATACAGGCCAAATTCCTTCTTTACATGAAATATTACTCAGCTATAATTTTTAAATTCAGTGCCAAACAACAGGAGAAAAAAAAATATGCCTAGCTAAGTATTTTGAGAACCACATCTTGGTGCACAGTAGTTGACACTGCGGGAAGGCACAGACCTACTCCATGCATGTACTGTTGCATACAGAGCCATAAATTTTTCTACTCAGACAGGCAGTCTCCAGCCACTGGATGCATTTCAGACAATGCAGCTTACTCAGCTTCATCTGACTGGGGGGGGATGGGGGAGGGGGGGGAGGAGAGATGACCTCAAAAAAACCCTGAATTACTGACTTACCTCTTAGCAAAATAACCCCATTTATAATTCCAAACATATTCAAGAACTGAGTAACTTACCCAAGTTTCAGCATGTTGATCATATCAAAGTTGACTACATCAAACACCTTCATTGCTTTGTCATCTCCAACTGAACAGAATAATGCCCCCTCCGAACTAACAGCAATACTCTCAATAACACCTATTAGAAAAGTTAACGTACCATTAAGACACAGGACAAGGGACATCCTTCATCTCAATATTCCACAGGAAAAAACCTACAGAGGTTTAAACCTGTTTCTCAGCTGTTTCTCCACCTTTTTGACTTAAAAAACTACCTGACTTTAATTAAAAAGAAAAAAAAACAACCACCAAAAACTTGCACAAAACATCACTTTGATTCCTACCACTATTTAGAATCAGGTCCATGATAATGAATGGCTTACCATAAACATAAATGAAAGATTATAATGGCAACTATTTTCATTTAAAATGTCCATTTGAAAAAATTGAGAATATTATGTTAAAAAATTATGTGCTCTTCAGCTTGCATCTGTCAAACTCTATAGACTATTACAGCCTTGCTATTAACACACATAAGACTCAAAATTACTCTGCAATTGAGCCTTCTGTAAGTTTTTCACAATATTTATTTTTGCTTGGTAGCCTTTATTCTCACATTTTCTTTCTGTATCTAAAGAGAAGCTGATAGTTAAGATCAAGAACCCACAATAACATTTTTTTCTAACTCTAAAAAGAAACAGTACTTTTACTAGCTGTTATTAAATATTTTTCTTATTGTAACAGTCTGCACATCAAACTGTTTTTTTCCATTAGGAATATGATCATTTCTAGTAACAATGAGAACCTCTTTTTCTGTCCAGCCCATTAACATAGTATAGAAGAGCTATGTGTACTTATTAATTGCAATTCAGCTGATAGTCATGACAATGATGCAGAATTTACTCTACAGTTGTAATAGCTCCAAATGAAAATAACAATTTTTTTTTCCATACTGCAGGGGAAAAAAAAAAACCAAAAAAAAGATAAGGGACGAAGGTAACCTTACTTAAAGTAACATCTGTTTAAACTTCTCTGGATTTTATGAAGTCTGCTATGTACCTTGCTCACTTATTTTTAAATAGTCAGTTTCTTCATGTCCTAGACATTCTCCCCCCAGGTGGGGCACAGGGCAATGGCAGAAGGAGTCCCACAGGTTTTATTCTCACCCTACCCCTCCTGCAGTTTGGAAGCAAAATGTTACAGGACAGGGGAATGAAGGAAGATAGGTAGACATCATTTAATCCCCAACTACAGTAAATGAATCCCAGAATCCCTCTCCTCTTTACTTCCACTCCCTCTTCAAATGACTATGAGGAAAGGGGAGGAAAAAGTAAGGTCCTTTAGAGAAAAAAAAAACAAATTCTCACCCAGGTGACTCCGAAAATGTTTAACAAACTCAATCCCTTCTTCTACTTTTTTCCAGAATTTTACATGTCCATCATGACTGGCTGTTATGATAAAATCTGTCCTACAATTAAAAAAGAAAAATAACAACAACAAAAAAAATTCACTTTCACACCACTCTGGGACAGTAATTTGCACTATTTGACGCTGTGTAGAGAATGAACTTTAAACAAATTCCTGTGACATTCTGTCTGAATGGGTACTACAACGCCTGGAAAAGCGCACAAGTATTTTGATGCACTCTGGATTAATCTATGAAAAGTCAGCAGCCTGAATTGAAGAAATATATAACACTATCCTTTTTGACTATGTAAATATTACTCCCGCTTTAGGTCTGGTTTCACAGTAGTTACTATATACTAATGTGTGTGTGTGTATATATGTATATATACACACACACAAAAAAAAGAGAAGAAAGCTATCTCCTCAATCTGTGCAATTCTGCTGAGTCATACTTGTTCAGATGCAGTCAGTTGCTCTTATTCCTGTACATATTGCACACTGCAATAAGGATTTTAAGACTCTCTTTTAGTCTATTTAAACATTTTTTACCTTGCTTCTCAGTAAGCCCTTTCCTTTGCACTTACTTTTCAAAAAAATCCTGAAATACCACCTCTGGACGCAGTAACTTTCCGTTATTAAAATTCTACAATGAAAACTTCCTAGCATATACAAAAATACATCTTTGACAATGAGATACAATGGGAAAAAAAAGACACTTACTTAGTACATGCTACGTGTGTAATGACATCTCTGTGCATATAACTGCGTTCATACATCGAAGCACATGGTAGATTTTCAAGATAAACGTGTTCAAACTCAAGAACTACAGAGAATAAAAAGAAAAATCAGGATTATTTGTTTTTCCCCATAAAGGTACATCTGGCTTCTGTTCTCTCTTACTTACCCTTGAATAGCTTACTCCAATTCTAGTCAAGAACATGCTAGGATTTTGTGCAAACATAATAAAAGGGGTTTCCACTGTCGCTTTGTACTCAGACATATAGATACTTGGTAGACTAAAGTGATTCAAGCTCTGCTTTAACCCACACGGATGCCCTTTTTTAAAGCAACTACTATCTTGACTGTCTAAACATATACAAAAAAAAAATCAATACAACAGTTTTTAAGTTACTGCCAGAAAACAGGTCAGCCACACCTCATTTTCTTCCAAAACCAAATGTGTCCCTGTTGTTAAGAAATTCAAGGTCCTACGCAGGTATCGCAGCTTAAATTCTAAGTGCTAGCACCTATCTATTTCACGGCTTAACTAGCCCACCTAAAATAATCTGATGTTCTGCTTTTGTCTCCTATTTTTACATCCTAACCGAAAATACGTGCGCAATGGCATTTGTTACTGAACCGGCAGGCTTGCATCTGTTAAACACTGTTAAAACTCACGTCTACTTTACAGCGATACCCGGAGAGCTGTGAGTTGCCGGACACATCACTGCCCTATGCCAGAACTCAGCCTAGAGGCTGCTCCTACTGCTCCAGCTCCGGGCAGTTTAACGCCACATGGCTTCAGCCGTGCGGGGGCCTCTTAGCCTGAGGAAGGTGACTTCCACAGGAAGCACAGTTACGGTGTCCCCGGCCCACAGCTCCGCACCCCAGGGGTCCCTCCACAGCCTGCTCATTCCACGTACGTGACACCGCTTCAGGCCGCGGCCTTCCGCCCGCCCCGGGGCGCGGGGAACGGCCCGGGGCGGCCCCGCCGCCCCCCCCCGGGGGGCCCCGCCGCCACGGACGCCTGCCGGGCCGCTCCCCAGAGAAGGGGCAGGCGGGCGAGGGCTCCGCTCCTCCCCTTACCTCTCCTCTTTTTCGCCTGCGCGGCCTCCCCCGGGAGCGGCCCGACCCAGCGCTCCTCCTCATCCTCCTCGTCTGCCTCGGCGGCCGCCGCCGCCTCCTCTTCCTCGCTGCCGCCCGCCGTCTCAGGCTGCTTTCGCTTACGCTCCGAGTCGGACGACGCCATGCGCCCGAGCGTCACTGCCCCGCGACGCCTCCCCCGGCCGGCTGGCGGAAGCAACGTCACGGGGCGCAGCCAGTGAGCGCGGAGCGCGCGCAGGGGACGCGGGCCAGGCGGGCAGCGCAGGGCCGAGCCGAGCCGCGCCGCGCCGCCATGGTAACGGCCGGGAGCGGGGCGGCTGCCGGCTTCTGCCCCTGCCCCGCGGCCCCCCGGTTGCCCCGAGTGCCGGCCTGAGGGAAGCAGGTCCCCGGCCGCGGAGCCAGTGCAGCCGCGGCGCCTCGGGGCAGGGCGGGGGGGGAGCTGGCGGCTGTTAGGGTCGGGGCCTGCCGGGAAGGGAAGGGAAGGGAAGGGAAGGGAGGGCAGGGCAGGGCGCGGGCTGGCCGGCCCGTGCCGTCGCGGCCGCCTGCTCCCGCGGGGGAGAAGGCTGCGCTCAGCCCTATCCTGTGAGGAGGAACCTGCTTTCTGATGTCCTGTGGCTGGTGTAGTCCTGGGGCTTATCTCGGGGAGAATGGGGGCTCTTTTGTGATGTGATTTGTGGTCTGGTTTCATTTTTCTCCTTCCTGAGGTGAACTCCCGGGTTGCTATCTTTTTTTTTTTTTTTTTTTTTTTCCCCATCAGTTTTCCCAGGGCTGCTGTTACTTTCCTTTCTGAATTTCTTCCAGTAGTTGGTCGGTTTGTATTTGTTGACAGGAAACGCTTCCCATAAATCTTGATTGTTCGCTTGGCTGGCATAGACCCTACAATACATACTTGGTCCCTGCTTGTATTGTTAACCTAATAATGTAGTTCTAAAATGAGGTAAGAAGGAATAACATGTTGAAACTGGAATGCATTGATATTAATGACTTGCAAAAAAACCCCAAAAAACCTTCAGTTTTCAGGTATGGTGTACAAATAGAGGCCTAATTTTACCATACAGAAACAGGGAAAACTGCAAGCTACAAGGAAAAACATCTGGACACAACACTTCTATATATACACTTTTAAATGTAATTTGCAGCACAGTATTAGGAACCACAAGTCACTTTGGCTTGTGCTACAGAGGCCTGTAGTATCTCCTCATATTTACATTTTGAAACTTTGTGTGAAATCAATAATGGAAATTGTGAAGGGCAACAATAATGAAATTATAATAATTTAAATATTGGGGTTTTTTTTGTTGTTATGTATGCAGAGATTTATTTAATATAAAGTTTTCATGTTGATGGATTCTATTATCATCAGGGGATGCAGAAGGATAGGAATTTTTATCCCACTCCAAGATCCCTTTCAAGTTTCCAGAAATTGTATTTTCTTTTTTTCCTCCCCCCTCTCCCCTCTTTTTTTTTTTTTTTTTTTTTATGGTTTGGTTTTTGGTTGAGAAAAAAGTGCATTGCATCTTAAGACTTCTTAGTTTCTTTATAGCCTTCTGTGGGGGACTTCGCTGGAGGCATTTCAGAAGTCTTGATAAGTTATGTGTACTAGTTGTCTTCTATGTTATGGAGATGTTCCAAGACTCTTAAGAAGATAATGATTTTCCTTTGCAAAAACTGCTTGTTAGACCTTATCAGATCATGGCAATCCAGATTTTCTGGTGTTCTGTTTTTAATTATTGATGCAACAAATTTGCTAGGAAGGCTTAGTAGACATATTACTACCTTTCAGTTCTCTAGAATCCTTCCAGTGTTGAGTGAGACATTCTGGGTTTTTTTCTTAGCCACTCTGCTATGGCATACTTGAACTTTGGAGGTACTAGTTGAATATTTCACTCCTAAATTATTCTGGTTTTCAACGTAATCTTCTCTGATGCTGCATTTTTGTTTTGAAAATGAACAAAAGGTGGGGTTAGGAATTTCTGCATCATTAAGAAGGCAGAGATATTTATTTCTTCCTTAGATCTTTGTCTCTTTTAATGTCTCTTTTTAACCTCTAAGTATTTGGTGGTCTTAGTGATCCATTTAAGTAGTTTTTTAAAGGCTTCCTGCATCTTGTACATCTAGGAAATTACTGTTGGTGGTTTTACCTTAAAAAAAATTCCCTTTGAGTGCCATTTTGGCCCTTCCTGCTTTTCCTTCTTAATTGCTGTTGTTGTTCATGTATCTCTTTATAGATTTAACTAGCATTAAGTTTCTGAATTTGTATGTTTTCTATCTGACCCAGCAGTTTCTCCAACTTTTTAATTTAACTTGATTTTTCTCCTGGCTGACCTGGTGCTGGCTGACCTCTTTCCTTGGTTGCTTGCGTATCTTTCAGGTTCTTTTTTTTTTTTTCTAGTAACCTCCAGGACACTTTAATTTGTTAATCAAAAATACTCCAAATTCAAGTTGTTATTAGGACATTTATTGGAAGACAGAGCAGAACTAACTATGCTTAAGAACTTTGCAGATACATGGAAGAAAAGCATGGTTTTGCATATGTGAGATTCTCTTATTGTTTCTTTATTAAAGCTGTCAGAAAATAAATGCCATTGCAGATAATCAAAGCAGTTTTGAAAATGTAGGACTTCGTGATTCAATTTTGAAGACACTATTAATGTTTAAATTTTACTGTAGTAAAATAGTAAGTAAAATAGCTAGCTGGTTTTACTGAATGATTGGCTGCTCTCTAAAAATATAGGGGAGTTACCTGAAAGCTTTGGGTTCAGAGGGATTACTCTGTTACATATTTGACCTGAAGTAGCAGGTATAATTCAGTAACCTGTTAATAATTAATGTAGGTCTATATGACAACTGTTCTATTTGCTTGTTAATAGGCTAAATTTTTGCCAGACATCACCAGTGACTTAGTTTGTCCTGTGGATGCCAAAGAAGAACTCTTGGATGAATGTGAAAGCATGTGGAAGCAGATGGAAGAGGTATGCAAATCACAACTGACAGTCTAGATTTGTTGTAAACTCTCATCAGTGTTTTTTTGTTCATCTCCCCATCCTTCACTGCATGCTTACCTCACCCCCTCCGAAGAAACCACTGCAAGAAAAGATCTTCAGAGAGACCAAAGGTAGAGAGGGTGGCAAGGGTGAAGAATGCCTTGCAGTGTCTGGCTTTGTTTATAATGTGCTGATATTATGATTTAGTTAAATAGAATGGGAGTGTACGTTAAAACTAGGGAAAATGAAACAATTTACTTGTGTTCTGGTAGTACCAGCATACTGAGACTTCAGATCCTTCTCTCTTTAGCCTCACAGAAGATGGGATTCAGCTGCTGTTCACAAGTACTTTGGATTTTAAAGGAGCGAGAGAACGGGAGGAGAAAGAGGCTTAGGAGGATGATGTTAGCATATGCTGATGCAAACTGACATCCTCAAGAATAAAATTTATCTCTCTTGATATATGCTCCAATATTCTAATAATATTTTAGAGCAAGTAATTTTTATTTACAGGAATCCTGGGATAGAAACTTTTAACACTTCTGAGGGAACACTATGCATCCTATAAGATTCTGCTGAGTCTGATGAAAAGTCATATTCTAAATTATATTTTGAGAGTCTTAATTGCTACACTCAATTTTCTGTGCTTGAGTTCTGAGTTGTAGATTCAAAGCATTAAAAGTATCAGAAACTGAAGTAAAAATACTTCCAAACTTCAAGTAGAACAAAGTACAGACAACCCACAGTGTAATAATTTTACAGAATTAAGATTTAAAAAGACTAATGTGATTTTATTTGTTGTTACATATAAACTTACCTTAATATTGGAAAAGTGACGGGTAATCCTATGTCTAGGTTTCTGAAGTGCTGTAATAAGTTATCGATAGAAGTTTTGTTTGGTGCTATTTCAGAGAATGTGAACTTTCTTTGGAATTTTCAGGTTAGAAGGGAAGTTAGAATGTTTATTATTATTAATTTAATTGAAAATCTTTAATACCTTGTTCCAAGCATCCCCAAAACAATACAGGAAGTGATAGTGTGTGTTATTTTTGGAAGTTGATAAAAACAGTAGGATTTTTATTACTTTGTTGCATCCTGGATGCACACATGTTTCAGCAAAAAAATTAAAAAACTACTAGTCATTGAATTAGCTCCTAGGTAATATGGTTTATGATGCAATGTTCCAATGATTGTGTGTCAGCATTAGCGGTTTTTATTGGAGAAATCATGTATTGTATTTTGGTTCCAAAGTATTCCTTGGTAGTTTTACTGCTTAGCAGAATACATCCTGTCCTGTCATGGGGCAGGTTAAATTGCTGACAGTTGTAAAACACAAAAGAGCTTAGCAGCCGTCTCCTGCTGAAGCCTTGGATATCTGTGGTGGCCTGAATTTCAGACTTGACATATATCCCATTGCAGTCATGGGAGCTGATGTAGTGCACTTCTAAAAATCAGACCATTTCTGAAGTGTATACTATATTGCCCTAAATGAGTTAAAACTAAAGATGTATATTATAATGTGATTGCTCTGTTTGGAGAGCCAGAACAGTAGCAGCAAGTATGTTAACTTCTCAGCAGCTTCCCTATTCAGCCTTGTCCCTGACTCTCTTTTCCCAGTTTCTTATGTTCTTCTTCTGTTCAGTGTCTTTTCCCTATATCAACTTTTCTCTCATAACATGCCTTTTTCCTCAAATCATACATCTTTTGTTAGCTTCTACTTTTCAGTTAGTTGAAGTTCTGCTTTTTTTACCGTGGTATGATTTAAAGGTATTTCTTAGTTTGCTGTTCTGGGTCAGGCTCTGAGGGGTGTGGTAGTAGCCAAGTCAAAGCTCTTTTTTCCTATATTACACAACTTCTGTTAGAATTTCTAAGCATCGTATCTCTTTCTCGCAAGAAGGAAGAGTAAGTAAACATTGTTTGTGCTTTGTTTGTTTTCTATCAAGTGTCAGAACAAGCTGATGCTTCTAGGAATGGAGACACTGTTAAAATCAGATACCAAGGTAAGGTGGTATTTTTTTTCTTTCATTTTACACAAAATATTCAGTTTTCTTTAAAGATATGGTGGCTTCCAAAAGAAGGAAACAGAATTATCTTCATTTATTCTCTAAAGCTGACAGTTTTATTGACTTCGAAGCTGTATTCTGAAGTATGCATCTAGCAAATACTGAAAAGTCGTGTTTATGTATAGCAAAAAGGTTACATGCAGTCCTGCCACACAAGTGATAAATGACTAACACAGGCAGCAAAGTGGAGGGGTGTGTAACTTCAATACCCATTTGGACTATTTCTTAATCAGTGTACATGTAATTTGCGAAACTCCGTATGGATCCCCTTAGATTTACTCTGGAACTTTGTATCTGCAAATTACAGTTGTTCCCCATTTGTGGATATCATTAGAAGAATGATGTGCTTGAAGTAGAAATGAACTGAGTGATGATGAGTGCACAAATGTGAGCTCCTGTATCCCTCAGATTTTGGGGAACATGGAAAAAGGCAATGCTGGCTTACTGTTTAGTTGTTTGTAAATTCTAAATAGCACCCCAAATTTGGAAAGTACAAGTAGTTAAATGTTGGGCTGGTTGGGTGAAGTGTGTAGGTCTTCTAAATCTTCAACTTTTGTGACTTTAGTAAGAGTATTTAGATGGTTAATTCAAAATGCTTGACTGAATAATTAACAAAAAGAGAGCTTTTCTTCAGATACGTATCTGTTGAATACATTCAGATGTTTAATTACTTAGTAATTACAAACATTAATCTCTTGCTAGTAATAAACTATGTTCTAAACTATTATTTAATCATAGTACTTAAATGAAGATGCATATTCAAATGCATAAAATATAATATTTTCCTCCTTTCAGACTCTGAATCCTATAGGCATATTTCTACCTATAAGTAGAAATAAATTTTGTATCATTTTAATTGGGTGTAGACTGGCGTTTTCATGTTTCTTTGCAACTTTACTGAAGCACATCGTACCCTTGTATTTAATACTTTCAAAATCTGTTTATTTTGAACACTGTCATAGCAAGACAATGATTAAATTGAGTTGCAAAAATGAAGATTAAATTAAGATTGCAATTCATGATAGAAAATAGGGAGGAGAAGAAAAGGTCATGTTATATCTTCTTTCAGCAGTTTTCATGGGATCTTATTGCAACCCTAACATAGGCACTTGTATTGACCCAGGAAACTACAGACCTGTTAGTCTAACCTCAGTGTCTGGAAAAACTACGGAAACTATTATATTGTGTGCTATTGAAAGACATTTAAAGAACAGTGCAATCATCAGGCACAGTCAACATGGGTTCACAAAGGGAAAGTCCTGTTTAACTAATTTAATATGATAAGGTCACCCGCCTAGTGGATGAAGGGGTGGTGGTGGATGTAGTTTTTCTGGATTTTAATAAGGCTTTTGGTACTGTCCCTCACAGCATCCCTCTGGACGTGTTGTCCCAACTGTGAGATGAGCAAGTACATGGTACACTGGGCAAAGAACTGGTTGAAGGGTGGGGCTTAAAGGGTTGTAGTGAACGGGGCTACATCTGGCTGGCAACCAGTCACCAGTGGTGTTCCTCAGGGCTCAATCTAGGGCCAGTTCTGTTCCTTGTATTTATCAATGATCTGGATGCAGGAATTGAATGCACAATTAGCAAGTTTGCTGATGGTGCCAAACTGGGAGGTGCTGTTGACTCTCTCAAGGGACAAGAGGCCTTGCAGAGGGATCTGGATAGTTTGCAGCATTGGACAATCATCAGTGGCACGATATTTAACAAGAACAATTAACAGATTCTGCACCCAGGATGGATTAATGCTGGGCACAAGTATAAACTGGGAGAGGAGTGGCTGGAAAGCAGCCCTGCTGAAAGGGATCTGGGGATGCTGGTTTGACACTAAGCTCAATAGGAGTCAGCAGTGTGCCCTGGCAGCCAGGAGGGCAAACCCCATCCAGGGAGGCATCAAACACAGCATAGCCAGCTGGTCAGGAGAGGCGACTGTCCCATTGTATTCAGTGTTGGTGTGGCCTCACCTTGAGTACTGCGTGCAGTTCTGGACCCCACGATTTAAGAATGATGATAAGGTGCTTGAATGCGTCCAGAGGAGGGCAACACAGCTGGTGAAAGGCCAGGAAGGCATGTCCAGTGAGGAGTGGCTGAGGACATGGGGCTTGGCTAGTTTGGAGAGAAGGAGGCTGAGGGGCAACCTCAGATCTAGTTTTCAAGCATTTTTTGTTGAGTCCACAGATGCAGTTTTGATAGAAGATTTATTCGACTGCTATTTTTTTGGAAGCCAATCTTTTGTTTAATCATCACACATATAAAGCACAGTCAATTTAACCTTAAATGTGTATCAACCATGCATCTAAGGAGGAGTGGGGATGTGAAGTATTGTCACTGCTTCTAGTGGCTAATCTTCTGTTGTGGTCACTTTCTGATATTACAGAGGAAATTAGGTGAAAAATTCCAACTCTGACTACTTCTGGTTTCCCCCTTTTGAAAAAAGAATAAAAATGTGTTTTGATCCGTGCAAGTGGCTTTTTAAATCTTTTGAAGGAATAAGTGGTCTATTGTAATTAGATGCTCTTGTTTTCTGCTGTATAAACTTAATTGAATTTGCATCCATTTCTATCTCATTTTACTCCAATGCAACTCAACACACTTTAAGAGATGCTTCTTTTCTTGTTATACAGCTTTCAGTGTTAATGACACGAGTGAAAGCTCTAACAGCAGAATATAATGAATGGCAAAAAAGAAGTCCTGAAAGTAAGTAACTGCTTCCATGTAAAACATACTCATATAAACTTATGCAAAGTCTCTTTCATCTGGGCATCTTAAACTGTGTATATATCCAGTGTCTGCTGATTGTATTTTCATACTATAACTACTTAAAAATTAAATTAAATACTTCCCACAGTAGCATGTATGTTTCATTTCTATATTGGTTTTGCACTTCAGTTCTAAGTGAACTTAGAATTCAGAGTGAATTCTACTATAACTTAATCTTATAATTCGGGACAAATAAATGCATGATTCATATCACAGTTCATCAGTCAGTTAAATGCAAAAATAACTGTTAGCAGATTTCCTAACAAAATAACGAAAGTTCATTATGCTGTTACGCTCCTTCAGGTTTCTCCTTTCTGTGATTGTTTCTTCTTCATCTTTCATCTGTATTTCCTCTTAAGGACAGAACTACTTTGGCAAAGAATTTTGTCTTAACTTTGTCTTTTAAGAAATTGATTTTATTTTTTATCTTTGCAAGTAATGCTAATAAACTAACAATAATTTACCCAGACTTATTTTTAACCATACCTCCTTTGTGGGTGGTTTTATTATTATTACTACTTCACAAAAGTGTGTTGTATTATGATGTACTAGGTGAAACTTTGAAGTAATCCTTCAGCAGTAAGTCCATTACAATGTAATAAAATATCTAGCTTGGATTTAACAGGGGTCAGAGATTTCAGGTCAAGAAAAGATGGTAAAAAGTTTATTTTAACAACACAGCAATCCAGATCACTTATTGATCCTGAGAAGCACAGACCACTGAGACAAGTGGTAGCCCTTTATTTGTAAGGCATTATCAGTAAAAAGGTATAAATCCTTCACTACTTCAAAATTCTTTTTGTACGTAAGCATCAGTGCTGACTGATTTAACTGAGTAATGTCATCTGGTTTTTCAGATCTCCCATGTGGAGATTCCTAAAACGCTTCACACTACACTGTCATTAATATTCTGGTAGCATTCACTGTTATGTCTACTATTAAGGGACTGTTAGCACTTTTTAGCCCATTAAAACTTACTAGTTCATCTTTAAATGGATGCATTGACTCATTTTAATATTTTTATGCCAGAAGAGGCTTGGGGGTTTTTTTAGAGTTCACAAAATTATAGGAATGTGGTTTAGACAGCAAATGATGATTTCCAGTATTTTGTCATTTGGCCGAATTGTAATGCATTTTCAGATGAATATTAAAGTTACTTCTTTCAAAGCTCATGCACTTGCTGCATATTGTGATCAAATAATAGGAGCTGGAAAAAGTAAAAATTTCTTCTTATAAATAGGTATTGTTCCTCTCTATTAGAATAAATCCATAGTTTATGTGTTTTGTAAGCCTTTCTCTAGGAATGGTCAGCGTAGAGGTATGTAGACCAAAAGTATGACATTGAGTGAATTTGGGAAATACTGGTTCTTGGCTGCTGCTCATGCTGCTCATGCTTTAAGATGCTGGCTTAAAGCAAATGAATTGAAAGCACTTACAGTTTTTATCTGGGTAAAATACCTGGAGATGCTAGGTTTCCTTACTAAAATATGTCATTATTTTAAAGTTTAAGCTATTTGTTTAAAAATTTTCTTGGGGTTTGACCTACTTTTGTTGGCTCGCTGACTCGCTTTGCTCAACTACTCTTACTTGTTTCCAGGTGATAAGATTTGTTATTGAAAGTCTTACTTTAGTACTAGAGAAATGATCTATGCATATTATAATGCAAATAATATTTTGCAGCCAAAGCTTTGCCTTTTTGGCTACCTTTCTGAGGGAAGAAAAAAAGAATCTGCTGCTAAGAATTGGAATAGAGTTATAGTGCTTGTATGAAAATGAAGAATCTATTGTGCTCTCATCTTCTCTGTCCATCTTGGCTCCTTTCTACCTACTGTTTGTTTTGAAGGAGGAATTACTTAATTACTGAACTTTTCTAAATAGGAATAGCAGAAATACTGATTTCATACAATTTACTAATAGAGTATGAAAGTCAGGCTGTGTTGCTACTTTGGTTTCTACTTTTAGTAATGGTCAGTTCATTTCTTGGGCCTGTCAGCATTTTAACTTTAAATGTTATTTTCAGAGGTTATAACTTGGCAGGTTTACATTTCTTTGGGCACAATATTGGCAAACAGACTTGAATCCACAATGCAGATTTTGTTTTTGCAAAGCTTTTACTTTAGTCTCTTGTTCTTTCTCAATTTCTGGTACTATTTCTGTAGCTCAAGAGCTGGTAAATCAGCTGAATTAAAACTTTTTAACAAGCATTTAGCTCATAAAAATAGAATTTAATTTTTACCTTTGCAAAATGAGGAAGTGGAAGCAACCATATTTTAAACCATGTAAAAAGTTGTGGTCACTGCATAATTTCTATTTTTCTTTGCAAAATCTCAGTATTCTGCCAAATTCCTCTTATTTTAATAAATGTTTTGTACAAACGTGTGCATAGTAGTTGCTTCTACATTCTTAGCACCTGGTAGTGTTTTGCTTAGTAATTGTACTATGTATTACTAGGCAATGCTGTTTGACATTTGATTTTTCTGTAGTGATTCATGAATGAAAAAGCTTTAACTGACAGTAGATAGAGCAATCTGTGTTCTTTACAGTAGCAGCTGCCATAAATGTGTTGTCCCAGTGTCTTAGATCTGCACTGTTCCTTCACTCAATTAGGGTCAGTGATTTCTTTCCTAGGAAGATGTGGTCTCTGTTCTGATACTCACACAATATGAATGCTAATGGGAAGCACATACTCAGGATTAGGTATCTAAAAATTATAAAGTGGTTTAAACCAATAGTAGAAACTGATAATTCCAGGTAATGAGGGCTGACGATAATCCGGGGCCGGGCTGGCGGGCAGAAGAGTCGTATGGGTTTCTTCAAATATGCCAGTGAGTGGGAGTACAAGCACACCAATTATTATGTATATTTGCAATATCCACGTAATTAAAGAAATCTAGCTCTAATAATAGCACAGATGACTACCTCTCACAGCTCTTAAACATAAGCTTAATTTGGGAGCAATCTGCTCAAATTCTATGTCAAGATTTAGAGACAGGAATTCTCTCAAGTAAAAGGGATTTTATTGTGACGTAATTTAATGCATTTTGAACTTAGTAGTTTTGCTGGTTTTTATCTTGGAGAAAACAGTGCTTTTAAAACTACTAATTTAAGGCTTCTCAAAACTTGTGGAGATAAAAACTATAAAATTGCTTTACCAAAAAAAGTACTTATATACATTTATTCAATCAACTGTATTGTATTTAGGAGACAATTAATGCTTTTATGAAAGGGTTAAGGAGTTTTCTTTTTGTAAAAGGAAAAGCTTTTATTGAAGTAATTATCTGTAAGATGAGAGATTTGGAGCCCAAGCTTGGACAAAAAATATCCCCATCATATTAAGATTTAAATCTGTTAGAGTAGCTTTCATTTCTCCTGTTAATAGATTCAGATGCTTCACTTTTACAAAAGTCATATTTTTATGCAGATGCCGCAAGTTGACATGGATCTGAGGATTGCAGTCCATTGAAGGCTTGCAAATACAACAGTTCACTTTATATTCAGAAAATCCATGAGCCATAAATCACTGTGCTTTGTAGAAGCATTCTGGGGAAATGTTACCACATCTTTGAATAGTACCATACTTTCCATGAAGTACCGCTGTTGCTCAGGGTTGGAGTTAGGATATTGGCCTTGCTGGGCCTTTCATCTCTAAGGATGGTGACATATTTTTTTAAGTTGTTTAAGTCTGATAGGTTTTACAGTCATGATTAAGCATTTAGGAGGTTGTTTAACAAGGAATTGGAAGACTGGAAGAATTTTATTGCACACATTGGTAATGTTGATGGAATGCTTTCCATTGAAAAAATCATGCTTGCTTATCTTGAGGTATAACTGTACTTCACCTTTCAATATGTTGTACCTGAGCTAGTTCTGGTATTAAAAAAATAACACAGAAGCATTAACACCACACTATTTTCAGTCTAATTTAACTTGCTGAAAAGTGACAGTAGGTTAGCCCAGCAGGACACCCCAAAATGTGGTTAAACTGCTGCTGACAGCCAAGCTAGTTTGTTAGAGGCTATACAAGTTTCCAGCTAGCCAGGCTGCTTTTCAGGATAAACAAGTCTGTATCATCCAATGCAAAAAAACCCAATGCGTTTTATTTTTCAGTAATTTCCACCAATACAGATGTACTGTTAGCACTAGGAAAAGAAGAGGTAAGTCTCTTTGGTTTTTTTAGAGATAATAAAATTTCATTGAAAAAAGTATATACAATTGTTGTATTTTCCTATGACTACTGTGGTGGACTACTGCTAAGATACTTATGTATCTTTCTTCAGGCATTGTTGTTCTAATGTTTTTTTCTAACCCTGTATTATAACTACTACAATTTCCTACTTGTAATAAATGATCTTTGAAACACAAAGTTTTTATATATTGCATTTCATACTTGATATAAAATAATGTAACATTATGTGTTCTACAGAAGAGTTGATATTCTTAGATCTAGAGTTCTGTGGCAATAATTTGCAAATATTTTGTTGAGTTCTTCCAGCCTTGGAAGAAAGAGCAAGTCAAGGATATACTAATTGCTGTATTGATTGGACATTGGTATGCAGCATGACCTGAGAACATTCCTGTGGCCATGGTTTTAAAAAAAAAAAAAAAAAAACCAACCAAAACCCAGACCTTTTTGGTTTTCTTCCTAGCAGCTTTCTTGCTTCTAGTATCACTCACAACGGGGAACCCAACTGCTGTTAAGAGTCACTATTAACAAGTTGTTTCGTTACACACTTTCATTTGACTGTATTGCTATGGCATGTTTCATCTGATATCCCATTTTGTGGCCTATTTTGTTGAGGATTCTAATTTTTTTTTCAGATGTTGCATAAATAGAGCATATTTGCTTCTGTAGAATATTTTCAAAATTTGTATTTCTTTGAGCTAAATATAAAAGTTCTTATAGTTTGTATGGAAGGAGACAAAACACATCCAAATCATATTTTTGTATTAAAAAACTGTAAACTATTAGAAATACTACTTTGTAGAACATAATGCACTAGTGAAAGACCCAATCCACTGAGAGTCTACTGTTCCCTGTCTTCAGCAGTGCATGCAACTTCTGGCTGCAGTAGTTTTATTTCTCCCTTTTTCCTCTCCCAAATATGTCCATATCAGGACCATTTAATTAATGGACGCAATTAGTCTGTCTTCGCAGTATCTTTGTTTTCTGAGTGCTATACATTTTACGTTGGTGCAGTTAGCGTGGTTTCATTACTGCAAACAGCTGCAATGATTTAGACAATGCAGCCCTGGTGCTGTAGATGTTTTCTCTTCAGTCTTTCATCAGATGAGCAGTTTGTGTGTGCCATGATCCGCTTCACATAAAATCAACTATTTTGTTTTACAGAGCTTCAATAAGACACTCATGATCAGCTGGTGACTCTAACATTTTTAATAGCTCAAACTGGATTTAAAAATAGTGCGTCACTCACTAAAAATAATGTGTCACACTACAGAGTGTATTTCTTAAGAAATTACAGATAATTTTGGCCCTCTTTACCAGATTTACAAACGTAACCTTACATAGAACAAATACTACAGACTGGGCTATCTGCAAACTGTAGGTTATTTCTACTTTTTTATAGTTGCAGAAAGTAAAGAGTGATCTTGAAATGGTGCTGTCAACAGTTCAGTCAAAGAACAAGCAACTGGAAGATGATCTGAGAAGGTAATACAATAAATTGGATGTATGAATGCTGTAAACTTTTTTTAATCACACATAATTTTTTTGACTGTCCAGGAAAATTATTTATTTGTTGTGCTATTTCCCACTTTTCATGTTTCAAAGAGAACAGCGGTGGCATAAGGAACAGGAGCAGATACTAGATGCTCTTAATGGAATAGAGGAAGAGACAAAAACCCAAATTAAACTTCCCCAAAAAAGGTATTTCTACACTGTTGAGTTTTTATACTGAAGAATTTAAATATCAACAAGACCAAATAAGCAAACAAACTCTTAAAACATACTCCTTGTTTTGTTAAATAGTTCAAATAATAACTCAGTAATCCATATTTGAAACATCGAAAATATTGCTACTATCTGCTTATATCCTGTGATTCAGGATGTTGAATTTACAACAATAGAAAATAAGGGATTTTTTTTCTTAAAAACTTTTAAATTATTTTATTGAATTTCATATTCTATTGCTATGTTTTTACTATTAGTCTGAATACTAGAGCATTTCAAGAACTGCAAAATAAAGTGTTGAAACTGAAGTTATATAAGGAAGAACTCTTGAATGCGCTGGGTGAATTCCTAGAAGAACATTTTCCCCTTCCGGAGAAAGGTGGAAGTGCTAAAAAAAATAAGGTAAGATTTTCTTTATAGCTATTATTTTTTTAATGTTCCATTAATTAGATGCAACATCTTTTAAAGTCACTAGCATAGAATCTGCAGTTATATTTTGAAATAAGTATAGTTCTTACAGCTGATCCTTCAGGTTTAACTGGTATTTTTCAGGTTGGTTTATATTATTTCAGGCTGTTCCCAGCTGGATATTTTCTTTTTTAATGCATGTATCCTTTACCCAATGAGATGCATAGCAATGTATTGTATTTCTTACTGAACTGCAAGCTGTGCCAAATTTGGAAATGGTGAGGGGTTCACTCAAAATTGTTCCATTTTCTTTTTTACTGCGCTAGGCAAGTGGATTCATATTTTCCTTGGCAAAGCAAATTTTAATTGTCTAACAATGTTTTTGGAACAGTAATAAGGACAAGTGTTTATAATTACAGTGTAGTTTGGAATGTTAACCATCAGTTTCTGTTCAGACTAACTGGGCCAAAAATTATTGTAAAACTTCAGAGAAAATAAGCAGTTGGGGAGTATTTTGCATAATAAATTCAAAGTCTGCAGTAAAAATAAACCTTTTACCATTACAATTTGAAAGAATAGTTACAAAAAAGGTGGGGGTTGATTTTTATTTCAGACACACTTAAGAATACAGAAATCAAAAGGATTTCTTTAATCCAGTTCCCTGTTATTTCAGACAACCATGTAATATAATTTCTTATCATTGAGCTCCATTTTAAAGCTAATTATTTTTGTTACTACTCTTTCTGTTAGGGTTTGTTCTAGTACCTCAGTATTCTGGTTAGAAACTGTCTCCTAACTTCCAGTCTAGATTTATTCATGTCTAACATGGATCCATGTATTCTTACGCCAGTATTGCCCTTAGAATAGCTCTTCTTTCTTGTGTTTATTCCACCTGATATATTTATAGACAGGAATCTTATACTGTCTTTGTTCTGCTAATTGAACTAGAGAACCTTTCTTGTTCTTCTCCTGCAAGATAATTTTTTTTTCAATTCCCTGGCTTATCCTAATAATGCCTGTTTTCTATATTTGCTGCAACTTGGATTAATTTTTTTTGGAACCTGGTAAAAACCAATATTATAAACAAAACTACTAGCTCACAGTCATCACAAAAGTAACCGATTACACTCTTGTCTTTTTCTTCCTGTTTTTTCCAACTGATGAGCCCTTGTTTTTGCACAGAACTACATATTTTGCACATAGAAATACCAAATGGACCCTTCAAGGCATGATATCCGTTTCAAAGTCTTATTCAACAATCTTCAAGCATCTTATTCTGTTGTATCTTAGTTCTTCTGTGCATCAATGCCTTCCAATTTCCTGCTGTTACTAAATATGACACATTTTGTTCCAACATTAAGAAAAGGGATTTAAGTCAGTCATCTTTCAATCATATATTTCTTGATCTCAGCCTTTTATGTCATCTCCCTATTTGCTGGTTCTTACTAATCTTACAATTGTTCTAGGGCATGCCTCTTCAAACACGAATGACTTTCCCGGGTGCATTTTAAGCGATTGTCCATTTTTCCCCATATATATAATTATTTTCTTAAAGATATATTTCCTATAATAATAAACACCAATTTATTTGCTCCCATTTATGGAAGAATAGAAATATAGAAAAATCAAGGCTGGAAGTGGCCTCTGGAGTTCTTCCATTCCAACACCATCATCAAAGTAGTGCCTGTTCATGGTCATATACAGCTGTGTTTTAAATATAAGGAACAGTGAATTATTGTGTATGGTTCAGAGTTCTGAGGAGGATTTTATGTAAAATCTCCTGCAAAATCAACCGCTTGAATTTTCTCAGCCTCTGTTATATTGACTGTCAGAAGTTCTTATTAGCTACCCTGCCTTCATCTCTCTTCCTTGCAGTTTTCTTTATTAATATATAAAGAAAAAAATAATCACCCAAGGTGTTTGGGATCAAGCAACCCTTCCCCTGCTCACAGAAACTCACCTCTTACCTTTTTTTTATTTTACTTAAATGTGAAATTTATTTTGATAAAATTTCAAGCAAGTTCTTGTCTTAGTTTTAATTTTATTTATGCATTTCCTGAACTCTTGAACACAGTTTGTTTTCTGACAGGTCTTTTTCTTTCTTTGCACTCCTTGTGAATTCATAGCCGTTTCTATATCTGTTTACTGAGTTGGATCTCAATGGCTAAACTGCAGGTCCCCTGTAATCTGCATCTAAATGATTAACTGTGAAGGCAGGAGAGACAGCCATTTTGCCTCTATTGGTTTTTGCTGCTACATTGATTTGGGGGTACACATTATTCACATGTATTATCAGCTTGGTTCAACACTCTGGAAGAACTCTCAACTCTGTACATCAGTAATTTTGCTTCACTTTGTGGAAGCTTCTTGTGTCCTCAGTAGTTCTGTGTGAGGGCAAATGTGCGGGGCTGGCATCTGTAAGGCAGGGCTCCAGAGTAGAACCTCACTGTTCTGGTTCCACCGTCCTTTCACCAGGCATCTGTGTCTGGGCTTAGGAGTGGGAGGGAAAACTGAATCACAGCAGCCCAGGTTAGCTTCTGTTGCCATGTCCCAACACCTTTAGTATAGGTAGTGACTGAGGTAAGAATTATCTTGCATTTTAAATCTCAGATTAAAAAAACCACATTTCTTCCAAGATAAGTCATAAGGTGAGGAATATCCTTTATGCCAGTCTATCTGTTGGAAGGGAGGGGAAGGTGCCTTTCAGGTTAAATAAATAAATGCTGAGCATCCTACTTAAAAGTGACTTTGTAAGTTAACTTTTATAAGTCATAATTAATTAATTAGAAGTACTTATTATATTGGTGACACTTAAAATATGTAAGTAATACGATTTTACAAAACAATATACACAATATATGTATTGTAAACCTAGCAAAATAAGTTTGCCAGTTCTGTGAGAGCGCACACCTCTTTACACTAATATCCTTATGATTTTATTCTTTGTATATTGGTTTTAATAATTACCTTATTAGTCATAACCCAATTTCAGCTTTGAAACATGAATATTGAACCCACTACCTAAGTTATGAAGCAATCTTTTTGGCCAGGGAAGTACTTTGTAGCCTCAGCTGTTGCATCTTCATAATTGCTCCGAGGAAGTTTTTGCAGCTTCTTAGTTTAGATTCTATTTCCTCAGCCTAGCATCAAGATAAAGGCACAGAGATAGGCTTTATTCAGCCCTGGGTCCATGGTTTGCAAGAGTTCCATTGAGCAGGCAGTATGTCCCCCTTGTGGCTTTCTGAAGGTGAGAATATTAAGAACTGTGACTGGAAAAAAGGAGCCAGAACTTGCCTTTCACAAATTCTCTATTGTTCGTATGTCTCTTTTGTTCCAGAGGTGGAGTTTATATAAGGTGCTGCACATCTAGTAATATCTCAGGTCTTAAGTTGACACATTTAACAGCAGTTCTCAGTAAGCAGCCACGAAAAATGAAAGAATCATGTTCACCGTGCAACGGCACAAACAGTTCTGTGGCTGTTGCTGCCTAAGGAATGCATATCAATTTGTAGGCAAATGGCTTGATTTGCTTGCTACAAATGAAAACAAGTAATTTTCTAATGGATTGCTGTACAAACGATATTTTATCAAGGACTTTTTTTTCCAAATTTTTAATGATTCGTTTTCTCAAGCTTGGCCCTTTTTTTTTTTTTTTTTTTTAAATTGAAGTCAGAGTAAAAGTAAACAAATATTCATCAGCAAATCCTCTAAAAAATATTAAGGCGCTATGAACTCAAGTCTTGAGCTGTGACAAATTTGCAATGTAAACCTTTTTTTTTTAAAGTTCAAGAAAAACATTTTCTCCTTACAGTTTTGCACTGTACTACATTTACAAATAGGATGTACTTAATTTTATTTAAATGTAAACCCAGATAAATATATTATGATTGCTTAAGATAAATCTTTTTTAATAACTAATTTAAAAAATACTACATTTCACGTGTATAATATTGAACTGGTGGATGAATGATTTAAATACTACCTTGTATTTTTGTCATGACTAAATCCAGGTAAGACTTCATCTGTTGTGTACTATGCAATCAAATACTTGTGTGACTGTCAGTTAAGATTTTCCTGACTACTTAGTTCTGTTTTCTGTTAATCTGGCTGGGGGGTAGTTATCTTTGCAGAAATCTTCTGAAGAACCAGCTTTAGAACTGATAACACTGCATGAAATTTTAGAGGTAAGATGGTTTTATTATATAGAGATTTGGGGGATTTTCCAATACTCAGATCTGATCATAATGTGTTAATAAGATAAGTAACAATAACACATGGTTGCTAATTGGAAAGTACAGTGTGTAAGAATGTTATGTCAGACTTTTATTTTAATTCCTATCAAATTAAATCCCCAATTTTTTTATAAGCATGCCAGCATCACTTAGTGTGTATTTTTAATCCCAGTGCAATTTATGAATTTGAATTTCAAAGCATAATTTTGAAGGAACGTTAAAAATCTTTTCACTAGCATTGTTCCTTTGTGTCTTAAATGTAGCATTTGAAGTGAAGTGAAATTTCCTATTCCTCCTTCACCCTCACTGTTCAGCCAGTTGTAAGCATCTATGTGTAAGACCTCCCTGGGGTGGGTGCATGAAGTTATTTCCTGAAGGAAAACTTGATGAATAACAACTTTCTGGTATTAAGATGCTATGATCTGGTCACTATGACATTGCTGTACTTTAGTCTAAAGCCCAGACTTTGGGCTTACATCATCAAAATAATTTTACATGCTTCAAGTATCTCAGCATGCCTATTAATGCCAAATTAGGCAGAGCTTGAAAACATCAGAATTGAAAAAAGCCACATTCCCTATGGAATTAAAATTTTAAAGCTCTTCTAATGCTTTAAAATTGCCTTTCATATTTTTCTGACATTGTTAATCTCCTCAAAATGTGAACACATCCAAGTAATGTCTGATTTCCGTTTGGAAGAACATACTACTTCCAAAAATTCAGACTTATTTTTAATTTTAACTATCTTGGCGTAAACTGTCAATGTCCCTTATCTTTGTTTTATGGTTTATTTGGTTTTTTTGTTGAGCAACTTGGTTCTAGTTTCAAGTGCCTGTTAAATTTCAAAAGTGTTTTCTTAGATACAGATAATAGTTTCTTAAAGAGAAAACGCGAAGTCATCTTCGTATTATAATTACAGATTTAGGATTTGCTGTAGTAAACCATGTCTCCTCAAGCTCCATGTGTTTTGTTAAATAATGAAAGTGTACGTTTTTAATAAATCCACTTTGACAAGCTAGGTGTATACATTTATATTATTTAGGTATGTCAGTGCCTACTTCATTACATTAGTGTAAGTAGTAAGCAAGCAGTAAACTCTTCTCATGCAAATTTCTGAATTTTTATTATACTACTTTTTATTCCAGTAATGACCTGTCATTTTTTACAAATGTAGTAATTATTTTCCTTTTAAACAGTTTGAAGATTATTCCTTTCTGACTGAGATTTTGAGTTTTCCTTTAGCAGTGCAGACAGAATATTTTTTACCTACTGAAATTAGGAAAGCTGTAACATTTAGAAGACTTGAGTAGAAAGTTGAAATATCTAGAATGAATAGAGAGAGCACCATGGGATGGGCAAGATTATTTAATATGTAATGTCTGCAATATTCCCCATGAGCAATATTATGACAGCATAAACATGGTTTCTAAGAACAGAAAAAGAATGTAAAAGCTGATCTTTGTTTTTAATCCATTAACTAATTCTATATTTAGATAAGGAACAAAGGAGAATTAAGGAAGTGTCAAGAGGGTGTGAATTGTTGTAAGGTGTTTGTCATGCCCAGACAAGAAGTGCTCTAAAGAATCTGGGTAATCCATTTATGAGATGAGCAAAAAGATTTGATGTGCAAACATAGTGAGGTTAAACTAGGACTATGATGTTTAACTTTTCACAGGTGCAAACTTATTTATTTCTAACACTACCTACATAAGGACATAAAATACAGGAAAATTAATGCCTCCCAATCTAAGAAGACAGGTGGTTTTTTTTAGGTAGGTATTGAGATGAAATTTAGAAATTTGTAAGGTGGACATTCTTTGCTAAAATCTGAAAGACTGAGGGAGAGTGATTTGTTGACAGTAAGTCATTATGGTTTTGAGGCAAGTGATTCCCAAAAATCTACCTTTCCCTCTTATTTAATGTTTTTAATTTTAAATTAACAGATACTGATTTAAAGGTTAATTATATAAGGATTTACCACCTTTATGGTCAGATTTTTCATGCATTTTCAGTTACACTATCTAAAATCCACTAAGAATTTTTGACAGATGATGAAAAACAGTCTGGATAAAAGGAGAATTATGGTTCTAATTTTTACATCAAAAAAGATGTAGTGCAGTCAATTGGAAGTACTTCGGTTTCCTTCTACCTTGAAGACGTCTTGTATTTCTCCTGTAGTCTCGTATCTCTTATATTGCCTACATAAGTGTCTCATTACAATCATCTGTGTAAATTGGGTAAAAGGAGATAGAAATCTAGCTGGTTTGTTCATTTCCTAAATCTTACCCTTTGGTCTTCCAGATTCTTATAAATAAATTAATGAGCACACCACATGAACCCTATGTCACTATCAACGATTCATTTTGGCCACCTTATATTGAGCTGCTGCTGCGATATGGAGTTGCCCTGAGACATCCAGAAGATCCAGACAGAATACGCCTAGAAGCCTTTCACATGTAGCGTGACCTACATGTTTATTTTAAAACAGAACAAAGCACCAGTACTTTTGCTTGGGGCTAAGACATACTTATGGTTTATGATAAGCTTTTTTTTTTTTTTGTATCAGCAGCATCTTCTTGTTGGAGGATTTTATTATTCTTTTTCTTGTTTTAGTAAAGCGTATATTTGGTCTGAGTGTGAAGTATGAAAAAAGACAAATTTCTACTTCAACTGCTCACAGTTACAGTAGGCTTTTAGTTTTATGGCAAGTGATGCCACGATTTGCATTGTGGAGGGTTTTTTCCGCTGCCTTAATACAATGCAAATTCAGGCAATGGTCTAAAAAGAAGATGTTTAACAGTCCTTTTCACTTTAAAAATTGTACTTTATACATTACGTTTTTAATTTTAATTTCTTAGATTGCTTTATCTCTTCGCAGTTTCCTTTGGTTTTATGTTGTACTCTGTAAAGGCAAAATTTTAAGTAACTCCGCTCCTCCTGTACACGGCCTTGCAGACATTTGGAACTAACAGTGAAGTATCATCTCAAGAATGTGTTTGGTTTTTTTTCCAGAGTCTTTGCAAACAAATTTATTGGGTTTAAGATAAACACTTAGGACAGCTGACATATCTTTCTGTGCAAAGGGCTGCAGATGTTTAGTGTGCAACTCTACAACTGCATGCTTCCTAAACAACTCATGTTGTGTTATGCTATATTGCCTAACAGCATTTGTTTTCACTTTTTCAGATCTAGTTTGTAAGGCTTATAACATTCTCTGTTCTGTTGATTTCTACAGTTTCTAAGTTACATCAGTTGACAAGTTACCTTCTGAATAAATGCTGGCATTCTGTGTTAGCCTAATCTGCTTTTCTGTAGTCCTTGTTACTGTAGTCCATGGCTGCACAAATTATAGTTTGCCCAGTTTTACACAAATAGTCTAAAATTAACCCCAGAATTGAAGCTGGAAATTTGACTCTTGCATATCTATAGTGATTATAACGTTGGTAAATAAAATACAATTTTATTAACCAGATTTCAGTAGGAACTTAAATGCTTTTTAAGTTGACAGAAAAAAAAAAAAGGATTGGATAGAATCATAGAATGGTTTGGGTTCGAAGGGACCTTAAAGATCATCGAGTTCTAACCCCCCTACCATGGGCAGGGGCATCTTCCACTAGACCAGGTTGCTCAAAGCCCCATCCAACTGGCATTCCAGGGCTGAGGCACCCATGGCTTCACCACTCTCACAGTAAAAAATTTCTTCCTAATATCTAATCTAAATCTACCCTTTTAAAATTGAAAGCCATTACCCCTCATCCTATCACTACACTCCCTGATAAAAGAGTCCTCCCCATCATTAAGTACTGAAAGGCCGCAATCAGGTCTCCCCGCAGCCTTCTCTTCTCCAGGCTGAACAAGCCCAACTCTCTCAGCCTGTCCTCAAAGGAGAGGTGCTCCAGCCCTCGGATCATTTTTTGGCCTCTGGACACGCTCCAACAGGTCCATGTCTCTCTTGTGTTGAGGGCCCCAGAGCTGGACACAGGACTGCAGGTGGGGTCTGACACAGAGCGGAGTAGAGGGGCAGAATCACCTCCCTCGCCACTGGCCACACTTCTCCTGATGCAGCCCAGGGTAGGGTTGGCCTTCTGTGCTGCCAGCGCACATTGCCGGCTCATGTCCAGCTTTTCATCCATCAGTACCCCCAAGTCCCTTTCAGCAGGGCTGCTCTTGGTCCATAATGGTTCATATGGTCATCATATGGTCAATCATAACGGTTCATAAATTATTATTATTAAAGAAAACCGGCTGTCAGCTGTTTCAGAAATCACTGTCCTAATAATTGTTGGACCCTGAGAAGATATACATAAATACTCCTTGAGACCTTCCTGCAGCTCCACAGTACCTTACTGCATTCCAGAAATGCTTTCTGCTTAGGCCTGGGACATGCTCAGAACCCAAAACATCAATGTAGAGATTTTCCTTAGGCTCGATTAAGTCACTTCCTACAGCAAAAGAAAAGCTGTACAAAGAGGTAATCCATTTTCTCACAGTTTTTAAGGGAAACTGGTTTGACTGAAACAGAGCTAGCTGGAAGCTGTAGTGCCTAGAAAAATCCTGGCAAGTAAATGGAAGAAGTGCAAGGCATTAATGAAGAACAGAACTTCTTACGAGAAAAGCCTGGAACAGGATCTTCCATCAGTAGTATCAACAATCAGGAAGGTTGGGGAGTACATCTAAAGACAGAGTAGAGTAACTTTTCCATTCTTTTTTTTTTTTCTCGGTGCATGTCTAAGTGACAGTTGTTTAATTGGAACTAACACTTCATGAACGCTAATATTGGGACTTTACCTATGTGCATTCTATGAAATAAAGATTTGTTTAGCTTAATATCAGTTTTTAACTCTACAAAGCTAACATTAAAAAAAGCTGGGAAGTTCAATGAACACTCAGAGCTACCAACCCGAGTAAGATGAAAATTTGATCTAACCCACAGTTGTCCATTCTTTGATTGTGACCTTCTAGTGGATGGTGTGAGCATGGATAGGTATGAATTTTCTTAGAGGAGAGATACTGACAGGTTCAATTAGCTGGACCCCTCCGTCACAGGGCCAACAGTGAGCAACCTACATTTACTTTCTTTAGGTAAGTATATCAACTACATTTGCTAGTGTATAAATTAATATACAGTCACAAAACACTTGAATGTGAAAAAGCCACAAAGAATCAGAGGAACAAGGTGAGCTTCCTACCCATGGGAAGGCTATGGCACTAGAACAGCTTAACAGGTGATAGCATCCAGCATGTTGTTGAGTTTTCAAAATGAGCCTATGTATACTATTTCAGCTACATGGGCCAGGAAGAGAGCCAAGTCTTTTCATAATTACCAATGTGAAGTCCTTAACTGAGATTCCTATATATTTGTGTAATCACTTTTTGAATCTGTGTACTTTTTTTAATATCCAGAATGTCCTGTGACAAAGAGTTTCAGAGTTTAAATAGCTATGATGTGAAGTAGAATATCCAGTTGTTTACCAGACCTGTCCTGGATAGTATCAATAGACATCTTCTTTGAGGACACATTTTCACACAGATGAATTACACGAAGCAGCTTGCAGTATAGAGGTCTACAGAGTAGGTCTGCTTTAGGGTGCATTTTGATACCCCTTTGTTCCTGCCTGGTAATGAAGGCCATGTACCCTATTCCTTCCTACTCAGCATTCCCCAGGCTTCCTTTCTCATTTCCTCCTACTTAGAATAAATTGTCTTGGTGATGAGAAACCTCAGTAGAAAGAGCAGACATGTACATTGGGTTTAAATCTAACACTGAGTATTAAATCTGTCACTTGAGTATGCTGTCCCACTTCATGGAAAAAATTTCTGTTTTGCATGTGGTTTGGTGTACGTTCCATTGTACATACCTTTGTACCTCAGGTATGCAAGTTCCTAAACTTTTCCATAGCTTTTCCTTAGAGCTATGTATACACACCTTGTACGTTAGTGCAAGCAACAGGTCAGGGTGGCATTGAAACTTTCCCTCTTAATGCTCATGGCAAGAAGACTCGCCCTGGATCAGTAAGTTCAAATCCTATCTTTGAAGAAAAAAAGTACTGTTCCTTTCATAAACTTTTTTTCTGGGTAACGTTAGACCCTTGCTTCCCCAAAAAATTATAGACCACTCAGGCATAGACACAGATATTCACCCCCTTCACTGCCTTCAGCTATTGATAGTGACTGAAATTAGTCTGTCGTAATTGATTCACATCATTAATCAACAAATATAGCAGGTAAATTTTCTGCCCAAAACCACATCCCTGACAAATGCTGCAGCCATTGCTCTTGCTCTCTTCATCCTGCACCTGAATACTCAGATACAGCACTTGAGCTATCCTTATTTGTTATCTGTTTAAGAGGCTTTAACTGTTACCCTTACTTCAAAATAAGACATTTGTAATTCCAAGGGGAAGAAATATAAGCATTGTGACCACAGATAGCAGGATGTTTATAATCTGATGCATTTTGGAGTCTATGACTTTGACATTCATTTTGTCAGCATCAGCTCTGTGACCAAGAGATCACATTTTCAGTTTCACGTGCTTAGTGCTGTATTTGTAAATTAGTACAAATGCATCAAACTTATAACGAAAAGTCAAGCAAAGCCAGTTCATTAAAACACTGTGGAACAATAACAAAAGGCAGGGATAATAACAGAAAAGGGCTCACTGCTGAAACCGAGTGTACCCGCCTAGACAAGCAAGTTCTTCCTTGTACCAAAATATGCCTTTGAAAACACTGTCTTGACCTACCAGATACGGCAGTAGTAATCACAAAACTAAAATCCAGAAAGCATCTTACAGTGAGGTCAGACACATGAGCGATGGCAAACAGACCACCTGTGGATTGCTGTAACTGCTGTCATCCTTGAGATTTTGCTTTTCTGAAGTCCTGAACTGAAGGTCTGACACAAACCCTGAGGTGTCCCTCAGGGGTCTGTACTGGGACCAGTGCTGTTTAATATATTCATCAATGACACAGACAGCGAGATCAAGTGCACTCTCAACAAATTTGCAGGTGACACCAAGCTGAGTGGTGTTGAAGGATGGGATGTCCTCCAAAGAGACCTGGACAAACTGGGAAGGTGGGTCTATGTAAACCTCATGAGGTTCAACAAGGCCAAGTGCAAGGTCCTGCACCTGGATTGGGGTAACCCCCAGTATCAGTACAGGCTGGGGGAAGAAAGGATTGAGAGCAGCCCTGCCGAGAGAAACTTGGGGGTACTGATGGATGAAAAGCTGGACGTGAGCCAGCAATGTGTGCTGGCAGCCCAGAAGGCCAACTGTACCCTGGACTATATCAAAAGCAACGTGGCCAGCAGGTCAAGGGAGGTGATTCTGCCCCTCTGCTCTGCTCTGGTGAGACCTCACCTGGAGTACTGGGGCCCTCAGCACAGGAGAGACATGGACCTGTTGGAGCAGGTCCAGAGGAGGCCACAAAAGATCCGAGGGCTGGAGCTCCTCTCCTGTGAGGAAAAGCTGAGAGAGTTGTGGTTATTCAGCCTGGAGAAGAGAAGGCTGCGGGGAGACCTGATTGCGGCCTTTCAGTACCTAAAGGGGGCCTACGGGAAAGATGGGGACAATCTTTTTAGTAGGGCCTGCTGTGACAGAACAAGGGGTAATGGTTTTAAACTGAAGCAGGGTAGGTTTAGACTGGATATAAAGAAGAAATTCTTTACAATGAGGGTGGTGAAACACTGGAACGGGTTGCCCAGAGAAGAGTGGAGATCCCTGGGAACATTCAAGGCCAGGTTGGACGGGAGTCTGGGCAACCTGATCTGGTTAGCGGTGTCCCTGCTCACTGCAGGGGGGTTGGACTAGATGGCCTCTGGGGGTCCCTTCCAACCCAAAACATTCTATGATTCTGTGATTCTATGATCTTGGAAAAAACCAACGTGTTTCCCACCACACTACCTGTTTATTCAGGTAGTTTTTACTGTATTTAGAGACATAGCTTACTAGAGAGAAGTATGGCTCAGGAAAAAATAAATTTCTTCCCATCTTTTTAGGAAATTTGGTCTGTCAGGCTGCTGCTAACCTACAGATCTTCTAAAACTGGCTCTTGAAAATAATTTAGAGCTTAAAATTAAGGCACAGTGATCCAAGAGAATGCACCTAGGTTATTCATATCTTTATCGTCAGCTCTTTAGTGCTCATCTGGATCGTCTGTAATGAAAGCATTTTTAGCATGCTTGACCCACGGCCACAGGAGTCACAGTTCAGACACCTATTTAAAGGTGTCTGGGATTCCAGCTGAGGACAGTATCTTATCTGTCTGTTCTTAAAAGAATTGATTGCCTAGTCTGCAGTTTTGTGATGTGAGCATGAATCACATTAAAACCATCCTGGAGCTGACTTTTGGAAACCTGGGTTCCACTGGACATGGTCAGAGCCTACAGTTGGTACTTGAACAGTAGACATTGCCAGCAATGGCAAACAGCTCATTTTATGCTCTTAGGACAAATTTTGCACCTCACTCTAGCAACATGATCTAGCAACATGAACACCTTCTATCAGGTAGTACTACACGTCTGCCTGCACAAACTCAACTCTGCAAAAGATTGCGATTGGTACAAACTTACTGATGTCATTCCTAGCAAATTAATTACATTTTTCTGCAGATGAATAGTTTTTCAACTTTTGATGTTGGCATTAAAATTAACTGTTGTATTTGTCTTTTTTTTGCTGTGGATAAAAGAACTGTGATTTTGAAAGATTGGCATAAAAGTTTCTGGATATAAAGTTTTGGCAGAAATATGTATGAGCTTTTTGTTTGTGTTTTTGGAAGAGAACAAGTAGTGCTAATGAAGACAGCTATAGCTAGTTACAGGCATATAGCCTTGGAAAAATAAGCCTATCTTGAAACCTTGAATATTCTTTAGTATTTTGGTACACCACCACTACATTTTCTGTAAATCATGTTGTATTTGAAGCTTTTTTAAAAAAGAGGAAAAGTCCAATAAAGAACATATAAAACAGTCTGGGAAGGTATTGCCACCTTGTGCCTGTTTACATTAAGTCTGCAATTCATCCTTTGATGACTTTTTATTCACAGAGGATAGCCAATCCATGTGCTTTCTGACAGAAATCTTTTTTCCATTTTTTTCTTTTGGTTTACTGGATTTGATCTACTGGTTGGTTTTTTTTTTCTTTTTGGATTATTTATTTATTTAGCTTCAAACTGGTTTAGCATAACAACTTTTTGATCACAATATTTTTACTGATTCCCAAAGGTGAAATTCTAGTGATTAAGCCAGCGAGACACTTTTTTTTGGTGCGTATTCTCAGGCAATACTAACACTGTGTCTTAGTTCAGATTGTTTCCAGGTTAAACAATGAGCATTCCAAGGTACCTCAGCAGTGCCGAACTACTCGTAATTATAATCAGCCATGGTTACAAGAAGTTCTTTGTTCTGCAAACATTTTAAATTCTGTACTTTAGAAAATTTATTGTGTCAAATGAAACATAATCTTTCCTTCTCTATTTGGCAACAAATGCTGCTTGCAGGTGCTTCCAAATGAGTTTTTAGATTATGGTTAGCCAAGACAAGTGTAATTTTGGTGGTATTCCTATTCTAATTGTAATTTAGGTTGCATTTAAATGAGTTGCTGGAGACTGTTTCAGGCAGAAAGACTTAAAATACAAATTAGACTATATTAATGTTACAATTTACTTTATAAATAACCAGCCCTTTACTATGTATAATAAATTGTTTCCCCGACAATCAGTTGCTCAAGTTCCCTTAAGATTATAAGTGCTTTTATTTTGTTTAATAGAAGGCTGCAGAATTTTGACTGGTGATGAGGCAAGCCATTATTCTTGGTGTCATGATCTAGAGACATCTTTGCCAGAACACTAAATTATCCACGGAAAAAAATTACAGTGCTTAAAATTGATATCTCTTATAATCATCTTTGGTACTTGTTTTGCTTTTATTTAACAGAACTGTTCAATTTCATATCTATTTGCACTGACTGTGAAGCTCTTATGGTTAAATTATTAATTTATATTAATAAATGTTGCCAAAGAGCACATATTAGCTTACAGTGCTCCTGTATATGCATAACCTGATGGAGTTGCATCTAGGTTTTTATCTGAATATGCAACATGCTTTTATTTCAGTATCATTTCTTTTTGGACTGGTGTCTATTTCACTCTTAAGAGGGTTTTGTTTTGTGAAAAGTCATTGCACTGAAAGTTGTATTTTGATTAGATCCAGGAACATGTTGGTTATACTCCTGCAACACTGAACTGCAATCCGGAAAACTAGGTAATTAATTTGTTGTATTTAAGAGAAGAATCCAAAGGCTGAGTCAATGTGAATGAAGTTGCTTAATAGAAAGGGTCTGTGTTTCATCATGGAAAGGTGAAACTGTTCAACTGAGCTGAATTTAAAGTTAATCATCCTGTTCAGAAAAGGCCTCCTATCTGTTCTGCAGAGTAAAAATTCAGCTAGACTTTACCAGATCTTACTTTGCAGGGCAACCCCTGACTGCAAACAGGAGCTTAGTTTTGATGCTCTTTGCATATGAAGGCCAAGGCTGCACAGTCAATACATTCTTTGACTGACCATGCGCAAGCGTGACTCACAAAAATAGTGTGACCTGATCAAAGTCCCTTGTATATTACAGGATTCTGGCAACACTGCATGTAGTCTATTATTTGGGAAGATGAAATATTGAAGAACTGGCAAAGGTATAAAAATAATAGCATAACTGCACATGTGAGGTCCTCAGCAGAATTTAGCTAAGAATAACACACAAATCCGAATGTAACTTTCCTCCTACAGCTAGGATTGACGCAGGCAGTAACAACACAGCTGAATTTAAAAAACATTTGCAAGTCTCTGGACTGCTAACTTTGAGATGATTAACTCAGAAAGCAAGCTCTCACATATGGGTTACAGTTCAGGAACACTGAAGCTGAGAATAACAACTGTGTCTTGACTGAGTTAGTCAAACAGTGACTGTTCTACGTCAAGAGAAGTGTAGCTGCAGCAGCGTTCAAATTTTATAATGTAACACAGATACTAATTTCATGAAATATTACATCTCTGCAACAACTGTGAATTACTGCAAGAGAAGCAGCACTTTTTAGAGAGCCAAGAGTCATGTAAACCAAATGAAACTGGGAGAGGACAGATGGAGCCCCAGTAGGATGTATGATAGGAATAGCATTTACAATGAGAAGTCTCCCATTCCATGCCAGAAACATCCTAAAACAAATCATAACTCTATATATAACTATCAGGAGTGAGATGTAAACCTTCATCTTAAATCAAGAGAGAGTTCTTTTACTCAGCTAAATGAATTCCTGCTGCCGTTCTTTTCCACTAGAGATAGGATGGTCTGTGGGGCTACACCAGGGATGAAACTGTCCCACTGAGTTACTGCAGCATGAATGTTTACAAAGGAGCATTGTCATGATTGTTGAACAAGGTTATCTTTGCAACATTTTAGCAAGGCTGTTTTCAAACTGCTATTATACAAAAATGCAGTCTGGAAGATAGTCAACATGCACATAATTCTGCAGGGCAACACAAACCCAGTGGCAATTTTAAAAAACAGGAGTACCTAGAAAAAATTAGGACTGAAATAATCAAACTGAAGTTAATGTGTCTCACTTTTAGACATCTAATTTGTGGTAGCAGTTCAGAAAATTTAAGAAGCAAATAATATTGAAGTAACATTAATATGTGTTTTTCCAATAAACATGCATATGTATGGGGGTGAAGCTTATGTGAAAAACATTATCAGATGTGGGTGTTTAGCAAATTATTGGCAAACTACACAATTGTCCATTAACAACAAATCAGTCTGAATCAGACCAAATGGAATATTTTTAGTATATTAACTAAAGTGTTACATTTTCCCACAAAAATGGTTTATTTCAACGATTTATACCTGCTTTTTGCATGGCTAGGGAAATCCTTTGCATAAATTTACTGACAACAGCAATAGTGTTCAAAATGTCACTGTTCATTAACAGTATGTTTCCACTAAACTTAAGCAGTCAGTAATCACCACAATGGTTTATTAATACTGTGTATGTCAGCTAGATATTAAAACAGAATTTAGTTTTGTTTATAATCACTATTCCTTTCAAAACATTTGATAATTAAAGGATAAAACAAGATGTAATCAGTTTTAGAAAGTTGTTTTCCCATTTTGGCATAGTGATACATAATGAAGTACAAATAGCATGCTACTGTTTTTATATACAACTCAATATGTGAAGCACTTATATATCCTTTAGTAGCCTAAAATAAAAAGAAAGTTGTTACGTTACATGCTATGATGTTAAAATCTCAGTCCATGTATTGCATGTAGAGTAATTCTAGAGGAAGAATTACCATTTTATTTTGGAGAAAAGTGGCATTTCTTTTTTTTACTTCTATCATGACGATGAGCTGGCAGGGAAGAAAATCAGCCTGGATGAACATAAAGCTTTGGCTGGATCGCAGAAAGAAGAGGAAAGTCTGTGAGCTTTGGCAGAAGAGGCAGGCACCTCAGGAGGACTACAAGAATGTTGCGAGGTCATGCAGAGAGAAAATTAGAAGGGCTAAAGCCCAACTAGAACTTAAATTGTCCAAGCATGCCTCATGCAACAGAGGACTCCCTACCTCTCTCCACCCAAATGAACAGAGAAATTCAGGGGATGAGAGGAAATGGCAGCAAGTTTCTGCTCAGCGCAGCAGGGGTGTGTCCCCTGTGACAACCTCAACCTCCCAGGTACCCTTGCATACACATACAAAGCTCTGCAAGTGGAACCAAACCTTAATGAGGATGATGGTTCTCACAGCTTAGAAACATTCCCGAGGTTAAGACAACCCAAGCCCTGCATCAAAACGGCTCCCATAAAGAAAAGACATTTCATTGTCATAGGGGACACCCTTCTGAAGGGAACAGAAGGCCCAATACGCAGACTGGACCCATTTCATAAGGAAGTCTGATGCCTACCTGGGACCCGGGTTAAAGATGTGGAAAGAAAACTCACAACTCTGGTAAGGCCCATGGGTTATTATCCACTACAGATTTTCCAAGTAGGCAGTGAGGAAATATCAACAAGAAGTCTGAGGACAATTAAGGAGTACTTCAGGGCCTTGGGAAAAATGGTGAAGGGATCAGATGCACAAGAAGTTCTCCTCTCTCATTCCCATTACAGGGAGCAATGAGGGAGGGAACAGGAAGAGCCAGGAAATAAACACCTGGCCCCAAGCCCAGTGTGAGGGGCAGAATTTGGGGGGTTTTGACCATGGGTTGGCCTTCACAATGCCCAGCCTGATGAAAAATGATGGGGTACACCTGTCTCCAAGGGGCAAAAAGATGCTTACCAAGAAGTTAGCAGGGCTCATTGAAAAAGATTTAAAATAGATTTGAAGGGGGAAGGGGATGAAACCAGGCTTGCTAGAAATAAGCCTGGGGATGGCATGCCGGTGTGTGAGGGTCAGCGTGCTAGCGAGGTCCTTTGGTCTGTCACCTCAGAGGAAGTGGCAGATAGTAATCCAAGTGGCAGCAAATTTACAAAGGTTACTGATGGGTTAGTAACAACTGCAATTAGTCACTGAGGAATTAAGACTTCTCTCCTCAGAAGAGTGGTGGGATCAATAGCCCAGCTGAAGTGCATCTATACCAATGGGCAACAAACAGAAGGAATTAGAAGCCATTGTGAGCAGGAAAACTATGATATAGTTGCTATCACAGAAATGTGGTGGGACAACTCACATAACGAGTGCTGCCATGGATGGCTATAGGCTCTTCAGGTGGGCTAGGAAAGCAAGGCGAAGCAGTGGGGTAGCCCTGTATGTTAGAGAGTGTTTTGATTGCCTTGAGCTCAATGATGGTGATGATAGGGTTGAGTGCTTATGGGAAAAATCCAAGGGAAAAAAAAAAAGGGAAAGGGCAACAAGACAGATATTGTGGTAGGAGTCTGTTATAGACCGCCCAACCAGGAAGAAAAGACAGATGAAATATTCTACCAGCAACTGGGAGAAGTCTCACGATTACTAGCCCTTGTTCTCATGTGGGAATTCAACCTACCAGATGTCTGCTGGAAGTACAATATATAAGAGAGTAAACAGTCTAGGAGGTTCCTGGAGTGTGTGGAAGGTAACTTCCTGACAAAACTGGTGAGTGAACCACCTAGGGAAGGTGCCCTGCTGGACCTCTTGTTTGTGAACAAAGAAGACCTTGTGGGTGATTTGATGGCTGGAGGACGCCTGGGGCACAGTGATCATGAACTGATAGAATACTAATTCGTGGAGAAGTAAGGAGGGCAGTCAGCAGAACTGCCACCTTGGACTTCTGGAGGGCTTTGGACTGTTTATAAGGCTGGTTGACAAAGTCCCTTGGGAGGCAGTCCTAAAGGGCAAAGGAGCCCAAGAAGGCTGGATGCTTCTCAGAAAGGAAATCCTGAAGGCGCAAGAGCAGGCCATCCCCATGTGCCAAAAGATAAGCCGGCAGGGAAGAAAATTGGCCTGGCTGAAAAGAGAGCTTTGGCTGGATCTCAGAAATAAGAGGAAAGTCTGTGAGCTTTGGAAGAAGGGGCACGCATCTCAGGAGGGCTACAAGGATGAAGCGAGGTCATGCAGAGAGAAAATTAGAAGGGCTAAAGCCCAACTAGAATTTAAATTGGCCAACTCTGTGGAAGATAATAAAAAATGTTTCTATAAACATATTAACAACAAAAGGAGAGCCAGGGAGAATCTCCATCCTTTACTGGATGCAGGGGGAACCATAGTGACAAAGGATGAGGGTAAGGCTGAGGTGCTTAATGCCTTCTTTGCCTCAGTCTTTAACAGTGAGGTCAGCTGTTCTCCAGGTACCCAGCCCCCTGAGCTCGCATGATCCAAGAGGAAATGGTTAGTGACCTGCTTGGCCAATTAGACATACACAGGTTCATGGGGCCGGACAGGGTCCACCCAAGGGTACTGAGGGAGCTGGTGGAGGTGTTCACCAAGCCCCTTTCCATCAGCAGTCCTGGATGACAGGGGAAATTCTACTTGACTGGAGGTTGGCAAATGTGACGCCCATCTACAAGAAGGGACGGAGGGAGGATCCGGGGAACTACAGGCCTGTCAGTCTGACCTCAGTGCCAGGAAAGGTCATGGAGCAGATCATCCTGAGTGCCATCACACAGCACATCCAGGACAGCCAGGTGATCAGGCCCAGCCAGCATGGGTTTAGGAAAGGCAGGTCCTGCTTTACTAACCTGATCTCCTTCTATGAGCAGGTGACTCACTTAGTGGACAAGGGAAAGGCTGTGGATATGGTGTACCTGAACGTTAGTAAAACCTTTGAAACTGTCTCCCACAGAATTCTGCTTGAGAAACTGGCTGCCCATGGCCTGGACAGGTGTACTCTTTGCTGTGTAAAAAACTGTCTGGATGGCCAGGCCCAAAGGGTGGTGGTGAATGGAGTTAAATCCAGTTGGAGGCAAGTCACAAGTGGTGTCCCCCAGGGCTCAGTTCTAGGGCCAGTCTTGTTTAATATCTTTATTAATGACCTGGACGAGGGGATCGAGTGCACCCTCTGCAAGTTTGCAGATGACACCAAACTGGGTGGGAGTGTTGGTCTGCTCGAGCGTAGCAAGGCTCTACAGAGGGACCTGGACAGGCTAGATTGATGGGCTGTGGCAGATTGTATGAGGTTCAATAAGGCCAAGTGCTGGGTCCTGCACTTGGGTCACAACAACCCCATGCAACGCTACAGGCTTGGGGAAGAGTGGCTGGAAAGCTGCCTGGTGGAAAAAGACCTGGGGGTACCGGTTGACAGCCGATGGAATATGAGCCAGTAGTGTGCCCAGGTGGCCAAGAAGGCCAACGGCATCCTGGCTTGCATCAGGAATAGTGTGACCAGCAGGAGTAGGGAAGTGATCGTGCCCCTGTACTTGGTGCTGGTGAGGCCGCACCTCGAATACTTGTGTTCAGTTTTGGGCCCTGCACTACAAGAAAGACATTGAGGTGCTGTCGTTTCTCCAAAGAACGATAACAAAGCTGGAGAGGGGTCTGGAGCACAAGTCTTATCAGGAGAGGCTGAGGGAACTGGGGTTGTTTAGCCTGGAGAAGAGGAGGCTGAGGGGAGACCTTATTACTCTCTACAACTGCCTGACAGGAGGCTGTAGTGAGGTGGGTGTAGGTCTCTTCTCCCAAGTAACAAGCAATAAGACAAGAGGAAATGGCCTAAAGTTGCGGCAGGGGAGGTTTAGACTAGATATTATAAAAAATTTCTTCATTGAAAGGGTTATCAGGCACTGGAACAGCCTGCCCAGGGAGGTGGTCGAGTCCCCATCCCTGGTGGTATTTAAAACATGGGTAGATGAGGTGCTTAGAGACATAGTTTAGTGGTGGACAGGTATGGTTGGACTCAATAATCTTAAAGGTCTTTTCCAACCAAATGATTCTATGATTTTCATAGAATCATAGAATGTTTTGGGTTGGAAGGGACCCCTAGAGGTCATCTAGTCCAACCCCCCTGCAGGGAGCAGAGACACTGCTAACTAGATCAGGTTGCTCAGAGCCCCATCCAACCTGGCCTGGAATGTTCCCAGGGATGGGGCCTCCACTACCTCTCTGGGCAACCCATTCCAGTGTTTTACCACCCTCACTGTAAAGAATTTCTTCCTTATACCCAGTTTAAACCTCCCCTGCTTCAGTTTAAAGCCATTACCCCTTGTCCTATCACAGCAGGCCCTACTAAAAAGATTTTCCCCATCTTTCCTATAGGCCCCTTTAGGTACTGAAAGGCCGTAATCAGGTCTCCCCTCAGCCTTCTCTTCTCCAGGCTGAACAACCCCAACTCTCTCAGCCTGTCCTCATAAGAGAGCTGCTCCAGCCCTTGGATCTTTTTTGTAGCCCTCCTCTGGATCCACTCCAACAGTTTCACATCCTTCTTGTGCTGAGGGCTCCAGAGCTGGACACAGGGCTCCAGGGGAGGTCTCACCAGAGCAGAGCAGAGCATGTTTCTATGTTCACAGCATTAGTTCGTACCATTAAAAAAGATCGTACTATAGATTTTCTTGAGAGATTTTCTGTCTATTTCTTTTTCCAGATTCCTTCATACACATTTTAAATTTTCTTTCTTTACATTTTGTTCTTGACTTTTATGTTTTCTATTTCCTTTCTTCTCCCAGTTCTCCTTCCTATATCAGTACCTCCTAGGTCGAGCAGTATTCACAATGGGGTGTGCCCTAACCCTATTGTAACTCAAAACAGACCTATCTTTGGCTTTGAGCCTCTACCCAGTTGCTTTCTTTGTGGCACAGCTTTCTCTGAAGATTTTCCCTTCAAAGTTAATACAGTAAAAAATATTTTCATTTAGTTTCTGAGGCAATTCTAAAAGATGCAGCTCTTTTTTCTTACAGAAGTGTCCAGAGGAAGCTAAGGGGCAAAAAATGGTCCCTTTTCTATCAAGAAGGTTACCAGATGGAGAGTTTTAGCTGCTTTGTGAGCAGGGCACAGCCTGCAGCTTTTCTTTATTCAAATTACTGTTTTTCTTTTTTAGGCTTTTCCAGAAACTTCCCTATAAGCATGGGATTATTAGTACATATATTATTTCTCAGTAATAAAAGTGTGTGTAACACATTATGTTGTAACACTGTGAAAGAATATTTGCAGAATCACACCGAAACATTTTAGAAGGAAAAGCCCTGGTATGAAAAATAAAAATAAAAAAGTCTAGATCCTTCCCAACACATTAGAAAGTATATGGGAAAAGCATCCTCCTTCAGCAGCTCATTATGTCATGTCTTAACCAGCGGAGAAAGTGTCAGCCTTGTAACAGACCATCAGTTACTGGGAATCATCTTGTGTCTTCAGGTGCCTTCTTGTTCTGGGCAGTCAACCTTCATCTGATCAGGATGCTGCTGCAAAAAACCAAGGAGATAAATACTTTCAGATAAGGGTAGATGCATCCCCCTTCCATTTTCAGCTTCCAGGAAACCTGGAGGACCTCATAAATCTCCTTATAGAGGAAAAAACTGGTGCATTCCATGCAACTACAAAATCTGTAAAAGTTTTGATCCAGACACCATACCAATTATGTCCTGGGGAGGTAATTCTAAAGTCTCTCCATCTGTCACTTGATGCTGACTCCAGACAAGCAAGTTATCAGCACAAATATCAAACTCTCTGTGAGGGCTGCACACCTGAACTGCTAAAGTGACAAAGAGAAGTTGTGGATGGAGATGAGATGCAGATACTTTGGTTAGCTCTGTGAATCATGCAGCTGTCCCTCTCCCATCTTCAGTGGAACACTTGTCAGAAAATTTTTAGTATTGCACAGAAAATCTGCCCTAGGTTCCTATATCAACATGGAAAAAAGATGAGGGATGCCTGTCCCCGGTAATGATGTACCTGCAGAAGTACAGGACTCTGGACCCTATGGGGGAAGCCTGACAGTGGTGTGAGTGAACCTGCATGCCAGGTCCAGCTGGAAAATGCTAAAATACTGCAAAATTATTCATACAGAAGAAAGATGTGGACCTCTCTTCTAGGTGGCCTCAGACTCTGTTATGCTTTCCTTCCTACTATCCTACTGCTTGATCCCAAGCCACTGATAGTGCAAGTATTTTAAAAAAAGATTGTTCAAACAGGCCACAGGGATCCAGGTCACAGCTTTTATTGGGCCTTTCAGTCCTTTGTTCCCAGAACATAAGAATTTATTTCTGTCAGAAAAGGACATAATTTTCTCAACAATAGATTATTGGGGAAGGTGGAAAAAGGAATTGCAATCGCAAAGCCAAGTAACATTTTGTTAGAAGAGGTTGACAAATAGCATTTATAAATTGCTGCTGCACACTTAGCTCTGTATTTAGTCTCTAGCCTAAGTGACCAGATTTTTAAGTGTGTTGAATGTCAAGAGCTTCCATTACACTTTGTATCCAGGAAAACTCTGGATCAAAGACCAAGCATATGCTAGGCACTGCATTTCTATTTGCTGTTTATTTATTACTGTTACCTATTGTTGCTTATTTAAAAAAACAAAACCCAAAAAACAAACAACTGTTACCAGTTAAGAGTTTGAAAGGGAGCATCTTTTCTTTACAAAGGCTTTGTACTTTGCTTGCTGATTGCAGACATTCTTCAGTCCTGGCAGATCAATTTATAGGAGCATAGTCCAATTTGTACTCCCTCTCTTAAGCTTTATGAAAAGTAAGAAAACTCTGGAAAAGAGCAACTTTTCAAAAAGTTGAATTTAAAACAAGTTTCTGTAAATGTAGTGATGGAATAGTTGGAAATCTTTCAGTGTAAGATGTGCCATTTCATTGACTTTTTTTCTCTCCTTCTAATAGTTATACTCCATTGTAGGTGGAACCAATAAGGACCGTCTTTTTTTCAATTTTATGGAAGTGAAAATCCAGGCCATAGACTATAGCTTGTTGTATTCTTTTTATGGAAATGTTTTTCAGCTCTAAAAAAGCCAAAAAAGAAATAGAACCACCCCCAATCTATTAAAAAGGACTCCTAGGTAGCATGTGTAAAACCTTAGGGCAGAGCAAAAATGAAAACCTTGATTTGTGCTGCTGAATGCAAGGACAGCAAACCAATTTATCAGTCAAGCATAGTTTTATGTTAAATCAATTTCACTTACTCTAAAAAAATATTGACTTATTTGAAGCAGGTCATGAAACTGGGTCTCCCACATGTCAGCTAAGTGCTCTGGATGTTCAGTTTAACAGCAGATTGTATTTTGTCTCATTGTTAAATGGGAAGATGCATGAATTTTTTTAATAGGATAAACCACTTCTTTCTCAACTGCACCATCACTATTCCTAAACTCTTAAACCCAAAGAAATGAGGTGAGAACTGTGACCATTGTAAGAGACTAATCACAGGTGGGCAAGACCAAATTTAAGGAGTCTTTGTGGCCCCCCCCCCAAATGGTGTATGGGAGAGGAATGAAACAGCAGAAGAGGCAGTGCAATGTGAAAAGCATTTGGCTTGGATAAAGACTCTTTTCTGCTAAACCACTATTTTATTCAAGAAAAATTGTGAATAGTATTGACTCTGACTTAATATTGGGAATACATTAGAAAATGAATGTCACACAGAAAAAAATCCCAAAGTTCTCAGTCTAAAAACATGATGGAAAATTCTCTCTTTATTTTCTATTTAATTTCAGGGATATGCATTAGGATTCTGAACATCTGACAAGAATTTTCTTTTTCTGTCAAGTTAGTACACATTCATCTCAATGTTAGTGTACATACTGAGGGTGTCTATAAGATGTTTTAATGGGTTATTCCATCTTGCCTCCACATAAAAAGGGTTTGTAGGAATAATGGAAACTGGAGACAGTCACAGAGTCCTATGTGTCAAAATTAAATTAGTAAAAGTAAAGGAGCCGATCCTACTTTCATAGAAACCAAACAAAATTGCCTTGAGTTCATTGTTCACTAAATCAAAGAATCATGCTTCTGATTCTATTACAGTTTCATTTTAATATTGATCTCTTAAATCAAAGTTGTTGATATTTATTCATCTCCTATCCAGTATCTATCAGGCTTAGAACACGGCTTAACTTAAACGTGGCTAGTTTATAACATAATCTGAGATAGAGATACTAATTCTGCAATTAAGTTTGTTCTAGAATAAATGGACATTAGAGAACTCATGAACATGTGGGTTAAATAAATGTCTGCTGAGTCACACAGCCAGCATTTGTTCAGTTTAGTGGCACTTATTTTAAAACAATCACAAGAAAGGGATACGATTCTTCCATGCGATATTGGCTGAATCTTACGTAGTCCCAGGAACAGTTGAGAACCCTAACTAAAATTTGTTTTCATTAAGGGAAAGTAACTATTCAGACTATTTTCCTCTTCCATTCCTTTCTAGAAAATCTGCATTCAGTTCAGATTTGCTGGTTAAACATGCATATTGCTACAGACGACAGTAATTCATGAGAGAAATGAAGCAGCGCAATCGGATGTGGACTGGTGCAGGTAATAGAGCCAAAATGATTGTTGATGGCATGTTAGGTTGGCTGGGTCTTCCACTTTTTCCATCTCGCTGGAACTTCCTTTTAGTACTATGAAGGAAAGGAAAGCAAAGCATCATTTTCAGTAAATGTATTGATGGCTAAGATCCCTTTCCGAATCCAAGCTGGCCAAATCACAGGAGTTCAGTGCTGAACCAGATAGAAAGCTTAGTATATAGGGGCGGGAGGAATTTAAATTTAGTAGCTGCTGTGTGCCAAGTATATAGTCATTTTTCTTCAGGGAATTGGTTGAGTCCAGCACATTGGCAATGGGTAAGGGGAAACCTATTTTGCTTCCAGCTGGCCAGTCGACGACTGTATAGCTCAGGGGTTTAAAGTATTATGCTGCCTGATGTGGGATGATTGCCTGATGGCCTGATGTTGGGAAATACAAACTACCTACACTGATAGAGCTGTAATATTTGTAGGGAGACTCTGATCTTGTTACTAGCATTATGAAAAAACTGTTTTTTGTAAAATGACAGGAAAAAAGATTGGTAAGAAGTAGATCCAAAATAAACTGTATTTTAAAAGGGGAATTCCTTTTAATTCCTTTTATTTTTTTTCCGAAAAGGTAAAAAGCAGTGTTTGTTAATTGTGGAAATTACCTTCTGTGTCCTTGCCAACTAACAAGTAAACTCTTTCTCATTTGTGAAAAGCTGTTTAATAAGCTAAGAGGTAAGGACCACTGGATTGCACACACTTAGCATTAATATTGCACATACTTACCATTAATATTTTTAATGCTTCTCAGAGGTCAGGGGGAAAATTCACTTTCTCCGTGAACAGGATCAGAGAGGGAGAGAGAATTAGGATAGCTCTGATATATTGTTGATCCCACTGCTGATGGTAGTTTTTTGTCAATGGATAAAGCACAGCATTCATTATTGTTGATCACAGTGCCACTGTCTCACTTGAAAACACTGTAAGATTCAATAAATGTATATTACATATGTAAGTGCTTCGTAACAGAGAAAACCCAAAAAGTAGCAATGGTCATCTTTTTGTACAGCTTTTTCATATTGAGTCATACAAGATTTGTTCCTGTGTTCCGCATAAAATACACACATGAGACAACTAGAAGAACAACTGAGAGGCTTAAAGGCCTAAATGTTAGCAAGGGGCAGAAGACACTTTGGTAGCAACACTGTCCACCCAGGCACATTTACTAGGACATGTGTCATGTTTAATAGCACAAGCATAATGAGGGCTTTTTTGAGAAAAACAGTCATAATATCTAATCATACTTTATAGAGAGTGCGGGTGTTTTGTCACCCACAGTTCTGTTTTCAAGATGAAAAAATCTTCTTCTGCACATCTTATGTCATTAGGTTTCCCAAATTATTGAACTAAAAATTAAAAAAAGCACCTAGTGTCTGTCCTTCTTAGTTAGAGAGCAGCAATTAAACACACAAGCACAAAACTTTTTATCTTCAAAACTACCGTTGGACTTCAGAATAATTGCAGTAATGTATTTTACACTCCATCTTCGGTAGGAAACCATGTAGCTGGTAAGAGATTTGTGTGTAGTTTTACTGTAGAGCAGTGTGCAAGGAATGCTGGGCTGCCCTGCCTATTCTGAAAGTTTTGCATCAGGCATTTCAAGCTTCTGAATTTCTTTTTTCCACAGAGTCTCAGAAAAACACTTTGCAGAGATAGTGCACAAAGTGAATTCCCTGGTATTCTTTTGCAGTTAATTTGCTTCATCCCCCAAAAGAAAGACCCCAATAGAAGAGTATCCATTCATGTGCAAAGCCAAGAATCTGGGGCAGAACAAGAGCAAAGGTTACCTCTGCACCCTCCCCCAAGCCTATTCAGAGAGAATCCCAATTCTGTTTCTCACCTCTGAAAGTCAGACATTGTATCTGAGGACAGAGAAAGAGAATGGCCCAGGGACAGCCATTCGAAAATGAAAAATAAAAAAGCTCTGTGCCTAGACTTTAACTAGAAATGACAGGCTATACCCACAGGTGATGCATAAAATGAACGATACTTTAGAAGAGGTATGAGCCTAGGCTAGAGGAATAAGCAGTCTTGCAGTGGTGGAAGTAGCTGTAAAATATCTCATTTTTATAATTACTAAAATGTACTTCAGCCTGATTTAAAATTTATACCAGCTGAACTGAAAGTTGTACAAATTTAAACTATTTTAGTTATGCTGATCCTTGAATTATGAAGTATTTAATGCTTAATTACACCTGGGTCCCTTGTAGTCCCATTTGATCTCTTAGCAAATACCAGCCATACCTGGTAAAATGCAAACCCAAACTTTCAATTTCTGCAGTACTCAGGATGAACATTAACTGGCTTAGGAAACAGGCAAACCTTTAAGTCCTTCTTTTAAAGACAGCAGAAAAAATTCACTGTAGATACACACTTGTGGGTGGAATATCTCTGTCTGCACTTGTAAATACACTGTTAAATTAAGATGGCTGTAGGTACTTGCTGTTAACTAGACTTTATACAGACTGGCAGTACTGGAAGAGTTGTGTTATGTTTATAATTAAATCTATTCAGAAAAATGTTCATGCAATAATTTATTGTCCTGGTTTCAGCTGGGATAGAATTAATTTTTCTCCTAGTAGCTGGCATAGTGCTCTGTTTTGGACTTAGTACTAGAATAACATTGGTAACACCCTGATGTTTTAGCTGTTGCTGAGCAGGGCTTACACCAGTCAAGGACTTTTCAGCTTCCCCTGCTCTGCCAGGGGCTCAAGGAGCTGGGGGAGGGGGCACAGCTGGGACAGCTGACTCCAATTGGCCCCAGGGCTATTCCAGACCACATGATGTCATGCTCAGCATATAAAACTGGAGGAAGAAGGAAGGGGGGGATGTTTGGACTTATGGTGTTTGTTTTCCCAAGTCACTGTTAGGTGTGATGGAGCCCTGCTTTCCCAGGGGTGGCTGAGCACCTGCCTGCCCATGGGAAGGACTGAATCAATTCCTTGCTTAGCTTTGCTTGTATGTGCAGATTTTGCTTTACCTATTAAACTGTCTTTACCTCAACCCATGAGTTTTCTCACTTTTATCCTTCCAATCCTCTCCCCCATCCTACTGGGGGGGAGTGAGTGAGCATCTGGGTGGCACTTAGTTGCCAGCTGTGGTTAAACCACAACTTTTATACAGGAGCGTACTCTATTTATTGACAGATTGCCTAATCTGTGGATGAAATTGTGTAGATCTATAGATGTCTGCAATTGTGGATGCAATGAGCTGAAAAGAAATGTCCAGCATTTTCTGCAAGCCTGTAGATTTCTTTAGCTGTTACTCCATTTGCTTTGAGTACTTTTATTTTAGCTGACAAATCAGAAGGTTGCTACTGGAATCAGCTTGAATCTGTATCGGAGTTTCCAGTGATGACCACATGGAGGATAAGGCCTCTTTTGATCTTGGCTCATCACGTAAGTACAAACACAGGAACAAGTTGGTTTTCCCTCTTCCTTTGCCCTCAAGCTTCAGTGAAGAGCCACACACCATCATCATCATATCCCTGAATGGTTTTATGGTTATTTCATGTTAAAATACAAAACTGATAGCACATACTGTACAAGTCTGTTGAACCATAATATTAAGTATCCTGAAAGTTTTTGAGAAAAATTGAATCTTACCCTTTTCCAGTATAACTTGCCTATTGATGCAAATAATCACTTAATGGCTATAGCAGGAACAGAAGTATGCTGAACCCAGTTCATATTTCAATTCACAGATTGTGCCCAGAATATAGGCATGTAACTAAGAAATGTAATCTTTTGACTCCTTAGAAACAAGAAGTTGTTTGTGATTTTAATGCACAGCTAGGTTTTCAGCAAAATGTGAAAAAGACATTTTTGATGCTGGAAAACTTATGTTGTGACCTTTGCCCTTTTATTGGATGTCTTTTAGTTTTATCTTTAGACTATAACAGTACCCTTTTAACAAATAATAAACAAAAATACATGCATGACTAAATGTATTTCAAGAATATTTAGTGGAATAACAGAAGACTCATAGGACTAGGCCCTATGAAAGGGTTATATAAATTTCAACAATCATGGTATTTGCTCTTGCTCCCAGGTTTTGTGTAAGTGGCAGAGGGCTTTGAGAGGTTCATTTGACAAATTGCTGTGGTCATTACCAGGGCAACAGTAACTGTTCTTTTTTGGGTCTTCTTTTTGTTACTGTTCTTTCCGGAAGATCAGAGCAGAGCAGCTAAATGCAACATGTGGATGCTCCTGAGCTGCCTCAGGGTGAACTCCAACAGTGTAGTGGACTCTTGTGGATGCCTGTGAATGCCAGTGGATTACAGTGGAAATTAGTGGGAAGACGGAAGTGCTTTTAAGTTAAGCCACTTACAATTTGTACTAAAGAAGCTGAAGACTGCTCTTAACATAAAAACAGCTGCTGGGTGATACCAAATGATTCATCTGGCCCAGAACAGGGCAGGCATATATGGCAGTTCACCTCTCTGCTCTCCAGTCTCTAACCAGTTCCAGGTTAGGGGCACATAGGAGGGTCAGAGCCCTTACTGCTGCACAAATCATCTTCATGCAAAAATAGCCAATCCTAAATAAATTGGAAAAGGGAAAAGCTGGACTTTTTAAAAGGGCCTTAATAAACTTCTTCACAGCAGAACACTGTCTTCCCTAAACAAGGAGCTGTTACTGCTGTGATAATCCTGTAAGAAAATGAACAATGAAGTTACTTGTGAGATAAGAGGAAAGAAATGTAGTTACTAACCAAATCCACATAACACCTTACTGCATTCACAGTAAGTCTTTGTATTTTGGAGGGACACCCAAAAGTTACAAGGGGGGAGGTGAGCATTGTATTTTTTTCCCCAATTCTTCTTCAAACCATTGGCTTAACAGCTTTTATTAAAGATAGTTCCATTTATAAACTGTTGCAAGACACTGTGGTAGAAAGAATGCCAGAAAACCATCTAAATTAGACAAAGTTGTAATCCGTGTCCAAAGCAGTATGTGCTGTATGCTCTAGAGTCTTTAATAAATCTTTTCCAGCTATACAGTCCAGGAATATGGAAAGTCCAATTCTTTCCATTCAAAATAAATCTGTGCTCATTTCACGATCCAATTTTACAATCTCTAACATTAGTGTATGTGTTCATGCTTTTATATAAAGCATACCAAGAAAAGGGGAATCACCACATAGTTCAGCAGATGCTAAATGAGAAGTCTGCGATGCTCATCAGTATGACTGCCGTCATTCTCCTTCGATTCAGAAACTAAACAAGTCACTCAGGCACCTGAGACCGAGGTGCCTAATTCTGCACTGGGAGTGTCATTCCTAGAGCTGAGAGCCAGACTGCAAAACACTGCAGAGCTCTGCATGGTAATAGCCAAGTCTTCTTGTGAGTTAATTCCAGATTTTTCATTCTAAAATCAAAATAACTGAATTCTTATGTATTTGCTAAGATTTTCTGCATAGTTTTTATATGTTTCTGGGTACACTAATCTTTGAGGAATACCATTTGCCAAATTATTCCCCATAGAGATTTTCCATACACATTTTCCACATATTGTACAATTTGTCTCACCTTTGTCTCCATAAGTCTTACAGATTGTTCAGATCTTATAAACAACTTTCTCTGGAAATAGGAAAATAGCAAAACAAGAATACACAGAAAAACTATAATGCATAGAGCTGGAAAATGCTCCCTTTAAACAAACTGTTATGCCTACTGACCTAATCTTCTTTCTGGTATTGATCTCTTGACTTGGGAAGCTGGAAATAGAGCAGCAAAAAATACTCTGAGATAAAGCAACCCCCTCATCTGAGTTACCTCTTCTTTTCTGCTTACTGCTATTCCTGTTCTTGTGTGGAACTGTATTGTTTTTTTCTGTACTTTGTACTTTAATCTTAATGAGGATAGGATCAGTTCCATCTTATTTGCCTGCAAAATTTGAGGCCAACATTCATTCTGATATAGGGATTCCCTAATCAGTTTGAGTGGTTTTAAGATTCCTCATCTCAGGTTTACTGGAGAGAGATTTAATTTTACCCCTCCCACTGCCCACCCCTCCCACGTTTTGAGCAAGCACTGAGCGTTACTCTCACCACATTCATATTCTCTGATCTTCTCTCTGCCCTGCCTCATCTGTGTTCCACCAGCGAGGAAACTGGCCAGGCCATGCTGGAGCATGCCAAGCTTACATGAAGTTTTCCAGTTTTATTTCCAAATCTTATACTAAAATAATCGGGTTGGCCAGGCTCACAGGGTCTTGCAGAAACAAGGAGGCTTGGGTGACGGTAAGCCCTGCATCAGCATAACACACACAGCTGCCTGCAGGGAGCATCCTAGAAAAGGATGGTCTACCATTCCGCCTTTGGTAAGGCTCTTCGTATTTAAATGAAGGCATTCTTGGCAATATCCGTGTTGCTGGGCAGAAGTAGCCCCAAAGCCATACTTGAAGCCAAATGCATCGCTGTGGATTTTGTTTTAGAGGGCCATCAAGGACAGCTCAACTCAAAAGGGGTGCATTGGAAAATGCACCTCAAGTATGCTTTGATGTGCATTCTCTCTCTGAAATACAACGTGCCAGACACAATACCTTCTACCTCTGGTGGCAAGTGGTTGGTATTAGGCTGAACACAATAGCCCAAGGTAATTTCTAGAGGTGTTCTTAGATATTTTCCTGCAAAGGGAGCTGAGATTTGTAAGCCACCTGAATTCAGATTATTTACAAGGAAATGTCAGTGACAGATACAGGATCTCTATAGCACCATTACCTTCAAGCACCCCATGAATCTTCTGGTTCAGGGGACTAAAAACGAAGTCCTTACGCACATTGAGAGCTTTCATCCCTATAAGAGCAGATAAAGCACAGAACCTATAGCATATATAAATGCAAGGTTACAATTTTTTTTTAACTATATGGTCAACCAAAGTATTTTAGCAAGTGTATTTATGTAATTTATAACATAACTTTATATTTAATTAAAAAAAATGATTATTCTCTCCCCAATTGCTGCTGGGATATTTCTAAATATGATAGGTTATTATCCTTGGGTCTTCACTGACCAGGTAAAAATACCTCCTAGAAAAAACCCCATACTTTCAAGCACATCCATCCAAATGTATGGACTGTATGGAAATGTATGGAATCTCATCTTACAGAAATGCACTGCTCAACAAGGCTTTGTGGCTTTCTCTTCTATATTCATTTCCCCTAAAAGCAAGACTCCTGGAATCAGCACCAAATACCTCTGAATATCTCTATTGAAGTATAATATAAATATTTACTTAAACAAAAAGGCATTCTTGCCAATCTTGTCAGTTGCTGACTGACATACTAAAGGATTCGAAGGCCTAAAGTAAAGTCAAGAGTGCTTTAGCTAACTACTTCCATGGTCAGCAAAGACTAACAAAAGTGTTAAGACATGGAGTAACATGCTCTGGGCTCAATAAATGTGTAATCCTGTCCAGAGCTTCTGAGACACAGTTGCCCAAGTGGTTTATACATATTATCAGAATTCACAGCAGAATTTCTATCCCTGCTACAAAGACTTCTACTTTCAGCAAACAAAAATTTATGCTAAAAATCTGCATACTATCTTCCATGCAAGTTTCTTTTCTAAAAAGTTGCAGACCATGGAGTATGTACATAGATATTATTTGGGCTGATGAAGCAAAACCAAAAGTCATCAAATAAGCTCACTGTTTTTATCTGAATGAGGTTCCCTCTGAAAAATGGTTTTATGCAGTAAAGCAAAACAGGTAAGTCAAACTGTATTGGGCATTGTGTCAGAAATTCTAATCACAGATGGTCAGGAATTTTTTAACTGGAGCCAAAGCTTTTCCTGGTAATATACCAGGTTTGACAAAATCGCTATTGGAAACATTTTCTCAGCTCCAGCAGCAGGTGTAGGCAAGAAAATGTAGTTGTCTGGGACAGGGAATAAATAACTTGTTGGTCTGAGCAAGCAGCCGGGTTTTGCAGAGCCCATATATCTTTGCTTTGCTTTCCTTGATTTAGAGCAGAGAGTTGAACCCATGTGAGGGCCCTAACCAGACGGTGATAAGCCATCTTTCTTTTTAGCTTGATGAGTAGTTAATCAGTTATACACAGTGGAGCAGCTCCAGCTATGGACAGGCCAGACTTCCACACCAGAATAGTCCCCAGCCTTAGCCCGTCAGACAGCACCGCCACGTCTGATTCAGGCAGGGTCCAATCTGAAGTCAGGTCTCCCAAATCCCATGAGGATACCATAAGCATGAGGCAATCAGCTGTGATATGCGTCTGCCTGTTCAAAAGGTTATTTTTGGTCCTGATGCAAAATGGAGAAAAGAACTCCCTCTTCACAATCTGAGGATAAGACTCTCACAGTTCTCTGCATATACCACTGAGTTTGCAGAAAAGGTTGAGCAAAACCTGCCACAACGCCTGCCCACGGAGACAGATGATCTGTATCGGCCATGGAGCTTGCTCGGTGAGCGTCGTTTATCCGTGTGACCATCTTGACGTACCAGCTTGCTGCAAAAGCAGGAGCTTTGGAATGTATTAACAAAAAATACTCATCTCAACACGAGAAACACCCGTTCCAACTCAGTAGACGCACCCGGACGCACCCACCAAAGCAGCGACTGACCCCCGCCCCGTACCCGAGGAAGAGGAGGGAGGGCGGAACTCGCCCGCGGGGTCTCCCGGGGAGGCCAGCGGCCCAGCCCCGCTCCCTCCCCGCTCGCCGGCGCAGGATGGCGCCCGCGGAACGAGCAGCCGAGCGGGGAAGTGGGTGGGCATCGCCCTCCCCCGGGGCACAGCCTCCCTCTCCCTCGGCCCCCGCGGAGCATCGGCTTCACGGCTGCCGTTTCCGAGGCGCCGGTACCATTCTGCTGCTCCCCGGGCGGCCCCGACGCTTATCTGCCCAGCGGCTGTAAAGGGGTCTCGCAAATTAGCGTTTGTCGCGCTCAGCGCGAAGTTTCAGCGCGAGTGATGACAAACGCCACTACCTTTATAGGGGCTTGTGCTTATTTTGCCGGAGCTACTCTTAAGAAAAATTTCACGTCCTTATATGTAGAACCTAATTCCGCCGTAGCAGTGCTTCGTACTCAAAATGTAAGCGTGCGGCGTTTGCTCGCAACAGCGACTGCCAGCCGGAGGTCTGACTTCAGGTCCGACTTCGCCACCTCACGGGGCGCGCAGCCGGCCCTGGGCGACCAGGCGGGCTACCATGCAGACCGCCGACTCCGCAGGCTGATCCCGTCCCTTCCATCCTGGGGGAAGCCCCGCAGCAGCTGCGCTCTCGGACCTTCCCCTGCGGACCACCTCACGGGCCCGCCAACCATTACCGATGCACCAGAAGAGTGACACCACCTCCGGCGGGGAGGAAAGCGCGCACACGCACCATTTGGGAAATGCTGTCAGCAGAAGCTCGAAACCTTAGAACCTAGATTCAGGAAGGTTGTGGGCTTGTTTTTGGTTTTTTTTTTCTTTTTTTTTTTTGGCTATCGGAAATTGACTGGGCGGTTAAGAGCGCAAGTTTCAGGTTCCACCCCCCCGCCGACGCTAGCTCCGCGGCGCACAAGCGACCCCGCAGACCGCCTGCCGCCCCCTGCCATCTCCGCCTCCCTCCCGCTCCCAGGCGCGGCTGGCGATGTCGCGGCGCGGCCACCGCCCCCAGGTGGCCCCGGCGCCCCGTTCCCCGCCGCAAATGAAAGTGAAAGCGCTGCGCGCGGGCCAGCGCGGCCAGGGCCCCGGCGGGACCACCGGCCGGGCGGGCGGGCCCCGGCCCCGGGGTGGCGGTCGGCCAGCTGCCGCTCGCTGCGCGGGCTTCGGCCGCCGCCGCCCCTCAGCTGGAAATGGCGTTGCTTTAAAGCTCTTATTAAGGCCCGCCACGGGGCGCGAGCCGGGCGCTGCCGGCGAGGAAGGGGAAGGAGGGTGGGAGCCCGCGGAAGGCGTGCAGCGGCCCCCGGCGCCCGGCCGCGCCTCCCGCCCGCCCGCACACCGGGGCAGCGGCAGCGGCGGCGCGGCCGTCACCTCCCTGCGGCCGGGCCGGGCTCCCCGCGGCGGCGCGGTGCCCGCCTCGCCCCGCTCCACCGGGCGGGGGTCGCGCCGGAGACGTTACCCCCGCTCCTCCCCCCCCCCCCCGCGCGCTGCGCGGCCCCCCCGCCGCCACGTGACGCGGGGCGCATGCGCGGCCGCCGCGCCGGGCCGGGGCACATCTGCAGGCTGACGTCAGCGTGCTCCGCGCCGTCCCCCGGGCGAGGCTGCCAAGGCCGCCTGCTGCCGCCGCGCTCGGCTTGGCCGGGGGCCGGCGGCGAGAGGAGGTCTGGGGCTACTTCGACCAAACTTTCCTGAGTCCTTCCTGCTCTGCCTGCCTTCCCTCTCCCCCTCTCTCCCCCGCGTCTCTCGCTCCCCCCTCTCCCTCCCCCCCCCACTCAGATGATATTCACATGGTATTTCGCACAGAGGAGGCTGCTCAAGAGGAGGGCACCCACCCCCACCCCAATATAAGCCTGTTTTTCCTTCCTTCCTCCCCCCCCTTTTTTGTTGGAAAGACAAAATGTGCAGGGTGATAGGTTGGGTGAATTGATGGCATCCTTCCTCCTGCCAAGCCAGCCCGTTTTCTAAAAACCCCTTTTAGGAAGGCTAGAGAATTTTATTCTGTTGGAGAATATAATCCTGATGGTTGCTTGCACAGAGGGGAAAAGCAGAGAGGAATACGGGAATCGTCCTGTGCAATCTCTATTGTTTGAAACTTTATATCAGAAATTGAAGATGAAAACGGTAAGGAAGATTTCACGCTATTCGATGAAACTTTTTGCTTTTCTTGCGTCCCGAATAATGGTGTGTGCAGGGCTTTGGGGAGCGGGGGGAGGTTTATATTGCATTAGGCGAAGTGGATTTGGAGTAATTTCAGAGAGAAATCTTTCAGGATGGGGGAAGGGGGTGCGAGGATTTTCAGCCGAAAAGAGTAGTCATTTAAGAAGTACGGACTCGAAGAGTGCAATTTTTTTTATTTTTTTTATTTTTTTAGATTTTTCATACTTTTAATCGTTGGTAGAGGGAGGGGAGGGGAAAAAAAAAAAAAAAAAAGAGCAGACGAAAAGCAAAGCAGCCCCCAAGCCCCAGCGTCAGCCCGCAGCTATTCCGGATGGCTTCAGCTTTGGGACGCCCGGCGTTCGGCCGCCCCGTGCCCGGCGTTCGCTGCCGCCGCGGCCAGACAAGTGCATTTTTGGTGCCGGGGCTCGGAGGGTCGGGGCGGCCGCCGTCCCGCAGCCCGATGCTGGCGGGGATGTCGGGCTCTCGCCGGGCTCATCAGGAAGATGGAAGCGTGTGGTTTTGATTTACTTGTAGCCGCTGGGGATTTGCCAGACTCTTAACCCGGCGGAGCCGCGTTTTATCGGTGTGTGCCTGTCTCCGTAGCGGCCGGGGTGCAACAGGGACTTTTGTTTGGTGGGAGGAGGTAAGTGGGCTCTCGCTCCCTGGCGATGTGTGTGCGGATTTTGTCTTCGCTATTTTCTTTCATTGTTGTACAAGGCAGAGGAGAGAAGGGAGAGAGGGAGGGAGGGCGGGAGGGAGAGTCAGACTCTTGTTTTTATTTGGGCTGCCGGTGCGACGCGTTTGGGCCAAACGCCAAGTGTCTGGGTCACACGCGTTTTATCCAAATAGATTCAGCGCTGCTGTCTGGAAATGGGCTGCTGAAAGTTAACTTTGGGATCAACTCCACCACAGCAACCAGACTCTTCCCTTCAGCTTCTCTAGGGAGGAGGGCGCTTCCCCCCTCCCCCCCCCCCCCCTTTTTTCCTTCTGAATTTTCTTTGAGGGATGTGTGTCTGGGTGACCTCCAGCTTGCTTCAATACTATTTTTTTTTAAACTTTTTGTGCATGCAGACGTGTGTATATAATATGCATGTGTATACGTGTTGGGCTGTGTGTGTAGCCACGTATTTTTGTAGTCTATCGACTTTTTTTGGGGGGGGGGTGGTGGTGGCTTTTTTGAATTCTCTCCCACCCCCCCCCCCCCCCCCCGAAATGCAATGACAGTTGACCCCTCGGCAGGGCCGGGGGGGGGTTTTTTCCCCCCCCCCGCCCGGGTGGCGGCCGGCTCCGGGGGCAGGCAGAGCCGCGATTCTGTTCCTCACGGCTCGGTTTCTGGTTAATTCCCGGGGAGGCAGGATCCGTCCTTTCCCTTTGTACGCGCCCCCCTCCCCGCCACCCCCCGGCCCCCGTTTCTTTTCACCGAGCCCTTGCCGGCGCGGTCTGCGCGTCCCTGTTTTCGCCGGGGGAGCTCCCAGGGGCACGGCTAATCCCCGGCTTTTGAAGCCCTGAAACGCTTTTCACGGCCAGCCCCGATACCTGTAATTGAATTTGTGTGATTGATGCCCGCCCCCCGCCCCGTCCCCTCCCGCCCCCCTCCCCATTCCTTAGCAACCACCGTACTGCCGGCGCGGACGGCCGCCCCGGCCCGCACCGCGGCCCTCCCCGCCGCCCGCCCGGCCTGGGGAGGGCGGGAAGGCGGCGGGCACCTCGCGGCGGTGGCGGGGGGAGCCCTGCCCCCCCTCCACAGGCGCGCGGGGGCCGAGCCGCCGAGCGGGGGGCGTGGTGACACCCCCCCCACCACCACCATTCCACCCCCCCCGCCGGGAGCGGCGGGGCTGTTTCCCGCCCGCCGCGGAGCTGGAGGCGTCTGTCGCTCTCCTCTACCCGCCCGTTCCGCCCCGAAGCCTCACCCCCGGCGGGTCGGCGGGATCCGGCGCTGCGGTGTCATGCGGTTTCGGCATCTCGGCTGCTGTCGGGAGACTTCGTCGCCGCCGCCAAGCGCGCCGGAGCCTGACGGTTCTGTGGTGGACGCCGCGGGTGCGGAGACCCCGGGAGCGGTGGGGGACGTGGCAGTGTGTGAGGCACGCGTGGCGGTGCTCTTGGGATAGCGGTCTCTTGGCAGCGTGCCTGCCCTAAAACTTCAGCTGCCTTCGGTTTAAGGGACGCCGTAGTTGCCCAAGACGCCTTTGCTTAGATGGAGCCTCCCAAGGTGACTGGTCTGAGCAGTTTGGCTAGTCGCCGCCTCATAGTCCGCTTTCTGCCCCAAAACCTTCTGGTATGTGCTTATGGCCTTTTTTTCTCCTCGTGGAGTTTCAGTGGGTGGGAGGGTCATGGCATCCGTGACAGGTCCTGCCAGCCTTGTCATCGGTGTCTCCACAGAAATGCCAGTGCTGTGCACCTGCTTTGTCATCAGCATCCTACATTTTGAGAAACATCTTGCTCTTTTTCTTTGCGGCTTGGCAGAGCTTTTATAATTAGGCAGAAGCTGTGGTTTTAGGTAGTGGTTCAGGACATGGAGCCATACCTGCCCTTACTGGGAGGTGAATGTGTGGTTCAGCCATGAGCCAGAGGAAGCGCTTCTTATTCTGAGGGTAGTGTTGACCAAACGTGTCATCTTGACAGCAAGCAACAGTGGAATTCTGAATATATGCTACTGAGGAAGATGGAGAGGAAAATGGGAATAGACAGTGGACGCTTTGAGGTTCCTACCAAACTTCGTACTGGAAGTACTATATTGGGAGTTACCCGAGTGCACTATCCTTCACCTCCATTACTACTCCTTAATTCGGAGCATTCATGTAGCTACGTGTGGTCTGCTTGTATCAGTGCTCAGGCTGGTTGTAATACTTTCGAAAAGGCAGTTAAAAATTCTGCTGAAACTTATAGCAAGCTTAATGTCAAAGGAGATTTTTCTCGTGTGAAGCTTGGAATGAGGGAGACCATTTCATGTAGATCCCTGCAAAGACGCTGCTCTTGGGTGACTGTTGGGACACTGTTGACCAACCACCCACCATGTGGGCCATTGGTGTCTAAATAACGGGTGTGGTAGTTTACGTCCAGTATTCTGAGCTACCTGGCTCCTTAGGTACTACAGTTTCAGGAGATCTTAATGTTAGGGTAACTTACTGTCAGCCTAACAGGCTGAACATGAGCTCCCTGTTAAAATTTTTTTGGCTAAGTAAAAGCTGTGAGGGAATGTTGCCTCTACTTATGGTGGTAACAAGCCATTACTGGACTACAGTGTCCAGTTCTGGTGTCTCTGCATGAGAAGGGTTGTTGGTGAATCGGAAAGAGTTTGGAAAAAAACCTGCAAAACTATGTAGACATCTGGAAACTGGATTGTACAGAGTGAGGTAAACCAAATAGCTTGAGCTGCTTATCAGGAATCGTCAAGAGGTGCTTGTATCAGACTATAACTATCCATGCAAAGAGAAGAAAGCAGCTCATTAGCAGACAGGGAGGGGTAAAGCAAGATTCAGTGACAGGAATTTGAAACTGGATGTACTCAGATTAGAAATAAGGCACATTATTTAGCGTACTAATGTAGCTGAAGTGTATGGGGTCAATTATGTCTCTTCAAAGCTTGTTTAAAAAAAATAAAAAAGCTGTAACTAAGTATTAGCTAGGAAGGAAAGGTTTTACATGGAAGGCCAGACCAGAGATGTTATTAATGTGCTTTGAGGCCTTGCTGTATGCGAATGGCATCACTAAATCTTTATGCTTCTTCCCCCCCCCCCAAATACTACTAACTTCAAGCTATGCTTGCAACGTATCTTCTATTCTCTCTACAAACCTGATTAAATCCCATGTGCTGTCTTGAAAGATATTTAAAAAGTAGGTATTGGAATGATCAGATTAACCTAATTTACACAATAGTAATTAGATGCATTTCAAATTGGCTAAGAAGTTTCCTAATATTGACTGTGATGTTAGTAAATAGGATTTGCATGATGCTGAATTTTCTTTAGATGATAACGCTACGCCTTTTTAACCTTTACAAATAATCTACTGGCTGCAGGGGTATTGCCTGTCTGAATGAATGCTGTAAATCATTCCCAGAATTTTCGAAAGGCTAGTTTATCTGGTGCATGTGTAAGTCGCTCTGTATGCTTATGAAAACTTGTTTTTAAACAGTATCCCCTTCTTAGGTGTTCTGTTTCTCCATTGTCTGCCTCAGCAGAGTTTGCCCTATGCACAGGTGTGCTGTGCGTGCTTAAGGAGACTAATTAGTACTAGCTGACACAACAAATGGGTGTGGTATCCCACAGTACTGGACTGTTAGTTGGCTGCATAGGTCTTCCATTTAGTCCCTGGTCGCAGCTAAAGCTGCTTTTTAGTATTTCTGTGTTAGTGTTTTAAATGTGAAAAACCCCATTTTTGACAACAAATCTTTGAAAAATTAGAATATGTATGATGAATAGATTCAGATACTGAACTTTATTTGTTGTATTAGAAGGTGCAGTGTTTCCATTTAAGTGAATGAGAATTCTGCCTGCATAAGCAGAACCCAGGCCCAAGTAATAACAAAATACATGCTGCAGAAAGATCAGATAACTCTGCTCTGGATTCTTTCCCAGGTTCTTCCTTTGTCTGCCAGTGTATTGGGTCTAGTTATTCACTGCTGAAATCAATGAGTGCATAGCATTGATTATAGCTGGAACAAGTTTGAACACAGTATTTGAGCAACAAGAAACCTTAATTTTATGAATCCTTATGCCTATTTAACATAACTTTGGCTTGTGCATCTTAAGCTGTATGGGTCTGCTGTTCAAGGTTAATGGTAATTCATGGTTTTTGTAAGATTGTGACCTTGGACCATAGAAGTGGTAATGGTTGAATTATTATTTCAAAATGTTACATTGCATAGTTCACTGTGATGGCTTAGTGTTTTGGAGTATAGTTCTGTTTTAGTAGAAAGAATTTGCCTTGACTTGGTTTTTTTTGTTTTTCAGGAAAAGAAATGGAGCAAGTTCAGTAACTATCCGATCTAATGTCTTACTGATATCTTAAGGAATCTTACAAATACTTATTTTGAATTGAGAAAATGACTGCAGATATAGAAAAAAAGTACAGGTTGTTGGAAAAGAATACCTTTCAAAAAGTGGAACATCCAATAGTTAATTTGGAAGTAGTATAAAATAAATACACCTGTTATGGTGCGATTCTGGAGTGGAGTTAACTCTGTAGCACACAGGTAGCTCTCCAAGGAGAAAAAAAAAGAAAAGACCTTTCTGTTTTTCTAAATTATGGAAATTTTTTGGAAGACGTGGACATGGATTTTGAGCCTAGTCATGGTTTCATCGGAATTTCACAGTGACAACAGGCTTTCATATAGTTCTCAAGGTAGGGGTCTGACCTCTGTAGCTGACAAGAAGCATCTATTTTTACATTGCATTTGGGTAATATTTTTCTAAACCACGTTTATATAATTCATGAGATCGTATGGGGTCTGCTCTTAGTTTTATCATGATTCATTGTCATGGAAGTTTAAATACAGCAAATCTGAGTAACTGTTTTGTTTTAATTTCTTTCTGACTACTTTTAAGTGTAGGAAAACCTTGCAAATTAAATCTAGTAAAATGTTGCACTTGATAATCATTTAGACACTTGCCATAACAGCATTAATGTGTTTTTAGACTAGGAAGTAAAGATCTAATCTTACTTTGATCCATTAACATTTATAGGTTTTTAATGAAATTATGAGTTTTTTCTATGTTTTTACAATATAATACTTATAATTTGTACTGTTTTTATTCTTGCAGGTGGATCTAATAGCTTTTGCCTTTGAATAATGTCACTGGGAAGAATGTGGTGTTCTTAGGTTAGAATTTAGCCCCAAATATTTATGTATTTTGGGTAAATAGGAAAAGATATAGTTAAAAACTTTTGTATTTCCAGTGACATCAAATTAATAAGAAACTGAACACATTTTCTTGACTTAAAAAGAAAGAAAAGAATGTTTTCTTTTATTTAGTAAAACGCTACATTTTGCGTTTAACTTAAAATTACCTTTGCTCAAGAGGGTGATGAGATTTAGCCAAGTATGGTTTATGTTTATACTACTACTTGTTGTTTCCTGTTATATTTTCTTCTCTTCTATGCCCACTCCCTGGACTGTCTTACCTTGCGATTACAAAGAGGAATTCCTGTCTTACCTTGAACACTACCAACTAACAATCCCAATAAGGGTTGATCAAAATGGAGCCTTTCTCAGCTTTACTGTGAAAAATGCTAAACCCTCAAGAAGGAGGAGGAGCACAGACCCTTATGACCAAGAACTGGCAGCATCTAAATTATTTTTTAAACTTTCTGCCTATGGCAAGCACTTTCATTTAAACCTGACTCTCAACACAGATTTGGTGTCCAGACATTTTACAGTAGAATACTGGGGGAAAGATGGACCACAATGGAAGCATGATTTTTTAGACCACTGTCATTACACAGGATATTTGCAAGACCAGCACAGTACAACTAAAGTGGCCTTGAGCAACTGCAATGGTCTGGTAAGTGCACATTACATGTTCTAGTATAATAGTGTGCTTGTCCCTTTTAAATTACAGAAGAACAACTTAATTGGCATATCTTTCAGTTTTTTGAGTCCCTGTGGGAAGCAAGCAGACAGGAAGGTGCAGAAAACCCCTAAAATCTTGTCTGGGTCCTGGGGAAAAGTAGTCACCAGTTTTCAAGCTTAATTGTAAGTAGTAAGACCTAATTCTGTAGTCCTTTAGCAGGCAACATTTTCAGTGTTTACAGTGTCTGCACTAGGGCTGCAAAATTAGGTTTGTGCTGAGATCTGTACAGGTTACAAAAATGTTGCAAGCTCAAGGGTGGGGAAGGAGCGAACAGTGGATCCTTTAGGATTCTGAATCTCCCCAGAGACACATTGAACTTAACAACCGCTTGTTGTCTTTGAGAATTTCGGCTTAGAAACTTTGAGTAAATAACACAGAAGAGGAATTGCTTGGTGTAGAAGTCCTCATTGCTATAAACTCAAAGAGTGAAGAGGAAGGTAGATCCTTTGCAAGTAGAAGCATCAGAAAGTAATTATTTACCTTTTTAAATTTTGTTTACAGATTGTAAACAGTTGCATTTAAAAGTAGGATTAGAATTTCACATCTCTTTTGTTCTTATCTCTTCTTTTAGTGTTGAGCTCTTGATCACATGATGGTAGTACTTGCATGGGAAAAAGCTTTTTCATTCCCAACAGGAATTAGAAAGCAACTATTGAGTAACAAAATACTAAAACAAAGGGCATGACTAGGAAATACTAAATCAAGAGCTGGTAATTTCTCTAGTAAAAATGTATGTATATGTTACAGTTATTCATTCTGGTTTTAATTATAGTAAAACACTGGTCAATCTTCTTGTTAGGAATAGACAGACCTAACTAATTGCTAAGGAAGAAAAAAGATTACACAGACTTGCTAAACTAATTCCCATTTATTCTTGGAAGTGCTATTGAGTAATGCATCTTGGGATGTTATTTACAAACAGTAACCAGCTGCGTCAGACCTAGGTAGGTTGCATTACACCCAGCTACTTGTAATATCTCTGACAGAGTCCAGGTTAACATTTTGGAGTACTCTTGAGGAGAAAGAATTAATGGCGATATCCAGGGCTAGGTGAACACTTTCAAAGAATTGTAGTTAAAATGGTGTTCCATTGACTGTGGTATCACAGTTTGGTTAATGCAGCCTTGTAGAGGATGGGTCTGAATTTAGTACAATTTTCACATTGGTTTTGCAGTTCCCGTATAATAACTTGTTTGTCACAGTTATTTAAGCTTTTAAACTCACATACTCAATCATTTTGCTTTTGAGTTCTTTTCAGGTAAACCACTGAGGAGACCAAATCCCCTCTTTCAGGCCTCACTTCTTTGAAAGAGGCTGCATGCCTCTGTCTCTGGAGTTTCTGCCAGTTGAGGTGCAGGCTGGTTGGCTGCTTGGAGCCTGCCATCAGTGCCATGGTGCTCCCATTTCAATTCCTCTCTGGCCTTGGCAAGGGAACCAGCCAGGATCGCCTGCCCCTGCCTTAGCTGACTCTTGTTTTCCTTCCATCTTAGGAAAACAAGAGTGAGGTGAAGTGGGAAAAAGTCCATGTTCTCCTATGAGCTTTGCCTATCTCTTGCTCTTCACGGCCTTAAATTTGGAAGGTGTCATGGTGAAGCAGAAACTTATTTTGCTCCTGTGTCTCACACCCTGAGCTGACATTTAGCCTTCTCATTGCTGCATGGTTTCCCTCTGCCTTGAGCCTTGCTGTTTTGCTGGAGTGAAGCTGCCTGTTGTTCTGTGGTTCTTAGGTGTCAGGAGGTTAACTTAGTGTTTGTAAGTTAATTTTAGTGTGGAGTGCTTCCCAGTTAAATCATCATTGTTAGTGCTTTTAGTAGTCATTGGCTCTTCCAGGTATTAAAACAGCCTTAATCCAGTTTCTGGGCACACCACAACTGGAGTTCTTCATGGTCATGCCTCTTACTTGGGACTGCAAGTGTCAGGTGTCCACTGCATTTCCTAGAAAGGCCTGGCTGCAAGCATGTGAGGCTCCTGTAACACTCCTGAAGCAGCAAAGAGGCAGGAATCCTGCAGAGGGGTGCAGTGAGAGGCTCTACTCAGTATCATCCTCTATGATACAGAAACTCCTCTGTCTTCCAGTGTTGGCAGGGCCTTCCAAAACACTGAGTATGGGAGTTACCACTTCATTCAGTTAAATCCATCAAAGAGTTATTTTTTAAATCATGATTCCTACTGACAAATATTTTGTTATACAGCTGCTGGTTAGAACATGTTTAATAAAGCAACTGGCAGTGAATATTGAAGACAGTATTACTTGTTTTAGAGTTAGTGATAGTTCAGAATATGTTGTGCTTAAGGCATTCATTGTATTTTCCAGTCTGATTATTGGTCTGTAAGAGACTGACAGTCACATTCTTCATAGTCCTTGATTAACATCTGCCTCAAAGCCAGTCATTTGAAGTTTAGCCCTAAAATAAGTAGTAATCTTTAACAGTGAGTGTTGCTCACAAACAAAATTTAAGCATTCAATTTGTTCCAGTAGTCTTGTGAGGTTTCATTTCTCATTTCAGAAATTTGAAATGAATCAAATTTCTTTCCCTTAGTGAATGTTTTAAGTTATTCTGTTTAGTTATTGAGGGTGGTCAGGTGAGACCGTGATCTAATTGACATAAGTTGTGCAACTTTGAAGAACTCTTGTAGTATCCAAGACGAGTCGTAGAGCAAGGAGGGCTTTCTCTTGGTTTCATTATAATAAAGTGATGAGCAGTCAGTTTGTTTTCCTGTCACTGTTTCTGTTTCAGCCTCTCCCTCTATATTTCTCATTACCAAGTGCCCCAGAATTACAGGCTGCTACTTTCTGAAGTTTCATTCCAGCAGTTTCCATCTGCTGGGCCCTGATTATGCTATAAATTGTCTGAAGTTATGAGGAAAGCTCTATAATCCAGTGAGCAGTCATGTGAGGAAATTGAAGGTCTTGTCCGGCAGGCTTGCTGGCTTCCAAACTCATATTTACTTTAGTGGATGCTACATTTGTGGGTGTATTGCAGGTTTGGCCTTCTCATGAAAGCCTGCAACAAGCAGTATTTCGGGGCTTTTGGATGTTGGGTGCAAGCATTGCCTAAGATGAGTGTGTCATACTGAAGCGAAGAGAAGAAACAGTGGTACACTGGCTGAAGAGAGAAGAACTTCACCTCAGGGGAAGGAAGTTTGTCTAATTCTGAGGGGAGCAAGTCTTAAAGAACAAAAGTTTTGGAGCTCATAGTAGTGGAATTGAGCAGAAATGAAACTTCTTGTGTTCTGACCCAGCTCTGTCCTCTGCCAGCTGTCAAAGTTTTTAACTGCCAGCTGTCAAAGTTTTTAACTGTGTGCTCAAACAAGTTTTCCACAGTAGCAAATTTTCTCATTTTGAGCTGAAAAGCCCAGTAGTGGGAAATACTTTAAAATGTGTGGAAAGTGATTATTTTTATTAGGAAAGTGAATAAGAGGTTAAATCACATTTTGAGGCTACTGTGGTTCCAAGGAAATGTTTAATGCAAAAGGCCAAGTATTTCCATGGCATGTGAAGTTCCATGCTCTGAGTAACATTTGTGCTGTGTAGCACAGATGTCTCCATCCAAACAGAAATGATAAAGAAGGCACAAGAAGTAGGCTGAGGCTAAAAGCATGACCTTACTTGGTTAAAGGAGGAATTATTTTGCTGGAAGATCTTGTGTTTGCTTCATGTATTCCTAAATTAATATATGTATAAATTATTCATATTCTTCTTAAAGTAGTTCATTTGACAGCTGATTCTACCATAAGAAATGTATTTAATTTATAGATTATAAATTGCATATAGTATAGTACTTTTGAATTGTACGTAAATTAATGTCCGAATTATAAGATAATTTATTAAGATCAGAAATGACAGTGAAAAGGATTTTGTGTTCTAGATCAGCGTCTTTGGAGTTCTCTTTGGTACTATAATGTATTTGCTGTATAGACCTAGTATTCAGAAAAAAATATATAAGCTGCCCTTGTCCTAGTTTTAAAGTGACTTGTTAGATTTGATGATTTACTGTCTCAGGCCATATCACTGTATTTTTTCGTCTTTAAGAACACAGTAAGCTAACACAGTCTTTTTCCTCAGTCATAAAACAACACTGAAGTGTATACCCAGCTGTAGACATACTGACCAACACTGACATGTTTTCAGAAGTTTCCATTACTACTACTTGATATTAAAAACGTATAAAGCATAAAGGCTAGAAAGGTTCAAGGGATGGAGAGATTGTAGAACAGTAATACTGTGTGGAAAAGGCACACACTTCCTTGTCCTCCATAATTCAGTTTGCTTCTGTGACAGATAGACATCCCCCAGCTGAAGTAGGTTAATGCCCCAGCTGGACAGCCTGACAGAAAAAGATTCCTTTTCACAAATTCAGGGGAACTCCACGTGGATTCACAGATTTGTCTGAGCATGTCAGACTGCTGGATCCAGACCTTATATATGTTAGCAGGAGTTGGCAGTCTGTAGTGGGATTGGATAACACAGGACCTCAAACAGTCTGTTTTAGATAATAATCTTGGGAATGTTGCTTGTAGTAACCTACTTGGGGCATTCAGCTTGTTTCTTACATTCATGGTATTTTGTCAAACCCTTTTGCTGGTCATTCTTATGTCTTAATGATATTTCTTATGCTTTGGAGCAGAAGTTTAATCTACAAACTGTTCAAATACAATAGCAAAACTAAAAAAATAATTCATTTTTGTTCTTTAAAAGGGCATCATTTCAATCTCCTTTTTCAACTGAAATTGTGTTTTGTTCAAATAGCGGATTATAAGCGAAACCCGGGGTTTAGAATATTGGTTTGGATATAATAGCATAATTCCCATTATTTATTAATCAGACATTGCTAAATGCATGTACAGTGGAAGTGTCTCTAGCCACATGTATTTTCTAACCTCAGAATAAATGCTGGTTGTCACTGATATAGGTACTTTTTATGTACAGAATTCTTAAAAATCAGTCACTGTGATTCAGTCAGACTGCTTGCTTCAGTTTAATATTTGAAGAACAGTTTTGTTTGCAAGCAAAATTAATGTTAGGTTTAAAATGGTATACATATGCCGGGCTTATGCAGGGCAATTACATTTCAATGTTTATCAAATCAGTTGGCTAGCTGTGGCATCTGACTGCATACATCTTCTGACTACCTGGTGGTAGGTGTAAGTTAAAATTTATTTGGACTTCCTCAGCTAAATGTTTTTAAAATCTCTTTTCTTAAACCGTCATAGTGTTCAAGCAAATGAGATCAGATGTCAGCTAGGTTTAGGAAAAAATAGCAATACTCTCCTAACCTTTTTCACTGCTGGTACCTGAAGGAACTGCAGTCACAGTTTTCAGACATTCATAATAGTTTTTGCATATTTGCTCCTGCAAATATGCAATTTCTGTAGAGAATTAATGCTGCGATTAAGTGTTGTTTATGGCATCTGAATTGACTCCTGCTGAGGTCATCTCACTGCTTAAATCTATCAGTTTCAGTATCTGGTAAAATGTCTCATTCATGCTTAGACTTGTTACCCTGGCTGGACTTTACTCCAGAGCATACATCCTTCATGTCTGTACTCATCAGATTTAGGTTAAGACCAGCTCTGTTGCAGAGACAGAGCTAAAGGTTGGGCGGTACCTCTTGTCTCCTCAGGCATGGCATGAAGCGGACAGCCTGATGGTGTTGCCCAGAACCACTCTGCAGGACTCTTTTCCTGTGGGAACATAATACCAGAGCTTATAATGGCTCAGGATTTGCTTGAACCCAGATGTCTGACATCCAGACTGGATGCAGTCCAGACTGTCAAGGTTCTTTCTGCACATCTGGCAAACCCAGTTACAATTCGGTGTATATTTTCAATGCTATTTAAGCAGCAGTGTACCAGTAAATGATTTATTTTCTAGAAAAATCTTAGACTCCAAGTAACAAGAAGGCATTGTGAGAGGAATTTGATGCCAGCATCTTCCAGGTGAATGTAGACCCTGATGTTACTTCCTTGAGTAAATAACTGAGTTCATAATGAAAAATGCCACTGAAGAGGAACGCTTACTATTACAGTCTCTATGTAAGGACTGGTAATTGAAAGCTGCAGTATGCTCATACATATATTTCCAAAATTTATAATAGGGTTACACATGGAAAACACTGTTCTTTCTGATGTATTGTACAGGATTTTTTATTTTGTGAGTTTTATATAGTTACTGAGATCCAGTTATTCCAGGAGTGAAGAACAGCAGGCGTTTGATGTACAAACCAGCAGCAGGATGAGAGCATTGACCGAGAGTACAATGACAAGCCCTGATCTTAGAAACAGCTTTAAGATTTTTAGAGCAGATGTGGAGCAAGTGGTCTTATGGCTGATCAATCATAGAAGTCTCATCAAAGGGAAAAAAATAAACCCTTTAAAAAAGGCTTATGCATAGTACTTGCTTTAAAAATCAAAAGTGTGTAGAAATTTGTGATTCATCAAATCAGGATATGAATGCAGAAGTTCCTGCTTCCAGTCTCCTACCTAATGAGTAGCTCTTTCTGCCGGTGTAAAAAGTTCATACATTCAAAATTTTCTAGATATGGATACCAGAATTTTTTATTTAGTGAATACAGGTGTAGGAGCCTGTCAGGGCTTATTCCCCAATATTTCTGTATCTGAAAGGATCCCCAAACTGGATTTTGTGCTAAAGTTCAGTTTTAATTGCTGAAGGCTCAGGAAATTGCATAGTTGGCCTGAAATCTCCCTTTTCTTCCATAAACCACTTCCTGTTTGGAAGAAGCTGAATTCACAAATGTGAAAGTTATGGGAGTAGAGTATCTACTGTTCTGTATTGCAGTATGAGGAAAAAAAAGTTCATTTGTTACGGAGAATGCGGTCTAATGCAGTCTGCAACAACTTGGATTTGCCAGATTTATGGCAAGACCTTTTAAGGAATAAAGACTCTGTAGATAGTTTATCCTAAGTTAATATTAATAATTTTATTTTAATAGCTAGCTCAGTTTTGGAATTAAGCATCTGGATGTAAAATGCTGAATGGTTTCCCTAAATATAAGTTGTAAAATTAATCCTTCATGCTGTTTTTCTTTGGTGCAGTATGTGGCTTTAAGCATCTACAGGTGTGGCATCATAGAAGAATATTGGTCTCACCATTTGAGCAAGGCCATTTTGGCTTGGCATCACTTTTAATGGATATGAATCATGTATTTTTGGAACATCTCTGTGAAGAGATTATTTATCATACACCAAGAACATCTCTTGCTTTCTTACCACACCCACCAAAAATGATGGGAAAGAACTCCAGAAATAGGGCAATGATATTTGTATTCTTTTCTCATTGTGTTGCTTATAGGTGCTTACTACTGGTACTACTAAAATCAGTGGAGGAGAGCTGGCTCATGCATTGTTTCCTGTTTTGGCTTATCGTTGTGGATTTCTTCAGAAAAACAGATGGTCATAGTCAAATGGTTTTTAAAGTTAAGCTTTTTAATAGGGGTTTTATGTTGTCTTCTGCAAGTTTTTGTTTTCTTATTTTCTTTAAGCATGGAGTCATTGCTACAGAAGATGAAGAGTATTTTATTGAACCTTTAAGGAATATAACGGAAGATTCTAGTAACTTTAGTTATGAGAATGGTCATCCTCATGTTATATACAAAAAATCTACCATGCACCAGCAACATCTCTATGATCACAGTCACTGTGGAGTCTCAGGTAAACAAGTACGAGTGTCATTCTTTTTAAAAAATTATAACTTAAGATGTATTTTCAAATCTTGCTTGGTCACATGTAAGATACAATGGAGGGTGTAGCAATGGGAATCCTCGTGATGGATGATGCAATGTGCCCTGTTGAAAAGTAGTTTTGCTTTATTTTTTCAGATTCAGATTGAGAGTATAGTGTCTTTCAAAAACTGAGACACTGGGAGTAGGTCTTGTTTTATGCCTGTGTTGTGTACAGTGGTAGTAATGAGCACAGGCTTCCTCAAAATGTGCTATAAACATACTTCGTTCCCCAACTGGAAAGCATGTTTAAGTAACTAAGTATTACAGCTCAATGTTTAGTACGTGTTCCATCTCATTTGAGGAAACAAGACATGTAATAAATATGTTAGTACGTTTGGAACTGGAATCCACATCTTTGTCATTTAAGGAAGTTTATGGTGTTTTGATACTGGCTTTTGGTTTAGTGGGTTAACGGTATTCCATTAATAGTCAAATATGTGACTTATGGGAAGGATTGTGTAGTCTTGATTGAGAGATATTTTCCTTGTAAAGCAGTTTTAACTTCCACAAATACACTTTTCAGATGCTCTTTGACATGATTAAACTGAAGCTGAAAACTAACTTCTTGAAGACAGCATGGAGTAAATCAAATTATTTCAGAGTACTTAAGTAACGCCTTTTTTTATGTAACAGTAAAATGGTTTAATCTTGCTATTTATATCTTAGAAATAGCTTTTTCTTAAAAGTTCGGTCCTGGACAGTTGTATTCTATGAGATTCAGTGCCCAGGGCAGGCTGACAAATACTAATCTTAAAACAAAATAATATCACTGTTCATTGATGTAACTTATTTCAGCTTCTTTTGGAGGTAGTAACTTTCACTGACACCAGCTGACTGAATTTATAGTACAGTTTGTCTACAAAGGCCCATGTTTGTGACACAGTATTTCCTGAGTGTTACAGTTGACTGTGTTTAGGGAATGTCAGACTTTATGTATGTAACTTCTGTTTTAGGTTGGAAGCATTATTCCATCTATGTGCTTCTACTATTGCAAAACATTGTCTCCTAACTATTAGTGCCTGCTAACTGATGGTAGAATAAGAGTACTAAAGTATGTTCATTTTGTAGGGAAAGCTGTCACTTAAGCCTCTTGAAATAAGTGGAAGGATTATGAAATGTGGGATGATGCAATTTTTACCATTATTATATCTCTAGAAAAAGGAAGGATATTGGCTTATGTCAGATGTTGTCTTCTAGATGAACGCTAGGAAGTCATTCTCGTCCAAGTGAGGATGAAGCAGTGGCAGCTAGTTTGGTCAGGTTGCTTTCAGTCGTTCTGGTGGTATCTGTTGTATGGATCATAGGTTGATCAGAGCTATACGTCTTGTGTGCATTTTTTGTCAAATGTGCTGTAATCTTTAGTGTTTATTCCTTTGCATATTTGATGCTGCCTTTGTTCTTGGAAGCTCCTGTGCATTTCCTGAGCTTTCATATCTGTCACGTCCTAAAGTCCTTAATTACTGAAATACTAAAGGAGTGCTTTTTACAAGCCTGAGACTACTATCATGCTCATTCACCTCAGTTTCTCCTTTTCCTGTTGTTCTGTATACTACTTCCACTCCATGAAAATTTCTGAAAAAAACTTGCCTTCCCCCAAAACTGCAAGGTCTTACTTTTCCAGATGATGTGCTATTTTGATGTTTTCCTGTGGGTACCAAAACCTTTTAAACTCATTTTCTGAGCACTGTTGCAGCTTTATCCCAAAGTGACGTGGCATCCAGAGCATCCCCAGAATAATCAAATACTAATTTTCAGTTTCATAGTTTAAAGACCCTAGGACTAAAGCCAGGTTTACAGTAATCTTTGGGGCATTTGACTGGTTTTGGAAGTTTTGAGCAGTCCAATTTTGTGTTTTAAATTGCAGTCATAACAAACCTGTAGCTGCCTTTTGGCAGTATATCACTTACTTTGTCTGATTTTAGCTTTACCTTCAGAACAGTTTTGCCAGTATAATATGCTGGGAGGAATCTGCTTGTGTAGCTGTACCACTATTCATGGTCTGGCAAATTTCCCCTACTGTAATCTAGACCTAAATTTATCATGTACCTGTTCTATATCAGGGAAGTGGCCAGGGTTTTGAAGTGCTGGTAGAAGCAAGGGGAGTGTTATTTCTGACCTTCCTGAGAAAAATTGCAGTAATTGATAGAAAGTGGGTCAGGGAATTTGGTGAAAGGATGATCAGAATTGGTTGGGATGAGCGAGTGATGGATTACTTCATAGTAGATAGTAGAATTATGGTAGCTAACACAGGAGAATAATTAGAGAGGCAGGGAGATTCGGAGAAGAACATGGGATAGATTTTCATAACTTAGATTTTAAGCAGAAGTAAGAATAATTAAAAAATGAAATAAATTACTATTTTATGTATGTATTGTCACAAAGTTAACTGTTTTATTAAATATAGCTGAAATCATTAAGGCCTTGGTAAGAAGTTGACCACTGTCAAATTCAGATTGCTTCCATTGCCTCAAATCCTGAGACCACTGGGTTATCTTGCAGAATGCTGTGTTTGGACAGTATTGAGAAACAACAGAAGTTGACATATGAAAGGTGCAGAGTGGCAGACTGTTTAGGGATGGCTCTACTATATGCTGCCTTACGTAGTGGTTTTACTCATGCCAGACATTACAGTTGGTGTATTCTAAAATAGAATCATAGAATGGTTTGGGTTGGAAGGGACCTTTAAAGATTATCTAGTTCAGCCCCCTACAATGAACAGAGACACTTTCAACTAGATCAGGTTTCTCAGAGCCCCGTCCAACCTGACCTTGAATCTTTGCAGGAATGGGGCCTCCACCACCTCTTGGGGTGTCATGGTTTAACCCCAGCTGGCAACTCAGCACCACACAGCCACTTGCTCACTCCCCCCACCATGGAACGGGGGAGAGAATCAGAAGAGTAAAAGTGAGAAAACTCTTGGGTTGAGACAAAGACAGCTTAATAGGTAAAGCAAAAGCCGCACACGCAAGCAAAGCAAAGCAAGGAATTCAATCACCACTTCCCATGGGCAGGCAGGTGCTCAGCCATCTCCAGGGAAGCAGGGCTCCATCATGTGCAACAGTTACTTGGGAAGACAAATGCCATCACTCCGAATGTCCCCCTGTTCCTTCTTATTCACCCAGTTTATATACTGAGCATGACATCATATGGTATGGAATACCCCTTTGGTCAGATGGGGTCAGCTGTCCTGGCTGTGTCCCCTCCCAGCTTCTTGTGCACCTGGCAGAGCTGAGAGCTGAGAAGTCCTTGGCCAGTCTAAGCACTACCCAGCAACAACTAAAACACCAGTGTGTTATCAACATTCTTCAAGTGCAAATCCAAAACACAGCACTATACCAGCTACTAGGAAGAAAATTAACTCTGTCCCAGCCAAAACCAGGACATGGGGCAACCTGGGGCAGTGTTTCACCACCCTCATCATAAAAAGTTCCTTTCTTATATCTAGTCTGAATCTACACTCTTCTGGTTTAAAACCATTACCCCTGCCCTGTTGCAACAATCCCTGCTAAAAAGTTTCTCCCCATCTTTCTTATAAGCCCCCCCCTTAAAGTACTGAAAGGCCGCAATCAGGTCTCCCCAGCGCCTTCTCTTCTCCAGGCTGAACAACCCCGACTCTCTCAGCCTGTCCTCACAGGAGGGGTGCTCCAGCCCTTGGATCATTTTTGTGTCCCTCCTCTGGCCCCACTCCAACAGGTCCATTGCTCTTTTTGTGCCGAGAGCCCCAGAGCTGGGTGCAGGACTGCAGGTGGGGTCTCACCAAAGCAGAGCAGAGGGGCAGAATCCCCTCCCTCGACCTGCCACGCTGCTTTTGAGGCAGCCTGGGAGATGGTTGGCTTTCCGGGCTGTGAGCACACGCTGTAGGCTCATGTCCAGCTTTTCATCCATCAGTACCCCCAAGTCCTCCTTGCTAGAGCTGTTGTCAATCCTTTAATCCCGCAGCCTGTATTGATACTGGTGGTTGCCCCGACCCAGGTGCAGGACTTTGCACTCGGCCTTTTTGAACCTGTTGAGATTCACATGGGCCCACTTCTCAAGCTTGTCCAGGTCCCTCTGGTTGGCATCCTGTCCCTCAGGCATCTCAGCCACACCACTGAACTTGGTGTCATCTGCAAAGTTGCTGAGGGTGCTTGATCCCACTCTCTGTGTCATTGATGAAGATATTGAACAGTACTGGTCCCAGTATGGACCCCTGAGGGACACCACTCATCACCAAACTCCACCTGGACATTGGGCCATTGACCACTACTCTCTGGATGCAACTACCCAGCCAATTCCTCATCTACCAAACAGTCCACCCATCAAATCCAAACCTCACCAATTTAGAGAGAAGCATGTTGTGGGGGATTCTGTCAAAGGCACTACGGAATTCCAGATAGATGACATCTGTAGCTCTTCCCTTGCCCACTGGTGCCGTCACTCCATGAGAGAAGGCCACTAGGTTGGTCAGGCAGGACTTACCCTTGGTGGAGCCATGCTGGCTGTCTCGAATCACCTCCCTGTTCTCCATGTGCCTTAGCATTGCTTCTAGGAGGATCTGTTCCATGATCTTCCCAGGCATGGAAGTGAGGCTGACAGGTTGGTAGTTTCCAGGGCCTTCCTTTCTACCCTTTTTAAAAATGGGTGCAATGTTTCCCTTTTTTCAGTCACTGGATGACTGCCATGACTTTTCAAATATTGTGGAGAGTGGCTTGGCAACGACATCAGCCAATTTCCTCAGGACTCTGGGATGCATCTAGTCAGGTCCCGTAGACTTGTTTATGTTCAGGTTCCTCAGGTGGTCTTGAACCTGATCTTCTCTTACAGTGGGAGGGACTTTGCTCCTCCAGTGCCTTCCTTGAGGTCCATCCACTCAAGAGGTGTGGGAAGAGGGGTTGCCAGTGAAGACTGAGGCAAAAAAGGTGTTGAGTACCTCAACCTTCTCATCCGTTGTTACCAGTTTGCCAGTTGTGTTCATTGTGGGGGTATGCTTTCTTTGATCTTCCTTTTCTGGCTGACATACCTGTAGAAGCCCTTCTTATTATTCTTAGCAAGCTCAGGTCCAGCTGCACCTTGGTGTTCCTGACCCCTTAAAAGATCTGCCAGCTCTGTTCTGCTCCCTTGTTCATGAGGGCAGTTTCCCAGGGGGTTGTATTGACTAACTCCTTGAAGAGCTGGAAAAAAATTCTTGTGTATACATTAAATCATGATGTTAAAATAGTAAGAAAAAAGCAGCATATAATACTTCAAATATTCTCATAGTGGCATCTTACATAAGTATCTTTCTATTGCATTTTGAGATATTTTTCTGTTTGTGTTCTCTCTCTCCATCTTCACCCCCACCTAACATCTTTGGAGGACTGACTTAGGAAGACTTAGGAAAACTTGGGTACCATAGTTGTGAACTCCATGTCTGCACATGTTTGGGTTTCTTTTCAGTTGCAATTTAAAACTTAATTCCCTGCTTTTTCAGTCATTCTTTTGGATTTAATTACAGTGGTTTTCTGTGGTTTTTTTCCATTTTCGCTTTTTTTACTTCCTGATAGCTGTGTTCAATTTAAATGAAATTTATTTTTTTTTCTTTTTTAATCTAGGAATATGGTGGGAAAATGACTTGCCACAGAACTGGTTTTGTTAAATATGTTGCAAACTTTTGTTGACATACTTTAGCTTTTAAAAGAAAATTCAGTCAGCATTATTTAGTGTTTTTAAAGTAAAACAGCATAGGCATTGAGGAGTGTGAGCCTAAGTACTCAGGATTGTTTCCAGCTTTCTCATTACTTTGAGACCACCTGAAGCCTAAGCTTCTCATCTGATAAGGAAAGGAGTTATGTTTGTTTTTGTGAAGTCTTCTGAGACCTTTCTTTGAAGGATTCTATCAAGATGAGTCCAAAAATAATACTTTTTTTTTTTCTGAAAGCTTTCTGCGTGAGCTCTTCAGTTTTCAAATGTTTAGAATATATTTGCATCTTTGAGTGAAAAATTATGAATGAATGTGGAAAAAGTATTGTGTTTCTAAAGTACTTTTAGCACTTTAAGAGCATCAGAAGCCCTGAAATGTCACCATTTGTTACTTGAAAATGGAGTGGAATTTTTAGAATTTTAGTACAGAAGCTGTCAGAGAAAATTCCAGACATTCCTAAATTACTGCTTAAGAGAGATTAAGATCTTTGAACAATTAAAGCAACTTTGAATTTCCTACAATAGATATGAAAAACGTTATAGAATCCTCAACAGGCTTTAATACTTGATACAGTTTTTTAGAATGGATTATACCCATTGCAGAATGAGGACAATTTTGTTACTGGTATTTTTTCAACTACCAGGTTTGTTCTCATTTTTTGACTTTTCTAAAATACGCACCTCTTAAAGCCAACATTGTGGCCTCAAAAATTATGGAACACTGCAACAGTGGGAATGCTGAAGCTTTGTATTCCTGTTTTTTACCCGAACAGATGTTCTTTATGGTGTAGTTATTGCTCTTTGAAAATAACATGCTTAGCTGAATTGCTTTTTCACAGAAGGTACTGGTCCTATCTCAACTCATCTTTAGCTGAACCCATTTTAGTAGAGGTAAGGATGCATCTCAGAAATTGCACACATGAGCAGTCCTGTTCAGACAATTATAAATGTATCTTAACTGCTAATGTTCTTATGTTCATCCATAACTAGCAAGAATACTTTAGATATTTTTAAATCCTACTTAGGTAAAGCCAGACTAACAATATACTTTGCTAAACTTAAGGTAGAGATCTTTGTGGGCTTTTGTGGAAAAGGGATATTTAATACATGCAAGAATGCCACTTTTGCAGGGAAGGGTGGGTTCAATTTTGTCCTGAGGACAGAAATTCAAAGTAAGTTTATAATGTTTATTTTGCTGATAGTTACAGCTGTTTTCTTTTTTAATAATCTTTTACATGCAAGAAATAGTTTTTCTACTCATCTAACTGAAACAAGTAGAAGAATCAACATATTAGAATTAAAATTAGTCTTAAAAGTAACTAGAGAAATTATCCCATGTCACGCCATTTTAAGCTTCCCATTATAGTTAATTCACGAGGTAGATAAAACATAATCTGATAGCTTTCTGAAGAGAAAATTAATTTATTTGGCCCCAAAACTATTAGGCATGTAAGCATAATTGCCTGATAATTACTGACTTTCACAGGAGGGAAAAAGCTTTTTTGGTGCCTTATCAGTGTGTTTAATTCCTTAGTATATTTTGATACCTCTAACCTTAATTTTGAATTTTTGGTTTCTGCTATGTTTTTTCCAAATGCTATAGCTGTCTTTTTCATATCCTTAACATTCGGAAGTGTGCTTGTGGTTAATTACAACTAATCTTTAGTATTAACATAAATGTGCAGAATCAGATCCATTAAGGGAAGATTGATGATTTATTATCCTAAATCAAGTTAAGGAAACTTGAGACTATTAGAACTCAGAGTTGGTTTTCCATTATATAAGGTATTTTAAAATAAAAAAATCATTTTTCTTTGCCTCAAGAAAGACCTCTTTTTAGAAGCTTGAAGGTAGTATTCTCAAGATAAAACAGCTGCATGTGAATGAGTTTTAGTAGTGACCCCTCTGAAGTGTTTAATTATTTTGGTTCCTAGAAGACCTCGCAAGAAGTGGTAAACCTTGGTGGATGAGTGATGCATCTGCTTTTCCAACTTCACTTCCAGTCAATGACACCTTAAGCAGTCATAGTCGACAGAAGAGATCAGTAAGCCTGGAACGGTTTGTGGAAACGCTGGTAGTAGCAGACAAAATGATGGTGGGATACCATGGTCGCAAAGACATTGAACACTACATTTTGAGTGTAATGAATATTGTAAGTTTCATCCCTCTCTGTGTTCATATCAATATGCATCTGCTGATAGGATAAAGCAACTGTAAAGTATTCTATTGGCATGAATAATGCTTTAACATATTTATCAATTTGCAGGAATTAATAATTGAAATATGGCAAGTGTTCGCATTGTGAGAAAAATGCAGTACTGTTTCTGTCAAGAAGTACGCTGCGATCACTTGTATTTTTTATCTTTAATTTTAAATTCATATGAATACATTTAGGTTCTGCATTTCTGTTCTGTTCAAGTCAACAGTCTAAATGCTCCTTGTGGTGGATGAATTATGAAATGAGATATAAACAGTTTTGATTGAAAAGTGTGACCCAGGAAATTTGTTTTGCTGAAGGGTCATTTTTTTTGTCCAAAAATAACTTTTATTCAGGTGATAAGGATAATTAACATTATGAAATTACATTGAGTGAGAAAATACACTCATTTCTAACCATTTAGGAAACAAGTAGTGCTTCTTGTCTGACTTTGTGCCTTTTCTTATTTTCTGGAGGTCAGGTTGCCAAACTTTATCGTGATTCCAGTCTAGGAAACGTTGTGAATATTATAGTGACACGTTTAATTGTCCTCACTGAAGATCAGGTAAGAGCTGTTGCACTAAGCTTTATATCCCTGCAATACAAGTTATGTTATTGTTTAATATAGGTTTAATTTAATTTTCCAACCTAAACCATCCTGTGATTCTATGAATTATTGCTTGAAATGGCTGCATCTGAGTACAAAACCTATCTCGTAATCTTTGACTACTTTAATCAAGATGAAACAGTTCAAAGGAATATTCCTCATGTATCATCTCAAAGTTATCTGTTCTTACTTCAGGTGAATATTACTACACCTTTAGAGATGTCAGTTTTATTTTTAGAGCTGTATTTTGATATTCTGATTTTTTTGTATTGACATAATCATTATTCAAGTTGGAGTAGAAAGAATGCCTGTTCAGTAATACGCAGCTGAACTTGGGGTCAGATTTTACAGAGATAAAATTTGGCAAGAAGAGTTTATTCCTAGAAACCACTGCTTCTAATTATAGTCCCATTTTAGTTTTCAAAAGGATTAACAACTGACCTTAGTAATTTGTTTGGAACATTTCTGGTATGCATGTTGTATTGCAGCCAAACTTGGAGATAAACCACCATGCAGACAAGTCCCTCGATAGCTTCTGTAAGTGGCAGAAATCCATTCTCTCCCACCAAAGTGATGGAAACACCATTCCAGAAAATGGGATTGCCCACCATGATAATGCGGTTCTTATTACTAGGTATGGTCATTATTAGTATCGTGTTTATTTTATTTTATTTCTGTAGCTTTCTTGTTCTTACCTTTTTTTTTTTTTACATGTATAGGCTAGTTGTAAAGTAATATAATTGGTAGGTAATCTTAAGAGGAGGAAAATTAATAGATGGCTTGTCTTAAATATATCAGACTATTTGGAAAAGTAAAAAATCTTTACGTGCTTCTGCTGTTATTTTCATGTCACAATTGCCAATGCAAGGTATTCCAGTAGAACAGAAGGGTCCTACTGAAGACTTTCTACTTCTATAATTGAAAAGAATTCGTAAGATTATGGAGAACAAAACAGTATGGAAAAAGTTTTGTTAACCATATATAATGTTTTTTTATAAGAATTTCAAGCCAGAACCTCAACTCCTGTAACAGTATTTCTGCTGAAAAACAGGTTCTTGCAGATTCAGGCAATGTGAGAATCTGCTTTGTAGCTACTTTGATTTATTATGCTTAATTAAGATGAGAAGGGACAGTTTTAATAGGTAGTTTCAAAGCCTGTGTATGTGCCCATTTGTTTGCTTCTATTCCACTATTATTGTGATGAATTCAACAAAGCTTGCACTGTAATCTTGCAATCCTGATAAACCTATTCCTGTTTGTCCTATGCAATTATGGGTAGGCAACTGTACTTTATTAGGAGATCAGTTTCCCCATTGTTTAAGGACACTATTTATTCTTTTCTATTTTGTTTAAATAGGAGCAGGTACAGCAGCACTAATCTGGACTAGGATCTTTTTATTATAGTTTCTGCTTTCCAGGACAACTTCTGTAGTGCTTTATATGTGACCTATTTGTGGAATCATTGTGTTCTCTGCAGAAAATTTTTAAATAGTGATTAAAATAATCATTCTTTTCTGGAATTTTGCATAAAAGGTGTAAAAGTGGTGGGGTTTTTTTGGAATGGGTGTTTTTTATTGGCTTTGTTTTGCATAAGGAATATTTTTTTTTAAGATAGAAAAGCAAATGGATCACTTGTGTGTATTTTTGCATTCATATTTCAAATACAATTGTTACATGTGGCCATTAATACTACATGGTAACAATTGGAATGATTAAATGCCAGAGTGATTTAGAGAGCTGTTATAGTCCAAGAAGTTTTAAAAAATAATATTGAAGTTTCTAATAAAAATAAATTGAACAAAATTCAAAGTATAATACAGTTACATTCCAAGATCTTGATTTTTCACAAAGGCCTTTGTTAATGCCTAATTTCTTGCATACAAGTAATTCCTTTACTAGGGCTGCTCACATGTAAAATTAAGTACGTCTTTACAGCTGTGCTACGCATCAAGCTTTTACTGGTATAATTTAGGCAGTGGGTGATAAAGTGTAATCTGTAGGTGGTATGGTTGTGTCAGTTGAAGCTCCCTCATATGTGTGTATAAGCTGCATTGGCAACACTATATTATTACTGTTATGGCTGAATAACTTGACATGTTGTTAGTGTTATTCTGGCACTCTAGAGCACATTTGTTTATTTTCTTTCACTGTTGTGATTTAATAAGTTTTATTACTGTATATTCTGTACTGCCATAGCTGTGAACAGTTCCAGACGAAGGCTTAAGTCAGTGCTAACTTGCAGGCCTTTAACTGCAAAAGGAGCAAGTTTGCAGAGAACATGAATAATACCCATTGAAAATTATGTTTTTTCAGCAAGTACATATTAAGGACTTATTTTATTCTCCATAATGGGGGCTTAGTAGTTATATAAGTATGCTGCAGAGTTTCATTAGGACTTGCGTATGCTATCTTTTAAAAATTACTTGTGACAAAAATAATTTCTGAGTTTACTTCTGAGAAGTTTACACTTCTAAGTATATACCTGTATTTTAAATCAACAAAGAGCTTCAGTGTAGTATCTGCAGGCTAGTAATATCTACCTTTATAAAGCATTGCTAAATGTTTGTTTAGTTATTATGCTTTCACAGTAGCATGCTTGTATTCATTTATTTACTATAATAATTTTAATTGCTAAAATGAGTCCGAAGGCTACACTAATCAATTTGAATGGATCAATCAGGCTTTTATTTAAACTGTTAGCTATCCTGGCTCTTACTAATAAAATGTATCAGCTGTATGTGAACAATGGATTTTTCTTTTCTTAGCTTGGAATGAGTAAAGGTAAATTTATGTTAAGATAAAATGTATAAAAATGTAAATCCATTAACTTTAGATAATTCTAAACTACTGAAATGGTAACATCCTTGTTTTAATTCAATTTTGGATCTCTTGCCTCATGAACCAGATTTAATGCATTATTTGTGAAAGACATTATATAGCTACAGTGCTTTAAACTCCTAACATGTTGGAGAAGTCTTTAAAAACCTCTTCTACCTGAAGGAATTGAACCTATGCTACCAAATATTAAGTTATATTTTAGCCACTGTAATAGTGTTTTGAAAGCAGTTTCCTGGTTCTGTCCCACTGATGCTGCTCTGCTTTGTATGGAATAACTACACTTTCATTGAATTTGACACTGGAACCATTTTTGGTCATTGTGTGTATTGACTATTTTACGGAAAGTAGGAAAGTTTCAGTTCAACATTATAAATAGTTTTGTGTTGATCAAAACCAGATTTTTCAGTAATTGATGTATTTGAAAATGTTACCGAGTCCTAGCTGAGTATTTAATCTGCAACTACAACAATCTTTATCTGAAGAGTGGGACAAAGTTGTTAAGAAAAGGAGTCATTATCTTCATCCTTACAAATGATGTATCTCAGGCTTTAATATTTTATTCTGTAGTTGTCCAAATCGGGTTCTTGCGGGCAGGTGAAAGTAAAATACTAAGCAGACAGGTTTTAATTATGAAGGTGATTAACAGTGAAATATTGTTAAGACAGTATCTTCTTTTTTCCATGAAGTGACTTTGGCTTTAGATAAACCTAGTGAATCCTTAAAATTCTTTCATATTACAAATTAATAGAAGTAGAAGAAAAATTTGTATGATTCTCTATCTCAAGTCTTCTGGTAGACAAAGAGTAGTCTTTGCATTTGGTTCCTGAATTCCTGCATCACAGATGTCATAATCTCACTTTTTAGCACAATGTTGGGTTCTCAGATTTGTCATTTTAAGACTCAGTGTAAGTTTGAGAGTCCCTGTATATTCTCCCTTGTGCATCCCATCCCCAGTGTAGAAGTATCAATTTGCCTTTTTGAAGGTAGTTCTTGTTTATTTGCTGTTAGTTTTTTTTTTTAACCATCGTTAGTAGCCTGCTTTCTCTTTTTGTTTGTTCAGAAACTCGCTAAGAAACAGTCTCCATAGTTTACCTTAAAAACACAAAACTTCAGAGGTCACAATGTACACTATGATACTGTTACTTACTTTTGAAGAACATTAACCCAGCTTCCCTTCCATTTCAATCAGTTGCTTCCTTCTCTTGATCTTACAGATCATAAAGTAGGAATTACGGAATTGCTCAGCAATACCTTGGTTAACTTGCAAGCATATACATTATGAACAAAACTTTTCCGTGTTGCATAGAATGGTAGGGCCGGAGGGTTGCATTCTAGGTTACACTTTGTAGCAGGGGTGGAGGAGATGACAAAATTTAAAAAAATGTCTTTTTTTTTTTTCTTTTACACTCTGAGTTCTCTAGTACTGCATTTCTGTGTAGCTCAAGATGGTTAGTCTGATTTGTCTGTGTACTAAGTAGTTGTTTTTCCAAATGGCATGTGTGACTGACTCTAATGGAGCCTTTTCCTTCTGTGAGGGAAGATCCAGACCTATTAATTTGCCTTCTGGTGTGTCAATAGGTCAAGTAAAAGGCGTATTAAACAGCCCATAGAGAGGAAAGTTTCTGTGGGGAATCCAGACGCCTCTGTGTATCTGTAAAGCGGCAGAACTTGGTCTTTGAGATGCAAATGTTTTAAACAGAAACATTTTAAACCTTACTCACTTAAAGAGGTAGTATATCTCAAAAGTTCTTGCACAAAATGCCATCTCCTGTTGGTAGCATCACATACCAACAGTTTGGTTTATGTTTTTCAAACAGAAAACCAAATCAGCTGTGCTTGACAAAAGCATTAAGATCTCTTTGATGCAGCTACAGGGCTTTTATAGGAACATAAGTGATTCCATGCAAAAAACTTCGTAAAGTTTTAGGTTTGGGACTGTAAACCTGCATTCTTTTTCTTTCTCCCCTCCTCCTCTTGTACACTGCTAGAGATGCACTTATGTAGATACAGCTTCTGAAATCAGTGACTTACAGTGTCTTGAAATGCAAAAATCTTTTCATTGGGTTAGAGTCCACTTTTATGGGTGGTTTACTGCTTAGCAACAATGTATTCCACAGCCCCACTGAGCTGATGTGCTCTGTTGGAGGAATCATTTGCTTGAATGACAAAACAGGGCCATAAGATGTTTTTATTGATTAAGCCAAATACACCTTTATTTGTAGATTAGACTGGTGTAATTAAAAATGTTCAGTACCACACATGGTATAAGTTTTCTGTTTCTCTGGGTTTTGAATGGGCTTGTACATGTTAATTTTTGTGAGACAGTGAATGAGCTCTCTCAATACAGACTCTTGTCTTTTTGCCAGGTACCACTGTACTTGTAATTCAGTAAGTATTGCTAAGCAGTGTGGTATGGCTGCTGTTAGCATTAACCCTGGTATTAGTATGCAACATGTTTCTAGCAGCAGTGCTGAAGCCCATATGGGAGGCATTAGCAGTATTACACAACTGGTGGATTTTTCAAGTCTTTCAAGGAGAGAAATTTTACAGAACTGGTTTATGTTTATTATATATTTACAAGATTAACTTAATGCTTCAGTTAGTTGTGCCGCCATGGGCAATGTATACTCTTTCATTTGTCTGTGAGATACGCATCCCCTGTGTATGCCAGTGCTGCTAGTTTTTCTAAGGGGGCAGAAGGTATGTGTACATAGCAGCAATCCTAAACTCCTGTGAATCTTGTGGTTCATAATCTAAAGAACTGCAGTGTTTCTGGCATTGCTGTAGATACTCGAGAGGGCAAAAAGTTTCTTGTTTCATTTTGCATACCTGTGTAGAGCTGACCACAATCATGCCTTTCATTTTTTTATAACATTAGGGGGTTTTAGGCAGCCGGGAATGACTTGGTAGTTGCATTGTCCCAATGGCAGTCCTAAAAGGAAATGTATTTTATGGACACGATTGCCCTTATGCATGTCAGTTGCTTATAGGTTAGTAAAATACTTTTATTCTGTAGTAACAAATAACATTTCCCCGTTAGGTTCTGTACTAGTTAAGGCATTTGGTAGTGAGGTAGGGCCAGCCAGGACTCTGCACATTCCTTTCCTCCTGCAGGTCCAAGATAGTTATGCTTCTTTTCTGAAGCACTTTTCCACTTTTTTCTGGGCTTCTTAACTTGTTGCCAGGATTTCTTTTCTATACAAGACACTCTCACATTGCTCTGTCAGGACAATTTCCTAGACTTGTCCAATAAATCTGGACATTCAAAAGTGTTTCTGTTTCCATGAACCCCTGTCTCTGATCCGGATCCTGCGGTTTCTTCCTCCATTAATGAGAAGGGCTCCAATTTCAAGAAGTAATTCTGATGTCAGTTGTATCTTTGCTTCTGACTTCCTTGAATCTTAATCTATTAAGCGGTTTGTTTTTTATGCAGGCTTTCAACTTTTTCTGCTGGAGTTCCTTGCAGTGAATTTAAGCCCCTGACAGGAGGTTGTTTTTCCTTAGTTGATTTTTGCGCAAAAATTGTGAGATTGTCCATTGACTTAATGTCCTGGAGATCACATGTATGAGATAATTCCTTTGAGAGAGAGGGTTGAAAAGCTGAGATGTATATGTTGTCCTTAAATGCTTGTCTCTGCAGATATTTAAAATGTGAGTAGCCCACTTTCTAGATAATAACACTAAATTCCCCTTGCTTTTTTGTTTTCAAGGAATTAAAGGGGTGTAAGTGAAAAATCTATCTGCATATTCAAAATGGTGTATTTAGAAAAAAAGCCAAACAAAGTTTAAATGTACCAGGACTCTGCTACAGCAGATTGACAAAAGTAAGGTATTTGATGTTGTTTGCACGGTGCTTTGCATAATAGGAATATTTGTACCAGGGTTTCTGTACATGGCATGTTCCTTGCACTCCTGTTTAGACACCTGCTACTGACCACTGACAGAATCAGTATGTTGCTAGATGTGGTGCCGGTACCACAGTTCCTATATTCTTACTCTTGTGGCAAAACCATTTTGTGGGTCTTCATTATCTTAAGGCATATTTGAAACTACTACCCTAAGACTGACAAAAAAGAAGTTGTGGCTGAGAGATGCAGTATAACAACTGTGAGCTGTTACAGCAATACCGGGTCTCTGTGTGTAGGTGATTTGCTTTAGGTACATACAGGTCTACAGCCATATTCCAAGATTGTAAGCCCTGCATGTTCAGTGGGGGGAAGAACATATACAAGGATTTCAGTGGCGAATTCTTCCTCATTGATTTTCTGTATGTCTTTTGTAAGCTGAGAGGCTGTAGGCTGTGAAGTAATGATAGAAAATCAAATTAGATAACACAGGCAATAAAGCAAAATACACAATAGCTGGGAACAAATAAAATCAGTTGGCATACTACGTAATTCCTGTCTGTGTGACAGTTATATGCTTACTTGGGTGGGTTTTTTGTTCTCCCACCCCCTGTTAACAGAATATGGCCTGAAATGTTGTTCAGGTTCCTGCTCTTGGCTGTGAATTTTTTGGGTTTTGGGAGGAGGAGGTTAGTGTAAATAGTATCGTTAAAATTTATTCCTAGATTTTGTAGCTAAAAGGAATCAAATAGACTCTGTGGGATTTGAGGGAACTCACATGGAACAATAAAGTAGCTAGAATGTGAATCTGAAAAACTGCTTATTGCATGGCAAATGTCAACCAGCAGGTGATTTGCAGCTAATTAACAAGCACACTGTGCGAGTGCAATGTTTTCTAATCAATAAAAAGGCTGTTATTTTTAATTTCTGATGCCATTAGTTGACTCTTAGTTTACAGTTGGCTAGTTAGAAGATGTGTATTCTGATTTGGTTTATAAAATTTGAGTCTATGAGTGTGGAAGGGTGAAAAAGGTATAAGGTATACCCAGAGTTTGCCTAATCTGTTCCAGATGGGCAAAGTGTGTTCAAAATGTGTTTTCTTTAATACCAAATCCAGAAGAGTAAACTGGTATCATGGAGTAAAGCTTAGGCTTTCATGCTCTGACTGGAGACTTCAACTCTAAAAGCTGTTTTCTTTTTTTTATTTTTTTTTTTGTTAGATTGATTGAAATACTTGGTACTGAGTAAAAGGACAAATAACATCTCAATTGAAGACAGAAATTTTGAGTGTAATCCCACAAAACATCTCTTAAGCTGTGCTCACTGAGTGGGAACTGGTTATACACCTAATGATTTCCTGACTGGAACACTTGAGGATATCTACCAGCACACAACATGGGAAGTGCAACTCCGTATTGCCCCCAGTTAAAGTCTTTCTCTAAATGAGGCAACAAAACTTTTGGTAATTAAAAATGCATTGGAATAAATCCATAAAATATCAAACTACATTTTCTGCTGATAGTAAAGGTATATTAATGCCTGCTGTAGTTTACAAATAAAACTTTTCCTTTTACACGAGACTTACTACACAAGAAAAAAAATCAATGAAAAATACTTTTGTATGCTCTATTTTTTCCCCCCCCTTTTTTTCTCCAGGCATTTACCTTCTGAGTTGCACAAAGGGTCATAAAACTATTCAAATGATAGTTTTTCCAGGAAATGTTTGGTGGTAATAGTTTGGGATATCTGTTAGAACACTCAGTTACTGCTTGGCCAGATATCTGAGGAAGGGCTTTCTAGCAGTTTGAAATGCCATATTTTGCCTTCTTTTTTATAAAGAACATAAAATCTCTTGTTTTTAATTTTTCTTAGTGGTCTGAGTAGAATCCTAGTATTCTTTTTTTTTCCCCCCTCTTTTGCTTAAGTACAATATCAGGTCTGTTATTATTTTCACAATTTACAATGACTGGCAGAATAATAGATATGCAAGTAAGTAGCTGTGCTCCTCATTCTTAACAGTCCAGTAAAACATATTAGGCCCATTTCTACCCTGCATTTTCACCAATTTTGGATTTTGTCTGTGATCTGTTGCATAAATTCTGTCTTTCACCACGCATGAATATATACTACATTTTCATGTTTTCTTCACATTTTAAACATCAGTCTGGACTATTTACCTGAACTTTATAGATACATTTTATTAGATTGCTTATGTATAAGAATAGATTAAAACCATGTGCTTTTAATTAGGACACAGGTTGTAAATGAATTCTTTTAGTGGCAACATCATATCCATTTAATTTTGGTATTCAGTATTCTTCCATTTCTGCTAGTTTACATCAATCTGTCCTAATGAAGGGCATGATTATTTATGTGTTGAGGTTAATGGCAGCATGCCCATTATTTCAGTAGGATCTGGATAAGATTTCAATTTGAGTTCATAGCTCGTTCATTTTAATTATGCACATAGTCATGTAAAACCTAAAGTGAGCACTGTTTGTTCCTTGCTACTTAATAACTTTTAAAAATATTTTGCAGCTTTAAAATGTGGATTAATTAAGTTAGGCGCATGAGTGTCTTACCCTTTTTTAAATTAGGGATGACACTTTCTCTGAAGTTGTACCCATTTCTGTATTAAATTCACTGCTTTTATAAATACTGATTATGCATAGTGATAGATCACTTCCTACCTAATTTTTAAGTGTATTCAATGTGTAAATGTACTTTCTAAATTGATTACCGCTACTTACAGATTAGGTTGGATTTTTTCTTTAATTTTTTTTTGCTTGCTTGCTTTATTAGTGAATTTACAGCAGAGAAGTGACACTTGAAAGGAAATGTCTGGAAATTTTCCTGTCAAAGAGCAGGTGTGAATAGGCAGGAGCAGAGGATATTACAGAATTGTCCCAAGTAAAGAAATATGTTGTAGTTAATATGTGCAGTTGTAGCTGTTTGCTTTGTCTTTCATAATGTATGATGAAAAATATGGCTTAAAAGGCTATTAAAATTGTAACAGAACTAGATGATGGAGGTAAAGTAAAAATCCAAAGTTAAAATTCTATACTTGAATATTCTGTAATTGCCATGCTGGCCTGATCTGTGTGCTCAGTTGATTGATACTAAAGTTGATTCTGAAATCAGATCTGCTAAACAATAGATAAAATTTTGCTTTAAACTCAAAATCTAACTCTTGTTTTCAACTCAAATCAAAACACTTTAATGAATAAGAAATTTGATGAAGAAAATAAATTTGTTTACATGTGGTACATTCAGAATTAAATTACCACCTGTTTTGCATTCTCAGTTATTTTCGTAACTGACATCTAAACACATATGTTTCACAATCTCTATTATATGAAGTAAATGCTGGAAAATATGGTTGTTAAAACACTGAGATAACACTGAGAACTAACTGAAATTCTGGTCAAACCATTTATTTGGTGTGAAGGAATGGTGGTCTGGCCAACTGTAAATAATCAAATATGAAATTGTAAACATGTTTAATGACTAGCAAGTCTTGTACAGATTGGCACTTTCATGTGCTATACTTCAATTCTTCCTACCATTCTTTGTTTTCTTTTCTCTTCTGTGGCTGCCACATTGACCTATTATCAGCAGGTGAAACTGTAGCACATGGGAATACACCAGATGGGAATATACTCAGCAAATGTAACAATTTTGCTTTTTTTATGCTTTGTCTTTTACTTATTTCTAGACTTGAAACTGTCTGTACTTCTGATGATTTGGCCTTTGCCAGCTGTATTCTACTGCCTAAGCTAATACAGGCCAGCAATTACATTATCAACGGTGTGAATAAAAAAAAAATCTCTTTTAATGCTGCATAATAATTTATCTTTTTTAGATCACTAGTCATTAATCATCCACACATGCACTCATGTAAAATTTCAGACACTTCTAGTTTAAACTGTTAATATGCATACCACTACTTACAGTATTTCAAAACTATATTGAAGTAGTCCATGAACACTATGGAGATAGCCAAATGCTGTTGTGTGTGCACGGCCAGGGCCTACCACATGTGATAGTAGTACCATAAGCTAATGTTTAATCAGTGTTTAATTTTTTTTTTTCAAATTATGCATGAGTAATGACTGATCACTTCTTTAGCAGGCAATCTTCTTATTCAAGCAATTTTGTATGGTCTAGTGAGTCAGATGTTCGTTTGTCAATAGTGATAGATATTCTAATATTTGATGCTTTGACACGGTATTGTGTGTAGATTCTTTGTACTGAATATTTCATATGCTTTTTCTTTCTTGCATTTTGTAACTATCATATAGCAGGAGAATAGTGGCTTTCAGTTACATGTGCTGTTGAACTAGACTTGAGCAATGATCAAGGTCAGTTTCAACTATTTGTCATTAATAGGAAAATACTCTTACATAAAAAATACTATGTGAAAGAAGCTTTTTTATATTTAGGTTTTACATACTGTGTACAAGCATAAATTTTGATGCAAGTGCAATGAATTGTAAAATAATTAGGGCTGTGCATCCTTTATTTTAACACATAATATCATATATAGTTAGGATGGTGAATTCCAGCAATGTGGCAATTGACAGAAAACCTTAGACTCCGTGAGGGGAGCCCTTGGGTGATGTCAGCTCAGACTGCCGTGTATGTTGTTGCTGATAATTTGATTTGCAAAATTGTACCAGCAGTCACTAAGTTTTGAGCACACATTACAGTAGCGAATTTTCGCAGTATCATTTTATGCCAGAATTTTTTTTTCTAATCTGATTAGTGGAAGCAAGCTGAAAACCATGATTAAAAGTTATTTTGGATGGGTTTTAAGTACCTGATTTTTGCCTTCAGAATAACTTCTCAAGTAAGCTGTACTTAAGACCAGCCTTAACCAGTTAAAACGCACAGAACTCTTTTGTGACCTTTGTATCTGTTTCTTCTCATCTACTTTTCATCATGCATGGTGAAAGCATTCTTTAATTTGGACCAGATGATCATTGTAGGTCCCTTCTAACTGAAATACTCTATTCTGTTCTTAATGGTTTATGGAAGCTTTCATTTAAATTTAAAATATACCAAGTGTTTTAAAGTGAAAGGTTATAGTGGTGAACTTACATTCTTTCAGAGAGAGGGGATTTATTTCTTTTCAGTATGTATTTGCCTGCCTGAAGATTAAAATTTCCTTTAATACTCTATACTGCAGTATAAAATGGTTTTTTTGGTGGCCGTACAGTGCAGTGAAATTCACCGCATTCTGATTGCAGCAAAGTTTGTTACATGTAGCAGTTTTATTTCAATAAATTAGATATGTTTCTTTATGTGTAATGGAGAAATTACAATTGTTCTGACCATTAGAAAAATCAAAAATGTAATCTAAAAGCATTTTTAACTGTTACATATCAGACACATTATACAATGGGTCGTCTTTGGCTGTAAAAGATGATTTTTCATCTTCCTCAGCCTCATCCAAAAGACATTTCTGTCATCAGAATAATATATAATGTTATCTTCCTTTGCCTATGACCTCTGTACATTTAACTTCTCTTTAAGTGGTTCTGTTTAGTGAGTTATCAGGAAGAGTATTTACTATGGCTGCAGTCCTGCATTTTGATCTGTAAGTCAAACTCTCATGCTTATGCCAAATGCCTTAAATATTAACTTGGCTCTGCACAATTATGTGTATATATATAAAAAAACCCCAACAACTGTGCATGAATATATCATACTGAAGGATTCAGGCCATATAGAGGGCAGACTACTTTCTCATTCTTGCTTATGGTTGATAACAACTAGATTTAGTGTATGGAAGGGAGGGGAAGGAACATGAGAAAATTATGCGTGTGTGCACGCATGTGTGAGGAACAACACCAAAAACCTTATATTCTTTCCACACTTTTAAAGCAAACAAACCCCTGCGTATTCCTCAGCCTGAAACACTAGAGTGTCACTCTTTAAAACTGTAATATTTAGGACTTTTACAATGTCACAGTGTTATTTTTTAAAAGTATTCCTTCCAACTTCGCTTGTTTTCTTCTGTGCCATGCTGATGATGTGACTTTAGTTCAAGTAATATGACTTTTGTAGAAGTAGCAATGAAAATAATGTTAACGGTATTTTCTTTAAGCCTGCAAAATTATTTTTACTACTTCAGTCATCTAACATTAAGCTATGCCTTCTGGTAAAAGTTGCTGTTACTGATCTGCTTATATGTTGACCTCTAGGGGTCCCTTCCAACCCAAAACATTCTATGATTCTATGATTCTATGTTGCAAATGATGTGTGCCATAAGCTTTTCCATTATCCTTGAGATGCAGGTGCATCCTCTGCTCTTCTGCTGCATGTTAAAGGGATTCTTCTTCCACACAGATCTTGAATCCCTTGTTCCCCAAGTGCCTGGTGCAGCTGTATGGAAGTATTTTCTTGTGAGGTGGTCTGGAGCAATGTTTTATGGGACTGGTGATACAGATGTTCTAGTGTCCTATTTCTAAAATCACCTCATCTGTAGAAATACAATGCGCTATTGTTAAACAATTATGTGGAATCATAGACCCATAGCAATGTAAAATAAATGCTAACAAAGCTGAAGCGTTCATCAAGGCCCTTTGGCTGAGAGTTTAATTACTGTGCTACTCTGTAGTCTTGTGGAAGATTTGGCAATGGGGGTTCATGCTCCACTGTTAAGGGGTTTTCTCATTCAGAATTCTTTTTATCCCCATAGGGTATTTCATTAAGGAATTTCAACCTTTCTGTTGCTAGACTGTTGTCTTCACCTTTGGAATGCTAGTGTCCCTTGATTGGATGTAGTTAGAAAGCATGCATTCTGTAAATGGTACATAAATGTTGTGTTTTGTACACAGTTGTAAATTTATTTGATGCTTGTAAATGGCAGTTCCAGTGATCGACTTTATCAGTGTGTGTTTTCAGATACAAGATGCTTTGATAATAAGTTTGAGATGAGCTGTTTCCTCAAGTTGTCCTTTAGCATTACTGTGTCAGTGTGTAGTTTCTTATAGCTCACAAGAAAATACTTAATTTTTGGAATTAGTGTCGTCATTCTATCAAATACTGTGATTTTTGTAGATAAAGTACTTTTTAAGATGATAGGTTAAAAACTGGATACAAATTAAGAAAAAGAGTATAACGAAAAAAGATTATTTTGTGCCTGATAGCACAATATCAAAGATATTTGAATAAGTGAAGTGGCAATTTAGTGTAATATTTGGAGGGAAGGGGATTATAAAGACATAACAGAGCCACGGCCATGACTCTCTCATACATTGAAGGCTGGTGCAACTCTGCAAAATCAGGACAAAAATGGGACTGAAACCTTGACCTTAGTAGAAAAGCTGACGTAAATTACGGTTTGCAGGATAAGGTGTTGTCTTTGTAGGTGTTTCTTGTCTGTTAAGCATGTAAGCGTGAACTATGTGGAGAAGGGAATGCTTCTTGCTAAATCAGTCATCTAGGATATGTTCACTTCTGCTTTTCTGTTGAATATTATACTAATGCAGTATTTTAACATTTAAGTGTCTTGCAGTTCTCTTTCTTTGGGCCAGAACTGTTCTAGTTTCATACACATTTTTATGCTGTGAACACAGAAAGCTCCAAGTTGTATTGATCCAAGTCTTTCTTCAATCCTGAGGAAAAGCATTCTAGATTAGAAGATGGGAAATTAATTATTTTTTTTTTAACCTTGCATTTCGCTGCCCAGAAACTGGATTGTTTGGAGTTGTGCGGTATATTTTTAAGCAGGTTAAGGAACTGTATGTAGTGTAAAAAGATTGCAGTGCTTCTGCAAACCTTTCAAACATAATCTGCCTTTTTCTAATTTAATTATTATCTAATAGGCGTGCTTGATCTGCTGTCATCAGCTCACTTACAGTAACATAATTTGAAAGTTAAAGGCCTAGCTAATTTTTCTTGCCTGTACATTTTTACATAACTTGTAGGTGCCTTAAGCCCTCCAGTTCTAGACTTTTTCCCTTTGGTATATCTGTATTGTATGTCTAAGTCCTCCCTCATTCTTAAACAGCAGGCAGTCTCCTTTCTCCTCAGTTGCCCTAGGTTGAGACAGGCCATTTTCTTCTTGCAGTAGCCCAAACCTCTCTTCTAGCCTGCTAGCTATTCTGTTATAACCTCTTTCACTTAGTTGGTGTAAAGAGTTTTACTTGCATATGACTAAACTTCTTATTAAAAACAAAAGAACTTCTTCACTGCTACTTGCCACTATAGCTGAAAGATCTGAAGTAGTAACAGTTTAGTAAAAATTACCAAATGGGTAATGGCCTGCGAAGGAAGGCCTTGCTTAATCTTCAGAGCCCATTCTACCATTCTTGCTCTGGTAGCTGCTTTGAAAAATATTTCCATGCCTGACATCTTTAAGACAGGTATCACTGCGAACACTGGATGATTGCTTGGGATTGTTTGGGATGGATGCTGCCCTGGGTAGAGATATGCAGTTACTATTGCCCTGGATTCCAGGAACAGTCTCCAGCAATTTAGTCTTACACTGAAGACCCCAACAAAGATGATGTGTGTTGACAGCACTACAAAAAAGAACCAAAATTACTACCAGTACCTACTGTGCATTAGAACTTTATGCACCATGCTTTCCCATCCTTCTTTCTGCTTCCTCTGTCTCTGCACAGCCTGGGTTTTGAAGATGGGAGAAAATGGTGTGGGTCAGTATGGGTGTGAGTGTGTGTGTGTGGAGGGGGGAAAGTCATGCCATGTCAGCACAGAGCAGGAAGAGAGAAAGTGGTTGTCTGTTGATACTATGGAAAGAAAGAAGCCCATAATCATACTGGTTGTTTGATTTTTGTGTACATGTGCATATGGACAGTGTATCTTGAAGACCTTAATCTGTTGGTAAGTAACTTCCCTTTTTTTGACTGTCATTTTGCCCTTAAGGCTGTCACGGCATGTATCGCTCTTAGGAATCATGTCAGTTTACATGCTGAAACCAAGCTTGAGAAATTCCTGTTTTTCACTAGTATAGACTCCCTGAACACTATATGAGACACAATTTTATAGTTGTTCTCAAAACAAAGTCTTGATGGTCTTCTACTCCATGCATCTATTTTTCCCAAATAGTTACCAAGTCATTTCCTGTTGCATGTGGTGAGGTCAAATCCAAGACTGCCAGCTCATGATTGCTTCATATTTTCAAATGCAGCTTTTTGGAGGAAACTTTAGAAACAAGGTCAGATGTTTCTGAAGTTTTGCTTTTCACAGATGAAATCTTTGGAAACACAGTTGATTTTTATTTTTTTACCCCCCCCTTTTTTTTTTTAAATAGCCATCATAAATCTGCTGTTGATTATACTTCACTAAACTGTCATCTAATGTATTTGAATGTGTTTTCCCACTAAGACAGTAAAACACAAGTGAGGCTGAGTTATTTGGTTGAAAAATGTAATGAGAACGCTGAAGGACTGGAAAGGGAATGCTATGCAAGTACTGCAATGTAAGTTCTGCAGAGGTTCCAGTAAAGCAGTTTACTATTGTTTTGCTATGCTATATTTGTAGTAAATATGGGAAAATTTCCTAGACAAACTTTTGAAAATAAAGGGTGTCTATACCATGCTGTTTTGTAAAGTGTTTCAACATTTCCACCTCCACTGAACTTGATGAAAGCTGCTGAGAGCTAAGCATTTTCGAAGCATATTTCTGCTTTTTAAATTGCCAGTGTGGAATGGTTTTTATTGTAAGAGCTCCTTATTCTCAGAAACACTATTGGCAAATAAGAAAGTAAGATGGCAAATAAGAAAGTAAGATTGTGATTCTGTCAAAGATGCAGTAGTTAATATTGTGAAATCAGACAGAAGATTTTGGTAAGGCATTAGGGCATGTCAGAGGTACTAGCTCCATATGCAGCTGATTGCTCAGATCCTCCAATTACTGTGACCTCTTTGTGGAAGGCAAACTGTCTACAAGGAAGGACTGTCTGTATGAAAGAGCTGTTTTTTAATATCTAGAAGCCTGCAGAATCTAAATTATGACAAAGTTCTGACCTTGTTCTGTATTTTTTTTTCTCCTGTTTTGCTTGTTCACTGCCGAGTATTGTGTGGAAAAAAAGGTTTGATTGTTGTGTGGTATAGCAGTTTGAGGCACTCAGTGACAAAGTCATGTTTTCTGTGTGTACTCTTAAATGTTTCAGAACAGGAGCCATAGTATCAGTTCATTCCTTGTAAATACTGCCTTTACAAGCGTCACATAGGAGTAGATACTCATTTTTAGTGCTTGCATGGTAGGATGATTTTCTGGTTTAATTAATCTCTTTACTGAAATAGCTTTTGTGTATTAAGTATTTTTTAAAGAGGAGGTAATTTCTGAGAGTAAATCTACAACAAAATCTAAGATATACCCATGCCTTTAAAAGAGACATTGGAAACACAGGTTATGCTTAATTTCTAATAATTTTCACTGACTAGATTTCAGGTGTGTATTGTACATTGTGTAAATGTATAAAGGGCACAGCAGGAATTGTTTCACAAATGTGCAGAACTAATCACTTGTGTTCTACAATTTAAGTTAAAGAATTTGGAATCTATATAATATAATTTACCTGTATAAGTAATGTTCTTCTGTATTTGACAAAGACTGAGACACAGAACACACTTAAGGGTTACATACTTTTCTTTTGACCACTATACCTATTTCTAAAAGTAGTTAATTGTTCTGCAAAGGTATGCTTTTATATGCTGAAGGTTGATTATCAACAAGTTTGTTAACCCAAAGGTCAAATAAATTAAGAAAATCTTCTCTAACTGGTTCTTCATGTTTTTCAATATTTTGTCCTCCAACATAGTTAAACCCATATTCCAGATTTTTTTTTTTTTAAAAAAAGGAGTAAAAGGCCTACTTCTCCAGATGTAATTTGATGTGTAATTTTGAACATCTTTGTGTTTCTATGTCTAACTATGAAGAATTTTAAAGAGGCCGAATATTCAGAACATGGTATCTTCCCTTTGGAAACTAAAGCTCTTAAATTACTCAGAGGCATCAGAAGCCTTTCAGAAATATTTCAGGTGTAAGTATTAATTTGGCTAAAACACTAACTCACTTGTATTGAAACATAGATCACTATCATGTAAATTGCAGTAACATTTCAAAAGAAAAACCCTTAGATTTTTAGCAGGAGGTAGAAAGCTCTTTAAGTATCACTCAAATCTTCCTTTTCCGTTTCATGACAAATATGTGATTTGTTGGTTTTACTATAATTAAGTTATTGACTCAGTAGATGGCAGTCTTCCCTCTGAGTCACCAAGGTGCCTAGGTCATCTGTATTTGAGGTTCCCTTTTCTAAATACAATATGGGATTGATCCTGACTGCTTCTACTCATTAGAACAAAAATACCAATTGTCATTGACAAAATTTCTGTTTAATTACGACATTTTCCTTGCCTCAGTCTTGGTCATTACTGTTCCTGGTTAACATTTTTTTTCTGAACTGTTGTGCATTAGTATTAAAATAGTTGTAACACCTCCCCATACATACATTCCTCCACTCCCTGACTTGCACCTAACAGGGCCTGATTGTCAAGTCTTTACACCCATAAATAAGTCTTACGACTTCAGCAGAGTTTTTTCATACTAAGATGAAAATTCCCTATGTAAAAGTTCTCAATCAGTTACCTTTCACTAAATTTTATGTGGGACTTTGAGGCATACAGTTGTGCTCTGCACTCATAATATCAAAACAGGATTTCTTGTCATGGCTTCTTAACTGTTTAAAGGTCTGATTCTGCTGCTACAGACATAAATGCAAATCACTAGTATACCACTTTTAACTGTAAAATACAGTCTTTAAATACATGCTTTTCCTGTCTATATTATTGAAATTGATTTGGAAATTGAATTTTACTGCTTGGGGCATATAAAGTTCTAGCCTCTTAATTTTGCCTGCCAGTACCTTTGTCCATGTCGTGCTGTGGATGTCTGTGTCCCCTGAACTCATGGCAAAAAAGGAAATTGGGCTTCACTATTTCTTTTCACCAAACTCATACGATCCACAGATTTCTATGTATAACGTGCTTTTGCTTTTAGCCTTTTATATAGCAGATTAGAATGGTCTTGTTTTTTCTGGTTTTGTGCAGCCTGGTTACTGAAAAACAATATCTACGCTATCTTCATACCTTTTCTCTAGTTCCCACAGCAAAGAGAATTTAGCTAGTTGCAGATGGAAATAAGAATCACATTTTGAAATCTGTCCTTCTTTTAATGCAGCTCATTCCATTTTACCATACTGATTTAAAGTGGAATTACTGGACGCATCCTAAGTAATTTTTGCTTTTTTTTTTGAGAAGACAGAAAAAGCAGGGAAGTCAATCTTAAGCTTTTTATAGTATTCAGTGAGAACTTCCGCAAAGCAGAAAGGAATGCTAGCTTATGTTGTACAGGCATCTTCTGCTCCTGCATTTTTTTTTTTACTCCTTAAGAATAAAAGTGAGTTTTTCCTTTTCCTTGGGATCTGGTAAAATGAAAAGATAAATCCTCTTCAGCCTCCTAAACAGAATGCAGTTTACAGCTGAGATGTGTTCCTCTGAAGTTTTGTGGTGCTTTGGTCCTGATTCCTGTGATACATTCTCAACCAGCAACCTATAGCTGGTTCAATAAAAGCCATCAGTTATCAGTGCCCTCAGGCACACATCTGTGATACGGTGATTGGCACTGAGGAGTAGATCCTCCCACAATTTCTTTCTGTGATGACTTTGAAAGCATAATAATTGTTTTGTGCCCTTTGCTGTTCTAATGCTCTTTTAGTGCACTACAAGTCACAACTTCTGTTGTTCTCCAGATTGGATGGTAGAAGACCTGTCTTTCTCTAGAGTTTTAGATTCTATTTCTAGATTTTTATATTTCTAGACTTTTTTTTTCCCTCTAGAAGAAAATTACTTGTATTCTTCTTCTCTCCTAAACAACTTAAGGAATCTTCGTGTGACTTGAAATAAATAATAGTTATTTGGTCTTTTGCACAAGCCTTACTGGTCCAAGAGATTATCCTGAAAATGCCCCCACAGATTAAGCCCAGAATAATTTTGAATGGACATCTACGTGATTATTTACAGTTTTGAGAGTTTACTGCTACCCTGCAGTCTGAGTCTTTGTCCATGTGGTACGCAGCTTGCTAGGAAGCTGCACTGTGTTCTAGATATTGCAGAAAAAAGGATACTTCTGCACGTGTGCACTTACCAGTATATTTTTCAGTTCATGAGCAATCATGGTGACTTTTTTCATAATTTAAAAACACTCCCCTGTTGGAGTGGGTCCACAGGAGACCACAAAAGTGGTTCGAGGGGTGCAACACCTCTTGTGAGGAAAGGCTGAAGGAGTTGGGGTTGTTCAGCCTGGAGAAGAGAAGGCTGCCAGGAGACCTGATTGTGGCCTTTCAGTACTTAAAGGGGGGCTTATAAGAAAGATGGGGACAGACTTTTTAGCAGGGCCTGTAGCGACAGGACAAGGGGTAATGGCTTTAAACTAAAGGAGGGTAGATTTAGACTGGACATAAGGAAGAAATTTTTTACAATGAGGGTGGTGAAACACTGGCACAGGTTGCCCAGAGAAGTAGTGGAGGCCCCCATCCCTGGAAACATTCAAGACGAGGTTGGGCAGGGCTCTGAGCAACCTGATCAAGTTGAAGATGTCCCTGTTTGTTGCAGGGGGATTGCACTAGATAACCTCTAAAGGTCCTTTCCCATCCAAAGCATTCTATGATTCTATGAATTTGGAATTGAATCATAGAATCATAGAATCACTTTGGTTGGAAAAGACCTTTAAGATCATCAAGTCCAACCGTTAACCTAACACTGTCAAGTCCACCACTAAACCATGTGCCTAAGCACCTCATCTGTCCTTCTTTTAAATACCTCCATGGATGAGGACTCCACCACCCTCCACCACTCCACCATCTTCCACTCCACCACCTCCCTTCCCATTCCAGAGCCTGACAGCCCCCTCGGTGAAGAAATTTTTCCTAATGTCCAGCCTAAACCTGCCCTGGTGCACCTTCAAACCATTCCCCCTCATCCTGTGATCTGTTACCAGGGAGAAGAGGCCGACCCCCACCTTGCTACAGCCTCCTGTCAGGCAGTTGTAGAGGGTGATCAGGTCTCCCCTCAGCCTCCTCTTCTCCAGACTGAACACCCCCAGTTCCCTCAGCCGCGCCTCGTAAGCCTTGTGCTCCAGACCCCTCACCAGCTTTGTTGCTCTCCTCTGGACATGTTCCAGCAAGGCAACATCTTTCCTGTAGTGAGGGGCCCAAAACTGAACACAGGATTCAAGGCGTGGCCTCACCAGCACCGAGTACAGGGGCACGATCACTTCCCTGCTCCTGCTGGCCACACTATTCCTGATACAAGCCAGGATGCCATTGGCCTTCTTGGCCACCTGGGCACACTACTGGCTCATGTTCAGTCATCTGTCAACTGGTACCCCCAGGTCTTTTTTCCACCAGACAGCTTTTTGGCCACTCTTCGCCAAGCCTGTAGCATTGCATGGGATTGTTGTGACCCAAGTGCAGGACCCGGCACTTGGCCTTGTTGAACCTCATACAGTTGGCCTCGGCCCATCGATCCAGCCTGTCCAGGTCTCTCTGCAGAGCCCTCCTCCCCTCAAGCAGATCAACACTACCACCCAGTTTGGTGTCGTCTGCAGATTTACTGAGGGCACACTCAATCCCCTCATCCAGGTCATTGATAAAGATATTAAACAAGACTGGCCCTAAAACTGAGCCCTGGGGGACACCGCTTGTGACCGGCCACCAACTGGATTTAACTCCATTCACCACCACCCTTTGGGCCTGGCCATCCAGCCAGTTTTTTACCCAGCGAAGAGTACATCTATCTAGGCCATGAACTGCCAGCTTCTCCAGGAGAATGCTATGGGAGACTGTCTCAAAGGCTTTGCTGAAGTCCAGGTAGACAACATCCACAGCCTTTCCCTTGTCCACTAAGTGAGTCACCTGCTCATAGAAGGAGATCAGGTTAGTAAAGCAGGACCTGCCTTTCATGAATGCATGTTGGCTGGGCCTGATCCCCTGATTGTCCTCCATGTGCCTGGTGAGCACACTCAAGATGAACCTCGCCATAATCTTCCCCAGTACTGAGGTCAGGCTGACTGGTCTGTAGTTCCCCGGATCCTCCTTCCGGCCCTTCTTGAAGATAGGCGTCACGTTTGCCAACCTCCAGTCATCTGGGACCTCCCCTGTTCTCCAGGACTGCTGATAAATGATGGAGAGTGGCTTGGCAAGCTCCTCTCCCAGCTCCTTCAGCGCTCTTGGGTGGATCCCATCCGGCCCCATAGACTTGTGGATGTCCAGGTGGCCTAGCAGGTCAAAGACTGCTTCCTCCTGGGTTATGGGGGGTTTATTCCACTCTCTGTCCCCATCTTCCAGCTCGGGGGGCTGAGTACCCTGGGGATAACTCGTCGGGCCATTAAAGACCGAGGCAAAGAAGGCGTTGAGTATCTCAGCCTTTTCCTCGTCTTTTAGTGGCAGTGTTCCCCCTTGCATCCACTAGAGGATGGAGGTTCTCCCTGGCTCTCTTTTTGCTGTTAACTTATTTATAAATACTTTTCTTACTATCCCTTACAACGGTGGCCAGGTTAAATTCCAGCTGGGCTTTTGCCTTTCTAATTTCCTCTCTGCATGACCTGACAAGATCCCTGTACTCTTCTTGGGTTGCCTGCCCCTTCTTCCAGAGCTGGTAAGCTCTCCTTTTTTCCCTTAGTCGCAGTAGTAGACCTCTGTCCAGCCAGGCCGGTTGTCTTCCCCGCCAATTTGTCTTATGGCACATGGGGACAGCCTGGTCCTGTGTCTTTAAGACTTCTTCCTTGAAAAACACCCAGCCTTACTGGACCCCTTTGCCCTTCAGGACTATCTCCCAAGGGACTCTCCCAACCAGCGTTCTGAGCAGGTCAAAGTCTGCCCTCCGGAAATCCATGGTGGCGGTCTTGCTGACCCCCTTCCTTACCTCACCAAAGATCGAAAACTCTACCATTTCATGATCACTAAGGCCTAGATGATTTCCGACCACCACGTCTCCTACCAGTCCTTCTCTGTTAGTGAATAGGAGGTCAAGCAGGGCACTTCCCCTGGTAGGCTCACTTACCAGCTGTGTCAGGAAGTTATCTTCCACACACTGCAGGAACCTTCTGACTCTTTCCTTTCTGCTGTGTTGTATTTCCAGCAGATGTCTGGGTAGTTGAAGTCCCCCATGAGAACAAGAGCTTGCGACTGAGAGACTTCTGCCAGCCGCTTGTAGAATACTTGGTCAACATCCTCATCCTGGTCGGGTGGTCTGTAACAGACTCCCAACAGGATATCTTTCTTGTTGGCCTTCCCCCTCATCCTCACCCATAAGCATTCTGCCTCACCACAAGCGTCAAGCTCTGTACAATCTAAACACTCCCTAACATACAGAGCCACCCCACCGCCTCTCCTTCCTTGCCTGTCCCTTCTGAAGAAAGCTTTTGTATTACCTCTTGGAACATAGTTACCATTCGGGACAATTCTTTGTGGGTAACTTGAATTTTATCGCTAGTGTTTCTCCAGGTAGAAGAAGTTAGATGTCCATCCTACAAAAGTTGTTCAAGTGGCTGGTGTTGTTTTTAGCAATAAGACTGCACAAACATATCAATGGTCTTTGATACCCGAGTCCTGCACCAGTTTTGGAGGGGTGTTATGAAAACACTTGTTCTAGCATTATAGGTACTGAACCTGGTCTGTGGATAAATGGGGAGACTTTTTTCCTCCTGTAAAACAAAGTATTTTTAGTTCTTAGAAATAACAGATTTAGTTAAGAATATTGAAAAATGTGGAAACTAAAAAACCAGAAACACTGCATTGTTTCAAATCAAATACTACTTTGATTTTTTTTTCCTGTTTTTAATTCTGCGAAAAAAAAATACCAAGAAGTGATTTGCAAAAAAATTGAGATAACTCCTGTTGTAATTTTAAAAATTACGAAACATTGGCAGTAAGATTTTTCTATTTTGCAGTGAGATGTAATTTTGGTAGTCTAGAATTCACATAACCTTGCTGGTTACTCACTCAAGAATGATGAAAATTAAGAGCTCTTTTACTAATGGCTTTAGATTCTGTGTAAGGCTAGCTGGAATGTCAAATCACGGCCGTAGTCTGTGGAAAAGGAAGAATACTCAGATCATGTAATGAAAGTATTTTTTCATGTGTTTTATTTTTTAGATTCTCTCCAAAGTTGAGATGTATTTCTTAAATGGCTTAGAGTTGATGTGTTTTGGTGGTTTAAGAGCATGTTGACCTACATGTTTTTTGTGGGAAAGACTAGGCCTACATAAAGTAACACCAATGCCAGGGAAATGTAGGAGTCTGTGTAATAGTTTAGACGTATGAGCAACTTACTACAAAGTACCAGGAAGATACTACCAGTTAGTCCTGTTTTGTCACATACGAAGCTTACTCAGCTAATCCTTCATTGTCAATAAGCTCACAGTTGCGCAGTTATGATCTTGAAGGAAAAGATGCTTTAATGTCAGAACTAGAAGGGTAGAAACTGCCAAAATTCATTCTTTCTTTCCCATGTGGCCACTTACAAATCTTTGGTTTAAAATCAGCTTTGTACTGAGTTGCTGAAGGGATGATACTTCATGATTTTTCAATGCTGCTATTGGAGTCAAATCTCTGTTGTAGGTATTTTGTAATACTATGTTCAGGCATCAGGTGTTCATTATTTAATATAGTAGTATCATTATTTTACTTATTTCTGAACATTTTGTTCAGGTTGTGTTCTGAAAACTGTGGAGCTTTGTATTTTATAGAGCTGATCACATTCAGCTTCCAGATGAATGTGATTCTTTTCCAGACCTTTTAAGATGGATCTTTGGATAGCACTGAAGTTGCATTTGGATGGCCTTCACGCTGCTTCAGCCAGACCCATGGCAAATCTCTCATTTATTACTCTCGGCAGCTTGAAAAAGGGAGTGCTAAGTGGGATAAATAGGGAGGTAGAGGTACAGGCAGTTCCTTAGCTTGCACATTAATTTAGATGTAATGAAAGGTATTTGCTTATATTGTAATTTTAGGACAGTTAGTCCTGCTTAAAAATTGCAAGGTCATAAGTGATGCTGACAAATACTCATTGTCCAGATTCTTTCAGAAGAAATGTCTACCCTGTGAGCTCTTTCAACCACCTGCCAAAGTGGAGTGAAATACATTATGCAATTTTGAACAATATGTTTGGAAACACTAAAGAATAAGAAATTGTACTCCAAACACTAGCAGAACCAAGGAATTTTTCAGATGTGTGAAACGCAATCTGTTAAGCCATGAAAGTATTTATGGGTCTTTGACCAAGATTGGTTTTGAAGCTATTCCATTTTAGCCATATTTTGGCCAAGATTCTTAATTATTTAGTGGTTAAAAAGGTTAGCAGCAAACAATAGCAACAATAAGAGATTAAACTGGTCAGGAGAATTGCGATATTTTACAGTTCTATTTTTGGTTATGTCTTGAGTCAATTGAGCAGATTTTTTGGCAATTCAAAAAACTCTATTCCTTAACGTGACCCTTCTTAAAAATATGGTGCTATGCTAGGGCTAGTAACTTCACTGAAATGTGTGGCTCTTGTTTGTAGTAGTCTTTGCACTGCTGAATTTGCTGTCTCTCCCTGAATTGCTGGAAGAAAACTCTACTTCTGTGCATTCTTTTAAAGTAGCTCTAGAACTTAAATACATTTATTTATCTTAATATTTTTACATTTTTAACTATTAAAAATATATTTTAACTTCAAGTTTTCTGCTATAGGCTTTTACAAGTTCTAAGTGGGAGTGGGAATTTGATTACAGCATTTACATTTGTAAATTACTAGTATTTATTGAATAAAGCCACACTTAACACCAATAGAAATGCTAAAGTAACTACAACTGAAAAAAATTAAGAACCAGGCTATTTTGCACAACAGAAAGTACGGTTAATATGCTGAGAAAAAAAATGAAATACTGGTATTGTCTGCATGTTATCCAACCTCTTTCCGAGCATCCTTACTTTATTAAACGTCCATATTGATCATTATTTCTATATAATTTGGGTGGAAGTTAAGTGTTTTGATTCACAATTTTATATAGATCAAACTAACAAGGTAATTTTGTGATTTTAAAGCAATGAAATTCTCCCTATTTTTCAGCCACAATGGAGAGAAATGTTTTATTGGATGTTAACTTATCTTGTTGCAGATCTTATGGTACTATTTATAATGGTTTAACAACATCAATTGCTAAAGTTTACTGAGCTGGAAAAAATAAGGTATACTTACTTTTCCTTCAGCTTGAACTTCTTGTATTTCTTACAGTTAGTGTTTCAGGCAGTTGTGTTGGCATTGCAGAAGAGAATGTGTTCTACAGGGCAATGTCAGGCACTTAAAATGTGACAGTCAACTGACTGGGAGATGTGGTTCAAGAATTTTCGCGTGTGGTTGTTAGTAGGATTGCTCCAACTCAGAGTGGGGTGGGGAGGGAGAATTTTTTTCCCTGTTTTTAATATTGGTAAGATATTTAGACTACAATAACTATGGCTGTAATGAAGCTTTCATTTTGAATATGTAATTTACTTTCCTTTTTAAATATTCTGAAGAGTTGTAGTAAAGTGTCATTTTTATTATTCAGTGTTTATTGAATAAAAATTTGAAGATTTTCAGATAACACCTACTTAGAATCTAAGGGATTCAGGTTGGAAGGGACCTCTGGAGGTCTTCAGTCCTATGTCCTCCTCTAAGCAGGGTGAACTATGAGATCAAACCAGGTTGCACAAGGCTTTATCCAATCAAGTCTTGCAAAACCTGTTTGGGCAACCCACTTCACTGCTTGACTGCCCTCATGGGGAAAAAAGGTTCTCCTTATAGCCAGCCAAAATTTCTGCTCAGCATTTAATTTTATAAGACTTGGAGGAACAATTATTTTAATAGATTCATGCTAATATTCAGTATGTGGTAAAAATAAAAAACATAAGTTCAGGACACTTTTAATACAAAGGAGTAGTCTTGTCAATTCAAAAAATAATGGAATTATTCTTTCATAACATTTATAGAAGAAACCAAACTAGTTTTGGAAATACAACTGCAAGTTGGTTTTGTTGTGTTGTTTTGTTTTGTTTGTTTGTTTGTTTGTTTTAAAAAAAGTGGGTGAATGGTTAGTGGGCTTAATAAAAGTACTAAAGAGGAATTACTCACTTCAAGAGAGCTTAGCTTTGAAAGACTAGTTTACAAAATTAAGACTTGAATAATGTATGGAAGGTTAAAAGTATGAAATCAGTGAGGAATTCTTTTTGTCAAAAATCAAGTAGTTTTAATATGGAATTAACAGCTTAGTTTGTAGAATTCGTACGCAGGGAAAGGAATCTGACAGGTGCATCCCTTTACAAGATGGATGGCTATTGCTGCAGCCCATTTTCTCTGCCAGCTAGTACTGAGTCTTCTGTGATTCTTTATTGTCAGAAGTACTAAAATAAACTGCACCTGCTCCAGTCTTACATTCTTCATGGTATGGGGAACTAAGTATGTAAGTGTGCAGAGAATCTGGATAGACACTATTGACTAATCACAGCTTGCATACAATAAGAGTGATGTGATTTGTGAAGAGCCACTGTTGTAAAGTAAGTTACTGTTCTCATGATATTCAGCCATTCATTGACAATAGTTAGTTGCTGTTGTTGTTACAATGATTTGTAAAAAAAAATAAGCTAGACAGAAAATGATAATGTATACCACACAGACCTTTTTTGTCTTGAATAGAGCAAATATATCTTCCTGCTGTGTATTTTATGGAGGAGAAGATGAAACAAAGATTTAGGTGCAATTCTGGACTGGATGCATGGGTTCCCCTTTTTGATATAGTCAGACTTCAGAGATCAGTCTGAGGTGCAGGTATTCCATTTGCCAGCTCATTTTAAAAAAAAACAAAACAAATTAAGTTCCTTTTGATCTTAACATGACAGGACCTTTGGGTAGATCGACTCTCACACAAACTTGGACAAGATCTCAGTCACATTACTCTTCTCATGGACTTACTCTCTGTTACTTCTTTTAAACTTCCCTTTGTTACAACAGTCATCGCTTCTGCCACCATTTCATTCTGTCACTGTGCATTTCTCTTCCTCTCAGTTCACAGGCAGTCTACAAAATTCGTTAGCTTCAAAGTTTGTTAGCTGTAGAACACAGCAGCAGCCTGTTTGATGGAGTTTATGCATGTCATCTGCAAAACTACCACAGATGTCCAGGACTTGATTGGCTTTGTATTATCCTTTAAGCACTGGCAATCAAATTAGTTGCTGTCATTTCTTGAAGAGGAGAAAACTTTTATTGTAATCTATTGTAATGCTTTTATAGAGACAAACACTAAATTTGTAAAATAGGTTGTTTTGAGTTTGCCATTAAGACAGAAATTCCTTTTGATACTAATCAGGGTTAAAAATCATGTGAATGGAATGATTGTCTTTTTGACCTTAAAAAGAAGTCAACAAATAGATTTTATTCTGTTAACTTGAAGATGCTTTTGATTACCACATTAAGCTACTGTGCAAACATGACTCTCTGATTACCCAGATACTTCGTGATTGTTTAATTGGGCCCAAGCACAGGGGCATATTGTTCTCATCATGTTCAGGAAAAATAAGTTGTAACAGTACATGCTTAAAGAGTTTCAATCCTTTTCCCAGAAATTTTTAAAAAATATCAGCCAGAAGTAACAGAAAAAGTCACTGCTCTTCTTTCCTTGTTTGATTCTATTATTTGATAATATTCTGATTTTACTGAAAAGATTTGGGCTACATATAAAATATATGCTGTTAATCCAGCAAATTAATTATTAACAATTATTGGGAAAAGGATAAAGAATGTTGTTATGCCATTGAGTAAACTGGACATGATATGCCTATGTCTTGAGTAGTTTGTGTCATTCTGGCCTTCATATCTCAAAAGGTTTTAGGAGAATTGGAAAAGAGAAGCAAGGATGATCAAAAAAATATGGGACTTCCTTTACAAGGAGTGACTAAGTTGAGGACTCTCTTACTTGGAGGAGTCAAATTTTGGAAAAGTCAAATTTGGAATGGTATTACTGTTATCTACAAAGTTATATATTGTATGGCGGGCATAAATAAGGAACAATCGTTCATTCTGTCTTTCTATATAAGAACCAGAGCCTGCCCAGTAAACTTAGCAGAAGAAAGGCTCAAAACAAGGAGAAGGAAGGCAGCCCTTTATGCAAGAGTTAGCTGATGTTGAAACTCCTTGGCAAGTCACTTTATGGAAGCTGGACATGTGCATAGGTTGAAAGGTTGGCTTGGCAAGTTCACAGAAGAAAAATCCACTGAGAGTTACTAAATACCCAGAAGCATGCCTGTCTCAGAAAATCTGAGCTGAAAATAGTTAAGTTGGGAGAGTATTGGGGTAATTGCCATTTTCTGCTTGCACTGGTGTTATTCTTTCTTGGGCATTCTCCTAGATCGTCCTGAAGCAGAGTACTGGGATAATGGAATCTTTGGTCTGGCCTGTATTGCAATTCTTGTGTTCTTATTTTTGCACCAGGTGTGGTCTGTCGTCCTAATGAGCTGCTACTCTTTACAAGCTACCTCAAGTACCAAGCCTTTTGTCCCATATCCAGTGTGAGTAAGGGCAGATACAAAGTGGACATTTTGTGTATAAAGATGTGTGTGATATTCTGAGAGACTTGTAAAGTAATCACTTAAAATACTCCGAAAGCTAGTAAAGGAAGAAAGGCCATATCCACAGCAAAACTTATAAATATATTTTCAATATGTTATTGCTATAATTTATCTCCTTTATTTCTGTACAGCAGAACTAAAACTTGGTTAGTAATCATAGCTGCTAGCTGTGTTCCCTCCTGCCAAAGGTCTAGACTAGTGGCTTCCTATAAATGGTTTAGCATAATATTTTCTGCTGTGTGGCAGGATGCCCCCAACCACGCCTATGTAATTAGTTTTGTTAGTCTTCCTTTTTCCCAGACTTTGTTGCATTAGCACACTCTAAGAAGTATTGCCCTACAAGCTGCTTGAACTGCTCTGAGTGAATGTCCTGTGAACAAAGGCTTTATGTATTAGTTGCCAGACTTTTCCTGAATGCACTGATAGAAGAATTATTAGCAGTGCACTTGGAGTAGATATGCAGAAATTTCTGTTCTGTTCTCTAGGCCAGCCTTAGCTAATCACATCCATGTAACTCCATCTAAATTTTGGCTCAATACTGAGAATACAGTAAAGCTATGGAATCACTTTTGAGGAACAGAATACAGCAAGTTAAGTATTACCTACATTGTGGTGATAGTGCAAATGCTGAATCTCTCAATTGTCTCTGAATGGTAATGAAGTCATGACTGTCATTCAGGTAGGTAGCTCTACATTTCTCCTGCACTAATTTAAAAATTTTTACTGTGGATCTGGAGCTGTCCCATGGGAAGAAAATTAGATATGCAACAGAAAAGTTATGAAACACTCCTGGTAGTTCTGCTAGATTTAAACTCTCTGATTATTTTTATGGGCTCACAGTCTCCAGTTTGTGAGCTTTGTGCTTTACTATGATAATTAATTTTCCGACTTGTACAATTTTGAAACTTACCTATGGTTTATCCAGATGAAAGGTTTTTTAGTGATTTTGTTGAAAGATGCCTGATTGAGGAGTCTCAGTGTCGAAGGTGACCTAAAGCCTAGCTTGAAATCGAATTAACATGGTCTGAAGGAGGATGGATTCATCTAAAGAATGGGCTACAAATGCTAGAAGGTCTGGAGCTCCTTCTGTATGATTGTTTATGCTGTCCATTCTGTACAGTAAAGTGATTCCAATATACTGAAGACTCAGTCAAACCTCTTTAGCTAGCTTGGGTGCTGATGTTAAATGCAGAAGGACAGAACTTGGTGCAGGGTGTAAAAATGGAAAGAAGCAAGATGGATCTTTGGGTAGCTACTGTAGGTTGAGCCTATTGATGCTGCTACGACTGCCATGTGGATATCCCTCAAAATTACATTTATAGTAGGATAGGCCTATTTGTATAAGTTAGTTGATGATAACTTGAGCCATCAGTCAATCTTTGGTAATCTTAAAGCTGTGGAGAGAGAACTCTGCTGGAACTTATGTTCCCTGAAGATAGCAAAAGAAAACACATGGAGGAGGGCAGAATGAGTTACAGCAGCAATCCTGTACATGTTGGACACAGAATAGAAAAAAGGAAAAGATAACTTCTAAGGATGGAGAAATCAAGGCAAAGCAGAGAGTGAAATGACATTGCTAGTCCAGTGCCAGCAAGGGGCAGGCTTTGGAACCACAAGTGCCTGACTGTTTCTTCAGTGCTTGAGTTTGCTTATAAAGCTGTCTCTAGAGTAATTGTAGAGTCTACATTGTCAACTAAACTAGTCTAATGAGATTGTACAATACTCACTTGCCTTCATCATATTGTGGTTGAACTGATACTGTCCATATCAGTTTGTAGCCATGTACGGTCTACAGAAAGGTTCTGATTAGAAGAAGAATGTGGGGAAGGGAAGTATTCTGTCTTTTCCAGAGTTTCAAATGATGTTAACAATACATCAGCGGACAGCAAGGGATTATCTGTATTTTTATGCTACCTAATTTTAATCCACTTCATAGTACTTTAATAGGAACAAAGATTGCTCTGTGATGTGTCTTATCTGAACCAGTCAGCAGTATTAATGCTGTTTGAGTTGGGTTTTTTATATTAGCGGAACACTGATGTTGTTCTTCTAAGTTTCCATAGGTGTCTTCTTGGATACTTAACTAGATCACCATCTAACATTTGTAGCACTTGTTACTCTGTAGTTTCGATTTCTTTATTCTCTTCTCATTGCTGTAGCTGGTAAGCCCATGTTTCTGTATGAGGATCATGGCTTACATTGGAAAATGAAGCTTTTAGTCTGGATGGCTGTAGAAGAAACCCTGAAAAGTGCCAAAAAATGTACATAAACACAGACAGTCTTATAAAATGGAAGATGACTAAAAAGCCTGAATGTATTATTTCCTCAAAATAACAAGATGTTAAAGCTAGTTCTCTGATTTTTGGCATGACAACTTTTTATCAGTGATTTGAAATGGTGTTGCATGGCCTAGGGTATGTCTCAAGCTGAGAACCATCTCAGAGTCTTCATCTTGTCTTTAGGACTGTTTTTGTTTACAGACTTGTCTATGAAGTCCTCTATTTCCACGTAATTAGCATCTTTTGTACTAGCTCTGCTATATGCTTGCATGACACATCTCTGATGTATTTTTCATGAACTTGAAAATGTTTTAAACACACTAGGGTCGAAATTTGTGTTGAGAGAATCTTTTATTAAATCATAATCTCAAAATCAGCTTCTTACATCTGTCCTAACTACACCAATAGTAGTACTGATTATGGTAAATTTGCAACTGCTATTCTAATATTACATTGCCAAAATTGATGAAGACAAATGACAGCATTAAAAAAAATGTTTCAGAACAGAGTTTATTTTTACTGTTCCAACTCCATTTGTAGCTGCATTTGTAGTTTAGAAAAAGTAGTATGGAAATGTTTGATCTACAGTACAATTATTTAAAATGTTTCTTTTCATATAAATTAGGAGAATTAGAACTTATAGCAGTAATTGTTTTTCTAGCTGTAACTCAGAATTTCTTGTATCCACCCAAGCTAAGTATCAGAAGAAAGTCCAATAGAGCCAGACTTTGGTTGTCTATGGCAGTTTTAAAGACATGGAAAACTAATAATAGAAAAAGCTATTTCTATTGAGTGATGTGTAACATGTACATTATGCTTTTCCTTCCTTGGTTTAAATAGCTCTTTTTGGTTTGAGGTTTTTGAGGAAGAAACCAAATAAGACGTGTACTTTATTTTAAGGCAGAATGCTGTTGCGGTGTACCACTTTCTGTAAGGTTGAGGATATGCTGTAGTGGAGTTTTTAGAAAGACATAAAAAAGTATTTTTTTATAAAGAGTGTTGCTGTTTGTAACCTGTACGAATCTAATGAACAATCAAATTATCTTAAGATTGATGAACTGTTGCAGAATTATGATACAAAGCTTTTTATAAAAACCAACTAAAAGTCAGTATCTGTTTTATAACTATTTTTCCACACAATTCTCTAGCACTAGTGACATTGACTGCACTTGCAAAACAACCACTTTTTAATCATAGCCAAGTATATGTAAGCAAAAGAACATCATGAAACTACCAGCAACTCACTGTTTTTTCATTTTTATTTTCCACAATATAGAAATAGGAGTTGGAATTGTCAGATAGCTTGAGGGTTATGATCCTTTTAAGGGGAGTCTGAGATTTCAGTTTAATTCAGCAGTAATTGAGTTCATAATTCTAGGTGTTGGAACTAGGTTAACTTAGTTTTTTAAAATAGGGGTTTTTTTGTCTGGTTTTTTAACCACTTGCTCAAATATGAGACATATATGATTGGGTGCATAGATAAATTATGTTGCATAGCATGAAGAATAAAAAGTAAAAAAAGATCAAATTCTAATGAACACTTGGTGTTTATTATGGAGCAAGTGTGTATGAAAAGGACAGTACTTATTTGAATAGCTTATTAGTGAAACCTACAGTAATAAAAAGCAAGTGTCAAAAAGTATAATTTGGTTAAAACAAGTAAAAAAGAAACCCTTCCTTTCAGTGATAATATGTTTTGAAATGTTCCTTAAAAATGAACTCTAAATAATTTGTAGTAGTTAGCTGTTTCTACTCAGTCAGAGCAGAACCTGTTCTTAGGCTTTACTTTGTTTTCTGACAACCTTTTCAAGCAGGCTAATTGGCAAATCCTATAGTATTTTGTATAAATATATATATATATGAAATACATGTTCAGCTGTCTAAGAGTGAAGAGCTTTATGCCTAGTCATACCTATTTATCAGTTTTGTCTAGTCTGAATTTTCTTATATTCATGTACTTTTTATGTTTATATTCCAGCCACTTTGGTAGGTTTTTCCTCAGCAATTTGTTGTGATTGTATTTTTTTGTTTCCTAAACTCTTTTTCACTAAGAAAGGTTCCTTCAGAAGCCTCAGTTATTTCTTTCAATATCTATCTCAAATATTACTCAGGCATATTGGTAGCTTTCAGGTAATTTTAGAGTAGGTTTATGTGCTTATAAGTAGTTTGTGTTTCATACTGGTTTTGAACAGTTTTCATTTCTAGTAAGAGTTTTCATGCTTTATTCTTTTATCATACTTAAAGAAAATATATGCTGTGGGTTGTTCCTGTTGATTAGTTAAATTCTTTAAAGTATATCCAATGCATTCATATATCTTTCCAATCCTGTTACAGGTATATTTCTATCTCAGTCTTAATTTGATGCGATAGTTCTTTCTGCACAGTGGACATTACCAGTAACATAGAGCTAGTAATAACAGTGCTTTATAGAGATTTTTTTCCTTTAGTGGGCTATTTCACATAATCAGATTGGTGAAAAGGGCAATGCTATCCTTGAATGCATAAATACACACTAACACGTAAGAAGTAATTATTTTGCCTTTGTATCTGCTACTGTTAACACTACTGTAAGAACAACTTTTTGAATTGTAATACACACACTTCAGAAAGTTAAAAAGCCCTAGAGTTCTCTAGCCGGAGGAAGGTGGCAGAAAGGCCACAGTGTAGTCGTGTGATACTGACAGAGTTAAATTTATTAATCTGATTTAAAAGAAAATAAAAACAATTTCAGCATGAAAGAGGTCTCTACTGGGACAGAGGGACTCAACCTTGCTGATAAAGGCATAACAACATCCCCCAGATGGACACTGAAATAAAATTTTTTAAGATTGAAGAGGAATTAACTAAGTGCTAAAGACATCAGAAGAAAAATCAATTAAATACTAAGATGCAGTCTCTTCTTCTGAAGTTACCTAAGCCATGGAGCTGGGGGCTTCTATGAGGGAAGGTATCAGTCTGTGCTGTCTGTTATCCCTGCAAGCACTCACAAATGACTTCTGTGGAGGGAAAGCCAGATGAGCTGGATAACCTAGTACAGGTGTTCTCAAATTATGTTGAAAACAACTCTTAATGCGATACTGAATAGCTTTTAAGGAACAGCTTTTTCTCCTATGTAGCTTCTAGAATAAATTACTTACCTTTTTATGCTAGGGGTGGGTGGAGGTATGACTGAATCATCGTGATGCTTTCTAGCCTTCAAACCCATGAATTTGTCTGTGTCTTTTTTTTTTTTTTTTTTTTTTTAAACAAGGGAATACACTTGCTTATAAAGAACTCTGTGTGAACTTCATAGTTGCACAATCACATGCATTAGGCCTGCAAGCTGACAGGTCGCAGGGGTCAGGAAGAATCCTCTCTCCTTTCCCTGCAATGTGCAGCTAGACGGGTGAGAAATGTCTGTCTTCTCCTAAGGTGTCTAGGATTGGCTGTAGCTGCAAATAACTTATCTGACAAGACTGAGTAGTATTTACAGAGAACTCATCTTTCTTATATATTTGATTCAAGTGGCCTACTCAAATGATCAGGATCATACTAATCAGATTTGCAAAGGAAGGGGATTTTTCAGCAAGTCAAAGTTGCAGATAACTGAGGCTTCTTCAAGCGATAGTCCATAGCTTACATCTACACTAATAACTTAATAAACGTGTCAGCGACATTTTTCTTGCACTGAGGACAACTGGCACAGAACTACTTTGTGTCCAGTAAGCTGACTTCTCCAGAACAGAGTAGCTTCGTATATTTTGCCAGCTCATAATTGTGTGTGGCCACCTTCTTAACTTTTCCTGGGAGTTCTTTGAGATTAGTTGTTGTCATGGGCCAAATCTACGTAAATCTGTTTTTTTGTAACAATTTTGATGGACTTTTAAACCAGTTTGATAATACAGGTAATAGAATTTCAGTGTCCAGGATTGTGGTCCCTTTCACTTTTTAACTCAGTGGTATAAATGTGTATTTTAGCATGGGGTGTGCTTGTATCCTGCCAAAAAAAGACTAGAATTTTTTTCCTTTTGAAGTGCCCTTGGAGGGCACGCTAACACTTCCTGTCTGATTCATGGCACAACAGGACGCTATTGCTGCTCCAATTCTTGACAATCCTGTTGAACTGATAATTGTCTATCAGCTTCCTTCTTGTTGATGCATCAGTCAGAGTCGTCAGGGACAGCTGTACATCCATCATGCGTTTCCCACCTGTCTGGGGCGGCTCTTCAGCAGCCCTGCAGGTGTTCCCAGAAGTCCCAGACCTCTTTCCCGTATGCCTCATCAAATGACTTCTGATCCGTTCAGGGTGGGAATGGACATGTAATCAACAATCTTGCCTCATACCTCTTTCCACATTCCAATTCCTTAGCCTGGTCACATTTCAGGGACATATGCACCCACTTTATTAGGTCTTTGAGGAATAATTTTGCATGAACTTCAATAGAATTAGGTTCAGGCTCTCTCCTAAATGGAGAAACAAGAAGTTTGCTTCCTTAAATATGGAAAAGGCAGGAAATGTTCAGTAGAAATCTTTCTTTCTTTCTGTATCTGTGTCATCTTGAAGCTTTGTGACATACAAAACGTTATTATATTCCAACACATTTTATATAAGAATGCTGATCTGATTACCTCCCCCTCTCCAAACAGCAAATGGGAAATCAGTGAGAGCTTTCTGTGCATATAGGATGGCAGAGTTTGAACAACTTTGAGATCAATGCAAATGAACATTTGAGTTCAAAATTAGAGCTTAATCTCACAAACTACTCCACACTCAGTACCTTTAAAAGTCATGGGAATTCCATGTGGTCACAGCAGTCTACATACACAGAGAGGCTACTGGATTTGTTCCAGATTTTAAGCTTTGTTATTTTGTCCATGGATTTGGCTTACAGACAGACCTTAACTCTTTTAGCACTGAAAGCTATGTATCTTGTGATCAGACTCCTACGTGATAACAGTCCTTAGTTTATTTTTAACAGAAATGTCTGGTGGCCTGGGTTAAAAATGAAAGCATAAAAATTACAGCTTTTCATCTTTGTTTTCACTCACCATTCACAAGAAAAGAAATTATTCTGAAACATACTACAAGGAAATCAGTATAAATCCTTGAAAATCAAAGGCATTGTAGGAGTGTTCTCATATCACTAGCCATATCGTCGGATTGCATGTTCAAAATATGAAGGTGTAATTAATGAATTGACTGCTGCAGGCCACTACTGCTATTATTATCTGTGCTGCAGAAAGCATTTTAATTCCATTTTCAGCTCTGGATACTTGCATGTTAACTACACAAAAATTAATTGAGCTTCTGTATTTGGAGGGTTGTATCTAAAATGATGAAAATTCTCCTTTAAAGACATTATTTAGCTTTTCACAAAGATGATCTTCTTCGTTATACTCTTAAGACTCATGTAATCATTGGAAGATAATTAGAAGGGAACTATAATGGCAGTTCATAAGATTCTTTTTTTACATAAATTGTAGTAATTGGGAATTATAGTTTTTAATTAGAATCAAAGTTTAAATAGTAGGAGTTACAACTAATGTTTAGTTAATAAGTGTGACACTGTAAGAGGATTCCAATTATGTTCAAAAACTAGAAGTGTTTTGAATCAGTAGCAGTCTATAGACATGCTGCTGTAACTTCGTAACAGCATGGTAGACTGCTTTATGGAGCTGGTGATTAGAAAGATCCACTTTAACCATGTTTTTCTTACTGGCAGGTGTCCCACTGGCCTGAGGCCAGCGGCTGTGAGTGTACTGCAGCTTGTGGTTTACACCAGAGTGTAGAAAATGCCGACACCAGCTGGCTGCACATAATTAAGCTGATTGCGGTCTGACAACTTGAACTATGATACAGATATGTGATAGATGTACAAAATATCTTACAAATTTGATTCTCTGATGTATTTTATCTACTTTCTTTTCTCCTTAACAGATACGATATCTGCACTTACAAAAACAAGCCTTGTGGAACACTGGGTAAGATTATAAAAAGAACTGTCAGCTTGTATTTGTTGTTTCCTTGCTTTATATTCAACTATTGATTTATTGACAGATAACATTTTTTTAAGTTTATGCTTTCAAAATTTTGCAGTTTTATAAACATGAGCAATAAAAGGTAACTGAGGTGGGTTTCGGCTTTGATCCATTGCTGGAGGTTTAAATTAACTGAGCTGCTGCTGTGTATTTCTTTTCTGGCAGCTGTGATAAAACCTAGCAGATGACTCAATTCTTACGGAAGGGGACTTGCTGTTTATTTCCATTTAATCTGTCTCCACGATCTAGTTAAAAAAAAAAACAAGTAAAAGACCTCAGGAAAGTTAAAACCCAACCCAACCTTCTCCTCCCTGCCCCCCCAACCCTTACAAAAGAAACAGGCTTTGAGGTTTACACTGTTGCTCTGTTGTACGCAGGGAGTACACGTTCAGATTGTTCCTTTCACAGACTTAGACAAAAACACCACAGTGATGCAAATTATAGTAACATTGAAACGCCTTAAAACAGTGCTTTGATAATACAGAAGCATACATAGCAACCTTTGGTACAGGATGGAGAGCTGTTGTTCTCTGCATACCTAAATTTGTCACCAAAAGTTATTTACTGTAGCATAGTTATTACCTTTAATAGTGCTTTAATATATAAAATAAACCTTATTCAAAGACTAATGTAACTTTTTCAATTTGCATCCTTTCATAAGCCTCTTTCTTAGATGTAATTAAAGATAAAATTCTAATTTGGCTGGTTCAGATTATTAATACTTTTCCCAATCAGAGCTCATAATTGTATTTGCTTTTTCTTCCCCTGTGTTACTGTATGCTTTGATAGCCTTATCTCATGTTAATTTTTCTACAAGTCCTGCTCAAGTCAACAGGATGCTTCTGATATAGGGGTGTACTTTACATGGGGAAAGGTAACAGAATTTTGCCTTCTCTAAATATAAACAGTGTCCTCATCACCTTTTAGTAAAAGGCAAGTGATGCTGATGAATTTCTAAATGTAACTGATTTTCTTTGACATCTGTGGGGAGGAGACGAAACTGAAGAGGCTGTCTATGTTGAAGTTGCAGAACTGTCTTTGCAAGTGTTAAAAAAAGAAAGTTTGAAAGAGATAAATTCACGCACCAACTATTTGATATTTTTACGTGATATTTTTAACACAGATCATTAGCGTACTATTACTTACTCTATCAGGCTTTGGCATAAAGGCAAATTCTGCTTCACTTGAATCCAGCGTAACAGAGCTTAGACTTTGGCAAATGTTTTATTAAACAAAAGGCTTGATTTTTTTTTTTTTTTTAAAAAAATAAAAATCACATATGGTATCAGTTCCAGCTCAGTGTTATAGGACCCTTGGCAACACAACCATGACAATTTATTTGCAATTTAGTCATTGAATTGGAGAAGAGATAAGGCCCTGTGGCCTGCTTTTGCAAGGCATTTCATACGCCTAAGTCCCACAGACCTCCAGTAACTAAAGCATATATTTAAGGCGTCTAGGAACAGAAGTCTCAGAGAGGTCTCAAAAGGTCAAAAGAAACCTGCATCACTGGTATTCTAGGAAGAAACAGAAGTAAAGAATTTCGTGTGGCATAGAAATCTCTCTCCTATTCCAGTTTACTAAACAGGGAATCTTTCATGGAAACTCTTAGAAAAGATAGACCTCAGATGCCTTTGCAGCACATTTCTGGATCCAGTGAAGGACAACTCCCTTTTTGACGACAACTTTTTTTAAATCTGAGCCATAGACTGAGTTCTTGACTTGATGTCTGTCACTTTCTGCAAGCATGGTATGGAATTATGTTAATCTGGTCCTGTAAGTTACTGAAGCAAGGGCTTGGTTATAAGATCTGAAGATAGAGATGACTTCATCACTCAAACATGGTGGACTTTGCAGGGGAACGTGACAGTGGGGATATAAGTGTTGCCATGTTGTCTTCAGAATGTCCTACTCAATTAGAATAGCATAGGTGAACTGTAATTATTATCTTTTCTACAGGTTGCATACTGCAAAGAATATACAGACATTTCTCCATGGATAGTCTTTTTTCTTCTGATGTTTTATCCTACCCTTGATGGGTGTGTCTACACCGATGATTTGTTTATAGCAGCAGCACTGTTTTGATGCAAATTCTACAGACACGCATTGTCACCTCCTGCCCTTGTCAGTTTGGACATCAGAGTAGTTTCAGTGCGTGCAAACTAGATTTGCTTTGGAGAAAACTTAGAACACATACTCTCCCAATCCCCCATATGTCCCTATGGGAGACATTAGGGTCTTAATCACTACATGTAGTCTCACAATATCCTCTAGTATTTTTTCCCCTCTAGAAAGCTTTGAACCGCATGGGTAGTGAATATGATCAGCCTATGGGATTAAACTGGTCCAAAGTAGACTTTCCAACCCATACGCAAACATGTGAGGAGCCTCAATAACAGTGCTTCACCCTGCTGACCCACTCCTATGGCTCCAAATTACTTGCTAATGTGGACACAGCCAGGAAGCACTTGTCATCCTACTGCTTGCTTACTGTTAGTCCAATCAGAATAATTTGAAGTGCCTGCTCATATAAAGAGTATGATTTTTCTCTTCCCCTCTCCCTGTTCCATTGCCCTGTCCCCCAACCAAAGTTATACTCTTTCCAGTGTATTTTTTTGTTATAATGTAGTTAACTGAGCAGGTAATACCCTTAAAGAAAGGATTACTCCTTCCTTCAGATAAGAAACTTGAGGGAGGAATATGTTAAATAAATCCGATGTTTAGAGCTTTCTCTAGTAGCACTAAATTACCACTGCAGTATGTTGTGTGATACTCTGTTGCTGAAGAATGTGTGAGATATGGAAGAGACATATTCTGTAAATGCCAGTGGCTTTCTCTCTCTAAAGAAAGTTTTTAAAAGCACTTGTAATACAATAAGGTTTTAATTCCAGGAGATGATAGGTGATAAATGGAAAAGACTTTCATGGTTAAATGAATGCTTGTTATTAACATGTCTCCTCTCTCTTCATTGATGCATTCAGTTTTGTTTTTTTAATTTTTTTAACATACCATGTGGGGCTTTTCATAGCTAAAAAAGTTGCTTGTATGTTTTTATGAACCCACTAAACTTAAACAGATTTCTTTAGAAAAATAATGTGGATACATTTTGCTTTCTTCAGGCTCAAGAATGTTAAAATAGAAATGCTTTCTTGAATTCCCTCTCCTGGCTCAAGTTACTAGGTGGTCCCAAGTTACCAGAAGTAAAATTTATAAATCTAACCCCTAGTCTAGACATTTTCCAGCACTGACTGCAGTTCAAAAAATATTAATGTCTAGCCGGCAAAGTGAAATTCCCCCCAGTGATTTTGCAAATGACTAGAAAGTTAACCTTTTGCCAACTGCTTCTTCTGTGCATAGAGGTTATTAAAAAGAATCCAGGCATTTATAACTAGGGCTTTTAAGACTGAAACACCTTGGCATGACCCTTTGTGTCTCCTTCTGTTTATTCAGGCTTGGCCTCTGTGGCTGGAATGTGTGAGCCTGAAAGGAGCTGCAGCATTAATGAAGACATTGGCCTAGGTTCAGCTTTTACCATTGCACATGAGATTGGTCACAAGTGAGTGAGTTTAAAAAAAGAATACGCTTTAATGTATCACCTTTTTAATATTAGTTTAATAATAGATTTTTGTTTTTCCTACATGGCTGTACCATCTCTATTCTGGTCCTCCATGTTTCTGTATGTAGTATTAATGAGTGGCAGTACATCTTATTTAGTATATATTACGAAGGGCTTTAAATTTAGAACTGAAGAGTCATTGTTTACGCTTTGATTTCAGATTCCAGTTAAATCTGTGCTTTTGAGATTTTGCTCACAAACTTCCTACTCTGTTTAATATTTTTAAATATTTGGCTTTGAAAATTTTTTCCTCCCTCCCCCCCCCCTTACTTTTGTCTACCTTTCTTTATGAAGCAAAAGCAGTTAAAAGGTAATTTTTTTGCCTTTTTTTTATTTTGTCTTAAGTATAATTCAGACTATTTTCATTAAAACATTGATTCTGTTGTCAATATTCATATGCTTTTAGTCATCTTTCACTCAAGCATGAAGTATATAAAACAGTCACGGAGCAGTCATAGCATCACTTGTTAAATTTTAAGCATCAGTGTATAATTTTAAAGAGCATGATGTTATGAGACTGATAAAATCTGAGTAGAGTTTGATCTGGAATATTTCAGGTCTTCCTTCAAAAGACAGCATTGTTAGCACATTGTGATGACTCTAAAAAAAGACTAAACACCTTTTATTATCAAGAGGTTTCCTTCTTTGTTTACGTGGGTTGACCAACACTGAGTTGCGGATGACATGTTTTTCCAATCATTAGCTGATGCAACTGCTAAAAGTCCCCATGCAGACTGAAAAGGGAGCTATCAATCTGCTGATCAAAAAGGAGTTGGAAGTAAACAGGTATTTCCAGCCCACCTATCATGCAAATAATCTCTGGGCAAGTATGATCTCATTTATATTATGTATGAAAAAAACACTGCAGTTGCACTGAGGTAGATTAATTTTAGAATCTAAAAGCAATTATGTAAGATCTGAACAAAAATAATTTAAACTAGATGTAATTCTCCTCATCTTCATTTCTTTCCTTCTTTTCCTTCACTTGCATGAATTGAAAAGTATAGGGTAAAGGAGAATATATTTCCACTCTTCAGGAAAAAGCTCCTCCAAATCACTCCTAGTTCTGAAATTCTTGTCAGTAACATCTCATACAGTAATATGTGACCTTACTGTGAATTTGTCACATGTTTAACAAGAAAAACAATATTCTAATACCACATCTTCATTCTAATCTGTATGTCATGCAACTACAGATACATGAAAATAATTGAAATATATGCAGCTATTTTATCATGCACAGCTGGCATGATGACAGGAATTGATTTGAAGAGCTTAGACTTTGTTTAGAATCAGAGAAAAACATTATAGCGGTAGCATATATCCTGTGATCACAGGAATTTTTTTTAACCATCTACATCTTTCTACATTCTATGTCTTTTGGCTTCTTACACACAAGGTCTTCTAAAATTCTGAAATCTGAAATCTCAGCTCTTTGAGGCATCCTGCAGTTGGCATGGCATGTCAAATGCTGGTTTGAAAAGAAAGTAGAAATCATATTCCTTTAGCTTTTGTCCAATCTACAGTGATCAAAGAAAGTTGCAGTGCAAGCTTGGTGTTAAAAATGAACTTATCATGTAGATACCTTCTGTAAAAGGTGGGAAGAGTATGTGGGAAAAAAATCTTCAAGGTTATAATGTTTTGTGCTATCTACTCATCACTTCCCATTCACCCACACTGTGACTGAATGTCTCTACGACTAAATCAAGGGGGTTCTTATTTCCTATCAACTTCCTGCTTCCTAGTATCTACTAGAAGGTACTTGCATATGTGAGTAAAATAATTGTTTCAGGGAGCCTTGTATATTTCTTTCTTTGGCTGTACTGTGATGATTGCTTTTCTCTTAAGACATACATGGGCAGTAGGAAATTTGCTTCATTGTCAAATGAAAAGTAGAAGCATTTAAGAGACATGTCTACACAGTTTATGTAACATACAACAAAAGAACACTCAGAATGGGAGGATTGCACTTTGAAATATCATGGTTCTATTAATTATATAGTTGCCATGTAATACTGTGGGTTTTTTTAAAAAAAAGTTGAACTGAGGAATAAAATTATCTTGTGATTAAAAGAACAGTAATGATAATAAATATATTTTGATAGATTATCCAGTTTCTCCAAAATTGGATTTGTAAGATTACTCATGGCTCAACTTGTTGGTTTCTAGCAGTTTATTAAATTATAGAGTGATGAGAAGTCATTAGATCATTCAGTCTGACTTTCTGTATATCCTAGTGTATTAAATTTAACTCATTTAACCCTGTATTAATCCAAGTAACTTCCATTTGGTTGAAGAATATTATGCAGAAAAGCACTTAGTCTTGAAGACTTAAAAGAGACTGAGAGTTTGATTATTATGGTCAGTCATATGTTCTGTTAAATATTTATAAGTGTTTTTAAAAGTAATTTTTTTGCTCATGTTCCTTACAACTTGTAGTCTGTATATGTGTATAACCCAGTTTTGGTGCAGATAAGCTGTGTGCAGTTGAGACTCATAACCGGCTGTTTTTATTGAAGACGACTGTACTGTGATTAACTCTGTGTTTCTTTCTCGAGGGTATAAAGCATGGTGTTAGACTAACAGTTTTATGGTTTTTTCTCCCTATGCATGGTTCTGAGAACAGCCTTGTATTACTCTTAATACTTCTGTGAATGAGATACAATTCAGAGTGGGCCCTTCAGCTTTCACAATATTGTCTCTAGAAATTTGATGCCTGACTTACAGAATGCTTACTTTCCTACTATTACATATTTCACTTATGCTTAATGCTTTCTGGTAAGCGAAAATCACAACTAGTGAATTCTCATGGCAGCAGTGAGAATTGAATGTGTATCCCCTGCATTGTCAAGCAAAGTTGGAATTTTTCTTCTTAGTGAAGAAAGGAACTGTTTGCAGGCTTGAATTTGCTCTAGACAAGTTGTAAGATTTAGGATCCAGTCCCATGCATTGTTTCCCTACCAGCTGAGTTAGGTGGCTTTCCACTCTATGCTTCTTAATTTGGATACTTTCTAAAATGCCTAGCTTGCTCCATGCATGCTGTACAGGATGCTTAGTTGAACTGATAAGGAATACCAGGTTCTATTGAAAGGGGAATATCCTCAAAAGAAAGGCATTGTGCCATTCATTGTTTCAGTCCTGTGGAGTTAGTTGAGATCCAGAAACTAAATAACAGTGAAAAAGAACAAATAAAATAAAAGGAATAATAAAAAAAAAAGAAATGTCAAAACATGAGGATAGTGGACTAGGCTCGGAACAGAGAGCTGCCCATACAACTTGGAGTAAGAAAAGAATTTACTAAGACACATCTATTGAGGGCTGTACAGAAGGAGCAGGGAGAAAATGCTGGTGGTTAAAGTAATTCTGAAAAGTCAAAATTGTCTTGACTTGTAGAATGTGTAATGAATTGAAATTTAGAGGAGTTTGGCAGTGATATCGTGACGAAAAAAAGGTGTATGAAGTAATAAGGTAGATTACAGTTTAGTGGAGTAAATTGGATTCAAGATGAAGAACAACTATTTTCAAGCATGTATTTAGTTCTGAATTGGTTCAAAATGTGCCTGAAATTCTACCACTTTTAAAGACTTTAGTCTATATGCAAAGTAGAAAAATAGCATAAATACCCTTCCTTCCACATGAGAAAGTTGGTCTTCAGTGCTGGAGTATAAATTTCTAAACTAGGAAATCCTTGAGGTACTTACTTGTTCAGAAGCTGATTGTCTTTTCCTCATTCTTCAGCTGTCAATGAGCTTCGTGTTTGATGAGTCAAACCTCAGCTGCATTATAGGACTTGAGTTTGCATGAGATGTATTCTAGAAGAGTGGAATGTAGGTGTTGTAGAAGGAAAATACTCCAATCTGAGGTAATAGGGACACATATACCAAACTTCAAAATAGCTTTCAAAAATAGTTGAGACACACCTAGGATGAATTGTACTAACACCACCTCCTGTCAGCTCTCCCATGAACAGATCTCCAGTTGATGCTGTCAGCATTGTTTTATCTATGATGATGATGTCTTCCATCTTCAACTATAGCAGGGCTGACAGACTGTCTCAAGTCTACAGTGTATGAACACCTCAACACCAGCCAGAACAAGTTAAAACGTGTCAGTGCTAGATGCCTACGGTCTTGCTAGATGCCTAGGATTGATTGAGAATGATGCCTTGCATTTTTAGGGACAGTTTAAGTAACTTTCTTTAGTTTTAAAAAAAACAAAACCAAAATGTGCCCAGTTTCTGGCTGGAGAAGCCACATAAGACCATACATAATCATATTCTCGCTGTGTTGCCCCCACTCCCCCTGCCCTGGTCTTTTTGGTTAAAGGAACATTGTTTTATGTCTGCCTTTAACATTGCAGGTATAAAAGGATGCAATTTCTATAAAAAAGTCTTCATTGTGACTTCTATTTTAATGATGTTTTGTGCATATAAAATGAAATGTCTTAAACATAAGGCTAGAAAAATAATTCTGGTTTCTGTGATGTTTATATTTACAGTATGAAAAAGGCTTGTATCTAAATATCTGTGAAATATTATTTGAAGTTCAGAATTTACACAATTTGTCTGACATTAAAGCATTCTAATCAAGGAAAAGGAATGTAATAAAACTTCACAGATCTTAACAAACGTGTAAGAAGAATAAATGGGGGTGAAGAGGAAGGTTATCATAACCTTCAGGGCATCATGAATTTCCAAAGGAAATCTGAGCTCAGAAGTTTGCTTGCTGATTAGAGCCAATACTTTCCACTCTGATCTACAGTGTAGATCATTCCCACTCTGGCTTTGTGTAGCTCACAAACCTTACTCAATGTTACTCTTGTGGCATGAAAGCTGGATAGCTATGGCAGTGTAAACCATGAGGGAGATGTTTGTGCTCTACTTTTTCTAATACTCCCATAGTTGTTTCTTTTTAAGAAAATTCAGGTTTCTGAATAGGCTTCATTTTTTTAGTAAATTAGAATTTGCTGTGCTTTTAAGAGCTTCATACATTATTTAATGCTATATTATGCTAATACATAAAAAATGTGTTTGATGGGGTGTTTGATCATCAGCCATAACTCAGAGAAGAATGATGCTTAGGAAGTAAATGGGAAAAATGTTAATGTTAAAAGGATGCTAAAATTATGTTTAATTTCATGGCAGGTATGCTTGTTATAAAACTACCATTATTCAATTAGTTTGTTTCCCAAGTTTTCAGGGAAGTAATGTTTCACCAAAGTCAAAGCTTTAATTCAGCATTTCTTCAGAATAAAGGATATGGGATGTTTCAAACTGTATAATGATTTCCAAATGCAGGAAAACAGCAGTTAAGTTTAAAATCCACATTAAGACATGGAAATAGAAAGTGAAGTGACTGATTAACATTGATTCCTCCCTTGAGGGGAACGCTGCAATATCAGGTAGTTTCTATAAATGCTATCAATGTTTCTGATCCTAAATTAAAATAAACTGATTTTTCAGGACCATACTTTTTTATTCTTTTTTCTTTTATTTGTAATGTCATTTAAGGGTGCGTTGCAATTTGCATGCTGTTATGAAGCAATAACCCATTGGCTAGAAATATATGGAGGGCTACGTAGAAAGAGGAGAACTTTCTCTTATGACATGGTATGGGGGATATAGTTAAAAAAGTAAGAAAAAGTGCTGACCTTCTATTACTATAAAACCATGAAATATGAGATTGTATTTCTCAAAAAAATTATCATAACATTATATCAATTCGCAAATATTTCACTGCTAGTGGATGTGAGAATAATTAAGAAAATAACCGTGTCTGTCTACACAGAAATTGTGCTTTGTTACAGGTGGTTCATAGCTCTGATATTGTAGGGGGGAAAAAATATTTTTTAATAGTAGATTATGCTCACATCTGTGCCCCTTTTGTTGAACAAAATAATGCTGAAACATGCTAGTTTTTGCCATGTTCTAATGTCACCAAGAAAAGGCAATTTAAAGCTACGGTAACATTTACAGATAAAAGGAAGCTGACAATTTTCTTATTTTTTTTCAACGTAGTCTGTAAATAGACATTCCAAGCTATATGAAATACATATACAGTTGTAAATTACACCTTTTTAAGAATTATGAGAGTAAGTGTACCACACTACAAAAAATAAATTAATACAAAGTTTATGAAAAAGTTGGTATCTAATAGAAGAAACTGGCAGTTTTTACAAGCAAATTATAATTCACCCTTTATGTCTTATATCTAATACGAGAATCCTTGTTCAAGCATGCCTTCCCTCTTCTCAATGTAGTAGAAATTTACTGTTATAAATTTTTGAAGTATTCTTCACTGGTGCACATTATGATTCTTCCCTGCCCTTTGCTTCTTCCTCCACAAATGTTGTGAGAGCAGTTTGTCTAACTAACACCCAGAGGCACTGGAGGAAGTTCTAGTAATGTATACAGGTCAAGACACTTAGCTTGAAAATGACCCATTTCACTCTTAGTATGTATGTTTATTTTGTCTCTCCTAGTGCAAATAATTAGTATAATAAAACTTCTTAAAGTAAAGGTTTCTTTTCTCTCTTAGAAAGAAAGGTTTATTTTTCCTAAAGAGTTACGTGTAGTTATGCAGCTGTAGATCAGCCTCAGATGATGGACAAGAAGATCAAGTGCTTGATTTTACAGTATTTCTTTTGCTTGTGTTCCTGTAACTTTGTTGCCTCACCCGACTCAAGTTTCTCAGTCTCTGGTATGCCTCTTCCTCACACTGTTAAACAAATGGCAGAGCAAAGTACGAGCCACTGCTTTGAAAGATTTAGGTGAAATTCATGTAACGCATGAATTGGTAAGTGACTAAAAAATGAACATACCCTTTGTATTTAGAGAAAGGCAACATTAGTGCACTCTGCAGTTCTGAACACTCCAAACCCTAAGAAAGCTAGGAAATGATTTGATATGCAGATCAGTGCTACAGTTGGAAAGCAGAGATAGATAATTGATTGCTAATGAGAAAAAGCAGTTCACCTGAGTGGCACATTTCAGATAACTTCAGTGCTATAAAAGTACATGATATACAAAACAAACCTCAGTGAATAGTACTGAGGAGCATTCAGATTGGTTTGGATCTGTCTTCTCTGAATCTTAAGTGTTCGGATAATAAATCAGGACAGAAGCATCCTGGCTGTCTCACAAAAATAACTGCTGTCATTTCAGATACATCAGCATAAGTGTTTTGGCAACCATAACCATCATCGTTTAGAACCACCCAACAAAGCAGTAACTTCATCTTAAATACAAATGAAATTGCAGGAACCTGCAGTATGGTTCTTCGCAAGATAAAGGAAGGGTAGATGAAAAGTTTACATTCCCATCCTTCCCTCTTATATTCCAGGGTTTCTGGTTATCTATTGCTGTTTCATTCAGTGCAGCTGAGACTAGTTATCTCCCCTGTGATTTCTGAGGTCAGATCTTAAGTTGGATGTGTATTACAAGTAATACCCTCAGATGATAATTTTTCAGATACAAGGAAAAACAGAATGCCAAGGAAAAAAGAATCTGTTCCATTACAGATGTTAGTAAATGAAACAGGTGCAGAGCGCATGTCAGATATGCTCCCTTCTTAGTATTTTTTAAGAAGTATACAAACTAGAGAAATTGCAGGACAGTTTCAATTTTTCAATTACGATTTTGAAGTTCTTAATGTTGCTGCTTTGCACAGTTCTTAAATGTAATGTAGGCACTCTCTTGGGAAAAGAGGAGCTATAATGCTTGGAAAAAAAAAAAAAAAAGCTGCTGGGTTAAACATCTTCCCTTGAGATGGTAGGTAGAAAGGTGACTTCATAGAAAAACTCCTGTGTCACCTGAGAAGACTTTTCACCCTCTCCTTACTCATCTGGCTGTTCTTTTAAAGACTGGTAATTGTAGACAGACTATTTAAGCCAGTGAAAGAAAGACAGTCTGCATCTGTTTAGTGAGTTTGAAAAAAGTAAGTAAATTGTAACAGTGGCTTCTTGAAAGTTATTTTGTGTTTCTTCCTTCAGAAGCAAGGGCAAGTAGAAGAGCCTTCTTGGAAGAGAATAGATGATTTAGGCAAATGAATATTTATAAAAAATTTGAATACTGTGAGCTTATGAAAAGGCATTGTTACCCTGTGTGCATCATGAATTGTAGCTTCCATTCACAGATACGTCAGTCGTACCGCTGCCACAATCAGCAACATTATCTTTTTCACAAGGGGAGCTGACAGAAGAAGGAAAGGTATTAAATTACAAAATGATTTTTTTTTTTTTTTTTTTTTTAAATAGGCCCAAAAGATACAAATTTCACTTCCCGGACAGTTGAAGTCTGTAATTTCTTTGACAAATGGCATATACTAATGAGGGATAAACTGGATATCAGATATAGTCACTATGATCCAATTCAGCTCTTTTCCACATACCCAGACGCCCATTTCTATAAAGGACTCACTCATAGACATTATTAAAAACAAAGGGTTTCTATTTTAAGAAATAGCACAGAGGCAATTCAAAAGGAAATGTTTCTATTTGAAGTACCCCTAATTCTAGGAAACAATGGCAGTTGAGAACTAGGCCAATAAAATAAATTTTTCGTTTTAAAATTTTGGTTCAGTTTGTTGCTTTAGACATCTAAGTTCTTCCCTCCCAAAGTATTCATCGATAGTGAAGATTTATAATACATAATTTCATTATAATACATACCTTGCTCAGACGAAGTGTTTTTAAACCTCTATTTTTTATATGCAAGGGGTATTCTTCATTTGATGATATAATAATCTAAGATGTCAGTCAGACCTTTCCCATTTATAATATAGCATATGGCTTTCTGCATTTATGAGATACCATACACCAAACTAGATACATGCAGGTATTGCTACATATATTCCATAGGGAGACATCCCATAAGCAAGGAAGTGATGCTTTTTTGACGGTGAAGTCCTTCCCCTGCCTGTAGGAAACATACGTCATTCACGGGTGTTCCTTTTCTTATATCCATGCAATTAGTGGGGTTTGGCAGGAATGGTTAGCTAATACCTTGTGCTTGTAGGTTGTTAGATCAGCTGAAGAGGTGGAATAATATCCAGTGTATTGAAGCTCAGAGTAACATGAAGGTCTTGTATTTTTATACCACATTCTAGAGCAATATGTTCAGATTACTGTAGCACCACTATCACTGTTTTCCATAAAGAAAGTTCTTCCATGAAGAACTGGTATAAAGTGGTATTGTCAGTAGATAAATGGCCAGCCTCTAATCTACCACCATTTGTGTCTTCTGGCAGTCAGTCCTAAAAGTTTCTAGAAAATCAAAACTGAGTGCCTCAGCACATTCCTGAATTGTATTACTGAATGATCAGTAAGAAACAGGGAGTCAGTCTTTTTAGCATTTGTAATACAGAAGACTCCAAAGACTGACCTCTTTGTACGATACACGAAGAAACAACAGTTTTGCTGCTCCGGGTGTACAGAAGCTTGGTTTTGGCATTCCCTTTAACTACTTCTCTGTCTCATGGTCAGGGAGACTCCTGTGTCTCAGAGGGATTGCCTGTCCCTCTGACTTCATAAGCTTTGTGTCATGTTTGGGAAGAAGGAGGGAATTTGACCCAAGGTTGGTATTTAAAGAAATAAGTTTTTCCCACCAAGTGATTGAATGGAAATTAATCAAAGGCAAACTAAGAAAATGGAGTTTAGAAAAGTGTATAACTGTTAAGAAATACTCTGTTCAGGTGCTTCAGTTATGTCTGGCCAGTTAGGTATACATTGCTGATTGTTTAGGAATAACAGTAATAACTTAACTCAAGATAGTTTGTAATGAAAGTCTTTTCAAATAGATGGCTCTGTGGCTTTACTTCTAGTTTTAATTTGATGGTTATGTTGAAGATTGGTATCTCCAAGAGGGTATTTCAGTATCGCAGGATTTCTAAGGCATAAGGATTCTTTTGCCGTGTTTCTTTTTCCAGAGTCCTATCATCTCTGTTGAAAGTTAATTAATTTGTTGCCTGGAAATCTCTGTTGGCTAAGTGCCACCCAGAGGTTTCTTACTGTATTTTCTGCTGATTTTTAATTGTCTTCGTTCTGATGTTCCATGACAACGCAGAGCTTTAATAGAAGGGCTCCAGGTCACTCTCTTGAATGGATACAGAGAGGGAGTGTGCGTGCAGCATTGCCCTGGGAGTTGCAAAACCCACGTTCTGCTTAAAGCAATTATCATTGACTGCTGTGTGTCTATACTGTGTGTCTATATAGCAACATCACCTATTTCTCTGTTTGTCCTTGTTTACTAATCCAAATGTCAGTGCCACAATAAACATTTCTTATCCAGGTACGATACCAAATAAGGACTGAGTGTTCTGTATATATCTGGCAAGAATATTGTTAAATTTTCTTTTAAAACTTTAGAAAATAAGTGAAATTCTTTCAAAATTCTGTGGGAGAAAAGAAAGTACGTAATTGTGCAGTATTCCAAGATCTGAATAAACTAAACAACTTAACTGATCCTGATTCTCCACTTTAGAGTTCTCCTGTATGAAGTGTGTTCTTTTAGGTCCAACATGATTTCTGTAAAGGTGACATTAAGTTTTAAGAGATGTCTGATGCTGAAGAAAAGTAATGGGCTGTTTCTTTCCTACTCTTTTGGGCAGTTTTGGTATGAATCATGATGGAATTGGAAATTCCTGTGGGACCAAAGGTCATGAAGCAGCAAAGCTAATGGCAGCTCATATTACAGCAAACACCAACCCTTTCTCTTGGTCAGCCTGCAGCCGGGATTACATCACCAGTTTTTTAGAGTAAGTAATCTCTCAAGAAAAATCATCTGAGTTTTCAAAAAAAAGTCACCTTTGAGGATGAATAGTAGAGATACAGTGGCCTGTTCTGGTGGTTTACATTTTAGAATGAACAGACAGAAGTCACTTAAGATTTTTATTTTGTAGATCACTTTCTCTATGTAATGGCAAAAGCTTCGTCTGCACCTTTCCCCACCTTGCAGTTCTCATTTTTAATCTGTTCAAAACATTTTGAAGTGCTGATAATATGTCATTACTTTGTTAACCTGAGAGTAAGAGATAGAGAAGGATGGAATTTGTCTATGAAAGATGGGAAGTGTTTATTTTTAAATACGTGCATAATGTGAAGGAATATAATGAAGGGAACAAGATCATAGCCCTGTTCCTTGTACACTGCATTCTCTATATTTTTTTCATTGAGTCTTGGTTTTTTATCTGTTAACGTTCTTTGGTACCATTGGTGAGAATATAAAGATTATAGGGAAGGATGGCAGAGATCCTTACATTAATACCTTAAAATTGTGCTAACCTGTACTTCTGTGGTGATTTTTATCCAGAATTAGATAGCTACCTGAAATTTTACTTGCATATGAAAAAGATTTAAACTGTCAAAATACATTTGTCTCAAAAATGTGCTCATATGTATACATTGGTGTATATTAAGCATAGTGAAGCCTTTGTATGTGTTTTAAATCATGGAGGTTGAACACAGAACTGTAAGTTCTGTTGAGAACCAATTAATAACAGGATTTTTTAAAATGGTGTAAGATGAGGACCAAGTATGAGGTGGTTGGTAGGTTCAGTGTCATCAGTGCAATCATTCCTTTAAGAAATAAAGGTTGTTCAATAATTCAGACACTTACTGTATTTTAGGAGATGGTCTTAAACCAGTCAAGTGGTCTAACCATGAGACGACTAAGAACAAACTGAGCGTCTCCTCTTTCAGGGATCTAACCTCAGACTAAGGTGCTGTATTCTGAATCTTACCTGAAGGGACTCATCTGGACTGATAAATCTTTAGATTTCTTTAGATTGGTTCAAATGTAGCTTCACACACGATGTGGAGGATCACCGAGTTGGTCTGAAGAGGTGTTTGAGCTCTGTATAGAGTCAGTGGGCAGAGACAGATGTTTACTGTTGGTGCTGGTAAGAGGAAAAATAACCTTCTCATCAGTTACTGTATCAGCTAAAGGCATTTTATATCATCCCACTGAACTGTGCACTCACCCAATTTTACGTACTGGAGCATTTAAGATAAGTGTCTAAACTAAAGCACACTGAGTAAGTCATCCTTACGTATATGTGTGATACAGGTTTCTAACAATATAAATTGATTTTCTCAGGAGATAGATATATGTATTCGTGTAAAACTACCATTATAAAAAAAACAACAGGGTAGTTTTGTTTTATCATTACCAATAATTTAGGTTAAGTCATAGAATCATAGAATCATAGAATCACCTCGGTTGGAAAAGACCTTTAAGATCATCGAGTCCAACCGTTAACCTAGCACTGCCATCCCACCACTAAACCATGTCCCTAAAAGTCAACATTGTTCTGGTCAGTAGTCTTTCTAGTATGTCATGTAGCCTAGTTTTCACTTTGGCAGAGAATACAGTTTTGGTATCTCTTCTGAGAGATTATTTCACAGTTTAGTAGTTCTGACTGTAAGTATACAGTTCAGGTATTTTCTTGGTAGCATTTGGGGGTTTGTTTCTTACTATTACAGTTCTGCTGTTCTGTCTCATTTACTTCTATTTGTTGCTCTCCTCTGAACTCCATTTTGATCCTGTAATTGTCCTGACAATAAGTTGTCTGTTGATGAAGACATAATTCAACAGATAGCTAAGAAGTCATTTCTTATTTGTGTGTTTAGAGAAGGAAACATGGTAAAATTCTGTGGGTTGTGTTATGCTGCAAATGTAATAGGGCTGGACATTCGTTCATAATGTTCCCACACAGTTTTAAATTTCAGCCTGAATAAATTTTCTTGTTTCGTCGCTTGATATCTATGCAGTGGTCTTTCAAATTTTTACTGCAGTTAAAAATATGTTTAGCTTGTGCCTCCTATACTTTATGTTTTATTTTTACATTTATTATTTACTCTTAGCATCTCCATTATTCTTTCCTATTCTCTAGGTTTCAGTCACTGTTAAATTTCATTTTTAAGTCTGTGGGACACCAGTGAAATTGTGGTTATATTAGCGTAAAGCCAGAATAGTGCTCTGGTGAATCTGTTCCCATAGTTCTAATCTCTTCAGGTTTTTTGAGATACCTTTCTATCATTGCCAGTGTTTGCAACTCTACTACCATCTGTGAATTTCGTAAAAAAAAATCATTACTGAAGATACTAAGCGATATTTGAGCTATGGTTAAAAAAAAAATTCTACGCATGGCAGCTTCAATAATAAATTATCTTTCATAATTTTTTAGCTGTATTTTTGTAACCTGGAATGTAGATATTATTTTTTTCAAAGCCACCTTGGATAAACATTATTTTACGCATTACAATTATGAATAGATTTTCCAATTGTATAGAATACTGTGTTAAATAATGTACTAAGAGCCAAAGATAACTTCTCTTCATCTACTAATTTTGCAATCTATTTTTAAAAATGTCAGATTTCTCAAACATCATCTAGTCATTATAAATCTGTGCTTCTTACGTGGTTCTAATATCCTATAAATAAATTGATACTTTTTTTTTCTTAGAATAGTTGTTTTATTATTTCATAAAGCAAAATAGCCTGTAAAACTGTAAGGTTTTTTTCCAGTTTCTGGGTTTCTCCCCAGCTTTTAATGTCATCTCCTCAATGACAGAAGGAAGCTGTTGAGGTAGTTACACAAGTACCTGCAGGATGGCTGCAGAATCCTAGATCACTTTCTTCTACCTGTTTGCACCTTTCCTTAGGGCAGAACAGCTTTACGAGCAGATACTTTTCTGTTGCAGGTAGTGATCAGTGAGCAAGAAACAAAGAAAAATAGTGAATTTCATGTGGTAGCAATTCCCTGGCTGCTCCTATAAGAGCAGAACAGTCTGCATCCAGACAGGAAAAATTGTTCTGTTTTTTTCTAATACTTCTCCATAACTTAGCAACAGATGAGGAAGATGCTGATTTAGAGCTTTAGAAGGCAAAGCCTCAAGATGTTGTCATCTGTGTCTCCAGATGCTTATTCCGGATAGGTTAGGCTCTTTCCCTTTCTTTCCATTTTTCCTCAAGAATGGGAAACAGCTGGCACAGGACCCAGTAGACTACAAAGAAGGAAGACAGGTGTGTTTTTCTGTGCTGAATGCATATGGCTAGTTTAGGATTCATGCAGCTTTGTCTAACAAGAAAGATAGAACACAATGGGATGAAATGCAGATATGGAAGCAGAAACCTGAGGCTGTGATTCTGTATGACATACCACAACACCTTTTAGATTTGGCGGCTTAGATCTGGATACAAGTTTGGGCAGGGCTGCAGGATAAGGCAGACGGAATGAATTTTGGTACAAGCTCGTTACGTGTTCACAGTATTATATGGTAAGACAGGTTAATGTGGATTTACTATTTTAGCAGCTTGGGCCATCACTGCTATAGCAGTTTTGCACTGAGTGCCATTTTGTAGTGTAGATACCACATTGTTCTTTATCATCAGGCAGAAGCATTTTGAAACAGAGGTCATGCTGGTGACACTCAGAGCCTCAACTTCATCCTTCTCTTCCTCAAGACTTTCTTAAAACTATACCGAGAAACATTTTCCAGACCGAGGCTACTGAGGAATAACCATTAAATATCACTTGGAAGGTAGCAATTCAGTCAGGCACTAGTTGGGAAAGCAATTTATTTTGCAGAATGGCCGGATAGAGGATGAATGTGGCTAAAAGGATGACAATAAGACAAAGCTAAACTATGTATTGCTAATAGATCTATCAAAACTCTCAAGAAGGATGGCCAGCCAGCACAGGCTCTGAAATGGCCACAGAAAATATTTTTTTTTCTGGGGAAAACATGCCTTCTTGCAAATAATAGCTGTTGTCTGTAAAGCTTTATATTAGAGTGAAAGATTAGCTGAATTCAGTTTATCACCTGGATTGTTTGTAAGTGCTTTACAATGGCTTTAAATTTCACTAACCTTTTATGGAATTAAATGCAGAAATACTCACTGAGAATTGAAGGGTTGGAGAGCAGTGTCAGAGGACAGATTCCTGTGGGAGGAGTAGAAACCCTCAATATCTATTAATAGGAGAAATGAACCCAAACCGGTTTCTCTAATCATGGGCTGACAATGTTTTTGAGCGTTGACTTTGCAAGTATTACTCTTTTTCTACATCTTGTGTTATTTAAATTTAAAGAAATTGTAAAGGGCAGAATCAGCAGCAGATTCCCATTAACTTATTTGTAGAATGTTTGATGAAATAAATATAGAACAACAAATTGGCCCAATATTTTATAGCTTAATATCTCCCAAACTCTCAAGGCCAGTTACCAATAGATTTTGGTAGGTGGATGATTTTGATAGACAGACCAATAGGTTTTTCCTAATATGACTGCTGGATAATTATTCAAAAGAGTAAAAGAATGCTTTGGAACACAGATTATATTGTGGAGGAAAGTATACATTAAAGAAATAACCAAACAAAAGAAAAATTGAGTGTTATGAAAAAATTGTGCAAAATTAGAGAGCCTTTGCTATGAAATAGGTAATATGCCAGCCTTGCATAAAAGATTGGAAAAAGGTAGAATTTCTCATGAGAGCAAGTGGTAAATCCACACCAGTATCTGTATTTCCCTAACATTCAAGAATGTTTTCATTTAGTAATCCTGTTCTGGTTCATTTTAATTTTAAACATACCACTCCAAATCACACTTCCATTACTTATGCCTTGATTCTGCAAATATTTATGTTATTATCTGTAGACTATTCAGCAATCTGCAGAGTTTATTCATTAATGTCAAGTTAAGCAGCTTTTGTAACCTGTACAGAAATATTTCCCGTTGCTCTCTAAAAATAATTTTTTACTCAGGAAAAGTATGTAATAAATACGAAGTAAGGATTCTGTTAGGAGGCAAATGTTATATATAGACATGAAAATAATTCATGGTTTTATATGTATGAATATATATAAAATGCACTGTGTTTATAGTCAATACATTTTTCTATTTTTCCCATATTTTTATGGGTAATTTGGTAACAAATAAAATACTGTGTATACTATCCATATATTTGCATATATGACTGTTTAGCTATAACAGATAATTACAGATACTTACAATACATTTAATTTATGATTTTTAATTATAGATTGCATTATAGTCCACATCATTATTATAAATGAGCCAATTCTGTAGCATTCAAAACCTATTTTCAGTGCCAGTGTTCTGGGGTATTTTTTTCAACCATTGAAGGAGTTATGTTGTACTGTGTATGTTGCTGAGATATTTGGGAATAGATACTGTCATAGGAGTATAAACCCTGAAACGTCTACATCCACGGCTTTTGCTTTTTCTCTTTATTGGCCTTGGATACAGCAGTGATATCTGTACAGACAGTTTTGCATTGTTCAGTCCATAAAGATTCTAACACTGAATCCCTGGTTGCTGTTGTTCTGATCAACCAGTTAATAGTAATAGCATCTGAGATCTTAAGCTTTCAGAGAATGCTCTAGTATCCTTGATATCCTTCCAAACAGAAGATTAATTTGCTATCCTGTGGTATTAAAATAAAAAATGTTTAAATTATATCGTACAGTGTTTTGCAAAGATCTCTTGAGACACTACACTGGAATAATGGGTGAAATGGCCTCAAGCTTAGCTATTTTGTACTTGAAACCAGTCCTATTATGTCCCATAAAACCTCATGAAATTAACCTAAAATTAGGAAAATGAGAAAGTCTTTTAGTAGTAGTATCTTGTGGAGTAAATAGAATGTAAGGATGAGTTTGACCATTCTTTTCCTTCCTGTTATCTGTTTTACATCTACACAAAGGTTTTTTTCACATTTGTAGGCCTGATCAATAACATCTATTAGACCTCTGTTTACAAGGTGCTTTGATACTATTATTTTTCTCGCACCCTTTTGCTTCATCCCCCTATATTTAGCAGATTTTTTTTTTCTCAAGTAGCTGGTTTTTGCTCTGGTGGAGCAAAGGGAAAGGGAGAAGAACAAGGATGTAGACTCATTAGTATTATACCATTCCTAAGTGCAGTAGAAGTTGTCAGAAAGATTATATGGTCCTTAGCCTGTATTCATCCTTTGCACAGCTTTGGTGAGGCCTTTCATTACCAGTAGAAGTCCCTGGTTTTATAACACATGCTATTTCTTTTCCAAAATACTTTAATTCTCACACTAAATTTGTAAAATGTGTCAATATTGTTCAACTACTTAAGAGAAATAATAGAACTGAAGCAGAAGGAAAGAGAGAAACTAATTTTCAGTCTGAGAGGTGGTGATGTAGCTAGTAGGTGAATGGCTGCTTAGTAGTAATTTTCTTGCTTTTTTACTACTACAACAGGTGAAAATCCTGTCATTAGAGCAGAAGAGGCATATTTTGACATTTACTACAAGGATTTTGACTTGCATTTCTGCAACTATATGTCTTGAAGAGTAGGTAATAGACTTTAATTTACAAGTTCAGTGAATTTAAAGATTTAGATCTGATTCTGTAATCTAATCTGTGCAAGGATACATATGCCTATGGAGAGAGTCACCAAAGGTAATGAGGGTTTTTAAATGCTGTGCCCTTGGCTGTCTGTTTACAGGATCACAGTTTACAGACCTAACTCTGCACTGTTGGAATCTATGGAAATGTGCCTATCGTATGCAATACTAGGTGAAGCTGCTGTCAAATGCTAAACTTCCCACTGCTTGTTTAAGCAAAGTTCCTATCTGCAGTTTGGTCCAGACAATGCAGAAAAATAAGATTGTATTGGAGTTATTTTCATATTGGAATTATTAATGTGTACTACTCATACATGCAAAATACAACACTGATTGTAGGATAGTTTCCCAACTTTTGCTATTTAGAAAATATATATGCTTGCAATAATTAGAACTGGAATAAAGGGGCAAGTACATAATTTTTTATGCCAGAAACAGAGAGTTGATATTTTAAAGATAGATTTCAGCTGATGGTGTGTATGTGTGTGTGCGTGTGCGCAGGTGAATCATGCTGAATTCGTTGGGATTAGTAACGAAATATAATTTTTTTCTGCATTTACCTCGTTATTGCCTTAGTTGCTGTTTGCCTTCTTCTGAAATGGTCGGCAGTCATTTGTTTCTTTGTTTTTCCACAGGGTTTATTGTAGTATTTCAAATAATTGAATAAAATAGGGTTAAAACGAGAACATAAAATGTGTAGTTAAAGGAGGCTTTTTGCTCTTTTTTTAATCTGCAGATGAGAAGTATAGAAAATTGGAGATCTCCAAAAAACAGTGTAGAACATTCACTTCTGAAATTACGTTCCTTTGGCAAGGTGCATGGAAAAGATTTGGAAAAAAAAACATAAGTGCTGGCAAAATTTGTAGGAATGTCGGAAAAAAATTTAAAGTGTTGGCTTAAGAATTCTTTAAAAATCCTCACTCACATGTGAAATGAAAGTAAAAAAGCATCTGTCCTCTTTTATGCACACTGACTAAATGAAACTTTATATTTAGCAAAGTACAAAGTTTTCTAAACAGAACTCTCTCTGCGTTTGGCTTTCTTTGTTATTTATTCCTCTACACTGAAATATTGTGGTTGAAGGCATGTTTTGGAAGAAAGCCCACCAACCACTAAACAAAACAGTGAATATAATAGAAGAAAATATTAAAGTTTTGAAAGATGATTATCTTAGTTATAACATGAAAATTTTAAGACTAAATAGTACTAATCCAATGGAGAAGATCTGTGATCCATACAAATTTTTTCACTCACCCTAATATAGGTAAATTTGAAGATCCTGCAGAATTTTTACCACTATTTTGTTCACTCAAGTGGAAGAAAAGCATGCATGTTCAGGTCCTAATCCCATAAATATTTAGCCATATTGAAATTTAAGTGTGTTTTACTTTTATGTAAACTTAATTGAGCTGCTCATATCTATAAGATTGTACTTAGCTGTTTGAAGGATCAGAAAGGTCATTAAGAATTGTAAACTGAATTTCTTTTATTTGCTTAATTTGTTTATTTTTCATTCTATGACCAAATGTAGCTATTCTTCAGTGAAAACAAATAGGAACCTTAAAACAAAAACGAAAATCAGTCTTGTGTGGCTCAGAAATTATCACACTTTAAAAAGGATAATACATGAACCTATTTCACAATCTAAAATAAGCATTTTTGTTAATAATAATGATGAAAAATTATTTTAATCTCTTAATTCCCTCTAATTATTTTTCTTTTTACTATGGGTGTACCTTCTTACTGTTTGTTTATTGCAATCATATTTGTTTCACACCCAGTGCTGTTAAAAGTAAGATCTAGATACATGATATCATTACTGTGATTTACAGTCAGTAGAATTCCTAATTGATTTGGTCCTTTATGTTGAACAGTTCGGGCCGTGGTACTTGCCTTGATAATGAGCCTCCCAAGCGTGACTTTCTTTATCCAGCTGTGGCCCCAGGTCAGGTGTATGATGCTGATGAACAGTGTCGCTTCCAGTATGGAGCAACATCCCGCCAATGTAAATATGGGGTAAGAAGTCTTAATCCTTATGCTGAGTGTTCTGCTTAGTCATTTGTATATATTCCTTTATAAAGTAAATCTTTAGTTAGATGCAGTAGTGGGTTACAGATTTCAGGTAGCATGTCTGGTGCCATCATACGTAAGCAAAGGGTACATTTTAATCCTTATGCTGCATCTTTTGCTTGAGTCATTTGTCTGTACTGTACACCAAAATGTTTGGGTAACAATGAGCTGGGGAAAGCGTTCTTTAATTTTAGGGAAAAAAGGAGCCCAGAACACTTCATCCTGCTCCTTGTAAAGTGTACTACAGATTTTCCCCTGATTTCAGTTAAATGAGATTAGATTCATGTTGTATTAATCTTCAAACATGAAATCTGTTGTGTTGGCTTTAACTTTCCAATTTAAAGCTACCTTTTGAAATTACTTTTGTACTTGTGTGGATTTGTGAGGTCTGGTTTTATTATCTTTTTTTTTCCTGACATTGAGTTTATTGTTTCTCACATTGCTCAGATCTCTTTTTGGAAACATGAATTACGGTCATGGGAATGGAGGAACATGAAGCTAGATAGCTGAACAGAATACTGAATAGCTAAGCACTAGCAAAGCTTTGGCTACAATAATTAAAGTTAATAAATTTACAGTAGAAATAAAATCCTGCACACTTAGGCCATTATGCAGTAAATTGGTAAATACTTAAAATCTTGCAGCCCAAAGCATGTAGTAAAAGGATGCATTCTGCTGTGCTTGTCATCAAATAATCAGCTGAGCCCAAATTAAATAAGCCTGGAAAACATACCTAGTGGTTTAAAAGTAAATAGTTTTAGTAATATTTTGATTTTTAGATTATTCAAGTAATGTAATAATTGAATTTATACTCTATTTACTTCTCTGAAGTCTAGCTACAAAGAAAGTCCATTTTAATATCCCTGGGGTGATAAATATATTATTCTTGGGATGCCTCTTTGGCAGATCACATTGAGGAAGGGATTTAAAAGCTGTATGTAGCTAGCTGACTAGCTCACTGGGTCTTCTACTGATCCCTCAGCAAACCTCTTTTTGCCTTTATTGTTCCTCTTCAAGTTCTCACTTCCCACCACTGTTCTTTAAGGGCCCTGTTTCCTGTCACTACATCTAAGTCATAACTTTTTTATTTTCTTTTTTCTTACAAACTCTCACCATACACACTCTTTTATTTTCAGACTAAGGAAATCTGCAGGTATTTAATCCATGATTTACAGCACAGCCTTTGGAGATATACTGCATTTTAAATTAAACCGGAAAGTTAATAATGTGCAAAACCTGGCTTTTCCGTGTGTATGTTACTTTTTTCAAACACTGTTAAACTATGTAGTCATTGTTGTGATGATCACGCTATATAGTTCACTTTCTTTCTTAAACCAGTTTCTAATCCACAATCAACTGGAAGTAATGAAGATGTGTAGATATTACTGGATTTCTGCCTTCTGCTTTCTTTTTAATTTTTTTGGGGGTTCCGTTAAGTTACAAAAAAGAAAAGAAGTAGACACTTGATGAAGGTAATAGTTAAAAGTCATGTCTTTATGTGACATCATAGGACATCAGTCCTGTGAATTGATATAGTGTATTGAATTCCATCAGCATACCATCAATGTGAGCATAATTTACCAGTGTCTCAGAACCCCCGCTGGATTTTTAATAATAGGATTCAGACTGCATATATTAATATAGCAGGTTATTGTAAAAGTCCACTCTAAGAAATTATATGCATTTAAAATAGCATCTACATTTAAAAGTATTATCCTCCATGGCCATAATGCTCTGAAAATATCATCATGATGATTATGAACATACAGTCTTTGGAAGCTGGTAGTGCAGGTGGAAGATACCCATGCAAGAAAGACCTGTTCATGTATGAAAGGCGTTTTTAGAACTGAGTAGTGGAACTAGATCTAAATACCAGGAAAAGCTAAGTTGAATAATCTGCTCAACTCTTTCATTATCAAAAATAAACAGTGTTTTGGATATTCCTATTTGGTGTACTGTTCACATGAAGATGCCACTTATAGTTCATTGATCTTATTTTTATTCTTGCACAGACACATGTGCCAACTATGGGCAGAAAAAACTTAAGTAAAAATCCCTAATTAACAGTGGACCTAGTTCATATACTAACTTCTTTCTAGCACATCTTTTAGCCCTTTTTATTGGAAGTCACTGGTAAAAAAGGGGAAGAGCAGGTTTTCCAACATGGGGTTTAGCAACCCAGAAGGAAATAAATTCTAACCAAAGGGAAATCTCAGAGAAACTTGCTTGCCTTTTTCTCTTGCTCGTGTTCTTTACTAATGGTGAGACATGACAAGAGAAACAGTCAGACTCTCAAATCAAAGGCCATAAAGTTAGAAGTCTCCTTTGGGCTCTGATGTAGCTGTTGAGATGGTTGGTGTTTTTAAAGTAACTTGGAAAATCTTCATGTTCTTCCTGCTTTGGTATTCTGTCATAATGTCTTATTAAACTTTAGAAAAATTACCTCTTTCAACCATCTAGCTGTAATGTTAATCTGTGTTCATTGCTTTTTCTCCCATATTTCCTCATCCATTCCCTCTGCATGTTTATTTTAAACTGTTTGTTGCTTTTGATCATAGATCACATCCTAATCCTGCAAAGAATTTTGGACATTTAAGTACCTGAAGCCTTAGGAACTTGACGTTAAATACATGGAGAGCTGTTTGAACAATTAAGGCATCAGAACTAGAATACTAAAAGGGCTGCAAGTTTTGCCTTTCTGTGTGTGTGTTTACTGCCAAGGAGCCAATGTGACCTTAAAAGGACTTCTTTGGTAGTTGTTTTGATACCGTTGTAAGTACTAGACCTAATTAAACTGTTTAGTCACTTGTGGACAGAACTGTTCCAGCAAAAGCATTGTGGCTACTGGTCAGATTTCCCTGTATTGTTCGTCACATTAGGTCAGACAAGAATTCAAAGAGATGCTTTAGCTCTTTGAACTGAAAAAATAGAACTACATCTTAGCAAGTAGACAGTGATCCTTCTAATGTGACATGTGTATTGTTCTTTATATTATAGTTTCCACCATTTCTGATACAGGGGCAATTTTAGAGAATTTATGTGAAGAAATAGATACTTTGAGTAAAGAATTGAGAGGCAATGTCTCAAGCTACTTAAAATACTTCATTTTTAGAATACACTTTTAGGTTCAGGAGAATGTTAATTTATGACTTAAAGTGAGCCAAACTGTAATGGTGGAAATTTCACCACATAATACTGACACACAGGTTTTTCCTAAAGGTATTACATGCTTTCAGGTATCTTACTGGATTCACTGCAGTGGGAGATTTTGAGGTTATTAGGAACAGTTCTAGTTCAAAGTGCATTTATGTAGCTACTGGATGTAGCTACATTTTCTAGGGTGATGCAGTGTGAATTCTCTCCTGCTGATTGTCAGGTGTGTCTCAGTTCTTTGCTCTGTTTGTATACCAGTTCCCCTGATAGTTCAGAACCTTTTTGAATAAGTTTGTTTCGGTCAGTGTAAGGAGAACTTTTTTTATTGACTCCTTACCTCCTTAACCTTGGAGCATCTGCCTAATAACATTTGGCTGTTGGCTGTCTCTGGGTTAACTCAGGAAAAAATTCCAGTCTTAATGCAGAATTTCTCTGTTTTATGAGTTTAAATAATACCTGGAATATGCCTGACTGTAACTTACAGATCTTGTGGTTCAAAATAATGCTCTGTTTTAGAGCTGGTCCCCACATTTTTAGGACAGAGGCTAAAACCTCAGACGTTTCAATAGCAGTTAATACTTTATGCATATGGTTGATATTGCTGTAGTACATTTTATGATCTGTGAAGCTGTTGGCTGCTAGCATGGGTTTCAGAGATGGTTCCTTACAATCCCTTGGTATATTTTTTTTTGCATTTTATGCTTTTCCACCATCACTGGTGTCAGTAAATACTTTGAGTAGGGGAAAAAGGGGACAAACTCTCCTTCCCTTTGAATACATGGCTTCACTGAAATCAGGAGAACCACTCTGTATTTCACACTAGAGATTAACACGTCGTGTCATGTATTTTAGCTGATGACAGGTAGCTCTCTTCTTTGTCATGGTCTTATGTTTGCAATTAAGTTCTCCAGTTAGTCTGCCAACGAAAATAGCTTTAAACTCAAATACCAGTTTTTATTCACATTTTGTTAGTGCCTTTTGGAGGACAGATAGAGTTCAAGCTATGAACTTACTGCTTGTAAACAGGGAGAATGAGGAGATACTCTCAGAATAAGTAATCTTCCTGCTGCCTTCAATACCTCACTTGTGTTAGTTGTTTCTAGGAAGCTTTTAATGAGTTATGGGGAGTGGCCCTGAAATTAGTTACCATTAATGGAAAATTGCTGGGAAAGTGTCAAATACAGAAATGCAGGACATGCAGTTGTCATACCTTCACTGCTTCCTAGTTTCCCACATGCCAGAGAGAGAACAGTTTAACCGAGTTAGTTAATGATGACCAAAACAAAACAGCATTGGTCAGCTAACTTTCAAATCCATGAGAGTAAACAAATTGCTATGCACAGAAGTTCTACAATATTTCTTCTAGGGCAAAATAGCCTGAATTACAATTGACCCTTGTAATCAGCTGATACAGACTTTAATGTTAGTAAATTAAACCATGAAACACTGATGTGATTTACTCCAGTTACATAAAGAGAGGTATCTACTCTGCTCTGGTGAGACCCCACGTGCAGTCCTGCATCCAGTTCTGGGGCCCTCAGCACAAGGAGGACATGGAACTGTTGGAGCGAGTCCAGAGGAGGGCTACTAAAATGATCCAAGGGCTGGAGCAGCTCTCCTGTGAGGAGAGGCTGGGAGAGTTGGGGGTGTTCAGCCTGGAGAAGAGAAGGCTGCGGGCAGAGCTGATTGCAGCCGTTCAGTACTTAAAAGGGGGCTTATAAGAAAGATGGGGACAGACTTTTTAGCAGGGCCTATTGTAATAGGACAAGGGGTAATGGTTTTAAAGTAGAAGAGGGTAGATTCAGACTTGACACAAGGAAGAAAATTTTTATTATGAGGGTAGTGAAACACTAGCACAGGTTGCCCAGAGAGGTGGTAAGTGGCCCATCCCTGGAAACATTCAAGGCCTGGTTTGACGGGGCTCTGAGCAACCTGATCTAGTTGAAGATGTTCCTGCTCAGTGCAAGGGGGTTGGACCTAGAGGTCCATCCCTAGAGGGATGACTTCTAAAGGTCCCTTCCAACCCAAAGCATTCTATGATTAAGCTTGATGTAGCGTTTTAATAGGAAGGTGGAAGCAGATTCTAGAAGCTGTTTTTTCAGAAGGAAAAGCAGAGAAGCCACTGGTGTATCTTTGCACCGGAACTACTGGTTCCCTTCTGTTCCCTCACCTGTTGATACTATGACTAGGATTGTGCATTCAGTTGAATGCATATAGTACACAGTACTTGGTAAGTCACTGAAAAGTGGCTTCTTTTTTCCCCGACTTCATACATCATATCATGGCTAAGTTGGTTTATGCTTGCAGTTTGTTAGCAGAGCATAAATAGTTTGATCAGATGTATTTATATTGTGTTGCTCACAAATTGGTGTTAAAAGTATATGTAAGCAAAGAGAGGAATTGAAGACCCTGCTATTATACTCTGTCATTTTTATCAACCTTTCAATTATTTTTTATGTCATAAGGTCTCACTGGTCAAATGTAAAACCTCTCATCACTATTGTGCAGTCCTTTTGCATTTAGAGTGATTAAAGTTTCAAGCTTTTCTTGTGTAAGGACTTATAGGATCATGCTGTAATTAACATTTTAAACATTCAGCTTTATTCTTAAAGTGAATTTTTTCCCTCTTTTTTTAAAGATTAGGATGTGTATAGCCAAGGGGAATCAGAAGTTTTCTTCCTTCTGAATCCTAAAGTAGTTTTACATCCTTTTTGTATCTTTTTCTGACAAGTTCCTGTAGTCCCCTTTCTTCTTTCCTAGGATTATCTCGTCTCCAAACCCCAGACTCTTTCTCTTTCTTGCTCTCTTTCTTTTTCTTGTTCTCTCTCTTTTGCAAGAGACACAAACATAACACCAATGTGCCTGGATCCTATGAAAGCTGTTTAAAAAGTGCAAGGAGAAGATAGTGATCAAAGCAGATGACAGTAGAAGCAGTAATGAGATTCCAGATACCAGAATGTGGTTTGAATAAAGATGGGATAGATTGCATGCGTTTGAAAGGGAAGATGCTACTTAGAGGTGATTGATCTTGTGGGGCTTCTGTAGTTCCCATAACGTTCACATAAGCACCCAATATTTAGGAAAGAATGCTGGTAATGTAATATGAACATATGACTTCAGATTCTATTTCACGTTCTTTCAGCATGTTGTGATTCATAACATGCTGCACCACTTAATGAGCATTTGGTAGTGGAGCACTAAAATGGTAACTTTTGGGTGCTTATCTGAACTAAACTTTGAACCTTCTGAAGTTCACCCATAATTACAGTCTTCTAGTTTTAATCATGTTGCCGGCAGTATTTCAGCAGTAAGGCTGAAAATACTTTAGGTTGATGCTTTTCAGGTCTGAATTGTAAGTTACAATTCAAGCTAATTATTTTTATGCTCTATTTTAGCAAATGCTCATCAAGAGGTGCAGCATATTACAAGTTAAGCATGCTGAAGTAACATAAAATTCTAATTAACATTTCAAAATTTTATGAACAAAAAATGAAACTCCCAAATTTATCATAGTTTAATATGCATTGTGAATGTTTTTCCCATCTTATTTTTTAATATTATGAGCCAAACTGCTAAGTTTTATTGGAGGCTTTCATTAGTATCAAAAACATTAAGAACAGCACAGCAATTTGATCTTTGCTCATATTACTGAGTTTTCATTGTGCTGTGTTGTGACCATTTATAATGATTATGATATAGGATGCTTAGATGTTACATAATTTGAAATGCCTATGTGTAACTCTGCATGATGCAACAGAAAGAGGCTCCATCATTGATAACACTTAGGCAAAAGGAAGATAATTTGATTTGCTGTTTTTTTTCTCTAGATGGGTTCAGCTTTGTTTAATTTACTGCAAATACAAGCATCCGAATTCCAAACTGAAGTCATGGAGCCCTAAGATACACCGTTACAGGTTGTCATCTATCTTGTCTTGATCTTGTAAAAGGCCTCAGCTTCAGTTTATGTTTTCTGGATTTTAAAACACTTGCCCTTGTTTCCTTTACAAATCAAAAGTTACTAAATCCACACATTTGGAGACTAACTTTGAGGTCATTGATTAATTTTCAGATTATGCTTCTTTCTCTTAGTTTCAGTAAATTATTTACACAAATTTAATGTTGGCAAAAGGTATGTTAGCTTCATCCTGTGTCGGCCAATGAAGAAAAGGCTACCCTAAAGGGTCACCTTATATTGGTGGGTGGATGTGGGTGGGTGTGCATGTGTGTGTGCGTGTTAGTGTGTAAAAAAAAGCAGTATACTTTCCACTAGTGATTTTGGATCTGACCTTTCTGGGACAGTTCCTCATGTGTTTTTAAGGCCGGCTTATTAAAAACAGTTGCTTAGAGATGTTACAGATAGGATGGTGGTAGTAAGGAAATAGCTCAAATCAGAAACTATGAAACTAAGGTAGTACCAGGTATAGGGTTGAGCTGGAGAACAGAAAGCTTTATGCACCTTAGTCAGAATTTCTCTGTTAACTTTCCAAAATCAGCTGAAAATAAGGAAGACAGAGCCATAGTAGTACCTGGTATAATGCCATTTTCATTTAATGAAATAACAACACAGATGGATTTTCCATTTCTTTTTAGACATGTTATTTGTTTTCAAATGACTATTAATGTTATTTTTCATTTCATGTATAGGGTGATGGAGAATGTACTTCAGATTCTACTCTTTCTTTTAAATGCCAAACAGCAGGGGAAAATAAACAACTTCTTAAATGAGTTTGGCTATCTTTAAAAGAAACTACAAAAATAATTTAATTTCTTATTTTTAATATAAATTACTTCTACAAATTGATACATTGTGCTATTTTAGTTAATAAATCCTCTGTGTTTCACATAGTTTTCCATAAGGAAATAATATGTTGATTTTGGGATATTGTATGTCTGTCTCAAACAGAACTCCTTTCTGATTTAAGCAGAGGTTTTTGCTCAAATATTAATGGTATGATACAGCCCATAGTAATTTTACATTACTTTCATTTTGTCTTTAGGGATTTACTGAGGCAAACTCCTGCTGAAATTAATGTCTGAATACGGACTACCAGATTATGTCAGTAATAGTATCTAGTTTTGATATAGGCTTTACATCTCCCAAAATGATTTAGGAAGAAGGAAAATATTTTTCTCATTTGTGGAGTAGGGAGGTGAGCTGACATGCTTAGGATCATCCTGCAAACAGATGAATAACTAAAATAGTTTTGGAGTTCTGTATCCATTAATTCACACAGTTCAGCTGACTGTTTGGGATTAAAATGTCTGGGTGATGTTAGTTCAGTGAATTTGGAGGAGTCTCGTGCCATGAAGAAACCTGAGTGTACAGAAAGAATCCTATCAGAAAGAAATAGTTAAATATTCTGTCTGTGTATACATTAGCCTGGCAATGAAATACATGTTTGTCCTAGTTTTGGCTTCCACTTATATGTTAATATATAGATGGTATATTTGTGTAGGCATATCAAAAGTGAAATTCTGCGCATAAACTCTGGAGCACAACCTGGAATTCTGGATTCAAATCACCCTTCAGTGTAGATGTTTTCAGATTTCGGACTGTTATCCAGATCTGACTTTTTTGCTTCTGTCTGTATTGAAATGATTGAAGTCTTTGTTTCTTAAAGCAGTTGAATTTTTGGCTTTTCAGAACATTGAACCAAACTTTGCAAAGTCAGCACAGCTATTAATTTAAACATTTGAACTTGATCAAATGCAAAATAAACACAAGGTCACAAATAGAATCTTCACAGTCTGACACTTCTAATTATGATTGGACAATATAAACTACACATGAAATGTCAGCAAGTAAATTACACTAATTTTGTTCAATAAAATGAGCAAGTAAATGTAGAAGTAAATAAGGCAGGACTATGACAGGAGCACCTCATACTGTGTCTGAAAGGAACCAGTTTTCACTTTGAAGTCCATACTGTATTGAAGTTTGGGTTCACGTGTGATTTAGATATTAATTTGGTTTAGTGTTGAATTTTAGCACCTTAATGGCTGTGAAATTTGTAATCTAGTTAGATTTTTCAAGAATTGTTGTGATCTATCTTCTGTTCTTCCCTGTTCTGTTTAATATTTTAAACCACATATTTATTTGTATGTATCTTAATCTGAAAATTTTATCAGCTGAGTGGCAAAAGCAAGTGTTTTATTCAGAGATTTAAGTAAGCACGTGTTTACAGTTTGCATTTCTTCAATGACAAATTCTAATCTGAAAAGTAAGATGGTTCTACATTGGCTGCAGGTATAGTTTTGCAAGTGGCGATATTTCTCCTAAAAAGAGAGTCAACAATTTGCTTAAGTTTTCATAGAGCCACCCACCAAATAGGATGAAATAGCTTAGGCCTAACTGTCAAAAATTGGATAGAAACTCCAGAAATCGTTAGTACTCTTTCTTCATCATTTCAGACCATTCTAATATGGTATGTTTTTAATGAATTTTTAAAAAGATACATTGCTTCTACCAGTCATGAAACTGAATACACTGTATTAACAACCCTGCAAATGGCACCAGCTGATTTTAAGCTTGGAAAAGAATTTTGCATTATTCAGGAAAAGCTTGTACTGTTGAACTGTTACTGCAACTGCTACTGAATAATGTATAAAGAAGTCCATTTGTATATGCAGTACAATGCAAGAAACATGAATCTTAGCATGAAACTTAAAAGCTATTCTGTTGATGTCTATAGAAAAGATAGCCTAGGTGCCAGATACTCATCCATTTCCTCAGAGAAACAATGAACTTGGGGAGGGAGGGGGCGGGTGCCTAATTAATTGTCTTTTCTGTTTTGCTTTTTGTACCAAGGTTTAGCCATAGGATCTATACTGGATTATTTGTAAGATACAATTTCAAGCAGCAGTTACATAAAATGTAATGGTAATGATTATCATAAGATCCTTTTAAAGATCTGGGTATCTTTCACATTTTTAAAAATACTTAAAAAGTAGAAAATATCTATAAGCAACTTGTGAACTCTTGCACAGATCTCAAAGTAATACAACAAAGATTATCATGGAAGTAATTTACTGTAAAAGCAAACCACTTCTGATTCCATTCTGCATGCATAGCTGAATCCAAGGGCAACTGAAGCAGTTGAAGATTTCCAGTGTTCAGCCAACTTTGGATCATGCCCATATTATGAATTTCAACCCTTAGATAGTTTTAACTATGAATCTCCAATGTCAATTTAAATGAGCTTAATTTAAATGAGTAAATGTGCAGATACGGTAGGAAAAAAAGATTATTTGAAAACGTGTGTTTAACGCAGACAACATGGGGAAATAAGATAGGCTAAATAACTTACGAAATATCAGCTGCAAAGCTAAAAAGTCTAAAGGTAATTTTAGAACATAGCTCAATGAGCACTAAATACATCTGCACTGTTTTAGCAAGTGTTACAGAAGAGGAGTGCTAGTAGTCTGAGCTCAGAAACTTTGGGTTTAACTAAAGGAAACGTAATTATTGCTGTATCATATTTCAAAATGAATAATATCCTTTACCCATGTAATTTTGAGGCAGATAATGACAGTAATGGAGATACTACAGCACATCTGAAGACTACTTTCACAGCAAAAGTATGCTAAAGTATACTAAGCCCAGTATTAGCACTCATCAAGAAAAAAGCAATTATAAAACATGACCTGTATGGCAGGTGTGAAAAACAGATTCTTGTAGCCTACAATTTGATGCTTCCAGAATTTTTTTTGGCAGAATATTCTTAGGTAAAACATAGTGGCTTTGAAATTGCTCCAGAATATTTCACAACCATCTATAGATTTATCTTTCCAGCTCAGTTCTTAATAGTCTATGTTCAAAACAGATTTGTGTACACCTGTGTGTAAGAGCAGTGGAAGCAATTTTAGGCTTTTATTCTGATCAACTTGCTCCTGCCTTCTTTCCTAGGAAGTGTGTAGAGAGCTCTGGTGCCTCAGCAAAAGTAACCGTTGCGTTACCAACAGCATTCCAGCAGCTGAAGGTACTCTTTGCCAAACAGGGAGCATTGAAAAGGGGGTGAGTATAAATAATTTATTGTTTGAAGAAGCAATTTACTATTTAAAGACTGCAGGAAGAAAGAACTAGAAAATTAAAGTACTTACGAGCTGCTGTAAGAGTTCAAAAAAAGAGTTGTTGTTCCAGAATACATTTGCATCCTGATGGAGGTGTCCTACAGAATTATTTCATAATTATTTTATATATGTAATTTAATAAAACATTTATCCTCGCTGTAAGATTCTATAGCCTGGATTAAAAAAAAATCTCTGTTAAATACTCTCTGTATAGTTTTTGAGTAATTTTTGTGAAAACTCTTCAGTTTAATCTTTATTAAATTTTATAGCACTCTTCCATAAAGGCCTGTCTGGCATGGACTTTGAAAATGTGTAACATAAATCTAGATCCTGAACTCTTGTTATTTTATTAAGACATTAAAAAAGATGTTTATTCCTTCAGATATAAGCTGAATCATACAAGCATATAGAAAAAATGTTGCCTTAATAAAGGGGTTTTCTAAAAGCCCATATTTCACATTGACCTTTCTGGTTTGACTTTGGATTATTCCTTTAGTATTCAGTTATACCTGCATAACTGTTTAGCTTTATTAGACTGCACAGGAGGGTCCTTTAAACTTTTCTACCTAACAGAAAAGTACAGAAAGTCAGTGTTGCAATGAAAGTTTAGTGCTACTGTATCCATCTCAACATGTGAATTTTTATTTTTAAAATGATATCTGTATATCAGTAGTTTCAGAAAAAGTTCTGAAATTTAGTTTTAGATTAAGAATAGTAAAAGAAAATTTCTCAATCACAAGGCAAAATCTATACAGATCTTAAAGAGGAGAGAAAGATATTTTAATTATTAATTTACAGGACATGTATTGGGGAAAAAGTTAATTCCATGAGCCTTTTTTCAAGGTAATATATTTTATGTAGGTTTGTACAAAGTGAAGAGAGGTGATTATATTAAACAATTTCAGGTATCGGTCTGAGAGTTGCAGTATCTCTCCATAAGATTTACTGCTCCAGATTGGATTTTTTCCTAACAATGATTACTGACATCTATTCTTACTCTGACTTTTACCATGCTAGCTGGACTAGTTTCAACAAAGATTACTCTGCATTTTCACTTGCAATCTGATGTTTAAACAAAAAGAATGAAAGCTTTTAGGCAGCTGTCACAGTTTATTAATGCTTGTTGACAGCTTCATTCAGGGCCCATGACCTAGCATCTTTCTGATGGCTTTCCCATGCTGAGTTTGGAAATATTGGTAAACCATGTTAAATGCATTCATTGAAGGGGTCATTTAAAAAAATAGAGAGCTTAAGAGTTAGCCAATGAAAATACAGACACCTTCACGTTCTACCAAAAATGTTACCTTTTATTAGAATAATAGATGTTAGAAGCCCTACTCTTACATCAACAGTCTAAGTTTATTTTGGAGCCACCACTCCTTGTCAATGACTAGGAGCAATTTACTTAAATTTATATTTTTTAAACCAGGAGACTACAATGAACGAGTTGAGATGCTTTAAGACACTGTTGCTGTGTCCACTTGCCAGAGGCTTTAATCAGTTTGCTCTCTACAAAACATCTTTTTCCTGTTGTCAGGATCTTGTTCCATCAGTAGATTTAGAGGGAAATGAGAGAATCTGTAAGGGTAAAGTCATCATGCCTGTTAACAGCAGAGAATTGTATCTGTAAACTGCAGCTTAAAAGGTTCCTGTAAATAGCAAAAAACCAGAAAATATGAGCTCTTTCCAAATATGATGTTCTCTTTACCACATGCTAAGGACAAAATAATAGGTTACAATTCTGTAACACTGTATTATTATTATTACTTCTACTACTACAACAACATTTATATTGCAGTCACGCCTAAAGGCCACAAACAAATTACGCGCTGTTTTGCGGGGCTCTGTCCAAATAGTAAATGACGTTCCCTGCTCTAAAGGGCTAACGAGCTCGGAGTACTTCTTCATGTTTGAAGGGTCAATTTCAGCTTTTAGTTACACTAGTGTAAATTTGGTGTAACTATTAACTCAAAGCTGTTTGATGCAATGTGCATTAATATCTTATTGGCAGAGTTGTGAAGGATTTCTACAATTAAAATGGCCTAACACTCTATTATAAAACCTTCTTTCAGTTGCTTATATAAACCTCCCAAACTTCTAACTCTGTGGGTTGAAATTTTCCGCAGTAGATGCCTGCCTACGCCTGAAGGTTTTAGAGTGTTTTCCATAAAAGTTACTCAGCTGTTTTCTGCATACAGGGAAAGAGAATAGAGTTCTTGCTACTGATGGAACTTGTACATCTGTTCTGTATTGAAGCTTTAATATGTTCATGCTTTGGTGTGAAGGGTTTTACGTATCGGCTGGGTTCAAAAAGGTACACTTTTTCCTAATTCGTAATAATAATTTTAGATATACATGAAGTTTTTCTCTGGTATACCCAGAGATGTGTTTGTGAAGGTAAACTAACTGATAGATTCTCTGATGAGAAAATGGTGTGTATAAAACAGTAAGACAAAACTGATAGGGATGTTTGTCTTTGAATTTAAAGTAATAAAAAAGTAACCTTTTCTAACATCATGGTTTAGATCCATGCTTGGGATGTAGATGAGGGATAAATGTGCAAAAAGTGAACACAGTGTTCTGAAAGGACAGTTTAAATAGCTAGATTGTGTGATGATTTAAGTTATTCTCGGACATTAAGATAAAGTAAATTTCAGTTATTATTGAACATTAAGTTTTCTTACAAAATAATTGTACAAGCAGTGATTGAAAATACATTTTTAAAATTGAGATGGCAAATTTAAATTGAATTAATCTTTTTTTCCTCCCTACAAAGGATGAAATAAATTTTCCTCAATATTAGAGTACTTGCTGTTTGAGTTTTCTAAAAGCATACTGTTGTAAATCTTAGATCTGTTAAACAGTTAATATTCATAGAAAAGTGATATCAAATGTACAGCAATATCATATTTTATTTTATTGTTAATGATCGCTATAAGAAAAATCTCAGACTGCTTACATTATTCACAGAGGTTTTTGCATGTTTTATACATGTTCAAATGCATCACCACTGTCTTTCTAGATGAACTAATTGAAAGTTAATTTACTCAGTGCTAGAGAAGAATTAACATTTCTGTTTTAAACCTTTCATGAAGGATTGTTCTTTTAAAAAAGCTGTCACATCCTCTTGTTTCATCAGATATTGGTTACTCAATAGTCCTTACCTCATAGCAGATGAGGTTTTTGTAATTTGTGGAGGAATCGTTTCTGTAGTCACATTAGAAATAACGACAATTTTAGTAATTTTGAATTACTCGTGACACAGATTCTGTGCATCACTGGCTTCTGGTGAAAGATAATTTTCACTAGAAAATCAAGAAAATACATTGAAGTGAGCAGTAAGTCCTCAGATTTAACTTCAGTAGAGAAGAAAACCCAGCATTTAAGGATTTTTTACAGGAGAATATGGGAATGTGGAAGACAATGGTTGCATGATAGAGGAAATCACAGAGTACGGAGATTTTACACAGCTTTGGAAAAACAAAGCAGGTAAATGCACCTGCCTATTATATACAGTCACGATAGTATAGAGTTAGGATGGTTTGCATGTTCTGTTCTGGGTTAACTTCAACTCTAAGTGTCTTTCATGCCTTAACTTTGATTTTGACATGTTTGCAATACATATAAAATGTAATTAATACATATTATTAATTAATAATTAATTAAATTATTAGCATACATTTTTACTCTAAGAAGCATTTTAATTTTTAGCTTTTAACTTCAGCGTTAGATAACTGTTCATGTACTTGTGTAGCATCTTTAATACAATGCTGCAAGGAGATTATTGTCTTTAGTTAATAAAATAATTATCACTTAATTTATCACTATAACGAGACGAAAACCAGAAGATTTAATTACACGGATACTTCATTCTCCATCATATTTGTACCATTAGAGGCATTGCAAAACTCTGTGCCACATGGATTATCTATATTAGCTGAAAATCTGAGTCCACTATGCAGACTATATTATCTGTTATGCAGACATTCAGTGATAGTCTGGATTTAAGAAAAGCTTCATATGAAGGGTACATTCCTCTGATGGATGCCTGCTCCATGAAACCTTGTGTCTTTGGTTTTGGTTTTTTTTCTGAAGAATGGTGTGGTGGGTTGACCCCATACAGCAGTGTGGCCCCCACCCAGTCACTTGGTCACTACACACACACACACACACACGGGATAGGGGAGAGAATTAGAAGGGCAAAAGTGAGAAAAACTCATGGACTGAGCTAGACAGTTTAGTAAGTGAAAGGAAGGAAAGAAAATGTGAATAAGAGACCAAAGGCAATCACTCACTTCTTCCCACCAGCAGACTGCCGCCCAAGGCGGTTTCGGAGCAGTGGCTGCTTTAGAAACGCCCCCACCTCCAGTTTTCCTGAGCTGAGTATGATGTTATAGGGTATGGGATATCCCTTTGGACAGTTTGGGTCAGCTGTACCTGCTGTGTCTTGTCCCTGATGTGTCTTCTCCCAGCCTCTTGCCCAGCCCCAGCCTACTCACTTGGGTGGCAGGTTGAGAAACCGAGGAAGGCTTGATGGTGTGCAAGCACTCTTCAGGAATAGCTAAAAGATTGGTGCGTTATCCACACTGGTCAGAAAACTAAAATGCAGCACCATATGGGCGGCTATGAGGAAAACTCTGTCCTGGACAGACCTGACAGAAAAGTCAATACATTTTGAACTTGAGATTTCAAATAGTTTTCTTTGTCTTTTCTGTAGACACATTAATGCTTGATTTTTGTTTCTCTAACTGATAGAGGATGAAGCTTATAAACAGAAATGTGGTGGACTGTAACAGCTGTGTTTTAAAACAGGTACAGCACATACAGAGAAAAAAGAGGTCATGGAGGATAAAAATGCTTTGAGAGAAGAAACAAGAATGAATGTGGCTAGAAAAATAATGCTACAGGTTTCACCTATTATTGTGGAAATAACAAGGAAATAATATAATAAGGAAATATATCAAATGGTAGTATGTGTTCATATGCAAAATTATGTTGTATCTGGGTGCATTTGTGGATGATAAGCTACACAATTTAATATTAATATATCAGTTTAATGTATGCTTTTTGAGAGCTACACACTTAAGACTGACACGTTTGACAGTCTAGAAGTACCTTTTATTCAAAATGAAATTTCTACTGGAAAAACACAGATTTTTATTAATTTTCTTTAATTAACACTCTTTACAATCCTTGTTCATATCAAACTCCTTTTAAGTCTTTTTTCTGAGTAATGACTGAAGGTTAAATTATCTTTTCAGTAGCTTTCAGAAAAGTCTAGAGTAATTTAGGTCATTGTGAATGGCTGTATTTACTTGTTTACGTGTGTCCCACATTGCTGGGCCTGAGGCTTTAGGTGAGCCTTAGGACTCAGGAGAAAATTTGGCTTTGCTGTACTTAACAGTATGAAGTCAACACTGAGTCTTCCATTAGTGGTTATGGGTGGACAGAGGTATGTCTACCTGTCCATCTCTTCTGTGTGTGTCTCAGTGCTTTTTGTCAAATTCATATGGCTGATTTTGGACAGAGAAGTTGTCTGGGTTTCTTTTTTTGAAAGGGTCAATACTGTGTCTGTTACGGGAATTCAAGGAAGTTAAACAGCAGATGCCCGCCTTTTGGAGGTGAAATGTGCAAATTCAGGTCACAGTAGACCTGAGGCTGTGCTCTACTCCGTCACCTAAACCTGTAACAGTGGGAAAGGGATATCTGACTGAGCTACTCCAGATGCTCAGTCATCCAGTAGACACCAGAATGTGGGTCTAACTGTGGGCTCCAGGATTATTTCTGAATGGCTTAAAAAAGGTTTCTGACTAAGGAGATTAAAAATTTATTTTAACAGACATTTGTGCGAATTGTCTGTCATTTTGTATGTCCGATGTAAGTAACAATATTGCAAAGTTTAAGTGTTTGCATGAGTGAAGTATGTGTGTTCATTCTGTCCCTGAACAAGTGGCCCTGAACAGTGGCACGTGGTTTTCTGTACCATGTCTAATGCTTTGGCACTACTTTTTATTATGTCTGTAGGATTAGTATAAATGAAGTACTGCAACAAATTCTTCTTCCATTGTAACCTTGTCCAGATTTTCTTTTTTAAAATGTAAGGGAATACTTTCTTAAAAATACTGCTGGAGAGAATTTTTCATTTTGCATAATGAAGCCCCGACATGAATCCTAAGTGGAGGCTGTTTAATTTGTTAAACTAATCTTAGAAATGAATCTTAGTGTTCAAAAGAATGTAAGCAAATTGCAGTTCCTTTAATGTGAAACATTAAGGAGGATGTATGAAGAGAAAAAAAAAATCTTTATTTTAAGCTTGCTTTAACTTCTGGTGTGTGTTAGGGACCTATAATTCAGGACTTAGTGAAGACAATTAACAAATCACACACACCCTCACCAATGTCTAAACATGGCTAGAAAAAGTAAAATATTAGTCTTGTTATCTATACAGAGAATGCTAATGCCTATAATTGGTCATTGCCTGACCTTATATTTTTCTGTCCTGATAACTCTGTCAGCCTGGAAGCTAATTTTATGTTTTCTTTGTGAAATCTTTCAGTGGTGTTATCAGGGAGAGTGTGTACCTTTTGGCACTTGGCCCCAGAGCATAGATGGGGGTTGGGGTCCATGGTCAATATGGGGAGAGTGCAGCAGGACCTGCGGGGGAGGAGTCTCCTCATCTATAAGACACTGTGACAGTCCAGCGTAAGTAGCTAAAGTAAGCCGGAGCCGACAAAAAGACACATTTGGAAATTATTCAGAACTGTGGTTTCACGTGTTATCTGTAAAAATGTTTTGTTAGTTTGCCAACATTTGTCTTCAAAGTAGCAGACAGAAAACTTAAACAGGAGGCGTTCACTAGACATACTTTTAACATTTTTAATGTATCTTATGTACTGTAAAGATAGCTGGATTTATATTTAGCAGTGATCAGAATGGTTTTCTTTCTGCAACTTGCTCTTCATGCAAAATGTATTTGAATTATGCCTTAGATTTCTTTCTTAAGACATATTACCTCTGGTGCTTGTCTAGGATATAAAATTACTATTGCCAGTTACTTATTAAAAGCTGAATACAGTAATTCCAAGCTTTTGCATACAACTGCTTACATATAAACCATAGTTAGTTGTATTATGTTGCATACAATACATTTATATGCAGTCATGTCCAACACTTAGTTGTGACTTCCCTCTGACTCTTAAAACAATTCAGCAACTTCTCTCCTTGCCACTACTTGCTATTGGTCCACCTACTCCCTCTCAAGAGGGGCCAGCTTCTCCACTACAGCTTGCTCTGTTGTGTGTATCTGTACTGGTCCTGTCATCTGTCTGCTTTCCAATGTCCTGAGCACTGTTCCAGAGAAGGTCTGTCAGGTAAGTGCTCCTCTGTCACCAGTGCTTCTCAGATGAGGAGTGCTTACTTACTTCCTTTACTGTTCTTTGCTGAATTCACTGTTTCATTGCTTTTTTCTGTCATTGCTTTCCCTGTTCTGATTACATCATCACAGCTATAGGTCTTTGCAGAAGGATAGTTTTATTTACTTCGTACTTTGTTCTTGTCATGTCCCATAGTCACTATTTCCATCACCATTATTATTTAAGGTACGTTATTTAAGACCACTTCTTCTTTAAAACATTAAGCTTTTGTGCTTCCTTCATGAAAATCCATTCCGTGGCTTCATTCCTTTCTTACCTTATCTCTGTATGCTTAGATTCTTTGTATCTTGTACCCATGTTTTGCAAGCTAGGCTGTATGTCAGCCACTGCGCTCTGCAAGACAGACACCATAATGTCACATTACTGCTGCTTAAGGTGGTCTGTTCACCTCCTGTCATTAGCAATAACTATCCAATCTGGCAAATAGGACTACTTACTGAATGGATTCAAAAGCAAAAATTATCCATACGAATCAATAACATGTCAGACTATGTTACTGAGAGAATAATAAATTAAATTCATGGGTTTTTTCACAGCAGTATGTAAAAATGCTAGTGAAATGTTTGTTTGGAGCATGAGTAATTTCCTAAGATTTTCTAACTACTTCTGTCACCACATATATGGGTTGGTGTGTTGAAAGGTGATTAAATGTTTAACAGTACAGCAAGCAAATGCATTTGGGGAGGAATACGTCTGCAGTTAGGAAAAAACCTTCTTTTGGTTCAAGGTTAGTGTTGCCTGGTTAAATATCTGTAATGTGTAAAATAGTATTTTGTTTTTAGTTAATTGTTAAATTCTTGTATTTCTTCTTATAAAACAAACACAGAGTGTTTTTTCATTCTGCTTTCAAGTTATGAGCCAAAGAGCTGATGTCTGATTAGTCTTCCATTTAAGTCAATGTTACTTCATTATTTGACTTCTGTGGAAGATAGATAAGGTTCTTCAGCAGTTTGGGAATTTAGGACCCAATGTCTTATTCACATTAATAGAAGATTTAATACTGCTTAATTCAAATCAGAATCAGATTCTTGAACTAGAAGAAGCAGTCTTTGCTGGCTCCATTATTTAGCAGGCAGTGTTTCTTCATTTTGTTATATATTGAAGTATAATATGACAAGATTTTTTTAAAAAAAGTATCACATAGATTGTTTACACATTTCTCATTCTAGTTTTACAAAGCAAGCGAATAATTAAAACCAATGTCTTTTTAGTATGTTCAAAATACAGTTAAACTGTATTGCTTGGGATCTATGCAAACTGGAATGAATACTATAGAAGTGATGATTTTCAAGTACCCTGTATTGGTTTGTATCTGTTCCAATTCAAGTCAATGCTACAATTCTTGCTAAATAAAATATTTTAAAATCTCACCTTAAAACTTCCATGTAATTTTATTTTTATTTCTGTAATATATAGCTCTTGGACTTGTATTTATACTAGTAATGCATTAGTATATCTCATGAACTTGTGTTTGTACTAATACATATCCTAATACATAAAATGTGTTTTTCCAGGCCTTCAGGTGGAGGCAAATACTGTCTTGGAGAAAGGAAGCGGTATCGCTCCTGTAATACTGATGTAAGTAAATTTTGTTCCACTGTAAAAGTGTAGTCAACTTGTCTGTTTTACATTTTAGCAGCAATGGATACGTTTTTCCTAGTTCAGAAAAGCTGTGAATTCAGCATTTTATTGGCAAACAGATCTGTAGGGCACTTCTGTATTGCAGGCACCCTTTGTGTTCTGCTAAATGTTAGAATTCCTGTCTCGATGTGATGCCCAGCTGGTGCCTTTGCATTAAGGCCTGTAGTGAGTTCAGCTTGAGCGTCAACGTTAAAGGTGAACAAGGAGCATTACACATTAGAGCAAAGGTCTGTCTAGCCCAGTGTCTTGTCTCCCATCAGTGGTCAGTTACAGGTGTTTAGGGAAAAATTATAAACTTTTAGCAGCCAAGCCATGACTTTTCTGTGGATATATGGTATGAGTTTCCAGAAGCTTGGTGTCTAAAGATTTTTTGAGATCCACATCGTATCTGTACCATATTAACTGCCACAAATGGAAGTATCCTCCATGAATCCATTTTTAAACACTCCCCTTTTTATACCTTTATAACTTCCAGTGCTCATGTGTTACACAGTCCTCTCATACGTTTTGTGAAAATGTATTTCTTTGATGTGTTTTAACATGCTGTTTTGCCATCAGGTGTCTGCTGGCTCTTGTATTACCAGAATGATCATGAAGTTTTATTTAATGCTGAGCCCATCAAATAATGAACTACCACTGAGGGGATGGGGCAGAGTATAAGTGTATAAAATCAAATCATGAACCTAAATTACAAGTTCAAATAAGTTAAAAATTGAACCAGAAAAAAGTGCACACCAATGAAGAATTTCACTAGTAAGTTTCTAAGTCAGTAGCCCTACAAATCTAAACATGCCTTCATATTATTTTAGCTTCAAATTACTCTTAATTTTCTTCTTATATCGAGAAAGTTCGTAACAGTGGAAGAATTTGTACATAGAGGTGTTGTTTATCTTTTGATAATATTTCAGGAAAAAAAACCAGTTAAAAAAAAATAGTTAATATGCTGATTCCTTGAAAAAAAGCCTTGGGTTTATGATCATTACTAATTATCATAAGTATTAGATCTGCAGACTTCTCTGTGGAGGTTATTCTCAGTATTGGGTAGTACTACAAATTTCCAAATTAAAAATTACTTTCCTACTGCTAATCACAGCTGCTCTGTTCACACAGCCAGGAAATGTGTTAGGCCTCTGCCAACTTTTCTGTTTATTTGGGATTGATATCAGGCAAAGTGTAACCTAGAATATTCTATTTGTCGTTTTCAGATGATGACCTCTTTACATTACACTGTTTCAGTTTGTGCACACAGTCTAAGATTTATTAAAAAATACACATTTGAACACTGGAGCCCTCCTCCCTTAAGTCTTCGAGGACTCTTGTGAGGTAGTTGTCCAGGCATTCTTACTTAAAATGTATTTCTCCAATAGATATTATTTAGCATCTGCCACAGTAACTAGTGTACAAGAAAGTTTACATAATATGTAATCCTGCTCCCTCACAAATAAACAACAATTTTTAATGTTTTTTTTATTAACAGTTGTACCATAACTACCTATGATACCATTTAAATGTTGCTATGACTTGTTTTATTCTTATGTTATTTCTTATTGTCAGACACTTTTCACACAGTTTTATTCTTACTTGGGTTTGCTTCCCTTAGTCTCTATTTGTTTATTACTGAGTGGAAGCTTATAGGGTCACAGAATGAAAATCTAGAAGGTATCTGAGGAAGCCATTCAGGCTATTTCCTGGCTCAAAGGCAAAATCAACTGTCATTAAACTGATAGTTAGGCATCTGACCTGGAAGATATTAGAATTCTTCAATATCTTTACAGTCAGGACAGTTTTCATAAAATATAGTGTATGTTTTCCCATCCCTCAAGACTCTTGCTTACTCTTTTCCCATTAAGAAGACAGCTGCTAATACTCCTTCTATGGGAACCTTTCCTGTGTTTGCTGACTACTATGATGTCTCTTCATTGTCCTCTTTACACTAGACAGTCTCTGTGTTAATAGTCTTTGGGATTCCAGTAGTGCACATCACTTGAAGTGTGGTGCCCAAACCTCTGCACAGGATGCAAGCTGAGGCCTGTCAGGGATACCTTGTCAGACTTAGAACATAGTCTGCCATCTTAGTGATGGGATTCCATTTATTGCATTCATTTTTCTTACAGGAGTGACAGTATGTATTGATCCATAATGCCCAAATCCCTTTCTTAAGAGCTGCTGTTTTAGGAAGTCGTTCCTCAGCTTGTGCTTGCACAGCTGATTGTTCCTACTCAAGTAATTTGCATCCATTGCTTTATTTGAAACCACTGCTCCAATTTATCAAAATCTTTTAAAATTATAGTCCTCTATTCCAAAATATTCGTTCCTTACCTATACTCAGATCTCAATCAATAATTTAAAGAAGAAATTGGAAAGGAAAGTTTGCATTTGATTGTCTAGGTCTTAAAACAAATCCTGAACAATTGCACACTAAAGCCAGGCAATTTGGAAATTACATTCTTACAGTTTGTCTATTAATAACTTTTTTAGCATATTTTTGGGGTATGATTTTCCAGTGCATAAACATATTGGTACTTATAGAAGTTTAAATTTACTGCCTTAATGGTTTTGATGATTGTAGTCTATTTCTTTTATAGTAATATTTAAAGTTCTACATAACTAAGAATTGCTGAGACTAGTGGATTTTGTTTCAAGATTTATGATAGTCCTTAGCTCTTGACATTCTTAATGGAATGGTATGTTTGATTAATGTAACTGTTAAAAGCATGCAAATCTGTCATTCTTTTCATGAAAAATGTGTTTTTTGTACATCTTTTCTGTTCAAGTTTATTTTGTAGTGTCAACATTCATTGTCTGTCTGTAATTTTCAAAGTAGCACTCCCTAAAGCTCCTACTATTCATAAGCAAAAAAAAACTTCATTTTGACTTCATTTTTCTTTTAGAGATTAATTAGTTCTGTTGCCCTTTCTTTTGACCATTTTAATTCTTTGGAAACAGCACATGCAGTCCTACTAGGCTTATTTCTCATCAAACACTTCCAAAGCCATATATGACTTCTTAATTCAAAAGGCATCTGCTAATGGAAACATTGAGATGAGCAGAACAGAGCATTAGCTAAGGAGTTCTGGAAACAAAAGGATGGTAGAAAGAACACACTGATCAGAAAACTTCTTTTCTACCACTAGCCACACTATCTGTACAAAAATGTATTTATTTTTCCAACCAAAGCATTTTAATTTTAAAAAAATACAAAATGCTGATAGAATTACAAGGCACATCATTACTCAGTTGAAGTAACAAATTGTCTGATTTAAAATATACATAGGATGTGAAGTTTAATTTGATATACATCTAGAACTGTAAAAACCTCCTAAATTTTTTTATATGGTAAAAAACATGTTTTGCTTACAAGTTCTGTGAATGGTTTACCTAAATAAAAGTATTTGTCTATATATAGCTTTAAAAGATTCTTTGTCTTAAGTCTTTTCCCTTAGCAGAATGTAGGCCCAGCATCCTGTTCAGTTGAATCCTAAAAGTGTCCAATGTTGAGGAATATACCACTTCCTTGGGGAGATTATTCCAATGGCTGATTGTTCTTGTCGTGAAAAATTTAGCTCTTGTGTCCAATAAGAATCTTCCCAGGAGTAATTTGTACCCATTACCCCTCTTTTCCATGTGACTCCTTGTAAAAAGGGAGCCTCCAGGTTCTTTGTAGCCACCCTATCAATATGGGAACATGGTGATAAGGTCTCTCTGAAGCCGCCTTTTCTGAAGGCTGAACAAACCCAATTCTCTCAGCCTTTCCTCATACGGCAGGCTTCCCAGTCTTTTGTTCATCTTGGTGGCCCTTCTCTGGACCCTCTCCAGCCTGTCCACTTCTGTTTTGCATAGTGGGGACCAGAACTGAATGCAATATTCCAGGTATGGCCTGACAAGCACTGAGTAGAGTGGGATTTATGACTTCTTTATCTCTGCTGGTGATGCCCTTGTTGATGCAACCCAGCATCCTGTTGGCCGCCTTGGCCACTGCAGCACACTGCTCACTCATATTGAGCTTGTTGTCCACCAGGTCCCCTGTGTCCCTTTCCACAGAGCTGCTTCTCAGCCGGGTAGATCCGAGGCTGTGATGCACTCCTGGATTATGGTTTCCCAGGGACAAAACCTTACACTTGTCATTGTTGAACTTCATAACGTTCTTGTTAGCCCACTCTTCCAGCCTGTCGAGGTCTTCCTGTAGGGTGGCTGTCCCTTCCAAAGTGTCCGCTTCCCCACTCAATTTGGTATCATCAGCAAACTTAATCAGGCTACACTTGATCCCATCATCCAGATCACTTACAAAGATACTAAAGAGTGTTGGGCCCAGTATTGATCCCTGGGGGATCACACTTGTGGCAGGTTGCCAGTTTGAAAAGGAGCTACTTACCACCACTCTCTGGGTGTTGCCCATCAGCCAGTTCCCCACCCACCGCATGGACCACTTGTCCAGACTCTAATGCATCAGTTTCTCTAGGAGGAGCCGTGGGAAACTGTATTGAAAGCCTCGGGGAAATCCAGGCAGACGGTGTCCACCACTAGCCCCACGTGAACTGAGCAGGTTACTTTGTTGTAGAAGGCGATCAGGTTTGTCAAGCACAATTTTGAATGCATTTCTTGAGGTCATAGCCTTTAGCTTTACTTCTGCTCAGGAATTGATGAGATACTGAAAAAGACAGGAAAATTATGCAACAGCAACAAATTTACAAGTTGCATTTTATGCTTCAGATTACAGGATGGTGCAGGTTTCAGGCTATCATTTGGTAACTGCAGTCTTCAGGATGACTGCCTGAAAACTACTGAATCCACCTGAAAGCTGGATTAAAACTAATGATTTGGACAAAAAGCAAGATCCTGAGATGAGAGATAGCACTTGTCAGTATTTCGGGATTTGCTGAGAGGACTTAGCCACTAAAATGGAAACTTGTTTTATCGCAAAGGTCACCAAATCTGCCTGTGAATTGATGGATTTGCATTTTTAGAGCCAAAGACACCTGGTTATATAAAAGCTTTGATATCATTGGTATATTAGTTTGTGAAATTAATTTAACGGTACTTGCAGTATAGAAAACCAGGATTTAGTCTGCAGGACTACCAAAACCAGATAAAATATCAAGAAAGCAGAAACATTGTGTGAGAGGCTTTGCTCGCATAGTTCCTTTAGCTGCTCCTAAGTATTCCCAGCCTTGTCTGCTGTTCTTGTCAGCAGTGAGGTTGTAGACTATGCATACTTGTGTGTAGTAGGTTTTCTGTCAAGCTGCCAGAGCTGTGTTCAAGAAGAAAAGAGGGTACTAACAGTGATTTTAGCAGTTTAAATGGTAGAAAAAACTGAATATATATGTAATAGGGTAAAAGACTTTGCTCTGCATCTTGTACAGTTCCTCTTGCTCAAACCTCATATAGGTTGCCCAGGACCGTGTCCAGATGGACTTGAATATCTCCAAGGAGGGAGATTCCACCACCTCTTCAGGCAACCTGTACAAGTGCTCGATCACTCTCACAGTAAAAAAAAGTTTTGTGATGTTAGGAGGAACCTGTGTTTCCATTTGTGCCCATTGCCTCCCGTCCCTTCACTGGGCACAACTGGAAAGAGTCTGGCTCCATCCTCTTTACACCCTCCCTTCAAATATTTGTACATATTGATGAGATCCCCCCCAGGGCCTTCTCTGCTCCAGGCTGAACAGTCCCAGCTCTCTCAATCTTTCGTCATATGAGAGAAGCTCTAGGCCCTCCATGGCCCTTCATTGGACTCTTTCCAGTACAACCATGTCTCTCTTGTACTGAGGAGCCCAGAACTGAACACAGTACTATATCTGCAACCCCACCAGTGCTAAGTAGAGGGGAAGGATCATCTCCCTGGACTTGCTGTTGGCACTCCTATTGCAGCTCAGGATACCATTAGCTTTCTTTGCCACAAGAGCACCTTGCTGGCTGATGTTCAGCTTTGTGTCCACCAGGGCTCCCAGGGCCTTTTCTACAAAGCTCCTTTCTAGCTGGTTGGCCCCCAGCATGTATTGGGACATGGTGTTGTTGCTCCCCAGGTGTGGGACTTTGCACTTCTCCTTGTTGAACTTCCTGAGATTCCTGTGGGCCCATTTTTCCAGCCTGTCCCGGTGGGCGGGAAGCACAACCTTCTGGCATATCAACCACTCCTCCCTGTCTTGTCTTATCAGCAAACTTTTTGAGGGTGTACTCTTCCTCATTATCCAGATCATTTATGAAGTGATATTGTTGCCTCAAAATACATCAGAGATCACCATCAAACAAGAGAAGTAAGACTACATCTCAAAGATCAGATTGCTAGAATTTTTTTAACACTATAAATATGGAAGTCATGATTTTATTGTTTTGTCCTAGTATAAATATTTAGAAATACTATTTCATTAGTGGGAATGATTTAATTAACTTGTAAGGGGAATTTGGTGCAGTTAGAATACCAGCCATATAAATTAGTACCTAAGCTAGTAGGACTGAAGAATAGGGTGCAGTAGCTAGTATCAGAGAGATTTGGACTCAAGCTTTGAGGTGGATCAAGACTGACCCTTCTACTGCTTGGAGAATATGATGCGAAGAGACAAATTTAATTTGTGTTACTGTTAAAAAAAACTTTTAAAAATTCTTGATGTTTTATTGACATAGTTATTTTTCATTCTCACTGTTGTCATCTGAAGAATTATTGAAGTAGTTACACTACTTTTTTTTTTTTCCCCACCAGTAAATGTGTTATAGTTATTTTTCAACCCTTGAAAAATTTCCAGTTTTTCAATCATATTACAATGGGCTTGCTGTTCTAAGGGCTTGATTAATGTATACTGAGAATAATAATTATTATGTTAATATTTGCATCGCCCAGTAAATTTTTATCATCCGTGTTTATAGAGGCCCTTTCACTTGAATGCATTTCAGATTCCTGAACACTGCTAACTGGCTTAGATACATAGGAAGACTAAAATTTCCATAAAATAGACTCTTCTGTTGCTCATAAAATAATAATATTTATTAACACTGCTGATTTCTGTCAAACAAATTCTTTTCTCTTTCAGTCTAAAAATGATTTTAATTTGTATTTCAAATACTTTGTCTGATGAAGCTTGTGATTTCAAAAGGTACTTAAACATTGATAACAATGTTTAATGTGCTCTGTAAATTCTGGGTGTATTCAAGATTAGTTGTCATTATTATTTCAGAGCTGTTGATGAAAAATGTGAGAAATAGCAAAGAATTCTGTTTCTTCTATAATTCTTTCCACTTCCACATGAATTTCACTTACATCTACCCTCATTCCAAGGAAAAAAAGATTTTTTACAGTTTTGTAATTGGTAATGCAAAGTAATGAAAATTTAAATGAAAGCAATTTTTATTTCTTCACACTTGGAGACATAAAAATCAGAGCCAAACATGATATCTTTTCTCATTCTCAGCCTTAACACAATGCTTTTGTCAAGGCTGCAAGTAAGCAGAGGTGATAGAGCTCTTTAGAAAGTGTTTTAATTTTTTTTCTTGATGTCTTAGTAACATGTTTCAGTACAGCTGCTTAGTACAGTATAACTGAGCCTACAGCTCTTACCAAAATTATTCTAATTTTTTCAGCTGTTTTTAATGTGTGTTTATAAGGAGGTATCTGATGGATTGATTATAAAGCATAGTTTGACGTGATTCTGATTGCCCAATTTTATGGGAACTGTTATGTAACACTCACCTCTGTTTAAATTACTTCAGCTACTTCATGACAGCCCTAAGATTGCAAAATAGACACTTCATCTGTAAAGTGATGAAGCAAGTTTCAGAATCAGTGCTACAAAATAAAGCAGGGAACCACCTCCTAGGTTTTTTCCATGATTTGTTTGCAATATAAGCATTTCTTTTATGTTGATATTTGGAAGAAATTAACCTTTTTTTGTCTTACTGTTTCAGCCATGTCCTTCAGGGGCCCGTGATTTTCGAGAAAAGCAATGTGCAGATTTTGACAATATGCCTTTCCGGGGAAAGTATTATAACTGGAAGCCCTACACTGGAGGTAATGGTTAGCTTTGCAAAAATGTTATCATATGTGAAGTATTCAAAATTACATAAATGCTGTATAGAGAGTAATGTTTGTAAATGGAAAGCTTTGACTGAGATATAGTGAGCTAAGTTTGCTAAGCTTGTACTTTTGAACAGTCAATTGCTGAAAATGTTGCAGAAGAGTCATCTCTATTCTGGTAGAATTTTGGTTTACTGTGAAGGGGAGTGAGCATCATTTTAGGGACTCCACTTGAAAAATCTGGAGCCCCTCTTCACCTGCAGTTACAATAAAATTAGAGATTCCATAGGAAATCTGTAAAAAAAAACCCCTCACAATAAATTTTCCTTTCTTAAGGTCAGAGTATTAGCAAAAGGAGAAAGAAGTGAAAGCATTTATAAGAGTCCCTAAAGACTACTTCAGTAATTATAAATAATTGCACTGTGCAATACAAGGGTATTTTGCAGCAGGGAAGAGGGCTGTAATTTCTTTTTCTCTTTGAGACAGTTTAATCAAGTTTAGTTACGTTTCTGTTGTAATTCAAAGTTTGTAGGTTGCCCTTTTATTATTTTGGTTTTTCCTGTTCTAAAACCTGAGTGAATTAGTCCATGTTCCCCTTGTGTTTTTGTATTTTATTGACTTGAATGGTTTTACTCTTAGTTTTTTAGATTAAAAGCCTAAAAAGGGTCATTGTGATCATGTGGTCTAAGCTGTAGTGTAACTCAGTAGGACTAAATTCCTAACTGAAATAGTTTGATCTTGGTTTTGAAATTTACCCTGTTATACTTCTAGCACTACATTCTTTTGTTATTCTTGTTTTTCAAATGGTGAAGTGGTATCCTTATTGTTTTAAATTGTTCAATAATCATTAGGGTTGTGTTAACATTATGGAATCGTTATGGAGCCAGCCAACCTTGCCATATCTTACTATGCGAAATAATCTTTTTTGCAAGAAAGAAGAATCAAGTAGAGAAATCAATAAAGGGAAGTTAAATAAAGTGTATACATTATATGTGTCAGGTATGAGATAAGCTTATAAATTTCAGATCTGCTTATGCATACATATTTTTTAACTAATTGTTAACTTTTCAAGATTTCTGTTGGGTTTTTTTTTTCATTCGTTTTTGTTGTCCAGGTGGGGTTAAACCATGTGCATTAAACTGCTTGGCTGAAGGTTATAATTTTTACACTGAACGTGCTCCTGCAGTAATAGATGGGACTCAGTGCAATGCTGATTCACTGGATATCTGTATCAATGGAGAATGCAAGGTTACAAATGTTTTATAAAGTACTTATGGATTACTTTGTTGTGTCTGCTATCTCCTACATTTAATTGCAGTACTTGTTTGTTACTTATATGAAATGGAAATGTTGACAGGTCAAGTTGTTAATGAAAGAGTAAGACTGAGGAAAAAAAAGATAAAAACGATATTGCATAAATGAGACAAATTGTTTGAATTTCAGTAGCTTCTCACAGGCTTTCATAGAATCCTTCATTTTGTCTTCCTTTTTCTTGCTTTATGGTTTATGTTGAGGAATTGATGGAAAGGGCAACAGGAGATAAACAGATTCTTTGCACTGTTCCAAGGCCTGTTCCATCTTTCCAATTAGAACACCACTCTGGCTGAAAAACAGTAAATGTGAACATACTAATCTAAAACTAATGTTTGTCTCTAGCTTGTTCAACTCTGCTGTTAATGTAATTGAAACAGAAAGTTGTCACTATTGCTCTGTAGCAAAAAAAAAAAGCGTATAATGATACAAGTATTTGCCATTTACTAAAAATCTGATTATCTTTTAAGATTCCTATAGAACTGAATTACATAAATTTGCATAGAATTGGAGGTCTGTGCCATACTTTTGGTTATATACATCCCACTGCCTCTTCAGTTTAGCAGTGTTTAATTATGTGCTTAAGTCTAGGCATCTAAATAGTGCTGGTGACTCTAAAAATTATTTGATTTCACTGAAACCACTAACATAACTAAAGGTTAACCCCATGTTTTGCTAAACTGAGGGCTGAAGATGTATGTTTATTGAATAACATGATGAGATCAAAAGCATTTGTCATATATTAGTAAACTAATGGAAAAAAAAGCACAAGAAATGACCTGTGGAATTCTGGTGTACTTTATACATAAGAAGATTTTAGTAGTCCTGAGAAATCTTCTAAAACTAATAATCAGACTAAAACTCAACTCGAGAATGAGCTATATAATAAAGTTGGGCCTCCGTCTTGGTGAATCAGAAAGTCAAAATGCAAATGGTTAGAATAATACTATTTTGTAAATTACTTAAAGTGTTTTAACTTCTCTTTTGACCTGTGTATTACTTGTTTACAACATGGTAGATAATATTGCTAGACAGTAAACAAAGTTATGTAGCTGCCTCCTTTTTTGTATATATCCTGGAAAAAATTGGCAAGCTGCAATGTTCATTCTCTGTGTTTTTTTTTTTTAAGGATCCAGCTGTCTCTTTTTCATTAGCTTTGTAATAGGGTTGAATCAATAAGTTATAGGGAGCTAATCATTGTTCACTGTACATAGATTTCTCAAGTAGATTATCAAAAATGTAATGTACTGTGCTTTTTATGATCAGTTATAGACATCTCTTTTTTCCAAAGTCTTTTGAATCCTATCTAATACAACATGTAATTCAGCCTTTCACTATTTCATTCTGCTTTCATTCTTACAGTGAAGTCATTTACACTTTACATTCAAACTTATGAAAATAATTGCAAGTTTTGCCTGGAGGATGTGGAAATACAGTCTATGAAGCTGTAAATGCCTTTGGGAACAATAATACTATTTATGATGCATAAATGTTTGAGGAAAACATAGCAGATGTTTAGTTTAACAAAGCAATATAGGTGGAACAGAGTGAGCTGGTTTTATTACATAAAAACATCACCATTTATCAATAACTAGTAATTACATTGTTTGTAAACCACTGTGACATCACTTCCTGAAAGTCACAGTAAAAATACAAAGTACTTACTAATCAAGTCTTGGTAACAACCCAAAATGTGGATTGTTCTTGTTTCTGATTTTTTTTTTTTCCTGGTAAGTGAAAATCCACTTATGGTAACAGCTATCAAAAACAGAGTAGATAGAAAAAAGAACTGAGTATCACAAACTTGAGAGAAACACTTCAAAAAAATGACAAAGATAGTGGTGCAACACCATCATCCTGTTAAAGTGTTTGTTCTTATCTGTTCTTAGCATGTAGGTTGTGATAATATTTTGGGGTCTGATGCTAAGGAAGATAGATGTCGTGTTTGTGGAGGAGATGGGAGTACATGTGAAGCCATTGAAGGTTTCTTCAATGATTCATTGCCCAGAGGAGGTATGCACATATATTTCCATTCCATTGCACAGTGCTTTTAGATGACTCTTTAGAAAATAACAGTGCTGCATTGATTTCCAGTACAGCATTGCTGCTGGCCATTCACGTAGACTCCTTTTGCCTCGTTGTTTCCTTTTTCTGTATTAGTTTGGATTTATGTCAAATACAGCAATATGTTTCATTACTGAACACTTAGTTCTTACGGTCTATAATGCACTTAAAATAAGTTGGTGTGGTTTTTTTTTTTTTTATTTAGTTATGGTGGTGTAGTAAGAGTAATGTCATGTATGATTTTAATTTTTATGGTAGAATCTGATATTTAGTCATACATGAAATTTTAGAATAGAAATAATCGGAAATGTCTCTTAAATTCATCTTATTAAGAACTCAGGAAGTGTATATGGGCAATTAGTTTAAAGCTTAGCTCAAAAAAGACAATATTAAGTGTTGCAATCTTAGTGTTACCAGGTTTGGACTCCAGAATACAGGAAAAGGACTGATGCTCTGGAGTCAATTCAGTTCAGTGAGGGACCACTAAGATTACTGGGGTCTGGAGCACTTGCCCCCTTGTGAGGAGAGGCTGAGAGAACTGCTCATACTTAGCCTGGAGAAGAGTAGGTTTGTGGGGATCTAGTATCAGTCTTCCAATATCTATGAGGAGGTTATGGAGAAGACAGAGCCAGGCTCTTCACAGTGGTGGGTACATGGTGGGACAAGAGACAGTGGCTATAAACTGAAACAAGTCAGCTACTGACTGAATGGAAGGAAAAAATTTTCCCCAGGAGGACAGTCCAGTGGATCAGGTTGCCCAGAAAGGTTGTACAGTTTCCATCTTTGGAGTTTTTCACAACCCAGCAGGATAGAGCACTGAGTAATTTTTCTGATCAACTAGCTGACCGTGCTTGTAGCAGGATGTTGAATTAAATGTCTGTCTGAGGTCCTCTCCAAGCTGAATTATCCTATGATCCTAAGTTCATTTTATACATTAATTATTTGCGATACATTGTTGAAAAGGCTTTATAAGCACTTAAATAAAGGAATTCCTGACTACATGGTAAGTTCTTGCTATCACTTTCAAATTTTGTGTGAAATTTAAAGAGTTTTCCTTTATATCACTTGAAAGCAAATGTTCAAGTACATTTGAATCCCATGTCTCATACTAATTTTTAGTAGTAAATAATTTATTAATTATTAGTTTCATGAGTAATATTGATTAACATAAACAAGAACAAATAAAATTTACCTTTGTCTTACAGGCTACATGGAAGTGATTCAAATTCCCAGAGGTTCTGTGCACATTGAAATAAGAGAAGTGGCAATGTCAAAGAATTACATTGGTAAGAGCATGGTTTAAGTAGCAGACTGTAATTAAGTCAGAATTTATGTTGTGATTTGAAGGTACATTTTCTGGTTTGGCCAAATGATACATATAGTAGAAGCAGCAGAGGGAATTGTTAGCTGTTAATATTAGGTTGTGATCATATAGTTGCAGCAGTTGGTTAGGATGTATTCTGTTGAATGGAGCTGATGAAATACATCATGTAATTCCTCCTTGTCCATTCAGTGTGAAATCAGTTTAACTTCACTATAGTTAGAGTGTCAGACTTGAGCTGAAGTGGGTGAGGAACACTCAAATGATCTACTGTCCCACTCTGAGGTACTGTCTTCCATCTGGGAAGTCTCTGATTTTGGGGGATTATGCCATTGTAAAACATGATTTTATTCTTGGAATGTTTATTTGTCAACAGCCGTAGTTACTTAAATGCTAACAATACCGTCTCCTTATCTTAAGGCAATTTAATGTATTAATTCCACAGTGTTTCTGTGTTGCTGTGTTGTAGGGCCTAGATACCATCCCTGTTTTATAGATAAGGAAAATGAGGTGCAAAAAACCTAGGTGCTTAATTGAGATGATTCAGGAAACCTGCTGTAAAGCACAGAATTAAATTAAAATTCCCAGATTTCTTTAGAGACTCTGTTAAATTCACTTTCTGTTTTTTTTTTAATACTGATATGTACAAATCTGGCTTCGTTGAACTCAAGACAACATGCAGTTCTGAATGTCTCTGTAGCCTGCTTTGTGCAGCAGTCTGTCCACAGTAGTGCAAGAACACCCATTTCTTAGTCAAAAATTAATCTGTTTTGGATTAGTTATTTTAGCTGATTAGTTGTACAGCAGAATAACAGATTAACACAACCAAAAGCTATTACCCGTTTAGGCTGAACAGCAGCTGTTGAAAGTACTTTTGTCAGTCAGTACTCTATGTAGTTGGTATACATAATACTAATGTGTTGGAAAGGATTATGATGCCTGTGTTAGAAGGGCAATTATCCTAGGTACATTAATTCCTAAATTGATTATATTGATAATAATGGTACCTTTTACTGTTGGATGCCTACTTTTCTTTCTGCTGCCCCCACCCTTCTGTAATTCAGCATACAATCAATCTTCCTCCTTTCTTCAGGAATAATAACACCACTACACCAGCAGTATAGTGCTTATTCTTCTTTCAGCATCACACTCCCTGTGGCCCCTCCTCCACATCAAAATATACTGTGGATAAGGTTGCTCATATATCCTATGCTGACATTTCAAACAGAGGTGGTGGGAGAGAGCCCTGCCGAGAAGGACTTGGGGGTACTGATGAAAAGCTGGACATGAGCCGGCAATGTGCGCTGGCAGCCCAGAAGGCCAACCGTACTTTGGGCTGCATCAGGAGAAGTGTGGCCAGCAGGTCAAGGGAGGTGATTCTGCCCCTCTGCTCTGGTGAGACCTCACCTGGAGTCCTGCATCCAGCTCTGGGGCCCTCAGCACACAAAGAACATGGAACTGTTGGAGCATGTCCAGAGGCGGCCACAAAAATCATCCAAGGGCTGGAGCCCCTCTCCTGTGAGGAAAGGCTGAGAGAGTTGGGGTTGTTCAGCCTGGAGAAGAGAACACTGGAGCAAGACCTGATTGTGGCCTTTCGGTACTTAAAGGGGGCCTATAGGAAAGATGGGGACAATCTTTTTAGTAGGGCCTGCTGTGGTAGGACAAGGGGTGATGGTTTTAAACTGAAGCAGGGGAGGTTTAGACTGGGTATAAGGAAGAAATTCTTTACAGTGAGGGTGGTGCAACACTGGAATGGGTTGCCCAGAGAGGTAGTGGAGGCCCCATCCCTGGGAACACTCCAGGCCAGGTTGGACGGGGCTCTGAGCAACCTGATCTGGTAACAGTGTCCCTGCTCACTGCAGGGGGGTTGGACTAGATGACCTCTAGGGGTCCCTTCCAACACAAAACATTCTATGATTCTATATGATTCTGTGATAAAATGTATCTTATCATGGCTGTTTTCTGCTAAGAACTATTCCACGGGCAGCTGAAAACCAGAACAAAAAAGATAACTTCTAGCTACTACAATTAACTTGTTACTCCTCTATTTTATAAGCAGAGGAAAGTGATCTGGAAAAGCATTTAGATTGGCACCATCTGTATAAAATGTATGAAAAATGTGAATTTTTTGGCTTAAATAAAAAATACAGCCAACTTCATTGGTATTTAATCTGGTAACAGGTCTAAAAATGTAAAGTGATACATAAACACTTTTTTAATATGCTCGTCACAATTTCAAGGGGTTTCCTGAGTTTTGGGCTCTCTCCTCACTACCTTGCTTCATGCCACAGGAGCCATGACTACACAAATGGGGGATTCCTCTTCTTCACTAGTTTCTTCTGTTTCTGACTTTCAGAGATGCCATTATATCCTAATGAAAGATAATCTTACTAGGTCACAGAAGCCATTTAATTTTGTGATGGGATGTTTTCCTCTGTGAGTGTGAACCACATCACTATTTTAGGATCACCAGTTTCTGGGCAAAGAATGCTTCGAATTTGTCTTCTCCCTTAAAAGAACTATACAAGCACAATGGCAGTTAAAAATAAGTTTATTATGTTAAAATACATACCTTAAAGGTGTTGTTTTATGGATATTTCTTCAGTGGCAGTGTCAACTTCGCAGGTCCTTCCCCGTCTTTATGGAGTTCCCTCTGTTTTTCCAGAACAGCTGTTTGTGTAGCCACACCACGAACCAGATTAGAGAACTGATTCAGCTGAAAGTAACCTTTCACACGTAGTGCTATATTTTTTTTTATGTGCACTTCTGTCAAATATGCGACCACAGTCTAAGAAATCAATTTCTCTGGGAGTGTACAAAAAAAGGCTGTCACACTGGCTTCAAAGTTCTTCTTTGCTCACTTCAGTTAGCAGGCTTTCAAACTAACTTGCAACAAAGAACCCATGGTTCTTTAAACTAAGATCTCGTTCTTTTGCAAGCCATGGCCTTAAATGTAGGCTGCAGTTAGACATTTGGCAATTCACTTAGCTCAATCAGCACCTGTCTCCCCCCCCCGTCTCTGTCAGGTCATTTCGGCACCAGTATCACTCCTAGTGTTGTGATAGCAAAAGCATGCTTCTGAAGCTGCATAAATAATGCAGTATTTTAAACTGATCTGTCCAACAAATAACCAGCAACAACAAAATTGCCTGTTTTCAGAGCTGCTGAAAAGATGTGTGTTTAGTAATGCTGTTACCTTCCCTTAAATGGCTTGATCCAGGGTGACATCTTCCCTTATGCAACAGGGTGTTGTGTGCTAATTTTCTGTGGGCTTCCTGCATTCCCACGTTCTTATAAGCGATTTGATTAGAACATTAACCTGCTCCTTCTGTCTCATATGCTAGTAGCATTATGCCACTGCATCATCATTGCCATATAATTATAATATTGGAATGCTATTCACAACTGTGTGGCCTTCACCTGTGTGTAACAACTGACATTAGGTAAATCTATTTATAGACTGCAAATGCATTTTTCTTTGGCAGTCAGACAGGTAAAAAATGAACTGTGTTCCTTCTGGATATACCTTAGTTTAAGTGTATATAGCGTACATGCAATTTCAGAATTATTATGTAAACATGTATGAGAATGTTTGTTCCCCTGTGCTCATATATATGTCTCGTTTGTTGTTGTTTATATGTCTCAAATAATATAAATAAAGAATTAATTTCATTATTTAATCTTAGTAGATACTAGACATACTGCTAAGAGAATGTTTGGGATTGAGTGGCACAGTAAGAGAGAGTTTACTATGTGTCGGTAACTTTGGGACATCCTGTGACCATCTTTGAATTAAGCTAGATTTTGTAAAAGCAAGATGGATAGAAGTTTTGGCTATGTGGAAATGGGACCACTGATAAAACAAAATACTGATATTCAGCTGTAAAATAGTTATTTCATATACCTGTGTAAAATAGATAGCGAAGTACTGTTCCTTTCTTTAGTACAATATGGCTTGCAATTTGTCTTGTTCTCCTGTGCTCACTGTTTTTACCATCTCCTCCTTTTACTACAAAACCTATATAGACAATAAGGGATGTGAATTCTTTGAGAATTCCAGATAACTGTATGTGTCAGAGCTATTTTTTTTGCTCAAAGCACATGAGTATTTCCAAAGTAAATCCAGGGAAGTCAATGGAATAAGATTTAAGCTATGGAAAGGCGTTCCTTTTCAGACCTTATGGCGCTGATGGAAATGGTTACTAATCCCTGCTGAATATGGCTGTCACCAACAGAACATTCCTGCATCTCCAACAATCTCCTGTTTATATGAATGCTCTATGATCTGTTTTAGAAAATTTGGGCATCATTGAGACATTTTCCCCGTTTAAGGTAGACCATCTGTGCACACAGATGTAGTTGAGAAAAAAACTTGATCATAAGTTGTCGTATTCCTTGTGATTGTTTGTTCCCTATCCAGTAAAGTCAGTTATTTGTCTCAACAAAAAATGACATGGCTGTTTGATCATGTACTTCCAACCATCATTTTGCCTTTAAGAACGTGTTTTATTTAAAGTAAATATGAATGCTGAATAACTTGGTAATCTTCACCTTAGGTCAAAATCATTAAAACACCTTGAGATACAAATAGTTTCTTTTAGAAAAATTAAAATTTAAATAAATCCCTGAATTATACATGCTTGTCCAGCCTAATTGGCTAGCTAAGAAATTTATGTTTTATCTAAAGTACTTTTATGGTTTAAGGCTGTAAACTAGGAATAATAAAATATCAGATTAATTAGGTAGCATTTGGGTTTGTAGTAGAAATATCTTGGATTTATGCTTTAAGAAGGAAAAAAAACCAACAGTGGGCAAAAGGCAACAAAGCGAGATCTGATTGGCACCATGTGTCAGACTCAATGTTCCTTCTTTTTTTTCCTCTGCATATTATCTGAGATACCTATTCCATGCCCCAACTTCTTAATTTAAAGATTAGATTGGTTATTAGTTATACATTTGAGACCTACATGTCTTATGCAGAATAGTATACATTGTACATGGGCTTTGTTTTGAAGTTGAAGATACATTGCAAGTTGCATAAGGCATTCTAGTTTGTTCCATACAGCATCTGCATGTTGAAATCTGAAAAGTATATCTGCACATTGAAGATTATTGCAAAGGCAGTATTGTCCAACTGTATGAGGGATATTTTGACCAGGGCTAGAGAAAAGGCTTTACATTGCTTGAAAAAATAGTGATACTGAGTTGAAGTTCACATATTTCTAACAGATTAGTAGATTAATTTGCAATGGCTTCTCCATTATAAATGCTGCTTCCAATTTTTAGGTGGCTTGTATTTTTTTTTAAGCTTTAAAATCAGAAGAGGATGACTACTATATTAATGGTGCCTGGACTATTGACTGGCCAAGAAAGTTTGATGTTGCTGGAACAGCTTTCCATTACAAGAGGCCAACAGATGAACCAGAGTCCTTGGAAGCACTAGGCCCTACTTCAGAAAATCTCATAGTCATGGTAAAGCTGTAATTAATATATTTCCTAAACTTGAAATGTGTATTTGTGTTCTGAGAAAAGACAAGGCCATGAATGAAGTCTAACATGATAATATATTCTTAGCAACAGAAAGGAAAAGCTTGATAGAGAATCAAAGGCTAGTGTTGGACTGGTAGTGTTGGACAACAGTGAGTATGAACAAAAACTCATGATGATTGTTGCACTTCCGTCTATGTCACCTGCAGTGATATGGCTACAGTGAGAGTTTTGATACTCCTTTAAAGGAATCACAGGTGTGATTCCACCAAGCTAATGCTATTGGCCACTGCATTAGGGGAAAACAATGACCTCAGCAACAGTCTATTGCCGTTTCTTTTTTTGCGATTATTATAGTCACTAGAAGTACAAACAAGAGCAGAGCTAAGTTCATAACTGCTATGTAGGTAGCTCCTCACAAGATTTCAGTGAGGACCGTTGCATGTTCGCACAGTAATGTCCTTACCCAACTTTGACCTTACATAATTATTCAGCTGTCAAGTTAATTTCCATTAAGACGTTAATTTTATGAAAACTTTTTAGAACAATTGCATTAAGAATAAAGAAATTATAAAGTTGTGTTAAGGGGCAGGAAAAAAGACAAAGCTCACCTTAAACAATAATACTTTTATTTTGTGTATGTTTTAAAAGTTAGTCCAGATTCTTTTGGGAATACCTAAAAGAACTACTATGGCTTCCTTTATTATTTTTTTTTCCTTCCATAGGACATAACACATACCTAGATTAAATGTCACTCTAGTTGCCCGCTGCTTGCCTGTTTTAATGGTATAACCAGTTGTTTTCAACTACAGATTCTGCTGCAGGAACAAAATTTGGGTATAAGATATAAATTCAATGTTCCCATCTCTCGCACTGGCAGTGGAGACAATGAAGTTGGCTTTTCATGGAATCATCTACCTTGGTCAGAATGTTCTGCAACTTGTGCTGGAGGTAAGACACCAGGCAGTCAAGCTATGGGTAAACTGAATTGCAAGATACACTTTACTACATGATTATCTAGGTAACTAATTGAAAACATTTCTTTCAGACATGCTTCAAACTTTAATTTAATGAAAGAACATTTGTTTTATCACAATGGATTTTGTTGTTTTCAAGTACATTTAATATGTTCAGATGTTTTTGTTAAATACAATATATCGTGGCACAGTGTCTCTCTCTCAGCTGATGCTTCTTCTGAGATTCTCTTGAGGTTGGTATATTCGCTTTTCACAGGAGCTTTTTTGATAAAGGACATCAGAAGTTTTAAGTAAGGACATTAAAAACCAGAAGGCAAATAAGGCAACTGTAAATAAAGAGATGTGTCTTCCTGTGTTTGTAGGTATGCTTCACATGATCCTAGTCATCCCTCCTATCCTCCAGCCACCAAAGTTTAGGATGCATACTGGCAACTCCTCTGTAGCAGATGCTAACAACTGGACTATACTTCTCAGCCCATAGCAGTATCTAAGAATTGTTGCCTTTTGGCAGCGGTGGGGGATTTGTAGGTTGTCCCATGTGATTCATCATGGGTGCCTTTTGCCCACAATTTACTATATTCCTAATCCTCCCTCTAGTGGCCATCAATGCAATTCTTTACCTCTGACTGGGAGAGCAGGACAGTTGGCTTCCTTCAAAGCCAACACCATTGGTGCTGCAAGGACTGGTGAGTAGAAGTGCTGTGTGAACAGTATCTTTCTTCTCTCTGGAGACTGAATGCATCATCTCCCCAACATACCTCAGTTTCAGAAGATACCGAAGAGCACTTTAAATCCACCTCAGAATTTCAGTTTTCCACTGTACTGTTCCCTACCCGTAGCAAGAGGAAGACACCATATTTTTTTAAAGAACCTTTGGAACAAACATCTTTTTTTTCTGGCTACTGGAGGGATTCATATTAAGAACATTCTGACTCATCTTTCTGCTGGAACCTGATGTGGCTTTTACTAGATGTTTGCTGTTTAAATACAGTTGTTTGCTTAGCTGTGTGTAATACATAAAGAACAGCACAAATTCTCTTCTGTGCTACTAAATAGAGAAAGTCCTGAAACAAAGCAGAGGAAGGTGCCAACTTTCTCCAGTATTTTTACTGTTCGTTTGTTGGATTCCTGAGTGACAAATTGCTTTTTTAACTACTATTTTAGTAATGGTAAGTCTGGTAGGAAAAGGAACATTTTAAAGAAGTATAAGAGGGGAAGTGCCTAGCTCAGCTCCAAGTATCAACCTTAGAAGTCCTGCCAAATCCCATTTTTATGATGGCAATAAGTTAATGACGCTTTTGAAGTCATGGGAAAACCTCCATTGACTTAGACAGAGACAAGATTTTAGCTATGGATCTTCTGTCACGTAGGTCATTGTCATTTCACAGATTTGACAGTATACAATGGAAAAAATAATTGGCTCTAAAGGAGTAGGCACTTGTCTAGATTAAAATATTTTGACTCAGTTAATTAACTTTTAAGGGAAGATTTGTGAATCCCTGAAAACTGCTTACATTTATTAATTTGAAGCTTGAAGGTTCTCTTTGGTAGCTTATGGTGGCTAAACCAGGCACTTTTCTCTCTTTCAGCTTAGTATGAGGATATACTATGGTTGCTTATTTTCACTGAACTCTGTGTTCAGGGAATAAATATTTCATTGTAGCTATAATTCATCTTAAAAACTGTATCTGCTTTCTCCATATGAGTACCTGCTATTCTTCCCAGTTTATGAAACACCTTTCGCCATATGCCAAAAGAAGCCACAATTCTAAAAAGAAGCTGAGTCAGGGAGAAAGAAAATGGAGACAAAGGTTGTAGAGACAGAGACCATAACTGGAAAATGTGACTAATATAAATACAAAGTGTTGAGAAAACTAAGAATTGAAACCACTGCATGGCTTTGTTTATTTCTATAGGATTCATTGTGAAGTCCGTTGTTGAAGTTCTATTTACTTGAACTCTGTCTTTAGAAGGGACATTTTGCTCTACATCAAAGAATAACAAAACATTAAACAGTTAAAAGATTTCTTACTGAAAGTAAAAAAAAAACAGAGGAAAATAAGCATGTGTGAGGAATATTAGTATGGAAATTATTTTTTATATACGAGGTTAAAAAAATTATACAGTGACTTTGGTACAGACTGTGAACAAGTTAAAGGCATCACCATTTTCCTGCCTCTTGTTGTAGTTGGTGTAGTTCACTTGTAGTGCATCTGATCTGATCTGCATGACTGATCAGGGTTTGATCATATCATATTACACCCTGATGCAGGAAAGCTGTAGATATAGAGATATAGGTATAGAGCCAGATACATTTTTGGTCAAAGCTGTAGGCAAATCTAAATTCTAATCATCACATTTAACTTCTGTCCATCTCTGAACATGTCTGTATTTTAATGTTATATCTTTTTGTCTAGGTGTATGTAACACTTAAAAGGCTGTCTTAAAATAACATCATATTTACAAGTCTTTAGAAGCCAGGAAATTGACAGAATTAAGGCTGACCATGAAATCTTAAATAGTTTTCTGTTGTTATAGCTGTTCTGTGAAACAGGTATCAGTTAAGCAGGGACCATTCTGTGAGGCTGTGTCACAGGCTAGCTCATGTCCACTCCACACTACTTAAGTCTAGTTCTCTCTAAATCGTACTGACTGTAGCTACATTACGTACCATTTGACCAAGTCTGTGACTCTTTAAACAAAGTTATTACTTGATGTATGTTTTTTAATTCAAAGAATCTAGAAAATAAAAAGTGAGAACTACATTACAGCCCACCGAAGTGATATTTCTGTATTGTGAACTTGAGGATATGTGTTGAAAGTCATGAAGTAGAGCACGAAGGCTAGAGCATTTTGGCAGTGTGAAGTTTAAAAAGTTTTGGAATATTGTATATTGTAGAAGTGTCCAATCTTTGTGCAGTCTCTTCTTCACAGTATTTTGAGAGCAAGCCACTGCATTCAGCTGTTCCTGGAGCTGCTTGTAGGCCTTGTCTTGGGGAAGGATAACTAGAGCAGTCAGGAGCCAAGGAGCAAGCTAAGAGCAAGCTAGGAGCGGCCAACTATCTTTAATTAGATGCTAATGTGCTGTCTTTTCCACTGGGCTTCTATATTATGTTCATCTCTGCTGTGCTGATGAGTCACATCTGAAAAGTAGAAGTGCTTTAACTTTTCAAGCAGGACCTCTGTTTGAGGAAGAGCATGGTAAATGGAATGGTAGGAAGGAGAAGGAGGGTTTCCTACTTACAACAGCTCAATGTGGTGCCAGAGCTCTGGATTCCATTCCTGCCTCCCTTGTGTGGTTCTCATGTGATACTGAGCAACTCAAAGCATACATTACAGTCTTACTTGCTAATTATCAGTCATCATTGTATGGGTACCTCTCTGGAATGTCTGACCTCTGAAGCATGCAATGAATTTTGTCATTGCGTGAAGTGTGTGTTAAACAAAGTATTCTGAAAACTCAGCTGGACACCTGAAATCAATGGACTCTTTCCACAGTAGATACTATACCTCCTTTCCCCCTGTATTCTTCATCAAGTGGTCTAGAAGATAAATAAGTTTGTGAAACAAACAGTTACATGTTTTGATTGCCTCTAAAAAGCAGAAGAAGAAAATCTCTCTTTCATGAGAGATTCTAAACTCTGTATTTAGGTAGTGTCATTCATGTTAAAGGAGAAAATAAAATACTCCATAGTTCCTGTTCCAGTGAACATCGTGTTCTGTATAGTGAACCAAGCAGAAATAAGTCTCTGAAGTCTGACGTTTATTTTGGTATTTTCTTAAGTTTTTCTAAAAATAGGTTCTTCAGGTTTACCAGGTAGTTAAAAAGGCTTGCCTGGTAACAGATGACTCTTACTTTCCTGGACTCACGTATTCATGTGTAGGATGAGAATATAATTTCATTAATTTTTAATATCTGTTAGTATTTGTTCTTAGGTTTAGAAATCCAGAATTGCATCTTTTTTTTTTTTTTTTTTGTAAACTAGAACCAGTATTTTCTCTGTTGAAAAACTTTTCTTTAAAATATAAAAGTATAGTATTTGAGCTAGTTCTTCCTCTCTGGAAACATTATGTAAAACTGAGCTACCTGTATTCTCTATATTAATTCCCCTTTTTCCTGAAAGTTAACTGATAACTGTTCTACTCTGAGTCAAGAGTTCTCAGAAGGAAAGTTTGTTGCTATCTCATATAGGTATTTCTAGTTGGTAGCAGGTACAAGACTACAAGATAACAGTACCAGAGAATACCAGAATTTACAGTGCAAGTTTATCTATACAGAGAAGAGTGGGAGAGAACACAGGGGATTCAGAAGGGATGGATGCATGGATGAAGAGTTCACTGAAATCCAGAAAAAATGATGACAACAACAGAAGATTTTCTTTTAGGGACCTGATTACTTTATTGTTTAATCAGAAAGTCTGAGAAAGAGAAAACCAGAATACGTAGAAATAGGAAATAACAAAAAATGATAACTGGAAAGGGAAGGAAGTGCTAAAATAGGAAAGGGTGATATAAATCACTTTCAGATCACAGAATTGTAGTTTATTTACTCTAATGCCTGTCTTTCCTTATATGTGATCTTTTTAGCTTTTTCGAGGCAAGTATACAACTTTGTCCAGATCCATTATTATTCTTAATAAGGAAGTGAACTGCTGGTAGTATTGTTAAAAAAATTCCAACAAAGCAAAAAAGATATCCTTCAGTATGTTTTTACTTTTGTATGCATTTAAACTCCAAAAAGTGCATACCCCCCTTTTTTAATGTCTTCCATTCTTAGTAAATTCTAGCAGTAAATGGCAACAAATGAAAGCATTTATTATCTGGAATTTATCAGGTATCCTAAAGATTAGTTTTGATTTCATTCATTCTATTAGAGTTCATCTCCAGGTGAGTTAAATGTCTTAGATACTAATTTTTTTAATGAAATAGTTATCTACATGTGAAGTTAAATGTTCTATTTCTATTTTTCTCTAAGTTGAAATGTTATGTCGATAATTTAATAAATTATTCTCTAACAATAACTATTCTTTTCTGCATATCTATTAACTCTTTGATTAGATGAGTGCTCAGAAAGTTGTCTGGTTAACATCATTGTTAGTTGATGAAAGTATCTCTAACAAGATAATTACATATTTTATTTAACTGCTCCAAAAAAATTGTATGGTTGCTTTTAAATGAACATCTTGTACTGCTGAGTTTTGAGTTAAGAAAGTTTCATGTTTTAAAGCGTAAGCATAGACTTTTAATTGAAAAAAATAGTGAGAATGGTCACTAGATTTTGTACTAGATGCTTGACATATGAGAATTAATGTTTAACAAATCTGAAAACATATTTTTGGTAATGCTTGTAAAAATAGTTTACAATATTACTGCTGCCAATTTTAGATTTTAAGAAGCTTCATGTAATTTAAAATTTCTGCTAAGTAACATAACTATTTGTAATTCAATCTGCCTTCTTTCTGAGATATTACAATCTGTAGTTTTGTTTAAAATTATTTCATAGCACAGTTTTCCATTTCTTGTTCTGTCTTTAATTTAGAATCTGAATTTTTTTTCTGAGATTTTATTTTAAATAACACTGTAATTAGACAGCAATGATGTAAAGTTTACATACTGTGTGGCAAGATGCTGCAGAACGTTTTAAAACTGGATTAATATATCTCCTGGCATGGATTAAAGATTCTTCACTGTGTGAGTGAATAGTGGTGAATACTGTCTTATGAGCGATATGCTACCTGAGCAATGTTCAATAAATAATGTCTGACTTAAATTTTTTTGAAAGCTGAGCACAATGATACTTTGTTGTCATAGTATTTCAGAGTACTTTCTTACTACATAGTTCCTCAGAAATACATTTACTGAGGCTGCCAACTTTTAGCCAAAGCCTAGAAGGAAATGTGTTTGATGCCAGTAGGAAATTCAGTGAAAACGTAACATTAATATCTATGCTATCCTGTAAATGTGTTTGTGAGAATGGTATGCGTTGTTAAAATGCTTAATTCTAAAGCATGCATAAATTACTATTTTTAAGCAATTATATTTGAGGGAAATACCATTATGAAGGCAACATTCAGCCTATTTTATCAGCCAACTAGAGAATTAAGTGAGCTTGTTATAGGAAGGATAAATGATTATTCATCGGTCAGAGCTGAACATAAGTTCTATGTCAACTAGCAGAGCTGTGTTACTAGCATTGCTGTTTGGCTAGACCTTCTAAATACTAGAGCTCGTCATGGTGAAGTTTGAGTAGAAAATTGCAAAATAAATACTCAGGTTGTCAGATCTGATTTTAATTTTCTTCTTTTGGTAGTGTTTTCATAGATTATAGAATTTTAAGTGAATGATCTAGTCACAGCTTCTCAAATATTTAGATCCTCCACTTATTTGTCAAGAACCAAAGGAAGATATTATAAAGGAGAGCCTAATCTGATAAACATTTTTCTCTCTCTTTCATGTTGCAATTGCAATTGATGTGTCTTTTCTCTACTGAAGTAGTAGAGAACTGAAGAAAATAATCTCTCACTCTGTGTGTGTATATATAAATACATAACAGTGCTGAACTACTAACTGATTTGAAATTTTGAAGAAAAGTATAAAGATCTAGAAGTAAGTGACAGATGGGGCAAAGTGTAACACGATAGGTCATGCTTGACTAGCCAGATATATTTTAATATATAACTGATTTTCTAGACCAAGGAAATATAGTAGATTCATTGATCTAGAATTTCTTAAGGCTTTTGTTGTCACCTACACCTAAAAAAGAATCAGAAAAAATTTGCAGACCAGGCATGTTTAACATGTAAATTACAGGGCCAAAAGGCAGTGAGCCTAGTGGGCTTCTTAAAAATCTTTCACATGATTCATGAGACTTCAGCTTTTCTTCTTCCAATAGCAGCATAAAAATTAGAAAGCTCTGATGAAATTTTCTGACCGTGCAGCACTAGGAGACATATGGGGAAGACTGGGATATGTTGTAGTCATGATAAAGGCAGATTTGATTTTAGAATGTATTTATTTAAAAGTATTAGTGACACTGGATAAGGGATTAGTAAAATCCCTCTGGAGTGCTAGGTGCAGTTTGTATTGTGGCTGTAATAAACTCAGATGTGAGCAGAAGCAGAGAAGGTTGTGAGGTTGACCAAAGGAATGGTGTATCTAACAACACAGAGGCTGCAAGAGGTGACTTGGTTAACACAATAAAGTTACTTAAACTGAAAGACAGTTTTGACTTTAAAAAAATAAATTAGCAATTAATGCACCTGGAATGGAAATTGGAATGCTTATAGTAGTCACAGGGGTGAAATTTAGAGAAGAAAAATGTACCTGGGCTTAAAGTGGAGCTCGATCAGTTAATGAAGGGGGTTACATAGAGTGGTTCCCAGCCACAGAAGGGTGTTGCTTCTAGTTTTATGCTCCAAGTTCCTGTGTCCAAGGGTATTTAATTGCCCTTATAGTGCAAGATCTCACTGAATTTCATTTTTGTATCATTTCATGTAATTGAAACATTAGGTGCTGAGAGTGCTATAAATGGAACACCTTTATGTGAAGCTCTAAAATCTTTGATACCTGATGGATTAATATCTGAACAAGAATATCTGTGTGTTAACACAACGAACCAACAGCTGTGGAGACATGTACTTCAGGCCCGTGAGGGTCCCCCATGCTAATGATTAGGGCCGTTTCTCAATTCCAAACGGACCTAACTACCTAGCAATATTATTTTCTTCCAACATGTGAAGCGCATAAATTGAAAATTAGCAAAAAAAAAAAAACCAGGAGGTTGAATACTGTTCAGAAATGTTATTTTCTTTTTAGCTTGTTCATGTATATTTGTGTATGTAGAATACACTTGGAAAACCATCGAGCAGCCTTCTGCACTGTTTAGTGGCACCTGCTCTTGTCTGATAGGGCATCCAGATACATGTAGAAGGAAGAGCAAATGGAAAAGCTGATTATGTGGCTCACCTGTAAGACATATGGCTCATATTAATCAGTATCTTTTTCATAAAGCTTACTTTAAAATGATTGTGATGTTTATGGGTAACCTTAGACGTCAGGCATGTGTGAAATGATTTACAACCTGGTTTAAAGTGCCTAGTTTGTGAAGGTTATGTGTAGCTGTACTCAAAAAGTAGATATCCCAGCAGCAGAGCTCCAGGCTCTGGATTTAGGTACTGAAGTAGAGTGAAGACTCCAGCATTAGGCATCTTTGGTCTCAGCATGGTTAATGATTTTGAGGTGAGGTTGAGGAGGCAGGTGATTTTGAGGGTTGATACAAAGTTCTCGCCTGCTGAACAGGCATCCTCTAAGAAACGGTATGTTGAGTGATGAATCTAACTCCTCTCTTGCTTGTCAGGAACATAGACACTGGAGTTGAGGGCAAATGGAACATTTTTATGTGCTTAGGATCCAGACTGCTGGGTTTTCCTGAGAGTATGTGAATTAACAAGGCTCTATTTTTACATGAGGAATAATACCCATATTTTGCAGGATGCCATGACGCTTACCTATTAAATAGCCATTCCTTATTGCTGAGTAAAGAGATTTCAGCTGAGAGTACATCTCCAGGAGAATACTCTTAACTGTATGCCATAGAAAGTCAAGGAGTTTAAGAGGGTAGGGAAAGGGAAGATTTTTTATTAAGTGTTCTGGGTCACAATGCAGCCAGGGATGGAAGATTCATGTGGCCCATGTCAGGAAGACAAGAAAGGAGTTTAATCTGTATCAGAAAGTAAGGTGTTCATCTAGCACAGGCAGGTATGGATTTTCATCCTTGCTGTCAAGATGGTTTAGACATTTATCATCAGACTGTAAATGAATAAAAACTAGAAATAATATACAGAGTAGAAACCAGTTTTGCCACCTTAGCTAAATTAGCCACTAAGTCACAGAAGTTACGGTGTGCTTATGGGAACTGGGAATCCCCTCAGGGTGAGAAGGGATCATACCTACTCCTGCATCTGCAGCCTCATGGGAGGAGTGCATGCCATCCTCCAGACTCATGAAGAAGGAGGCTACCATTTTCCCCATGTCCTTTGCACATAAAGTCATGAAGACATTTCACATGCCTCTGTCTGTAGACTGGGAGACTTCTGTTCATAGCCAGCAGGTTGCTTTGTGGGCCAAATTTCAGGCATCTCAAGGCTAGGCTTGACTCACTGTTGGAATTAAATACCTGAGTTCTGTATAGGTCACATATTAGGAACCAAAGTTGGAGATTTGATTCTTGTCCGTAATGAATAACAAAAGAAGCAATTGCAAGGTAAGTTGTTTAGCTTGTTTAAAATGAGCAAAAGGACTACAAATACTCAGTAAAAGAAAGCCCATGTCTTTAGTGGGATGTTTAGTGTCTGAAAAACATTTATAGAACTAATTTTGTTACTTCATATCTACCTCCTATAAAAAGCTTGTCTTAAAATGAAGAGAGGGTTGTAATGCAAAGTTGGCAGATACTGGAAGCCAGGGTGTTTTAGTCCCTATTTAATTGTATGCATTTCATATTTTGGAAAAAGTTCAATAATTGCTTCTGTTTTTAAGAAAGGTTCAGGGCTTTTTGCAATTTTTATCATACAAATAATCCTCTTAATTCAGTATTATGACTACTCATGTTCAATAAGAACTGCGTGTGAATTGCAGATCCACAGTCTTTTTATGCTAGCGAATGTCATACAGCTTGTTCTAAAAAGAGGAGGCAGCCATGTGTACTACTCTTTACAGCAATACTCTGAGCTGCACTGTTGTCATATCAATGGTTCTTTAATGCCTTTCTTTAGATCCTGTTTTTAAAAAATCAGGAGATCTGCTTAATATGCTACCTTATAATGTTACATTGGCAGTTATACATCATTGTTTTGGGAATAATAATTGATTCTAAACTGCCCTGTTGATGGGTAACAGTGAAAAAGGAGCTGGGAGTGCCAAACAAAATGAGCATTTACAGCGACAAACTGCATCTTTCAGAATGAATAATACTTCTATTATTTTAATGAAGAAAATGTTTATAGGATGACGTATAAAAATGCAACACTGTTTCACAGTATTGCTGGTTTATTTTAAACCAGAGCACATAAACAATAATTCTGCATTGAAGTGTGACCACATTCTAGTTAGTGATGTTTTCTTTGGAAATTTAAGTGTCTTCTCTAGGAGAGGAGGGTAGACAGAAAATGGGTTTTGTGTAATACACAAATAAAAACAATCTGTTAGTGAATCTATAAATACATTCCCTTTGTTTTAGAACACAACAGCAATTTAAAATCCTCTCACAGTGGGGCAGCCTAAAATTGAAGGAAAATGAAAGGTTTATTGTGGTCAGGGAGCATTCAGCCAATTGGAATTCACACCCCTGCAGCATTCAGCCAGTTAAAGTGGGATGATAGGATTAATAATCAATAGGTGGAACAAACTTTTAATCAACAAGTAGAAGAGCAAGAATGATTAATCAATGGTGTTTCATTTCATCCCAAGGTGTGCAGAAACAAGAGGTGGTGTGTAAGAGACTGGATGACAACTCCATTGTACAAAACAATTACTGTGACCCTGACAGTAAGCCTCCAGAAAACCAAAGAGCCTGCAACACTGAGCCTTGCCCACCTGAGTAAGTCATCAGGCACTCAGATGAACATGTGTTTTGCATAGATAGAAGAGTCTTTGTAATCTATAATAAATCCCATTGACCAACTGTGTATAAAATTCTGATTCAGTATTAGGGCCCTGTCTTATCAGGCAGGATATTTGGTTTTGGGTTTTGGTCATGGTTTCTTGTTCCTCTGAAATTACTTGTGGAAAATACTTACTTTGACCTAGAGGAAGCCTGATTTGACAGAGTAATGGTGGTGTTTATACTGCAGAAAGCAGCTCAGACATTGTAAGTAAAGAGATACTAGCAAAGCAGTTTCTTAGGGTGTAAGCATCAGATGTCAATAGTGCTCAGAGTAGAACTGGGGACCATTCTTAAGGCAACAATGACAGAAGAATCTTGAGGTGGGACTAACTTTTCTGTAGATATTTATATTACATACTAAATGTTTGCCATATTTTTAAGTACAATATATTTAAATTTGGGTTGAAATGTTCACACGAGAAATGGCAAGCATAGAAACTGTTTAGTAAACCAAACCGTTTACTGATAATAATTTTGCCAAGGAACTTTCTCTCCAGGACACTCAGAGTTGTACAGTAATGCCGTGTGCCTTTAGGGTTAGGTGCCTACTTGGTTATGTCTATTTAGTTTTATTTTTAAAGTTAGCTGTATACTATATATTGAAAAGATAATTTAAAATACAGCAGCTCATTTCTTCAAAAATTAAATTTGGCAGGGATCTATAGCATAGCTTGATCTTACTACAAAATGTGTTTAGAAATAGTTGTGATATTTTGCACTAGAAAATAATTTCAGCATATGCATGACAGCTCCTTATGTTTTGAGACAAAACTTGTGGAAAAACCGGAAGAGATAACAGTTTATTGATTCACGGCTCTGGTTTAAGTTTGGTGATAATCTGTAGCTATATTCTAATTGGGCGTGAAAATCATTAATGCTGATTAAGTGTAGATATTGCACAATAAAGAAATACTGTTGTCTCTTTTAAATGTCTCTTAGAAACTGTAAAATTGTAGCATGAAGGACACCGGCAGGAATGAGACAAAACTATAATGCATTAAAATCCCAACAGGTCTTCATGAACCCAGTTTCTTCCTAGAGTATCAGCTGCTTCCCTGATGTGGTGACTGGTTGCAGAATGGCAGAGCAATTTTTCTACGCTTACTCCCCCTGTGTTATGTACCATACTCATTTGACATAAACAGAAATGAAGCCATTGCACTGCTCTCACCTTGACTGTGGTTGAATGTGAATGTACTGTCTCACAAACAGGTCTAAAGTAGGTCTAAATCATTGTCCCCACAGTCTATGTGTAAATACATGTTTATCCTGCAAGGATATGGACTTGGACTCTGTTGGATAACACTGTTTAGCATAGGTGCAAGTGCACTAACTAAACGCTCACACTATGTACTTGAGAGCAGAACTTGGGAAATGGTCATGTTTGGTCAGTTCCTTTTTACCAAACATATCCCTATCCCTTCCTTTGTGAGGCTTAACTATTAACAAATTAGCACTTTCAGAAGTAGTGTTAACATAGTTATTCCAAACTAGTTAATTTATTTTTTTTTCACCAACATTATTTAAAAAACAAAACCAAAAAACAAACCCAAAAAGCCAGACACTTCTGGATTCTTCATCCAGTACAGTAGGGACATTGATGAACATGATGAAACTCAAGTCATCAAGATTCAGAAAGTGGGTAGTGTGTATTAATCAGCACCTGCTTGAATATGTCAGAGCAGTTCAGCCCACATCTGCCTCCATTCTGATGTTCCCCACAGGGTGAATAGAATCATAGAATCATTTGGTTGAAAAAGACCTTTAAGAGCATCGAGCCCAATCAGACCTGTCCTCTACTAAAACATGTCTCTAAGCACCTCATCTACCCATCTTCTAAATACTCCAGGGATGGTGACTCAACCACTTCCCTGGGTAGCCCGTTCCAGTGCCTGATAACCCTTTCAGTGAAGAAATTTTTCCTAATATCTAATCTAAACCTGCCTTGGCACAACTGAGGCAAAATACTAAGTGCGAATTCCTAAGGAAGGGTTCTCAATTCCTGATCCTGCAAGTAGTCTAGAAGGCTGTTCAAATAACAGATAGTTACCCAAAGAAGTTTGGCCCTTTTGGCTGAAAGATTTATCACCCAGTAAGACCTACTCTTTACATAGAGTGGCCAAATATTTTACTTTTTAATTAACATGATTCTGCTTCCTTGTGTTGTATACCAAAAGTTATGGAATGGTACTCTCTCTAACTGAATGTCAGTTACATTATACTTGATGTCCCTAAGCAGCAGCAAAGACTATGTTTGTTCACAGTATTTTTGTTACTATGGTAAGTAACTCTTCAAGTTCTAGGTTTCAAGAAATGATACAGGTAACTTTCATGGTTCTGTGAATTATGAGTAGTACTGTCTTGTCCTACAGGATAAATGTAAAAGGTACCTGAGAATACAGCAAATCACAGTAGGAACTAAAAATTAACACTTCAGCCTCTCCAGAGGTCTGAAAAGTTTCTAATTCTCCCTACTGCTGTGATAAAATTGTAAGTTTGGTGACGAAGAATCACAAATTAATTCTCTTTTGCTGGGAAATTAACAGTAAAATATGGTATATTTGTTTGCATCTCCTCATTGATCTAGGCTCATATTAGAATATATTACACATTCTGTAACACAAGACAGGATAGCAGCATATTTTTTTTGACAGAGGCTTCAGAAAATGACAAATCTTATGAGGCAGCTCCAAGCATACCTCCAGGAACATCAACAGTGACTGACATGCCTGGCATTTTTGGCGTGTTGGCAACGTGATAGCATACAAGATTTCACCTTCATCCTTTGCAAGGATGATTCAAGCGAGTGTATCTAATCAACATAGGGAATACTGAAGATGAGATGTACTTGACAATGCGAAGAGATATTTCAAGTGAATTGAGCTGCATTAACCATTCATCAGTAGAAAAAAATATACTGTACAACTCCTGACTTTTACTACATGCACACGAGCATTCAGAAGTTCACTCTAGTATCTATCATGCAGTGCTTTAAATGTTTTAAATATTTGTTGAAGTAATTTTTTTTGTGATGATTTCATGTTTTACTAGTGTTAGCTTTACTTACTCTAATAAATAAGAATATTTTGCATTTCAGTATACCCTTATATTAAAAAGTTGTCAATGTTTCATAATCAGATGAGAATTAGCTGTCAGAAAGCCCAGTTTTGAGATCAAAGTGTTTTACTGTAATACTAGAGAGGCAACCATCTTGTCTTTTAACTTGTGCTGTAACCTACAGCAGTGGTTCCCAAACATTTCCAATTGCAAACCACTTTCAGAGAAATAATTTCAGGCAAGTCCAGTACAAATCTACTTCAATAGCTGCAGTTTTGTCAGGCTCAACACTCCTTTCTAACTACTATAACCTAGGCTGGAAATTGCTGCTATAGAAAAATACGAAGTGGTATTATTATTGGAAGATATGAGTGCAATGAGGCATAAATTAAAATGTTCAGTAAGAAGACCCACAAGTTTCTACTTTATTTCACCATGAATGCGTGTACTGTTAACAATGATTTAGGTTTAGTAATTTAAACTATTTGGATTCTGGTTTTGTGCAATTATCTACTGTTTCTGAAATGCATTAACTGAGTCTCCTAAATTTTTCTGTCCAGGTGGTTTATAGGGGATTGGTCAGAATGCAGTAAGACTTGTGATGGAGGAATGCGTTCACGAACAGTTCTCTGTATCAGAAAGATTGGACCTTCTGAGGAAGAGACACTGGACAATACCAACTGTTTAACACACCGACCTATTGAAAAAGAGCCCTGTAACAATCAGTCCTGTCCACCACAGTGGGTTGCTTTGGACTGGTCAGAAGTAAGGAAGTTTTGCTGTGTTAGCTCATTGGTAACAGTGGATATGAGCACCGATCACTGAGTATTAGTACATTTTCTATTGCTGCTTGCTAAGTAAAGGATTAATAAGAAATTCAAAACCTCGTATATTTTGTATTGAAGCAGTTTTTTCTTTCATTCTATGTTGTCAGTTCTGTTTTGTCAAATTATTATGATCTGTTTTCATGAATTGTAGTAGAAAAATTGTAAAGCACAAAATAGAATAGTAAAATAGTAAAAAAACCGCAATGAAACGAAACCCCCTAGAATAACCATTTGTTATGAGATAATTGTCTTAAAGAAAAAGCAATTTCCATTTCCATTATTTTTTGAAAAGGCAAATAGCTGGACAGTAGACATGATGGGTTTACAATATCAGAAACCAGAACAAACTGGTTTTTGGGTTTTTTTTTCTGAGGTAACCATGCTGATGTAAAGCATCACCTTTCTTAGCAACATGCCTTTAAAGCAGACCTCAAAGTTGGTATTCTCTTCATTAAGGAAAGAACATCTTTCATTAAGTGATACTTGTTACAGTATAAGCTTGGCTTATACTATATATTATACCGATTCAAGTATTAAATGTGAAGAATGTGAACCAGTACAGCTGAAAGGAAAGGCAGATACATTTCAATGGGACTGCATCACATGCAAATCAGAGTGCAAAAATGACTGTATATTTTTTCAGATCCTTGCTATCCTGGACTCCCATGTTTACCTAGCTTTTTCTCTCAAAGTACCTTTTGGAATACTTCCAAGTTAGGATTTCCTGAGTTGCCATGTCTGTGTCCTTGCTGTCACATGCAACCGTATCACATAATTACTTTCATGAATTGATTAAACTATGTTTTAAAAATAGTTAATCTGGGGGCTTGTCACACTGCCTCTTGGAAAACCATTCCTGAACTGCAGTCTTTAAATTGTGAGTGTTCTGATGTTCTAGTTCCATGCCAGTTTATACCTGTTTGATTTTGTTACCTGCAACAGTCCTTTCTTCCTTTGCGGCTATTATTCATCAGAAATTAATTAATCTTGGTCACATTCCGCTTTCGTGTCTGAAGCTGTCTTTCTGGGACTGGATGACTAGACTTAAATGTATGTATTGTCCCAGAGGAGCTTTCACATGTGCCTCATTCTTTTGTTTCCTGCCTCTACTGAAAATACCCATAACCTACAGTGTATCAGTATACCCTAAATAAGTTTCTTCTGTTCCACAGCAATCACATTGAATATGTAAAGTCATCTTACACTCTGCTAATATATCCAGATCCTTATCCTCCTTTTTTAATTTCTTGGGTTTGGGGTTTTTTTTTGAAATGTATGCTTTTGCATGTCATACTGCCAAAATTCACTTCATTTCAATTATTAATATCTTCATGGTTGTCCAGTTCTTTCTGTAGAGCATACCTCAGTATCATCAAGGTCAGTTAGTTACCTGTGCTGTCTGCTAGTTTCAGTAATTTCAGAAATGCTGAACAACTGAAACTACTTTTGTATGAACATCATTAAGTAGACTGCAAAGAAATATGAGTCAGATCAGTCCTATGACTGATCCTAGAAGGTGTTTGCAGGTAGCAACTCTCAAATCCTAAACTTGACCCAGTTGTCATCCCCCTTTCAAATACTTTGATACAGTACAGCATATTCCAGCACTTTGAAAATGAATCTGACTTAGAGCAGAAAGGAAAGGAGTGCAAAGGAAAGAATGGATGAGTGGGAGGGGATCTTCAGTTGAAGACTCTATCATACCACATCTATGGCACTGACAGTTTGTAAGCTCTTTACATCCTTTATCACAGTACTTTATTTCTGATTGGAATATCTAGGCGTCATCTCATTACTAACAAATAGTAGTATCCATATGACGAGTTACAGAGCCATAGATCTATGTCATTTATATACTGTTGCCCTTTAGCTACCTCCTTGAGACATTGCTCACTAATACATCATTCTTAGAGCTATCTACACTGCCACCCTCATAAGAAGCTTGAACAACTTGTTAAGGACTTCATATCCAGCCTTATGTACAGCAGGAGCATGTTACAATTTTGACCAAAATCATTCTGATCTGAAGATTCAAGTTCTGTTAAACTTCTTGTTGTGATGGTATTTAATTAGCATTGTGAAAAAGTGCCAGCTTCTTTCTGGTATGAATTTTGGCTGCTTGTAGCTTGGCAAACTGTCTTGACTGACGATACCATTTTAATATAATGAGAAAAATAGCTTTTTTTTTTTCTGTTCAGTGTTCCCAGAAACATAATGTATTAAAATCCCCATAGCAATATACATGCAAATAATTATAAATATGTATTTATATCATTTTCTGACAGACGCGTGAAAGTGAAAACAAGAGTGAGCTCAAAAAGTGAAGAGTTGAATATTGCTTCCACTGAAAACAATGGCAAACCTTGCTACTGTTCTCTGGAATGCAAGTTCTAAAGTTTTATTTTCATACTCAAGCAATACATCATACAAATAAAACAATTATAGAACTCTTCTATATGCTAATGCACTTGTTGAGCATCAATGTAGTTACACAATTTTTTACTCTTCAATGATAATTAAAAAGAAATTCTGTATCTTTTTGGTCAACGAAAGAAAACCATTTTGTAACATAGATATTAAGTAAAGTCCTTAGAGGAATGTAAAAGTGCTTTTATTAAATAGTAGTTAAAGCTAACAGTGTCTTGCCCAGCGGAATGTAGTCATTCTTGGGTAATGTCAGTTTTGCCATAAAATTTTTCTTGCTTTGCGATAGTTGAGCTTGGACTGAATTACTCTGCCCACTGTAAATGACTTGTTTTGTATTTTTCCAGATAATAAAATAAACTGGCAAAAAATAAGGTTTTCTTGAGAAGAGCCTTATCAGACAAGCACTTTCACTTTGCATTCATATTACTGTTAGTCATGAGTTCCACTGAGTGAGTCAAAAATTCTAGAAGCATTTAGTAATGGAAGACACTTCTTCCTGGTTTTGTTTGTCTGGGTATTTTGTCTTGCATTGGCTTTGGAGACATACATTTTTTGTTAAATTCTACTGATTCTTTTTATTTTTGGTGATTCAGTATTATTGTAGGCAACCTATTTCCTTACTTCATTTCATTTCTGGGGACAGAGTGTAGTCCATCTTATGTAGTGGAATTTTGACTATGACTCCAAAAAAGTGTGGTTTTAAGGGACGTTGTTTTCTTCTGGTACCAGTAGCTGAAAGAAAATTTTTCTCAGATGCAGCTTAGACATAGGTAAAAGAATGTGTTTTCAAGCAGGCTAGAAAATGGATGCACCTAAACTCAAGTTTTGATCCTCAAACTCTTCCTTGCTTGCTGATGCATTCTAGAGATTATGAAAAAGTATAGGTACATTGGGTTTTGACATTTTTGACGAGGTCCTTTCAACCTTGTCTGTTTTCTGTTTGTTTTTGACAGAATGCTCAGTGACTGAGAAATGATTGAGCGCAAGTGATTTTTAAACACTCAGCTAGGAAGGGGCACTTGCTTCTAGTTCCTGCTTAAAATTCATGCATTTTACAATATTTGTGGGAGAAAATAGATGGACCATTCCATGAAATTTCAACCAGAACTGAGGAGTCTTGATCATGATGCTGAAGACCTCACATATTTGTTGTTATTCTTTTACAGTCTCTATTTAGCATTAATATTCATTTGCAGTTCAGCCAGAGAGATGGGAGATATTTCTTCTCTTACTTCCCTCCTTCCCCTAGTTTTCTAGTAGGCAGGGTGCACAAGATTGGGGGTTAAAGGCACTTCAGTATGAGGATGATTGAACCTGGCTATTCTGTGTCAGAATTCTGAACACTGAACTACTGTAGATAAGGAGGCAGTATCTGGATAGGATAGGATAGGATAGCGTAGGGTAGGGTAGGGTAGGATAGGATAGGATAGTATAGGATAGGATAGGAACGGTTAAATTCTAAGGAAAGTGATTATATACCCATTTTGCAGTTCTGGATTTTAGACTCCAAATGGAGGACCCATCTCTTCACAGCCCAGTTTAAGATCCTAAATATGAGCAGAGATAAGGTTTAGGATAAATCTGACTGTTATATATTGACTAGATTAGGTGGCTCCCACTGAGAGATTTTCTTAAAGATCTTGTTTTGAAGAGCGTGTGTGTGTATATATATATATGCACACCTTTACATATATATAGGGAATATTGATATCTCACATAGTGCTATAGAACTATTTTAAAATTTCTTTAAGTTAGGGAGAGATGCTTCAGGATTAGGCATACAACAGTAAAGTTTGGATCACTCAAGTAATTTTTTCTGAAAATTAATCTTAGAGGGTTTTTTTCCCCAGTTATATACTGACCTGATTGGATGCGTGGAAGGCCTCTTGAATATTGCCTTGGTTCCACATAGTATTATTTCCCAGATAAAGTTTTGTCTCTACAGCTGCTTTCATATGAAAGGCAGTTCCACTCTTTACAGGTTTAGCATAATCTGTATGTAAGGTTTATGCTATCGGAAACTGATTCTGGTCCAAATACTGCAGATACGCTTATGGGATAAAGGTTAACATGCCAGCAGGGAATTCTAATACTGTGCTTGCAAAATCTCCTGGTCAGATGTTAAAGAGAGTCTGATTTGGGGAAGGTCTTGGTTCTTAATTTTGTTAGCACTTGCATCTTCCCCATTCTGCAGTTGTGCTGATATAAGTGACAGTTAATAGTCAGTAGCAGAAAGAAGGGACGAGGGGGCAGGGGAACCAATATGAAGAAGGAGGAGGAGAAGAGGTCATGAGACCTGCATCTTTTCAAATTAGTTTTATTTTCTGCTTGCTGTTAGAACAAGCAGAGGGATGATAAAAGGAGGAAAAAACCCACACAACTGTATGTAAAACAGAATTAAAATGTAGATAGGAGAGAAAAGAATGCATTGTAGGAGAGGGTACAGTATTTCTGTCTAAATAGTCTGGTTTCTGTGGAGTCCAGTGAAGCATTTATCTTCCCATATGTTTATTGAGGAAAAATGTGTTCATTGTAGCTCAGTAGTCTGTGAGGTGGAGAAAGACTGTACTATGGTCATATTAAGAACGGAGAGTTCTACTTTTAATTTCTGCAACACACACTCAAGTTTGTTTCATAATAGTGCTACGTGTGGCAGGCCTTTCTACTTCGCATCGAAGTGCTTTTCTTAAACCTAATGGAAAGGCTCTTATATATAAAAGTAAATCGTAACACCATAGCCTACATATAAATAGCAAAAGAAATCTACTTTTACGAAATTCAAACTTACAAAAACTTGAACTGAATAAAGCAATCACCAGTCAGCTTTTTTGTGTTTCAAAACATTTTAAAATTATCATTATCATCTGTGATTATAGTTTAATTACAAGACCATCAACATATTATCCAGTTTTCCATAATTTAATTTCTGACACTTTTATTGACTTTTTACTGAGATTTTAATTATTTATTTATATCAATATTTCTTCAGTGCACACCAAAGTGTGGCCCAGGATTCAAACACCGAATTGTTCTGTGCAAGAGCAGCGATCTTCTAAAAACTTTTCCAGGCGCACAATGCCAAGAGGAAAGCAAGCCGCCAGTCCGCATCCGCTGTAGTTTAGGCCGATGTCCTCCTCCTCGCTGGGTTACTGGAGACTGGGGACAGGTAAGATAGTTCATATAAGTATTTATTGCTATTAGCCTCCTACACATTAGCACCTTCCAAGGATAAGATGTGCTGGAAATGGGTAAGAGATGGTTCCTATGACTGAAACAAAAGCTTCTCTCCTGTTTGTCTCAGACTGAAGTGTGATTCTGAACGATAGTTGTCTGCTGAACTGCAAGGGATTTGCTGACAGCAATGTAGTTTCTACTGGATGAGTTTCTGTATGCATTTTTAAAAAAATTAAATAGACCTTGTTACAGGTTTTTTGGAAGAGGATTTTGGGATATTGCAATGTTGCAAGGTTTAGTATTTTTAAAACATATTTAACTTCCTTGAAAAACATGATGGAAATACAAAGCCAATTCCTATTGTAGTAAGAGAGAGAGGGGTGTGTGTGTGTGTATATATATCAGCCAAAAAAACTTCGAGATCTATATAATTTCACATAAAATACGCTGAATTACTAGGCAGGGACAGGCTGAATAGTGCTGCCATTATGCAGTGTTTCTAAATATGACATATGTTCTTTTTTTATGTTTTTGCATCTCAGTTATGATTGATAGCCTGTTTTTAAAATAACAAATGGGAATTTCAGTTTCTAAGTTTGCTAAGTAATTTGCCAGTAGTGAAAATAAAAAACTTCAGTTTAACTAACCAGGGGACAATCATTTGTGGTATTACAGTCCAATTTGCTTTGCTTTTATGGTGGTTGTTTAGATGCACATTCATCCAAAATTTATATTGTACTAAAATCTCTGTTTAGTTGTAGAATTTAGAACGTGTTTTGCAACAGCAAGGTATTTTTATTTGAAAGATAGTTTCATTTTTCCTTAAAAAAAGTCCTCTAGCAGATTTGAATTCTTATTCTCTTTGTTTTTTCTTCTTAATTGTAAAGTGATCATTTCTCTCTTGAAAACATGCACTTAGACTCAGGCATGATATATGAAATAGTGTAAATTATATTCTTGTACCTGAAATCTGAACTGTTCAGGGAGCCAGCATTGCACTGTGTTTTATTTTCTTTGAAAGGCAGCGTTTGCATGTGCTGTCAAAAAAGAAAATTTTTAAACTATTTTATGAAAATTACATTCTGTATCAACCAAATCTCTTCAGATGCCTGTCTTTAAAATTTGTGTATGTGTACTGTTCCTGATATCTTTCCTGTTATCTTGGTTTATATTTAAAAATTGGATCCAAGTTGTTTTACTTTATCTTTCTTATTTTTAGTGTTCTGCACAGTGTGGTCTTGGGCAACAGATGAGAACAGTACAGTGCCTCTCATACACCGGACAAGCATCTAGCGAGTGTCCAGAAACACTAAGACCTCCATCAATGCAGCAGTGTGAAAGTAAATGTGACAGTACTCCCATTTCCAACACAGAAGGTTTGTTTTTCATCTTAATATAATTTATTCTGGAAAGAGTAAAGTGACATGGCCAGTATTACTGCATTAATTTATTAGCAGAAATCTGCATGACTTTCAGACTGTGAATGAATTTTTTTACAATTATTTTCTAATTAGTCATTGTAGTTCAAAGGTGAAGTCAATAAAAAGCTAAATACAGGTTCTTTGATTTAAAAAAAATATATAGCCTAAGTCATGGACAGAATACTCTTGCTTTGTGTCATTGATTTACCAGTCTCTTTATTGGTTCAATGGAAATGTCCATAATAGCAGGGGGAGCATGATACATTTCTCATCCACTGACCTTCTACCTACTCCATCAGAGGTTAACATAACGATGTAGTGGCAAAAATAGTTAATTACATGTTCATTGAAAGACTGGGACCACAGTTGTAATGCTACATGGTGCTACAAGCCAGTTCTTATACTTGGACTTACGTGTCAGCTTCTAAGTAACTTTTAATTTCTTGGATTTATAATACTGGTTGGAAATAATTACAGTATTTTTTTACATGATACTGATTAATTTAATCAGACTGTTAGCAAGCTTCATCATAACATATTTTTGCTAGAGGATATATTAGATAATAATGCCAACATAAGCTTATTATTGTCTATGAAAGGCTCCAGATCTGAACTCTTAAATTGTCTAAGCCAACATACTAGGAAATGCTGTCTTCAAAGGAGAATTGGAGTGCAGTTTAAAAAAAAAAGTTTCCTCATTGACTGTAAAAATTTAGAATAGTTTGCAAGTATTTCTTAAATATATATTCTAATTTGTACACATTTCAGAGCTGCTATCAAATGCTGAATATAAATAGCACAAACTGAGGATTTGCAGAATAATGTGCATGTATTGCACATTTTCTGCCTTAAGAAAATCCTCTTAGATGCAAGAGGAGCTGACGTCTCTTGCATCAGTAAGGTGTTAGCCTTTAAACAGAGAGGCATTATCTTTTTCAGCATACTAGAGATGATGGAAAGCTTGTAAGATTTCAAGAACTAACATCCTAAAGAGCACAACTATTTTTTGAAGGATAATACTTTCTAAGAAAGAAATATTTGAGTTCTGGTATTTCCCTGTGAATGTATTTGTGAGAGGGGCATACTGTGCCTGTACGCTTGCTTCTGTCTCTCCAGCTGCAGTGGGATGTGAACTGTGTTATAACTATTTGGGTTTCAGGGAAGGAGCCCAGTCTCTCAGAGGGAGGGTTCTGCCCCCTGGGAGTGCATGTGCATAGCAGAGCATACCAGCTTGCACATGGGGACTTTGTCCACGTGCCACCTAGTAGCACTGCCTCGTGCTTTGGGCCCCGCTGTGGGGGGCAAAAGCAACTTCAAAATCAGGTCATTGGTTTGCAGCAGGGCCAGACTAGCTGAGAGGATTCCCTTCCTATTTCAAACCCCAGCAAACCTCCCAATTCCCTTCACTTGCCACACTCTGGTCCTAGCAGCCTATGGAACCCATTCAACAATTTCTGGACAATATAATTTTGCTAACCCAGGGTAAGAACATACATGTTTTTGAGGAACCGTGAGCCACTCTGCAGTATAATGATCATGTTGGTAAAGTTTGGAAGCACTTTTCTTGGGGAAAGTATGGATTGTTTATGTAAAATAAGAGTTAAAATTTTGGGGATACAGAAATAGTAAAAGAAAGTTACACTATATCTTGTCAGTTTTACGTCTGCATTAGCTCTTTGTTTTCCTTAAATTCTTCACTGGCAATTCAGAATATTGTAGATATGGTTTTGATGAAGGTAACATTGCATCTGCTGCTGGAAGTGAACTATATGCAGCATGTACCACGCGATTTGAAACGTACTCAGAATTGTTTTGTTCTCTTAAGTATATATATGTCTGCTGGACCTAGACTGCTAAAGGCCATCTGAAACTTTACCTGAAAAACTACTTTATCTATTTTTATGTAATTTCAGTTTTCCTTGTATTTTGTGTGATATCTCTTTGCAGTCTTTTTAACTGAAGATGTAGTGACATTCTGTGATTTTATTACTGGAACGTGATATTTAATATAATATTGTCTGATCTAGCCACAAAGTTCAAGAAGAGAGAGTTTAATACATGTAGCTTACTGAAACTTATTAACAGTAGTTAATAGGATTAAAAAAGGGCTCTGCTAAACCTCTTCCATTCAACCACAGTCCTATGAAGAATAGGCTACTCCATCAGCCACCATATCTATTTCAAAACTGATTTTTAAAACAGAAGTTATGGGCAACTTCCAGAATATTGTCTCACTGCTGTCCAAATGGCATTGACTGAACGGGGTCCAGTTTTAGTGAAGAGGAAGAATAACTTAAAGAAACATGAAATAGGATAATTTCAAAGCCTACTTTTAGCAAAAATGCAGTTAATGGCTTTACCTGTATTTAATGAAATACAGTGTGTATGAGGGTTATTTTTGAGACTGAGTGAACTTTTCACATTTCTTCAAGATCAAGTGACCCTTTTTATTCCTCATCTTGTTTATAATTCACCATCTGTCTCTCTCCTATACTCCCATTCTTCATAAACACAACGGCCTGAAATATCTCTGGAAGAGAGATTTTTGGGATGAGTTCTTGAAACTCAGTAGAACACAGTGACCATGCGTGGTTGCTGATAGAGAAATATGTCTGTTTCAACCAGCTACCCCCAATGTCTTTTCTTCTGGCATACAACTCTATTTCCAAACTGAGAATTAAAAAATTAGAAAAGTAGTACATAAAACATGGAGTGGGTGGAGTAAAAAATTTGCAATGAAAGCACTATATTTGCATCAATGAAATGAAAGTTTAAACCCTTTCATGACCTCTACTTGTGTAGCTAAAAGCGTGCATATTGCCATTATCAGAAATACTGTTCAGTACAGACATTGTTCAGCCTCACTAACGCTTTCCTAGGTTCAAATACTAAAAATTCTCATCTGCACTTAACTTGCTATGACAGTATGTGTGCAGCATGAATGCACTGTCCCTAATTACCTCTGCCAGAGCAAAAATAAAGTACTAGGAGATTGTATGTAGAAGGAAGACAAATAGGAGTAGATGAATGATTATACGTGCTATTCGTGTTTGTTGCACTGTTACTTTTTTCTTTTCTTACCTGTTTGGTGTGTCTGTTGTCTCTTTCGTAATTGGCTTATAGACATCTTGGAGTCAAGGACTGTTGTTCTTTCAGGCCTTGGAGCAACAGCATCCTGGCCTCCAGTCTTCATTTCTAGGTATCAAATCAATACAAAATACAATAATGGTCAAAGTACTGCTAGTTCATCTCCTTTTTATTCCCATTTTCTTTATAGCTGTTGTAATTTGAGGAAGATTCGTAGGAGGAAGCCAGTATCAAATACAACCTTAAAAGAGTAAAAATTTACAGCACCCTTTTGAGACAAGCCATTTTTTGATAAATGAATCCTATTTCATTCTTCCCATCATTTAATTTTTGTATTTCAATCTTGAGGGGTTTACTTTTTCCTCCGTATACATCCCTTCCATCTTCCTGCATGTGAAGCAAAGCTCCTTGCCAAAGTCCTATTTTAATATCAGTCTAGAAGGAACCATGCAAATGCTTTTAACTAAAAATCCCCTATCAGGCATCTATCACAATATTCGCTCCAGTGCAAGGGAAATCTGCAGCAGCAACATCTGAGCTGTAGAACCTGAGTGTACCCTTGAACTCTCAGATACATCTGTATCTCCAGCTATACCAGAATAAGAACTGGGCATGGACCAAACTATCCCATTCCATATTCCCACCTTCTTTCTGCAGAAAGGAAACTGAGCAGAGGAGAACCACAGCATATTCCAGCAGTGCTCCTGTAATGCACCCCCACAAGCCACTTTAGACACAACCTGTGTGGGATGGAAAAGAAGGAATCCTTCCTCGGTGTGGCTGAGCTCGTGTTCTCCCTTCCTGGGAGAGTTCCCTGCCAGTATGACAAGGGCTGCTGAGGCAGTAAGCCCAGTGTATAGAGAAAAAAAGCTCTTACATGCCTATTACAGACATAAAAATGTCTTTTCCTTCTGCATAAGAGAAATTGTGGATGTGTGGAACCAAGCCTAAAGCATAATCCACCATTCAGTCCAGTCACTGAACTCACACTGTTGGTGCCTTTATTCATAACACTCATCATTTTCTCCACCCCTGTTAGATGCAATGCACATTCTATTTCAAGGATTCTTACAAATGCAGAGGCATGGTACCAAATAGTGCGAATCGTGTTAGATTTTGGATAACCTCTCATGGACAGATAAAATAACTCCTGAGGAAGAAGCTATAAAAGTATTGTAACAAAAGTGACTCACATTTCCTAGCTGTCCAAAGTGATCTTTTATCCCAGTAAATGATAATTCTTCCAAGACAAAGTGGGCACACTTCTGAACATCTGGGAGAGAAGCCCTGCAGTTTTATGGCTTTTTAAAATATATTGTGTGCACTAGGCTGGACTAGAAAGAGTAGTTACAAAGAGGGCAAGGTGGATGGATAGAGAAGCAGCATGTTAAATGTAAGATTTTCTTTGTACTTTAACTTTTATTTCTGATTTTTTTTCTCTTTAATGCTCTTAATTATTAGAGTGCAAAGATGTGAACAAAGTGGCATATTGCCCACTGGTGCTGAAGTTCAAGTTCTGCAGTCGAGCATACTTCAGACAGATGTGCTGCAAGACCTGCCAAGGACACTGACCCACAGAAAGCACAAGAATGTGCCTTGTTATTATCATTGTGGAAGAGTGTCCGTCAGAGAGAGCCACACAGCGGAATGAGATTGACGTCCTTGCAAATGCATTACCCTGTGGAAAACGTAACCACTGGTCAGCCCCAGCTGACAGGATTTCAATATTATTTTAACTTCTGTGAAGTGGGATTTATTAATCCAAAGTGCTGGACACAGTATAAGGAGGGCATGCGAAATTGGAAAGATCCACACAACACATATAGAATAGCTTTACTGTGGAACATTTGTGTTCTTTTGACTAAATCCAATAGTCTGTTTACCTCCTTGGACCATTAAAATAATTTTTATTATGGACTTAGCAATGACACTGAATCCATTTGTATTTAAAACTGTTTAAAATGTAGCTGTTATGACTTGGTCTACTATGGAAGTAAAGAAGAATCAAAAAAATGTTAAATCATAGCTTAAAATGTTAACTATTTTATCTCACAACACAGCACCGCAATTTAAATTATAAAAAGAGCTTGGAAATGTTATTTAAGGAGCAGAAATTAAAAAAAAAGTATTTTTCCTTCGTTCCACCTAATTCCCTTTGGAGTAATCCATATTTCCTGAACACTGCTGTGAACCATACATAAAGCTATACTAAATAGAAGAACCATGAGGGACTTAGTTTTAAGAGGTGCAACAGTTATTGCAGTGGTGCATGAAATACAAGTGTGCTATGAAACTAAATTAAATCTGCGTTGCAGGTTTATAGCCATCTTACCATTGTACAAGTGAAGCTGAGGTTTCCACTGAAAGGGAACATATTTCAATATCATGGAGGAGGCAGACTCCTAATAGTGGTGAAGACTGTATTGCCAGCTCCTTCACTACTACCATACAGGTTGCTTAGAACTTACACTTTGGCTCCAGCTCACTTTCATTTACCACACTGGCCACAAAGAAGGAGCAACTTTGTGGGCATCTAGATCTGGTTTACAGGTTACTTTTGATTCTCCAAAACTAAGGAATTCCAGTGCAAAAGATAAGCCTACTGTGTAATAGCAACGATCCTTTGCAAAGCTGAAAGTTAAAATGGATTCCAGATGTTCCCTGCTTTGATACCATAGCAGAAGGGCATTTGGTTATGAGAAAGAGTATGTGAATGTGCAGTTCAGACCATATCCAAGAGGGCAAGAATTACAACCAAAGAATAAATGACTCGTGGAGGTATCTAGGTTCTGTTCAAGTGAGAAATCAAAAGCGTGCATGAGCCGAAAGGCCTGTTGGACTATCAGGAGTAAGGCACACTGGAAGAGGGGTGGCTAGAATGAAGTCTGGCCATCTTCATCTAAGTGGCCAGGAACATACTTAAAGCTGGACCTTATTTAAAGTTAGGGGTAGCTTTTAGCATGAGACTGGAACAAACTCATGCTTCTGGATTACTAGCTAGATGCCTTAACTATTCTGCTGCCATACTCCACTGATTTCATATCACCATATTTTTAATATTCACTAAATACTCTGAATTTTTATATGTGAAACCAAACTACTTAGGCAAGTCACGTTCCAGAATCTACCAGAAAAAAAGTTAATTGTTGTGCTCCTCTTCCCCTTCACTTTTCAGTAACAGACTCAACAAGGAGATAAAGAAAGTAGGTACTTGTTTATATTAATATATTGTACTTGAACACTTGCATTTTGCAACAGGTACTTGATGAATGTGCTTTTGTGTCCAACTATGCCTCCTTTGTTGTAGTGCAATTAAAATTATGTGAACAATAACGTGTTACAAATTCTAACTCAAATAGCACTTTTGAAAAATAATTTCAAAATACCATGAGATTAAAGTATACCCAGTGTATTTTACCAATAACAAGCCAAATGTCTTGCACACTATTTACTAATGTGAATTAACGTGGAACGATAGATATTGTTAACAGGGCTCATACCATGAAATACCCCCCAACATATTGACAATCTGTCTGTGGGGTTTTGCATAGCCCACGTATTCATGACCATCTAATTCCTGTCATCTGCTACCTCTTGCCAGTATTTCCACTTCTGTACGCCTGTGACCAGTGGAACTCATTTTCAGTTGGCTTGTGTGTATTCACATATGCTTATCTGCTGCTCTCATCACCATGTAAACAACTCCTGTTAAAACTGATACCAGTAGATAAAAAACCCCCAATCTTTGGGGGTTGCATGTGGGGATTAAGGGCAGTGTGCAGTCCTTCTCTGTTAAGTGAATCAACTTTGTATATCCTTTTTGCAAAACACCTTGGTGCTAGCATGCCCTGGCTAGGTCAAAAATATGATGAAAGGGAAGGTAGTTGCTATGGCTTTCCCTAAGCAAGAGGCCTCTTTGTATCAGGGTCAGGTTTTCTGCAGGGCATGATTTTGTTTATCAGCTAGTGTGTCTTTTCAGCTAACAAGAAAAGGGGTTTTAATGTATTCAGAAGAAACCTTTTTTATTTTTACCTCACTTAGGACATTAAAATTGTAAGGAGTGTTTCCAAAGACACATTTTGCTCTCTTACTGGTGCTAGAACACTAGGGAGTCAGATGTTTACTCTGCAATATAACAGCACTGAGGTTGGAATTTAAAGAACTCCCTGGAGCAACGTTGAATTGTATTGTTAAAGGGAACAAAACACAGAATGCATGTGGATTTATAAACTAAGCAATGCTTCAGACTAAGACCGAAAAATGAAACGTAATTCAAAGAAAAATAATTGGTTTCCACAGCACAATTCATTGCTGCTGCTACACTGTAGCCATCTATATAATCTAAGCTAGTATTATATTCCTAAATAGTGACAAAAGGACTATTTGTATAGGCTATAAATATGACAGGCCTAGAATCAAATAGTAGAATACAAAATGCAGAAATGAATCTGGTGCCAGTACTTCCACTGAGCAATACTATCAGCTGAAGAAGATCAAAATGGAAAGAAAAACCTAGATATTAACCCCTCAAGGTGTATACATCCAAAAATAGTTCATTTTGTTAGGAACTTTGTAATGGAGTGAATGTCACATAGATATCCTTAATAATACAGACTGAAATTACCTTTGTATTATTGTGATTAGTTGCTTATTATTTTATACTCAGTATTAATGTGGTACACTGTTATTTATTTTTTTTTTTTTAAATTATATTCTAATTTATTGTCATGTTTCTTAACACTTGTTCTACATGCATTCTCCTGCTTGTAATGGAAACAAAAATATTTGTAACACTTGATGCAGTGAAAATCTACTCCAGGCACAGATTTGTTTTTAACATAGATAATTTAGTAAAATAAAACTGCAGCTTTTAAGAATGATACCCATGGTACAGTTGTCTATTCCCTGATTTAACAGAATTCTGTATGCTTAACATTTGCTTTGTCAGATGCATCAAAATATATATGAGATGTTTTCTTTCAAGTAACAGCTATATGTTATGCTAGAATCCTGTCCTTGGCAGCAGCAATGTTTGTCATATATAAGCAAAACAGTAAGGAAAAGGAAAAGTCAAGAACATGGTCATGTACGTTATTAGATAATATTTTAGCCTAAGCAATAATGTAGATCAAGAATTAAATTAAAGGCAGCAAAAATATCCTGTACTACTTGGAATGATTTCATTAACAGCCAGTCAATAATAACAATAAAATGTCCTTCTTGCATTGAGCTTTTAAGGTTTTATCTGAAGTTTATCTGAAGCCATGATGTTTTTAAATATAAAGAAGAAAATCATTTCAGAAGATCTGATGTTTAGGTCACTGTGGCTGGAGATGCTTCTTTTCTTACATAGTACAGTAAAAATATCTTGTATGGAAATCTCTGATCAAGTCTTGTGAAATGTTTCTTGTTTCTCAGTTAAAATCTAGTTTCTGGTTTAATGAAAATGATCACTACTATTATGAGTAAGATGTTAAAAGAAGTAGAGAGAACCTTAAATATTTCAATAAGGTGTTTAATAATTTGGGCAGGATTTTTATTTTATTTACAGATGAGGATTCAAAGAACAATTAGCTGTTTTAAAGGTACAGCTATTTCTATCTGTGCTCTATCACAAAGCTTTTATTGCCCTACAGATCAGAAGTTAAAGATGGAGTAGTCTTAGTAAATAACACAGCCAAATAATAGTTTTCTTTCCAAAACTCAGTTGACTTTCCTCCCATACATTCACACTGCAAATTACTACCTGATAGGTTTCCCACTATTGTTCTGAGTATTATTCTTCCCCCCTGGAGTGTTTGTGTTTCGGATTATAATGACAAACTGGGTACACTGAAACACATGCTGTTGTGTTTCCCTCTCTTTTCTTCCTCCTGCTACCTTAAACCTAACATCACCCGTGCTGACTATAGAATTCCTGGCACACAAAATTCCCTTCAGTCTTCTTAAAATGCACTCTTCCTGCACCTGAACTTCCTTCTGGAGCCAACCTTACTATTATAATGCTCTGTTACACTTTTTCAGTTTATTTCTTGAGGAAATGGACACTGTTTTTACCCAAGATACTTGCTTTTTCGTTCTCTGATTTCCCTTGCTATGCCCCACCACTGTTCCTTCTTCGGTGACCTCCCTGTTCTCTCTGAATCGATCTGATCTACAAGAAGGACTTTTAAATATCCTCTGTAGAACGCTGGACAGGCCTTAGCTATTTTGCTGACTTTTTTATTGTTATTATTTTTATTACTAGGAACTAAGATCCAGGACTCTTCTGCGGAGGTTTACTGCAATAGACTGGATGAGTCTTGTGAGCCTCAGCCGAACTCAGTCAGTCATCAATCTGAGTCTTGAGAGAAGGCCATTACTAAGCTGAGGCTGTCATTCTGCAAGAAGTGACACCCTATCTGGCCATCTTCCCTTCACCACAAACAACAATTAGGTGGAAGGGATTGGATCATTGCTTCTGTGTGGTCCCTCCAATCTTTGTCCTAGACAGAATGGTGTAAGAGCATTTGCATGCAGTAATCAGGATGGAATCCCAAACAGATTTACAAGGGCTCAGTCAGCCACAGAACAAGGTTCGCTACAGCACTAGTGACTTGGTAGTTTCCCAAGTGTATTTGGTCCAGCTGAAGGGGGAGTTTATGTCCAGTTTAGGAAACTGAGCCAGTCAGAATGCACTATGATGTGCATTTAAGGACACTCTATCCCTTGAACTGGCATATCACCTAAGCACCACACGTCCTCTATTTCTATTCCTGCACAGGACTGACATTTTCATTAAGCTGGACAGGCTACAGGACACAGAGCTCATGCTCAGAGGTTGTATAGCTTCCAGTCACAAAAGTACTGAAATCTGTCCTGGAAAGGATATAAATATGTATTTCTGCATTAAGAATGGGAAGATGCCATTTCTATAAACAGGAAGGCCTTTTCAGAGAAGACCTAGCAAGATCACTAGATAAATAATCTCACTTCTTTAGTAATCCTATTTGGAACAAATTCATCGGATCACAGCTTGAGATAGAAAAGGAAGTGTTTTGGAAGTTCTAAGTGAAGGCTCAGCCAGAGAGTGCTCCAGGCTTCGGTTGCTATGACCACCCTGAGGGACCAGATTTGGCCTGGCTGATAAAGGATAAGCCATGGCTTTTGCAAATTGGATTTCTTCAATGCTAAGCAAATCAAAATCAGTGTATTTGTTTACTCTTCACCCCACCCCACCCCCTTGACATCCAAGTCTTTATAACTGTACACACTCTTGCAATGTTTATAACATAACAAAATTATTGTTCAGATTGTTTGAAAACCCATCTCACAATGTGATTTATCCTTTTCACTGAAGATCAGTCTTCTGTGTAGGATTCAAGATCCCCCTCCCCTTGGAAGCAGAGTGGTGCTGAGTAACGCTTTGTGTGCAAGTAACAGTTCTGCACATGGGGGAATGTCTTCCAGCTGTATCTTTATGGAAAGACACAGGCTGTCTGGAATTTCAGGAGGCAAAATTAAGTTGAGAGTGCATTTTAAGTTACTATTGCCACATTTGTTCTGAGGTCAGCTATGCTTTATAAAGCAAATAATTTTACAGAAGTGCAGTGCACTTACTAGGGTCACTGCCTTCTAACATCTTTGAATACTGATCAGAGAAAGGGTCAGGGCTTTGCGCACACATGACAGTGTGTTTGAAAAGTTTGCAGTCCATTTCCAGGGCGCTCTCTTTGATTCCTCAGAATCCACACACTGGGGCAGGATTTCCCTTCCCTCCATCATCTCCCCCCCCCCCGGTGACTGCTTCTCCTCTTTCTCACTGCTTTGACACGTCTGTGGATCTCCTATTTGGTGTACAGTACTGCTGTCTTCAATCTGCTCTTTTAATGTGAACATTATTAGGAGTTTCCATATCTGTAACTTAACACTTTTGTATGTTGAAAGTGCTAATTTTAGGCTGGTTTTGTGAATTATTCATTGAAGTGTAAAAAGAATATAAAATCTAAATAAGAATTTAAAGAAACAAATGCTAAACATGCTTTTTTTTCAAGTAAGATAAAAGATAAAGATAATTTTTCACTTTTTTTCTACCGCAGTAATTAAAGACCCCCTCAGGATGCTTTTTCTATTACAAAAAAACACTGAGTTAGGAGCAAATACAAACAGAGGGAACTAAGCCTCTCTTCTGGTTTCTCAGATCCTCTTTCACATTTAGCCTTTGCTATTGAAATGCACTATCAAAACAAGAGCTTCTGCAGCAAAAAGGATCTCAAACATCTCATCTGGTCTTTCTGGCTCAAAGTTTCCTTAGAAGTTTATTTACCTAAGATAAGGTTACATTGTTGAAACCATCCTGTCAATTAGCAGATAACATTTGACTTCAGATGTATTATTCTTCACAAGCATTTTGTCAAGGATAGGGCTGGTAACTGAGTTTCTAGGGGGGAGGGGAGGTATGACGGGTACAATTACACATATCAACTATATCTTGCTCAGAGTCCTTGTGAAATAAGAGTGCAGAACAGCTTATTTAAATAAAAGGGGGAAAGAATTTAAGTTGCATTTTGCACCAGCCGCAAAGGGAAAATACAAGGGAAGAATATTCCATTTTGGGATTTTCAGTGTGGTTTAAGAAGCTGGCTTAACTTTGGTTGCTCACTGCAATCCTTGGTAAAATGTTTGTAAAGCTTAAGGAGAATGGCCTGAATTCTATTAACATGTTTGGGTTTTTTTAACTTTCTTATCCTAATCAGCCTAAGAAAGGTCTCAAGTGTTAAGACAAACATCCTTCTGTAAAAATTCCTCCCTCAGGTATTTGAAGCTGCTATGCTGGTTTTGCCACTTCTTGCAGTCGTGATGATCACAAATTTTAATGAAAAAAAAACAAACTACTGAGAACTAAGGTTTTGGAGCCTTGGTTTCATGGCTCTGGATGTGTCCCCTCACTCCCTTTCTCCTCTCGATGGAAAACTGCCATCTGGCCCTTTTTTACCCAGTATGAGCAAAACACATTTCTGGCACCACAGACTCACTGGCTGCTCCTCAGCTCTCCCAGGCTGTGGGCAGACACTCGGTAAAGTGGGTGGATGTGGTTTCAGACATTGCAGGTGCCTCTGCCTGTGGTGCCTTGGACAGCACCGCATCAAATTGGTTTCCATGGGACGTGGCCTTGCCATCACCAGGCACGTGTGGTGGGGACAAGCTGCCCTGAAGAAACACGCTCTTTCCAGGGCATCTTTCAAATTCAGCCATAGGTCTCCTCTTAGCCTTCCTGCCTACATGGGGTGTCCCTCAGCCCCTTCTGGGAGCCCAGCCGTGGCCCATGGCCGCTCAGAGCCACAGCCAGGGCAGGGTGCTGGTGGCCCCTGTCACAGGGCCTGGCTGGGGCTGGGGGTTGCCCTGGTCACTTGTGTGTGGTGTGTGGAGCTGCTGAGCTCCAAGCTGTGAGGGGTCTCCTCTGCTGGCAGCTGGCACCCGAGGGGAAGCCGAGTGCTGGATGTGGGTCAGCTTCACACTGGGAAGCCCTGGGTCTGGGGAACACCGTGGATGGGGAGTGCTCTGCACAAGGAGCAGCCATGGCCCTGGTGGAAAAAGACCTGGGGGAGCTGAATACGAGCCAGCAGTGTGCCCAGGTGGCCAAGAAGGCCAATGGCATCCTGTCCTGTATCAGGAATAGTGTGGCCAGCAGGAGCAGGGAAGTGATCGTGCCCCTGTACTTGGTGCTGGTGAGGCCACACCTTGAATACTGTGTTCAGTTTTGGGCCCCTCACTACAGGAAAGATGTTGCCTTGCTGGAACATGTCCAGAGGAGAGCCACAAAGCTGGTGAGGGGTCTGGAGCACAAGGCTTACGAGGAGCGGCTGAGGGAACTGGGGTTGCTCAGCCTGGAGAAGAGGAGGCTGAGGGGAGCCCTTATCGCCCTCTACAACTGCCTGACAGGAGGCTGTAGTGAGGTGGGGGTCGGCCTCTTCTCCTTGGTAACGGACGATAGGACAAGGGGGAATGGTCTGAAGTTGCGCCAGGGCAGGTTTAGGCTGGACATCAGGAAAAATTTCTTCACAGAAAAGGTTGTCAGGCTCTGGAATGGGCTGCCCAGGGAGGTGATAGAGTCCCCATCCCTGGAGGTATTTAAAAGAAGGATAGATGAGGTGCTTAGGGACATGGTGCAGTCGTGCAATGGCAGGGTTAGGTTAATGGTTGGACTTGATGATCTTAAAGGTCTTTTCCAACCAAAGCAATTCTATGATTCTATGATTCTATTCTCTGGCTGCCTTGGCTGGGCCGAGCACCAACCACTGCCTGGCCTCTGGCTCAGGCAGCTGCCTACTTGCCTGGCAAAGTGAAGGGGACACTGCAGTGAGCAGCCACACAGCTCCAAAGGGAGAAGTCCCCACAATGTGAGCAGGAGGGCTCGAGCTGAGGTGGAAGGCCAACGGTGGGGCTGTGGCTGTGGCGCACCAGATCAGTGGGGCTGCTCAGTGAGGGAGGGGTGCTGTTGGGCTGGGAACACTTCAGAAGGGTCAGGGGCTGGGGAGGCAGAGCGGGGCCATGAGGTGGAGCAGGGGAGCTGGGAGGGTGTGAGGGGCTGAGGAAATCTCAGGTAGAGAGGGGATCCTGGGACAAGGGTTGGATGAATTGGTGGAAACCACAGGTGCCAGCCAGAGGTGCCCCTACAGCAAAGAGGAGATGGCTCCTGTGGGTAGATGGGGTGTGTGAGAAACTTGTAAAAAAGCCTTGAGCTCAGAGAGGCCAAGGAGGCTCCCCTTGCAGAAGCTCCATCCTCAGGATGGAGAGTGGAGGGTCCATGAAGGACTGCGATGACAGAGGCACCCTTGGTCAGTTTAATCCCTTCAGTGAACTCCTGAAATGCTATATATACTACTAAAAGAAAGAAGCTGTGACTCTTGGTGAGTTGCAGCAGTGAGCTGAACTCCATACCTCTTTGGATACCTGGTTTTAATTGGCTATGCTGTATTTAGCAGATGAGGGAACTGCAAATGATCATGAAAACTAGCAGTTGCAAAAATTATGTACATAAATCTGCCATCCACAAAGCGAGCAGAGTTCTCTCATGCCAGATGCTTGCGGAGTCCTGTGTAATTCTGCTGAGCTGATGGAACAAACACTTACAGAGTGTCTTGACTCTCAGCTGGTCATCAGGATAGCGAAGAGCTGCCAAGAGGTATGTTGCTTGTTAACAGTCTGAGACTTACAGCCTTCAAAACAATAAACCTTGAATCTCCTTTAGAAGCAAAAGAGTAAGAGAGTGGTAACATGTTTTGGTAAACTTTGGACTGAAGTTTTGATCATCCCTCTGTGGCTTGAGCAACTTGATTACAAAAGCAGCCACCTTGCACAGGGTGTCCAGAGTTTTGCAACAGAGTTCTGTGGTTACGTGCAAAATGTCAGCTTGGTTTTGCTAGTGTTTTCCTTCTTATACCATGTCATTCAACAGTATACGTTTATCTGTATTTTTATCAAGTTCATGCTGTTCTTGGAGGTTGCTTTAGTGGCCCATACTTACCTGGACTTAAGTCTATGGAAGTTTGGAAGAGGATGCACAGATGAATAGTCAGCCCTACTGCTCAAAATTCTTGACCCAGGATTTGAAAAAAATTATGAAACTGTCCTTGGGGAAAACAAAAAACCAACACCAAACCAAAACCGAACGTCTGAGTTCTTATTCTCTTATTAGCCTTTTTTTTTTTTAAGCCTTATGGTTTACTTGTTTCATATCTTGGCTCTTTGAATACTGAGAAAAGCTAGAAAATTACTTTTTTATCAGTGAGAGGAAAGGTAGGAAATTCAACAGCTGGATTCATGTCACTGCAGTAGTCTTTCAGTAGAAAACACAAGTACTTTCAGACATTAAAATTACAAGGGCTAGCAGGATGAATATCCCATTCTGATTAAGAATAGAGCTCTCATTATGCTTTTTAGGAAGTGTCAGTTATAACCTTTCTCAGTGAAGGCAATTGTTTTATAAAATTTTAAGCTTTAACCCCCATTTTATAAAAATAATGACCTGACTTAGTGAAATGCTGCTTCCTTCTGGGCCATTTCAAGGGATTGCCTTCCAGCTAGAAACTGTCAGACCCCAGGGGTATTCTGCCCACATTCTCTTTGTCTCTAACATCTGTCATCTGCTAGGAAAGACAAGGATGCAATACCAGCTCTGCACTAATTAGTAAACCCTCAACAATCTAGCAGCATCCTGTCTTACATTACTTCCTTCATGAAGGTGCCCAGTGAACCTGAACTTTTGGTCTGCCGAAAGACTCCCTCGGTGAGTACGAAGGTAATGTCTTCATCCTACAACAGTCTTGCTCTGCTAGAGAATGTGAATCTGGCACAAAGTCAGAAACCTGGTAATTCATAACCAGTTTTGGGTGCACATACATAAAACCAGTGCCTTTGGCTTCCTGATATTGCCTCCCTGTTGATAGTAGCTGCTTGGACAGTCAATTGTATGAATTCCCATTTGGGCTGTCTTTTTTTCTTGTTGAGATACTTACTTTCTCAAATGAAGGATGCAAAAGGTGGCTGCCTTTGTCTTGGTACCACAGTATCAGAATATAGTACATCACAATATAATAATCCTCCTCACAGACTCATTCTTAGTCAAGGACTCAGTTAATTACATCGTAGAAATTTGCCCAGTTGAGATTGTAGATACATTTGCTATAAATACTTGCAGAGCAGCGTGAAACTGACATAGCATTGTTCCTAATCAATTTTTAATCTGAAAAATGTACTTTTTATAAAAGATTGAGAAACAGTGAATTCTTGGACATCAGTAAATCTAATGAGTAAAGTATGTATAACTAATTATAGTAGAGTATCTATTACAATGCAACTGCTAAAAATCTTGAGAAAATAAAAAAATAAATCACAAAGACACAATTTAAAATAATTTCTAGAAAATAAGCATGGAAAAAGTCCCTCAAACTAAAACATCTTTTGCTGTTTAGAGGCAGATAATCCATTCTTAGTCCAGTGCACAAATTTGATTTACAGTGCATTTCAAAATATTTAGCTTCTTTTTAGGGTTTCCATCACTGTGTAAGCCAATAACCTGCTGTGTTTGAAAATGTCTGGGCAGTAATTGTCATTGTTTGCAAAGCTATTTTGGAAAATAGTGAGCTTCATGGCATTTTGTAGATTTAAGGAATGCAATTACCAACATTGTATACATAATCCAAGTGACCTTCTGGCTTCAGAAGCTCAAACCCACAGAAAAAAATTAACAACAGCAAAATGTTTATTTAATTTTTCTTCTCTAGTTGGTCAGTTGTTATGGTGGTTTAAAAAGGTTTAATTCCAAATAAGAATGTTGAAGTAAACATACAAGGTTTTATCTGGGTGCTCCTGTGATTCATCCAAAATTATTAACAAATAGTTGGAAGGCTTATTTACTTTCATAGTTGTCTGAAAATGTAACAGAAATTAATATATTGAAGTCTGTATCCTACATACGAATGCGTTAGATAAAAGTCCAAGTTTCCTTTAGTGGTGTTAATTACAAACTGACAGATTTTTCCCAAATTAAGTATTTTGTCTCCTTTTTCTTCTGCTTCAGATTCTTTTGCAACCTACAGTGTGGTTACAGAGTGAATATACTTTTCTGATAGGTAGCTGTTGAAGAAGTGATGGGGGTAAGGAGATTTGAAGTATGTCTTGGAATTTCAGTTCAAACTTAAAAAAAAAAAAGAGCACAAACAGCATTTCTGACTCAGAACTAAAATTACAAGTCAGTCTTTAAAAGCTGTTAGCAGTCTCCTTTAAAAATATATACATGCTCTAGGAAAAATACTCACAAAGCATTGTTTGCAGAAACAATTTTGAAATTAAATGTTTTTCACCATGACTCATATATTGCATAACTAACATGCAATTGCAGAAGAATGTAAAACCCACTTAGGGTCTCCCTTCGGTCCCCCCTTCTTTCCTCCTTGACTGACGCTACTCGTAGCTCACTCTGTTTTTTAATGGATCTTGATGCATTTTACAAAAATCAGTTAATGCTTCAGAAAGTTCACCAGCATTCTCAAGATCACGTGTAAATGAGCATACCCAGGCACCGAGGTATTTATTCACTGATGATCACATAAACATTGAATCCATGGTATACATGACCTTCGGGCATTTCCAGCTGTATCTTACACTACCTTGTCACAGGTGTATTTTTCTGTTAAAGAGGAAGTTTTTGAAAAGCAGCTTGGGAATGATTTTGTGCCAGAAGTTACCTGTCACTCCCTTTTTGAAAACTGGCCGCTAGTAGCCATATTTAACCCTTAAAAGTTATAAGCATTTTATTCCATTGGTACCTGGAACCAAGTACCAAATTATAAAAGTTGCATGTTATGGCATTTATTTTAACATTCTTCTCTCTTCAGACTAATTACAAGTTTCCTGGTGACTAGCAAGAACCATTACAGTGCCATCAGGTGTGTTAGTGTGAAAACATATTTTTTTTTTGACAAATATTTTTAAACGGAATTGCTTTGTCACAGAATGAGCTCATTTCAAAATAGTCCTTTACCTGTTCTGGGCTTTGTGCCATATGATGTATCTCAAGGTACTCAAATCAGTGAGTTCAGACTGGGTCACACACTTGACTGCCTGTTCCTGTGTCTGGACAGTTTTCTTCCTTCTCTGCTTTCAAGTTCAACTCTGGGTTGTCCCTTCTCCCTAAAAAGAAATCTCACTCCTGATGCAGCTTTAAAAGGTCTCTATCAATACTGAGTTCACCTTCCTGTTCTGTGTGACCCACAGCAACTCCTCTGTTACCTTTGTGAAGAACCTGCTCTAGGCAAGGCACAACTCTTATATTTGTGCTGTGTTCCTTATGTATAGAAGTCAGCAGAGGCAGACACAGGGGCAGTGATGCCTCAGAGAGGAGGGAATGCACTTGCTGAACTGGCTTGCAGTTGGAGGGGTTTCAGCACAAAACCACTTTTCCTGTTTCATGAAGCTCTGAGATCGTAATTCTGTATGACTAACCCAAAAGGCATATGAGATATGAATTGATAATACATGTGAGATACAGTACTGTGTTTGCTTAATTTACAAACACTTAAGAAGTTGCACTGAAATAGTCTCTCTGATGTGTTACTCTGCCTGGTTTGGTGCTGTCATCACAGCTGTGAGAAGTGCTATATACAGATAGATTTTGGACTGCATACAACCAAAGTCAAGTACTTGTACATTTGGAAATGAGAGACTCGAAAATGTTTGTGCCACAGAAGTAGAATTGGAATTTCTTCCCCTTGAGGTCCTGTAGGCGCTTCCTCTGCTACTTCGGGTGTATCAGGGAACCAACTTCATCATCACTCATCCTCCAGCTAGGCACTGGAAATGCAGAAAGGTTTGAAAGAGTTTGGGAATTACCTGTGAACCCTTTACTGAGACTATTGAGAAACCATTAGTCCTACGTAACCCCAGACACTTTCTAAAACTAATAGAAGTAGCTGTCAGGCTGTGAAGTGGGTTGATCCATGGCTCTTAAAGTTCCTCTCAAAACTGCCTTTAGGTGGCTGTCCCCATTGGGAGGCTTCTGAAGAGGAGGTTAAGGAGGGCTGTTGATAGGCTCTTTGATGCTTCCTTTGTGGTTTGGAAGGGTGTTTCTGGAGTTGTTGCTGGAGCAATTCTGTCTGAAGGAAAGCTGAACCTCTTGATGGTGTTCCTGTGACTTGAGGCTGGAGCATACAATTCTGGTGAATAGGAATTTGCTCCCAAATCTTTTTGGGGAAATCTTTGTGCTGTTCTCCTAGCCTAATTTCTTGAAGTGAAAGCAGTCTGTAGGGATGCTTAGATTTCCCAGAGGATGCCTGATATCTGGAGCTGTGAAGAGCAGCAAATCCATGGAGATCATGGGCATTTGTGTGGAGCAAGTGACCATGTTTAGTTGATTCTAGACATTCTCTGTTACTCTTTGAATTTGCATGAGGGCAAATAGGAAGGCACACAAGCAGATCAGGCTGGCCATGATGTCACAGAGTCTTATAACCTAAGAGAGTCTTATAACCTATATATATAAAAATAGATATCTAAAATTTTAACAATTACTTTCTTACCCCGTGGGACATTCAAAAAAGGGTTACGATATAGGGGATGGTTTTTATTTGTAATCCTTGTAAAGGTTAGAAAAAAAGTTACTTATCATTGATATAGAGTAACACTTTCTCCCAGCGAGTTGATTGTTTCTTACATCTCTGCTTAGAACAAAGAGGTAGTAAAACAGGCCTGGTCTGATAATTCCCTAGTACTGGGAACTCATTGCTAAGCCTGCCAGCAGTCAGAAGACCTTCAGTGCTGATGGTGCCAACATAGTCGGAGCCAACAATCTGTTTGGCACTACAGCGATTAGAGCTCAGGTACTCTTGGTTTTCAGGTAGTTAGTGCCGTTTTACTGATGTTGCTTTGCAGAGTGGCAAGGGAGATCACTTTACTGCTGTGAGAGGCAGTAGTTTGGTGAAAATGTGCCTTTCAGAGGCTGTAGCTCATGCAGACACTTGCAGGGTAAGAATAACTAGTGACTTAGTCTCTTGGCCTGACTAACAAGGTCTGATGATGCATGCCTGCTTTCAGAAGGTATGGTGTCATGCTGACTGATTCTTTGCTTTGAAATGAAGCAGTGCTCTGGCATGTGTGCAGTTAAGAGGCAATACAAACAGTCATCATTGAGCTTCTTTACAGCCTAGGAGAGTTAGATCCATCATTTGTGACTAGCTATTTTGAGCCCTGTTGGCAGGGGTAAAGAGACGGAAACTATAGTAATACTCTGCTTTCAAATAGATATTAAATTACTTTTTTTTAAACAGCTGATAACAAATTGAAACAGATTCGGCTTGAATGTTGCTAGATTTAATCTCAGTTATTGGATTCTTGGTGGTCAAACAACTATAGGTGATGCAAGCCCAGGTGGAAAAAAGAAACTGAGAAGTGTTTAAAGCTGCTGTCTCACTGAGTAGCTAATCACTTGAGAAGCAGGGTGTTATAAAAGAGAAAATATAGTAATCTTAATAACAAGCAGTGCTAGCAGTCAAACTTATGCTGTGTTGGTTAGAAAAAAGCAATTATGGTTTCTCTTTTCCCTATCTCAGGGAATCTTAGGCCAAAGTCAGTAAAGTGAGACTCCCCTCCTTGCCTGTGTTAAATCTGTTCATTGGCCTCCCTATTAATATGAAGCCAAAAATCCTTTGGTATTATATTTACTGAATTTATACTGTGTTACTGAACTTTGTCTTATTCTGAAAGCAGTATAAGAAGCTGAGGTACCTGCTGTTTGTGCCAGAACTTGTGAGCTCAAAAAAAAAAAAAAAATTAAACATTTGGCTCTAATCAGACTCTCTGTGTCCAAGTGTGGTTTCACAATGGCAGTATCTGAAACCCACAGTCAGAATGTGTATTTATCCCATCTAATGCTAGTACTTATCACCATGTATCTGTCACTTGCTATGTGATGTTGAAACAGGCAGAAGTTTTATGAAAAGATGAAGCTAAGCATAAGGTAAGTTCAGGAGAAATACAGCTCAGAGTGTGTTCAAAATATAAGTCTTCTAAGATCTGCCAAGCAAGGCAGAGCAATGATGAGACCAAAAAAAACCAGAAAAAAAGGTGCAAAACCAGATGCAACTTTCATTTTTACATACTATTTTATCTACACTTTATTTTCTTTGGTTCCACTAGTGTTTTTGTAACTGCCAGTCATTACAGCTTGAAACTGTAAGAATAAATTGAAAGCTTAAATTATAAATAGCCGTTTTCTATATGTCTTATCACTATGAAGAGCATCCTTAAAAATGATAATTTTTTTCAATATTGTTTGCCTATTTCTTTATTTTAAATCTAAGTGTTATGTTATGTGATAAAACACCCACAAAGGAGCTCAGGGAGAAAATGGCAGGAGGGGGAGGCCAAATAATATCCTGCCAAGCCCATCACAGGAGTCAGCAGCTCACTTATGGCCCATCTCCACAAGCCCAGAGGAGCTCAGGGACATAGAATAACAGGCAGGAACCCAAATCAAGGACTCCTGAGGAATGACCACCTTGTCCGGTCCCCTCCCAAAAAATGGGAAAAATTAAGTGGAAGGGGAGGACCAGAACTATGTAAGGAGTAGTCTCACAGTGTGGTTTGGCTTGATACAACTTTATGATGTTCAGACATAACAGACAGAAAAACAGGACTTTTCTGGATTATTCCTGATGAAGTGGAAATCTGCACTCTTAGTAAGCTTCTGCTAAGCTGAAATCCTCTTATATTAGTTCAAACTGGAGGGAGATTTTTTTATTTCAGAGCTGTGAAAATTAGACAAAGCTGCTGCCTCATAAAAAGGTGGCTTCCTTGCAAGATGAGATAAGTTTGAATATGATTCTTGGGTGCAGATTCACCTGGCTGATACCGAAATGCCTACATGCCTACCTAGTGTTCTACCTAAGTGTTCCACCTAGATGCCTGTACCTGGTGCTTGTACAGCCTTTGATCCACTGCTGTGGCCTTGGTAGTCACCTAGCCAGTAAGAAATATTTCACAAAAATATAGGTGGGATGTAATCTCTGTAAATCTGGGTCTAGCATTGTCTGTTGATCTTTGGCTTCTAGTTTAGGGAGAAAAAAAGCTGTGCAGATATGCTCAGGCTAAGGATGATGAGGTAGCAATATTATTACTTCATTTGAAATGAGAGACTAAAATTCAATCAAAATTATTTTGATTTTATTTCTTTTTACCTTGTGATTCCTATATGCAGGTACTCTTAACTGGTGACAAATATTGTACATATTTTGTACTTCTTGTTTACCTTGGACCAAGATGAATACTTCTGTAACATACTACACTGTGTTATAAATCAAGACATATTTTGGGACTGAACATCTGTAAATGATCTGTCTACCATAAATTTTAGAACTGTTCTCCGTAAGTTAAAGGAGTAGCATTGCTGATGTTGCCAACATGGAGAAAGCTTCCATTTAAGGAGCTTTCATTGAAATAGAGCTTTCTGCATTCAGAACTAGCCACCTGGATTTTTATGTATTTGTTTACTATGTTTCCCTCCTATACCTTGAGGAAGGGAGGCAGCCCACTGTCAAACATAGATATGTAGGTTTTGAGGAATGGGAAGGAACAAAAAAGGAGTCCAGTACAACCCTATTAGCCAGATGTTTACCTCCATGCTATGAAGTGACTTCTGCAGATAATACACAGTTCTGTGATTAAAACCAATTACCAAAGCATGCAAAATCCAGAGATGAAGAGCCATGTCTTAGTCGGGGATGCTTTGTACAAGTTTCTTATACAACCAAAATTGAAGAACTAACCTGTACTTTAACCCAGATGCTTAAGGCACCCAAGCAAAACATCCCAGGTTTTTTATGTCTTTTGACATAAAGGTGAAGTTTTAAGTATACCAATATCAAATGACTTTTAAGTTTGTGTGGATTAGAAAGCAATCTGATGCCTCTTAGTTTTTTAGATGTAATCAATGAGCATTAGATTTACTTAGTTCTTTACTGAAACAATTCAGTACTCCAGCTAACCAACCTCAATCACCTTGTTAGTTGAAAAACAATGTGAGCATCTAAAATGGCCAAAACCACTCCTTCCCCAAATGACCTTAAAGGTCTCCTGTATATCCCACATGGTCTGAGCAAACAACATTGTAGAGATTTCTCTGTTCCTCTTTAAACAGTTTTGACACATCTCTTATCTTTTTTTGCTCTGGATCTAGTATCCCAAAGTAAGATAATGGATAGAAAATTACTAGTACAATTAAGTTCTATTGTTATTCAAAACAAGGGCTTTATAACAGAGTCCTCTTTTCAGTATATCACTAAAGTCTAGACTCCAAGGTATGTTCCATCCTCTATCCTAGCCTGGCTCAAGTAAAATGTGTTCTTTGACTATACTGGTGTATTTTTGGTCATACATAAACATTCTAGCAATCTGAGGCTTTGACTAATAGAGAAAATAATACTCTGTAACTGTCAATGAGATTATAATGAGTTAGGAAGTGTCTTTGTAATTAAACAGCTTTTGAAGTTACATAAACTGCAGTCATATAAAAACACTATTTTTGGAAGTACCTGCATTAAGCATGCATCAGGTTGCACAAGCTCTTTCAAGGGTTATAAAAAATTTGAATTGTAAAGAGCCTAAGAAAGAACGGACTTATCACTTGATTTAATATTTTTGCTCAAAGTCTGGATCCAGACTGTATTCTATGCTTTGAGACTTGGTAGTTTTGACTTTTTGAATGGGTCTACCCTCCTGTTCCTCCATTAGCACAAGATGTTGTAGTTGTGTGGCCAAATGTTCACATTTTTAAGAAATTATTTAATTTATTGTACCTTTTGTTCAACTAAAACCTGAATTTTGGGTCTAATTTATATAGTCAATGACTTTGCTGTTTTTAAAAATTATAATAAATCCTGGATCTGGGTTTGTTTATTGATATATCAGCTTGACTCTTACTGTCATCTCTGAGATGATTAGATAGTCATGTCTCTTTAGTAAGAGGATTCGGTTAAAATGGAAGAAAAAAGCTAAGAACAGGCTTCTTTATTATTACCTTCAGAGAGTTTAAGGGTATGTTTAACTGTTCATTTGCTAGATGCTGTCCTGTGTAAATCACTGGAGATAACAATGTATGACAAACTTTTCCTATTCTACTTCTTTTACAAATCTAGAAACTGAAGTAGGAAAGGAGTGGGAGTGGAAATAGTTGTACAACAGTAAAAGATGATTGCCTAGAACTCCTCCTCCATTTGTGGGCCTCTCTATTCTGCTTAATTGTGTCTTCTGGTCTGTATTGAATCTTTGATAAGCAGAGTCTTGGGGGCAGGAAGTTAGAAAAACATTCATTCTTGCTGTGGGGTGTTTAGAAATCTCACTGTGTTCCACCATGTGGAAAAAGCCTCCTAAGATCCCTTGAAGACCTGGAAGATCTTGGTTACAACTGATCCTTAAGGAAAGTCTCCCCCCATTTTGGCATGAGAGACCCAACCTCTCTAGGATTGTGAACAAGCATCTGTAAGAAGAACCTTCCAGGTCCTCAAGGAACATGACCAGCCTCTATGTTTTGTTACTCCTATAATTCTGGGATTTTGCTGGGATTAAAAAGCTATTTACATTATCCAAGCTCTGGAGCTAGACCAATACGGATGCTTAATAAACAAACTAGGACCCACATTGGAAAAATGGTGATCTGTGGACTTCTGAAGAAAAGGATGTAGAAGATGGAAAAAGGAAGAATATAAATGCTCATGATCTAGTGTGAGTGAATGAATATAATTTTGTATCACAAATTATTAGAAAGTATTTACAGACTTTCTTTCCTTAGTATTTGGCTCTGCTACTTCAGGCATAGAATCATAGAATAGTTTGCATTGGAGGAGACCATTAAAGGTCACCGTGTCCAACCCCCTTGGAATGAGCAGAACATCTTCAACTAGATCAGGTTGCTCAGACCCTCATCCAACCTGGCCTTGAATGTTTCCAGGGATGGGGCACCTACAGACTCTCTGGGCAACCTGTGTCAGTGTTTCACCACCCTCATCGTAAAAAACTTCTTCATTATATCGAGTCTGAATCTACCCTCTTCTACTTTAAAACCATTACCCCTTGTGCTATTACAACAGGCCCTGCTAAAAAGTCTGTCCCCATCTTTCTTATAAGCCCTCCCTCTAAGTGTTCTCTTCTCCAGGCTGAACAACCCCGACTCCCTCAGCCTGTCCTCACAGGAGAGGGGCTCCAGCCCTCGGATCATTTTTGTGGCCTCCTCTGGACCTGCTCCAACAGGTCCATGTCTCTCCTGTGCTGAGGGCCCCAGAGCTGGACACAGGACTGCAGATGGGGTCTGACCAGAGTGGAGCAGAGGGGAAGAATCCCCTCCCTCGACCTGCTGGCCACTCTGCTTTTGAGGCAGCCCGGGAGATGGTTAGCTTTCCGGGCTGTGAGCACACGCTGTAGGCTCACGTCCAGCTTTTCCTCCACCATTACCCCAAAGTCCTTCTCTTTAGGGCTGCTCTCAATCCCTTCATCCCGCAGCCTGTATTGATACTGGTGGTTGCCCCGACCCAGGTGCAGGACTTTGCACTCGGCCTTTTTGAACCTGTTGAGATTCACATGGGCCCACTTCTCAAGCTTGTCCAGGTCCCTCTGGTTGGCATCCTGTCCCTCAGGCATCTCAGCCACACCACTGAGCTTGGTGTCATCTGCAAAGTTGCTGAGGGTGCTTGATCCCACTCTCTGTGTCATTGATGAAGATATTGAACAGTACTGGTCCCAGTATGGACCCCTGAGGGACACCACTCATCACCAAACTCCACCTGGACATTGGGCCATTGACCACTACTCTCTGGATGCAACTACCCAGCCAATTCCTCATCTACCAAACAGTCCACCCATCAAATCCAAACCTCACCAATTTAGAGAGAAGCATGTTGTGGGGGATTCTGTCAAAGGCACTACGGAATTCCAGATAGATGACATCTGTAGCTCTTCCCTTGCCCACTGGTGCCGTCACTCCATGAGAGAAGGCCACTAGGTTGGTCAGGCAGGACTTACCCTTGGTGGAGCCATGCTGGCTGTCTCGAATCACCTCCCTGTTCTCCATGTGCCTTAGCATTGCTTCTAGGAGGATCTGTTCCATGATCTTCCCAGGCATGGAAGTGAGGCTGACAGGTTGGTAGTTTCCAGGGCCCTTCTTTCTACCCTTTTTAAAAATGGGTGTGATGTTTCCCTTCTTCCAGTCACCAGGGACTTCACCTGACTGCCATGACTTTTCAAATATTGTGGAGAGTGGCTTGGCAACGACATCAGCCAATTTCCTCAGGACTCTGGGATGCATCTAGTCACATCCCATAGACTTGTGTATGTTCAAGTTCCTCAGGTGGTCTTGAATCTGATCTTCTCTTACAGTGGGAGGGACTTTGCTCCTCCAGTGCCTTCCTTGAGGCCGATCCACTTGAGAGGTGTGGGAAGAGAGGTTGCAATCTGTAGCTTTTCTAATCTTCCCTCCAAAGAGAACTCATTTCAGGCTGTTTTTCTTTGATGTTTCATTTAATTTGTCAGATTTTTTTTTAAGGGATCAGTACCAATAGCTAGGATAATATTCTGACAAAGACATTAAAAACTGCATTTTCTTTCCATTTTCAACAGTCACAAATTAACATGTGTGTGATCACCTGTTAGTTAATGATAGACTTTTCTCAACAGTTTTCTTCACTTTAGGAAAAAAAAGGGATTAAATAACACTTTATGGAAATTGTTAATATCCTTTTAGTCTGCAAAGTTATTCTATACGGTTGGTCATGTTGTCAGCAACCATCTGACTTTGAACTACCCTATATATTGCAGTGAAATAGCTTAGCGCTGTGAACTTGGTGCCCAGAGGGATGCTCATTTCTTCCTTTCAGTAACTTCTGCTGCTTTCTTTGGCAGCCATGATGGTGATTACTTCAGCCAATATGTGACAACGAAGCATTTGTTTCCTTTCTGTTAATCACTGTACAGAATCGCAGCCTCAGGGTATGTCTATTAAAATACACCACACAGGTTATGTTCTTGAATTCCTGACTATACTTGTTACACAGTAAATGGAAAGAGGTTTGAAGAAGCTGAGAATATCTTTTTGTGTAATGGTAGGAATCCTCTCCTGACAATACATTTGGACAAAAAATCAAAAGATTATACAAAATCTTAAATGTGACAGAATGTTATTTTTCTTAATATAATTTGCTTGAATTTTTAATGGGATCTTTCCAACAGTTAAACTATTCAATTATATTTCATGCTCACCTCCAAAATATTTCCATGCTATGGTTAAAATGTCTTTTTTTGCTGCCATGAAACAGGATATCTGTGCATAATTTATCTGTACAAACACAATAGATGTGCTTTTTCAAAGCAAATATATATGTAATGTAGAATTGGTCAAGGATTTTTCTGGAAGTAAAAAAAAGTGGTGTGCATTGTCATTTGCCTAGAAAGTCAAATCTAACCTCAGATCTTCAAAAGATGATGTCCAATAAGATACTTTCAAATATAGATACATACCAGTTAAATACTATCATGCTTAAAGTCATATTCCAGCATACACTCAAAGTCTTCTGAGTATACAATAATAAATTCTGAGCAATTAAGAAATACCCTAAATAGTAAATAATATGATAAACCTTGGAACAATTTTGCCATTATGTGCAGTCTAAAAGAACTTTTTTATCCTAATCTAAGCCATAACAATGATATTGACCCAGAAAGAGGAATTAATGTACCTTATATGTTTAAAATCGTTCCTCTTGACCATGGGTATGGGAGCTTGATTTTTTTACTGCCTGATACGATTATCCTAATTAGGATGTAATTCAGTCTAGACTCAGCAAGAAGCTTCTCAGAATCTTAAGCATTACCACTAGCAGGCATAGTAACAAAACCAAACAAACACATTTCCTCTCAATTTTTAGGGAGAGTTTTCTGAATTATGGGCAGCCTGGAATTTAGTGTTAGAGAGGAAACTTTCTTTCTCCCAAATCTAATCCAAAAAACAAAGTGAGGAAGGTATGAAGTGTCAAGTAAGCATAGCATTTCAGGAGAAGAAGCCAATTCATTTTAAGATTAATCCATGTAGGAAACCTGCAATTTGTCTGTGAAGAGGAAAAAAATACAAGTTAATTATTTAGCATTTTGCAATTATTTTGGAATATATGTAGCCTGAAGTCCTGTGGTCAAGCTAGTATCAGCTGAAGGCAGTTTCTAACAAAGAAGAAGGAAAAAAAAAATCTTTTTTTCACCTTGTCAATTTTTGTAATAGCGTTCTCTGTATTTTACAGGCCACAAAGAAAGAACGCAATTTCTGTCCTGAGAAATAAGCTTTACTGCAAACTGCTGAGTTTCTTTATATTTCACATTACTTTTCTAAAAAGTTTCACATTTTAGAAAGTTTTAAAGACTTTTTCTGTGAATCTCTGGAAAAGAAACAGGCCTCTAAGTAGTGTTTCCTAAGTGTGAGCAATTTCATTAATGAAATTTTAGAACAAGATGTAAAAATGTAAAGATAGTTTTCTGTGTTTAAGATGAAGAAGATTGTCTTAGATGCTTTACAGTTTCAGAAGCTTTGCACAGAATAAGAGAAAGTGGGCTCTTTCTCATCTTCCTCTAATGCTTTGTTAATGATGGTATAAAAAATAATCCCAGATCTCCTGTTGCTTTTCTATTTTTGAAATTTAATCATGCCTAACCAGTGTGACTGTGGCAACAGCAAAATGGTTCAGAATTCTGGATTGTTGTTAACAAAACTCAATATTTTTAAACAGGTTCTTAATGCAACTTGTAGTTCTTGCTTATAGGGCCAAATATATTATGCTACCTTTACTTGCTGTGCTACTTCTGTAAACCATAACTGATGATGAAATAGCAAGCAATTAAATGTCTAAATTTGACTATATTTACTATACTTTTAAAAAATTATGCTAACTAAACAGATCTATTATCTTCCTGATAGTTTCTTGTATGGAAGTTGCCACAATGGTATCTAAGCATTCTCAAATATTAGTCAGGTATGACTAATATTTTCAGAACACCTTTAGCAGATTAAAAGGCCCCATATTCCACAATTTAATAGATTAGAATTGAGTGTTAAAATTTAATGCTATAACCCCCACTTTGGGTGTCCATCTTTAGAAGCCTTGGAATGATTTTTTTTCTATGTTTTTTTTTCCCCCATGCACTTGGCATTGTATAGCAGTAACTAAAACTAAAATAAAGGTGTTATGCGGGGACAGGTCCAGAGAAAAATGCTCCAGATTATCGCTTATCAGCCTTGACTATGAAACCAGACTCTTCTTTCTGCAGTTCTGGCTTCATTCAATTTTTTCTTCCAGCTTTTTGGCCAAACCGAGTACTTGCAGAAGACAGCCTTCTGTACTGCATGTGATTCACCCTCCGAGTCTGGAACATACAGAATGGGGCAGAGGTCATTAAAAAAAAATTGTTTTGTGATCGTTAAAGTATGCAACATAACATCACGGACAGATGAGGGGAGTGAGGGAGTGTTGCAGACTCATAGGGAGTGTCCTGAGGTTCAGGCTCTCCCTGCTGAAATGCTGTACTTCCCTCAGTTTTAGGAATTGCCACGTTCACAGGAAAGGAATGCAGTGGTGTTTGGTCTCTTAGACTGGAATCAACATTTACACAAGAAAATGTTAGACAAGTAAGTAAATAGCTATTTACCCAACCTCAGTATTAACTCCATAGTTACAAGGTTAACTTAGATGAACCCTTGAAGGATTTTTTCCTCTTTAATCTGGTGAGGACTTTCGTACTTCACATCAAGACTAAGATTCAATCCTCTTGCAAAATCTGTCTTGGAAATAAAATGATACATGTAATTCTGAACTCCTCCTAAGTTTTGATTCAGATTCAGCCCCCTCTTTTACTAATACAAGCACATTCAGAATTTAATGCTAGGCTTCACACTTCTGCTGGTGGATTGTTCACTACCTGCCTTAAACTAGAAGGACCCTTGGGCAAGGCTCAGACTCCCAACAACAAGCAGAAATTTGTAATGACTGCCCTGCTGCTGAAATATATACAAACTGTTAACCTGTTGTGAGGGGAATGTTGGACTGGTGGTTTGGGATTTGGCTCTAAGTGCACATATAATTGCTTTATGCACTGAAACCTATTTTTTATATAGGCAAACTGAAAATTCCAAAAAGCATGCACAAGCCATTGCTACTTCTTAACTGAAGCTAAACAAGGTGGTCATAAGTAACCTTCTGGATGATAATAATTTTGCAGTGAATATTACTAGCCCTGGGTTTGAGAAGTGTCTTTGTAAAAGGCTGGTGTCCTTTTAGCTCCTTTCCCTGTTAGATCTGACTGAATCATGTATGAACAGGTAGTTTAATTAATGTTACATAAGCAGGTCTTAGTTTCATTTCTTTGTTACTCTTGACTGTTTGATTTTAAAAATCATACTACTTTTTTTAAGGTGTTTTTTTTTGGTTCTAAATAGACTGAAATCTTTAGTCCACCATATGGAAGCAAATCCTTTGAAGTAAGCAAGTAGTTGGTACCAATAGTAGGTTGCTGTCCTCTGTGTGAATCTTGGACGTTTTAGCAGTGATTTTTATAGATCTTCTTGTTAGCAAGGGAACAGGGAAGTCAAAGATGACAAATATTTTCATTAAGATAACGATTTTTTTAAGCTTTACATTTTTTCTAATCTTTTTCTCAGAAGCGGCTAGATCATTTTGACTGGCACATTAATTATGGCCTGCTTGCCTGCAGAACTGCTCATCCCAGATCTCAGATTGCATTACTGTCTTGCAAGAAGCTGTAAAACAAATTGGCAAGGTGTGTGTCTTTTCCCCCAACAAATAGGGCCGCAAAATGAAAGCCAGTCTTTTATTATTACCATTAACTGAAGTCCTAGGGAAGTGCTACAGAAGAAAATTCCTAATCTTGCTACTTAGTATATTGCAAGCAAGCATTTTTTGGTTTTAATATAGTTAAGCAGTGAAAAGTTAAGAAATGCCAAGATTTAAAGTTTCTTACTGCTGAGAGTTTATCATTTGAGGCTCAATGATGTGCTAAATCCAACAGTATGTCTTTTCATTCAGAGCTGGCACATATCCTGCTGGCTCAGTTTGGGTGGAATTTTCATGTGCCTGCCTGCAAAATGCCATGTAAACAAATGCTATGGGGGGAATTTCTAAGAGTGTGTAGTGGCTAGATGTACAGGAGGATGTTGTGTCAGTGTAATGGAATATCTCCCTTTAGTGGCATATATCTTCACCCCTTGCTTAAGGTATTCCATAGCATGGTGTTTGGGGAAAAAAAAAAAAGAAAAAAGCATTGGTGAGATATGAATTCTAATCCCTAAGGCAGATAAGGGCACTGAACCCTGGTCTCCCACATCCTGGATGACAGTATTAAGCACAGGGTAGGAGATAATGATGATATTTCCTTTGTGTCTTTTTTGGACATATGTATGGTCTGAGCACATATATGCGCAAGGTGTGTGTGGGGGTCACGAACTACGTTTTGATGAGCATCTAAATGGATGCAGGTCTTGAGCTTCTTTGTTAGCTTAATATATTGACTTCCCCTGCCCTGATAGTAGCCATAAAATACTTCTGTTTGTTTGCTTGAAGGTCAGCCTTATAGCATTTTCCTGTGCTTATGCTAATTAAATGAGATTATGAATGAGAAAAAAAAAATGGTTTACTGTATTGGAGAGCTGAATGTTCTTGGGAAACTTATGCTGCATTCAAGTCATGCCAGAAACTATTTTAATAGGGATAAATCCTGAGGATAAGCATTGTTTTGTATAGTTTTTGACTAGCCACAATAGTAGCTGGGCTTTTTCTCTTTTGATTCTTTTTCTTTTTTTTTTTTTTTTTGTTATGAACTTCTGAGTCTTTCTCAGCCTCTCTCCCCTCTGGGGTAAGTTATGCATTTTGGAAGCTTGGAAAGGAACAATAAGATCTGATGCATGTTTATACAAAACAATTCATTTAATAGCTGAAGGGAATAGTTCTGTAAAAGTGGTGTGATTTATAAAGCACAGGGTCAGCTTTGGAGTTTTTGAAGCCTTAAGCAATGGATGATTACAGTGCACCAAATGGGATCAGAGATAGCAGAGTTTGCACCTGCAGTTGCTTTTTCAGCCTTTGTACTCTGAAGCATTGATTGCTCAGAGGCCCCTGAGGCTGTCCAAGATGATACGGGTCTGACCTGGTAAAATGAAAAGTCAAAATATCAGGCAAAAACAAAAGAGCAAAGAAAAATTTACTGTGCGGAGAAGGTGTGCCAGAAGCTGAATTAGCAGTTAACTATCCTGTGTTGAGTCAAAAACCATCACAGCTCTTATTTGTTTTTGATCTTATTGCATATAGCCAATAAGTGTGCTCCTGACTGTTGTGTAGCACTTTTAATGCCAGCTGAGTTAATTTCTTTGTCCAATAGATGCTTTGAAAGGCAGTGAGAAAATGGTATGAATAAAGAGCGGAGAGCTGGTCCTTGGAGTCACAGCTTCTAATAAGGTTAACTGTGTAATTGTGAATACACAGATATTAAATGACGGATGATGACTATTCAGAATGGAGCTATAAAGACTCATCCTTATAAAATATTGGTGATGTTAATATGGCTTTTTTTTAATTTGGTTTTTTTCTCACAGTCTTTATGTTTAAAAATTAGTTGTTTTGAACTTCCGGCATTCCTCTTACTCATGTGTCCCAAATTTCCTAATTCAGTGTCCTTAATCCTTTCTCAAATGTTGCTTTTGCTATCCTATATTTCAAGAATTCTTTTTGGTAAATGTAGTTCTGCTGATTTTGTGTATTAACTGATGTGTGACCTTATTATGAAATCTCTTGCTGTGATCTTGGTATGTGGATTTAGTACACATATACTGCAGGCACTTTTTAGAAGACTAATAATACATGATGTCTGACTCCAGTGTGGTAGCAGGTTCTAATTCGTTGGTGCTCGTATGAGCATTTTGAACTGCATGGTAAACCTTTCTTTGGTTTTGGCTTTTCTTTTCCTTGGTGAATCCAGCCCTTTCTCATCCCTGTTATTCTGGGGTAGATGTATATGGTGCAAGTTTATTTTAGTTTTCCGATGATCAGAAATGGTAGCCATAAGAAGAGGTAGACATGGTGATTAGGACAGCTAGAAGTGCCACTTAATGAACTAAATATCTCACTGAAACTAAATATAGTAGTATTTCTTTAAATTGTTTCACACTGATGAAGTGTGCCAGGCTTTTAACAGCACTTCCAACAGAAACTCTTTCCCCCCTTAGAAAAGATAAATCATGTGACAAACTCTGGACAAGAGTGTGCACAGGCTTGCTGATAAGAAAGGTGAAGGTCTTTGAAGATTGTACATTTATTTAAGTATAAAGGCTGTCTTGTGGCTCTGCCTCTTCCTATAACTGTGGTTATGCTTTTATAAGTTTAATTTTATTCATACTTCTGGAAATGTTCATACTTCTGGTTTTAGAAAAATATCCTCAGTGTATTGATTGTTTAGCACTTTTCTCAACTAATAATGTGAAGTGGTATGTGAGAAGATCTTTACAGGAATTAGTGGGCTAATTGACTACCCGACTCTCAGCTCCATGTGCCAAATCACACTATGGCAAGAAAATTAGCATTAGGATTATTTTTAAATTTGGCAGCTCTAATTTTGCCTGCAAGAATCTAAGTGCACGAATAGAAAGGTGTAAGTAGGCATTTTTTACCTTCTGATCCTAGAGATTTTGCTTTTTCTGAAGTTAGTAGTTCCTTATAAGTAGAAAGTACAAATTAAAAGTACAAATTAATTTCTGGAATAAATTAACAGCATGATTTAGAGGGATGAATTTGGCAGAGTGCTTTGGGGGAGAAAGGGAAGGGATTACAAGCATCCACGTACTGCTTTTTGTGTTTTGACCTTAAATCAAATTGGTATCTTTAATGTTTTCCCCTTATATCTTGCCTTGACCATGCAAATAATTTCAAATTGTGGTGTCTGCAGTTGTAAGAGTGCTTACTTATTAAGGGCACTTCTGAAAGTGTCCCTTCAGTGTTGAGTTGTGACTCATATGTCTTTAAGTGGTGTTCTGCTTCTGCTCTGTGTCTCTGAAGGATTATTTACAGGTCTTCATGCCTTGTAGCACTTTTGAAATTGCTCTTAAGTGGTCAGATGTGTCTGCCAGGTTATTCAATTAACTTCTGTTTCTGCAAGGTTGGAACCTGCTGCTGAAATGAACACGTATGTGCTCCTCTGACTTATGATCCAGCCTGTGCTGGATCCTTTATCAGGAAGAACTGCTCTCTTCGACTAACAGCCATGAATGCAGATCTGGAGCAGACTGCCTCTGGCTGCACATTACACTCTAGCCTCCAACCCAGATAAATGGCCATTACTACATATGCCCTTTCCTAGTGTTAGGTGATCAATACTGAAGGTGAACAGATATACAAAGAAACAAAAAATAATGAGTTTTGCAAATGTGTGTTCCCTGTTCTCCTTTTCTCCTTATTATTTCCCTATGTCATCTCAGCCTCAAACAATTTTTTTATCCTTCCTAGTGAGTGTTTCCTGCATCCATGCCTACAGCCAAACACATTTATTCCCTGTCTCTTGCTTTCCTCTATTAAATGTGGTAGCTCCATCAATTCTTTCTCCAGCCCTTTAGTAATACCCTGTTCTCAGTAACTGTCATAAATCTTTTCTATAAGGTTTCCAGTTCCCCTTTCTTCCGCTTTCATAATTTGGGGATTTAAGTCATCCGGGTCTAGTGCTTTGTTGGCTTTCAGTAGTTCTAATTGCCTTCTTATCTGTTTTATGATGAAGGTAAAGCCTTTCAACGATTCACTCCCTCAAGCCTAGGAAAACATGTCTCAGTCCCTAGGATGTTATCTCCTTTCCTTTTGTGCATACTGTTGTGAAAAAATAATTTAGACCTGCAGCATATTAACCATCTATCACTAGTTTCTTCTTTGATCCTCTAGTATTCCTCCTGTACCTTTCCTTTTTGTTTTGACAGCATGGGTTGGGGTTTTTTTGTTATCCTTTCTCTGTTGTTTTTCCATTTAGGTATGGTCTTTATTTACATGTTTAATTTTTTCGGTTTTGTCTTTCATGTCTTTATTAACTTCCTTCTCTGACAACCTGCTCCCCTTCTCCCTTGCTTATCCTGCAGATTCTTCTTTATTCCAGAATTTTACGTTTTACTGCTGCATGCTTTTTACAAAATAGCACAGGTAAAGGCAACTTCTCCTCATGCAACTAAATGGAGATCTATAAAATTTCACCTGTAGCTATTTCAGTAATTCTAAATATGCATTTCCTTGCCAAGTGAATATTGTTGCTGTGTTTTAAAATCTCTCTTTACTAATTGCCTAGAAGTGTAGGGCTTAGCCAAAAATCCTGTTGTTCTTATCACTATCCAAACAAAAAGAATCACATTACTTACAATTTTAAAAGCTCTCACTACATGCTCTAAAGTTGGTGTGTGGTGTGTTTTGGTTTGGTTTTTTTGAGTAGTTTTTTTGATTTCACAATGGCATTGGTGCTTTTTTTGTGTGTGTGGTAGCAGGTTACTCAGTCTGAGAAGGGGAATGGAATGAAAATTGGCTGAGTGCAAATTAATCCCACAGGAGACTGGGAAATGCAAAATCAATCTAAATGATCAGATCTGATTATGAAAATGAACTATAGGTAAGGTTTAGTTATACTTTCCCTTTCCCTCTGAGATCTATCAAATGATGAACAGTAATCCGTCACTGGCAAATGAAACAAAATTATGTGATTTCCAGACACTTTCAGTAACATATCTGCCTTCATAATTGCTTAGCATCTACATATATTATGCACCATTTCCGAGTTTGCTTTTCCAGCCTCTACTGAGATTTTTTTGCAATCATACTTCTCTTTGGACTGACATCCTAAGATCCCTATACTCTTCCTCAAGAGAGACCAAAGTTTGACCATGGGTAAGCTGTCCTGTGAGGCCACTGACAGCCTCACAGATGTTTAATCCTCCTGTCTGTTTACCCTGTCCCAACCTCAGGACTCTGTGAGAGTACCTGTATGCTTGGATGGAGCAAGGATGAAGCCTTGGCAACCAGGCTGTGCTTACCAAGTACCCACGTGCAGTTCGGGCAGCCTTCACGGGAAAGCTCCCCATATTCATGGGGTATAGTATGTGTGGTTGATTGCACCCAGCACACTTACATGTTGTGTTGCCAGCACTTCATAACATGCCTCTTCAAGGTCAGCAGCATGGATATAATGCAGAGGCCTCTTCTTTGGTTAATATGGTACTGAAGTGCCCATCCTTTTGTGTTCATGGACACTGCTTGGTGAGGAGAAAAGAGAGGCACAGTATGGCCCCATATAGAACAAGTAGACAGTTTCAGGAAGGCATGTAGACCACTGCCCAGAGGGCCCAGCTGGGATTTGAGGTCACTGTGTTGGAAAAAAGTTTTAAATGAACTGCTGAAGAATGGTCTCTCCAAGGTAGAGAATAGTAACACCACCGCCTTGTTTATATCACTCTGGAGACTATGATAATGAACAGGTTTCATTGAGCCCATTAGCTGGATTTGAGATTCCTAGTTAAAAAGCAAAAAGGGCTTTTGGCCCTGACTGGTTTATTGTACTTCTGTAGTACATTTGGTGTTAAAGGGGCATCTCTTATTTCTCAGAGGTGTTTAATGGTCCTTGTTTATGTTCTGTGTCCTTTCTGAGTCATGTCCCACTGCCCAAATCCATTAGGGGGCCTGTAGAGGTCCTCTGTTCTAGATGGATGATGAAGGATTGTAGATGATCTGATAAGAAGGGCCCTTTCTCTCAGTGTTTGTGACTGGACTGTACCTAACTTGAGCCGGTCCTCATAAACCAGGGTGATCCTCCTGGGAACGATGACTAGCTGTGGATTCTGGCATTTTGAAATGGCTTAACTAAAAGGAAAGTGGCCTATCCTTATGCATTTTGCTGCTACTCTGACCAGTGTGAACTAGTCTCAATGAGAAGGTGGGGCTGTAAACAATACAAAATCTCAGGATTTTTCTGTTTTACAAACAAAATTTATAGAATGATATCTGCCTTGACAGCAGCTGCTGTGTGTGAGGCCTTTGCCATTAGCTTGCACTAAACAGTTTGGAAAATGGCATATACTGAAGTGCAAATGTGCGTCTGATTTCTATCTTAATTCTCTTAAAGGAAAGCTGACACGTGTATCATGCAACTCATCTTGTCCCCAAATTGGCAGCAAGCCTGGAGCCTCTCATAGAAGAGAAGCCAGCTGAGGCTGTATGCCAAGGAGGCAGGGGAAGCATAAATGTCCAGAGGTCTTTACTTCGCTTTTCCAGTAGCGTGTGGTGTATTGGCTGGCTTGTCCTTAAGAAACAGCCGCTGGCCAGGAGCTACAGCGGTGATATAACTAAGGAAGAAGGTTTCACAGCTGGTGAGGTGGGATATGAGAATGCAGTTATGACTAGCAAAAGCTTGTTGCTTGCCCAACCAGTGACCTGGGATTTTTTTTACCTTTTTTTTTTTAAGGTGAGGAAGAAAGATGTTTTTTATCTTTGTAGTCAGATATAAAAGACTTAGCAAAGAGGCAGAGGGGAAGGTACAAAGGAGTCACAGAAGTCAGGTGGAGTCAGGTTGCTATATTCAACTGCAACAATCAAGACAAGCATGTGGCTTTGCAAAGAGGAAGGATAGAATCATAAAATAGTTTATGTTGGAAAAGATCCTTAAGATCATCAAGTCCAACTGTTAACCTAACACTATCAAGCCCACCGCTCTTGTCTCTAAGCACAACTACACATCTTTTAAATGCCTCCAGGGCTGGGGATTCAACCACTTCCCTGGGCAGCCTGTTCCAATGCTTGACAACCCTTGTTGGTGAAGAAATTTTTTCTAATATCCAGCCTAAGCTTCCCCTGGCACAACTTGAGGCCATTTCCTCTTGCCCTATTGCTTGTTACTTGGGAGAAGAGACTGGCTCCAACCTTGCTACAAACTCTTTTCGGGCTGCTGTAGAGAGCAATAAGATGCTCTTCTCCAGGCTAAACAAACCCAGTTCCCTCAGGTGCTCCTCATCAGACTTGTGCTCCAGAGCCTTCACCGGCTTTGTTATCCTTCTTTGGACATACAACAGCACCTCAGTGTCTGTCTTGTAGTGAGAGGCCCCAAACTGAACACAGTATTGGAGGTGCAGCCTCACCAGTGAAGACTACAGGGGGAAAATCACTTCTCTAGTCCTGCTGGTCACACTATTCCTGATACAAGCCAGCATGCTGTTGGCCTTCTTGGCCACCTGGGCATACTGCTGGCTCATATTCAGCTGGCTGTTGACCAGTACTCCCAGATCGCTCTCTGCCAAGCAGCTCTCCAGCCACTCTTCCCCAAGCCTGTAGTGTTGCATGGGGTTGTTGTGACCCAAGTGCAGGACCTGACACTTGGCCTTGTTGAATCTTATACAGCTGGTCTTGGCCCATTGATCTAGCCTGTCCAGATCCCTCTGTAGAGCCTACCCTCAAGCAGATCAATACTTTCACCCACTTTAGTGTCATCTGCAAACATGCTGAGGGTGCACTCAATCCCCTCATCCGGGTCATTGATAAAGATGTTAAACAGAACTGGCCCCTACACTGAGCCCTGGGAAACCACTTGTGATGGGCTACCCACTGGATTTAAATCCATTCACCACCAGTCTTTGGGCCTGGCCATCCAGACAGTTTTTTACCCAGCAAAAAGTACACCCATCCAAGTTATGAGCAGCCAGTTTCTCCAGGAGAATGCTGTGGGAAATGGTATCAAAGGCTTTACTAAAGTCCAGGTAGACAACATCCACAGCCTTTCCCTTGTCCACTAAGTGGGTCACCTGGTCATACAAGGAGATCAGGTTGGTCAAGCAGGATCTGCCTTTTGTAAACCCATGCTGACTGGGCCTGATCAGCTGGTTGTCCTGGACATGCAATGTAATGGCACTCAGGATGATCTGCTCCATGACCTTCCCCAGCACCAAGGTCAGACTGACAGGCCTGTAGTTCCCCAGATCCTCCCTCTGTCCCTTCTTGTAAGTGGGCATCACATTTGCCAAACTCCAGTCAACTGGGACCTCCGTGGTCAGCCAGGACTCCTGAGAAATGATTGAAAGTGACTGAAAGAAGAATTAGAAGAAACCTATTTGAAAATAAGGAAGACTGAGGGGAAAGGGGCTTTTAAAGAAACTCTAGAAAGGTGGAAGGAGAGAGAGGAAAATGAGGGATAAACTGAGCTGTGTCATTTATTTGGTTTTTTTTCCCTCATATTGGTCTTTTTCTGGCTTCTGAGTGCTATTTATAACTCTAAATAGAGCTTTTATACTATAAAGAAAAATAGTAATGACTCCAGAATTGAAAGTATGATGAAAATTATTTTGAAAGAATGACTAAGATTTATTTCATACAGTAATTTTGTTTATTTCATGCAATAATTATGTTTAAAGGCTAGGAATGAAGTTTTTTCCTCAGTGACTCCTTGGAGGAAAGCTGATTTCCATTTAACAGTTTCTAATAAGATAGAGAGAGAATGACTCTTTTCTACAGAAGCAGTATCTTTTTTTAGCACATTTACATGAGGACACATTGTGTGAGCTCTTGGTGGGATTTTTCTGTACCATTAACTTTTAAATATGTTTTTATTTTATTAAACATGCTTTTATTTCATTTCAGAGAGAAAACATTCATATGCCTTACAGTTCAAAATTAATTTTTTGTGCACTACTGAGTACTAATCCTGTGTCTTTCAATAATATCTTGATTGTGGAGAGGAGGACAAAGATTTCTGTAACCTGCCCAGAGACTGTTTCTTCAGCAATCTCCAACCTTGCTGTTTGATGATACTTTTCAGATAGTTCATGAACAGAGCAAATCCATCTTAATCTATTTTAATGGTATTTGCATTTGATCCTTTTTATGTGTCAAATGGATTTGCTCCATAAAAATCTTTCCAGAACTCCACTGAAAGAGAATTCAGAAAACAACATCTAAACACCACAGTAATGGATGATTTATATTTCTTCTCAAAGTTAAAAAGTGTAGTTTAATGTTTACACTTCTCAAGACTCTGACAGTTTTGAAACTCCCAAGTACTTCAGAATGGCTTTTATGTCTCTAACTAGTCTAAAACTAAAGTCCTGAGCTTGAGACCTGGTCTCCTTGAAATATTGTGTCAGTACTCAATACCTGAGACTTCCCATAGTTCTACCTGGATGTAAAAAACAACCAGGGTCCAAGTACTGAGCAGGGATACGTTCTCTTTGGATTCCAGGGGAATGAAGTGCTGTCTTCAAGCACTTAATTTAATTTTTGTTTGTGAGCATGGGACAACATAGCAAGAGACTACAGCTGCATTATTTTCGGAGGTGAGTTGAACTGCTTTGAAATAGCATTGTCCCTGTCCATCTTCCGCCTCCCTACAGCCTAAGAGTAAGTTTGGCATGGGTATTATGGAAAAACGCTTGTAAAGAGAAAAATGTCACATTAGTAAAATCTATGAAATAAGATGGAAGGTTTAAAATATGCTTTTCTTTTTGGTGATCCTCCAAGACAGTTTTTGGCCAAAAAAGAAACCCAAAAACAAATGTAGCTACTTGGTAACAGTAACTTCCAATATCAAGTAAGCAAAACTAATGTCATATTAGGTAAAAGAGAAGCAACTGCTTTGGTGCAACCAGTGTATAAAGAAGTAGTGCTTTTTTTTTTCTGACACCTAGTGCTTTGCTCTAACAAGAAAACAATTTTTTTTTTCTAATGCACAACACCAAAGTGGAAGTGAGGTGCAAGCAGACAGAGGAGATAAGTTAGCACTGTGCTTGAAGCAGCACACAAGTATTTCCAGCTAAGACAGACTGAGCTTCTGTAATGTGCTTCTCAGAAGTGCATCCCAGACCTCAACATTTGGTTGTGGCCATGTTTGCCTGACAGGTTCTAAGCTCTGCTTGGGAGAGGAGAGGCTGGTGGTATAATCTGACTCCAGTTCATCCCTGGTGCAGGACTGCTTTCATTCAATTATGGAAAGATGAACATTTAGTCTTTCTCTTCAGACGTGAAAAGAGGTTTTTTTCCTGTGGATCCTACTGTGGAGGGTTTCAACCTTGCTTGCCATCTTAAAAATCTTCTCATTCCAGAAAAATTAGTCTAATGTGTGCATTTTCTAGGAGATGTATCCCTGACTGTTGTTTAACCAGCTGTTTCTTATTGTCCTGGGATCAAAAATTTGGAGACCTGGGGCACAATAATAATAACCACATCTATTCTGATTAGGTAATGCCCACTAAAAAAGAGTTGTTGAAGAAATGCAGAAGTGTTCATTTAGTCAGATGTTATCGTATTTGGGTCTGAGGAAAGCAGTGGCTCTGTTCAAGTGTCTGGTTTAAGAATGGTCAAAATTTTGAGCATGGGATGGGATAGTCCTACAGAAAGCACCAACAGGAGAGAATTAAGGACTGTGTTGATACCAATAAGTAACCACATTCTAGTACCAATATCTCCCAGGAAACAGCTGTCACTCTTTTTTACTTGTATGCTATAACAGATTGCTCTACTAATTCCCAGGATTAGAGCAGTATATGGAAACACTGTTCCCCTAAAATGTATTGGTATGCCAGCAGGAACAAGAAAAGGCAATTGCTTCCCAGTTCAACAGACTTTTCAAGACATTATGCATTGCTTTTCTTGGATTCTGTTTAAGGAACTATCAGGTCCCATTCACAAAAATATGTTATTTTATCCTGAGAAGATAGTCAAAGTGAGCTATCATCTAAAGTCTCACTGATGTGCAGAGAAAAATCAAGATGCCAGAATCAAGGGCTAGGTGATAGCAAAGACTGCACTGCATGGGACAGATATATTTGGACCTGCTTAGTTACAACAGTTCAAATAGAAGATGTATCCTGATTATGTGTCCAGTATTTCAGAAGATAAAGATGAGATTCACCACCAGGCTGACCACTGACAGATTCTGTTTTCACATGCAAGGCTGGGGGTCTTCTTAGAGAACGTCCCATTATCTCACCCTAAGTCCAGTTGGCTTTCACAAATATGAAATGCTGTTTTACATTCACAGTCACCACTAAGTATTTCACACACTTAGCATCTCCCTTATCTTCCTTCTCTGTAGCATATGGGCTTCCGCTTAGTGGCAGTACACTTGACTAAAGTGTAAAGAACCATGTGGAAATCAGTTGCTGGAGGTGTTTCACTTCTTTTGTGCAGACATGGCAGATCTGTTATCAAATGACAGATGAGAACAGTTGTTCTGACACACTAATTCTTTGCCTTTTCAACTTTTTCCTCAGTAAGAGGAATTATAACCATTCAGATGAGGACACATAGGAAATTGTTTTAGTTGCTCTGTCTAGATTTGCCACAGTTTGTGACACCATTTGCCATGTCAACACAAGGAAGAAGCCTCTACATATTCCCTTTTTTTTTTCAGAAGGAGCTCTGTACCCTTGCTGACATAAACCGATTGAGAAAGCTTACCTCTGTCATACCATCTGTTCAGATTCAGAGCTGGCTTCTGACTCAGTTTCATACATTCATCCAGACAGTTTAAAGGAGTTGAGGTTTGGGGTATGCATATTCTTGCAGTTCACAGCCAGAGGTTGTATTGCTACTGGTCATGACGCACCTGGGGAAAAGAATGTGACTGAATGGCTAATCAGGCTTTAAGCCTCAACTATGTGCTAACGTGGGTCAATGCTACTGGATTTAGTGAACTATGAAAAGCATTCTTTATCTTACACAGACTGTATCATATTAAGGGGCAATATCGTTTCAGAAAATATTTTCCTTCCAAGGAGTAGATTTTTTCAGTTCATATTGTTCATCAGAACATGATGCACTTAGCTTTGATAGCATTAACTTACTTTGATTACCTTATTTCCTTCTAGTGTATGGTAACAGGACTTGCAGATAGCAGAGAAGTAATGCAAGTTTAATCGTTTGACCTGTCTCGTATGGCATTCTGATAAGCAATCTAGGGAGTATTGCCTATGTGAAACTACAGCTAGAAGGGCCCTCAAGCATGCTGGAGAGTAAGACTGGAATTCATAACGATTGCAATTAATTGAAAAAACACCTCCCAAAAATAGGGTGCAGTTCATACAGATGAATACAAAATACTGCTCTTAGGAATAATCCACTGCTAAAACAAAAAAATAACTGCTAACCAGTAGGTTACTAGCAAAGGATTTGAGAATTATAATGGTTCACAAGCTGAACATAATTTAAAAAATTATGTCGATGGAGAAGGGGGAAGCAAAGTCCATGCTTGGATGAATAGACAGGGGTGCTGTAAGTTAAGATTCATTCCTCTCTTCTTAGACTAGTAAGGCTTTAGCTAGGCTGCTGTGTCCAGCCTTCTTTAGGTACCACAGGTAAAGAATAACGCAGGCCAGCTGGCCAAAAAAACAGAGAAGATCAGTTGGGATGATTTAGAGGTAAACAAAACATGACTGTTAAGGAAAGAACTAAAAATTCAGGATTTTTTTATTCTAGAGAAGAAAAAGTTGAAAGGAGACACAATAAATCTTCCAATGTGTAAAATATTGCTGCAGAGAGGAAAAAGTTAATCATTCAAGTGGTGCAAGAAGTTATAGGGAAGCAAGAGAGATTTAGGTAAGATTTTAGGAAAACATTTCTGAAGAAAAGGATGGTCATGTATTGGAAAAGACCACATTAGGGGAGTGTGGAGTATTGAGGGAGAGAGGTTAGACAAACCTCTCTCTTAAATTATGTAGGTACATTTGATAATGTACTGTCTGTTCTGACCTGAAATCATGCTTAGTGGGTATGTAATTGTTATTCAGAAAACTTAATAAAAGAGGGTGCCCTGTGTAAGCACAGAGCCAAGAAAGCATGAAAAGAGAAGCTTCAAGAATATTTGTGTCATACAAAGCCCCACTCACTGTTGGTGTAGCTCTGGTGCTAAAGGTTCTTGATTAATTCACTACCGTTAAATGAGTGTAGACTTAACTATTGTTCAGTCAGGTTTGACCTTTGTACAATATCATCCTTTTTTTCCATGATTAGAGTTGCTGCCTGTATTGTCCCTTCCTAAAGTTGCCTATATTTCTGAGGGGTATAGTGCATATTTATTCACTAGCCTGTGAATAAATACCACCTCAGCCTCCAAGCTCTCTTTTTAGATGCATGTATACCATTCAGAAAATGTGTACTTTAGGTATTCAAGGTAGAAATCAATAGATAACTTAAGGCACTGGGTGTCTGTGCGAGATGTCTTTGGACTTGCCCTTCAGCTAAATAGTTTAACATAATTTTCTTTAAAAACTACATTCCACACAAGGTGACCAGGAGCCACACCCATCTGTCCATAGCTGTGTCCATGCTGGCTTGCTCAAATAGATCTTAATGCTTGTGGCTTTCTGTGGTCACAGGGGGCCACTACTCCAAAAAGCCACATGGTATTATTGTGGAAGTAGCAAACAGTTTGTCACTATTGACCGTCTTTTCTTGCCTCTTCCCTTCCTTTTTGGAGCCTGAACTAAACCTGTGATCTGACAACTGGAAGGCCAACTGATATTTGTGAAATATAGATCAGACCTAAACACTAGAATGGCCAGATGTGGGAGAGCAACACTCTACTGCCTTCTGCCAGTCTCAGTAAGGTACCTGGTTTGACTAACAGTTCACAAAAAGCATTCTCAAAAACAAAAAAATGGTTGCTTACCCTTCTGTAGTTTTTCTCAGGGTAAAAAGTCTCAAATTTTTGCATGTTTTGATGCTGTCAGAAAGCATGGACTTGAATGGTACCATAACAGAGGAAGAATGGCAGCTATTCCACAGTTCTGTAGGGTAAATCAATATTAATATTCTATATTGAAAGCAGAACTATCATAGAATATTATATAGTGGATATATTGTGTGTTATGAAGCCTCTCATGCCATGCACTTTTACTCAAAATGCCTGGCTAGGTTTTCCGATGCCTATGAACCAAGGTTGCCTGGCTAAGACTCTCACACAGTTGCAGTATTTTTCCAGCTCCTTCCTCAACCTGTGGGGTCTCTCCTTGTGCTCCTCCAAATCTTACTTACACTATCCTAATGAGTCTGATGCACTGGGATTGATTGGATGCCAGCTGATTTACAAGTGCTGTAATATTCTGGTGCACATGGCAGTGCTTGTCTGGTGTGGATTGTGGATTTTTTAATCTCAGTCACTCACAGAATGACAATCAGCATCCTTCTTGGTGCACTGAAGAGATTCTGACAGTGGGCAGGTGGCTTTCTTTAAGGAATAAGGCCAGTGTCCTTGATAAGAATGATAGAGTCACAGGAACAAACTCCTTTTCCAGTTTTTAAGTGTTGAGCTTTATGAATAGATGAATATTCAGTAAGAACTCCTGTTACTGCAATAAAACACCATACTTTCTGAATAAATTAACCTTTTAAACAGCACAGGTTACAAGAATCAGTACTAATATCTAGACAGGCATCACACCATAAAAATATATTGCATTCTAACCATAATTTTAGTCAGTAACGATAAATTTGCAGTGCAGGTTTCAGCCCCTGAAGAAGTGTAGTTTACCAGAAAAGCTGTTACAAATTGACCAGAAATAATCTCTGTGGACGAAGCTTGTCTTCTAAGAACAGAGCTTGAGAAGAAAGAAAAGTGCTTGTTTTACTTTACCTTCTAACTGCCTTCTGAACCACTTGGTCTGGTACTAATTACTTTGGCTATGAAGACTATATTGTCTTCACCTCAGTATTTCTAGAAAGCTTTTTATCCGAGTTCCTGCCGTTCCTGCCATCCTCTCTCCTGTCCGTTTCCTGTTCTAAGGCTGTAGCTGAGAATATGCTGTCCTGTCTGCTTGTAAAAAGTCATACGCCTGTATTACAAACTCTCTTTAGAAAAATATCTTTTGCATTTTGAATATCCAGGTAGCTACTGAATTCAGATGTATTTCTCACTTGTGCATTCATATTTCTGGTTAAGCTCAGGAATTCCAAAAATAATATCAGAGAGGAAAATTCAAAAGCTCATTGCTTTTGTGGCTTTTTGCACTGAGGCCAGTTTTAGGCCATATTGCCAATGATCGGTCTGTACTCTTTAGTTCTATACTATATACATAAGCTGTATGTGTAAAAAATGATGTTTTCTTAGCCTCTCCATATAGGCTATTAAACAGTAGCTGGAATACTTCCATCCCTAAAGCGAAACCTTTGGCATAAATAATATTGTCATTTGGATAGGCTAGACATACTTTTGCAAAGTGACCTTGTAAAAATATTGTCTGAGGTATAACCAAGCCTAAATTATATGACAGTGAGGTAGTGTATTATGCTCCCTCTGGTATACGAGGTCTCATCTTGTAGCAGTGAAACCACCTGAAATTAAACAAAACCCAGTAGTGTGCATCAGATTTAGAGGTTGAAGTAAGCTGGGTTTGGTTTGTTTTTTTTTTTCCCAGTTGCAGAGTTTTATGTAAATTCTTTATTTGGCAAAGGCAAGCACTGCTTACTGAGGTTTTTCTGTCTGATGATCTTTGTCTTTGTAATATAAAATTATATGAAACACTGGAAGGAGATTCTTCTTCCTACATTATAAGTAAGTCTGGAATAGTTGGGTCAGAATTATTTTTTTGTCTCTCTTTTACAGCTCTCAAATGTTCTTCTGTGTCATTCAGGTATAACTTGATTGTTTGGGTGCTCTAGATGATGTTATCTTGCTTACTATTAAAACATGCATATTTATGTTTCCTCTCAAGGGTCAATCATCTTAAAAACTGTTTTCCTAGTCTGTAGGACAGGGGTAGATATTACAGTTGACTATCCTATTTACCAGCTCATCCCCCTGAATTGTTACTCGGATGTTCATGCTTACTATACCATGTTGCCAAGTCTATTCTAGTTCATAAGAACAAGTGGGACCAAACCATGTTCTATCAATTGCAATAATTCCTTTGCTTAATGTGTAAATTTTCTGGTTTGTATATTCTGTAAATGTAAGGGAGAGCATAGTGTAGCTGTAAAGGAAATATTTTTTTAAATTACTATACCTATACTGGCTGTTATTCTCTGCCATTCTAGTGAAATAACTTTAGAGATGGAAGGGCTCAATAGCTGATAATGCAGGTCAGATCATACAGACCATTCACACAGTAAAGCTGCAAAAAAGAAGAAATGGGAAAAATATGAGGTTACTTGTGAATCACTGTCTCTCACTGCTTGCCAAGAACACAGAGAGACACTCAGTCCAAGCAGGTGAAAGAAGTATCCTTCAAGTGCAATGCTGTATTAAAATCTGTTTGACTCAGAAGTTACTTCTGAAGAAGGCATACATGATTTTGGAGCCAAGTTTTAGCTGTTGCAAAAATGTGATCTGCCAGACTGTTCAATATAAAGTGCTTCAGCTTTTAATGCTTTATTGCTGCCAAAATGAAGCTGCCAAAACTAAAGGCTATCCTAGGGCTATTCTGTAACTGTGCCCTTTTACTACTACAAACAAATCATAAAGGGGAGCAAGTGTACAGCTTAAATAACCTTATAAATATTGGACTGGACTTTCAAGTTTGTGACTCCCATTGACTGAGGAATATGACTCTTGTATCTTGCTTTGTTCCACAGCCAGTGCATTTCATAAATTAAAAATAGGAACCATAGTAGAAGCTCTTTATATCAGAAGTTGCTTTCCCTTCTATGTGATCTTCTAAGTCAAGAACAGTAGGTTTTCCCTCTACCTTCCCCATACTGCAAAATTCCTGCATTTAGCACTTTTGGTACAATGTTATTTCCGTATGTGTTTCAGGAATAAAAAAAGTGAGGTATATGGAGAAATGGTTTTAAACATAATGAAGTTGAAATACCAATTATAAGTAAGTCTACTCACCGAAGCTTTGACTTCAGGTTTTTTGCATTTGTAGTACGTACAGAAACTACACATGCACATAATAAAATAAAATGCAGCTTCAGCTTAATCATGGCTTTTCTAAGGGTATACAGGCTCTCCAGCTCTGCACTGGGAAGCCAAGCACACAGAGACAAAGATTGAGAGGACAGTGGGGCAGACCCTATCTACAGATGTAATAGCTATCCATTTTGAAGGGGGGAAGAGGAGGGTATAAACCCTTCTTCTGGCCCTTAAGTAATAGTGGCTGATGGGGAAGGCATGGTGACGAGAGAGTGTGGTGGTGAAGTCAGGAGGGGAAAAAAGCAATTCTTACACATCTGTGTGGCCTGTACAGGTGTGCGGTAGCTTTTTAAACATACTCTTCCAATCTGTGTCTTATTAATGAAACTTGTGTTGTGTAAGAGGGTTCAAAAAAAAAAAAAAGGTGTAAAATCAAATGGAAAACCCCATCTGTGATGGATACTGAAGTGGAAGAGAAATCCTGTCAAGAAAACCAAGTTTCACAGTACTGTGAGAAAGAAAATTAATTCAGAAAGTTATTCTGTTGTGACAGCAGCTGAGGTGCACAGGCTGTTGGCCACTGACAGGCTGGGTGCCACCTGCCCTGAGTGCCTTGCAGATTTTGTGACCAGAGCTTATCGATCAGAGACCCCTACCATGGGTGTGAGGTTTCTGTCCGTCTGCATGAGGAATTTGCAACTAGCAAGCTGGAATGTGGCATGTCTGACCAGGGCAACTGAAGGGGAATCACTTCACGGCATTAGACTGGGATATGGCAAGCTTATGGTACTGGCAGGGCGGGAGCATGTTATCAAAGGATGATCACCTACATTAAAAAATGGGATGAGAGTTGGTGGACTTGAGCACACACTCACCAGGGGACTTTTTGGTCCAAGGTGCTGCCTGAGAAGGAAGGTAAATTAGCTGTTGAGCTGAGCCTGTAACGTAGCTGCTGGAAGAGAAGGCCGTGGGAGCAGCAACAGCACTGTGGTAAGGGAGCTTCTCCCACCTGGCCTGGATGACTTCACACATATGCTGAGTAGCAGGGAGAAGCAAGGAGCTGGAGGCTGCACTTCAGGATAGTGATGGATGCTTGTCACCCATGCTCCCAGTCCTCCTCAAGGAACTTCAGTGTCATCTCTTTCCAATATACGTCCTGGCTATATAATGTGCTCAGCCTCTTATTAATTGGCGACATTTGGTAGATATTCCTGGTTGGTCTAACACCCTACGCCAGGATAAGAAACATCAGGAGATGTGGTCTCACTTTTCAGTTTACACCCTTTGTGCTGTATGTACTCCAGCAGGAACCTTGTAAGTGTAGCCACTGTATGATCAGCTCATGTTTTGTTACAGTGAAAGATGTAAGCAAATATCTACATATCTTACTGAGAATATGCATGTAAGAGTCCCCTCATCTTCTAACAGCCCAAGTCTGTCATCATTTAAGTAATGACAGACGCACATGTCTCTGCCAGAATGAGACAGAGTCTGGAGCTATCCATTCTGTCTGAGGCTAGTTTTTATGTTGCCAAAACATAACTGTGTCTCCTGCAAACTTGAGGTCCTCTAGACAAAAGCAGACAACACTAGTGTGCAGTTACTTTAACCATTAGAATTCAGACACCCTTCTACTGGATAAGGGAGACAGTATGGGAACAACCTCTTCCCAAACCTGCTTATGCTGCAAGCCAGCACCTCAGGGAAAGCTATGTAAGGAGGCATTGCAGACTACCCCCCTACCAGCCTAGGCGTAGTGGCTATTTGGCAGAAATAAACCTGCTTCAGTTGCACTTCAGGGTTTTAGCTCCAAGGCAGAAAGGGCACATTGTACTAGCTGTTGGTGTCACCGACAGGACACGTGAGGCAAGCCTATAAGCTGTTCTTGAGGATCTTGCTATTACCAGATGTGGCCTAGAAGGACCTTCTACTTGAAAGCCAGCTGGTCCGGAAACAAAAATGTCAACTTTACCAACAGAATGCTGTGTGCAGGGACATAAGACTTTTTTCCCCCATCCTTTCTTTTCATTTAGGAAAGTTAAATTCCCTCTAACAAATTAAAGGTCCCATTACATGGAAGGCAGGCATGGCTAGAAGTACTCTTTGTCTCACACAGACTGTTTGTCAACACTGGCCCACTATGTTGGCAGCAAAACTAATGTATTGAAATTGCAATTTAGCTGTCACTAAAAGTAGGTGGCCCTGACCTTTGTGCTTGAACTCAAAATTCAGTCATAGTTTGGACTTACACCATTTTTAGCTTATTGAAATGAGTAATCAAAAAAACAGGTGGTGAAGCAGAGCATACCATGCAATTTTAAACAGTGACTTTTTCCACAGAAATTATTTATGTAATAGCATTGTGGTGTGCATCTTCAAGCTGGGTGATCTGTGCACATAACTAGCATCCTTTAGGAAAGAAAACTTCACAAGTGTCAAAACACTGGTTTTGTATTAGTAATGCATAGACAAATGTTCCTAGCTGTACGTTACGACTATGTAGAAATTATGCTGACATGTTTATACAGATAGGTGAGGTGCTAGTCACCAGGGTGGAACATGGGAGCTGCTTAATAGAAAGATTGAAGAAAACATATTCAGTGAAAAATCTCACTAACATAGAACAAATTCTTTCTACAGCCACAAACCCAATTGTTTCTTCAGTTTTCAGCCACTAACCTATCACAAGGCTTCTGCTTCATGGAGAGGGGGACACCTGCCCACTTTGCATTTCTCACTTGCTTTTCAGTATTGACAAATAGAAGGTGTACCTCTGAGCATATGTATCCCATAGTCTGTAAAAATACTGAAATCCTGTAGCATTCAACATTTCACATACCTCATCAACATCAGATGATGAATGAAATAGGTTTGAGTTAAAAGATGCTTCTGCTAGCTAGCGGTATGGGAAACAGGCAGGATTGTTACTGGCAGTATGGGAGCTAGCTGTGACATGGCAAATTAGTTGTTTCAGAGAACTGTCATAATTTCAACCTCTTTCTTTGAGGTTCTTACTCTTTGGTGTTGGGTTTCACAGAATCACAGAATCACAAGGGTTGGAAGGGACCTCAGGAGATCATCTAGTCCAACCCTGCCTGCTAAAGCAGGTTCTCCTAGAGCAGGTTGCACAGGACATCGCCCAGGTGGGCTTTGAATATCTCCTGAGAAGGAGACTCCAAAACCCCCTGGGCAGCCTGTTCCAGTGCTCTGTCACCCTCAAAGTAAAGAAGTTGTTCCTCATATGCAACTGAAACCTCTTACGCTTCAGTTTGTGCCCACTGCCCCTTGTCCTGTCGCTGGGCACCACTGCAAAGAGTCTGGCTCTGTCCTCATGACTTCCACCCTTAAGATATTTGCATGTGTTGATGAGGTCCACTCTCAGTCTTCTCTTCTTCAGGCTGAACAAGCCCAACTCTCTCAGCCTTTCCTCACAGGGGAGATGCTCCAGTCCCCTCATCATCTTTGTTACGCTCCTCTGGACTCTTTCTAGGAGTTCCTCAGCTTTCTTGAACCAGGGAGCCCAGAACTGGACACAGTGCTCTAGGTGGGGTCTCACCAGGGCAGAGCAGAGGGGGAGGATAACCTCCCTCGACCTGCTGGCCATGCTCATCTTAATGCACCCCAGGATACCATTGGCCTTCTTGGCCACCAGGGCACACTGCTGGCTCATGGCCACCTTGTCATCCACCAGGACTCCCAGGTCCCTCTCGGGAGAGCTGCTTCCCAGCAGGTCAGCCCCCAGCCTGTACTGGTGCATGGGGTTCGACCTCCCCAGGTGCAGCACTCAACACTTGCCCTTGTTGAACTTCATCAGGTTTCTGTCCGCCCAACTCTCCAGCCTGTCCAGGTCCCGCTGAATGGCAGCGCAGCCTTCTGGCATATCAGCCACTCCTCCCAGTTTGGTGTCATCAGCGAACTTGCTGAGGGTACACTCTGTCCCCTTGTCCAGGTCATTGATGAATAAATTGAACAAGACCGGGCCGAGTACTGAGCCTGGAGAACTCCACTAACTACCGGCCTCCAACTAGACTCTGCCCCGCCGATCAGAACCCTCTGAGCCCTGTCGTTCAGCCAGTTCCCAAGCCACCTCACTGCCCACTCATCCAACCCACACTTTCTGAGCTTCCCTGTGAGGATGTTATGGGAGGCAGTGTCAAAAGCCTTGCTGAAGTCAAGGTGGACAACATCCACCACTCTCCCCTCACCTACCCAGCTGGTCATGCCATCATAGAAGGCTATCAGATTGGTCAGGCATGATTTCCCCTTGGTGAATCCATGCTGTGTACTCCTGATGATCTTCTTTTCCTCTGCTTGCTTGGAGAGGACACCCAGAATGAGTTGTTCCATCACCTTTCCGGGGACAGAGGTGAGACTAACCGGCCTGTAGTTTCCTGGGTCCTCCTTCTTGCCCTTTTTGAAGACTGGAGTGACACTGGCTATCCTCCAGTCCTCAGGCACCTCTCCTGTTCTCCAGGACCTTTCATAGATCATGGAAAGTGGCTCAGCAATGTCATCTGTCAGTTCCTTCAGCACTTGCGGGTGCATTCCATCGGGACCCATGGATTTGTGGGTGTCCAGCTTACTTAAAAGATCCCTAACCTGATACACCTTGACCAAGGGAAGGTCATCCTTTCTCCAAGCTTGCTCGCTTACTTGCAAGGACTGGGGAGCCTGGGGGCCAGCCTTGGCAGTGAAGACTGAAGCAAAGAAGGCATTCAGTAGCTCCGCCTTCTCTGTATCTTCTGTCACCAGGGCACCCATTTCGTTCAGCAGAGGTCCCACATTTCCCCTACTCTTTCATTTGCTGCTGATATACTTGAAGCCCTTCTATCCTTGATACCCTTCACCAGACTTAGTTCCAGGTGAACCTTGGCTTTTCTAGTTGCTTCCCTGCATGCTCTGGCAGCATTCCTGTATGCCTCCCTAGTGGCCTGACTCTCTTTCCACATTCCACAGAGCTTACTCTTTTCTTTGAGTTTCACTAGAAGCTCCTTGTTCATCCATGCAGGCCTCCTGCCTCGTTTACTTGATTTCCTACTCACAGGGATGCACTGATCCTGGGCATGGAGGAATAACTGCTTAAATAGCAGCCAGCTCTCTTGGACTCTCCTACCTTCAAGAGCCTTAGCCCATGGAATTCTTCCAAGTAGATCCCTGAAGAGGCCAAAGTTAGCCCTCCTGAAGTCCAGTGTGGCAGTCATACTTGTTCTGCTTCCACCACACAGAATCTGGAACTCCCATCATCTTGTGGTCACTGCAGCCGAGACTGCCCCTTGCCTTCACATCCTCAACCAGTTCTTCTTTATTTGTTAACACAAGGTCCAGTAGTGCTCCACTTCTTGTTGGCTCCTCCACCACCTGGGTCAAAAAGTTATCATTGATGTTCTGCAGGAACCTCCTGGACTGTGCGCACCTTGCCGTGTGGTCAACCCATGAGAACCAGGGCCTGCGATTGCGAGGCTGTTTAAGGACAGTTACTTGAGAGTGTGCTTCTGACATCAGCTTTTCATAACTTTGCTCCAGACTCTCCTAAATGAGTACTTTTTCCCTAGTGAAATAAGTAGAATTTAGACACTTTAACCCATTTCTAGGAGATTCTCAGCTGATTAGCTGAGATCATCTGTCTGCTAGTTTTAACATATTTCTAACGTTCTTATAGTGTAGTGTATGTCAGTCCTTGGTGCTAGGAAAGTTTTGTCACTGCGTTGAATGAAGACAAAATAAGAACAAGGATGCTTGTTAAAACTACCTTTCTGGAAGATAATGGGAGGTAACTGTGCTGCATAGGTGTGGTTTCTTTCCTACAAGCATAGTTTTGTTCTTTCCCTAGGGAAGGAATAAAGGTAGATCCTTTTCTTTTCTTGAAGAAATATTGATTGGCATTAATACAGGTGAACTGAGAACTCTGAGAGAAGATGATTCAATGAACGCTGTGAAATACTATGCAAGGCTGATTAGTCCTGAAGACTAGTATCACTTTTAACAATCAGCTGTGATTATTAAAAACTGTTTAAAGGCTCTGTTTCTGGAAAATAAGTATTATAAAATATTTTTATCACATAGAATTGATAACAAAAAAATACTTGAATTAATTTATTTGTAGCATTTCTAATTGATGATCCCTCATGTTGAATTCTGCCTGCACAAGGCTCCATGCCAAGCCCTGGTGGCATAGGACTGATCTGAGACACAAGTAGTCCAAGTACCTTCACAAAACATCCAGGGCCCGGCACTTCCACCTGTCCCTGTCAAGGTAAAGTGGATTTTCTGTTCACAATCACAATAAAATTGAAGGATTTTAATCCAAATATCCTTAAACTTATGTATTAGTTTGGTACAGAGCAAAATGCAAACTGCCAGGGAAGTTGGTCCCAACTCTTATTCTAAAAAAACCCTGAAACCAAACCCCATTTCTTTTCCAAAAGGCTTTCCTCCTTTATATCCAGATAGTCAGCCATAGTGCAAAGAACATGCCTGCTTACTACTGGGAATCTGGGCTTAGTGCGGTAAATGTTCATTACATCTGAAGTGATGTTCATTAGACACAGGAGAGACAGCTGCTTGGGGCAAGCATCCTTCCACTGGGGCCAGCTCTTGTGCTCTCCTAACACAAAGCGTAAGCAACAACAAACAGCAAAGAACAGGCAACACATTCGGTTTCAACTGTAGCATTAATTACATAAGATGTATTATCTCTGCAAAAATGTTCACTGATTTTCAGTATACACTTCACTTCTCAAGAAAATGTCAGCATAGTTACTCTCTTGTTCTTGTGACGTTATCAGTCCTGTGTATGCAAGGTCCAGCATTTCAGACCTCTTCCTACTGAGCAGAGCCGTAAAACCTGGGTTAAGCTTTTCTCCCTGTGCTTATCCGTTGCTTAAAACCAGAAATCATCTAATACAGCACACACAGAGCTGCTGTAGGTAGCTAGCAAAAAGATTCAGCTAAAAGGGATGTTAGTGAACTTGCTCATTCATTGACTCATGCATCCTACTTCAGCTTACAGGAAAAATATGTAATTAGAACATTTTTGCAGTAGCTGTCTCCTGGAATTGATGCTTCAGTTTCTTTCTAGATCTAGACCTCACTTTCCCCATGCCTATCTCCTCTGCCAACACGCATGCAGACACTCACTCTCTCCTCCTCCCTCCTGTCCCCATCAGAATGGGGTTTTGATATGGTCATTCCCTGTAATGACTATTTTAAAATTCTCTCCACAAACAAAGCAATGAATAGAGATAACAGCATATGACATTAGATGTTCTTGATTTTGCCAATAGAAGCCCAACAGAAAATGACTTAATGATTAAAAAACTTTGACTCACTAGTTTCTGAATGGCTGTGTTTAAGAATGTAACCCCTCTTAACTTCTTTACACCATGGTACAGTATAAGTCACTCAGCCTAAGAGGAGGATAATGACAGCTTTATACAGGATCTCACATCACACCTCCAAGTTTTCTTCTTATCTCAAAGGTTGCACCGCACATTAAAGCAATAGTCTGTATTAATCTAACCTCTGACATTTGGGCCATATTAACCCACCAATGCAGGTTTATGTATCTCACACCTCAGAACCTATCAAGAAATTTGGCAGTGGCAGCTTGATAAGGACACCATACCTTACTGAACTTGTTCTAAAAACAACATCAGCAAAACACTCCCGTTTGCACTTTTTAATGACCTTGCTCATTTGTGCTCATTCTGCATTAACTATTGCCCATATGGGCAGCCTGCGCTACTGCAGCATCAAAAATACTATAAGGAAGGAGCACTAAAAATTCCTATTTTTCTGTAAAAATATTAGCACCTGGGGGCCAGGGAGGGGGGGAAGGGAGGGAATACTTGGAAAGTCTATAAACTGGAAACCTGAGCTGTTCATTTTTAGATGGTAAAATAACTGTTAAAACCAGCAATATGTTTTTAATGAGATGGATCACGGGTTTTTTGTTTGTTTGTTTCTGTACTGGACTAATTAACAAACCAATCTTCATTGCCAGCTACTTTACTGTGAAAAATTCTACCAGAGGGATGTTTCTGGTATTGCAGCAGTTTAAGCAATCACTGCATTACATTCAGATTTTCTTTTTTGTTCATGTGATACAGATAGTGAAATAACACTCCCCTAACTGCGTATCACGCCAGCTTCCTGAGCTGGGATCTGTATTGGAATATGTATTTCAAAAGAAGGAGAAAATAACCAAATTCTCACATTAGACTTACTTTGTTTCAAGAAACCTACATTCAAAGGAGTTCTGCAAGTGCATCATCTTAATTCTGCAACAGAGTGGTTCAGGCAGGCAGTGTTTACTGCTGTAAAGTTTATATACCTTCTCAAAAATTTATAAAAATAATTAAAATTTACTTTCAGAAAACCTTAAAAGCCCACAGATGGGGTTTCTATCTTCTAATTTCACCCTTAGACAAATTCTCATTCATTATGTTGAAAACTTTTTGATTACCATATATTAATTAACAGTGATGGTGACTATTGTAGTTAAAGCACAGACACAAGTCAAGTCAGCTGTTCTATTAAATACATATTCAAAAAACCTTTAGAAAGGTTGGATAATAAATGCACTGAGAGCACTTGACTGCACAACTTAAGAAACAAATGATAGCTCTGCTTCAAAACTGCATGACAGGTTCTTGAGAGATTCCTTTTCACACTTGCCCAGTAATATTTTTAGGAACTACAGCTTACAAAAGAGCCAGTGCTTTACTGCAGTCACTTTTCAAGGCAGCTCTGGCTAGCTTTACATTCTTTTTATCTCCTTTCCTTTTTTTCTCTCATTATCTTCTTGCTTTCTTCTCTCCTCCTCTTAGTTACAGGATTCCGTGGATCATAGATCTCGAAAGTGTCTTCATCCTGCATGCTTGCATCTTTCACCTTTCTGCTTCTATCTTCAAATTGAAGTACATGTGACATCCTACAAAAATAAAACATAGCTCAAACTCAATGAAAGAACAGAAAATTATGATTTATAATTATGATATGCATGGCAAGATTTTAGCACCATGACTTATTTCTCTGCATAGCAAAAAAGATCAAAGTTTTGCTGCGTTTTTTTGTTGGTTTTGTTTGTTTGGGTCCTTCCCTTTCTTAGTAGACCCTTTCTTGTGAAGACCCATTTTGAAAAATACAGCTAGAGTTTGCTCTGCTGGATTTTTTTTCACATACTGAACTCTCTTGTCTTGTCTTTTCTATTTAACATATCTTCCCGAATGTACTGAATAATTTTCCCAGGAAGAGGGAGCGTTTCTCAAGTTTTCCTATTAGTCACTTTGGACCTCCTTTCACTACTAGGGTTTTACAAAAGCAGGGAAGAGCTTGCACAGAAAACGCTTGAAGTAGGTACACAGAAGATCAAAAAGTGAAAGCTTCATGTCCTGCTGCTCCACCTTAACCTGATTCAGTTCATGCTTTTTAATTCTTTGAATACCAGACTAAATTCATAGTTTGTTCAATCCAATGTTTCTTCTAGCATTGATTACAATTTTTCCCCCCCATTAGGTATCTCTCCATTTCAGCAAATTTCCAGTAATCTGAAAACATCACCATTACAAGCTCGAGAAGTGGAGTCATGTGAACCTCAACAGGTTCAACAAAGACAAGAGCAACCCCCTGGTATCAACAGAGGCTGGGGGATGAAGGGATTGAGAGCAGCTCTAAGGAGAAGGACTTGGGGTAATGGTGGAGGAAAAGCTGGACATGAGCCAACAATGTGTGCCCACAGCCCAGAAAGCCAACCGTACCCTGGGCTGCATCAAAAGCCGCATGACCAGCAGGTCGAGGGAGGGGATTCTGCTCCTCTGCTCTGCTCTGGTCAGACTCCACCTGCAGTCCTGCGTCCAGCTCTGGGGCCCTCAGCACTGGAGAGACATGGACCTGTTGGAGCGGGTCCAGAGGAGGCCACAAAAATGATGTGAGGGCTGGAGCACCTCTCCCTTGAGGAAAGGCTGAGAGAGTTGGGCTTGTTCAGTCTGGAGAAGAGAAGGCTGCAGGGAGACCTGACGGTGGCCTTCTGGTAGTTAAAGGGGGCCTATAGGAAAGATGGGGGCAGACTTTTTAGTAGGGCCTGTAGTGACAAGACAAGGGGTAATGGTTTTAAACTAAAGAAGGATAGATTCAGATTACATATAAGGAAGAAATTCTTTACAGTGAGGGTGGTGAAACACTGACACAGGTTGCCCAGAGAGTCTGTAGATGTCCCATCCCTGGAAACATTCAAGGCCAGGTTGGATGCGGCTCTGAGCAAACTGATATAGTGAAAGATGCCCCTGCCCATGGTGGGGAGTTAGACATAGTGACCTTTAAAGGTCCCACCCAACCCAAACCATTCTATGATTCTATGATAACCTGGAATCAAGAGTAGTTTGTTAGTTGTAGTCAATGGCAGGAAAGGCTGGAATTTATTGACTATGGCCTTACTAGCAGATGTCACTAACGTGAGGATTAGCTGTCAGAAAACTATGAGTTTTAGCTTGGACAAACAAAATCTTAAAGAAAACAATAAATTATTTACTCTACTTAAAGAAAATGAGAGGTGGGAGGAAAAGAGAATAAAACCAAACCAAAGGTGCTTACATGTTGACTAATTGTAAACCTATTGATCTTTTGAATATACAGTTGTTGTAAAGCTGCCACTTACAAATCAGAAGTATAAAGTTCATATGTTCAATTAAAAAACAAAATGGAATGAAAAGATTTTTCAGTGCAAACAAACATACCTAGGCAAAGACCCCACTAACATTTGGATTATGTATTAATCCATTGCAAAAACACCTTTGATGTTGATAGGATAACTTAAAATAGTAGAACTATACTGAACTGATAAGCATATCAATCTTTACAGCATTAGAGTCTGTCCACAATCCAGGCAAAATAAGTGAGTATCAGAATGAAAGATTTGTGGCCAACGGAATACTGCTTTATCAGTCTCTTGCAATAGGCAAGAGGTCCTGAATTAAACAGGCTTTTCAAAGACCACTAGTGCAAATCTCCATACATAAAGAAAGGGAGGGAGGGAGAACCAGTGCAGGTACTACAGATTACAGTGTAGTATTACCAGAGAAACCAGGCAAAATTCAAAGCTATAGTCTACAGGATCTGTTTGAATGCTTCAGAAAATCTTAAAAACAAAAATGGAGACTTTTCATCACAATTGATTCTTGACATGTGGGTTTCATAAATCTTGTATTGTACTGCATTGTCAGCATGCCTGCGTATTACCCTGCCCTATGGAAATACTTAAGAGTTGTTTCCAGTGTATAAAACTTCCGTAGTTTATAACCCTGTACACACTACTACCACCAAAACTTACTTTTTTAGTCATATCTACAATTCAGAATAACATAATGTACCATCAGAGTGACTCATGATTGCGTATTTGTTGTTTAATTACAAAAACATTGTCTCATAGTGGAGGGACTGAAGTAATTTATTTTAGTTAACATGCTCTCTGCATTTGTCATATTCTGCTCAACTTATTAAAGATGAACATTTGAATATGTTTTTAAGAACACATATCAAATCACTCTATCCTAGTCTGGATTAAAATATAGGCCTAGAAAGAAGGAGTCATCCCTCGGGGAGTGGTTTTCGAGTGTGTCATATGAATGTTATATAGAAGTGTAGTCACACTTAGCCATTTCATCAACTCAGGTTTTCAAAGAATGCCACAAGCACACTTGCAGGATACAACTAATAGGAATTAAAATTAAATACATCTCTAATTCTTGGGTCAGGCCATACTGCATACCAGGTAGCTCGCAAATTAGATGCAGTAGATTCAGACTAAGCAATGTTTACTTCTCTCGAACAGCTGAAAGAAGTCATAGTCTCTGACTCCTATTCATAACTTTCCACTGAAGCGTTCCCAACTGTGACTAAAAATAAGCCAATATTAATAAACTTTTTGATATTCCCAGAATCAACTTCAGATGCAGCATCTCATAGGTAAAGCAAAATAAACACAGACTGTGGTGGAGATTTAAAAAAAATATTTTCCTGATGTAAACTTAAGCTTATTTTTTGCAAGTCACACATCTTCACAGGTAGACCTGTTTTGAACCTATGTAAATGGTAAATCACACTGAAATACTGTTTTCCAAAAACAATTAATTTTTTTTAAGAACATGGGAAGTATTTAATAATTATTTCTATATGAATTAGTGAATTTACAGTCATCTTACTCAAGCTCCTCCAACTAAAGTTTGCACTTGCATAATTTTCCAAGTGCAGAGTTAGGGCTGCAATTCCACAAATAGAGGCGGCATGAGACTTTTCCTTCTTCGGTTTATAGCTTTCTTCCCTTCTGCATGCTCCTGGGTTCAGTGGGGAGCTGGCTGCCCAGTCAGGCTTCTGCAGTTACTGTGCCGAAAGCTCTAACTTCATGTCTTCATCTCTGGTTGTCGGGAACCGACTAACTTGTGCTTATCACTGCTTGTTGACAGTTCATTTTAAACAAGTGAGACATACAACTTTTAAACACACTTTTTCTTCAAAATTTAAAGTGTGAAAGGTTGTTGTCGGTTCTCCTATGCAAAATTCCAAAGAAAAAAAAAGTTTTGCAGCTTAGGTTTTTTTTTTGCTGAAAATGAGTTTTAATAAAATAGCTTGCCAAACGTGATGATTCTGGGTTTAAACCATCTAGGTGTGCAAATTGTTGACTTTCTTTAGAAGAAGCAACCATGAAATTATTTTCTTAATCTCTTTTATTAAGATAGTGCTGAAAATCAGAAACAGCTATCTTAGTGCAGATTTATTGCTGGAGAGGGTTGATTTTACCCTGCCAGATGACAGCATCCTACAGTTTCACCGTTGTCCCACCCCATGTAATGGAGGGGCAGACGTTCTGCTGCATTGCACTCCTTTCCTTCAGTGTTATTAAAAGACATTCAGTACTTGGCTCTCTTCTGTATTCCAAAAATGAAATGTCTTGAAACATTAGACTGAAATACCTGAATTCATTTATGACTGTTTCAGAGACAGCACAGGATTTCAAAGGTACGTGGATACTCTCCTGGCCTATTCTCAGATAACAATTCTCACAACAGTCAGCAAACAAGACTTCACAGTTACTGGCAGTGTAGCTCCTGTAATTCCTTAAGCTGTGGTAACTAATACATTACCTTGGTGATCAGTGTGATTGCTTTCTAGAAGGTAACAAGTGGGAGAATGTTGGCTGCAACTGAAGCTAAAAAAGAAACTTCAGTGCACTGGAAAGCATTCAAGAACTATTACAGTATGATTAAGCTGTGTGCCCAATAGTCTAGCACAGGCAACACCGCATTTGCCAACTGTACGTCAAAAGAATGAACCCCACCTACACAGTGCTCTCCAGGCAGACTCAACCAGTTTATTCAGGAGACAGATCACGTTCTTTTAACTACTCTAGTGAGATGGTACTTGTAAGAAAAGATATGATACAGAGAAATCCCTCTGATTTTGAGACATGTGAGCCATGTTACGTTAAGTGTAGCATAAACAGAAGTCTGGTATCACAACAGCTCTGGCCTTTCCAGAACTGCCCTTTGGGAGAAACCAGAGCGGCAGTTGGTGAACTGACTTGTTTTGAATCTCAGCAAGAGCAAGGAAGCACTATGCTTTTGCACTAGTGATGAAGCTCAGACTTCCAGGTACAAATGCATCAGTGATTTTTATACTAACAGAATGAAAGTGCAAAGGTGCTTTGCTTAATTCCACACTTGCTTATCAAACTGGCACAGCTGTTGGCTGTTACCAGCTTACCTGCTGGCCCATTCAACCTTCCCTGCACAAGTGACTCTACACAGCATGACCTCTGGTGCCTCCCTGGCTTCAGTGGAGAGGCTGGGACATTATCTTGCACTCACCCGTGTCAGCATTTTAAACAACTGAGCTTTGCAGTAAATCATCAACAGGTGTGGACAAAAGTTATGTTCTGCCAACTCTGTTGGGGGGGGTAGTAACTTTTTAGCAGAGAGGCAGTAACTTCTTAAGTACTTTTAGCCAGGGTTCATTTGGAGGTGCCTGCATAAAACATGGCAGCTGTGATATATCCTTTGTTTCTGCAACCAGCAGGCACGAAGAAAAAGTTAACACTCAGCTTTTCACTTTCCAGATGCAGAATGGTATGTTACTAAAAATGTACTTACACACAGTACATCTAAACTGGTGCACAGAACATGGGCAAAAATTACATACCACTTCTAGATGAGGATTAAATGAATTAAGCAACAAATCACATTGCTCTAAAATTTACAATATCAGAATTTTGCAAATTATTGCTACGTTTTATGAAAGCTATTGGATCTCTCCATCAGGATGGTTAAAATGAACAAAGCAGGAGTAAGTATCTGTGTCAAGAAACTCAATGCTGCTTCTTGTGTTGTACAGGCTGTCTAAAAAAGGAGAGACCAATATGGACCATAACCATTATTAGTATCAGCAAATTACCATTTGCTTCTGAGTACAAGCATTGCTTGCAAGTAACATGCTACCTACTTTTCTCAATTATCACCAATGCACCATATATTTAGAAGAAAAATAATGAGGTACTCAAGCACTACTGCTTTCCTTATATCCTATTTGCCACTAACATTTCCCTTCAAATATTGTAAATGTGTATATAAAACTATAAGCATTAATGTAGGGTACATTATAACACTTTCCTCCTATCACCCTCAGGATACATAGGCAGTGAATAGAATGTGGCTCATGTCAACAGATGAGAAAACAGATGAGTGAATCCACAGATCAAAGCAAAAGAGATGTTTCTCCCAAGGAAAAAAAATTTTTGGTGTTCTGGAAGAATGAACTCACTGGTGCTCTTTTCACTTCCAGCAGAGTAGCGGGTGGCACAGGAAGAGCAGAGACAGTTGAGAAACACTGAGAGACAGTTGAGAGACCAAAAAGAAAAATAAATAGAGGAAGGTAAAGACTAAAAAAAGGATAGGAATGAGAAACAAAAACAGAGAAAAAGAGACTGACCAAAATGTAAATAAAATTAAGAAAAATGTCAAATGACAATTGAAAAAGCAAAAATTTTGAATCAAGGCAAGAGAACAAGAGTATGAACAAGACAAAAAGAATGTCAAAACCATAAAACAATGGGAATTTTGAAGGAGGAAATATGTTAATAACACATAATCTTGTTTCAACCTTTTTTCAGAATTGAGATGCTACAACCAAAACAAGCCTCTTGGCTCAGGCTGCTGTCACCAATCCTTGCATGAATGTCCAGGAGCTTTACAAATAGTTTTGTAAACACAATGCAGCAGGAGAGAGGAAATATCTTTACGTCTCTAGCAAAACCGGCAAACATCACTAAGTGCTCTGTGCAACACAACTCCTGCAGGCAAGTTCCCTTCGTTTCTGTCTGCCGTATCTCACCATCCAGCTTTGTTTTTCTTTTCATGTAAGAGATAACCCAATACCCCAATTTGACGCAAAGGAGTCCTGTAATCCAAGTTTCTCTCTCTTACAGATCATGGAAAGAAAATAATTTTTTTCCCAAGTACTTGAAGTAGGTTTTGATTCTTACAGCAATGAGTACTGCTATAGACAGTCCCAAACCTGGGTTCATCTCTTTAATTCTCACTGTTCTACACAGACCCTGCTATCACAAAAAAAGATGTGTGCAGGAAATAAGCTTCCTTGAGTATATTTTGTCTCGTTACCTCATAGTATTGGAGCTATGCTAAATTACCGATGAAAGCCCATACTCTTTTGTAGCACTTTGTATTAAAGTTTCCACTGTATCACACACTGTTCCTGTTTGAGCATAGTTTGCCAAATGGGATTTGATTTCATTTTAATGAAGTTTATAATGACTCCTAGAAATAATCTGTTGTCATAGGTTTCTGCTGTGATTGTTACTGCTAACAGATTTCACCTTCTCATTTCACTGCTTGTTTCCACCATTACACATTTCTTTGTTCCTCCTTCCCCATCTCCTTTCCCAATGATCAGACCACTTATCCCTCCAATTCTTTGTGATTTCATAAAACCTTATATTTTTCAAATTTATTGACTTGCTATTTAAAAAGAGAAATAAGATTTGCTAGTCAGGTCTAGCCAAATTCAAACCATTAGTTATTCCATTGAAATTTCTAATATAAAAAAATGTTTAGGAGAATATTGAGGAAATTGCTATAAATACAGACAGTTGCCATACTGTGGTCAACTTCACAGGTTAAGAATTTAATTCTACATCTACAATTATTTAAAGGATAATACTGTTTCAACCATACTAGCAAATATGGCGCCAAGCAGAGATGTTAGGCTGAAATTTAAGATTTCACTATTGCTATAAATTACCCCACCCCCAAGCACTCTCCTGAGGTTACTTTCATTTCTGCAAGATCCAAAAGTGGTATTTTCTAGTTTTTGGATGAATGGATTACTATCAGCCTACAATATGTCAGCCTCCAGATGTTAACAACAGAGGCAACGTATTATTGCTGCTCTTGCATAGAGCAAAAATCACCTAAATTCTAAGCAAGCAAAACTGATAAATATGCTTTAAAAAAATATTATACAAAGTTGGACTGTACACTTCTGTTAACTTTGACTAGCTCTTTGAAATTGTATTGTAAGTGCTGGAGGATGAAGAGATTAGTTTAACCCCTTCAGAATAACCAGCACCTTCTGGGTCCTCCATAGGCCAAAGAATGAATTGTTTGTATTTTTTGTTGGTGTAGGCCTGCAGCATAAAATGACCAGAACAGAACTTTTGCAGATATTTCTAATATAATACTTTTTTGAGATATTCTATTTAAATGCTGTATGCTCAGTTTTACCCCAAAACATTCACTGCAAAAATAATAAGAAACAAATTGTTTCACTAAGTATGGACTAAAAAACCCCCAAAGATACTTCAGTTTTTGCAAAACTAAACAACAAAGTAAACTATTCTTGGTGATGACTAATGTAATAGAGTATCCTTCCATTGTTCAAGATAGTACTAATAATTTATTTTCTCTTCAAAGATTTAGTTGTAAGTAACCTTCTAAGAGAAAGGGAAAATCAGCTTGATTGTGACAAAGCTCATCCAATCCAAAAGATAATCAAAGCACTGGAGGAAAATGTGAATAGTTCTCATAGTATCAGAATTAGAAATGTAAATGTAAAACTGTGGTGACTTACGATTTTAAGCAAGAAATATTTATCTAAAAAATTCAGTTATCCTATTTTTACATTGCACCTGTTTGGTAACAATTCATATATAGTATATTTACACTATATCCTTGTCCCCTTCACAAAAATGTTAAGTAGTTTGATGAAAGAAGCTGGGTGCTTTAAATCGACAACTGTTCCTGGTAGAGCGGATTGGTATGGAAGACTATAACGCAAATTCCAGATGTTGTTCCAGACAGTGTACCAGTGTAGAAAAACTTTACACAGCATTTACTACAAGGACATGGGAACTGCCGTACCGGAATAGACCAATGATCCATCCAGTCTAGCATCCTGTCTCTGGCAACAGCTTGTACAATACCTGATACTCTGAAAGTCAGCAAATTGCCTCCCCAAGTTAACAGCCAGGCAGCATTGTATCACCAGAGCAGAGTTGGAGTGAGGAGAAGGACATGAGAGCTTTTCTAGCACAAAAATACTCAGATTTTCACAAGCCTCTCTTCTCTTTTGTCGCCATTCTGAATACTTCCAAATCCTTACTGTTTTAACATGTCATTGAATGAGATGAAGCTGGGGTTCTTGAAGAGGTGTGTAGATACGCAGGAAGCTTAAACTAGGCCATTGCTCATTTAGAAGATTATTTCTTCATTCTTCACTAGGTTTGCTGGCAATAAATAAAATGTAAGATTTCCAGACAGTAAATGTAATACTAGATATCCCTTGAGTGAAGCACGGATCATCTCTGAATTTAAGTCAAACAGTAGTTGATTCCAGGCCCAGATGCCTAGTCCAAATAAACTTAGACATGATGGAATTAACAAAAAATAAACAAACAAAAAACCCACCCCAAATGCTCTGAGTTTCTCAGGCATGCTGAACAGCTAGAAGCAATAAATACACAACATCAGCAGAGGAACAATTTGTTAATACAAAATTACTGATTGAAGTGGTGGGCTAGCAGCTAGCACTGCCGTATCAAGGCTTGACCATGTTCTAGCAGTAGAGGGGTGAAGGTGGAAAGAAAACTGGAGGGAAAAAAAAATAAAGGATTTACAGAAGAAGGGTAGTTTTTTTTTTCTTTCTTTCTTCCTTTAAATGTTAGTGGCAATACTAAAACCCAAACACACACTTATTTTTTGCCAAACAGAAAAGAAACCTCTCTTTCCAATGTGTTTCTAATACAGACCTCTGGCATTCATTTATCCTTTGTAACAACCAAGTAACTATTTTGTCAACTTTTTAAAAATGTAGTTGAGTAAATCAATGGCCTTAGCAGGAGAGACCTAATATAGAGTCAGTTTTTCCAGACTAGTGGAGGAACGTTGGCTCAAGTCTGGATGGGAGGAGAGGAGCAAACATGGCTTTAATCCATCTTTGTGCCTCACTGGCATAAATTACAGCAGCACTTTTTCTTTCGTTCCCCAAGCTAGCATTGGAATGAGAAAAAGACTGCTGCTTAGTTTTCAGGAGCTTACTGTGTTTGCCACAGTTAAGCTTCTGCAACTGAATCTGCAGAGACTGGTGCTAATCTTGAGGAAGCCATATTTCATAATCCTCAGTCTGAGGTATTATAGCAAAGAAAGAGATTGCATTTTAGAAAATGTGTATAAAGGTAAGTTTATGAAAGAAATATATCTAACATTTTTAGGTTTTTATCCAGAAGAATTTCACTACACAAAATTTAATAGTAGATGGTGTACTAAATAGGAAATCTTGGAAATAAAATGTGGAAAGCATTATCAAATTTATGTGGAGTAGAATCTAACAGTGTGCATCATGATTAGTTCTTACTATAAATGGAATCTTGCAATATGAAAGCAGTCTGGCTAACTTCAACATTTACCTGACTCTGAAATTGCTGTTTCAATAAAAAAACCACCCCAAACCCCAACCAATTCTATCCTACTCTCTAAAACACACGTTTGAAAGGTGGTGCCTTGATACTCAGAAAAAGATCCAAATCTCTCATCTCTCTCAGCCACAAATCCTTTTACTGTGAGAATACAAAATAAATGAAATACTGTATGTTTCCACTCCTAACTGCACCAGATTTGTCACTGAAACCAATGCTAAATATTCTGAGAGAAGTTTTCCTTGTATTATCAACAAAAACGTTTTTGAAAGAAGGTAAAGAACATAACTATTGATGCTGGATAGTGAATACCTTCACTGAATATACAGATTTATTTTCTGTTTGTTCTGGAGTAAAATATAACTATCTCTACAAACTGGGTAAAAAATTATACAATCAAATTACAATTAATGTCCTGGCAGAAAGGGCTTAGCAATAGCACCCAAGGTTGTCAAAATACTTAACTGGCCTCAGTGGTAGTTTTGCAAAATTCAGAACTGTGTTCCCAGGACTGCAGAATTTGACATATATAAAACCAGGCTGCACTTTAAATGGTTAGCACTGAACTTCAGTGAGGTTTTTGTCCACAGAAACATTGAATTAATAAAACCAAACGAACTCCCTTTATTTTTTGCTATAACTTTTTGCTATGATCAGATCTATGCAAAGCGTCACTGTGCAAATCAAAACAATGTTTTGTGATTAAGAAGGTATGTCTAAAAGCCTTCTAAGAGCCACAAGATTTTAAAGTCTATTTAAGTGAGCAGTGCCATTAAATTCCCACTTGAGTTGTTTTTAATCCTTCCTATCTTAAATGAAGTTTGTCACAAATAACTAAGCTGACAATAGTCATGCCAGCTTTAGTAATTACACAAGATGCACATGAAACAATCTATTAAGCAAGATCTGAAATGTCTTTTTGCTTGAGATGGAAGGCTTTTACTCTCACATAATAACATACATAACATAAACAACCTTTTGAATGTAAGTTGAAAGGCATTTTCAGGTATCGACTTACACACTTTCATTTTAAAAAAATGCTCACCCCTCAGATTAACCAACAGTTAGAACAGCTCAGACTCAACAAAGGTAACTAACTGTAATAATTTTAAACTGAAAAATCATGTGAAAAACCACCACCTCATTCCAAATTCCCATTTTACTCATTCTTTCGTGTCCCACAGTATATCTGAAAGCTGAATGGATTTATGCTATTTCATATCAAAATAAAAAGTAAGTTTCAGAGTCTAGACATCCTCCCAAAAATACTTCAGTAACTGTCTCATTTACATTTGTTGCTTGGTTACAGCTGTGACAGCGTTCCATGGGGAAAGAAAAAGATGATCACTTTTAAAGATTAAGAAGCTTTGTAGATCACATTCACACCTTATGTTTCACCCAGGAAACACTGCAGTGGTTCAGCTGTGAAGCACTGGTGTCACGTGCTATTAATTAAATAACCTATGAAGCATGCTGCCAGTCACAGTCAAATTCTAAATGGCTGTAGACTGCATTACTGAGAGCAGATAGAGGCCAGTGATGAGATCTGAATCCAGAAAAAGAAATCCTAAACTTCTAGCTGGGTGCAGAATGAAGGAAAAATTACTGGCCTCCACTGTAACAAAAACTCTAAAATCAACTGGAGGTCTACTTGCAGCCCGGACTTGTGAATTGATGGGATTAATAATAGACCAAACCCCTCTACTGAGGATGATACAAACTTTGGCTGCTTCCCTAGGGGCAACAATAGTTTAAGTGCACTTCACATAATCATGTTTATCTGGTAAGGAACAGCTTTCACATGTCAGTATTCCAATTGCTACATTGAATATTAAAGGTCCAGCAGGATGAATTGGGCATTTTCCATCGAACCCACACTGAAGAAGTAACAACAAAGTTAAACCATACTCATCAGGACTCAGATTACCACCAGGGAAACAGTTTTCAAGCAAGAACACAGTATTGCCTCAATGCAATGCTCATATACCAATGCCTTCCAGTGCTCTTCTTGTATTTGCTGCCTACTAGTTATTACGTACTCCAACTGAGAACTTAGTTTCTTTAGAAGTCAATGGATGGGCATATCTTTTCAATCAATCCATTAAAAAAAAAAAAAAAAAAAAATCACCATGATTTGCTAGGCTATGTGTCTTCCAGATTTTATAAGGTACTGTAAACTTGACTGGTTTAGTGTACTATGTACTTGGGTTTTTAGTGGTATGGTGTGCTGCTTCTTTTGAATTTTGGGTTACTTGATCATGAGAATTAAGCTTTAAATTCAAGAATGGTACCAGAGTTGGTTCATAAACCTTCTTGTGCATTTTATTTGTGAGAATGCACAGACAATGGGGACCCTTCATGGAAATACAGTAAGTTGACTTGGAAACCAGGTGAGCTTTAAAGAAGGAAAATGGTGGGTTCTTTTCTGCTGAAAAATCCATCAGCTCAAAAATTGTCAGGATTGTAAAATTTCTCACAGGAATAGAAATACTCCAGTTCGTCAATAAATCTAGCAGTTTTAGGAAACCTCTGCTTGTTCTCAAAGACCAGAGACAGAAAAATGAAAGATAGTCCAGAATTTTGGTTAAGGATTTGACAGGTGGATTTTGACAGCAGAGAATCTTTTCCTTCAATGCAGACCAGTATTCCATTGGAAAAGTGTAGCTATGTATATTTTACATTTCATAAAGATGTAAGGCTGGTAAAAATTCAGCTGGAGAGCCCTATTTTTAGGAGTAGATAGCCACAGTTCGATGTCAAAATGAAAAGATTAGTGTGGTAGGTTTGGTTAGTTCACTTCCACTTATGACTTCACTGGAGAAGAATATAATTACAGAATGTCTGTATAATATGAAGTTTTGTGAAGAAATGTTGTGAAATTTTATTGGAGTATTTAGAATTTATGTGATTTTTGGCAAACGGGAGTATTAGTATGAAAAATAGGATACAATTCAGGAAGTGCAATGGCTGAATTTCAGTAAGAGCAATCAACAGCATGGGTACAGGACAGAGCTAGGTTAGGGAACCGTTCAGCAGGAAAAGATTTGTGGCTTAGAAGGGATTGGAAACCAGGCATGAAAGAAACAATGACAAATAAAGTAATCCTTCCACTCAACGCCGTCAAAATCTTAGCTGAGTGTTGTATCTAGTCTCAGATTTCAGGCTTTGAAAGAGAGATGAACCACTCAGACCTCTCAGAATTACTTGAAGGGAGGGTGTTTCAGAGTACTAAGTATCAATCTTATCCTATTTCCAGAGGAATATTTTGCACAGATTAACTAAAGCAATCAATCTTTGAATATACTTGATTGCATCTGAATTTTTTTCTCCCATAGCTGGATTCTCACTATGGAAAATATTTTATGTCATGTTCACAGGATCTGCATCATCAGTTTCATTATCTGCAGTTGCCATTGACACCTTCTGGACTGAAATTTGGGGATTACTACACTTGTAGCTATTTGATATTATAATCAGAGCCCTGGAGTGGCACTGCAACCAGACTGGATGTCACATGCATGAAACTACATGTGTACAGCAGTCTAGGTCCTAAAGAAGATGAGGAGCAGCAGTGTTCTGTGTAAAGTGTAGCCTGTGCAGCGTTTTCACTTTCAAATTCAGGCCTATCCGGTAATCCAGATGGAAAGTAGCAAGTAGATGAATTATACCAGCTGGTATAATTCTTCTGCTGTGACATACTTGGTTTTCATACTATTAGTCTCTAAACAGATGACACCTCACTGCCGCTGTGATGGATCTCATCGACTTCTTGTTCTGGGAAGAAGTCTTCTTGGGTAAGACTTTAAGCCCAGAATGAGTGACTGAGTTCTGCCAGATCTCCTCTACCTACCTCTGCCACACTCTGTACAATCTTTGTGAAAGAGAAGAATGAAGTCATGCATCTGACTCTCTTATTTGGACTGTAAGCAAATAAAGAACAACTAATGATCAAATAGTACTGAAGACATCTGACAAATCATTAAAAGAAAAGCATAAGCAATAGTTCTCAAAATGGAACCATAGGAAAAAATAATGCTTGTGCCTGGAAGAACTAGGATCAAGCCTGTCTTCCTGAGGCACTCAGATGCTGCAAAAATGTCTCTGCCTACTCATTTGGAGCCATTTTTATTGTTATGAATACCCTTTCTGGCAGTACATACCTTGTTTATTTTGAAACTTTTGAATTCTGTAGGGGAAATTGGATTTTGATTGCTGCAGACAGATACATATAATTGTTCTCACATAGCAGTAGAGTTTGCAATAGAATGTCTCAGCAGAGATTCTGGTATTTCATGTTAAAACTTAGTATTATGCATTTGTCTTCAGCTCACTTCACAACACTTCCTCAGATGCCTTCTTAGACAGTAAAATCTGGTAATAATTATCAAACACCATACACACTGTTTACAATAGAGTCATATTTCTTCTTTTTTTCTTGCATAAAAAGTAGAATGCTGCTGAAAAGTGCCCAAGCGTCTGCTATGCTCCATGCCAATACAGCAGCTCAGCCAAATATGCAGAGAGAATTTTGCCAAATAAAAGAAAACATAACAAATTGGTAATGGTTTCTATCTTGACAGAAAATGAAAATTATACCTCAATGTGTGGCCACGCATGTGGACACATAAAAATGTCTTAGAGGCAATCATTTTACCTCAGATAACATACCCTGACAGCAGAGCAAAGCATACTGGCAGGCTTTCACTTCCCATAAAAACAGCAACCGTGACCTACAAAATGGCCTGGAGGATGTGCACAATTTGTGTGTATCATATATACATATGCCATACATCAATTATAATTAATAAAAATCAAATAAAGTAGAATTATTGTCTTTTGAGGAGTAGATTGGAATTAAGAAAGAATATTAAAATGTAAAGTCACTACAGTTATCTCAAATATTCCAATACAACAAAGACGCTGAAAATGTAAACTCTTATCCCAAAATATGAAATTTAACTTTCTGAGTGACTCTAACAATCATTAATAGCTTTTAGAAGACTTCATTGCTTTGTTGATATTGTATGTGTTTATAGTCAATTTGTGTAACGTATATTTTACAATTTATTTAGCTTCTAAGTAAATTCTCTGAAAACAGACTGTCTCATCTGTCTGTAAAGTTAACATGGACATTTACTGCGCTGCAAAATCAAAAATAATATAATAAATTATTATTAATAATTAATAAAATAATAAAAACTAAAATTAACAATATGTTAATTATTAGCTTTATATTATTCAGTTTTAGTGCAAATCTGAATGCAATATGATTTTCTGAACAAGAATTAAAATTTCATAATGTGAAATTGCAACCCTCTTCTTCATTCAGTATGGACTACTTACAGAGAAAAGAATTATCACCAATTAGATGTCAGCAGTTAATCAGAAAGGAATAGGAAAGATAGTGATCGGACTCTATAGAAGTCTTTAAAAGACCGGTTATATTACTGTGACAAAAAAATATCAGACATGAAGACCAGTTCTTCAGGTTGATGGAAAGGCTATATAGGGAGGTTCAGACTGGACATGAGAAAGCATTTCTTCACCAAGAGGGTGGTCAAACCCTGGAACAGGCTTCCTAGAGAGGTGGTCCCAAGGGGCCCCAAGCCTGTCAGTGTTTAAGAGGCATTTGGACAATGCCCTTAACAACATGCTTTAGCTTGTGGTCAGCCCTGAAGTGGTCAGGCAGTTGGACTAGATAATCATTGTAGGTCCCTTCCAACTAAAACAGTCTATTCTATAATTCTTGGAGAGCTTAGAAGCCCATTGGTAGCTCAGAAGGATCTCAAAATATCAGTGAAATCCAAGGACCTCAAAATTTATGCTGTGTGTTATCCCTCACCCTCAAAGACCAAGATAGGAAAAGACATAATGAAGGAAGACTATGTGGTTTGAAGAAGCAACCAAATAGATGGTGACAAAAGAAAACTTAAAATAATACCAAGTTAGTAATAAGAGTTATCCTGAAAGGGGCAAGATTTAGGAAATGATTTTCTCTATTGTTTAAAAAACAATAATCCAAAGGCAAAATGTTTGTGTTTTGATTTATCTGCTATAATAGCCAAAAAGTATAAGCAAAACAAGCAAGGCTGTATTTCCAGATAATGGAATTAACATTAGAAGTAGAAGAAAACTTACATTTCAGAAACCTAACCTGCATTTGTATTTTAAAATACCATTTTCAGTTCTTCTTAGGTACCATAAATAAATGAGAGCAAGAGAAGGATGGGGGGAGGGATGGAAGGTTGGTTTGGTTAGATTCTAAAGCTATGAGAAATGTTCAGTTCTTCCTTTGAAAAAAATAATTTTAAATTAAGAATATGATCAATAAAATAAAAAGCGAAATAGATTTTTAATAGCCTATTTAGTAACACTTAAAGTGCATTTTCAGTGATGAAAATGCCAAGATGTCTGTTAAGATGAAAGCAGACTACACTAAATGACACAAAGGAACACTGAAAAAATAAATGCACTCATTACACACTACTTGTGTAAAAATGTTATTTTATAAACTACAAGAATTCCACAATAAGTGCTATATTACTAGTGTTAGTCTTTCTGCCAGTACACGTATCTGAAGTTTTCGGCAAGTCCTAGAATTTCCCGTGTGAGGTCTCAGCTCAATTCAGTGAAAAGAAAGAAGGTGTGAAGGTAAAGGTGTAGAATCTGTGTAGCTTTACCTTATTAAATTAAAATATATGCAGTGATTCATTATGTATCTGAACAAGAAAGGAAAAGTTATCTAAGACTGATCTAAAATTTTAGTCTCAACACAACTGGTCTCAGAATTTGCAATTCAGCTTAACTTTCGTGACCAAAGATTTTAATTTTTTAAAAATTTTTATGGAATGTATCTTCAAATAGTCTTAAGATTCTGATTCAACATAAAAAAAAATTAACATTTTTATAATATATCTTACTGTAACTTGATGTGTAATTTATGGATAGTTGAAGAATTTAATTTATCAACATGTGGAAAAAAAATGTGAGTTAAGATGTAGAAAACATTTTTCCTTCCATATATTATCTTCCATGGACATGGAACTGTTGGAGCAGGTCCAGAGGAGGGCTACTAAAATGATCCGAGGGCTGGAGCACCTCTCTTATGAGGACAGGCTGAGGGAGTTGGGCTTGTTCAGCCTGGAGAAGAGAAGGCTGCGGGGAGACCTGATTACGGCCTTTCAGTATCTAAAGGGGGCCTATAGGAAAGATGGGGAAAATCTTTTTATTAGGGCCAGCTGTGAGAGGACAAGGGGTAATGGTTTTAAACTAAACCAGGGTAGGTTTAGACTGGATATAAGGAAGAAATTCTTTACAATGAGGGTGGTAAAACACTGGCACAGGTTGCCCAGAGAGGTGGTGGAGGCCCCATCCCTGGGAACATTCAAGGACAGGTTGGATGGGGCTCTGAGCAACCTGATCTGGTAAAAGGTGTCCCTGCTCCCTGCAGGGGGGTTGGACTAGATGACCTCTAGGGGTCCCTTCCAACCCAAAACATTCTATGATTCTATGATTCCCTCACAGTCTTTTTTTATGGTGTCTTTTCTCCCTTCAGTATGGACATCTTTTTCATTTGTAGAACGACAGTAAAAATAACTATGTTATCTAGGCAGTCTCCATTTCCTACCCATGTTAGCTGCCTTCTCATCTGAGAAAAACAACTTCATTAACATGGTTATCTTACAGTTTTGTATGAGTCCTCTCAAGACAGACACAGGACGCTTTAATCACCTTTAGTTACATCATTTGTTTTCTGTTTAAAAAGGGTGTCTAACATACATGTTTGTACATTTTAGCTTTTCTCCTTATTGTAATTAAATTTTTTCAGGTATAATTACTGGTGCCAGTTTGGAGATTCTGGGGCAGGTAGGTATCCTTATTGGTTTCCCTCTCCCAAGAAGGGAGCCTTTAGGAAGATCACATGGGTACACCTGACATATTTTCACCTAATGATTTTAAGTTCTCTGAGATACAGAAGTATTAGTTGTCTTAAAACACTTGCCAAGAACTTTGTTAAATATTCTATTTTAGTGGTAGTTTTGCTGGAGCTGTGATGGCTTATGCATACAATTAAGGAAAAAGTTATAGGTGGAGACAGCCTATTTTATTAGACCAGCTATATTGCTCACCTTATAAAAAAAAGATGACCTGTCCTTACCAAACATTTTTGCTCTGTTTTTTTTTCTTTTTTTTTCTAGTCATTTTATGCAGATATTTTTATTACCATCTAACAGCTTGCAGTCTAGGACTTCAGGATCACACTTCAAATCATACTGATTTTTATCTCCTTCCCTACCTAAGGTGAGTTCTTTGGATGGGAGATAAACATGAGACAACATGGCATAAGTTGCTTCCTTGACTGCGAGGTGTTGAGGTCGTAACTGCTGCAATGCTTTATCAATTCCAGTGGTACCCCGCTTCCTTGGGGTCACCCCACACTTCGGATGAGTCTATCAGTCTATCTTCACCTCATCCAATAGTCTTTAAAATACTTACCACCCCCAACACAGAGTTTTAGTAGGACTCACAACTACACAAAGCAAAATGTCTTCTACTCTCCAGTTTCCAGAGTGCTAAACCAGTACATTTTAGCTGACTCCTGCTGCAGCAGCCATCTTCACATTTGGTGTTTCTACTACTCCTTAAATTTATGCTTAACAGTGAGATGATTTCCAGCAGTAAACACAGAAATCCAAATAAAAAAACCCTCACCATCCTTCATCGTCATCTACTTCAGGTTCAGAAACCTCGTTTTCTGGAGTTTCTTCGATTGCCTGGGTTAACTTTGATTTAAATCGGTCCAACAATGCCAGTGTCTGAAATTAAGTACACGGTTTTAGAGAAGTTACCCATATTTATACACAACAACACATATATACAACATCAATTAAACTATTATTAGTTTGAGAAATAGCACAATGAGATGGGAGAGAGATCTTTCATATGAATTTGAAAGAAACATTGTAGGCAAGTGGGAGAGCAAGAGGCAGTGAGAGTGGGGGTGGGGGCGAGGCAGCGAGAATGCATTGAGAGCATCCAAGGAGAGAACAAGTGGGAGCAAGTGAGCGATACTGAGGCAGCAAGAGCAAGCAGGGAGGGAGCCCCACAGGTGTCTGGCTGTCCAGTGAAATCAAGATCTGTATTTAAGGAAAAAACCATTGTCGCTACTTACAGAATAAAATAGCTGATTAAACAACACTGACTGCTGACAATGACTTTTACTCTTTGAACCTGTTATTTTTCTCATAAAGCAATCCATGGTATAAATTTTAGATTATTCAAGCTTTGAAGACCCAGTTTGATTGATATTTATATACTTTACATTTTAAATTATGCACTGATCTTGAAAAAATTCAAAACTTTTGACTCAAATACAATGAGCCACCTTAAACTAATCCTACAGATACAGGTTCTTATGCTGCATACATTAAACTCATACTGATTTATATTTGGTATTTTATTCTCCAGCTACTTTGCCTGTGGGGTCTTCCAGCTACAATGAAGTCACCAAATCTCAGGTGACACCTGAAGATCATACCGCACGTCTTGTTTCTGATCACCTGGAATGATATTTTGATTGTACAAGAACTGTATGCCTGAGCCTGAGCCTTGTGATGGGAGAGGGGGATCTTCAAAAAAAAAGGGCAAACCATAAGACTAATTTGCACAGCCCACAGCTTATTTCTTGCCGACATGTGATATGTTCCTGGAAAGGAAAGCATCAGGGAGTAAGTGCTTAACTGAATTTATGTGGCAGGCTACATTTGATCTGTAGGTGATAGGTTGACCACCTATGTTGTAAAACACCTCTGTATGGCTGTTTAGTTTTGTTTGGTCAAGTTTTTCAAATTTAAAAGAATAAAAACTAAACAAGAATAGAAAACAGAAATAGGAAATACCAGAAGTGTTCCCTGGAATAAAATTTCCTTCTGGGAGCAATCTTAACTTTAGGAGTTTCCTGGCTTTTGAATTCTTTACAAAAAATTTTAGCACTGCCAAAGGCAGCTTTTGGAGATTTTTTTTTTGCATTTATTTTCATTATTTTCTCTTTAATCTCCTGTTTAAGATGGGAGAGAGGAAAATTTCAAAGATATTTGGCCCTGCAAATCTTTCAGGTTCTATAGCTTTCCATACTATTTCCATCACACAGCACATCCAGGACAACCAGATGATCAGGCCCAGCCAGCATGGGTTTACAAAAGGAAGATCCTGTTTGACCAACCTGATCTTCTATGACCAGGTGACCTGCTTAGCAGACGAGGGAAAGGCTGTGGATTTTCTCTACCTGGGCTTTAGTAAAGCCTTTGGCACCATTTCCCACAGCATTCTCCAGGAGAAACTGGCTGCTCATGGCTTGGATGGGTGTATTCTTTGCTGGGTATAAGACTGGCTGGGTAGCCGAGCCCAAAGTGGGGTGGTGGTGAATGGAGTTAAATCCAGTTGGAGGCTGGTAATGAGTGGTGTTCCCCAGGGCTGAGTGGGGATCTGGACAGGCTGGATCAATGGGCCAAGGCCAACTGTATGAGGTTCAACAAGGCCAAGTGCTGGGTCCTGCATTTGGGTCACTACAACCGCATGTAACGCTACAGGCTTGGGGATGAGTGGCTGGAAAGCTGTTTGGCAAAGAGGGATCTGGGGGTACTGGCTGACAGCTGACCAAATACAAGCCAGCAGTGTGCCCAGGTGGCCAAGGAGGCCAACAGCATCCTGGCTCGTATCAGAAATAGTGTGAACAGCAGGACCAGGGAAGTTATCATCCCCCCGTACTCAGCACTGGTGAGACCGTACCTCAAATCCTGTGTTCAGTTTTGGGCCCCTCACTGCAAGAACATTTTGGTGCTGGAGCATGTCCAGAGGAGGGCAACAAAGCTGGTGAGGGGTCTGGAGCACAAGTCTTCTGAGGAGAGGCTGAGGGAGCTGGGGTTGTTTAGCCTGGAGAAGAAGAGGCTGAGGGAAGACCTTATCGCCCTCTACAACTGCCTGACAGGAGGCTGTAGCAAGGTGTTGGGTCTCTTCTCTCAAGTAACAAGCGATAGGATGAGAGGAAATGGCCTCAAGTTGCGCCAGCAGAGGTTTCGGTTAGATATTACAAAAAATTTCTTCACTGAAAGGGTTATCAGGCACTGGAACAGACTACGCAGGGAAGTGGTTGAGTCACCATCCCTGGAGGTATTTAGAAGTGGGTAGATGTGGTGCTTAGGGACCTGGTTTAGTAGTGGACAGGTACGGTTGGACTCAATGATCTCAAAGGTCTTTTCCAACCAAATGATTCTACAATTCTATTGCAAACAAACCCCATACTTGCAATATCTGAGATAGCAAATCTCTGCTTAGGCCATCAGAAGAAAAGAAACTAACCCTTTCTACATGAAATTCTGACCAACCAAAGTCACATTCCTTGTCTTGTCTAATTTCTCTGGTACCAGCATTCCTGTGAATATACCTGGTGATAGAAATAATTGCGAAATGTCTTATTAGGCATTTTTGCAGTGAGTGATTAGATGCAATACTGTGGATCAAATAACTTCATAAATTGACCCTTGTACAATTATATCGTCAGGACTTCCAATATCTAATGTAAAGAGACACAAACCTTTTCCTCTTCAATTCTTGTACATGGGAGGGAAAATAGTATTGTGCTATAGGTCCAGATAGGAGGGATGCAAGGCTAGAAGAGGCTCTCCACAAGTGAAATGGATTGCAAAGAACTTGATTAATTATTGCTGAATAGTTCCCAGCAGGGTTATATAAATAAAATTAAGATCTACTAAAATATACATCCCTGCCATATAATCTTGTTTTCCTATGATGTCCAGGACAGGGCTGATACAAATTCATAAGAAGTGGTTTTAAGTCCCTTGATCCACATTACCAACAGAGCTTTAATACTCTTTGATTCAAAGTTAATGGGCTTTTCAATGTACAAAGTTTCCATAAACTTCTTAGTTTAGAGCTAAATCAGCTTGCCACATGTATAAAGGTTTGCCAGCTGCTGCTTTGAAGTTACTAAGCCTCCAATCTCTTCTAGCTTCAACAGTTGATACAAACATCTTTGTAGCTGAATTGACTTGCACTTATAAACTAATGAGTTTGATGTACTGCACAGATTTCAAGTTAATGGTATTTTCCACATGACAGTTTCATATATTCAACAATTTCAAACGTTTCTATTTTAGAAAAAACCAAATATTTATGTCAAACTTTACTTTGGTCATATTTGCATACTAAAGTCTACATACATCCTAACTCATTTTGAAAAATTATTTTAATTTTATTTAAAAAGGGTTTTCTTTTTACAGTTCAGTAAAAACTATTTTTGTTCATTTTGCAACACCAAAACGTATCGATGAATTTAATCTCTTTAAAACGTAATTTAAAATGTTAAGAAACCCGGCTTGGACAGATGCAAGGTATGCAAACTTTTGTCCCAATGTTATCTTACGGCAAGCTGCACAGCCAAGGGAAGCACTGTATAGAAATTTTGTCTAAATTTCAACTTAACTCAAAATTACAAACTCTTGTAAATGTAATGAAGGATACCTCTGCATGGGTAGCATTTCCTCTTGGAAGATTTTAGTGACTAAACTGATAGCACTTTCATATACACATTGAAACTTCACTTACCTGTCTACCTGGGTAATCCAAATAGGGGACTGAAGAGTATGTATTTATTTTTACAAATAATTAGATTCTTTTAGTGGAAAATTAAATATAAAAGATTTTAAAATCTCATTTTTTCACACAGATAAAGAGAGAAACATTTTCAGAACAACTTCTGGAATATTTTTCCCCAGGTTGTCAAACTATTACCTGATCTTCACGAGAAACCCCTTTCTTTGGCTGCTGCTTCCGCTTGTCTTCATATTTTCTCTTCTCCTGAAGGTATTCTTCAACAACACTGTTTGGAGCAGGTTCCTCCTCTGAATAAGAAAACATATTTGGTTAAACAAACTAAATTTGTTTTTTGATTTAATATAATTTTGGAGATAATTTGAATTCTGAAATACCAAGCCAAACACTTCCATAAAATGTTTCAGCTGTATTGCTTTCTCAGAAAGTAAAATGCTTTACTATTTGCTGAAATGAAAACCACAACACTGTACTGGGCATATGACTCCAAAATTTTTCTTTCAATTTTATTTTAGTCTGGAGCCAGGGAAAGCAGAATAACAGAAATAAAAACTGTGATGCTAAGATGAGAAATTAAAACTGTTGAAATTCCTTTAACAAGTTTACATTTATTTCTGAAGATCCTTCTTGGAGCAGCCGAACTGTTATGTGTATTAGTATACTGTGACTACTTGTTACAGAGTAGAGAAATACAGACAAATATAGCGTATAGACAAATTCACAGCTTTCCTGTTTTGCAGGCTAAGTAGCCACAAATCAAATCCCTGATCTGGCAAAAAACCTGTAACATTTTTACTTTAAACGGAGTCCCTTTTGTCAATCATGGACAAAACTGTTGTAACAAAGTAATATCTGAACAAGTCAACAGCTACTCTCCTTTGTCTTTTTTTAACAGTTTTTTCTCTGCAGAATATCCACTGCCCTGACAAATGAATAATTTAACAGGACAAAAACTCAATTGGAAAATTGATCAACTCCATCCTTTCGCATTTTCTTCCTTCTGAATAGCTTTAAGACATTTCATGTATTGATTTAGTATACTTTAAATTTATTTACACATATTTGAAGGATTGGTATTCCTGATAAGGAACAGAGAAATAAAACCTCCAGATGTCCATTGCAAATGATGGACAGAAAATATTTATGGAGTAAATTGTTTCAACAAATTTCAGGATATACAGCCTGACGAACTGTAAACCTAAATCAAACTGCGTATCAGGTTTTTTTTTAGATGACTGCTGACAGCTCTATAAAGAAAATATCTGATTCCAAACTAAATTCCTCTCTCACCTGAAGTTTTCTAAAAGTTTCTTAAACATAGGATTTCATAAGAGGAAATAAATTTGTAATGGTGTATCTACATATAAAACTCTTTTTAATATATTTCTACAAATAAAATATCTTATTTCCTTTTTATCCTAATTCATATGTTGCATGTATGTATTTAAAGAATATCACGGTAAACAATCAAACATACACAATATCATTCAGAGTTCTTTTTTTTCCTGTTTTCCAGTTGATGTGTTGGATATAATGAAGAATAGAGGATTACAGTTACCAGCAAGATAAAGAAAGAAAAAAACATCTTCTAGAATGACCAAAAAAAATGCATATACTCAGACATTCACGGATGATTAAAGAGCTGAATGAATGAGATCAAATCTGCCATAAAATCTCATGCAGCATAACATCAGACAAACCGAAGAGAATGACAAAGTGCAGTATAAAACTACAAACTATAATGGCTCAGCTCCATCTTTCCCCCTGTTACCTCAGTCTCTTCTACTAATACAAACCCCCATTCTTAATTTTGGACCAACCCCTTGTGAAGACAAAACACGAGTTTTCGCATAAATGCATGAATCCAATCAAACTTGATGATTGTGTTGAAACAACATACTTGCTGTCAACATGCTTTGTTTTACTAACATTTAGCCTCTAGATAACTAACTTGAATTACAAAACCACCTCCTTTCTTACAGAAAACAACCTTTCAGATGACATTTACCTAAAGGGGTGCTTTGAAATTAATCCCATTTACCTGATGATAAGTACAATTGCTCATCTATGACAAGTGAAAGAATTGAGAAGAGTGTTCTTGAAAACTTATGAAAATGCCAGTCTCAAGCTGGCAATAAACATTTAAGCCTGTCATCCAAACTTCAACTTCTTTAAAGAAGATGTGATCCTTAGTCACACATGTCTTTTGACTAAGATTTTAGTCTAGTGCAGCACAAATATAATTCTCATACAAATAAGTTAAATTCCCCTGCAGTTGTTTGTTTGTGTATTTTTAACACATTCATCTGGTTGTCACTTACTGTTAGCACAAATCATTTAAATTTCAGTTTAAGCCTTCTCTTGAGATTATTGTTTTCCTGTGTCTTTGCCTGTCAGAGCTTTTCTAATACTCAACTTCATTCTCTCTACCTCCTAGGAAAGCCTTTTCATAAGTCAAACAGAAGATAATCAGATCCACCTGAAATAACTTCAGAGTGAGTCAACGAAAACAGTTATGCACTTGCATGCATCATATTTCTGCACCTTTCGTTTAAATGACTTAAAGACGTGCTTGTATTTCTCCATGAAGTCTTACAACCTATTACTCCACATTAAAAACAAGTAATACAACAGGAAGGATTTTCAACAGCCCCTAAGTCAATGGGTTTCTAACACATTTAAAACTTTTGAAAACTCCAAACAATCATTTCAAAACCACAGTGTCTATTTTTAATATAAATAAATATTTCAGTTTTGATAAGTAGCAATTCTTTGATAAAATTATTTTCTATCTGCATGCATAAACTCAAGCAAAAGAAAACATCTGGAAGGGAGATTTGTTGGTGGGAAGAATCCTTTTAAAATGTAAAAACCCTTTTAAAATGTCACTGACCCAGTCAGTATCCCAGAGCCCCTCCAAATATTTTGCAATAGAGTTGGAAAAAAGAGGAACCACAGTATTGTATGATGGAGTTGACCTTCAAATCAGGCTTCACAAACTTAGGTCCAACTTGCTGATCCAGCAAAAGTATAAAGATAATTACAGCAGTACTAAAATTTTTAAGCTCCAAACTCCTTAATCTAAAAGGATTTATTCAGAAAAAATATTAATGGAACATAACATGGATGCACAGCAGTGAGATAACAATTAAATGCCTTATTTAAGTATTGCAGGATGCAGAAGATGCTAGTTTAAGTTACGGGGATCTAGCACTCTTGTGCCCTAGAGGCGACTCATCACAAATTGTAAATAGACAAAGAAAGATTTTTTTTCCTTAGTTTGAACTAGTTACTGTGTACATTCTGTCAGTAAGGAAGTTGAGCGGAAAAAAAAGAAGACAACCTTCCTTACTGAAAATACACTTCATCTTACTTTTAACAGAATTTTTAAGTACATTGCTCCTTACCTCAGCTAGCTTGAGGTACTGCCAAGAGATCCTTCATCTTACTGTGACAAAAACTTTAGCATTTAAGTAATTTATTTTCTTTCAGATAGATTCTTCTATCCCAAAATATTCCTTTAAGGAGTAACAGATGCCAACCTGATGGTGTAATCTAACCTAAAACTTTGGTTTTGGGACATGGTTTCCAATGGTAGTCCAGAACTAAGGAGGAGATTCAGAAGTCTTTAAACCAGAAAGGAAGAGATTGATTTAAAAAAAATACAGAAGGGTTTATTTTGCTCACCCTTAAATTAGGAACAGTTCAAATGATGTCAGTTTTTAACGACATAATTGCAGAAGTGTAACAAACACATGAGAACTTGATCCAAGGGTGTTGAATTGAACTGAAAGGCAGTCTCACTGGTTTTGGATCAATCACTAAATAGGAAATGGAGCAGAAGAGAAAGCTTGATAAAGTAGTCTTAAGCTTAATTCCTAAAGCACCTAGTAAATTTAATAGCATAATAAACACTCAACAAAAGTTGCATCAGACATGCTGTATTACAGAAACTGCAGCTGAATTTCATCTTCCACTTTGAAAACGAATAAGTATGAGTTCTAGGCCTGCTGACTGGGGTAGATCTGAAAAGTACAGTCACTGCTTATGCTGACATTCATATTGGCCTTAATGACTGGGCTTCATTTCTAGCATTACAGGTGCGGTAACTTTGGCTTAGCATGTACATCAATTGTGACACAGACAAGGTACAATTTGAGACAAATTTATTTCTGACAGTATACATGCAATTTTCCACAGTATCAACTTTGTTATTTTATCATTTTTTTACTTGTATCAGTCTTGACAAACATTGTGATAATGACTGTCCTTGTAAAAAAGGAGATAGGATCTGTATAAAATCTAAAGATTTTGTTTCCTTTATTAAGAAAGAGATAATGAAGATGCTCATAAAACACTTGTTGGAAAAAGAAGCCGTTTGGTTTGCTGAAAGTATTACCAGAAACACACTAGTCTTCAGAAGGGTGAAAACAATACATATTGCGACAGAGCAAATACATGCTGTTTCTGAAGGTTTAATGTCAGCATGAAAAAGAAAGGGCCTACAGTGCTGACAAGGATCAATGAAAGAATTTTGGTTTATGTTTTTCTTTGATGAGGTACAGCTGTAGCATGAAGATTTTTACACAAATAGACCTAAGTATCTTACATTACAAAACATTCCTGATATCCTGAACTTCACAAAAGTAATCCCGTTAACTCTTGTAATGCACTTGGCATATATAATCATGAGTTCATGCATAATGGAGGTAAGATAACAAGGAGAGTGTATAAAGCAATCTGTATTAAAAGGCACCCCAGTTTATTTAGCAGGGTTTGTATATGTTTTAAATGTGGTGGAGCCATTAACTTTTGTCAGTATCTCAAATGCATTCTTTAGCAACTCAGATGACACATTTCATATGATAAAAGACTTACTGTACAGAAATTTCAAGAAATGCATAGTATAGCTAGACTAAATACCAAAGGGGGAAACAAAAACCTGAAAAACACTGGACAGTATAAAAATGAATATACCAGATAATACAATATGAAATAATGTTATGCATGAAAGAATTTATAACATACTCTCCAGTGTATTTTTGTTCAGGACTAAGTCTACTTGTGGTTTTCTTTGCACCTTTAACTGCTATTTAATTACTGTTACTATACCTCTGGCTTGCCTAAGTTCCTGAAGATCCACTGTTTGCTCACAAATTAGGTAAGAGTCAGGAAATATTTACTAACCATGAATAACGGAATAGATTTGCTTACAGAATGAGCTTCCAGGGTTGGACTGATTATTGGATTTCCAGTTTGCTACAGTAAAAAAAGCAACAGTTCTAGGATGAACTTACTTCTTCATTTAGCCAACTCAAATAGTAAAATCTTAGAAGTAATACCTAGAGCTTCAAAACATTTATTTGAAAGAGCAGAGCCCACCGACTTGTAAATCAGTGTAAACTTTAATATACAACAGTGAAAGTTTCCAGTGGATTTTTTCTGAACTTTTGTACCTTTTAGGCACACAGTCCCTGCTAAAATGTGGTTAACTTTTTCATGTCAGTTGACTTGGGGCACATGCTTAAGATTACTACTCAAGTCAAAGCTGGCTTACAGTGAGGTTTTTGTCCTCTTCTGCAGACAGAGTGACAAGAGGAAAAAACATTCACTTTAGCAGGGAACAGACTGAATAGGGTGCTGGGTATTATTTTTTGACATTAAATGAGAAAAAAAAAGGTAAATAGGGGAAGAAAACATAAAGGTTTGCAAAAGTGACACATTCAAGATGCATACTTTGATACAATGAAGCTATACTGTATATAATGCAAAATCTTCATACTTAATGTATTTATGCTGCATAATTCCCAAACCACCAAAATTTGGATTTCGTTGTTTTCATGATGGTCTCAAGAGTGCACAATTCTGTTTAAGTCTCAGACATCAAGAAAGGATCTTTCCATTTAAGACAGGACTTTTTTAAGTGCAACTGACATTACCCAAACTTAATAATAAAACAGAAATAAAACATAAACTTAAATTGGTATCCTTGCTACATTTTGAGAGTTTTCCAAACACTTCAATGATTTGATTCCCATACCACAATTAAAAACAAAGCAGAAAATATTTCATGCCTCAGTAGAATTCTTATACTTGATGTTTTTTATGTTAGTTGTTAGGTTTCTCTGCTCAGATAATATTTTGTAGCTTTTCTGTTTTCTCATGTGTGACAAGTAAATTTCATCATACACAGATTATCAGACAGTTTACAAAAACGTTCTAACAAGAAAAACTAAAATACTACTTCTACTACTTAAAACCAACATATAGTTAAACATCTGGGCAGATGGTATCTGTCTAACGTAAATTTCATTGAAGTATATTCACAGGTTTACACTACAGACTTTGAAAAGTATATATTTTTCAAATATTTGATTAAGTATTTCAAAATGCTGAAGTAATTCAGCACTCAAATTATAATGTTTGATGTAATTTCTGGCACCACTACAGCAAATGTCACATAAAAGAAAAATATCTTACTTAAAGTAAGGTCTTGACAGCAGTCTGGCATGGTCAACAATCCTATTCACAAATTGGAAGGCCGGTTATAATCAAACATGTACAGAGAGAATTAGGTTTTTTTTCCTCTGTCCTCTTGAAACAATGTAAACACTTAAATTTTTGCCCCCCAATCTTCCTTAATTACTCTAATCTCTGAACACAGAAAAAAGAAAATAGGGAGGCATAATATGTAACATGAAAAATTTGAAGTAGTAACACAAAATGTGATACCAGCACTAATAAAGATCTGCCAGTGGACTTAAAATAGATGTTGTCCTGCCACCCGCTCATTAGCGTCCTCTCAGAGTCCAGTATGACCTAAGCCTTATTCTCACAGTTCTGTGGTCTTCACTGAATTTCTCCCACTGCAGTTGCAAGTTTTGGCTGAGATGCAGTGTTTCTTAATCAAGCACAGAATCATATTAATGCAATTACACAGCCTCTGAACTAGCATTTTTCCCTAATGAAGCCAGCTCAGAGCATAGGCAGACACTGTGCAAGTGTCTGCACCATCTGCATAGACATACCTGATACAGCATGACACAGCTCACTCTCTGTGCCACAATCCCCAAGAGGATAGTCAGAGAACAATGGAAAAAAGCCCTGCTACATACACATTCATTTCCTGATAGCAGTCTGTTTTAAATATATGCAATCTCGTATACGTAAACTAATCTGGAATATGTAAACTGTTATACATTTAGCAGACTGTCTTGCACATTTACAGCTCTATTGCACTGATGAAAATTCAGGCCAATAAGCAAAATATGACTAAGTGAACTAAGTGAGATATAATAAATGCTTTTAATTTTGGGGCAAAAATACTTGCTCAGGTACAGCACTTCTACTGCTGCTAGATTTCATAATATTCAGACTAAAGCATTTCTAAAGTCTCTTCTGTTATTCTTCAGTTGTAAATGGCTGTTTCACAGTAAAGGTATCCTTCATGCCTTTCACTTCACTTGATTTCCTTTCACTTTAAGTACTTAAGTTTCTACCCTTCCATCCCACTGCCTACCTACATTAGATATATCTTCAAGTATCTCCTAATAAGTTAGTTCACCAACTTCTGCTAGTTTTGGGTTTTTTTTTTCCATTTGTATCCAATTGTTCAATGTGTTTTTTGGTGGTACAACACTTGGAACTGAGTGCAATAATACAACTGTGCTTTTACAGTTAATGCCTTGTAGCAACAACCACACAATCACAGCCATGTCACAATGGAAATTCATGTTCACTTTGTTTTCTAGTACAAACCTGAAATATCCTTCACTATTGTGGGTTTCCCAATTTCTTTATTTTATGAGTTTGTGCATGAAATTATTTTTCCTTAACACTAAGGAGATAACTTTTTAACATCCCAACATGACTCTTCATTTATTTTCAATGACATTTTCCACACTTTTTTCTTCCCTCCCCCAATCTAGTACTTACTGTACTAGAATCTATTACTTACGGTACTGGAATCTAGTGTTTAGTAACATTTACTTTTGTTTCTTGATGATTAATAAATGTATAGTTTTCTAACAATGTTTTTCCAATAGTCATAAGATCCAGTGTAAATCTCAGTCCTGTTTCAATTTTGATAACACAGCAACCACAAAGTACAATATAGTGAAGGGACGTTACACAGACCAAAGTGAAGTTTGAGATACAACACCATGCTAATTTTATAAAAACTTACAAATATTTACAACTCTAAGTGGTTTCACAATTAACATTATTAAGAAAGTTGAGAGGCCTTTGCTCAGTGGAATTATGTTTCTTAAGTTACTATTCCAACATTGCTACAAGACAGCGGTATTATTAGGTTAGCAGTCACAAGCTGCTACATAAAGTTTCTAGCATATATTCTAAATTTTAATCTGTATCTTCTTCAAAGTTATGTTTTAGAACTGAAATGTTCCAACAGACTTTAGAGAAAAAAATGTATCTGGCCAGCATGAAAAAGGGAAACTTCAGAAAACTGCTTTTAGTTCCATATGAGCCATCATGAAAATAAAAGCTTTGTCATAAGTGCAAACAGACTCAAACGTTTTAAAAATTGAGGCAGTTAGCTCTGTATCACTTTTTTGTCTTTGGGTCACCTCTAGTTATAAGGCTGAAATTCACAAAATACAAGAACATTGTCTACTTCAACATTACCCAACAAAACTATGAAACAGGAACAAAACTGTTATGCTGCGGCCCTGATATGCTCACTACATATTCTGGGGGCTCTTCCATTTTAGATCACCAGTTGGAGTTCATAAGGTATGCTCCTGGAATGCATCTTCCAGCATGGAAGCGCATATGTGGTCTGCGGTAGAACACTAATGTAGGTGTAACCTTTTATTTAAAATTCCCATTAAAATTTCAACTTTCCCCAGGTATTCTTGAAATCTGCAAGTTCTTTTATCCTTTACCAGAAACGCACCTACATGCAACTGTACTTAATCTTTTATAGAATCACAGAATCATTAAGGTCAGAAAAGACCTCCAAGATCATCAAGTCCAACCATCAGCCCACCATCACCATTTCCATAGATGAGAAATTTTGTACTCTTCAAATGATGACAAATCGATAGGCTTGTGAAGGACATCTGGAGAATTATTTCTAAAGTGCAGTGGGTAGAATCCAGAAGTGAAAATCGACCATTTTAAACTTCATACAAACAAACAATATAAATCACAGCCATGGATCAGAAAGATAGCTTTAAAGGAAGAGATATTTAGCAAGTGCCAGCTGATGCTGCCAGCATTTTGACAGGCAGCCAACAAGAAAATGTTAGATAGTTTCATCATCTAATTGTTTTTATATTACAAATAATTTAAGTGTCTTATTTAATCATCAAGTGTTAATGTTTGAGAACTTTAAGTGGATTCTGCTACTTTAATACATTCACTTTTTAATAAGAAAACCAAAACATTTTCCTTTTCACTGAGAAACTGAAACTGTATTTCTAGAATCTTAGTTTTTCCTGTATGTCACAAATGTGGACCCAGAACCCCAAGGCACAGAATATGCAATTGTTATTCTTGATTCTGTTAAGACAGAAAGCTGCCTTACTAAACAAATTTAGACAGTAAGTTTATTTTACTAAATTAATCTTCCTTACTAAATAATCTACTTACTAAAGACAGTAAGTGAAACTTCAAATGACATACACAATGTGACCTGTATAATGCTGCAAAAGACACTTACCCTGTGTTTAAAATCTCTCCTTTATTTAAAATCATAGAATCATAGAATCATAGAATCACCTCGGTTGGAAAAGACCTTTAAGATCATCGAGTCCAACTGTTAACCTAGCACTGCCATCCCACCACTAAACCATGTCCCTAAGCACCTCATCTATCCTTCTTTTAAAACTCAGTTCCTCCCTCTTAGTCCGGCAATACTGACAAGTGAGCTGTTGTCCTGATAAATTAGCAAAGACAATCTGACTCCTGAACTTTTACCGCAGATTAAAAAAACCCCAAAAACTTAAGCTTGAATCTCTACCTTGTTCTGTTTTGATTGCTGTTGGGTCTGAAAAAAAACCCAAACTGAGAGCTAGAAAAGGATTTAGAAGTAGAGGAAATATTAAAGTGTGGATGAAGAAAACCAAAAAAGTAAGTTTTTAGTATTTACCTAGCTATTAATATATGGATTTTATTAGAGTCCATGGAAATTCCTTTAGAAGCAGGAATGTGAGATTACAGATTTTATTTATTTATAAACAAAACCTTTTCCCAAAGACTATTTGTGGTTATCCTACAGAGCCATCCCTTTTGGCAAAACTAGCTATTCACAGAAGAGAATATGATCCCAACTACATATTTTGTTTACATGCTTTCCCTCAATGAGTAACATTTAAAAATTTGTTATATTGGTTTTACTAAATTCTGTTGTCAAAATACACAATATTTATGGCAACTTTATGGCAATTTTATGCTACCAGTGTCAATACACGGCCACTGCTAGACAGAGGATTAAATTAAATATCTAATAAATAAATTCTGATATTTCACAATGGTGTTTTGATCACTTTTAAATGTCTGGCATCATAAACTCATCTCTTAATTAAAGCTGTTCTTTTATTTAATCCAGAATCCTTTATAATCCAAACTATATGCCAGTTATACAGTAGATCTCCCATCTGCCTTTCAGTCATCACCTTTAAGCACTACATGCACATTCTAGCTAAATGTAGGAACAGTTTCTTCTCCTTCAAGACAATATCAATTATGTTTAATAAGTCTTCTACATTTATTCTTTTGGTGTGGATTTTGTGAAAATTTTTTTTTCCAAAAATTTTTTATTTCCTTTGATCATACATTTCTTCGTGCAAAACTTCCTCATAAAGGGAAACATCATTAGGACACAGACTTTCTCTTTTCAGCATATAGATAAAATAACTCACTAGATGACCAGAGTAAGTTATTTGAAGAGAAAGTGAAGTGTAAACAGAGCACTGACTTACTGAATTATTTTGGCAAACCTACAAGCAAGCCCTTCTTTCAACTGCTTGATAAAGACTCACAGGGATGGTAGATACAATGCTTTTGGTAATGATTCCTCATAACTACTATCACCGTTAACAAGATGTTTAGTTTCTCCTTCCCATAAAAACCTTCTTCCAGGTCACATCTTGCCTTTCTTTTGATTAAGCTGTGCTTCACAGAATCTTGAAAACCAGAACATCTAAGCCCATCCCTCCCAAAAGGCAGGATCAACCCTTTCTACATCAGTCATAAAAAGTATTTGCCTAATTTGCTGTTGAAAAGTTCCACTTTGTAAAGTCAACTAGTCCAATACTTATCTTTAGGAAGTTTTTCCTAACATGTAACCTAAACCTCTTCAGCTGCAATTGAAGCCTATTATCTCCTGTCCTCACCACAAGGATTACACAGAATAGTTTCCTCTCCATGGTAGCCTTTAACATTAATATGTCTCTTTTTACAAAATCATCTCCTCTTTAAGCTAAACAGCCCCAATTCTTACAACCCTCAAATATTATGCTTTCCAGATCATCAGTCACCTTTGTTGGTCTCTTCTGTGCTCCCTTAAGATGCCTCATACCTTTTCAAGTGCAATCCCCAAAACTGAGCAGGATTCAGGCTGAAGACCTGCTCAGGCTGAATGGCCAATGAGTCTGTCTTGCATACAACAGTCCATTTTGTAAGTTTTACAGTACACTTTAGTATTTTTCAATACCATGGCATTATCAACTTGCTCTCAGCTTTCTACTTATTATGTTTCCTAGATTTTAAGCTGCCTAAGTGCTAGCTAACATCTTACCTTTTTTCAACTTAGAGTTTGTGAGAGATACAAACCTTTACTGTATTTTTTTTTCCCCCCGAGATTTCCCAAGGTAAACATATTTTGTTTACCTTGACCTGGCTTTTAGCTTCTATGAACTGACTCAATCTACCAATCCAACACAAATCTATCCTACCACAGAAAAAAATGAACACTGATCTTTCAATTTAAACTGAATCAGATCAATAGAAGCTCCAACATGGACTAGTGGAAAGGAAGAGAGTGAGCCACTCAGGTCTTCACTTTAACAACTGCATGTGAAAATGCAACCATAGCACATTAAGTTTGCATTTTTCTTTTTTTTTTTTCTTTCATCTTCCCCTTCCCTGTCCCATATATTTTTTTAGGCTTTAAACTTAATAAAGGTAACCTGTTGTTTTCTGCAGCTCACTAATAAACAAATTCCCAGGAAGCCTGCTATCCAGTTTGATTACAAACAATTCTCTTAAAGCATTTTGTTAACATTGTAACGTCTCTGGGACTGCTTTAGCCAAGTCCCTAATATGCTTCAGTGAATGCCATCAAGTTCAAATGATTTTAATGCACCTACTTTATCTACGTAGTCTCAAGTTGCTTGTTTTGTACCTGAATGCTTCCTTCTATGTCACTGATCATATGTAACCATATGATCAAAATTGACTGCTATGCTAAAGACAGAGTGAAAACAAGCATTCAAGCTTATTTCCTCTTTGCTTAGCCAATCAGCTTTCTTCTTGCTCATTCGACTCCTGTTACTGTATTTTCATTAATCAATTTGCCCTTCACCATTTGCATCTCATTTAATGTCTTTTAATTTTGTCTTATTTTTAGCTAGGTACTCCGAGAACTTGTTGATTAGATTATTTCCTGCCATGTATGTTTCTCCACAGGTACTAGAACAGACCTCTTCCTGTGTTCTTACAGTAATCACAAAAAGGAAACCCAGATTATTCAACATTATTTTCACTATTAGCTGTTACCTACAGATTTTCAACAGATTTATCTCCTACCTGCTATTTATTTCAAACAAAGTAAAAACTCCAACAACTCTGGTATATACGCTCCCTTTCCTTGAGTAAAAGGTATCCTTCAAAACTGTACCACAGTAGTAACTATGAGTATTGCCCAAGTATTACTTTATTCTGTCCTGTAAAGGTGTATTTACTCAAATTACTCTGTATTAAGTCCTGTGATTTAACTGGCACCAGAACTGGGATAATGATGACAGTGATAGTATTAAAACTGCCATATATGGCACTATTCAATATAATTTATCATATATGTACATACAGACTACGCTTTACCTTTTCTAAACTTCTACTTGCTGTTCATTTTTATGTGACAGTGACAGCTTTCATTATCTTGCCAATGAGAGCTTGTATTTATTCAGTGATTGAGCATGATTCCTAGGACTTTTTCAGAGCCATTACTTTGTAAAATTTGGTGCCAGATTTTGTATACAAGTTCAAGATACTGTATTTTTAATTTTGCTGAACTGGTTGCTGATCAAGCTCACCTGTTAGTCAAGAGAATCCATGAGTTTTTCTAAAAAAGACGTTATATTTTATACCACTCTTCTAAATTGTGTGCCATCTGGAAATGTGGAAATTTTTTCTGAGTAATTTTGTATTTTCTTCCAGATTTCTTATGGCATTGAGAACTGGACCAAGAGTCCACTCCAGAAATGTGTCCAGCAACTACACAGCACTTAAAAACAGTCCCTTTTTTTTTTTTTTTTCTATTCAGTTTAGCTAATAAAGGGTGTTACATCCACCTGCATCCAAGCACACACCTGACATACTATTACAAACTCAGAATTTATGAACATTTAGAAAGAGACAGAATATAAAATTTGTCTGACAAAGAAGTGGGCATCTGAAGATCCTACTTTGCTATGGCTTATGGAAAATAAATGTGGAACTGACTTTCTTAATTTGAGTTCCCCTAGTGTCACAAGATGCATAAAAGTTTGAAGTCAGTACCTTTGAGTTCAAAGATAACCATCAGCATTTAAGTACTTTTCCAAGTCTGAATATCAAGAAGACCATACCAAAGAATTCAATCATATACCGTGATACTTCAAATCCAGAAGCTTGCCCAACTACACAGATACAACTAAAGAACGTTTGGAAGGACTAATACTACCTCATTCAAAAGAACAAATGCTACCTGTACAATTTATTTATATAATGGCAACCTTACATTACTACCATTCTTAAAGAAAACTAATTTTCCCAGGAAAAAACCAAATCTACATTTCAACAATATAGTATCCACATTTACCCACATGAAGCATAAAACTACTAAAAAACTTTAAAACTGGAATGGTAACTGGAGATATCCACAACACCTGCTATAATATACTCTTACCTTCCTTTTCTTTTGGTTTTAAAGCTCGCTCTTCTTTTTTCTGCTTTGCTTCCAGCAGTTCACGTTTCAGCTGTCGTGCTTCTTTCCGTAGTTCCTCACTGCAAAGAGAAGAATATTTACAAGAATTTAATCTTCTGGGAATGTAAAGCCACTTGGAAATCAATGTTAATGAGCAGTAAAGTTCTGATATAAACAAAGGGAATGTACTCACTCGCTGATGTTAGGAACACGGCTTAGAAATCAATTAGAACCTATGAAAGTTCATATTTTCATTAGCAGAGACAACAAAAGAACGTTAACAGGTGACTTATTTTAAGACCCCACCACAAATATGTCAAGGACATGAATAATAAAGCAAATAAACCCCATTTGTATTTTTAATTTAACATTATAATATTTAACCATGTGAACCACACAAATAGAATTTGAAACAGAGGCACTGACAAATAAATATTACATGTGTTACAAAATGCCGTTTACTGAAGTAATAAATCTCAGCATCCTGGATTTATTAGACGGACGGGCAATGTAGTTGTTAAGTGACAAAGACATGGTATGTATGTAACCCTAAGTTATTACATATGAAAATTAATTTAATTTTACAAATTTTACAAAAAAATAATCAGGTGACAACATTAGAAAGAAGAAACCAAAATTTGCAAGTCATTGTGCCAGTATCAAATGAAATATCTGTTTTCATAGAATCACAGGTTGGAAGGGACCTCTAAAGATCAGCCAGTTCAGCTCCTCTGCTCAAAGCAGGGCCACAGTAGATTGCCAAGAGCATTGTCAGGTTTTCAATAGCCAAAGATGGAGACTCCACAACCTCTCCAGGCAATGACTGCTTGACCTCCCTCAATGCAAAAAAGCTCTTTTGTATGTTTAAAAGGTATTTCTTTACTTTCAGCTCATGCCTATTTGTGCCAGTCTAATGGTTACCAGTGGAAAAGAACTGGTAACTGCTTCAAGTTTTTGTGGCGTTAGAATCGGTATTTCCCACTTTTTTTTTTCCCCCAAAAAAATATTAAGTTCTGATTGATTTAGTATTCATTAAAGTCAACAAATAGCAGAAATTATTACAACACAACAACGTGATATGCAAGCATCTCCCTGCAGCTGTTTTATGTACCTCGATTCTCAACTGTAACACCACTACTCACAATACAACAGCCTTTTTTAAGCCTTGGAACTGTGGGGTGATGACTTCTTTGGATCTCCATTTTCATTTGTATGTATGCACAAATACAGAGCTTGTGAAAAAGCACTAGAAAAAGAAGCCATTGTAAAGGTATTCAAACAATCAACTACAGAATTTTCAACAGCATGGCAGTAGGTACACTAGGCCAGATTGACAGCTTTTACCTAAGACTAAGTTCTACTTTTCTGTCCTGAAAAGGACAGGAGGAATCATAGGGGAAGGATAAAGACCCAAGTAACTCCATTGCTTTTATATATATTGGGGATAGTATGGTAAGGAAGTTGCATTACACACTAATCTAGTACACTATAACATTTTGCTATAGAAGTTGTACAGCAGGAACAACATACACGTCAGTAAAAGTTAGATGCTTAAAATATTTAGAGTGCCAGAAAGTAGTGACAATAACACAGCAAGAGGGGGGTTACAAATGGCACTTATGAGTAACAGAACCTAGCAGATCAGAAGTTTTCCTGTGAGAGGGACATACCTACTCTTTCTCTTAGTTCTCTTGTAGAATGAAGAACGAACTAGCTAGTGACAACTACTCAGTGTTCCCCTCTACCCTCCACCTTTTTTTTCCCAATGGAAAGAGGGTTTTGTACAGAGCACACAAGGTCCTAATTCCTAGAGAGCTTAATTCTAAAATTTTTTTTTTCAAGCTCCCTCTAAGATCAGTACTAGGTCAATAAAGGACTTTGATACTTGGGTCCTTATAGATTCCACACTTCCTACATTATTTATTCCTAGGCTCACTTTACCAAGTTAGGTAGATGAGAAAGGTAATCCAGAAAGCCTGCATGCTAAAGAGGAAGCCACAAACACTGGCTGATAGGAAAGGCAGGCTATACTCACAAGCCAAATTTACTAGACCAGACCTAGAAATAATTGACTTTTTATAAACAGGAAAACGTCAAATTGATGAAGTAGAGCAGAATCAAAATAAGAGACTACAAATCAGTCTGTACCTGCCTCCTACATCTTTGAAGCATAGGTCTTTGCACGCAGTAAATTTGTACTCGGGTTTCATGTAACTTGGCTGTTGGTTTGTAGCCAATGATGCAGTTGCCTCCCGTCCCTGGAAAGTTTCTGCCACTACAGAGGCATAGCTCTGTCTGCTCCATGCTTGTCTCACTGCTCTCTTGGTCCTGCTGCTATGCTCCAGGCTCTCTTGCTCTTCCTCCCTGCTTCTTTTCTTGTGACTTCCTGCAGCCTGGAAGCTGTCCTCCCTACCCCCCTCAACACAGAGAGGTACTTCCAGAGCAGGTGTAATCTCCCCCCCACCTACTTACCACCATTTTGAAGGGCCAAAATGCACAAATGGAAACCAAACAAGTAACATGAAGCTGCATTTTCTCTTCCTGAAATGGCATTGCCAATGTTGCATACAAAACCAAAAAGTATTTCCTTCTTTTATTTCATATTTTGCAAACATAAAAGTAGCTAATTTTTTAAAATGCTAATCTTTTATCTCCACAGCTTGTGAAGAAAGTTTCAGTGAAATTGCTTGTGTACCAAGCTGGATTCCACCTTGCAGAAACTTCTTCTAAAACCAGACAATATAGAACAACTTTCCTACTACCAGTGATATTTTTTTTCATAGCTTTTGAAAGTAAACTACATTTTATAGTAAATGAAACTCATAACTTTCCAAATACTGGCTAGCACTAGCTTATACGTAAACAACAGCTTTTAACCTTTTATCTGAAGTACCTTAGCCTAATTATTTTAATATAATTACTACAATCTCTTAACTACGTAACCTTCAGTATCTTTTTCTGACTCAAGCTGGAACATCCTGAAAGATAACAGCTGTTAAACAACTTTATCAATAGGCTTACACTATTCTAGGGCCAAGCACAATGGTCATAACTGTCTCAACCATCTGTTCCATGTTCAAGATCAAGCAAAGAAATACCTCTGTGTATGTGTGTGTATATGCATGCATACAATAAACTATATATTGAATGTTTCCGCAGACAAGAATTGTAGATCATATTCTTTTTCTCTAAGTAACATTGCCAAAACTCTCTAGGAGACTTGACTCCAAGAAGCACTATGAGAAAAAAGAAAAACCAAAAAACTGCCCGTTGAAGTCTAAAACTAGAATGAAACTGCAATATCAAGAGAATCATTATTTTTCCCTACTCATATTGTAGTTGACCAAAATCAGAATGTTCATTCTGCCAAAAGTTGAAAAAAATCTAGCCAAATGGTTTCAGAACTGTGTAACTCCAGAATTTTCAGATTACTTCCTCAGAACAAACGAAATTATTTTATTTAGAAAATTTCTAGTGAAATAAAGCCTGGGTATCCCTTTGAATTTCTGGTTCAACTGTGTCTTGGTTTGATAGGACTGTGTATCAGTTCCATAGGACTGACAGGAACTCCAGAATCCAGGAGCTACGAGAGCTTGGGTAACTTAGGCTTACATCTAGTTACACCCTAAAGACAACACGCATAGTGAAGGCATCAGCTTTCTTAGTAGTCTATTTGAATGTATGATCAACAAACACCTCTACACTGTTATCTTGCTCACCATTCAGGCTTCTTTGTAGCAGACTAAGTAATTTATAGTTTTTTATGAGTTGTTTTTATAGGACAGGATGTTCTCCTAGCTTTAAACACTTCTGTCTACTTCAGAACTCCCTGCAGTATTTCCACGATCCTTTTAAATGAGGACTTCAGAATCAGACATTCTGAAGTTCCAGCATTCCTGTAGGGCTCTGCTGATGGTGTACTTGGTACCTTAGTTTTAACAACCAAGGAACACAAGGTCATCACTGCACTGAACACTCACATTATTTTCCACAATGACTCTAAACCTAACTCTTAATCACTTCTTTCCAAAATGTCATTCAGCAGTGCTACTATCCTGCAGCTAAAATCTGCATTTCTGATTTCCAACTGTATAACCTGATATTTAGTTGTATTACAAGATTTTTTTTAATTGCATTATGACTACTTAGGTATTCAATTCAAATTATTTGTAATGATCTGTTCTCATGTACCCTATTATTTTCTTACAAAGACTTTTTTAAAAATAAAAATAAAAATGTCAGGGGCTTTTAAACAAATGTTTGATACAAATTTACCTGTACTATAAACACCGTACCAACTCAGTTATTTTTATAAATCAAAAAAGTCAACACTTTTTAAACCTGTGTCATCCCCTCCCTCCAGTTTCCCCAAAAGGCAACATAAGTTATCTGCTACCTACAAAATCACATTAACCAGCATTAGTTATAAACTGAGTCTATTTTTTTTTGCTGAAGAGTGTACCAAACAAAGGATTTTGTTATACCTGATTAGGAGTGAAACAAGGCTAGCCTGTCTTCATTTCTCTACATCATACCTTTTGCAATAATTAGACTCTGAAATAGTAATTATGTTCTTTGGAATTCTCATAGTTTTCCAATTTTTTTTAAAAATAAACACTAGTAGAGCATAAAACATTGCATTTTCACTGAAGTTCTCAGACTTAAGTTAGCTAGGCTTGTTATCTGAAAATGCTTAATCTTAAAAGATGCTGCCCAACTTCCAGCTTTTTAAAGGATGTGAACTTTTTATTCCACTCTTCCACATACAGAACATAAATAACTACTGAATAATTTTTTGTTTTCTATATAATGATTTTACCATCTTAATACAGCAGATGATTTAATATATAACCTACCTCGGGTTTCCCTCTGCCCCCTCCTTTTTCCCTCTCCTTTTTAATCTAAACTGTTTAAGAAATGCCTCCTTGCTTACTTTAAGCATCATGGTAATGTCATCAATATTTCATTGACTCCTTTGGCCTTTTTGTTGGTATCTGTATTTTAATTTGACACATTCCTAGCCATATCCTTTTTCTTTTTCACTGACTTCATATTTCTTTTAAACCAGAATGTTTCCTTCCCATTGTGATTTTATTCCACATACAGTTTGGATATCCCTGAGCAATTCTTATGTTTTGATAACAACTCATCCTGTCTTTAAATTTCCAATTCAATTATACAAATTCAATTAAATGCTGCATCCAGAGAGTAGTGGTCAATGGCTTGATGTCCAGATGAAGATCAGTAATGAGTGGTGCCACTCGAGGATCTGGACTGGGACCTATACTATTTAGTATCTTCAGCAATGACACAGAGAGTGGGATTGAGTGCACCCTCAGCAAGTTTGCAGACAACATCAAGCTGAGTGGTGCGGCTGACATGCCTGAAGGACGGGATGCCATCCAGAGGGACCTGAGCAAGCTTGAGAAGTGGGCCCATGTGAACCTCAACAGGCCCAACAAGGCCAAGTGCAAGGTCATTCACCTAGGTCGGGGCAACCCCCAGTATCGATACAGGCTGGGGGATGAAGGGATTGAGAGCAGCTCTAAGGAGAAGGACTTGGGGTAATGGTGGAGGAAAAGCTGGACATGAGCCAACATGTGCCCACAGCCCAGAAAGCCAACCACACCCTGGGCTGCATCAAAAGCTGCGTAGCCAGCAGGTCGAGGGAGGGGATTCTGCCCCTCTGCTCCACTCTGGTGAGACCCCATCTGCAGTCCTGCATCCAGTTCTGGGGCCCTCAGCATGGGAGAGACATGGACCTGTTGGAGCGGGTCCAGAGGAGGCCACAAAAATGATGTGAGGGCTGGAGCACCTCTCCTGGGAGGAAAGGCTGGGAGAGTTGGGGTTGCTCAGCCTGGAGAAGAGAAGGCTGCGGGGAGACCTGATTGCAGCCTTTCAATACTTAAAAGGGGGCTTATAAGAAAGATGGGGACAGACTTTTTAGCAGGTCCTGTTGTAATAGGACAAGGGGTAATGGTTTTAAAGTAGAAGAGGGTAGATTCAGACTCGATATAATGAAGAAGTTTTTTACGATGAGGGTGGTGAAACACTGGCACAGGTTGCCCAGAGAGGCTGTAGGTGCCCCGTCCCTGGAAACATTCAAGGTCAGGTTGGACAGGGCTCTGAGCAACCTGACCTGCTTGAAGATGTCCCTGCTCACTGCAGGGGGTTTGGACTAGATGACCTCTAAAGGTCCTTTCTAAGCCAAACCATTCTATGATTCAATCACAAACACTGTGTGACTGCTAATCTCAATATTAGCAATAAAGTGGATCAACATATCTCAAACAATTCAACTTGTACATAATGACTGAGAAGCACCTTTTCTTAACTTCAGCATAGCAGATGTACCTTCATGATTTATTTGCAGTTTTAGGTATTTCATGGCAAAGCAGCTCTCAGACACACAGAAGAATTGGTCTGGAAAATCTTTGTCTATTTTATATGATCCCAAGGTTAAAAGATTATTTTCATTGATTGTTTCAGGATATAAGCTGCAAACATTTCTTGACTCCAAGTCTAAGACTGTTTCAGAGATTAATGTCATAAGTCATATAAAGTTAGAATACCCTAGAAGTCTAGAGATGTTCAGATGGCTGGACAGACTCCACACGCAATCTGATGGAGCCTGCTTGACCTTAATTCTCCTACTGATTTTGAAAGAAGGCAGATTTTGGCAGATCAAGATTCCATCCCTATGAAATGCAGTAGGAAGCAGTGGCTTGAACACAAAACTAAAGGTTAGTAATGTAACTCTTATCTTGGTTTTGTCACTAAGGATCTAACCCATAAGTGAGCAAGCACACACTTGCTGCACTGTGCCCCTAAGCTGATGAGCTGTGAGCAAGTGTAGATCCAAAAACGCATGAAGGTATTGCTACGGTATGGAGTTTCAGTACCTTAGCCATTTTAGTGATTCAAGCTCAGTTGGTTTTTGGCTTGGTTAATGTGCTTGCAAAACCTGCTTGTAGTGCTTGCTTACTAAAGGAGATCTTCAATCTCTCAGCTTTTAGCTACACCAGTATCAATGCTTTATATTTCAATATACTTCTATCTTAATAATAGGGTTTTCTGCAGGGGTTTCTGTTATCTCTATAACATTATATATTCCATGCTTCAGCTTTCTAACAAGTCTGCTTTATTTTTCTTTTGTATTTTAAATCAGGAATCACTACTTAGTTAATTAGGAATAAAATCAACTGGAAGTTTAGCCAAATAGTCTAAGTTAAATTAATAAACTTGTTCTAAGTGGCTTGTACTAAAGGTATCTTGCTGCAAGTAGTAAGGGTTCTTCTGAATTTACAGAGCAACTTCTTAAATCAAAATGGAGAGGTGCTATATTTGACTTCACTTTGGCAGAAGAAAAAAGAACTGATTACAGAAATAAACACTAATCATGACTTTGGTGTAAGAGACCATATGATTATACTTGCTATGCACAAATACAAAACCACCCCTCTTTCTCTGTATACATACATACAAGTCTCTTTGTACTTGTATGCCCATGCACACAGGTATATAAACCGTAACTGGCTGTATTTATTTAAGCATATAAAATCTGTAATTAATAAAATATATATGATACACAGACACAAATAAAACCTAGGGAGGCACAGTACCTTATTCAACTGTGATTTAGGGAAAAGGTGGTTGCATATATTCAAAACTGTAATTTAGATATTCTGCATCCAATGATAACAAAGCTTGGCAGATGCTAAAACTCATTTGATGCCTGTATTTTGATGACAAAATGCCTGAAAACTGTGCCTTCTATGCATTTCTAAATTTATCCCAACTACAGTCTAAACTTTACAACGATTCAGAGTATTCACCACTCCCCTAAGCCCTTGGAGGGGCCCAAACTGCTTGAGGTTACCCTAGCATACAGTCATTCACTGGTCCTGGTACAAACAATATTAAACAAGGCCACATTCCTTCAAAACTTAAGTACTTAGATGGTGCCAAAACTACAGATAGCCTCACAGTCAGAGGATTCACTCAGATATATGTGAATTTATAATGGAGGAACTATTCAGCGACTGAACAACTGAAAGATTATGATGTATTCTGTATCACTGGACCTGGTGTAGACCAAAGGTATGTTGTAGTTGAAACAAGAATTAACTCAGAGAAGTGCTGTTTTCTTTAATAATGAGTATTATTTCTAATTATTATTTTTGATGGGACAGCGTGTTATTTCCCTCACTCTTTTCAGGGTGTTATAACAACATTGTTTTTGTTTTTTTAAAGGCCATTTCCTCTCACTTGCTTTTGCTGTCTTCTCATTCAGCAGCATCAGAGGAAAATTACTAGGATAGCCATTTGTTTAATAGGTGTTCAAAGTAAATCTATCAGAACAAGAAAACAAAAGAAATACTCTTACTCATTTTACAAAGACATTTTAAAATGTTATAAATAATAAAAGCATGCCAACATTGTCACTTAAGTTTAATTTTTAACAGCATATTTAACCTAATAAAATAAAATGAATACTAAAGTACTTTAACACTGCTAATGTCAATTTCACAGCAGAATAGATGATTGTAATTTAGTTTAGATAAACCAAAAGAAAATCAAGCTGTAGTACAATATTATCCCTTCATAATGTAAGCTAATAGCCTGGAAAGAAGTCCTGGATTCAATCCCCTCCTACTACAGGCGGTCACATTTCTCTTCCCAAATGTATTAATCCCATAAAAAGCACATTTCATATTCTCTTTCTTAAATTTATTAATAATAATTTTCAATGCCTATTATTAGCACCCATAATTTATATGGAAAGGTCTTTCTAGAACTAACAAGCAGACACCTTAGCAATATCAGTGACGATGAGGAAGAATCGCTATTCAGATGAGAGCTTTCGGTTTCTGCTACATACTGCTGAAAAATGCATAATATTCTGTTTGAGAACACCGATTTTAAATTAAAATATAAATAGTATTCCAAATAGAGAATTCTAATGATAAAATGAAACAATATAAAATGTCATGTTTGTACAATTAATTAATTTGCAGAATGTGTGGAAGAATCAAGGGAACTGTCTGCTCTACAATGTCAGTTCTGAAGCCTTTTCTGATATTCCTCCTTCTACCCTTGGGGTACCTGCAGAACATACGTTTCTTGGAATGGATAGCAAATTCCCCCATTTGGCATGTAGATCTAAGACCTTTCTAGGGTTCAAGAATCTTATTTTTGTCTGGATTAGATTACTGTCCATCTCTGGCACTGCAAGAATTTTACAACTGTAAAAATGAGAATGAAAATTATGGGTTTGGAATATGCACTGTGTCTTTTTGCCAGCCTGGTGGTGCTGTAGCAATCAGACTGTCTTCTGCTGTAGGAGTTTGTCTGTCTTCTGCAAATGGTACATTGCAATGGTACCTCAAATAATATGGTTATACAAAAATGGTGGAAGACATATTCAGCAGGTCTTGACATTGGGCACTTGTAAACAAAATATTTTAATATAGCTGCTGGGCCCTGTGCAGACATCTATGCTAATGCTAACAGCTTTAGATTTTGACTTTAATAGAACTTGGTATATTATAGTTCGCAATTAGTACTGTAACTTAAAAAAATTGTGCACTCAAAGAGTTTATGGATGAATTGCCAGTATTTATACATTTTATTTAGTACTACTGAAAGATTTCAATACTGAAATCTAATAGGACTGGTATGTTTAATAAAGGGCAACCATTACTGTGTTTCCATTTCCACAAACCTGAGTCCAAATAAGCAGATCACATAATTAAAGCATCAGATAATTGGCACTCTATTTTAACGTAATTATGCATACTGGACTATAAACTACACGCTGTGTCAGCAGTCTCAGTACTGAGCAATGAATTCTCACAGGCTAAGACTGATAAAGAATGTTACCATTTTACTCTGTTGGGAGAAGCTTAGCAAAACAGCAGGGCCTGCAGACTGAGCATGAATATAAACTTGTTCGAGAAGAAGGGGAGAAGCAATATATTTCATTACGGCAACTAAGACAGATGGAGAGGGAAAAAAAACCCCACAGGTTTCAGGGCACATGAGCTCTTCTTCAGCTAGTTTATTTTTCTTCCACAGTTTGCTTAATAAAAGGTATTAGCTTTCCCTACAAACTTTCTTCGCTTACATTGTTCAGCCACCAGTTACGCTGCCAGAAACTGCAGATGTATGCATTAGGGCATGTGTAGAAGCATGTATCATAGTTTTAGCTTAAGGCTGATTTTATGCACTATCTGTACTTCTATGTTCACAGCAGATTCTGGAACAGATAGGTGAACCTAAATTTTCCCAATGTAAGAACCTAACATTGGCTAATGTAGGATAGACAACACCATTAAGCTAAAACAAATAAACACAAAAACTGGAGGAGACTGCCAGTATCTCTCATCCAGATCAGTGGTTTGGCTATCTGGATTGCAAATGCTTAGCTTAATGCTTGACAAAAATGCATTTGCCTTTTTTGTTTTTTATAATAGCACACCACAGTGGTCATTCACAGCTGTTGTAATTAAGATGTTTTCCTCCTTGTCTGTCACTTCTGAATGATGGCTTGCAGGATGAATTCTTGGTTTAGCTCCTTACTGCATGACCCTACGACTGTTAAGTTTAACCCTATTTCTATAATTCAAGCTTTTGAGATCATCCCATTTTCCATTAGGATATTCCTATCTAAGTTATTCCTATCTCATTAACATTACTTTCTAACTTTGTACTATCAACAAGCTTTTTTAAAAAAAACTTTGGTTTTTTTTTTCACATTTAAAGTATTACAAAAACCTGAACTAAGAACTATCCTAATAAATTTGACCCGAAACAATAGCTGCTCTTTCAACATAATTTCTGTTCTTCCTTAACCACCTTCTTACCTAAATACAGTTCTTGTTCTGTATTTCCCTCTTCCTCATTTTAACCATTTCCTCCAGATAAATCCAGAATAAATTTTAGCCTAGAAGAAAGGTTACTTTTGCTCATGAAATACCTAAAGACAGGTTAGTTTAGCAGAACCTCTTTTAGTAAACCAATTCAACACATTTTTTTTTTAGCCACTAATCATTGCCTTTAATTATTCTTACTTTCAAATCTAGAACATTGTATTACATTGTTCTACTGTCTTAGAGGAAGCAAACCAAATCAATTAAATGACCAAAGTAATTCTGAAAATTCAGAAGAGTGGTTTCACCAGGTAAGTCAGGCAAGTTCTGATGTCTTAGATAAAGGTACTAAATGCTTTAGAATTAACAGGGGTGCTTCCTGTAAAACAAAAAAAGTATTAGATGCAATGCAAAGCTCACAAAAAGGGGACCTGCAAGGCAAAGAATTAAACAGTGTGACTGAACAATGAAGTTTAAGAGGTTATTCAAACCAAATAATTTTGTATCTGTACACTTAAAGCTAAAGTCAGAATAGGTTGTAGAAGGTTGTATGTTGGAAGGTGTATGAAAGGAGCTATGATGAGTTTTAAAGAGGAAACAGCTGAAGGTATTAATGCTAAAATGATTGAATTAACTAAAGCAAGAAAACGTAAAAGAAGGAAGAGGTCACTAGGTCACATGGGATTAAAGGGAATAATAAAGTAAACCAAAACCACTGCTGATAAGATAAATGATTGATTTGTGTCAGCTTTCTCAAAAGAAGCAGCTAGGGAGATAACTCTCTAAGAACCTGATCTGATTTCGCCATTAAGATGAGACAAGGCCAGAGACACAGGTATCAACCAATTAAAGTGTGATGAAACTCCAGAGTACATCCTCTGGAAGGAACTCAGGAATGGATGTTCCACTAACTCACCTTAAAAACAATGTTCTACTGGATGACCAGATAGTAACAAACACTGTACCTTTAGAACAAAAGGGATGATGAAGGAAAGCACAGGAAACCTGACAGCAGCTTCTGGTGAGTAGTTCTAAGTAACTAATAAAATAAACATCATCTTGAACAGTGAGTCTCTGTGTTGTACCACTGATCTAGTGTTTTCACTCCAACGTGTTGGTGGAGGTGTGGATGAACAGAGTGGTGGACAACAAGGTGAACTGCTTTAGATATTCAAAAAGCCTTTACAATGAGCCTCTTAAAAAAGAGAAAGCAAATGGTGAGAAATGGATTGAAATAAAACGAAGGTGAAAAAAAGATAGCTAAACTGAGACAAGAATAAGCAATTACCTTTCAATATGGCAAAGTTAATACTCTGTTAATACATGTTAAATACTCTGAAAAAAAAAAATGAGCGAGGTACATGATGGTAACATTTCTGGAAGATCCAAAATCAGGAGCTCAGTCAAGCCCAGACAAAATACGGTGATTTCTCATGGTTTTAACTCAGGAATGGGGAATGGAACCAATGGCCACAGTCAGGTTCTCAGAAATTCTGATTAAAATATCTTACAAAATTGAAGGAAACTCTGCAGAGGGAAATCCTTGCATGCCTTACACAGCTCTAAACTAACAGAATGAGTTAATGAAAAGCCTCTGAACTTTACTAGTGACAACTCAATGAAGACCTCTACTAATATGTAGCTGTGGGAAACAATCATAGAATCATAGAATGTTTTAGGTTGGAAGGGACCCCCTAGAGTACATAAAGTGTACACTTATTAAGGAGAATAATACAAAAAGTATTACAGTGGCACTACGAGAGACAGCCAATATTGCTCAATTTGGAATACTATAAACGAAACTGTATATCCCATGTCAAAATGTCCAACACAGTAATACAGAAAACTCCAGAAAGGATGACAAATATTATTCCCACCATGCAAAATCGCCCCTGACATGAAGATGGAGAAAAATTGAATTTTTCATTTCAGAAAGAAAATGAGACAGAAGAAACATGAGAAAGGTAGGAAAAACACAAATACTGCAGACTTCTGCAGACTTCTGAGTCAAGGAGTCACTCAGTAAAATCTCAGTAATTTAGAAAAAAAACATAGAATATTTTTCATTTTTCAGATGAGATCACAATTTTTTCAGACAATTTCTTTGGAGTAAAAACCTTCACATTATTAAAAATATCTCAGACATTTACATGAAAACCAGGAACATCTATTTAGAACAATTGACACTAAACCTGAATTTCAGAAGAAATGTAAGACTTCATTCCTTGGGACCATCTAATTGTAAATCATTTTATGTGTACTGCTCATGGAGTCCTCTTCCACTTCTCTGAGGCAAATGGTACTGGCCACTGGCCAGCCAATTCCACTTGCAAATGCCTACACAACATCAATGGAGGTAAGAACAATTAGGACAGCAGCATATGCATAATGGAGATTTCCTCTCCAAGTCTCACTCTGACTCTCCATTTTATAAAAAGTGTCATCAGTGCTCACAATTACTACTAACAAAATATTTCTATCAGCATCAAAGCCTTCAAAAGAAAATAATGTGAGGAAAGACAGAAATAGCTTTCTATATACTCTATTAATACTGGTATACCATAGGACTTTTAAAATACCTAAATGGACAGATTAAACTAAGAGCATAATATATGCCAGTTACATATCACTGTTTCTTGGAAATTGGATAAAACACTTGCTCTGAGTTTTGCCTGCTGATTCCCAACATCTGATAAAAATTTATAACAGATGGAAATGATTGCAAAGTGAACAGCACTCCCTTCATGTTCTCCATTCTGCTGATTTAATCACAAACACACTGAATCTGATAGTAATGAAACAATAGACTTGTTGTTGATGAGATCACCAAATGGCTTCCATAAAAACCTATCAGACACTGTAAAATATAGCCACCACAGACACACAGAATCCTTTTCTGACCTGCCATATCACCTGTCTATACAAAACAGTAAATTCTGTCAGAGGGGCAGCCTAAAATAAAACAAACTTTACTTGATTTGTAATTATATTGAAAAGCCAGATTCAAAAACCATGATCTTGCCAAAAATGTTTCATAGTTAGCTAGCCTAGACATTTCCAGATTTTAGCATCCTTCCCTATTACGAAATGGCAACATTATTCCCAAGTGAGTCTGCTCTGCAGTCTCTATATAATGCATATTTTAAATAAACAAATCATATTCAAATGATCTGCTACTGCAAACTACAACTGAGAACTCAGAGTACACAGTAGTTAGTAGCTCTAATAATGTAAAAAAGGCTTGAAGTTAAGCATGTGCTGAGGTGCTTGCAGGATCAATACCAAATTGTCTGAAAGATCAGCTAAACATTCTACTCAACCTATTGTATTCCTCCACAAGCAAGTACAGATTCTCTTTCTTACGAAGACTCAAAATGAGTAGATCTCTGAAGAGAAACAAAATAACTTAATTCTTCTAAAACCTCAACGTAAAATTGCTTTTCTATACATAAAAATGTCATCAACTTAATGTGAGTTTAAAGACTAATTTGCAGAATGTTTCAAGTGTAGAAGCAATCACTGAGCCTCACTCAAAGCTAACAAAAGCCTCCTCTTTCCAATAGTACTATCTGAGCCTCAAAGGATCCAACAGGGTGATTCATCCAGCCCAAGGATCCTTCCTGGCTGCCCCCTCTTCTAGGGGCTCCTCTGATCCAGACAACAGGCAGCAGACTGGAAAGAATTTTTCTGGCAGCAAGAAAAAAACCTTGCTGGAGCACTGTCTTTCCCAAGCCCTCTTTTGTCACATGAAGGGACCATATGTACATGATGTGACAGGGGAGGGATGCAAGACTCCCTGGGAAAGTCAAAAGCTAGGATTTCCACTGTCAGAACAATTTCTCTGGCTTACATCACACTTCTTGTCCAGGTATGAGGGGCTCCTGAAGACAGACAGTGCTAGGTTGGAGCTGGATGAGAAGCTCTAGTAGCAGCATCCTGCTCCTCGTCTCCCTTCCCCTGTTTAAGGCCAAAAACACAGGCATGCACAGTAAATACAGCACTTCAAGGAACTGATCTTCAGAGATGCACTGTACCATGCATTCACAACAAGCCAAGTAGTATTTTGGGAATTCGCTATCTCTGGAAAACTATGTGGTTCACTCACCAGTCAAGCACCATAGTCTACAACTGCTTCTGTATCAGAACACAACTGTGGTTAAAAGGACTTTTTAAGAATCCTTTGCCTTATTTTTATGACTCCCTCTATCTAAATATGCTGACAGAAGAAGCAGACTGCTTTCAGTCGGGATTTCAGTGAGAACAGATGATCAAGTACCTCTGGTTGTCCAGTGGAAGAAGAGATCCCTCATGTCTCACTGCTTCCAAAGTTTGTTCATGATCCAGACATTAGAGACAGGATGCAATTAGAGATGCTGGATATGGACATTTCGTATGGAAGGCGAATTAGAATGTAAACAGAGATTTGAATGAACCTGAAAATTACATCCAAACAAATATGGGACAGAAACGTCTTCAACAGAATGTAAGCTACAGGTGTTACTCAGTTCTTTGTATGACAAGGACTTGTGGGTATAAAGTGAAACTGCAAGACAGCAGATTTAAAATAAACAAAAGGAAATATTGTCCACACTGCTTAGAATTAAATTGAGGAATGCCACAAGACATCATACAGACCAAAAGTATGAACAGGTTCAAAGCAGCTAGACCTATTCACAGAAGAGAAATACAAATTAAACACAAATGAACTTTCTGACTAAATAATCCTTCAGATTGTTGGAAACAGGAAAAGTTCCACAGTAGTATCTTAGAACTACCCTGCTTCTGGACACTGTCAGAGACAGAATATTTGGCTAAATGGATCTTTGATCTAATCCAGCATAGTTTATTCTTAAATCAATTATGACTTCTAAAAAACTGACATTTATTACTTTGACTTAGCAGTGCATAAGCGTGGAATGATATTTTCCATACTGGAGAGGTCCATGTTTAAAGGTGCATAAATATATTTGGTTTTTTGCTTGATTTTTGGATGAAATATCTCTTATGTAAAATATTCCTCAGAGAAAGCGATCTGTCATTTTCTGGTTTTGAATGAAGGGGAAGTAAGCTTTTTCACAGCTCTAAGAAAGATCATCCTCATTTTTATGTAACTAGAAAAGCTTGATAAAACTTCAAAAGCAGCAACTGTGAGATACGTAAAGTTAAAACAAAAAGAAAAAAGCTTCTGTTTTTTATATAATGCATGAATAATTAAACAAGGAAGTTTAATAATCATTAGATGGATTCTGAAATATAATCAAGGCCCGACTCAGTATTTAGGACCTGTGTGAACATATGGAACAGATAATGCATGACCGTTATGCCACATCTGATGCAGAGTTATCCAGCAAATGCCTGAAGACTACAGAATTAATTACACTGATGTATGCACAATCAGAAAAACTCCCCCAGGTTCCCACAGTGTGATCAAGCATGTATTTCAGTGTGCCTAGTATGTTCCATGCATCTGATTTTTTAATTTCAGCTATAAAATTAGTCACAAAAATCAGCAACATACAGTAAGACTACTAAAAAAGATTTCAGCAAATCAAAGTGATAATTCCTATAGTAACTATTAAAATCTGTGAAGAACAAGAAGTAAGGTCCATTAACTCAGAGTTACAGAAGCAGAATCTGAACTCTAGGTTATTTTACAGCAGAATATTTGAGCTGATCTACTCCTTACCCCAGATAGATTTCACATTCTTATGAAGTAGTTCCATCTCTAATCTCTTTCCTTTACCCACTCCCTTCTCATGTGAAGAAAGAATGGCTCCAAAATGCCTCTTACGTTATTATCCCACATCTGTACATCAATTAAGCATGGACTGTATGTGAGCCAGAAAAAACATTTTGAGACCTCTTTAGACTGAATAGAAAGTATTTTTAAATTGAGCTGAAGCAAGTCTCAAAAATTCAAATCAAACAGCAATGATATTTTATTTTTGCAGCAGAACTCAAACTGGACCTGAATGATGTAATAAAAGTCCACTTCAGATGATCATCTCAGCCCTAGATGTAATTGAAAACACTTACTCTGATTTTAAAAGTAAAGCAGGTAATTGACTAATAATGAAAATTATTTGTATAAAATCTATTTTATGATGGTCAATATTATTTTTTATTAGCAATAACACAGAGATAACAGATCAGCATAATTAACTACATTGTTTCTGTTATAAGTATAGTCTCCAATCCTGCACTTCTGTACTTTTCTTTACATGTAAATAATTCCACTGTGCTATTCAAAGTACAGTTTATTATACGTGTATCTCAAAATGAAACAAAATGCTAAAAAAAAAATTGGCAACACTATTAATTGTGTATTACATAGACTTAAAATATTGAGGCTGAAACACTTCCAAACAATTAGCTGTAAGCATGCAAGTAAAGTTAAGCTTATATTTGAGCATTTGTAAGACAGGTGCAAGCTGACATGCATTTTATCCCATGTACAACTGCTTCAATCAGCAAGTATCCTGCAATTTTAACCTTTTCAGGTTTCAGTCAATTACATTTTCATCCTTACTAGTCTAATTTATTATAAAAATTGCCTACACTGTATATTTAAACTGACATAGATAATCTTCACTTTTAGTATCACAAGAACAGTTCTTGTAACAATGCCACCACTGAGATTAACTTAAACAGTACTGTAGAGGGCAATTATTTGTCAAATATAAACATTTTGTTACGTAAGTAAAGTAATATTTTCATCAGTAAAGTAATATTTTCATCATGTGTAAATATAGTGCTTGATTTAAAAAAAAAATCTACTGGATAATGCAGCTGTGTACTGTTGCTTAAATAATATACTACATAATATACCTTACATACTATCAACATCCTACATAACACTCCTCATACAATGTCAACATCTTTTACAGTCTATAAAGTAATGCAAATTATTCTTAGTACAGACAAGTTCCATTAAACAGACAAGAAAACCAGCTCAGCTGTAACACTAATGAAATACTTCAATGACCTGCTGAATTTGGTGCTCATTTAGGTTAAGAAACAAAAAGTAACTGGACTAGTGCATCCCTCACTGTGGAAGACAATAGGCCCATGGCATCATAAGCAATGCTTTCAACAGTGTTTTTCATTACATATTTAATGTTAAGGGTGAACTTTGTCTTCTGAGAAATGCTCAGAGTTGATAGGAGTCTACTTGTGCAAAAATCTCTCAGCATCAAACTATACATTATCTCGAAGCTTCTTGAATTTACAACCATTTAATCAGCTAAAAATACTAAAGTCTATCAGCAAACCAGTAACTCAGTGCTTAAGTAGTCAGACAGACAATTGCAATAATGATGATATCTGGATTTAGAAATCAAAAGATGCACTTTCCTTTTTAAAAGTTTTCATTTTCTTACTAAAATTGCTGGCAAAGAACATTTATTGCCAGTCAAGATCAATGAAGAAAAAGAATATTATGAGGAAAAAGATTAAGAGATCATAGCAAGAAGTAGTCTTACTGGAAAAATAGAAAATAAAAAATTTTGCCAATACTCTTTTTACTAGGGTGCATCTTCTGTTTTAGTTTTTACATTGCACTTGTTATTCACTGCTAGAATACCAAAGGTCACTGGAAGACAGAGAATGGATCCCATAATCTTCAACACTACTTCTTTATTTTATTTTTAAAAAGTATTTTTAATAGTATTTCTCCTTTCTATCATGAAGTGCATGCATAATAAAATAAAAAATAATACATGTACAGTAATTTAGGGTTTTTTACTTAAAAATTCATAGATACTAACAGGAGTATTGGTTACTCCTATCACTATCAGCATTCTGGGATCTGTTTTTCATTTGTTGATTAGCCAGCAAAATCCTATTTCACTGAACTACTAATTATTATCACTAAATATTCTCAAATAAGGAATGCCAGTTAAAATATATTGTATAAAACCTCTCATGGCTCCTAAGTTACCACAAATCAAATTCTTACAATAATTGTGAGAGTTCATCTGATTTTTACGTTTTAAAACTAAAAATACTTTGACGGTTGTAAACTAAAATCAATACTCACTCCTCATTCAAGCTGTTTGTGCCAAAATTTTTTCCTAAGCTTATTTTATATCTGTACAATCCTTGCATTTTCCCCAAAACCTCTTTCTTCTTAGAAAAAGATGTCAGATATAAGTGGAAAAATACAGCTGTATGCTTAAGAGTTAACATTCTAAAGAGTTAAATGCAGACAAAGAAAGTGGATAAGACGAAGTTGAGGGATGGCAGTCATTTAACTTGAAGAAAACAAATTCATGGATTTAAGAAATACCTCAGATTTAACAGACTATTGAGAAGAATGGAAGTTTATTCTTGAAGTTAACAAGTAAGTATGAGATGATATTCAAAGAGGGAGTTTGTTGTTGCTTTTTTTTTATAAAAAGAAAAACTTAAAACATATGTGCAGACGGCCCCAGTTAGGAGGCTGCAAAAGGAGAGCAGGGGATTCAGCACATATTTTATTAACTCAATTTTCTTTTCAGCTTTGCAGTTCACCTTTAAAATAAAAGCTTAGATTCTGCTGAAAACAGCAAAATTTGTGGAAAATCCATAGGGAGGCTCCAAATCCTTGGGATTTGTGGATTTTCTGTTTGAACAGATTTTTATTGTTCCTGTTGATTGCCCCAACACTCACTTTCAGGCACCAGGCAGCTTGAGTTATGTTATCTGTGGGCATTTAAACAGTACCAGCAGGTAGCTTAACTTTCCAAACCCATTTTTCCTAGAAGGTAGAATGCCAAATAACTGTTTGGAGAGACATGAAAATGTAAAAAGAATGATCTTATCAGTTTTGTTAATTTAACTTGGTTTAATAATTGCCACTGACTTGTTAGATATATTAAGTTATAAAAATATTTTTATATGGACTGACATCTCTATTTTCATTCTTTTTGTTATTGCCTCGTCACATACTATAGGAAAAATGGCTCTGTCTGGGCTAAATGCCCAGAACATTTGAAGCATCTCACACTGAAACAATAGTGGTCTTTGTTGGACACCATCTGCTAGCAAATTTTTTTTTTTTTTTGTTAAAATAATTGTGTGTCTGCTAATACAGATGCATTGCACTTCCACAAACTGAATTACATTTATGCTCAGACTAAATACCATTCATGTAAAAAGTGTTTCATTTCACATTGTGACTGAGATGGAGTTATACTGATGCAACACACATGAGATAAGCTTGTTCCATGTGGCCAGATTACTTCAGAAATACTTGATTTTGCTCTTTTGGTTTTTACACAGTCCACCATGCTTTTAGTACCACAAATCTTACTTTTCAGTGATCATCTGTGTTTTGAATTTGTTGGTATTGCTCATCACCCTGTGTTTCTTCACTAACTATTAGAGATGGGTGAACTGTCTTAACTAAATTATGAATCAGACTGTAAACAGCACATTAATAAAATCTGCAGACACTAAATAATTGTTATCCCCAGTAAGAAAACAGAAATGCATTAAGAGACACATAAAAAATAAAATATGGGCAGAAATGAACTCTGTCTTGAAATGTGTAAGAAAAAACATCTGGGAAAAATAGTTAAAAGTACAGGTAGTCAATGGTAAGAACTAAGTAGTAACATGAAACTCACAGACATGCAAACAAACCTAATTAAAGCCAGTGCGTGGCTATATTCACAGTTCCCTTTAAAAATTTTTGTGGAATTAATATCCTGGTCATAACAGTCCTGGCTGAAATTTCACTGTGAAGAATGACATGACAAATGTTTAACTGATTTTTGGACCAGCTAAAAAGGGATACCTCAAAATTTGTAGCAAATGATTTTTAAAACTGGAGGAAGAAAATGCAACTAGGTTGCTTTGTTTATCTGCTTCCTCATTTCTACAGGACAGATACCAATTTTTGGAACTCTTGGTTTAAACATCTGAAACATGTTTCCTTATGCTTCTTAATTTGGGAAATATTGCTGATATCCAGTTGAAATGTTCTGATTCCCCCTTCCTTTCAGCATCCTCAATTGTTTCTGTTGTTCTTTTAAAACTTCCATAAGTAACATGCTATTTTACACTCTCAGAGATGAGTAGATACCAAAGCTTTAGAAGTGACCTTGTGTCCACTGACCAGTTATAACTGTATATATATGCAGGCAATCACAAATACAAAATAAAGCATATTAGCTTAAATTAAAATGTCAATTACAGCTACTCAATGTAATTAATCTCGTAGTTGCACCCTATGAGTTAAATTCTTAACATACAGTGCATATTCAACTGTATTTCTAAACTGAATGGAATCCAAGAGATACCAGAAGATGCACAGATACTTTCCAAACAGATTTTTAGATAGATTAGTACACAAAATGCATTAAAAAGTTCAAATGGATAACTGGCTCTTTTTGAGGTCTATCCCTTAGTAGGGGTTTACTGTAACTTCAAGGCATCAGTCCTCTCCAGAAGCAGTAAATTCCATTAGTTTAAAAATATAATTGTAATCAATTTTCTGGTTTAGGGAGGCATCTCTGAAACTTGGGTTGTAAAAAAATATATTCAGATTTTAATATACCCACTCAGTTTTGCTTTCCTAAATGCTCTAATGTGTGATTCTGGAGAGCTATGTACCTAGGCCCTATTTCTGCAGCAGATTATAAATAGTCTACTGAAACTGAAAGTAGCACTTTACCATATACTATCAGAGGTGTGAGATGCAGTTAATACTTATGCTTCTTTCCAAATGCATTCATTCTCAAGCCTGTTTAGTTTTTTGATAGATCTGATACTTTATTTTAGTGGGATTTATATGACATCTGTTCCTGGTTTAGCCCTCACTACCTTCCTATGCTTGCTAGAGAATCTTGCCACCTGAATTTCTAAGGAATTTTTCTGTTAGTATCAAATATTTTATCTAGAAAATGCTGAATGTCATAAACTGTAGGAAAATGCAGAAGTAATCAGAAGACTGCTTCTTTTTCTGATTCTGTTCTTTCTAAAATGTAGCTAAGAAATTGTATTTAAATATCCTTGTATAAAAAGTATTTATTAATTTTGCCTTAGCTTCTTAAATGGTTTTACTGCTTTCTCCAGGATGTTAAAGAAATTACTTTCATTTGTCATAGGGTTCTGGCATATCTGCTTAGTGTCAGAGGTGGGTAGGAAGGGCAGATGTGAAGCCTAGCAAGAGAAAAGGCATGGCTATAGTTCAATAGGACTCACTACTGATCCTGCTGTTTTCAGTCTTCTGCACACCTTAAACTAGTTGTCAAAAAAAAAATGTTCTTAATTAATTAACCCTTGTTTTAATCTTTAAATGAGTCTTAGTAAAGGCATTGATAGAAGTATAAGCAGTATGGCTCCTCAGTATCTCATATACCAATCATAAATGTTAAATGAATGCATTCTATTTTTTTTTCTTGTATTTTATACCACACCACAAGTTATGCAATAATTTGTAAATTTAAGATTGCACCATTCTTTGTAATAAGTGCTTAATCTTCTTGCAAGAAAGATAAGGTAAAGATACAAAAGACAGTATTTGGCAATAGTTTGCATAAGGGTGAGTTGTTAAAAGGAAAATGTAGATAGTAGAACAGTCTGAAAAAAAAAACTGATAGAAAGGAAAAACTGTTGCAAGAGTAACTACTGGAAAACTAATGAGCTGCAAGCCAGAACTGGTGTCAGACACATTAATGCTTGACCGTGATGAATAAGCAAGTAAATATCAAGCACTTTTGTACCTAAAATAAACACAAGAACTAGATTGACTCGATATTTAATTTTTTCATGTTTTTTTAGGCTCTTAAATATTGTCAAAATATAATAAAATATGTCAAAAATGGTCTGGTTGATGTTTTTTCTTATCTAGTAACACAGTGAGACAGAAGAATTGGGCAGATTCTTGCAGTTGCACTGATGCAGAAGACAGAGTGTTAAAGACAAGATGATCAATGTTACTCCTGTGAGGAAAACAGGATAGTTCTTTTTCTGTATCCCAGCTACACAAAGCTGATGTTAAGTACCTACAGAAAGAGTGCATGAAGGTAGCTGGCTAGCAGCCAGCCTAGTACAGGGTTCATTATCAGGAAAAAAATACATTTTTGAGGATAGAAAGCCTGCAAAATAACTTGCGAACAAACTTTAAAAACAAAAACAAAACAAAACAAAAAAAACCCGAAAAGCAGGTGGAGGCAGCCTACATAAAAGATGTATTTACCCAGCTGTGGGACATAAACACATCAGCACAGCAGCTTCCATGTACGTGCACAGTTCATTTTTTTCTTTAATTGCTATATACACTTTTTACACAGAGTATACTTTAAACATGCTTTGAACATGCAATTAATAGTTCCATGGTTTTATGGGTTTGGCAATGATCAAAGGATCATGTTATGCATACCAAAACCCAGTAAACTATTATTGATTCTTAAGGGCTTGTATTATTTTATATGTCTTCCTTTGCGTTAAAAAGCACAACATACGAAATGAGAAAATAGCATCAGTTGTTACTGTTTTTCTTCCCAAGGAAGTGCTAACTGGTATTACAGAAACATACAGAGACTGCCTTGGGTATAGGTAATACAAACTACTAGCTCAAAATGCTGCCCTGGCAGTACTCGTAAATTGAATATGGCAACAGCACATGTTCACTGTTGACTACATTTGTACAACCAGAGATCAATCCTACACAACTGCTGTCGTTTTGACTCCAATCAGACTATATGAGCACCAGGAATATGAAAATTTGGGTTTACTATAGAGAAGTAAAAAGACTTCAGGCAACTGCCTTTCATGTATTTACTATGGTATAAAACAATAGGGTTAACCCCTTTCTCACAGGGTTCCCATAATAGCTGTATCTAGCTCTGTACATACTTGTCAGCTCCTCCCCTAAAGGTTAATTTGGTTTCTCTTTTACTGCCTCTTTTGTCTGGGTTGAAATTCCATGATAAAATCCAGACAGAAACTAAACCTTCTTCCTCAAAAGCCTCCTGCGTTACTCATCCTCTGTCAACATATCCACAAAACCCCAACTGATACCACCAGTAAACAGATGTCAGCCTATAGCACCCTTCTGTCCTCTTTACTTTTCCCCACTGTCTTTCTGTACTCCTGCTTATCAAAATAGTAAACAAGAAGAGAGGAACTACATTACTTTCTAAAGATAATCTAATGATTTGGTGCTTGGTGTTCGTATGTTGTAGATATACCCTCTAATCCCCACTTTTCTGCTTGCCCATAGCTTAGAAGTACACTAGCAAAGATTGTGTCCTTTCCATGCTAACACAGAATCCAGTCTGAAATTACCTAAATCTAGTTACATATGGTGGCATTAATAACTTCACGGTCAATAATCATCAGGACTATCAAAAATAATGGAAAATAAACGTCTTTTTGTTTTTAAACAGCAACTTTTTGACCACTTCAAGATCAGCAGAAATATCGAAATATTATTTTAAAAATCATTATCGTGAGGCCATCTTCCAAATGGGAAACACCACCCAGTAGCAACAAAGAAAGAATAGCAATTTGCAGTTTTATTGCTAAAAATAAGCATGATCTACTACCAGATTGGATTTTTATCTGTAAATATACACATAAATAAAGTAACTTTTTTTCCTATCCAGTATTTAATTGCCAAATGCCTTCGTATATGAATAGAAATAAAAAGACTTATTTCTACAGAGTGGACTATGTAAATGGAAAAAACCCCCTGTAGTTCAAATACACATCACAGAAGTAAGAATATTACAGGGACCAAATTCAGTGCATTGTCAGGCTCATACTTAACAAACCTTTATGCTGGAACATTAACTTAACAGAGCTCATGGTGTTAACCTGCAGGAAACTACTTCTGGGATAACTGGCAATCTTGCTTTCCATGCCAGAGCAAACCAAACTGGTTTATGCAGGCAAGGAATGATTTCATGAGTCCTATAAAATTATTCTAGTTGAGGGGGAAAAAAAAAAAGTAATTTTGAAAAAGCTGCATAACCGATGATTATACTGATTATTTTTAAGAATAAAGCCATTGCATTTTAGAGAGCAGTAATTACATACAGAATGTCTAAGTCACAGTACGCAGGGCTTCTTAAGTCCTTGAACCACAAGAATCAGGTTTCAGCCATGGCAATTTTGGCATGCAATCAGAACCAGTAATTAAATAGCAAAACCTGTAAACACTAATTATTAGTTTGAAACTGTGAATGCTATCGTATATATAATCTCAATTTTTATGTCTTCCCTCTCCCTCTAATCTTCTGACTCTTTTTCCAGCCTTGGTGAGCTACTTCACCCATCCATCCAACCCATGTGCATCTTGCTTTGCCTAAACCCCAGGCAAACCAAATTGTTGGTACTCTTTCTTTAGTTATTCCCTCCTATTCTGCTGTATACACATCCTGATCTGATTAGAGCTATGACACTGCCAAAGATCTGGAGCAGGGGAAACATTCTCCAAGTGCAGTAAGGGTGGAGATGGTGCACTGTACAACTGCAGTGTCCTTGCTAAAAAATATGCTCCCTTTAACCTTAAAATTCTTAATGATTTCCTTTAGAATATTATTCTGAGCCCCTAAGAGAGTTAGGGGTGGAGACACACTTCCTATGTTGAGAAATTCAGTAATAATATTTTTTGCGAAACTATCATTTGCAAGGGTGGTTAGTTAACAGGTTGACATCCAGTCAGACAGGCTAGTAGCCAAAAGAACAGGAGGAGATGGTATATATGCTCTCTCCTACATATAACACTTGCAAATATTTATGTTTGCAGAGGGAAATTAAGGACAAAAGGTAGTAATTAATTAAACAGTACTTCTTTACTGAATATTCTGAGTTTTATATATGCATGGAGAACAGATTCCATATAATATTTTGAGAATATTGCTACACGTGCATTTTGACTCATGTTTTAAGGCTTTGTTTGGATGGGGTTTTGTTTGGTTTGGTGGGGGTCTTTTTTTTTTGTTCTTTTTTTTTTTTTTTAATTTGGTAGCAGTATTACTACACATATCACATATTTTTTCATGAATAATTCACAATCCATAATACCACTTGCAGGCAATTTTTACTGCTTGGTGTCTTCTCTGTTCCTGAACTCAGAAACTAAAAGTTAAACTGAATTAAACTGCTACTACCTATTTAATATTTTTATGTACAGAAACAACAAAACATTTGCTCTTCACTACATTGTAAAGTCCCAAAAAGATACATTAGGAACATATAAAAAAATGGTTAGTTGTGAGCTGTGAAGATGCACCACTGTTGTACAGATCAGTAGTGTGTGAAGTGCTGGGATCAAAGGAAGAGTCATCTGCTGAATATAAAGGTGATTCTTTTCATCCCCACTCAAAAAAAAAAAATTAAAAAATCAAATCTCAAACTCAGAAGTATCGCTGATATCACACTGAAATGGAAATTAGTGCTGCTCTGACATGTTTAACTGCATAAATGGGCTAGGTATGTTAAATCATTTAGGACTGAACAATCTCATTTTATGGCCTGAAAAATAATGACATAACTTAAAAGTACTTTGACATGAAAATAAAATTCGGAGTTGTTCTGTGTCAGGTGGTTAGGGCTTAATAGGAATGATCTCAATGCAACTTCTGAGTCTTAGGATAGCGCGTTTTGCAGGCAGTTTGGTTTTTTTGTATTTTTACCTGCTTCGTGCATAAATTAATATAATTTTTAAATATCTGGAAAGAAAAATCAGAAAAAAAAACTTTGTCAAATGCCTATCCCCTGCTCTATACCCCAAAATACAGAATTTCCTGACAGCTACCATTTTTCTTAAGAAGGAAGAAGGACAAATAAAAGGCTGATCTCAGTGACATTTTAATGTACTATTTGACAATTCTTTTATTCTCCCATAGAATATAATCTTGTATCAGTGAAATAGTTTGATCTAATGACAAAAAAGTTTATTATCTTTGTACCTCTGTATATTTTGTGCAGTTTTTTTCTTCCTATAACATGAGTAGGCTTAAAAGAACATTGCAGTTTAGCCAGCTAAACTTAATGCAAGTACTTTAAGATTCCTTATATAGAAGACATGCCTGTCCTTGTATTTGATACAAAAGTAGCTTACCCTTTGTATGTTAACTACTTATGCTAATTTAAAGAAATAGGTAATAAATATTGTATGACCACAGAATTAAAGACATGGCATTCAACTACCATTGTACTGTCCCACAGAATAATATATGTAAACCACTATTACCTTAGAGACATATACCTCACTGTGCTCAACAAACCATCTGCAACTCTGAAATACTTATTTTCTTGGTCATAGAGTAAATATGCCTTTGCCTCTCTTAGTGATGAAACTACTTGTAATTGGTAACTTCTGGGTTGTCCATGCTCCTTTTCATGCCAGTGTTAGATTAATTCAATAACACATACTTTTTTCATGCTATCTTTCAATACAGATAGACAAGAATAGACAGAGAACTTCGAATCAATAACGTAAAACATAGCAAACCTAAAATTCTGACTTTTTTTTTTTTTTTTTTTTTTTAAATAAAAAGGGGAAATACCGAAAACATTATGTTCACTGCTTAAGTAAGCTTTCAAAAAATGGTCTGGAAACATGTGCAAAAACTTGTTACAGAACAGTGAATGTTAACTTTCTCAAAGCATTGCTCACTCAGACTCCCTCCCTTCAGACAGCATTAGCAGTCTTTTTCTGACCACACCTGTCCCACAGGAGTCTCCAGTGGAGTAGTGATGTTATGTTTTGGTCTCAATTCATGAAAAGAAAAAAGCACCCTTTCATCTGCTTGGGGGGGCATATAAAAGACATTTCCAGCACACATAGTGAGTTTTCATTAAAATGCATCCTTTCCCTATAAGTTCATTTCCTTGAGATACCTCCAAACTCCTTCTCCCATCTCTATTCTGCACTACATGTTTATGTATTTCGTAAGAGGTTCTAAGACTTGGACACTGTTTTGTCTGTCTCCTGTTTCACAGTCTTAACAGCCCTCTCCTCTTACACCATAACCCAGAGCCTAGCCTCTTGAATTCAATGAGTCAGCAGCTTTTACCTTCTACCAGAAGTTTTGCAGAGCATTCTAGGTCTCCACCAAAAGGCAAACTGTATACACTACAGGCAGAAAAAACTACTAAATTAAAAAAAAAAAAAAATGCAAATAGAGTTATTATCTACTTCCATTTAAGCTCACTGAATATTTAAATCAATTTTGTGAACCTTCCCCTGATTTTTCAACTTGGACTACTACAGCTGAGCTGTTGCACATTTTATCTGCTGCCAGGGTATAAGTTAGTGATAAACCATGCACAGAAACTGCCAACTTTAAGCAAAATTGATGCCTAGCACCAAAGGAGAGAAACAGATAATGACCAACTATGTAACTTCTCATTATAAGATGCCAAGGATTTGCACTGAACAATCCATTTTTAACCCATAATTTTTAACAAACCCCTAACTTTTCAATGAAACAGTATTTCTAATAGGTACATGACCTTCTTCCTCTTCAGGAGTATGATTACTTATTGATGTAAAAGTACACTAAGAAAAATTAAGGATCAACAGTGAGAGACGCAATGAAATTAGTACAGCTTGACATTCTAGTGGAAAAGATAACATAACCTCACTTATGGAAGAGCTCTTCATAAACCTAGAAAAAGCTATCAGAATAGGACAAAAGATTGGTGTTTGGAAGAATCCATATAAACTGGATTTTAGGAAAGGGCACACCAATCTAAAAGAAGAATAGGACACAAAAATAACAAATGCTTGACTATACTGATGAAACAGCTGTGATTGACCAAGAAAATTGCCAGAAATTAGCAACTAGAATTCTAGTTAAGAAAGATAGCACAGAGTAAAGGATCATTAGGAAGGTGAAATTAGTTTAAAATACACCCTGAGCTGAAGAAATCTTCAGGCCCATAGACCAGTCTGATAGCTAATAAAAAATGAACATCCTGAAAAAAGAATATGTATAGATGTTGTCTGCAAAACAGAACCAAAACCCAAACAAAAAGCGCACAATACTTTGAAATTACCTGTTAATAAGACACTCAGAGAAAAAACAGAAATTGTATTGGGAGTTCCAGTGCAAGCAAAGTTTAAAGAGTACCAAATAACCTTTTAAAATTGCAGATATTGCATCCAACAGAAAGTAAGTATTTTGGACTTCACTATGAGAGATGAAGGTTAGTCAGTTACTGAATTGTGAGCAACTGCTTAGAGATCACTGATTACAAAATGAAAGAGAAAATAAGAGCAAACTGGCTCACCACCATATGAAAACAGTATGACATTTGAGCTAGTTTTCCAATACTGATAAAAATTATAGAAGGATTGTAGAATTATTACGAAACTGAGAGTATTAAAATGCAAAGAAATCATGATTGCAATTGAAAGTCCTTAAAGACAGCAATTTAGTTGGCCCAAAATCGCAATTCTGCAACACAGAAGAAGGACAATGCTGGTAGAAAACCCAGCCAGGTTTACTGTCAAAAAGGCTTACATGAGAGATTCTCTCTCTCTTCACCTTGCAATTTATCATATGATCTACATGTTTTATGAACACATGGTAGACTTTTTAAAAGACAGATACAATCTTTTTAATAAACAGATAAAACTCCTTCTACCCTCTTCTACACAAATCTGATGCATTTGATGGCAGAAATATTCCTGTGTCTAATCATAACTCTGAATCCGAGAGGACTGCTGGAGTTTATGAAAGCAAAATAGTGATTGTATTTGTAAAACAAAAGAATGAAGATTATCTCCAACATCTAATCAGCAAATTAAGAAGAAAATATGTCTGCTTCTATTTTTCTTCTTTGTTCTTATGATGTCTTTAGTTCAGTTCACAGATGTCAGTCATATAAATGAAGGATATAATGACAAGGATGGAATAAAACCCTAGTCTGTTTTTTCAGATATTCTGAAGAAAACTGGAATTCTAGGCAGCATGGTAGTAAAGAATGTATTTAGAAAAGCAAAGCATGTGTAGTAAAGAAGTGAAGAGAGAAGCAGGAGAAAAAATTTTGTAAGAACATTAGGGAAAGGCAATGTAGCAAGCTGTCGCGTTTCTAGATGAAAAACTCTGAAAAAGCCTAATTATATATAAATAACTAGGTTCTGAGAGCAGTCTAACATCTTTCCAGAAAATCATGACCAGGTAAAACTCCAACATGACAAAAAGAAAAATATCCAGCTATAACAGTGAAAATATATGTATGTGGTAGTACTATCTAAATTAAGGCAAAACCCATCATATTCTATCTTAAAATAAATCTTGATAAATTCATGGAGGGATTGTATAATTTGGTACCTGAGATAGCAGGTGCCTGTTCTGAGTGCCCTCAAAGGTCCCTTTTATACGTCTCTTCCTAGATTCCTAAGTGCTCATCTGCAAGCAGAATAGAATAGGCCTTTGTTTACCCAAGAATTTCATGGCAGTAAGCATATGTTTATTAAAATCACTTCCCACATGACAAATGAATGAGCACAAATTTTGCTATCTTAAGAATATAACTTTGCCTCTGATCTATTTTTATTACGCATTAACAAATGGCCTTGCTTTCCCTGCACATACTTTACCGTCTACAGTGAAAACCATAAGGTTGGCAGTTCTTCTAACCTGGTCACAACATTATCAATTCTGAATTAAAACAGTAATGATAACCTACGACACAAACAAGGACAAGAAAGATTTTTATCCCACTTTAATACAATTTGTTGCAGATCTTTTCTTTCCTTTATAGAATCAGTGATTGAAAAAGAATGGGGATAAAAAGTATGAGTGGGGCTACATCACTCTTCTCAGGTAGTTTAAAAATAATCCTGTAAAATCTTGAGATAAATACTGGAAGTAGCTAACTGGGTATCACAAGGGACTTTCTCTACAGGTCCAGCTGACATTAAATTTTGGGAGTTCACCTTGCTACAGATTGCCCACTAATATGGACAAATCTTAATACTTTCTCTAGTATACTATGTGTTTGAGTAGCAGTAATATATCATTCACTAGAACCTTCTGGCTGTGGCATATAACAATTTAGGCATATAACAATTTACTAACAATAACTGTTTAATGACTAAAACAAAATAATTAGTTTCAGTATCGGGTAACTGTGAAAGTGAGTAAGTGCTATGAAAGGAGTCAGATTACATAATCTAATAATATTTTCTAGCCTTCAAAAACTCAGAACAAAAACATTAATTCATGTTCCTTTATAAGAAGTCACTAGTATCTGAAGACCCCACATTTTTCTCACACTAACACAATACAGTCCCATATGATAACCATATATGCTGTATGATAGAAAAAAAAAAAAAATCCCATTGAACAGAAAAAGATGCACTTCCAAAATTAAAATTTGAAAACAGTAGTCTTCTCTGAATGGACATGATGCCTCAGTGATATTGCGCCCATTCATCAAGTAGAAGCTTGGCTGGCCATGCTCCCTGTACTCTGCCGTGCAACACAGTTGCAAAACTCAGTTTACTTAGACAGACAAACAACCAAAACGGACACCTTCATTAAAAGAAAGCATACATGGATTAAAATACTTCCTGATTAAGCATAATTTGGTTTTGCACCTTTTTTCAATCATAAGGTTAGATCATTTAGACAGATTACGAAGTGCCACAGGTTATCAAGAGCAAACAGCATTCAACGTAAGCATTTCATACATGAATGTAAATATCTCTTCAAGACCGATCTTAGTTGCATATTATTTTTGTGTGCTTTTGAAAGCCAATCTGTCATACAAAAATCTGTTAGGTATCAAATTACGAGGCACTGGCACATGTATATAGACAAGTGGGAAAGACAGAGACATTTAAGGTAAAAACAGCTTAAATTTCTAAACCATTATTAATCCAATGCAGTTTTAATTTATGTCCCTGAAGTTATTTGCAAACCTTAGTCCCAGCCAAATCTAGTAACCACAAAACCCACAAACTGAGTGTTTTTGCTATTTTAATTTATCATATTTTCAAAGCAAAACAGAAAACAGCATTTATTGAAATTGATTTAAGTGTTTATAATCAACAGACATTTCTAAGAGCTCTTCCATAGGTATCTTCTAAAAGCTAAGAGCATGAACTGAAGTAAATAGTTAAATATTATAGAAATGCAGTGCAAAGTATTATAAGCCATGGTTTCTTATACCAAGAAGTTCAAGTACTTGACTCCACCAAAAAAGGCAAAAACCCTTCGAAAAACAAGAGTGGAGTTTGCTCTGAGAACCACAGCACACTCTCAAACAGGAATCACTATATAGTTATTGACCTTTCTAAGTAACAGTATAAAAAAAACCCCACCCTTCTGAGGAAGTGGAAGCATAACTACCTCTGGAAGAATTAGAAATTCTCACTGAGAGTTCACATGCCTAATCCCATGTGTCACTGCAGAACTGCTGCTGAGCTTCTGTTCTCCACTTGCTTCCCATGGAGCTCAAAGCTTAACTTGGCAGCTCTGAAAGTTCTCACTGAAAATGGTTCAAACTGTTTACCATCACATCCTCCCACACACATGCAAAAACCCACAATGTCAAAAGTCATAGACATTTTTTAAAAAACATGAAAATCATGGAATCCGTAACTTTTATGACAAGCCATGACAAAAATGCATTTTTTATTGATGGGTCAGCAAAAAGTTTATGTAACCATAGACTCTTCTGTGGAGGGTGAGTTGGAGGGCATAATATGGTTGCATTATGGAAATTTTTTCCTGTTTTACTAGTTAGAGGCACTCAAAGCCTGAAAGGAGCATTGGGTGCACATGCATTCCATTTTGGCATATTTTTCAAGATATCAGTATGAAATACATCAGGTTTTAAAATGCCCTGCTATAAAAAAATAAAGCTTTAAAATTAAAACAATGAAAAAATTTAGAATTTGTAGTAGCATACATTTGAAATCTTAAATCAGTCTAGACCATGGATAATACAGCTTATCACCAACTGGAGAGAAGCAGGAGGAAACAGAAGAAAGAAAGAAAGAAAAAAATCAATCTTATTAGTGACAATGCTCAACATGAGGTCAAAGGAAATCAGAAAGAAAAATAAATAGGAAAGAGAAAAAACTGGGAGAGATACAAAAAAAAAACAGGATAACAAGATCTCACAGTAGCAGATTGCTACAGCAGTAGGTATGCCACACAAAAGAAAATGTAACTTTAAAGTAATCAGTAATTTCTCTAGCCTTCTGTTCAAAAACTTTCAGGAAGAGAGTAAAATCAACTTAAAAAAAATCCTATTCTTCAATTCATTCTGAGTCAACCTGAACCCAACAAAGTGAGCACAAACAATGCTATATAAGTCCTAGAAAGCACATTTGAAGGAGAGAAAGCATCTGATGATGTATTTGAATTCAGCATGTTGGGTTCATCAAGTCAAATAAGTTCCCAAGGAAACAGTGGGAAGAAATTTGCTGTTCTGCATCAGGCTATCCTCCTCACTATTGGAAGAATGGTACTAAAGGAAGAAGTGGCAAAACATTCACTGATGTACTCTTTCATTCATATTGCAGTAGAAAACTTTATTATTCCAACATGCTATGAGAGAATATAATGCCTTTCAGGTTCTTACAAGTATGTCCCTCAATTTCTAATGGCAATAAAGAAATAGTTTTTAAATGAATTGAAAGATATTCACATACACACTTCCCTTGTACTGGGAAACTGAGGTCTCCTGTCTTTCCCAGGACATACTATTACATCCTACTACTGCAGGACTGGCAGACAAAGTAGGGAGAGACAACTACACATCCCATCTTAAATTAGGGTTTTCTGTACAAAAATAACTTGTCTGGTATTCCTCCTCTTTTCCAGGGTGAGAGCTCCAATAGTGCCAATTCTACAGAAATCACATTATTTCATATTTTTTCAAAAAATATTTTCTACCATAACATCACAACAGTTCACATTTCTCATTCACAGTTAAGTAACAACTCTACCTGTAACTATAACAGATTTAATGGAAAGGTAAAGTTCAGAAACTAGGAAAATACTGAATATGCTTTAATAGAACTTGACAGCTGGAACTGACATGATGAAATACTACAGAAACTGATTGAGATTTACCAGTACACACAGATGAAGGTCTCATGAACAGCTCAGCTGATTTAAGTCTGCTGACACTGAAAACAGAAGGTACTGCAATACTGTTCCCTCCTAATCTGCTCTTCTTTAGTTTAGGCAGCCTTACTCCCTCTCCAAAAGCATACTTTTTATGACTTTTTTTCTGTTATTTTTCTTCCAGGAAAGTGAAACAAGTAAGTGGGATTCTGATGAAGGCTGGAACAGGTGCACACAGTAAATGGTAAAAATGCGCAAGCACAAGCTGGGGGTATAGGGAAAAAAGTCATTAAAAAGAGATAGGTAAATTAATTCTGTCTACAAGACTGCAGACCTGCTAATTATTATTTGGAATTCCTAAATAAATTTTAATTTTCACTAAGTAATCTGGTCACCTGTCTATCGCTTAGGTTTTTAGGCCATTTTTTAAACATCATCAGTAACCTAGTTTATGGCACTTACCAAATTTGTGACCTATTCTGCTTCTGTGTAGCTACACTGAGGGAACATACTCTTTAGGATACAACCACAAGACTCAGAGATAAGAAATACATGTGATTAGTACTTAATATAATGAATTTATGCTACTAGGCAGGTCACTTAACTGCATGTATTTTACATCTTTATTTTAATGGTGAAAAATAAGTTTATTTAAAAAAAATCCTCTCTTTTCAATAAATATAAATGACCTCTTGCATCAATGGAAAATCTATCTCCTTTAATTTTAGATCCATAAGAATGCAAGAATAAGAATTTTTTACTTTTTACATCAATGCTGGCACAAAATACACTTCTTGGCTGGTTTATAAAGAGAAAAAGGACAGATTGTAGAAAGAAACCTTGAGATATGAAATACATTGTTATACTGTGATATATGAACCCCAGAAACTAAAACTTTTACTTCCGTTGAGAGCTTCTTAACACACACTCCAACAACAGTCCTCCATTTAAGTATCCATACAGTTTTTTTCTTCCCTTGGCAACTGTAAGGTTTCAAACAGTAAACTAATATAACCATGACTGAAATTAAGCATGAAAAGAAAGTACAAGGGAGCATACTTACAAAAGGGAGAAAAGGGCTTAGAAATGGTAGTACCAAATCTCTTGTCTAGTATCAGAAAGACTAATTAAAGATCCCACAATGGCTTTGCTGTGTATGGCAAGAATTTTGATTGGTGTAGACAGTATGTATCACTGAGCTTGCAAAGCTTAAGATGATTGACCCTGCCCTTGCAGAGGATGCTTCACACAAGGAATCCCAGCTAGTATGTGAAGGTTTTCACAACTCTAAATCTTGTCCTCTGGCAATGCAAGAACCTACAAATTTGAGGAAAACAGGTCAAACTTCCCGTAACTGCAGTTTTTGAGAGATTCCCTTGGCAGATCATAGAAGCTGTTAGGTTGGAAATGACTCTTAAGATCATCAAGTCCAACTGTTAACCTAACACTACCAAGTCCACCAGTAAACGATGTCTCCAAGCAGAACATCTACATGTCTCTCAAATAACTCCAGGGATGGGGGCTCAACCACTTCCCTGGGTAACCTGTTCCAATGCTTGACAACCCCGTCGGTGAAATTTTTCCTAATGTCCAAACTAAACCTTCCCTGGTGCAGCTTGAGTCCATTTCCTCTCATCCTATTGCTTGTTACTTGGGAGAAGAGACCAACACCTGCCTCTCTACACCCTCCTTTCTGGGACTTGTAGAGGGTGATAAGGTCTCCCCTCAGCCTCCTTTTCTCCAGGCTAAACAACCCCAGTTCCCTCAGCCGCTCCTCATCAGCCTTGTGCTCTAGATCCTTCACCAGCAGATCATGTGCACTCTCAGTAAGTTTGCAGATGACACCAAGCTGGGTGGTAGCGTTGATCTGCTTGAGGGTAGGAAGGCTGGACTGGCTGGATTGATGGGCCATGGTCAATTGTATGAGATTCAACAAGGCTGAGTCCCGGGCCCTGCACTTAGGTTACAATAACCCCATGCAATGCTACAAGCTTGGGGAGGAGAGGCTGGAAAGCTGCCTAGCAGAAAAGGATCTGGGAGTGTTGGTCAACAGCCATCTAAATATGAGCCAGCAGTGTGCCCAGGTGGCCAAGAAGGCCAATGGCATCCTGGCTTGTGTCAGGAATAGTGTGGCCAACAGGAGTAGGGAAGTGATCGTGCCCCTGTACTTGGCACTGGTGAGGCTGCACCTCAAATCCTGTGTTCAGTTTTGGGCCATGGAACAGACCTCCTCCACTCTGGGCAAAGAAGAATGGGTGATATCATTTTGGTCACATAAATAAGAGAATAGCAGAAAGTATTCTACTTAGTACTGCATTCAGATTAGTCTTAAAAGTAAAATAAAGACTGTATTAGAGCTTCTTTCTGCACAGCTAGAAAAAGAGAATTAAAAGATTATGCACAGAACAGGGGCTTAGTCTACAGCTGACCACTACTATTACAACAATGAATATTCCTCATGTGGAAAATAAAAGAAGTTTTGTCATGGCAAGGCTCAAAGAAGTTTCAAGGAACTTAAGCCAGAAAAAACAGTTTTACTGGAGTGAGAGCAATCACACAGAAATTACAGATACCTTTATATTTAAACTTTGTTTTACACTTACCTGTTTAGCCAGACACTCAAGCAGAAGACTTAAGAATTACTTGAACCTTCAGGTACAGGTCTGAACAATTTTTCATATTTAATAAAATAAAGGTATGCAACCCACACACTTTAAGACTGGGTCCTGAGATTCCAGTAAGACTGTAAGTTATCCAGAACTCAGCATATTTCCAACAATGAAACCTCTAAAACGCATTTACCTGTGGGTACTCTAAAAAGGTCATTTTCATTCCACTTAGATTACAATACTTGAATCTCAAAGTAAGGGATAGCCTCACAAACTTGATGGAGTTTCACAAATGTAACCAAATACAAGGCTATGAAACTGGCTGTACAACCATAGTAAGAACATAAAATGTAAGAGATTAATTGTTATTCATTCCACGTGACAACAACGTCACTCTTTAAAACTGTCCAGCCACAAATGGAACGTCTATACTTCACCAATTTCAGTACAATATACACTTAAAGTTTACGATGATAGAAATGAATGAACGGTAATTACAATGTGATGATTTTACATAAGAAACATCACTTGAGAAAGAAAAAAAAGGGAAATAAAAGGATATTTACCATACTTTCTTCTTCACATACATATGAATCCTAGAAACATATTTTAAGAATTACATTAAAATCTTAGTTCCTAAGAGCAAAACCAGCATGATTTTTACCTCACGCTGGTTGTGCATCATTGCATATATGGACATATGGTGGACTTCTCAGTGTTACGTTTATGGTTGGACTTGATGATCTTAAAGGTCTTTCCCAACCTAAATGATTCTATGATTCTAAGTTAACAGTTTCAAAAGTTGCTATAAAATTTCTAAAAGCATACATTACTGTAGGGATGAAATATCAGTGTTCAAGAATTCCAATCTTCAATACATACTAAAATGTTTCAAGAACCACAGAACATTTTAATTCCAGAGGTATTTAGCAGCATGCATCTTTATAATACTATATTAATCACAAATAAAATCTGTTATAAATGTATTTAAATGAAGCTGAGTACCTTCTTGAGTATTCTAGCAGAGCCTGATGACACAATGATGGCACCAACCCTTACCTGCAGTTAGCCTGAATGTAAGAATTACTCAAAGATTTGGAGGTATGAGAGAGGAGCTTACTATTTAGTCTTTTAGCATACAAGTTTGACTAAGAATAGTGAATATATACTTATTTAACAAATATTACATAACTCCTTGCCCTGTAAAGATCATCAAAGCAGAATGGTTTGGGTTGGAAGGGACCTTAAAGATCATCTAGTTCTAACAATGGTCAGGGACACCTCCCACTAGACCAGGTGGCTCAAAACCCCATGCAACCTGGCCTTGAACAATTCCAGGGATGGGGCATGATGCCTTGAATGTTCTGGAATCAGAAAAATTACATGAAAGCAGAGACAGAAATAGAACCTCATTATTTGTAATTGTTTCAATAATTACTTTATAAACCATAATAGTACAAATACGTAAGGTTTATTATGCAATATGCATTTAGACTTCATAATTCCTAATAGGTACTAATGAATGAAGTAGCTTATAAATAAGAATTCTGCTGAGCAATACATGAAGTTTAATATAGCTTTTCCCACCCTCAGCCCTTAAGGCTTTTTGTGCTGTCATAGTTTATCAGCAAGTTATTCCCATGAATAAGAGACAACATTGTCACTTTATCTTAGCAGGCATTCTTGCTGATCCTCTAGCCAGAGGGCTCTAACGTTAATAGAACAATAGCCACCATTCAAAACCATCCTTTTCTGCCAACAGGCTGCAACTACCATTTCAGCACTCAATGAAAGAAATAACACAGTGAGCCTAAAGGTTACTGGGCAGTGAATTTGTGGAGGAAGTGCTTGAATGAAAACACATACTCCCATGGATGCATTTTCCCCCACCAAAATTCTACAACCTTATTGATTACACAGCTATGAAAACAGCTGCTTAATCCTTTAAACTTCCCATCAGAAAATGGCTACAACTACAACTCTAAAGCTTTGCTATAAGCTATATATCTGCAATAGACAGACTGCAGATACAATTTTACAGATGCAAAATAGAACTATTTTGTATGCCTTTGAACAAATCAAAATATTTTTGAAACAGTCAGTGACAGTTCTTCTGTCTGGCCACTGGAAATTTCACAGGAGAAATTTCTAATCAAACAAATTATGGACAGGACTTGAGGGACAGCCCATAAAACTGACCTGGAAAGCAATATATATTATGTGACTAAAACCGCATCTCCAATTAAGGATGATGATATTACTTCGGTCGTCTTTGTTGAAGAGTTGTCGAACAAAAATAAGAAGATTATAACAGTTTTAATAGTAATAATAAAACTTTAAAAGTATCGTTGGATTTTGATTCATACATAAAGCTGTATAAATACTGTTTTCTTGGTAGGCGTAAATCTTTTCTTGAAAGAGGTTTGAATTCAGTTGTACAGGAAGGTTATAACATGGTATCTCAATGTTGCTTTAAAATCCTGATAAAATTCCATCAACTACAACTCTTTTTTTCTGGGCAGAGGTGGTATTATAAAACCCAACAGCTTCAGTTAAAAAGATTGTTTTCATTGGATCACGCACTTGTTTTTAAAAATAATAATTTGCTTTTAACTAAATTTCTACATTTTTACACATTTAATTCAATGACATTTACCATTAAAAATATTTATCATGAAGCTATTATCCTCAGCATGAAATACAAGAGAGGCCATGACTAAAAATACAGCTATTTTAAGTAGCCAGAGATTTATTTTTTCATTTGTTACTTTTGCAAATGAGAAAAACATTACTTTGTAGATGAAAGGTTACCTTAACTTCAAACATATTATAACCCTGATATACAAATTTGCATTCTAGAGGGTTGAAGTGATTTGTTTGTTTTCTATCTTACAATCCATTTTTCGTTGGGCAAATTAACAAAATGGCTACTTTCAGATACCATATCTTGTAATCAAAACAGCTAGAAACCTGAACCTGACCTAAGAAACAGTTCAGTAACTCTTTGTCTCCAGCTACTGTGAATGAACAGTAAATTGCTCAATGCTGAATTGTAAGAAAAAAATTTATTATGTAAAGCATCTCTGAAACAATCTGAAACCTGGATCACATCTTCATTGCAAAATAAATCATCAGAATACTCCAAAGTAAATTGTAATTAATATCCCTAAGTAAGTCTTGAAGAAGCTCTCAGTTTGAGTGTTTCACAGATAATATGCATTAAAAATGAAAAAAGAATAAAATAAAAAAATAATTGCAGTTCAGGGTAAGCTGAAGTACATCCTCTTTTCCTAAAGGTGATTATGCAACTGCAAACCTCAATTCAGAATATTTGTTTTTCCATTTTGTGTTCTAGTCACTGAAACAGCCACACAACTTAATTGTTTAAGAATGCTATCTTAAAGAGATACAAGAATTCGTATGGACCCTATCTTCTACCACAATAAAAGCAGCAATAAGTGGTTGATTCACTATCATCTATTCCATGTACAGTTAATTACAGTACACATATACTTTTAAAGAGAATATTATCATAATGCCATTCATTAACAATGACATGCTGTATTTAAAGTCACTGCTATTTCTTGCCAAATTTTTTTGGAAATAATGAATCACAAACACTGGCATTAGGATAGTATTTAATGTACATGCATTCAGAAATATTCTCCATTCCATATAAAACTGACCACTTCCAATATCAGATGTTATGATCTCACAATTAATATTCAAATGTTAAATCCATCATGGAAACCCTACCAACATATACCCTTCTCTGAAGAAACATGATTCCTGTGTCCCATGGGTGGATGACACTCATATCAGAACTGCACATGAGAAATGGAATGCGAATAAACTCATCTCTGCATTCAGTCAGATTCTCCATTATCTATCCATTCTCACTTTATCTTGCCAGTCACTTGCATTTCCTTTCTCATTGTCCCACAAGCCCCTACCCAGCATAGTCTAATCCTGCCATTCTCACATGGTGACCTGGTCCCCATATTTTTTTCATGTCTTCTATCTTCCTGGTTTTGTCTACCATATTCTTCTGACTCTTCCCTTCCCTATCTTTCTTCCTTGCCTATTTCTATTGACAACCCTCATTCCTCGTCCCCACCCATGCTCCTCTCCTGTTTTCTGAGAAGATGAAGTCATTTCAACTTCACAGGGAAGACAAAGAGGTGACATTTTTGCTTGAAGCATCTTCATTTGGACCATCCACATGTATTAAAGGAAAAGGGGGGCCATTTTGGTCAGACCAGGCTATAGTTTTAATATTATTTACAGTGACAGAATGTGGCAGCTAATCTTGTTCCATAAGCCTTTACAAATCTGAACAAAACCCACTTAAATTCCTACTTAAGCTTAAGGAAAATTTTCAGATTCTGCCTAAAGAGCCTAAAGAAAGGACAAATCATGTCTTATCCTCTAAAGAGAAATTACAGCTTCACCTGTTCATCCAGGCAGGACTCTTTAATTAGTGGCCTAACAGCCCTGTATTAACTTTTAAGGGAGGTTGCCAAGGCACAGTATTTGATGATCACTCTGATTCAACTTTATATACATTACTTAAATATAATATTAATGATCTACTGTAGGCCACCTACATTAAAGTATCCGTTTCACAAATTTCTGTGAATTCTGGACGACACAAACTAAAGCTATTAATGCAATATATTCAAAAACAGAATTAAAAAGGGAATGACAATCTAAACAGAAGTCACCAACTTACTGTCTGGAGTGAGCTAAACATAACATCCCATAACTATTAATCTGTATTACACTATTATGCTGTAGGCAGTCTAGGAAACTCCTGGACTGTATTGAGGATAACTTCTTAAGTCAGGTAACAGACAGCCCTACTAGAGCGGATGCAATACTGGACCTGCTGGTCACCAATGCAAGTCAGCCAGCTTATCAGCGTTGTTAAGATTTGAGGCAGCCTGTGCTGCAGTGATCATACACTGGTGGAGTTTGCAGTCCTGAGGTATATGGGACAGGCAAAGAGCAAAGTTAAGACTGCAAATTTCAGGAAAGCAAACTTCCAGTTGTTCAAGTTAGTCAACAGGACTCCCTGGGAAACTGCCCTCGGGACAAGGAGGCAGAACAGAGCTAGCAGATCTTTAAGGACATTTTCCATAGAGTACAAGAGTTTTTCACCTCCATGTGTAAGAAATCAGGCAAGGAAAGGAAGAGACGAGCATGGCTGAGTCAAGACCTGACGGTGAAACTAAAGGGCAAGAGGCAAATGCATAGGCAGTGGAAGCAGGAACAGGTATCCTGGGAAGACCATAAGGACATTGGCCAGTTGCACAGGGGTGGAGTCAGGAAGGCCAAAGCATGGCTGGAGGTGAACCTGGCAAGGGATGCAAAGACTAATAGAAAGGGCTTCTACAGGTATGTCAGCCAGAAAAGGAAGAAAAAGAAAGGGTACCCCCCTGATGACCGAGACTGGCAAACTGGGAACAACAGATGAGGAGAAGGCTGAGGTACTCAACACCTTTTTTGCTTCAGTCTTCACTGGCAAGCCCTCTTCCCGCACCTCTCAAGTGGATGGACCTCAAGGCAGGGACTGGGGGAGCAAAGTCCTTCCCACTGTAAGAGAAGATCAGGTTCAAGACCACCTGAGGAACATGAACATACATAATAAGTCTATGGGACGTGACAAGAAGCATCCCAGAGTCCCAAAGGAATTGGCTGATGTAGTTGCCAAGCCACTCTCCATGATACTTGAAAAGTCATGGCAGTCAGGTGAAGTCCCCAGTGACTAGAAAAAGGGAAATACTGTACCCATTTTTAAAAAGGGTAGAAAAGAGAACCCTGAAAACTACCGACCTGTCAGCCTCATTTCTGTGCCTGGAAAGACCATGGAACAGATCCTCCTAGAAGCTGTGCACATGGAGGACAGGGAGGTGATTCAAGACAGCCAGCAAGGCTCCACCAAGGGCAAGTCCTCCTTTACCAACCTAGTGGCCTTCTCTGATGGAGTGACTATACCAGTGGACAAGTGAAGATCTATGGATGTCATCTGGACTGCTGTAAGGCCTTCAATACGGTCCTCCACAACGTGCTTCTCTCTAAATTGGTGAGGTATGGATTTGATGGGTGGACTGTTTGGTGGATAAGGCATTGGCTGGATGATCACATCCAGAGGGTAGAGGCCAAGGGCCCAACGCCCAGGTGGAGATCCGTGAGAAGTGGTGTCCCTCAGGGGTCTGTACTGGGACCAGTACTATTTAACATCTTCAGCAATGACACAGACAGTGGGATCAAACGCACCCTCAGCAAGTTTGCAGACAACACCAAGCTGAAGCTGAGTGATGCAGCTGACACACCTGAGGGACAGGATGCCATCCAGAGGGACCTGGGCAAGCTTGAGAAGTGGGCTCATGTGAACCTCAGGAGGTTCAACAAGGTCAAGTGCAAGGTCCTGCACCTGGGTCAGGGCAACCCCCAGTATTGATACAGGCTGGGGGATGAAGGGACTGAGAGCAGCCCTAAGGAGAAGGAGTTGGGGGTACTGGTGAAGGAAAAGCTGGACATGAGCCAACACTGTACACTCACAGCCTAGAAAGCCAACTACCTCCTGGGCTGCCTCAAAAGCCGTGTGGCCAGCAGGTGGATGGAGGGGATTCTGCCCCTCTTCTCCACTCTGGTGAGACCCCACCTGCAATCCTGCATTGTATTGGGTTTGCATGGGCAAGGTTTTCGTAGCAGGGGAGCTACAAGGGTGACTTCTGTGAGAAGCTGCTAGAAGCTTCTCCCATGTCTGATAGAGCCAGTGCCAGCCAGCTCCAAGATGGACCCACCACTGGCCATGGCTGATCCAATCAGCAGCGGTGGTAACACCTCTTTGATAACATATTTAAGAAAAAAAACCCCAACAACAAAACCAGGGCATTTGCAACTGAGGGGAGGAGTGAGAATACGTGAGAGGAACAACTATGCAGACACCAAGGTCAGTGCAGAAGGAGGGAGAGGAGGTGCTCCAAGTGCTGGAGTAGAGACTCCCCTGCCCAGCCAGGGTCAACCCACCACATGCATGCAGCTCTGGAGTCCTCAACACAGGAAAGACACAGACATGTTGTAGAATCCAGAGGAGGACCACAAAAATGATCCAAGGGCTGGAGCACCTCTGCTATGAGGAAAGGCTGAGACAGTTGGGGTTGTTCAGCCTAATTAGCTTATTCAAATTGTCTAAACAAGTTTAGAAACTTGTTCATTATAAAACGTACAAAAATTGCAAAGTGTATGAGTTATCCCAAATTATACTGCCCAAGATATTCATATGTACTTTCAAAATTCATATACAACATGAACATACGTAGAAAGCAAGTATTTTCAAGATGCATTGAAGAACTCAAACTATTTAATTAGCTGAAAAGCACACTAGAATTGTAAGACAATTTACGTATGTAAGTAGCAGGTAATACCAACATAATTTCTCATATACATTAATCCCCCAGGCAGGATTATGTGATAAAAGGCAGTACAATGACAAGCACCTGAGACAGGTGAGGACTCAAACTCTATGACATGGAAGGGACATCTAAATGCTAACAAATACATATGCACACACTCACGTGTGTGTGTGTAGATATCTACATGTATTTTCTCTGGCTACATACGAATTCTATATTCGTATTTTCAATCACACTCCACCTTCAAGGAGAACAAAATTGTAAAGAATTTGTCATTACAAACGACAAACCCATAAGTTAATACATTCTGTAAAAAAAAAATTCATGTTCTTAAGCAAGCATTGCCTTGAAGGAAAAGAACCACCTACTTTACTTTCAAGTTATTTGCAACAATCTAGTTTTGAGAGGCTCATGTCATGAGCTGAAAAGTGACAATTTGAATTTAACAAGCACAACAGGTTGCCAAACTAAGATTACATCTAACAGTGTTTCCCAGTGCACCAGGCTCTTTCCTGCTCCTGCTGACCTTTCAACACGTGGTTCAGAGACTACTGGATTAGAGCTGTTAACAAGTGACAGGTGCAGCCAATTAACTAAACAATGACATAACTGTGACTTCCAGTCTTAAGCATGAGGCTTGTTCCGCAAATGATGCTTTTCCATCAATGAGCTCAGTATGGCTGCTTATCAGCCAAACTTAAGAAGAACTTCAAAAGCTCTGTACTGCTGATATACTTCTCATTAAAAAGTGATTTTACTGTGAAGTTATCCAACTGTGACTATGGTATGCTTTGCTGTTCTCCAACTTGGGAAGTTGTCAAACAATGTGCATTAACCCTTTTACTGAGGGGATCACAAATTTTCAAGTACACAATGAGTCAAAATGAGAACTAATGAAGACAGTGATAAAAATTGCATGTGAGTTTAAATCTCTCAGAAAAGGATACAAGAAACCAAGTAGTTGTAATATACTCAAGCAATGATTACAAAGTATTTTGATATCACAATTTGGAATATAGTGTTTGCTCAACTTCAGTTCTTCACTATGGTCCAAACCATTTTTAGAAATAGTTGAAAACTAAATTAATCTATAATCCTACCAATAGTCCTTTCCTGATGTTAGTTACCACATAATCTATAGTGATTAGAATGTTCCTGGGTTTGTCTTTTCTGTTACAATTTGAGGCAGAATGTGTAGGAAAGCATTAAAGGTCTGCTTACCTTACGATGTATTCCACTATCAAATTGGCCTGTCCAGACCATTGCTGTTTCATTAAACTGTCTTATGTCTATTTAATGGATGAGGATATATTAAACTGTAACTTCGAGATTGATACTTATGCCATTATTTTTCACCAAAAAAAGAATACTGACATATGCCTAGGTAGCAGTTACAAGATTTTCTGGACCATGAACATGACCCTCAGGTTAACTGTAGACTACAAATACATCGCCATCTCACACATCTAACCAAATATACTAAAAAAAAAAAAGTATATAGTTCCATAAACTATTTAAAATAATAAGACCTCATAGCAGTCAATGGATGATAACTTGGAACAACTCAGTTATAATGCAAAGTGCTATAATCAGTTCAGTAAAGACGGATAGATGGTGTTTTGGGATTTCCCTCAAAGTCACAGTAACAGCAAGTTGCAAGTATGTACTCTTTGTGTCCAGGCTTAGGAAAAGACATGCCGCAAAATCCACCCCTACCCATCACGCAGATGCAAAAGACAACCATACAGACACTCAACACTGAGTGAGGTGGGGGCATGGTGTGACTTACTAGTCCAACCCACAGTCAGCCACCATTGACCTGAAGAACCATATGAATCCAGCAGCAGATCACAAAACATCTAGCCATATGTGTGTGAAGACAGCAGGATGACAAGCCTCACCTGAGACATATGAAGTCTGAAAAGGGCAACGATTGCTTTAATGAGACATAAAACCAGACACAAACTTAACAATAATTGGTTCTTTCCCAGACCAGGTCTGTCATTCCTCCATTGTGTTCCAAGCACACAAACTTGGTGCAAAGACAGCTAACTTCACAGTTACCAACTAAGGTCCAACATGATCCACCAGTCTAACTCAGAATCAGACATACTGGACTAAGGATGGCTCCCAATGAGACACTTGCATCCATTGGTATTATAGTCTCCAGTATTCTGAGAAGGTTTCTCATTGGTTTTATTTGGGTTTTTTTCCCACCAGCTAAATACTTAAGTCCCACTTTGGCTCAGTATGTTCCAATAAAGCCTCCACATTCTGGAAGGTTATGAGCACTATGCAGAAATACCCAGTAATTTTCTAGAAGTTGGGTTGGGTGCAGCCTAGATGTTGCACAAACAGACTCAGTAAGCCATCCTGACCACACACAGCACTGTGTGGTAAAAAACAGTCAACTCCATCGCTCTAAGACCATGTGCAAGAATACACAAGCTGTCTCCACATGTTACCTTATACGCTGGGCACGACTTAATAGCTTTGATTTCACATTGCAGTAACATGGTTTATACAACTTTTAAAACTGAGTTGTCTTTGCAGTTAAGCAACATTTCTGTAGTGCTGCACAAAATCCACTAAAACTCAGATTGATTTCTCACCTATTCTTGCAGCAATACTTCTTTCTTTTGTAATGTCCCTTAGCTAGAAATGGGCAGATGAGAATAATGCAGCATAACAGCATGCTATACTATTCTCTTCTGTCTACTTTTATGGGCTCCATCTCTCTGATGCCTCAAAGCAATTCCCCTGATTTACTGTGAAGGGAGGAGGCAGTGCCACTAATTGTCTGAGCTCTGGGACCTGAGGGAACTAGAAAATACACCTTAGAGAGGGAGTGAATGAGCAGCTCTGTGGTGCTTAGTTGCCCACTGGGCTTAAACCACAACAACAGGGAAATAAACTAATGGCAAGAGAAAAATGAAAACTCACAGGCTAGAGGCCAGCTCCATGAAACTGTGTATTTTGTACCGCTGTTCCCACTGCAGTTAATAGTACTATTTGTTTTACCAGAGTTCTTCCCTCATGTGAGATGCTCTAATATCCTAATATCCCCGAGAGTAACAAGCTGACTGGACAGCCATCCTGTTGCATTAGTCCAGCCCTTTAACACCTTCTTGGTAACAGACGCAGTCTCTACAAAATGCCTTCCCTCTGTAGAAGATGCCAATACCTGGTCTAGTTATTAGTAAAAGTAGTCTGGGACAAAGACCATTTTATCATGGTACTCTCCAGCAAAGCAAGAAGAAACTACGTGAATTCACCAAATCAGTTTTCTGTTGGGTGTTCATTTAGAGACACCTATTTTCAACTTTTAATATATTAGAATACAAAAGAAGCATTACTTTCTAATAACAATTTTTATGTAAAAAGTTGCCCTAAACATATGATATTTGGCCTTGATACTTTGATTTTACCAGTATCTTTAATTTTATATTCAAGATCCAGGGAAACACAAAGAATAAACAGCTGTATAGAGAAAAGAATGAAGCTGGTTATTTGTAATTTGCTGCCAAATGCCTGAATAAAAAAATTGTACCAAACATGAATTTTTTTTCTTAAATTTTAACAAGGTAAAAATACTTATAAATAGAAAATTGATCATTAAATAACCATTGTCCATTAATTCATGACAATAGACACAGATAAAGTTATACAGACATGCATCTTTCAGCACCTGTAGAGAAAACCCTACTTTTCTAAATTTTCTTTTCATGTTAGAGATTAAAGCCTAAAAAAAAATGGAAAAGGACTAACAATGTAGAAAAAAAAAAAAAAAAAGGATTCAAGAGCTCTTTCTGTTCTCCAAGAAAGCCAGATATGATATCAGAACATGATGTATTTTTCTGTCTTCTTGAGTTACCCCAAAATAGAAAGAGTAGCTACTAAAAATTAAGCAATACCAAAAAAAGCAACAGGGCCATGCGATTTGCATACAAGTGTTTTTAAAAAGGGGCTTAAAGAGATTTCTGAGCCATGAGGAATGCTGGTTGTGAATACCACAGGAGAGAAACTCTAGAGAAGGGGAGAAAGAAGCAGGGAAACTGTACTGTTATATCACTATTTATAAAGAGAAAACATAGCTCATATAATTATAAGCCTGACATTGATAAAACTGTTTTTGAGCAAAAATATCAGAACCACTAACTTAGCAGACATAAGGAAAAGACAGACTGTCACTACCTTGTGTGAAGGAAGAAAACATAGCATAATTTCTGACCAAGTTTACACATGACAAAGACTGGAGAAACAGTAAAATGCCAATACAGGAAGGTAAATGCTCAGTCTACTTAATTTATCAAAGTTCAAGGGTGATTTGGTCACAATTTCAAATGAAGACCAATGTGCTAGCAGGAGGCTAGCAGATGAGTAAAAAGGGTCTAATGGCTCTACGATGAGCTAAAAGGCAGACTGAAAAGAAGTGGCATTTTTATTTATTTAACAAGAAAGGCACTTACCAAAGAAAATTTTAGTGGAGTATCTTTCACCATAAATCTCTACATTAAAATGGAAATTTTTTCCACCAAAAGATAAGAGTGAGATAAAAGAATTTAAGAGAGTCTTGTGTGCTCTATTAGGTAAAACACAGGATTATGGCAGCCTTTTCTGCCTTAACCTCTCAAAGTCCAGGCTTTTTGGATGTTTTCCATTTTCATTAGATAAACAGCTTCTTCTCATTAAAAGCAGATATACCCTTATAAGGACTCAAGTTGGGTTTTCTTCTTTCCTGCTGACACAAATTCTATTCAGAATCTTGACTAATACTTCTTAGATATTTTTGCAGAAATAGTCAATGCATGTGTTGTGATGATAATTTTCATTAAACACATTTCTGATAAAACATCTAAAATAGTTTTTCATGCTTATAATAATTAGGAAACTATGTTCTCCATGTTTAAACCTACTTTCAAGTCAAGTGAACATAAGAAACAGAAATCAGTTTGTATACACTTTTTACAGAACACACGCACTGAAATTCATTAAAGTTACAGTTGCTGAATAAAACAACAGTGGGTTTTCTCAAAACCAATTCACTTTATTTACATAGCTTTGCCTTAATTATGTGCAAAGGATTCTGATCAAAAAGGGAGTATTTCAAAAAGGGAGTATTTCAGTCTGTATATATTCTTGACTCTTGACCAATAAAAACTCTGCCCAGCAATGAACCTCAGAAGTTTGTTCCTTAAAACTTAATTCTTATAATTTATTGTAATACTTATTACTGTGTTTAGTCAGTTTTACTGAATTCTGACTCAGTGAACTAGTAAAACCATTAATTACAGAGATTATGACACTTGCAGCAAAAGGTTGGAAGATCTAGCTTGTAAGTGTTATTTTTTACCCCCTTTTCTCAATTAAACTCCTGTATCCTCAAAGAGCCAAAAATTTGACCTGCAATTACTTATCCAACCTAGCACTCATTTCAAGCAAGCAACCTCTCAGACAGAAAATGGAAGGGAAAAGAAAACAAATTCCAAATTCCATACTAAAATGTAGCAGTAAAAACATATTAAAAAAATAAAACTGTTGATACATTATTATGAAAATATCTTGCATAGATCTATGATGAATACAGATTACACTCACAAGCATACAGGGCACTTTTTAAAAAAATTTAACAGAATATTAGTCATACTTACTATCCTATTAACATTCTCAGTAAGGCTACCTTTCAATACAATACAGGCATGTTTTCAGAAGGAAGTAGTAATTTTTGTTGTCTCTATGACCATTAACTCCATGTACAGTGACATATGTTGAGATCTACTATTATTTACACTAGTGTCATTCAATATAAAGTTGAAGAGATCAGCACAAAGAGGCAGAAACCAATACTTATCATCACTGGCTTCTTGATTATGCTAAAAACATGGTTGACCAATTAGTAAAAAAAAAGTTTCACATGCTTTACAAGTAAAATGCTTCACTGCTTACGTGAAGTATGTGTAATCTTAACTAGGACAGTATTCCACCACCGAGTTGTCATTTATATCCAAAATAAATTTGAAACTGTGAAGTTTAACAAATAATGGTATAATGATTGAATCTGAAGGGTGTTATTAATAGTATTACTATTTCTTAGCTCTCTTTATGAGAGATTTTGCAGAAGCAGCCCTAAGGTATTTACCAACATGTTTGTGAAAATCCATCAACCAGTAATAAAAATCAACAAAACACAGACTGAAATTACAACTACTACCATCTACAACAGAAATTAGGCTGTTTATGGGAGAAACAGAACACACACATTGCTTTAACTTCCATAGAATCTGCTATATAATTTCGACTTAAAACACAACTACAGCCTTCTCACTGTGGGAGTGAAACTGTGTGGAAACAGTACCATTATCATGCAAGAAATCAGAAAGAACAACAGAAAGGCTTTTGCACGACTGGATTTGTAAAGTTCACTGTAGAACTTAGCCCAGGAATGGTAACCTATAAATGCGGTCAACAATGATCCATTCAGGAGTACTTGAGAGTGTTAAAGATTAGGACCAAAAGAACAGTGCAATGCTCAGGGTTTGGTTTGTTTCCTCCCCCGCCCCCCCCCGCCTTTTTTTTCCTTTTTTTCTTTTGGAAATATTAACCACAGAGAATAGATTTCTAAAAGTAAAAATGCATATTTTACAAAGCATCTGCTTGGGAAAGCAAGAGTCAATATAGTATATTCTGGCCTTCAGTTCTAGAAATATGACTGCTTTTTTGCTTTTAAATATAAATATCAAGTTGTCTATTAAGCTAGAAGAATAAATGCCTTCAACAAAATTCTGAATATGATTGCTACAATCATTGAAGAAAGATTTATGAAGTATCATTTAATCTGAAATAGCATTCCTGAAATCACATCTGTAAGCTTCATCAATATCCACCAGAAGTACGCAGGCAGCAGTGCAGCTAACAATCTATTATTAATATACATGTTCTATTATTAATATAAATATATGTGAAAAACCTTGAAAACGCCCCCTTAAAATACAAGAAGCAGACTAAACGCAACCGCCACCCTTAGCTATTGAAGTTCCTTGCAAATTATTTCCTTTACCATTTTCAAAGAAAACAGATTTAAACATGAGCATACTGGCAAAATAAATCTTCAAAATTCAAGAAACACCCACACTCAGAAGAAATATGAGAAAAAATACAAAATTAAGAAGGTAAATTATCTAAATGCAAATGTATTCACAAAAATTAAACAGATTTTTATGTAGAAAATCAAATTATTATTGTACTTATGGACCAAAGTGATTTTAAAATAAATTTATGTATTACAAATGAAATAACCGCCATTTTACTATTCAAAAATCTTTTAATCAGAGTAAATATTCTGCAGTGGGGTTCAACTCTAATTTAATAACAGACTGTAAGCAGCAACCGCCCCCTTCTCCCCCCCAAAAAAAATTAAACTGAAAAGAAAAATTTAAAGGGGGGTGACATCAATAGGCCCAACTGTTAAAGCAAAGTGACTGTTGAATGAAAAATGAGTAGAACCCTAACAATAGTAGGGAAAGGACTAAAAATTTGGTTGATTGAAATTCAGCTAGTGGCAAATAATCAGAAAATTATATTGCTGTACATATACAGCAGTAAAGGAAATGTCCTCCTGGAAAGTGGTCTGATACAGTGGCTTGCTTCGGAAATTCTGCTTATATACTTGTGGAAGAACTCAGGAAAGGGAGAAGATTGCTTCCAGCAAAAAAACCCAAAACAACAAAGATAAAAGATGCAAATGAAAAAGTTAATTACCCTACACTGCACAGCTCTCAAAGAAAGAGAGGTGAGCTCCCCTGTTGACCAAAATGGAAGAAAAAAGAAATCTTAACCATCACTGTTTTGTTTGGGTTTTTTTTTACATCAAGCTCATCACTAAGATGATGATGATATATGATATATATGATGATGATATATGATATACTATGATGCTGATGATACTTCGGTTAGAAATTTAGTATTTCAGGCTGAAGAGAAAAAGGGCTTAGAAAGGCAGCAATTTGTTAAAATTCTTCCCCAAAAACATGATGGAGAATCTATTATCCCACTTGACAGCAAAGATGATGGGTGGACTTGCAGAAGTCCTGGACTCAAAAAATTACCAGCATGTTTAGTGTTATAAAACAGGATGGAGAATATGAAATATGGCTTTTTATCTAAAATAGTGTAGTAGCTACAATCTTGGAGGTAAAAAAAAAGTAGTAATCAATTTAGCAGCAGTTATCTTTACATCTAAAAGATTTCCAAAGCATATCTGCTCAGCTCACAAAGTTTGTAATTTATTTTGTTTTGTTATTACCAAACTACCAACTACTACTATTAATTACTACCTATCAAAAACTTAACACAACTTTTTAGGCATGAATTGAATTTCAACTATTTTTATTCATGAAACATTATTATTTATAAAGATTCCACAACTAGAATCTGATCACTAACATGACTTGTTCTAGACTATATTAAAGATACTTATTACCTATTCGGCTCTGTAGTAAGGCATGTAAAATAATTAAAAATATTGAATTACACCACGAATTGACTGTCTGGAGACAAACAGCAGATGTGATGAATAAAGAAAGTGTTTGAACATACTGTAGTCATCCTTCACTGCAGTACCACTTTAAGATGTACTGCTCATATTTACAAAAAATGTATTCTATAATAGAAACAAAACCCTCAAAATGTCTCTTCCCATGTTATTCACCTCTGTTGAAACAAAGAAAGAAATGGAGCGTGAACATTTAGCAATTAAAAAGTACATGGCTATACCACTGTTAAATCCGCCTTGTTATGTTATCCAAAAAAAAAAAATAAAAAAAATCACATGTGCTGCTAAACAACTGAGAACACTCCAGCCCTTTGAAATGATACCGTACCCACAATATAGTGCTAACAATTCACTGTATAATAAGGATTATACATTCTCACCTTCCATCACGCTAACTGCATTTTCATGGGTCATCTACGCATCCTTTTTTCCAGGTGACTAGACAAATGCACACACAAACTTCACCTAAAAACACACTGACTCTTGCCAAGTAGCAGCAGGATGAAATATACCACAGTAACAATCCCGTCTTTGTCCCAGACTAACACTATACCTATTAACAAGCTTTGATGCTTAGCCAAGAAAAATCTCAGTGCTGGGATTCTGGGTTTTGTGCCCAAACAATCTGGGTTTGTGTTTAATACAGTATAGTCTGCTTTTAAGTTACTGCCAGTCATTAACTCTACAAAGAGTATGTCTGAGATTATTTTTTCTTTACAGTGAATGTTATTAAGGTAAAGAATACAGAAAAATCTACATTATTTTGAAAAGAATAAATGAATCATGCAATCCTTAGCACTAAGTAAAGGTCTTATTCAGAAAAATGAAGTATTTCTAAAACCAGTTCTGAAGTAATCTTTCTTTCCTGTATGTCAGTTATACATGTCTGAAATACTGAATTTCTTGAAGAAAATATAAAAATGCAAATGAAAAGGAACACACTAGCTTCTTAAACTTACAGATTAGTTAAGGATTCATTTTTACCAAAGGAAAAGAAGATAATTCTTTCAATTGTCTACGATAATTAAAGACAACCTTATCAGTCAAAACGTAACTGATCAAGTTTTAAAGAAGAATGGATAAGATTTAAAATATTAAAGTTAGCTAACTCAAATATTGCTTTCCTTAAAGAAAACTAGTCAGACTGGAGTGATCCCTCATGCATTAAGAAGTATCTAAAGCAAAAGAAAATACCAATTAAGTGTACTTTAAAAGCATTAGTAGTATGATATTACTTGAGAAGATGAGAAAAAATCCTAATAACCAAATGACTTTATACAACATATAAGGATTAAAACAGAAATGACTATCATTGAAGGTTCTAGTCCCAGCAAGATGCCAACCCCATTTCTCCTTAAGATTGATGTCTGTATCTTTTATGCAGTGTGCTGTGGGCAGGTCATGCACACTTTCTACAGCACTAAAACTTGCTCAAGTCTCTTGTCTTTGACAGCTTACTTCTGGCTCTAGCTTTGTAGCTGACTTTTTTATTTGATTTACTGGGATTGTATGAGGGATCTATTTTACAAGTAACTCCATAAGCAACTGTAACACTCTCAGGAAAAAAATGGCAAGGAAAAAGTAGCCAAAAGGACAAGAAAGGAAGGCAATAATCTCTTGAGACATCATAATGGAAGAAAAAAAAAAAAAAAGTTACTCAATCCCAAGAGTAAGGACTTTTTCTGTCATTTTAGCCAAAATATTCCTTCCTCTCCTTTATACTTCATACCATACAGTGACTGTCAAATTCCAGTCCAAAGGAATTTCAGTGGTTCTCAGGCTTATTTCTATGACTTCTACTTATATTAATAGTTTCACCGGAATCACTGAGTCATGTAAACATTTGCAGAAGTGAGCAATTTCCATATGACTGTGGATAAATGGCAATTTATAAATTAGCACTTTGGTTTCAAATCCATATTGAGTTTATATGCTGCGGTAAGTCACTCAAAGCATACAAAACCACACACAAATTAATGTGGAAGCCTATCAAAACAAACATCTGACACATAGATAGGTATGATGGTAAGATCTTATATGGCCCGTGTCTGAGTCTGTGTATGGTATCATTACCAAATTAGGATATCAATACCAAAACAAAAGATTCAGAAACAATTTCCCTTCTTTCAGACACTCTTGAAATATATAGGACTAAATCTCTTGCTTTCTTTTCTCTCTTATATATATAGTCAATTTTTGAGTGTGTAATTTTCTAGGTTAACGTTAGCCATAGTCAAGATCAAGAAAGGCACCATAAAAATAACTAACTTCTTTTTCTGGGATCTAACTTATAAAAACGCAAAAAACCCTTCAGTTTATAAATTACAAAGATGTGGAAATTTATATGTTTATAGTTTTCAAAAGGCAGAAGCTTAAAACAGCCACTACATTAATCAGACACACACTCAACCAAACTGGAATTCAAAAGAACTAATTCTTTTAAGCACTAATTTAAAACAATAGATTAAAAGAAATTCCTATCTCAGATTTCTTTATGAAAGTCACACTGACTTAGCTTACACCAACACCATTCCCACTGTTTTTTGATACCTAGACAATGAATTCCCACCAATTTGTGTCTGCTTTTTCTCAACACCATAGGTGAAAAAAAAAAAAACACGCAAAAAAGTTTTCACTTTTCTATCAGGTAGCACCAGTTCACAAATATCTGCTTACCATAGCTGTGGCAATAAAGCACAAGAGACATGTTCTTTCAGATAAAAAGACTAAAAAGTACTTAGGATTCAAGAGAGTTCCACCTGCAAACTGCAGGAGGCATGTGTAAATCAGACCCAGTACAATGCACTTTCAGTGTCAACTAGGTATTACACTGTATAATAATATTTCATAGACCATTATTTTGTCTACTTAATATCTGGCATAATCTCTACATTCTTCAAAGGTAGTGCCCCACCTAAAAGCATGTCACAACTCTTGAGTTTGAGCTGAGTTTGCTGTATGCATGGCAAGGACTGCATGTAGAGTAAAACCCGGAAAATATGTTGCTCTTGAAATGTGGCAGCAGCTTTCTGTATTCTTATGCTGTAAACTCCATTCATAATTCATGGAATAACTTAATCTTTCCCCCACAGATAATACCCCAAACTCTTTACCTCTTTATTCAGGCTGAGTCTTGTTCAGAATCATGGAAAGTGCTCCTCTAGTGAAAGAACACTGTCCTCATGTATGCTGAAAATATTTAGGTAGGTACTACCTGCATAATATAGAAATTGTATCTCCTACGTCCTTGACAGGCCTTCACAGCCAAGTTCACGTGCTTGAATTAATACCTTCTCAAGAATTCATATGATGAACAAGCAAAATTGTCTAATTCAACTAGTGTTCATGATGTATTGTATCTAAGGCAAATGAGTAACCCAATGAAATTTTGCTTGGACACACATTGATCAAGATACAGAAAAACAGGAAGACTGAAATACCGTCATACTGCTCTGTATGTATACCAGCATATTCCATATGCCTAGTACTTTCCATCAGAGAGGTACTGCTTCTCCAAACAGCTTTTCAAATGACATTTCAAGCCAAGAGTGAAAGAGCAGAAAATGAGATCCAACTCTATTAACTACTGAAGAACAACCAGTAGAACACTTAGAACAGTCTTAAGTATGTTTAGTGCAATAAAAGCCACTAAAGGTTAGGATTTAAGAGAAGTATTTTGATACTCTGCATCAAAACAGGACTAGTAGGAAAGGTTTGCTGCTTACATGCTCCCTTGAAAGTCAGCACTATATGAGCTTTTGCACTTCTCCAGAAATATTGGTAAGAATTTTATGGATTATGAAATAGGTGCTAGACGCTACTTGAGAAAGGCTGCAGGGCAGTTCTGAAGAGCAAAATAACTTCCTTGGAATATGAAAAAATACACGAGCAGGACAGACTGCAAATGTCAAGGCAATCTCATGCAACAATCTTTTGCAGTAGTAGAGTATATCTAGCGATAGATTTTAATCTGTTTAGTTCCACTTGACAGGTTTTTTTTCTTCTGCTCTTTTAACACCTAACAGATGTTTTCCATTATTCTAAAACCTGGCACTTTAATGGACTTCAGCAGACTCTTGGATCCAAAGTTAAGAGGTCACGATAAAAGGGCAATAGGTTTGGCTGTATTATAATGAGCTGAGCTAAAGCTATTAGTTTCATTACATATCAAAAACCGAAAACTAATCAGTTTATGTGTGCTCATCTCAACAGTTAAATGAATTTCACATCAATTTTATTGGCAATGTCTCTTTTTTAAAGAAATTTGGTACTGGATTACATAAACACAAAAAAGTACTTCTTGAATCAAGCTAGAATACAATAATCCAATAAAAATTTCCCACAGAAACAGTAGAGTAGCATATAGTTTCTGATATAATGCTATCAGTTTCTTAGTAGAATTCAGCATGAGTTCCTGACTGGTTGCTAACTTGGCTAATTTTAGAGTCAATCAAAATAATGCCGATTATATAAATCAGGAAAACTTGCTTCCCAGTACTTTCAAGTAAGAGAGTCCTTAAAAAACACCCCAGCAACACAAAACAGGCTGAAAGAACATCTTCATTAAGTAAGAATAGGTTACAAAGTTACTGCTTAAAACAGTTGCCAATGCAACATTAAACGCTGACTGGAAATATATCTATTCACTCCAGGGAACTCAGTACCAAATCCACTACTAGTGAATCACACAAACTGTCAGAGTAGCAAATTCTCCTATCAGGATTGCTGGGCAACCTGGGCTTGCAAAATAAAAAGTCAATGACAACTAATTGCCAAAATCCAGGAAGGAAAAAGCAGAGTAAGTGCACAAAATGGGAAACTAGTTCTCAGAGAGCGATGACTGAAAATAATCTGGAAAGCCCTAACAACATAACCAATCTCAGTGGAATATCATTAAGAAGGGCTGATGTGGGCACTGTATGAATAAATAGGGAGGTGGAAGTAAGAAAAAAAAGTTGTGGCTCTCTGTATACAGCACTAGTAAGACTAATAAGAGATTACTGATCAAAGCTCTTTAAAGAATGTTGAAAAATTGGAGAAGGAACAAAAAAAGTCATAAAGTGATTTGAGGACTGGAAAAAATGTCTTACTGTGAAAGACTGAAAGAACTCAATGGGTACAGCTTATCAAAAAGACAGAATGGACTCAATTAGAATTTAACTAGTTGAAGTAAGAGAAAATACAGCATGCTGCAGTGAACTTCAGAAAAAGGCCCAGCAAGAGAATTCATTGGCTACAGGCAGAATCCAGACAAATTCAAATGTAAAACTGGATCAGTTACCATTAGGGGTAGGGTATCTAAATACTGGAATAGATTACACTCACTGACTAAATATGGACCAAACTACACTCTTGATATCTACAAATTACATTTGAATGCCTTTCCTTTTCAGCTGTAGCCAGTGAGCTCAATACAGGGGTAACTGGCAGTAAATAATGACATGAGATACACAGTTTATCTAATGGCTTGAAATACTACTAACAGAATACCTGAATTTGCTCTATGAAAACAGCAGCAGTTCTTTAGGTATAATGAAGTTCAGTCAGTTGCAAAGAGGGTTTGTACTCAAGAACTAAAAAGCCAATCTTACTAACCCACAATTTATATTTCCCAGTGCTAAACTGAAAAGCAAAGAGACAAGCTGTATTGGTGGGCAAGACCTGACTGTAGCAGTTATAGCTGGTTTAAGAAAATGCTAGTAGTATTAGAAATATAGTTACTAAATTGGAAACGGTAATTATTGTGAAGAAAGCATATCACAGTTCTATATAAAAATAGACAAACTTCACATTCCAAGGTAAGTACCTTTAAGTAGAGAGGTGCCTGAGGACTGGAAGATACTTACATATACATGTAACTTAAAACCAAATAAAATAAAATAAAAACCCAACTAAAGAGCTGCTGGACTTGCTATTCCAGATCTCAACAGAATCATGGGGTGGGGGAAATCTAAAAAAAAAAATATTAAAAAAAAGAGATCACAGAAGAATTCAGGTCGGAAGGAACCTCAGAAACTCATCTACTCTAGCCTCATGCTCAAACCAGATGATATGCGACTGCTCTCCCCTCATCCTGCCTTAGATAATTCCACGCTGACTATTTCCAATCACTTTTTTCTCCTTCACGTGCCCAGAAATAGCTTCCAAGAGTACCAACCCTGTAATTTGCCCAAGGACTAAAGAAAGGCTAACCAGATTATTCCTGAAAGGATGTTGTAGTGAGGTGGGTGTTGGTCTCTTCTCCCAGGTAACGGGCGATAGTATGAGAGGAAATGGCCTAAAGTTGCACCAGGGGAGGTTTAGGTTGGACATTAGGAAACATTTCTTCACCGATAGGGTTGACAAGCATTGGAACAGGCTGCCCAGGGAAGTGGTCAAGTCCCTATCCCTGGAGGTATTTAAAAGACAGGTAGAGGAGGTGCTTAGGGACATGGTTTAGTGGTGGAATGGCAGTGTTAGGTTAACAGTTGGACTCAATCTTAAAGGTCTTTTCCAACCTAAATGATTCTATGATGATTGCCTTTTTTGAAAAATGGGTGCAATATCTGCAACAACCTCCAGCGTTTCAAAGATTACAGATAGCAGCCTTGCAATGCCATCAACCACCTTGCAATGAGGATTATAGACAGCAGACTTGCATGACATCACTCAGCCCCCTTGAACAGATTCTGCACATGCACAGAAATATAACTGTTACAAATAACAAAGAAGTTACAGATTTTCAACAATTACAAGAATTACAAGAATTCTTCCACTGTAGAATTATGTGAGTCTCTAAAATTATTTTTCTTTTCATTATAATGCCTGCATTATAAGCACAAGGTAACAAGTGCACAGTAAATGCATTTAGAACAAAATATTTTACCATATATTATTCATTTATGAACAAAAAATATCCATTCTCCACTTAAAACAACTGCAGATTTACAAAGAGGAAAACAAGTTTTGATTTAAAGATCTTTTAAAAGACTTCCATGAGATCACTCATAAAATTACCTTTAGCTGTTCTGTGCCACACTACTATGAGAGCACTTTAGGAAAACAATCTTGCATGCTCAGTTTGTCAATGTTTATTCAGATGCTAAGAAAATTATACAGCGTCTTAATTATATGCAATTTTTATTGCATGGTCTGAAATGGACTTAGCATGAATTTGAGCATGTCTGCCGCATATCTGCCTAGCATTATTTACTATTTTTATTACTATTGTGCCTAGATGAAAAAATGACAGTGGGGATGCAAGTCATTTGACCAAGTGCAAATATCTGTAAATAAACTAGTTATTTCATCTTGTCTTTTAACAATTGAAGAAGTCAGAGGAATTACACCTTAAAAAGTGTTATATTCTGCTTTGAGGATGAAGCAAGTAGTTTCTTATAAATACACGTAGCAGATGTCTAAAGCTTCATGAGATGATTTATTTTACCCACGACAAGCAACATGCATATAAGAAAAACTAGGAATGCAAAGGAATGGCAATAAAGCTACTCTTAATTACAATAGTAGTTAATAGTAACTACTGCTATTACCATTCATCTCCTTATGATAGTCAGCAATGGCTTATAAGCCAAAAGAAATGTGATTATTTAGTTCAACTGCAATTCATACCATTATTAGGTGAAAAAATATACAACAGGAAATACCAATGCAGAGCTAAATTCAAGTGATGCTAACCGCTCGAAAAGTCAGCTTTTCTTCTACAGTAGTTCAGACAACTATTTCATATTGCTATTTAATAGCACATCCAATATAAGGATCCAATTGAAATTGTTGATTGTACAGTGAAAAACTGTACAGTCAACTGTACTCTACTTGCACACTGAGTATCTTGCAAACAAGAAGCACTGAAATTTAAAAGCTGGTAGCCAGAAAATGTAGCACTTGAGCTCCACCTACAGGATGAAAACATATATAAAACCAATTGGTTTTAATTACCAAACTAGAAGAGGACTCTACTCTGAAGCCTTTAAATGACCACCTCCAGCCACTGCCATTTTAGAAATTATGTAATGCTGATAAATTTGATTACTATTGCAATGATGGCAAACACTCCTTCTACCTGTATTCATTCCTTCATGTAAACAGCTGTTGCATACTTTGAAGTTGAGGTTTAAACTTCCTAACAAAAAAACAGACGATGTGTGGAATTTCTCTACCAACTTGCCAGAATGAGTGGGAAATTCTTTTTCCCCGAGGTTCCATATCTAATACAAAATTAGAAAGTGTCTCCAAGTATTTTTTAAAATATACACAAAAGGTTCAAATGCATACTGAAATGACTAAAATGAACTTCACCATTTGAGCACTCCAACTATGACTGCATTTGGAAGTGGTATTGGATCTCAATACCATGACCTTGAGAAAGTGTCTATTGTTTCCATATTGTTTCTCTGAAACAGATGTCCAAACTTCCGACTTCACAAATGGATTTGTACTAAAAGAAACAAGACTGATACAATCAATACCGATTTGTAGAAAAAAGTCATGCATGTTAAAAGTCAGTACTCTGAAAAAATATTTTTAGAAGTTCAATTATTCTATTAGCACATTTAAATACCTGGCAAGATGAACAATTCTGATAGATATTAGATGGGCTTTGGCCCTCTGGTATGTTAACAGACATTACTCTTCAAGCTATGTATGGTGGATCCAACTTTTTGTTTGGTATTTGCACCTCCCACGTCTCTGCCTGCTCTGAACAACACACACTTGGACTACAGTACACTTACAAAAAAGTCACTATTCTGGACAATGAAACTTGATAATCTTTATCTTACTTTATTTCATCAAACCTCGATGTTAATAACACCTTACTTATAATAAAGAATACCATACCTTTGATTTTCATGCCAGAGGATGCCAGACAATTATTTGGAAAACAGTAAGTCTAGAAATTGATGGTTCCTCTGGTACTAAGCAGTGTTTCCCAAGGCTATGGCTCTCAACCGCTAAAATCACATTCAATAAAACCCTCTTCTGAGATAAGATAACCCATTTGGCTATAATACTACTGCTACTGCCGTGAAAGAGTGGAATAGCCACAAACACAGTACACTGACATGCAGAGCCAGCAGTTTACAGAATGCCTACACAAATGTCTCTGAAAATGTGATAAAACGTCATGCAAGCTTGGGTACACAGAGTATCCCATTCGTAAGGGTATACTCTAGCTTTGTGTTCCCTTCATGCTACAAGCTTGCTATTATACCTTAGGCAAATTTGTTTCTAGCAGTCATCCCTGCAGAACCCAACAGACAGTTAAACAGATTGTTGGGCAGATATGTAGGCAGTAAGTACATACAGAGTCTGATGTCTTTTGCTGTTCTAAAGATGTTATTTAGCCGCCATGTACTTGGAGGTACTTTTTCAGAAAAAGCTTTTCTTGGAGAACTTGTTAAATTTCTGAATCCTCATCTCCACTATCCGATATGGCTATCTAACAATAATCTGTATTTGTCCAATCTCCATGATCAAGAACAGTTCATTGACTCCAAGGAGCTTATTTTTATTCTATATTGGGGAATATTACAGGTAATATCACAAACATTATTAGGGTGCAGGGCTAATCAATCACTGAAGGCAGAGTTCTGAAAACCAGGAACTACTTCTTTCTGCAATCAGAAAACTGCTTCAGTACAATATTTCTGTGAGATTTGAGACAGAAAACTACCTTGGGTACCCTTGTACCACGTACTGGCATATAACCATTTTAATTGACACACAATAAATACTCAGGTAATTTACCACTGGGATTATGCATCATTCTCAACCATAGGACTAGTAACCAGATTATGGGATCAAAGTTACCCATCATCCTCATTGATCTCAGTATACTTCCTGCTGTGGATCAGCTGTCTACAGCAGATATAGTACAGCCACCAATTTCCAAAGCAGCCACACAGCACAACTTCAAAGATGGTAGAAAGGAAAAACAGGGGATAGGTTTTTAAAAGATGTCTTGTATATGTCCTCTGAAACAATATCTAGTTATATCAAGCACAGCCATGAAAACATGGCACTAAATTTCATGTACTGTGATTTAGGTGCTCTTACAGAGAGAAAAGAAGAATGAAAAACAGAAAGCCAGTGCTCATGAAATAGAGGTTTATGCTGGTGTACATAACACTACATGGTTCTACAAAGAGATCAGATTTATGTACGGTTCCAAAAGAAATGGATTAACATCAGTTTACAGATCTCACCACACAAATCTTGTTGACTACATAAAGCTTGTAAAAGCATTAAAGTTAGTTGCCTTACCTCTAACTGAAAGTAAAATCAGGTAAAACGACAGGAAATCAAATAAAATGACAGGAAAAACTAATGCCCATTTAAATTACAGATTTTGTTTACTATATCCTTTTATGTTATTGTGCTGGATTTTTTATGTCAAATGCTCTTGCTTATTTATCTCCAGCTATTAAGTATGTTGGGTCTCCTCTTCAGCAAATACAAAATTAAAAGGAACTTTGGAAGTAACATCATCTAGGTATGAGAAAGAACTGACTGGAACCTACTCAGATTTGCTCAAATTACAAAGGCTTCTGTACTATACCTGGTGGGCTTCTCAGATTCAAATCAATACTGGAGAAGATGTAGAAAAGAACACTGAATTTCCTGCTTAAATCCCATGAATATTTTATTTTCTGGAGCTATCCAAACTTATTAAATTGGTTAATAAAACCCCTTTTATTGGCAGTGTTCTCACCAGGCTTTTCACTGCTCCAAAAAAGGTAGAGAAACAGCAACACTTACAGTTCATGTATTTTAATACATCAATATTAAAACATTATCCAAAATAATGCAAGTGTTCCTACTACTCTAAAAGCACGTCCTGCTTCTAAACATAGAACACACAGAGTTAAAAATACTACCTCACGTGGAATGCTCAAAACCTACTAATCTTGCTTTTAAAGTTGTATGAAATTCTTTCAGTAAAAATAATCAGATATCTATCAAGTTGCAAATGTCAAGGTGTGATTTCCCTTTTCTCTTAATAATTAATTTTATTTTACAATCAAGATAATGATTGAATGCCCACCATAACTGACAACAGCCCCTTATTCAATACGATACAATTGGGTTTTATTTTTAGCAGGTATATATAGTCATATAAAACCAGAATGACCCACAAGGGGTTCAAGTCAGATATGTGAATTTCTGATGACTTTAAAACAACTGATTTTGTTTCATTTATTCCTTCTGTTTTCCAACCAAGGTTTCAATATGTATTTTATCTCAAAGTGTATTATTATTGCAACAAATTTATCTTCATGTATCTTGACCCAAAGCCTTTACTTCCCAGTTATTAATAGTGACGGTAACCGCTATGGAACTTGTGAAGTGTTTATATTGAGTACCATGTATTCTTTTGTCATAAACAGACTTTCCTGGATTCTTCCATGTTGGCAATATGCCTTGGCCATTACATGCAAAACCATGTCTGCAGTGGGGGTAAACAGGGGAAGAAAAAAAAAAACCAAACAAAGAAAAACCGAGAAGGAATGGTTCAGTTCAGAGGAAACTGGAAACTGTTGTGGGAGAGAATCTAAGACAGCTCTGCATACACAGAATTTAGTATAGGCAAAGCCTGAATAATTTCATCAGGCAGTTATTTATGGCAACTGTGCAGAGTTAAGAATATACAATTTAAATTAACTTTTTGATGCTTCCTCCCCTTACCCACAAGTAAGTTTCACTGAATAAGTAAATTTACACATTGAACTTTGTAAGTGCGAAGACTTAATTGTTCAGTAACTTCTGAAGCCCATGTTTCTAGTAAGCTTGCCGCCAGATCCACTACACATCACCTGCATACCTGATGAAAGCTTTCATGCAACATAGATATTATTAGGTGGAAATTCCCAAACTAGCTCTGAAAGAAAGACTGCTGAGACACAAGGTTCCAAGAAGACAAATTAACTCACTGAAAATTGAATGCTAATCAGTGCAGATGTTAACAAAGGCTGGCAGAACTATATTATATGACTAGAACCCACACTTCTATGTCTGTAAAGAGCTGAATGCTGCTACAGAAACATAGTCATTTGTCTAGAGCTAGTTTAATAATTTGAATACAGTGCTACGTTACTGAACACAGACATATTACAACCCTCTAAGAACAGGCCTAGATGGTATTTAAAAACTGGCATATCAATTGCAGCATTGAAAAACTGGTACACTGTAAGAATGACTACTGTGTTAAATCAGACTTTAATGGATGACTAGGAAGCCTTTACTTTCTGTAAAGTCTCAGTGGTGGATGACCACTGTGTGTTATCACAGATAAAGAAGCTACAAAATTCAATCTTATAACTCTGTAGAAAGACAAAGTAAAGCATGATAAATACACATAAATCCTCTTCATTTGTAACTCAGGGAAAAATAAAACTCCCATACAAGGTTTCAGTAAGCACTCAGTGTAACAAAATCGAACTTAACCATTTGGCTCAAACTGCCAAATGAAACTAAGAAATGAAAAAGCAATAGGCAATTTCATCTTCCACAGTTGGAGGCGGGCAGGGGGGAATAATTTTAATGTAATACTAACCTATCAATGGAGTAACTGCAAAACTGCAATTGAGCAGAAGATCTAACTGTAAACAAGCTGAAGGGAAAAAAACCCCAACAAACCCACAATACTTACCTGCGACTAGTTGTTTTCTTTTCTGTCTTAGCTTCCTCCTCTTGCATTTGCTGTTTAACATTTTCACTTGTATCAATTTTCAACTTCTTGGCAATGCGTTCTTTTATTTCAAATCTCTCATTGCTAGCAGCTTCACCTTCTACACTATCAGCATCTTCATCATGTTCTTCTTCCTCCTTTATTGATTTAAAATGATAAAACTTCTCCTTTAGCTTTTTTTTTTTACTACAGAAAGTTGAATATGGAAAATTTTTCTTACAAAGATAATCCCTTACAAAAAAACCCTACCTAATTTCAAAGCACACTTTTCAAACAAATATCTCCTTATTTGCTTCAGAGGGAATGAAAAATTAGAGATATGATCATCAATTATTTTTTCATACACAAATTACATCTTTTTTGTCTGGCTTAGAAAACTAGAACAGTCTATTCTAGACTGTAAACCCTTACAGTTCTACAGAAGACCTCACAGCAACATGGTATTAGTCTGGTCATTGTTCATGAATGTAAAATTTGATCAAGATGACACATTAAACATTTCCTTCATTTTCCACTAAAAGAAAAACAAAACTTACTAAGAACTTCCTGCCACAGGGCTACACTACAGTCATGATGGGATGTAAGAGGTTTGCCCATCAGTCTCCCTGAGGGAATCTACAACTACCACATTGATCAAAAGAGGCTGTGAAAACCTGTGGAATCAATCATCACAACTTGCTACAGAGGTACTATGCTTCCAGGCCTAGCAGAGGAAGGCAAAAGGTGATAAACTGGAGGGAGAACCAAGTCATTTCTCTCAGAAATGATGAAGCGGCCCAACTAGACCAAGAGATCTAAGCTTCGCTACTTCCCTCCTTGAAGAAGGAAGCCTGCATGAATCTTAATGGAAGGATGCCAGCTCACAGGCTACATGGCACATCTTTTTATACTTATTTTGTAGTGATGCTAATTAGCTAAAGAAAAAGTGTAAGATGCTATGTGATTGTAATTTTAACCACACAGAGCAAAAGGATAGACTTAGAAATGGCACTCCAGAGGACTGTACTGTATCCAGGAGACTGCCAGGATGTCAGCATTTGGAGAGGAACACTCTAAAGACAATGTACACGTCCTGGGTGTGACTAACAGGTAGGACGAAAAGTAGCATGAAGACTGTATCCATAAACATGGAGGGGGAGAGGGGAGAAAAATAAAAGCAGCAAGAGGCAATTTTAGGAATAGAATAAAAAAAAAATCAAGAGCTGGATTTCAGATGTTGTATTTGAGTCACTATTTAGGAATCTTCAGACTACCATGCTTAGATTTTAAATTTAGACAAGAGAAGACCAGTCAGGAATAAAAAATTAAATCTGTGAATATTCAGCACAGTAAAATAGCTGAATATTTTGTCAATAAAATAACTGAAAGAGTGTTGTGGGGGGTTTGTCTGTTCTTTTCAAATAGGGGAAAGACAAAAGTGGAACAGGATCAGCATTCCACTTAATTTCCCATGAAGTAATTGACAGTGGAGATAATGAAACTTTCTGAAGGATTTGCTTACTTGAGAAATTACCAGGTAGAAAGGATGACAACAGACTTCAATGGCAGGGGGCAGAATCCAGAAAAGGAATGTGGCAGGACTGTGTTCAAGGTGTTTAACAGTCAAGGATGAAGACAGACTCCTGGTGGAGATTTGGCTAAGGCTTAGGTAAAAGGACTTAACTGAAACACAGAGAGTTGGACAGGAGAATTTCTAGAATAAAAATGGACAACTCTAGACAAATTGCAATTGCTAAGTAGTAAGCTAATTCAAAAATACAGAAATCTGAGTAACATGAGGGGGATTCCATGGACATTTTTTAAAATGGGAGAGAAAATGGTTCAACTTGTCCCAACTAAGCTGAATTCCCTACTTCCCAAACCTTCCATTCCCCTCACTCTGCATAGGATTTTACAAGTTTTCTTCTAGAAAAACACCAACAAAATAGGATATAACCTTCCTCCTCAACCCCTTCCCTCCTGCAACTCTACTCTTTTCTCCCACCCAGTCTCCTCCTTCAGCCCCTTTTCTGTCTCATTAACTGCGTCTGATCTTGTATCTTTTCGACTCTCATTCTTCCAAAGTCTCATTACCAACTAATAGATTTAACACATTTCCACCCAGAGTGGCCTACATGACAACTCAGGAGGGAAGTGGCTGTTCAGTTGGATGATGGTGTTCCCCTAGTGACACAGGAATGCAAAACTGCCTGCCTGGAAGCTGTACTAGTTTTTGCTGCTGTTGTTAGCTGGGTGGAGTGGCCCTATTCTTCAATTTGCTCTAGAAATAAAAAATGTAATGAGAGATTTTGTGCTACTGTAGGTAACGTGATTTAGCCATTTGAGAAGACTATTGAATTGAGGGGTGGGTATCAAACTTTATCCATCCATACTACTACACAAAACTTATTGTTTGTTAACTGACAAATAGGGAGAGGAAAACAAGTTGTGCAGAAAGGGGAAATGGAGGAATGTCAATGGTGGGGAAAAAAAAATTCTGTCTTGTGAACACATCTCGTATAATGTTTTCATTAACGACTTAGGCACAAAAAGAGGTTTAACAAATAGCGATGAGGTACTGTTAATACAAAGGATCCAACTCTCAAAGCATGAAATGTATGACCTTGAGGACTGCAGTAAGAGAAACAGGATGATATTTAATAGCATGAACAGCAAGGTCAGGTGCTTAGGGAATAATAACAAGAGTTTCTCTTATACGCTAGGGGCTTGTTATTTGGGGGAGGTAGGGAGACCTGGAAGAATTATTTGCTCATAGGATGGCTATAAAACTACCAATGTGTTGCAGCCATGTAAATGAGAAAGTGATCCTATGATGTGTTAACCGAAATAAATTCAAGAGAGATGATAAAATACTAGTAGCACTTTACAAGGCTCAGGAAACTGCCTGAAATGCTAGATTCTAGCTAAGATATTTTGATGAAATGAAAATTAAGGAGAGCACCTGCAGGAAAAAAGGTCTTCCTATTTCCTGCTTCATGACATTATTATAACAGCATTCAGATTAATTAGGCTAAAAAATAAAAATTTAAATAAATATACCTAACATGTCCCTGTTCTATATTCCCCAAATCCAGTTCACTGAAAGGGCTTTTTGAACATCTGAAGAATTATTAAATACCATTATCAGAACTCTTCTAACACTTAAAATGTTCCTGCACAGCAGGAATTACAAAGAAGAAGAGTCCAAGAACATGAACTCATACTATGCTTTGTGGAAAAGACAACAGGAAACAGGGTGGAAGCAGACTGTTTTCTTTTTTTTTAGGCACAAGAATGGGGTAGTTTGTGTATTTCCTTCACTTCCACAGTGCATCAACTAACAGTTAAGTACCTGTGCATGGTGGATAGATAAGGAAAACCCTAGTTTTCTGGATTCAGTTTGGGGAATAGGAGATAACACTCCTAGTCAAATATTACATCCCCGTCTCAACAGCAACTGAATGGGGTATCCCTATGACCTGTGGCTGGAGGCGAAGACATACTTCAGCAAGCAACCTTACTCTGCAACCATATATGACAGTCTCCTTGTAATTAAAATAGCTTCCATGTTTGGCTGACTGTTACCGCTTGGTTTTTCAGAGGTGACAGTCTTCATCAATAAAATTTAAGTGATAAATATTACAGAAATTTTTTTCCTTAAAATCTTTCCAAGAGGACGCTCACTCATACACAGACTTCCCTCAGACATTGGAGTTATATCATTATCCACGACAAATTTAATTTTAACTTTTTTATTTAGCAGCAATTTCAGGGCTTTTAGTAACGGTTTGTCACTCTGTGGTACATAACCTCCCATATACCTAAATCTACTGACTGAAATATCTGGTAAGCAGTTTTTATAACATGCAGTAGTAACTCTACCCTGCTGTGAATGTTCACAATGGCCAAACCTTAGAGCTCTGAAAGGGCCTCCAGCTTTTTGCTGGAAATCTGACTTGAGATAGTTTTCAAAAACCTCTGAACTAGCATTTGTTACCCTAAGAAAATCTAATTCACACACAATGAAAAACAAAGACTTATTTGTAAAAAAAAAAAAAAAAGTTACTTACCTCACTCAAATCCCTTTCTTCACTTGCTGCTTCACTAAAAGAAGGAAAATAATTGTTAACTACTTTGAAGTACCAGAGGAGATTTAAAAGAGTGTTTAAAAAACCCAGTTCTTAAGTACAAAAAAAAGTGTGGTTAGCTACTTAGAATTTTAGTCAACCTAGTCATTTGTATCATCTTCACATTCATTTTAAAAGCATCACTGAATAGTATTTTCCATCATTTGACTGTCATGATCCTTTCTAACTAGAAATGTTTAAAAACACAGCATAAAACCACAGACTTTCATACAATGGATAAATTCTAAGCATAGCCTGAGCTTTCCACACAAAACAGTAATGTATATAGTTAAAAAAAAAAAAGAAAACCAAACAACACAACTCACTTGAGATGGATTTTTTTCATCTCACATATCAAACAATTTCTAGCATTTCATTGCAAATAGTCTATATTTTGGAAAGCCTTCTTTTTATAGGCATGTTCAACATGCACTATACTGATAATTAAGCTTAACATCAAAATTTTCATTTGTTACACAGCTAAGTTCAGTATATTAAAAAAAGAAACTACTTGAATATACTAAGGCTAACATATCCACTGTTAATTGTCACAAGCTAATAATAAAGACCCTTGAAGATTTTTCCATCCCACAATTTAAAACAGAAGTTATGTTAGAGAAACAAAGCAAGGAATATTAAAGGAGTCCCCAGAATCAAGGCTTTGAGATATGCTCTAAGCCATCAATAAGTAACCAAGGTCATCAAAGAAACTATAAATTTGTTGGAATCAATAACATTAATTTCACTTAAAAAAATGAATCCAGAAAACTCTGTGGAAGTGTTTCTTAACAGAAGATTATAATTAAAAAAACCAAACCACATTCATGAGTATTAAAGAAAATATTTGGAATGCATCCAGAGCTGTAATTCTGATGTCAGTTCTGAACAAGTAGAAGCCACAGTAAGAGGTCAAATGACCTACCTGGTGTTTGTGATGTTACTATAAAGCAAACTGCCCTACCAACCTCTGGGAGTGTTTTGAAGGGGCTACACGTGGTTGTGGATGATCTCTCTGATATATTTGGACCCACATAGAATCTCTAACCAAAGGTTTTCAAGGAAATTAAGTAGCCCTAGGGGGATGGAAAAGCCCATGCATAAATAAATACATAGTAAAAGACAGGAGATGAAAGTTAGAAGCAAACAATCACTTCTTGCAATGGAGCAAGATCATTAGTATATACCCACAGTAGTCTGTGTTGGGGCTTGAGCTGTTCACTGAGCTCAGTAACAAAACAGGTATACAGCAGGTCGAGGGAGGGGATTCTGCCCCTCTACTCTGCTCTGGTGGAGACCTCTCCTAGAGTACTGCATCCAGCTCTGGAGCCCTCAGCACAAGAAGGACATGGACCTGTTGGAGTGGGTGCAGAGGAGGGCTACAAAAATGATCCGAAGGCTGAAGCACCTCTCTTATGAGGACAGGCTGAGAGAGTTGGGCTTGTTCAGCCTGGAGAAGAGAAGGCTGAGGGGAGACCTGATTGCAGCCTTTCAGTACCTAAAGGGGGCCTATAGGAAAGATGGGGAAAATCTTTTCAGTAGGGCCAGCTGTGACAGAACAAGGGGTAATGGTTTTAAACTAAACCAGGGTCAGTTTAGACTGGATCTAAGGAAGAAATTCTTTACAATGAGGGCAGTGAAACACTGGCACAGGTTGCCCAGAGAGGCAGTGGAGGCCCCATCCCTGGGAACATTCAAGGCCAGGTTGGATGGGGCTCTGAGCAACCTGATCTAGTTAGCGGTGTCCCTGCTCACTGCAGGGGGGTTGGACTAGATGACCTCTAGGGGTCCCTTCCAACCCAAAACATTCTATGATTCTATGATACAGCCAGGTCACTGAGTTTTTTGATAATACGAAGTTACTCAGCAGAGTAAAGCCAAGAGCAGACTGAAGAACTGCAGAAGGACCTGAATAATGAGACAATAAAATGATAGATGAAATTTTGGGTAGATGAAAGTAAAGCTACACACATGAGGAAAATGAGTCCCACAGAACAAGGAGATGTCAGCTGACCATCACTGATCATAATGTGTCCCTCAGGGGTCTGTACTGTGACCAGTACTGTTCAATACCTTCATCAATAACACAGAGAGTGTGATGAAGCGCATCCTCAGCAAGTTTGCAGATGACACCAAGCTGAGTGGTGAGGATGACACACCTGATGGATGGGATGCCATCCAGAGGGACCTGAGCAAGCTTGAGAAGTGGGCCTGTGTGAACTTCAACAGGCCCAACAAGGCCAAATGCAAGGTTCTGCACCTGGGTTGTGGCAACGCCCAGTATCAACATAGGCTGGGGGATGAAGGGATTGAGAGCAGCCCTAAGGGGAAGGACTTGGGGGTAATGGTGGAGGAAAAGCTGGACATAAGCTGACAACGTGTGCTCACAGCCCAGAAAGCCAACCGTACCCTGGGCTGCCTCAAAAGCTGTGTGGCCAGCAGGTGGATGGAGGTGATTCTGCCCCTCTGCTCCACTCTGGTCAGACCCCACCTGCAGTCCTGCGTCCAGTTCTGGGGCCCTCAGCACAGGAGAGATGTGGACCTGTTGGAGCAGGTCAAGAGGAGGCCACAAAAATGATCCGAGAGCTGAAGCACCTCTCCCTTGAGGAAAGGCTGAGAGAGTTGGGGTTGTTCAGCCTGGAGAACGGAACACTGCAGCAAGACCTGATTGCGGCCTTTCAGTACTTAAAGGGGGCCTACAGGAAAGATAGGGGCAGACTTTTCAGTAGCGCCTGTAGTGATAGGACAAGGAGTAATGGTTTTAAACTAAAAAAGGGTAGATTCAGAATGGATATAAGGAAGAATTTTTTTACAATGAGGGTGATGAAACACTGGAACAGGTTGAAGATGTCCCTGCAGGGTAGTTGGACTAGATGACCTTTAAAGGTCCCTTCCAACCCAAACTATTCTATGATAAGCAAATTTTTGGAGTTGATATATTTTCATGGAATTGTCACAGCTCAATACTCAACAGTGGTTAAAAAAGCAAATCAGAAGTTAATAAGTATTAAAAAGAAATAAAGAATAAAAGAGACCATCTTTATGCAAGTGTACAGATCTATGATTCACCTCAGTTTTAATATGTTGCTTAGATTTGGGGAAAAAAAAAAAAAAAAAAAAAAAGATATTTTAGAACAGAACCAGGGTTGTGAAGAGCCACAAGTTACCACAGGTACAACTGTGTGAAGAAAAGTTGAGTAGGCTTTAAGAGTTTAGGGTAGAAAAGAGATTGCCCAGGAGGGGATTGTGGTAAAGAGAGGTATAAAGGGACTGTTCACTGTCTCTTCCAGCATAAGAGTTAGAATTTATCAAATGATGCCAGCAACAGCCAGGTTCCAAACAAAAAGGGGAGGTACTTCTTCCTGCAGCAGACAGGAGAGTGGGAATGTACACAACATTACAAGAGACTGAATAAGTACTTTACAAGTGCTCTATTAAGGATTACTACACAGGATGAACTACATCAAACTCTGACAGCCCCCTGAGATGAAAGCTTGCCCTGCTTTTATTCTTTGTTGGCCAATGTTGGTGACAGCATTGGGGGTTAGAGGAACATTTGGTCTGATCCAGCATTGCCATTCTTACTTGTCCTGGTTTCAGCTGGGATAGAGTTAATTTTCTTCACAGAAGCTAGCATAGTGCTGTGCTTTGGATTTAGTGCTAGAAGAATGTTGATAACACGCTGATGTTTTTAGTTGTTGCCAAGTAGTGCTCAGACTGTTCAAGGACTTTTTGAGCTTCTCCTGCTCGGCCAGGGGCATAACAAGCTGGGAGTACAGCACAGCTAGGACCCAAACTGTCCAAAGAGCTATTCCATACCATATAACGTCATGCCCGGGGGGGGGTTTGGTGGGTTGGTCGGTCGTGGGGGGAGTGGTCGCTGCTCGGGTACTGATCGCTGCTCGGGACAGGCTGGGCATCGGTCGGCGGGTGGTGAGCAATTGCATTGTGCATCATTCGTTTTGTATATTCTGAATATTTTGTTATCATTCTCATTATTACTATTATTATTATTTTCTCTTATTAAACTGTCTTTATCTCAGCCCTCGGCTCTAACCTTTTTCCTCTTCCCGATTCTCTCCCCCATCCCACTGAGGGAGGGGGGGGAGTGAGCGAGCGGCTGCGTGGTGCTTAGTTGCCAGCCGGGTTAAACCATGACATTACTTTCTTAAAGACTAACTGACAAACAATGAGTATACATGATGCTAATCAGCTCTAACATCCTGAAAGTAAGCCTGTTCTGGAAAATTGAAGTCACGTATTAACCTTTTGACAGCAGGAACTGAGCTTAGATGCGGATCATCCTTCAGCAATCATACTACTTTTACTTTTTCCCTTCATGCTCTGTTTAAAAAAAAAAAAAAAAAAAAAAAAAAAGTATTATATATTTCAGCATTTAAGAGAATACATGGTGAAAAAGGATAATGGCAAGAAAAAGATAACTTGCTTTTTGTTAGCTTTAGCCAAACCAGTAAGCATAAACACTTTTAATAGTAGAACAGAGAAGGCATTCCAGAAAGAGGAGCATCAAACTGACCCCGTGGATTTAAAAATTATTTTTCTAATCGCAATGCACTCAATTTTAAAGGAAAGAGAAAAAAAAAAGATTGTTTAATCATCACAAATAAAGATACATAGCCTAGCACATATACACTTGAGTGAATGAAGAGGCAAAAATTTGACTTTCCAATCATGGTATATGGCAACTCAAAGAACTACCATGTTCAAAGTAGTATTATCAACTGATAGAGCACTTAATTAGACTCCTAGAGAAAAAAAACAAAAACCAACCTGCAATACATCATGCAGGAATCATATACTGAAGCAAGCAGACAAATAAATCTTCATATAAGATCTTCAGGCAGAAAGACTGCAGTAATAAAGCATTCCCCATGGTAATCCAAAAAGTACACTTAAATTTCAGACTGAAATCAGACTGAAAACCTCTGTTACAGAAATAGTCTGTATTGTGATTTGAATGTCTCCATTACAGCTGCATTTTATAATCCTTTCAGGAAGAGAGCAGTGTGTGGATAATAAAATCTTAACTCATTTAAACACAACTTCAATTTTTTATTATATACAAAAGAAGACTAACATTCAGCAACGCGAATAATTACTTCCTTCAAGAAGTAATTTGTGTGGATTTTCAAAAGGTAGATGAAACTGTAAGACAAATGCTTATCACCTTCGTAAACTGCTCCAAACCAGTACAGACAAATGTAGTTTGGACACAGAAAGCTTCAGTTTAAACACTACTCAACAACCACTGGAAGCCCCACTGTCAGGTCCCTGAATGTACTAATAGACTTAGTGGCCTTGAGGAGTTTTACCTAGAGCTCCTCTGCCCATGCGCACCATTTCAGCTCAGGCCTGAAGAATCCACACACTGCCTGAGCTATGTCAGAGGTGGACCTGTGTCCAACCCCGTCTTCTGGATGGGCCTGGTTGGCCCACATTATAGACTTGTGTCCTGGTTTTGGCTGGGATAGTTAGTTTTCTTGAAGCTAGTGGCTTACATAGTGCTGTGTTTTGGATTTAGTACTAGAAGAACGTTGATAACACACTGATGGTTTAGTTTTTGCTAAGTAGTGCTTAGACTATACAAGGGCTCGTCAGCTCAGCTCTGCCAGGTGCACAAGAAGCTGGGAGGGGACACAGCCAAGACAGCTGACTCAAACTGGCCAAAGGGATATTCCAGACCATATGACGTCATGCTCAGTATATAATCTGGGGGAAGAAGGAGGAAGGCGGGGACGTTCAGAGCACTGGCGTTTGTCTTCCTAAGTAACCGTTATGCGTGATGGAGCCCTGCTTCCCTGGAGATGGCTGAACACCTGCCTGTCCATGGGAAGTACGGAATGAATTCCTTGCTTTGCTTGCGCGCATGGCTTTTGCTTTACCTATTAAACTGTCTTTGTATCAACCCACGAGTTTTCTCACTTTTACCCTTCTGATTATCTCCCCCATCCCACTGTGGGGAGAGTGAGCGAGCAGCTGCGTGGTGCTGAGTTGCCAGCTGGGGTTAAACCACGACAACTTGTCTCCAGCCCTGTCTCATCTCTTGCTGCTTCTGACTGGACTCTCTAGATGGGGACCTTGGCCTTGGCTATTGCTTGCCATGTCCAGGACTGTAAACGGGCCCTGTTACCAGTAACCAACTCCGCCTGCTGTATCCAAACCCTGTGGGATTGTGCCCCTGTTGGTGAGTGCACTGCCTGAGCTGGAATCAGCTCTTGCCTCCTTGCTTACCCTCCCTCATGCAGCCCATTCTGCTCTCACCGCTCCTTGACACAAACTTCCTTAATCCTCTGATCTCTGCCTTCTATAACCTCCCAGGGTATACAAATTTTCTAAGATTCATACTGTCTATAATATAAGCATTTAGAGACTCTCCTGATACAGAAGACACAATTTCACCTGTAACATTTAAAAGACACCAATGGCCCCGATGTTGTCTAATCTCTTTTTGAAAGTATACTTCTCACTTCAGTCATGTTCTGTGGCATAAATGTTGACACCTGAAATTCCAAGAGGGAAAAGACTTCTTCTTTGTATATTTATTGTCTCATTTATCTTTGTGTCTCCACTTTCACATTGTAAGAAATAGGGATAATCTCCCTCTCTCTCTCCCTTTTTTTTCCATTTTAAAGTTACCATGATCCATATGCCCAGCTATCTTTCTTTGTCCTTCTTCATACTCAGGTCTCAGGAACAAGTCTGGTGATGCATTGCAACAAAGGCAGAATATTTCCCTCACTTAGACTAAGTCCAGTGCAGGCTGAACAAGTCCAGAGTAGAAATATTTTCATAATGGGGAAGATGGAGAAGAGACTTAGGGAGGCATTCTTAAATTCAGTACTTACTTGGTTAATATGATGTGACTAGGACAAGAACTCTTAGTTTTCATGTGTAAACATGAAATCATTAAACACTGTAAAAAATTTCATCCTGATACATGGTGTTTTCATTTTCTCTTCAGATAATTTTAGCCTCAGCCTCACTGCACTAAAAATTAATAGATGATGTTCCCTTTTCTGTTAGAGGTTTCCTCAGTTACTTGCAGGCTTTCCTCTCAGCCTCAGTCCTTAAAAGTATACCCTTCCTACATTGAAACAAGCAAGACTTACTGCATCTAGCAACCAAAAAAAGTTTACAGAATTTTGAATTTGCAGATGTCAAAGAATCCCATTATTAACTTTGACCTTCAATTTTTCTTATCGAAACAGAGAAGAAAGTTGGTGCTGAAGTTCACATACTTCAACTTAATCAAGACTAAGAACTGTAGAGATACTGATCTAGACCTATTAGAAGTAAGGAATGAGATTTGGAAAATTAGGTTTCATTCTGTTGTAAAGAATGAATAGGAATTCTTCATAAACAGTTAATTTGGGTATTTTCCCAGCTATAGCTAGTTCAGAATTTAGTCAGGACAAATATGAGGATGAGATTTTAAGATCGAGTTGAAGACAGCATGACAACACTGAAACTGGGCTTGTCATAAAAGAGGTTTCTATTTAGATCACTTTAAACTGAAAAGCAAATATTTGGCATGAAAGGGAAGAACACCAAAGCAACAGAGTTAAATGCAATATTAAAAACCAGACATACACCAAGAGCAGAACTGCAGAGGAGCACATTAAGGTAAACAAGTATAGTTTGTCTGACTGGTAAGTTGAAACTAGGAAGAAAAATAGTTAAAACTACTGTTGTGACAAACCTCTGCTATCATCCTGACTGATACCATCTCACTGTAATATCGTCCACCATTATTCACTGATGTCTTTTGTACTTTAACTATAGCCTGAGGACCATCCTTCTGCTTACTTCATACAAGACTCAGCACCATGTAGTCTGATCGCTAACAGAAGCAGGTAGGTAGGTATCTGAACCATACTAGTAAGCAAGAAAGCCTAGGGCTCTAGAGGAATAATTTGGTCAGTAGAAATGAGAATGACAACTTGTTAAAGACATCTTTAAACTAACCTTATCCAAGTGGCAAAGTCAAATAAGGAAACATTAGACCAAAGACTACCTATGCAACCCTAGTTCTGTGAACATGGGCAATTCACAATAGTGCAATATTTAATTATCATAATGCACTATTTTCCTCACAATAACCCCACTTGAATTTGCACACAGAATGGATATACATAAGAAAACAGAACTAAGAATGCACTGGCAATGAACAAGTTGAGCTATTTCAAATTTCAAGCATTTTACCATCAAATCACACTCTTATAATTAAGGAGCTGAAGAATAAATATCTATCAACTCCATTAGTTTTGAACAGCAGACAAAGATCTACACTATGAAGTATGAAACTTTATGGAAATGCAAAAACATCATGGAGTGACTGAAAGCACCTTCAAAGTTAGAAAAGCTAAACACCTCTGTTTTTTCAACATGTTGACATAGCGGAATCATAAAAACTGAAGTAATTTCTAGTATTGTTGTTCAAAACTCAAACATAAGAACAAGATTAAGAACTCTAAAGCTTTTCACAAACATGCAAAAAAGGTACTTCTAAGTTGAAAAGAAAAATGGGGACGATTTGGTACAGTACCTGACTAACTCTATTGACTTCCTCCTCTTCTTCTTCAGCTTCTTCCCCAAAGGAAAGCAGGTTAAAATTTCTTTAAGAGAGAAAACACATTTTCCAGAAGAACTTCAAATACTGCCTTATTAACATCGCATAAAATTCAAACATATTACTTTCATATTGTATTTGATTTTTCAAAAACTTTTTGTCCTGCTAAATGTATCAAACTACATGGTTTTTTGCAATAAACCCTGAATATTTAGAGAAGCGTGTTCTATTCCGTTCCTGAGACAAAACAATCAGGATAGCAAAGCATCACTTAGAAAATGGTAAGGCATTATTTAAAAAATTCTGCCTTAATTAACTTTCACAGACTCTTAAATGCTGACAACTCTGAAAACAGAGCAGTTGCATTTTTTAAAATTCTTTTTTCCAACAGCAACATTCAAGTACCAAACACAAAATTTTCAAGACATGATGCTCAGAAAGGCATCAAGTGCACACACACTCACAGAACATAATTAAAAGAAATAATGATCTTCCTTTTTTTTTTCCAAATTAACTGTTTACACTATGTTGGAACAAGTGAGTTGCAACGTTCTACTTCTGTCCAACAGAACTGACAGCATACTCACACTTTAGCTTTCCTATTACTTTTTATTGCATGGTTATGACTACCAAATTTAATTTACAGAAAACTAGATTTCCTGTGTCAAAATGCTTTCCTTTGCTAAGCATTTTGGTGGGAGAGAACTGGTAGCTGATAAAGTAAGTTCAAAACCCTCTAACAACTCAGCTATGACCTAGTTACTAATACGTATTAACTTCTTTGTCATCTCAGGCACAAAAGAAGGATCACACATTCTTGTCCATGGGAACAAGCTATTTTTTACCTCTCTTTTACAACAAACTATCAGGATGCACAAAACAGTTACAGCTCAGCGGATGCACAGTAACCATTTCAGTCAGAGCAACTAGGTCTCCACCATCTCTTCAGAAACAGGGAAGCAGGTTTTGCTAAGGTCAGAGAATATTCCTCTGTGCATTTTGGTAAAGCCTTGCATCTCAAAAGCAGAAATAGAAAATTACCAAGCTGTAAATTAAAGGTGAAAGAAAATTAACCACCACTTATGTGGCATAGATTTACTTTGTGCCTTTCACTTTGGACTTTTTAGTTTCTTCTTCTGGCTTGTCCTTCTTCAGCTTTCTATTTGGTCTTGGAACAATGTCATCAAACGGATTAAACAAAACCTGTTAAAAAAGTCATATTTTAGACACATCTTTAATAAGTATTTTGTTATAACTAAATGATTCAATATTTTAAAAAATTATATAAAAAGACATGCCCAGTTTTCACACTAGAGCAAAGTTTTCTAAACACTATGAGCAAAATAATTTTAAAATTTCAAATTTCAACCAAAACATACTCACCTCACTGCTTCTTATTTTGTGTGGACTGAGAGGTCGCTCTTCCTTGTCAACTTCTACTTCAGCCAGGCGCAACATGTTATATATTGTATCCCCTGTAACCTGTCAAATTTATAAAAAAGGTTTCTAAGTCCTTGTCTATACTTTTTTATTATTCTGCAAAAATGCAAGGCAATTATTATGTAAAGAATTTTGAAAACAGAGATGAGACAGGAGATACTGTAAGCATCTAAGACTTCTAAAAGACAGCAAGTACAATGTACAAAGGTTTGGGTTTTTTTAAGTTTAACAAGCGTAAGTTGAATGAATACAGGCAGATAAACCTGCATTTTTGAGAGCATATGCAAGGGAAGATGTCAAATTCTTACTGTGAGCTGTGAAACAGGAAAATAAAAAACACTGTGAAATAAAAAAGTAGTTGGTTTATTTTCTTTCAATTAACTCATGAGAGTGGTAAATTCATCTTCCGTTTTCCATTTCCCTGATTCTTCTCGGATAATTAGAATTTACAAACAGAATTTTCTAAAATGTCACAGTATTAGATAAACTGATTAATAAGACAGAGCCATAATAATATTAGTAAGATTACTCAAAGGAAGCACAACGTGAAAATATAATTTAGAAGAATAACAACAGCAAAGTAGATAATCATGGGAATAAACAATAGAAACCAGACATGGGAAACAAATAGAATGCAGACAGCTTAGAAAGCAGGGAAATTAATTTCAAATGTACATAGCAGCAAACAACACTAAAATAGCCTTGAAATACAGAGAAAGTTATAGTAGCTTCTGCTAAACTCAAACGGGGACTCTAGTACGTGTAGCAGACCTTTCCAAAGATTGTGTGCTTGTTATTAAGTTCATCTGCACGACCCAATGTAAAGAAAAATTGACTCCCGTTATCATGGGGCCCAGCATTTGCCATGGCAACAAGTCCTCTTCGATTAAATCGCAATCGTGAGTGGAACTCATCCTGGCAAAGACAGAAGAGAAAAGAACACAATTTAAGTATGTAACTATTTTTTTCCACTTCTTTAGCTATGTTTTATTTACATCAATATGCACACACAGAAAATATACTGTTCATTTTCTTTCAAATTCAGACAGTAATAAAAAAAGTATTTTGAAACTTAATGCCACAACTGTATTTAAAAGCTTCTGTTTTCAGCAGAAAAGATTATTTTTAGTCAATGTTTTTTCTTCTTAGTGCCTATAATAATGCAAACAAGTGAACAATCTTCTTTCAAAAGAAACCATAAACACATAACCTACCAAACACCAAAGGAAAAAAACTGGAAACTAGTGTATCAATAATAGAAAGACACATGCTTTAATAAAAACCCTAAGTTCTATCTTGTTAACTTTCTCTTTTTCCAGTCATTGCCTAATAATCGATTGTTATTCATTATTTTTGTTGGAACTTCTTATCCCCCCAATATTAAAAAATCCAAAGCGTTTCTAAAAGTAACTGCACTTCATACATTTCTTGTAAAACTATAATTCTTGTTAACCACTGCATTTAGGGTAAAAATCCTAATTCATGTACAATAACTGGAAGCTCAATAACAGTTTGTAACTGTACAGTATTGCAAAAATCCTAAGAACTTTTTCTGGACCATGAGATGACACAATAGGACTACTTTCAAAGCAAGATGAAAGTGATGTGTAGTATGTTAATACCGTGGTAGTATCACAATTTTAAATACTGGAATATTGAGATACCACTAATTTTAAGCAGTGATCTTACTACAATATTGGTAACATTTGTTTTGTTCTCTGCTGATGTACCAATCCCCTCCACAAACTACATTTATGTTAAATGTATGAGTCTACTCTAGCATCAGGGAGATGGAAGGCCCAGAGAAAGGCTTCAGCCATGAGTTATAGGTGCCTCTGAAATAAAACAACCAGGCAGAACAGAACACAGCTGCTGTATGTGCGTAGCTTCACTTAGGATCTGAGCCTCTTGGTTAAGAGATGAGCCATACTGGTATCAATAATATCAATGAACACAAATACAACATTCAGAGACCTTTGCTAAAGGAGATACAATGTGCATAAACAAGGAACATTTCTGCATCCGAGTTTGTCGCATATCAACACCTACACTTCGCTCTTCCCCCTCCCTATTTTTCCTTCTGAAGTTCATGCTAGCAAGGTTATACCGTTACCATAATATCAGAACAGCTAGATTTACGAACTCTCAATTCAAAAAGACATTTTAAAAAATACTGAAGTAACATGTGAAAGCAATTACTGTACATGTATAACACTGCATTTTTAATATAAGGTTTGTTTTCTCACAACTTAACACAGTAGGAAGAACAACTGATAGAGACTAACCAAAAATTAATGCATAAGACATACAGATACATACCTTGAAGGGAGCTCCATAGATTGAATCTCCACCTGATCCAGTACCAGTGGGATCACCTCCCTGCACTATAAAGCCAGGTACTACTCTGTGAAATATTGTGTTATTGTAATACTCTAAAAAAAAAAAAAAAAAGAAAAAAAAAGAGGATATTAAATACATGTAAGTGGTCTCAAAATCAAATCTTCATACAGATTATGCAGAGGTGTCCGGAGACTGAAGTTCCAGAAAGCAAGTGCTGTAACTGGATCCTGCTATTTCCACTGGGTTCCCTCCTGTTCCTCCTCTTGCTGAGTGTGACTGTATCTCAGCTACAAAGTACTGATGATGACATGAAAAACAGTGGTGTCACATGTCTCCGTTGCAAAAGACACTGCACATCACCAACAAGACGATATTGAATTATTTTCTTTTCAGCTTTTAAGTTTTATCCCTGAAATAGTACCAACATACATCAATTTAAAAGGAGAGCTAAAACCACCATGCTCTGTCCCAGCCACCATCTCACATACATCGTTAGCCATGTCCACACATCAAATGGTTAGCATTTTCACTCACCAACATGGAACACAGGTGTCATCCCTTTCACCACCCACACTGTACCAAAACTGATAATTTTCATAGAATTAAATACATGGTACATTTTCCTCCCTAAGTTATAATCTTTTATCTGTCTATCAGATAAAGGTTATGAGATCATAAGAAAACAAAGGGAATGTAAACTTAACTTTACTTGACGTATCTTTCCAGTTGATTTTTTTTTAAAATAAATAAAAATAAATCTGCATCATGCTGCAAAAAAAAAAAAGCAGGATCTGCAAATGTTGCAGCATAGCTAGATATATTAATGGACAGTTATATGCTAGTACACTCACAAGAGAAATAGTCGAATTTAATATATAAAGCATAGCATCCTACACAGCAGTCAGACAAATTCAGAAAGGAAACAAAGCCCAGTTTCTTTGGCACTGAGTATAACTGAACTCTTGAGACTTACCAAGGGTGAAGAAATCTTGCAATTTACCATTGCAAAAAATCTCAACATCTCCACATTCGGTGTAAGAACATGGAAAAGGCTGGATCTGTGCTAGAGGCCAAATCCCAGACTGCCATTTTTCCTTAACAGAGGAGGGCTAAAAGAAGTCTTAACAACTCTATAAATGCACAAATGGGGTAATAGTAGCAGCTAGAAAGCACATAAAGGCACCAGGTCCTTCACAAATTCTTGCTAGTTTTCCCAATAGGAAGCTTCTTATTTGGGTATTTCAGTGAAGAGCATTACAGAGTTCCCGTCAACAAAAAACAACAGCAAATAAAACATGAGAAGCACTCATGAAAAAAATTAAAAGGTAGTAAAGATGGTGATACAGAAATGAGAATTTTGTAGGATGTCCAATATTGCATCATTGCCATTTCATACATACATTAAAGAAGTAGTTATACTTTGTAGACACGCTGAATATAAACCTTCCCAAGCCTCTGGCATACAACTTTTCAGTAATACTACATCACATGCTACATTTAAGAAATCCATATAAAATTTTTCCTTTTTTTCCCACCAAGTTCCTTGATAACCTTGAAAAACATTGTCTGAGTGTTAATATTTTCTAAATACAAATAAATTCATTAACACAGTAAAGTTAAAATGTAGTTATGACTTCTATTTTACAAAAAAAAGGCACAAAGGCTGCATATGAAATAATTTCAACAATTCCTATCCCATTCAGTCATTACCTTCCATACAAAGCTGGATGAAATTTCGACATGCTTTTGGTGCTTCTTTTGACCATAATTCTATATCTATATCTCCTGCTGTTGTTCTCAGCAAAACCTATAAAAATATGCGTAAATACACTGTTAGTTTTATTGTAACTTAGCCACTGATCAAATAATATCATTGCTGAGTTAAAAAAATACTTCTGAATTCATTATATTAGTAACGGTAGTAGACACACAAATGTGCTCGGTAGTTACTGTTAGTTCTAGATAGTATTGCCAGAACTTAAGATACAGTTTTGAACCGATAAATATAACAAGGCTTCAAGGCACATGGCAGAAACTTAGATACCCTTTATCACTTCCATGATGAAACAAGATGGGAAAAAAACCTGTAATTACGCCATGAGTCTCGAAAGGCTTATACCTCTCTTACAAGTAACACCGCTAAATTCAGTGGGCGATCGGAATAAAATTAAGAACCCAGGGTACAGTCAAGAGTGAGGAAATGAAACGCTTCAAGGGCCGCTCCGTGCTAGGTATCCACACAACACACGTCGCGCTTTGACTCAGGTAATGCCTTCCGGGGCTGTGTCACCTCAAATCAGCTTTAATCAGAGCAGCACCACAGCACGGCAACAACCGCCCCGGGCACACAGCACTCACCCTCCTCGCCTCTCCTCCCCACCCCCCGAAACACACCGCTTTCACAACCGCCCGTCCAAAAGCAACCGCAGGGCTCAGACCCCAACCCCCCACCACCACCACCCCCGAACACCCCCGCACGCCGCAAAGCGCCCCCGGAGCACAGACTTTCCTCATCCGCACCCGCTACGGAGCACACGGCCCCCCCCCCCCCCGCCCGCACACCGCCGCAGCCCCCTCACCCACGCTGCAGTGCAGCTCCCCGCCACCCGGCGGCCCGGCCCGGCCCGGTCTGCTCTGCCCGCCGCAGCCCCTGCCCGCGGCAGGCCTCACCTTGCCGTTGGTGGGAGGCTCCTGGATGAGAGTTGCTCAGGCCGGGAATCCGGCAGCTGACAACCGCCCAGGCCCGACGCTCGGCTACGCTTCGCCGCTAACGCTTCCTACCACCCCGAGCCTCCCGCCATCTTGGGCGCCCCTATGCAGCCCAGCGAGGAGGGGAGTAGGGTGTCCAAGCCAGGAGAAAGGACGAAGGGGTGAGTTCCCGGTCGCAGTTTCCACGGCAGTCACGGAGGAAGCAAATTACTTCACAGAGATCTGGAGGCCTCTCCAGACACCTGCAGTCCCTCCCCGTGGCTCCCGCCCGGTACTGAGGTCCCGCGTCCCCTCTGTGAGTGGCACGGGCCGAGAGTACGCCGGGCAAAGCCTTCCGGCGGGGAGAGGCGCCACTGCAGGGCCGGGCCGGGCCGACGAGGAGGGCGGCGGGAGGTGCCATGGCTCTGCCGGGTAAGGGGCCCAGCCGGGTCTGGGGGGAGAGGGGCAATGCGACTTGGCCCCAGGGCCGGCATGTTGGGAAGGGAAATAAGCGGCGGGTTGGTGGAAATTTACGCGGAGGGTGCCCGACCGCGCGTCGCAGTGGGAAGAAGTGTGAGGCGGGGAGGGCGGCGGGGCGGCGCGTCTCCCTCAGGCCGCAGGGGCCGCCGGTGGGGAAGCCTTGCTCTGGTCTGCACAGCCGGCTGGCTAAACCAGCCGGCGTAGGGCAGCGGGAGGGAGGGAGGAAAAGAGGAAAGGAGGGAGGGGGGAAAAGAGAAAGAGATGGCCGGAGGCGGGGGGGGTGGTGTCAGGCCGGCCGCTGGATGGGCGCAGCCATGCAGTCGCTTCCTTCTAGGCCTACGGGGCTTCTCTCCCAACGTTTTGGATGAGCCACGATCAAGTGCTGCATTCCTATCGTCCGATAGTATAAGCCACCTTTAAAGTTAGATCCAAAGAGTGGTTGTTGTCAGACGTGGTTTTCCTACTCGTCTTTTGTTGTGGATAAACGTTTGTGTCCCACTAGATTATTGTTTTAACAGACCTGTTGAGAGCGATGATGAGACAGGACAGGCAGAAACGCTTGCACTGTTTGCAAGGTATTTAGATCTATGTTAGCCAAACATAGAGCCGGTGCTTTGTAATTTTTTCCTGATCCTGAGACATGAGAAGTGTTTAGTTGGAGAACAGCTGAACAAGCCTGAGCTTTGGTAAGCTTTGTCTCTTAAAGAAATAGAAGACCTTAATAAGCTTGCTCCCATCCTAGAAGGGATTCTTGAGGAAGACAACTCATATTTGCATTCCAAAGCTTTTTTTGCAGCCTTGTGCTCCATTGAATGAGTGAGGTCCTTGGTGGTGGTTGCTGCCATGTTGTTTGATAATTTTCTTGAGGGTTAACACCTGGAAGGAAAAAAGGGAGTGAGAAAAGTAATCTTCTAGTAATTTTTTTGCTTTTAGTCATCTAAAACTTCATCTAGTCTAAAACCCTGCTTCTAATGCTGTTATTTAAGCCAAAAAAAAAAAAAAAAATTCAGTCTCAGGAATTTGATGGGCATATTTGGTGACAATATTCATGTAATCCGCTGGGTGTTTCTATGGGAAATCCTGACAAATGGCACCTGCATGTATTACAGGAGATTTTGTAGCGTGTCCATGACTGTACTGACCTTCCTTGCATGTTATACCAAAGCTTTCTTTACCTACAGGTTAGTTACACAGTAAGGCTGAAGTTTACGGAGTATTTCAGAAAGCTGAGACAAAGTAGGTAGCTTGGGCAATCTTGCTTTCTAGTCACAAGGTGTAGTGAATAAGCAGAGGCTGTTTTGAGTATTTCTTTGACATAACATTGCAAGATACAGGTACACTTTTGTTCCTTGCTTCTTGATGCTTTCTTCCATGTTCCCTATCTCCTTATCTTTCATGGGTTTCCCTCAAAAGATAGTCATAGAACAGGCACCTAAGCACTGTTGAGTTTATAGACATCAAAGGGGATATGTAATACTAAGTTTTTGGGATCTGTACAAAACCATGTGTCATAATGGAATGTATGTATCTTTATTGCATAGCTTTCCAGTACTCTTCAGGGTAGAGACCAGTGAGTTGTCCAAGTTTCCAAGTTAGTTTTTCAACCTGGGGTTTGAAGGTTTCTCTGTTATTTTGAGTAGAATTTCCTAAAGGCAATGCTTGTCTTAGTAAATCAAAGTTTAAATTCATGGAGCCTCTGTACCCCCTTTCTGGTTCTCTAATTTCTGTCATGGATTTCTTGTTACGTTCCTTAATTATTTATTTAAATAAATTACCTGGTTATTCAGAAAACTATATAACTGTTTAAGTCGCTGTTTTTTTCATACTCTCTTCAGTTGGAAGATAGAAGGGCAGCCTTTGATTTTGGAAGTTCAGTTGTGACTTTCATTACAAATAGGCTGAGACAATTAAAAATAAGACTAATGTATTTTTGGGTTGTGGGTCTCTGGGGTTTCTCTTCTTCTGAGACTTGTCCTGCTTTGTCTATTTAACTTAACTGTGGGCTGAGATGGGAAAATCATACACTTCCTCTTCGTAACATTTGCACTGTTCTGGTCCTCCTTCTTGCATCTACAGACTTTTCTGTTGTTACCTTCCCTTTATTCCACATTTGCTTTCTTTTACCCATTAATTCTTTGTATTTGGCACCATGTTGCCTGGATTCAGAATCATTTATCAATTTGTTTAGCTTTTTTTTTCTTTAATTGCTTCTATCTGTCTTGTGTCACTTTTCAGGAGTGATTGTTTATCTCTTCCCCCCCCACCCCCCCAAACTGCCTTTTAAAGACAGTTCTTTTAGTTAAAATATAGATTACTTCAGTGTTTCCACTGAACGTTAATATCCATGCACTGCTAGAATTTATAAGTACACTTGTAGTGTACAGTTATGGATCACTGGAACATCACATAGCTATTACTGTGTTAATACTGTAACTAAACAAATGCATAAGCTTTCAGAGAAGTGGAATAATTATTAAGATTATAATGGAAAGGTCATAATAAATCAAATGAGGATTTGGCAATAAGTTATGTGAAACTAAATGATCCATAGCAGTTTATACTAGCCAAATTTGTTCTGATAGATTACTGCACAGAAAAGTGACCTTAGAAATGCACTGTTTTGCTTTTCTTTAAGTTTTTTAAAATCATTGTAGTGTACTTAATGCTCTGAGGAGTGATCACTCCTGTCCATGCATTGACATTATTCAGCCAGATTTAGAAGAAACTTAAGACTTCTGTTTATCAACACATAATTGATAAAATTTTCTCTTTCAGGTGCAAATAAGGATAACATCAGAGCAGGATGCAAGAAGTGTGGCTACCGTAAGTCTGTAGTAAGCAATATGAAGTTACAGTGGTTTCTTCAATTTATGATTTAGAACTGCCTTTTGAGGAGGGGTAAAAAATAAAAAAGAAGTGTTCTTCCTTGTTGCTCAGACATTTGTCAGCTTAATTTACCATAATTTGTAAAATTTATTTATTTCCTATTTGTTCTCTGGCTCCTCACAGCTATTGCTGCCTTTGAAACACATTGAGTTTCTCATGAAAAAAAAAAAGTATGCTATTGTATTCGTATATACGACATTTGCAGTGCAATTATTTGAGAAATTTTGAATTGAAAGCATGGTCTTATATCTACTGAGATTAGCATTTGTGCTGCTTCTGAGTCTCACTGAAAACTCAGGCAGGCATTTCAGCTCCAGTTAAGTCCAATCTCTTTTAAAAGAAAAAATAATTTAAAATCTGTATGATCTTCTACGCTAAGAAAACATAATTCTTTGTGCATTCTGTGTTTCAAGAAACAGTTCTGTGTTTCAAGAAACAGTTCATTTTGTTACTTACAAATTCTGTTGTTAGCCTTTAGCTCATGCTTTGCATTATGCTGTGATCATGTAAGCATGTCTGGTTACTCTCCTGATGAACAGAGACAGGTCTTACTGAAGATTTTAATTTGTTGATCACTAACTCTTATTTTTAGAACAATTGAGGGGTGGACACTGTTTTGCAGTGAATTGTGTTGGCCTTTTAACAGAGTGATTTAATCTTTTTTGTGAGCGTTATGTGGGATCAAGGGGAAAAAAGTTTCCTTTGTTCTTCCACTGTAGACCTGTCTCCAACAAATTTTGTCAATGAATTGCTTTGTGTATCTGTTCTTCCAAAGGAACGTGGACATAAATATAGATTTAGCGCTTCATTTCTACATACAGTAAGTAGCAGAAGCTTTCTGGAAGAGAAGGAAACTTGTAGTCAAATCACGCAACCTGTATGTATGTTCCTAAAAGCTGTGTGTTCAAGATGTAGGTATTTTGATATGAAAAAGATGAGTTTATTTCAACTGCTACTTGAATTCCTGTGTCTTTAGCTTAGCTTCTCCTAAACCGTATCTTCAATTTGGTTTATTTCTCTTTGTTATTCCAGTAGGTGTATTCAGCACAAGGTTTCTAACTCTCGTCCTGAGTATTGAAATGTAACTTACGAACCTAAAAATACTAGTCGGGTAGTAGCTTAGTCAATATTATATACTGGTTGTTAAAGATTATGTCTCATAAGTGAACAGGATACTTATATTTAACTAGAGGAAGACAAAAAGAGCAATATAACACACTTGCTATAGTTTTTTAAATATTTCACTTCATGCTTTAGGTAATTTTTTCAGGAAGGATCTGAGACCATTGAAAAAATGGAAAGTAAAGGTTGGACAAAATCTTTAAATTAATTGAAATAAAGAGAGGCCATAATGCACTATTAAATGGAATAACATTGCACAACCTATCAAAATTCTTTGAGGCTTTTTCAAAGTAAGCCTTCTCCCTCCTTGTTCACAGATTGCAGCCTAGCCTTTTTTTATTTCTCAAAACAATAATACTGAAATGGATGTTCTTTAGCTTCTGATATTCCGTGGTAAATTGTAATTTTTCTTCCTGAATATTTGTTTTGTTCAGCTGGTCATCTGACATTTGAATGTCGAAACTTCCTCCGAGTAGATCCTCAAAGAGATATTGTTTTAGATGTTAGCAGCACTAGCAGTGAAGACAGTGAAGAAGAAGAACTGCAGAGATTGCAAGCCATGCGTGAAAGAAAGAGTAAGATTTTTTTTTGGGTTTTTTTTCTCGTAAAGAGTATATTGCATAATGGTCTTATGAAGTACTGGAACTCTCATTTTGTCCTTTTTGATAACTACTATCAGTTCTTTCAGCCTGTACTTTAAAAGTAGGTCTTTTACTTCATGTGTTCATACTTTAGAGATTTGATGCACCTGCACCCTGTCATAGGAAATTAACAATGTACCCATTTGGAACATCTCAGAAAGGGCTCCTAAATACAAAAGATTAAAAGATTGTTACTAAGAAGCTGCTTAGGAAAGAATGACATGGGTGTTCTGAGTTAATCTTTTGATTATGGCATGTAGTTTAAACATCTGAAAGTTGATAGTAACTCTTAAAACGAATGACATGTATGACAGCTTAATTTCTCTCTGGTCTCTAAGTAATGTTTTGACTGAAACAGCTAGTGAATTGAATTTCAACATTCGTATTTGGAGAAGTACTGTTCTCTGTTTGGAAGGTTTGAGCATCAACTGTTAGTCAGAGAGAGAATAGATGGGTTATATAGCAGATACTTGAGTTCTTCATTTGAATTTGGACTCCAGTGAGGCTGTTCCCCCAAGTAAGAAGGGGAGGTTGTTCTACCATAGCATGTTTAAATGAATGAATGTTTGTCCTCTCTGCCTCTTTGTAGTGGTTTAACCCATCAGGCAGCTAAACACCACACAGCCGTTTGCTCACTCCCCCTACTCCCCTGTGCAAAGGGGGAGAGAATTTGGAAAAAAAGGTGAAATTTGTGGGTTGAGTTAAATACAGTTTAATAGGACAGAGAAGGAAGTGAAAATAATTATAAAAATAATAATGATAAAATAATATACAAAACAAGTGATGCACAATGCAGCTGTTCAGCTGCCAGTGACCCATGCCTAGCCAATACCTGAGCAGTGGTCCCTGCCCCCCAGCCAAGACATCAGTGTGTTATCAACATTCTTCTCATACTAAATCCAAAACACAGCACTACACCAGCTACTAGGAAGAAAATTAACTCTGTCCCAGCCAAAACCAGGACACCCTTGCAACATGTTTTGTTCTGTTGCTCTTAAATTCCAGTCACATTCTCACATTCAGTTCCTACTAAAGATGCTATTTAGGAAGGAGAAGGGATAGATAGAACCCTGTAATTTGCTGGAACACTTCAAAAGAACTGGATAGTCTGCTTGCCAGGAGCACTGAATTGGTACTGCAACAGTCCTTTCTTGAAACAAGCCTCTGGAAAAACTTGTTCCCACTTATTATGTACTTTTGAACGTAAGGGGATTTTTTGGCCCTAAACTGATTGAAGATGGGTATCTGCAGGGAAAACAGCTGTTTGCTTGATCTTGTAATATCTCTGTTTATTATATGTTCTTTCTCAAACTGTGGCTGCTGTGTGTACTGTAAGGAGATACATATGTTAACTGTCAGTAATCTGGGCAGGATTTTGCCATTTTGAAGTGGCCTCATCTTCTCAAGATTTTTGCACTGTTTGCACTTAGATTTTTGCACCATTTTCTTAAAAAAAATCGAGTGCTTGTTAACACGTTCATGTTCACGGGTTTTAATTGCTCCAAAAGTAATTTGATTTTTATAACTCATTGAATTCTTTCAAGTTTTGCTCCAGATACATATATATTTGCTACATATAGATAGGTAATTCCTATTTGTGGTAGCAAATGAATAACTGCACTAGCATGCAGACATTTTGGAAAGTTACCTGTATGAATAGAAGTAAGATGAAATGCTCAAAATTAGCTATCTGTTTTAAGGATAAATTGTAAAGCCGGTATTTTCGTGTTAGCTGTGTATTTATGTAATAGATTTGCATTTCAGAGAATTCTACTTTTTGACCTAGTAGAGAAAAGTCTAAGGTCAGAAATTTCATCCAGTGTGATAAAAATATTGCTTGTAAGTGAAATGTGAAGATACTATATAATACTGTAGTGTTAGGGCAGGAAACAAACATGACCAGATGAGGGGTGACTCTTCTGCCAATGTTTGTAGACAGTATATGGACAGTGAACTCAAATTTATCTTAGTTATGGCATAGCTATTAGTAAAGTGTGAAACGAGGATGAGTGAAAGTAGTTCAGGTTGGGGAATTTTTTTTTTTTTTTTTTTTTTTATGTTCTAGTTAAATGATCTGTTTTCAGATTTGGCCAAGTCTTTTAAAATACAGAAGAACAGATAGGAAAACTTGTACGAAACATGTAGGAAAAGTCACAACTTTTTGCTACTTTTTATGGGCCTTCCTTCATTCTTAGAGCAAAGGCATTAGACTGAAGTCATTAGAGTGTAAGTTGTACAAAAAGTTCTGTTACTCTCCAAAATATTTTTGCAATTGCCATACCAGACTTGAATTTGGAGGAAAGAGAAGAAAAACTTCTAGTAAGAATTTCATAGTAACTTTACGTTTCTATTGAAGCCACTCTTTTAATGCTGATCTTAATTCAGATAAGTGTTTTGTAAACTGTAACTTTTTATCCATAGATTTAAATGAGGAGGAAGAAAAAAAGAAACAAAAACGAAAAAGCAAAGAAAAAACAAAATTAAAGAGATCAAGGAAAAGGTAACTATCGCACACCTATTTTAATTTCAAAACAGAACTTTAAAAACATTTCTGATGTTTGGGTTGTTTCTCAGAAAACATTACTTCTTTTGATGCAACTTTATTTACAAGTACATCTCTGGTTTGAAAAGCTTCCTGTTTTCCAGTGAGAACTTGTTTGTTTTTTGAGTAATGGTAAAGCCAGAGGCTTTCTGCTGTGGAGTTAGGACCATGGGAGTCTAGAAAGCTATAGCAAGCTGGAGGACTGCATGTCTGAGAAAGCAATGCTCCCTCTGACTACCCAATACTGGGCAAGATGTGATGGGAAAAGAACAAGGAGTCAGGAGGACTGTGGGGTTGGTCCCCAACTTAGCTCACATGGAGAAACCTCCCTGCAGTTCAGACACCCTTAGGTTCCCTGCGTGCACACATGCATATGTAGACACACAAACATGCTCTGCGTAACATCAACTATCAAAAGGAAAACTTCTGTCATTTTCCTTAGCATGTGTTAAGTTTTAATGTTCCTGTTATTGAGGAAGCCTAAAAAAAGCATTGCCCCAGTTTCAAAGGAAAATGTCAAAATACCCAAATTTATTGTGAATCTGATTTTTGGCCTGCTGACTGATTTTTTTTAGATGAGACTATAGTCTGGTTAGTCGCTAGGACTGCTGATATGCCAGGAACTGCACTGAGATCTAGGAAATGTATAATGTATTTGGAGGACACAGTAAGATGGTTTTCAGAAATAAAGAAACAGGATTTAACACTGGTTGCATTGGCATTTTTCCCCTTCCTTATTTACATAGTGTAGCTCTAACTTACACTTATGAAGACAGTAGAAAAGGGTCAGTTTGCTGGCTGTAGTCTTTATGTGCAAAGAATTAATAGTTAATCATGTGAACAGTAGCACAAAACTGCCCTCTTGAGTATAATAATAATAATTTTTATTTTATTGTAATCTTAATTCTTGTATGTTTGTAGTCACTCATCCCTGCTGGTTAGAGACCAATATTGCCAGCTGCCAGAGCATCCAAATTTGTCATACCTGTTTCTCTTAGATTTTTGCATGAAATAAATATATTTAAGATTTGTCTGAAGGCATTACTGTAACATTGTTACTGATCATATGATATTTTAAAAGCTGGAAGCTCTGTCTTACTGTCATACTTTCAGTTTTCTGTTGGTCTGTACTCTTAGTCTTTTTCTTACTGAAGGTTGAAAAACACAGAACTTGCCTATTCCATTGTTAATTAATCTGTATTATAAACATACTGCTTTTCTGGCACAATAATCGAATTAGAAAAGTCGTCGTTCAGGTGAACATGCAGACTGAGATATCCTAAGCTTTCCAGTGGATGCTACTGTATGAATTCTACACCAAATTAGCTTTGTGACATTATAAAAATACTGAAATTAAAAACCCCACATTATTCTGAGGGCATTTTCCTTCTTTAATTGCATATCAGTTTCTTTATATTTTTTTTTTACTAGGTCTTCCTCATCAAGTGCAGCTGAAGAGGATGGGCCAAAGTCAAAAAAACAAAAATCTCACAAAAAAGAAAGGGAAAAGGAAAAGAAGAATAAATCTAAGAAAGGAAAACATCATAAAAAGGAGAAAAAGAAGAGGCGAAAGGAAAAAAGTTCATCTTCTGATAGTTCAGACAGTTCTAGTAGTGACTGAGGTCCTGGCCTATTTTTGCGTTTACTTCTGCAGAGATGATGATTTTCCTTTCAAATCACATTTATTTATGCTTTGCAATGCTGTTGTTTTAAAATGAGATATATATTTTTAAGAAATCTATTTGCAAATATCTGTGCTTCAAATTATTAAATGGACCATTTGGGGGAAAAAAATCTACTCTTCTATTTCAAGTTATTAGTACTAAACCATGTAAGTTTAACTAGTTCTTCACTCTTATTCTCAGGTCAGTTGTGATTAGTTGTGTTTGGAATTCTTTACGCTAAGATATGGTAAATTTTGTTTTGCACGTCTTTGTGTAGAAAGATGTGGACTTAAATATGCTTAATGTCAGAATGGTTAAATCAAAATTGGAAATTCAAGTGAGATTTTTTCTATTATGTTATCCTTTAAATAAATTTGTTTTGCATAACATTTTCTGCTTACATACATTAATCAGTAAGTGCAAATATGAAATAGTGTTCGGGTCCAAAGAAGGAAAAGAATGGGCAATGAGAAGCTAAAAGAGATTGCTCCTTCAAAATTATCTTCTAAAATTGATCTTGTCGTAGACTGTGAAACACAATTACACATTCTTTTGGCAGAATCACTGTAAGCAAGCTGAAAACAAACGAAAGGCATTAATTTTTCTGGCTAGGTTTTGTTCCTTTACAGTTATGGCTGTTTCATCTTTGACATAGGTATAAAGTGCCACTTCCTAACACTAGATGACTGTCCAGCAAGATTGTTTACAAAGTTCTGAGAACTGTCTTAATACAGTACATGGGGATTAATGCCTACATGAACTGAAACATGAAATTTAAAGACAGACAATTGACAAGAATCATGAAGCCTCCATTAATTCTAATAAAACTCCCACTGAAACATTAAAAAATGATCAAACAAACCAACCTCTTGTGGAATGTAAGCTATCAATCATGTTGAAGTTGGTAACAAAATTTACCACTTGCTATCGGGAGCAATGTTAAACATGTCAAAATTTGTGACTGGTTTCTGAAATACCCAGTTCCTATCTGGTACTGTAGTAGGGTACAGGTTCAAGACAGGCTGATACTTTTGAGTTGAGCAGGTTTTAGGTGTATAATCCTACCCCAGAAATGCCTAAACTTCCAAGTGCCTAGGTTTACAGCTTCTTGAAAATGCACTTCATGCCTGTGGTTTTGGTGGTTTTTTACTTAGACACAGAACTGCTTCCACCTGAGCAGCCTGGCATACAGCTGCACTGTAACTCTCATGGGAGTCAAAATGTGAGGAAGAGCAACACCTAAGCTTAACAATAATATCTATTGCCTATGTTTTCTACAGTGAGTTAAAGCATTGAGTCAGTACAAAATGTTTTATGGTATTTTAATGGTTACTGCATTTGGCCTAAAAGTGAGATACCTAATTCTGTCTTTCAGACTTTTATGTCTCAGACCAGTACCCTTGTTATTGGGCAATTAGTGCTGTAGATGCTGTGCTAGGGAACATTAAAGATCAAAATACTCATGGAAGCCCCAGACCAAAGAGAAATAATCTGTAATCTTCTATGTAGGTCTCTCAGTAGAGGATGGCAAGAGTCTATGCATCTGCCATTTTTCATACTGGCTTTGGTCCAATCTATTTTTTCATGTCTTAGATAATGATTTCTGGGATGGGCTTGGATAGTATAACTGAAGAGAGGCTGGACTCCTTAATCAGCTGTTACCTGTGCATAGTATGAGGAACATTTCTTTCATAAGTACTAATTTAACAGATTCTGCCACCCTGCTAGCTCTAGTCTCCTTAGTGTTGCTGCGTCTGTTAGAGCTTATTTTTCACTGGGTTAATTCTCTGAGCCAGTCATTCTGTAGAGAGCAACAGGGGAGTTGTGGGCTACTTAAGGCAGTACTGTTGCCAAAGGAAATATTTAATCAAGCCACAGCATAAGACACAACTCATTGTGATTTTTTTTCCCCTAAAACATTCCTTACTTAATGAGACTGGAAGGGTTATTGGAGTGAGTTAGGTGAATTCAGAACTCGTATGCAATTCTCCTGTGATCTTCCCATGATCTCCTGATGATCCTATGATGCCAGCTCTGGGGAATGGGAGTTTGTAACTTACTTGTTTCTTGATTTTTGAAAGCTTCATCTGAAGACAAAGAACTGAAAGGAAATTTTACTGAGCTTTGTATACCAGAATGGCTGAAGAGTTTATTAAAGAACCCTTATTAGAGTTAGTATATCTCTGTGCATAAGTATAAATTATCCATCAAACCATAGTTAATGACAAGATGGAGAATAGATAGAGGCTTAAAGTTCAGAAAAGCAACTGGTATATATTTTAGTAGTGTTCCTTATACTTTTGTGTGGTTTCAAATAGCCTTTTTAGATTCTAGTTCTAATCGTTGAAATCAAGTATTACCTATCTAAATGATAGTGCAATTACCTTCCATGTAGCATTACAGAAGCTATTTATGGTAGTTACTGTGGTATTTTGTACAAGAGTCTAAGGCATGAATTTCAGTGTTCGTGTTTTGCCACTTCTTACTAGCATATATAATTTTCATGTTGGAAAAATGATTTTCTAATTTGAACAATTTAAATATCTCTATTGTCTCAATTCATACATTTATGTAAGAGAGAGAATATCATATGTCAGCTTGTTTTTCAGAAAATATTCCATTTTTATTTACAAAGATGTACATTGAAGTCAATAGTTTTTGCCACAGAAGTGCTCAAGTTTTCAGGGATATGAACTGATATATCTGCTACAATAAACAGTTCTCTGCCAAGTTAATATTTGCTAATCTTTAGAAGTTATATAAAAATGAATATTACTGGTTTTCTTATTTGATTTAGCCATAATTTTAGTGAGTCTGATGTATTGTAACAGATGTTACTGTTTCACATGAGTCTCAGCTTGAACCAAAATGCCTACTCGGGTTCCAGAAAAAGAAGTGATGTTCAGCAGGTTTAGGTATTAAAACAAGACTTCTAGTATTAAAACTCAGCTATTTCTTCACCGCTATCAGTTGTTACGAGCTTCAGTTTTCATGAATCACACTTTCAAGGGCAATGCCTGATGTAACTGCTGCTGTTGTACAGGCCCAAGATATTGATTGTATGCCTGCTACTCAACAAGCACCAAAGATCTTACAATATGAAAGTGATGCCAGTACAAACAAGGACAGTCATTCCCTGTTAACTTACCTCAGTTACAGAATGAAATACCTTTTTTCAGAAAGAGAAAAATAATGCATGTGAGTAGCATATGGTGTGGGATGAAGAAAAGAAATGAAGGCAGGGGCATGCCAAATAGATACAGAATAATGAAGAGTCAGCAACCCCCATATAATTTACAATAAGCTCTAAAATGCAAATCAACCTCTATCAATAGGCATCAGGAGACAAAAGCAGATACCTGGTGTTTCCTTCAGTCTTTTTTTCCCAGATAGCAGAAGAAAAATGTACACATCTGCAATCCACCTACCAGCTGCTATAAAATGCACTAAAGGCTGGAATCACTGAATGAAAGGGGAATTAAGCTATTGGTTTACAAATACCTAAAGGAAATACACATTCATGGCACAAAAATTGCAGCTTCAACATTCTCTGCAGCACGTGGGACACCATGGAAAACCCTTTATTCTTTTGCATGATGTAGAGTATATGGAGGGTTTTTATGTACCTAGAGTAATGGAAAGTTATTTTCAGCACAATCAGGTAAGTTTATGTAATACATTTTAACTTAATTTGAATAAATATCAGATTGGCAAGGCAGTTGAACTGCAATGCAATAATATTTTTCTCCTAGACTTCGCTAAAGTTACACTTCCATGCTTAGTAGTTTTCATGATATTTGGAGTAATTTTTTCAATACAAACACACTTGCTATCCTCATGATCTTTTAAACTTCTGAAGTATTTTAGTTGGTACTAGCATCAGTCTGCAGCGTGAGAAAAGTGATGTGTACATCACTGTTTAGCAATTTAGTATTAGTTTTATGTTTTACCATCAACATTTGTATGACTATTACACCATCGCTCATTAAGTTTACATTTTTTTGTATTATGGCAGTCAGTAATGTCAGCTTGTGTTGTTTCCAGGAGTTTTTCCTCAGTATTTTCGCAGGTTAGTCTGGTACTTATTTTGTTGCATTCTGAGCTTTCTTCAATGGTTTACATTGGTTCTTGTGAGTCTGCAAGGGAGCATAAATGAGGGACGAATGAAAGTGTTAGACATAGGTACCCAAGAGGTAGAACTAAAACAAAAATAGATTCCGAGTGATAAAGTATTGTTACACAGCTCTACAACTGAAGGGTTTTGTCTTCTTTTTTCTTCCAGCAACAAATCATAGTGAAGAATCATAGCGAGGAATTGCAACAAGGTAATCATAGCTAGGAAAAACTGCAGTGTCTAACACTGAACTTGGAACAGACCAAGTAACCTTACAGGTTTGATCTTTAAGGAGATCAAAGAGCTGAGATAATCAATGCATATTGAAATCTGTATTTACTCAGTGCTTTTGTAGTTGGCAACAACAAAGCAACCTGTAGCTGCAGGTCACTCCGAGGAGTATCATGAGTAATGGATCTGACACAGTGCTTGTCTGTTTCATGCAATCATCAGTTCCAGGAACTTCTGGGCTGTCTTCAGCAGTTCATCTTCTGCAGTTCCTCACATCTTCTCTCCCCCATCAAAAAAGGACACAACCTGTATTTTTGCAGAACAGAATATCAAATATCACAAACTTTTTAACTCAACTCATTATTCAGCAGTGCCCCGCAGCCTCCACAGTAGAGCCAGCAGTGAAGCTCTTAGAAAGTAGTTCTGACATTGCCGTGTCTTGGGGACTCACCTATCTTAACTTGTCAAAATTACCATACAGCAAAGACTCTCTTAGGCAAAGCACACGCTTGGTGCCTCTTCCCACAATTCCTCTACGTCAAGGCAGTAGCACCCAAGAAGGCCATTAATGGAGATTCTAAGCTGCAAATCACAGTAAGTAAGAACAAGGATGGATAGAAAAACATGCCAAAAATGCTTCCATAATAAAAATGGAGAACACTGAAACTGTTCACAAGAAATGCTAGTTATAACACTCATGAAGGTGAATTTAGGGGATAAAGTAGAATATGAAATGAGTTGGTGGTAGCAGAAAATAAGCAATTGCAGAAGAGGTACATGAATGAAGAAACCAAAGGGATTAGACAAATGCAAGTGCAAGGATGTAAAAGATACAAGCAGTATAAACCAATGATTATCCAGTACAGGAAAATCCTTTCCTGTCAAGAATATGATATATTTTTATGTTAAAAGAATTGAGAAATTATTTGAGAAAGAAGAGCTCAAAATTAATGGTTAGATCCAAATAAATTAATTTTTAAAATTCTACATTAACAAACATTAATTCTGAAATATCACCCCCTCCAAAAAAAAAGGTAGTCAGCAATACAACAACAACTCCCCCAAACTTACAAAAGACGAGTGCAGTAAGGCAAAGTTTGCCTTTTCTATATACATAAGAAATGTAGGTATATGGGACTCCATGGTAGATGAAATTGGCTGCGCAGGCTTCAGTTTTCCACATTATGCTTAGAAAGGAATGGGTTAAACTCTTGACTTGGGGTTATGCAAGGAGTCTGGGGATATTTATGCTTTTAAAGCCCTGTTTTTTACAAACCTTCAAGAATTAAATGAGGTAACCATTACAGGCAAAATAATTATTTTTGAACTAACAAGAAGCCTCCAATACTGGATACGAATAATGTACTGTCTCTAATAGGCTTCAGGTAATATGTAACAAAACCTTTTAAAACAAATTTAAGAAACTCAGATGCTGGTGGGTGTTTCACAGACCTCAGAATTAGCTGGACATTTATCTTAAAAACTTTCTTAATATGACACTTGACTCAAGAATTTTATTTCTGTGTTTAGACAACCAGTACATGATGGTTTGCTATAGAAAGGCTAACTTGTCTCAGAATTACTACAGGATGCTTAAGTTTCCCTTTGAGGTTCTTCCTCAGCTCAGATCAGCTTTCTACTGAGGTACTGAAATTTAAGAAGTTCCTGTGGTATTAAGCCCAACTTCAGAATAAAAGAGGTAGGGAAGAAGAGGGTGACAGAGCACTGGAACAAGCTGCCCAGGGGGGCTGTGGAGTCTCCTTCTCTGGAGATATTCAAGGCCCGCCTGGATAATGTCCTGTGCAACCTGCTCTAAGTGAAGCTGCTTTAGCAGGAGGGTTGGACTAGATGATCTCCCGAGGTCCCTTCCAACCCCTGCCATTCTGTGATTCTGTATGAGGAGACTGAAGTTTTCTTTCTAAGAGACTAGTTTGCTTATGCCAGGGACTAGAATGCAAGGTACTGGAAGAAGGATGAAAGATTGGGGTCTAACAAAAAAAGTCTTTTTGCAGATTTGTACCAATGAGAACCTGAATATTTCTTTCAAAGGAGAAAATGCAGACTCTTAATCCTTTGAAAGATACCAATTTTTTAGTATATAACCTTGATTTCCTTAAGGAAATCTCTTCTGTTACATTTAAATTCTACAAATTTGCTTTGCCAAACCTTTTCAAATCTCTGAAGTGTTCTGAATCTTAAATACTGCTCTCTTTCTAGAACATCTGCCAAGTCTGTTCCATGTGCAATTGCTGTTTCTGCCGTTACTGCATCTTCTCCTGACTAAAAGAGATTAGTGGTTTGAATCTGGAAAAAGGCAGCCAAAAGAGTGTTGCTCATGGGATCAGCAGCTTTCTCTCCCTTTCCCTGCCCTAGCTTCAGAAGCTTTATTACTTTTCTTCTAAGTTGCAGCACAGAAAAGATTAAGAAGGCTCTCTTCAATGCTGACAGTATAAATTATTTCTTTAAATTTTCCCAGATATCTAAAAGATAATTTTCCAAGATAATGCAGAGAGCACAGGAGCTAAGTAAATTAAAAGAAGAAAAAACAGAGAATAATAAATGTTTATCTTCCATTATGAAATGAGTATATGTGTAGATTACTTTTTATTTGATGGCTAAAATTGAATAAGTTATTCCTAATATGAGTGAAAAAATCACACACTTCATATTATTAAATTAAAGGATGTTTTTGCTCTTTTCTGGATGCTTTAAACAGATCTTTTGTATTCCTAAATAAAGCCTTCATTTACTAAGTTATTTCCCTCATAACTTTGATAAGTGCATTGTATTAAGTCTTGTTTCAGTACACTGTCAGTGAAGGAACTCAAACCCAGAAGAAAATTAGTATTTACTCAGTCTTTGAGGAGAAAGGCATTTTCAGTCTAAAGATATTGCTGTAGGAATGTTTACAGGAAAGCAGAAAAACTTTTCAAACTAGAAACTAGAAAGATGTTTCAATTAGCAAAATGCAAGTCAATAAGGGTATAGTCCTCCCTAAATATTAGGGGATAGGATGTAAGTAACAGCAAAGAAAGAACTTAAAAGATAATATAAGCATGCAGACAAATTGCTATTAGTTGTCCAGGAATAGATTTAGGCTGGAAATTGGCAGAAACTTTCTATGCATCAAAGAACTGCAGTCCCAGAAGAGCAAGAAATACAACTTCTGAAAGAGGGAGCTTGGTACATATAAGGGCTCAAGTGAAGATGTGATTGCATGAGACAGCAACTGACTGGACAAACAGAACCAGGTGCTCTTTTGGAGTCCAGAATTCCTGTTACTACTGGCACTTAAATACCTTTTAAAAGAATGGAAGGGATATAAATATCACACCAAGAAAATCTGCAGATAATAGGAAATAAGATGCGGTCTCAAACACTAGTGAGGAGGAGACCAACAGTTCAAAGCTAGATGAGCTCAGACAGGAAAATGAAAATGAGACTGGCAACACGAGCCTAGATCTGCACAGCAGATCTGCTGGGAGCAGGTTAAATTGAAAAAAAAATTAGAGGTGCAACCACCTACTAAGGTGTAAAGGTATACCTTTTCCTTGAGATATGACTGAGGCAGTAATTGGGTTTTTAAAAATACTACAAAGAAATAGAATCTCAGGAAAAAGATTTCTGGATTTAATGTAAATGATTCAGCAGTGGAACAGTTTGAAGTCAGTGTTTTGCCCTACCGTGATCCCTAGAAAATGTCTCCTGTCCACCTGCATTTAGCCTGGCTCAGCTCTTTTTGAAGCAGAAAAGGAAGGTTCTGCTGGTAAAGGAGAGGTTTTGCTGCCTGTGCCTTCAACGTCCTGAAACTTAAACAGGACCACAAACTTCCCAAAATAATGCTACAAATCTCTTCATTGACTGAAGAAACTTAGGACTGAGCAGGAGCAGAAGTAGGTGTCTCCTTAGCTTCTCTTGCCTCTTGTCCATGAAGCTGGAGAGTAGGTAGTGTACTAGATAATAAGGAGTCTCACCTTTACACTGACATAAGACCAGCAGGCATTTTAAGAAGAGACAGTGCATCACACTGCATTTGTTCCTGAAATGGGATAAAAGCTGGTTTTTGTATTTTTCTTATATTCTGACACAGATTTTCTAAATTGAACATCAAATCAAGATAAAAGTATAATTTAAAACTGTAATTTTAAAGTTCCTTACAATGGCATGGTACACTGGTTTTGGCTAGGATAGAGTTAATTTTCTTCATAGTAGCTCGTATGGTGCTGTGTTTTAGATATGTGACCACAGTAATCTCTTTTTGGGGCCCAACATGGGGATTGAAGGGTTCAAGATAACAAGAGATGCCATTGGACATACAACAAATATCACACCAGGGTGAACAACACCAGGGTTTGTAAATCTAAACACAAAAAGCCCAAATAGCAGTAATAACATAGTGCCGAAGTCCCAAACAGCCGTATGTGAAGAACTTCAGTGAAGAGGACTGTGTTCCAGCACCTCAATGTCTTTCTTGTAGTGAGGGGCCCAAAACTGAACACAGTATTCCAGGTGCAGCCTCACCAGTGCTTTGATCAATGTCAGCTGAAAGATGGATAATCAAGTATCAAATGGCTGAGCTGAGCACTGCTTACAGAGGCAGTCACACTCTGGTAGTTGCTTTTGCAAATTATATCCAATTTAGAGGTGGATAAGAGTTCATGTCAGAGCATAAGACATTTGCCCATTCTCTCATGCCTAGACCAGATCTGAAATAAAATTCGGTGTGTCTTAGGCAAATTTAGGTGCCACAGACCACAATTTTAATTCTGAAAATGATCACTGATCAGACACCTGAGTCTGCAGTCTTAAACCACTTCCCATGTGTCTTATGTTCTGCTTCTGTCCATGCCTATAAGTGGTAGGATTAAGCAACTCAGCTCCCATTTCATGTCACCTTCAGGTTTTGATGCTCAGCTTTTATAGGGCACCTAAGTACTTGTTTCTAGGATTCCAGATTCTACTTTGGGGAGCCAAAGGTCTTGAGCTGGGCATTGCAATACTCAGTGCTGTGAGAAACCCATGTCTTTTTGTCTCTAGTCCCATGAAAGGAAGTCAGGTTAATTACTTTTGAAAAGGAAGAAAATGAAGCTTTCACTGACTCCATTGAGTGCTTTGCTCTCTTTTTCTTAGTTTTCTTAAAGGCCTCAACCCACCTTCCCTTGAAATCAATAGTTTTTTTTCCATTTACTGCAACTAGAGTTTGAGTAGACATACACAGAACAGTCAGTGGTTGCCTATCAGCTGCTCTTGCTCTGTTATTAATAGTAAATCTGTTGAAATCAGTTTGGTGATAAAATTGTTTTATTATTAAACTGTTCTCTCAGCCATTTGAGTGAGTAACCCCAGGCTGCTAACAGAAGAGTCTGCCTAACATTTCCCAACTGCGTCTTCTCCTCTTTGCCATTCCCCACTCTGTAGCTGGGATTCCACCACTCTCCATATTCCAAGAGTTCATTTATAGGCACTTCTGTGTTAGCAAAAAGTTTTTCATTAATTACTAAAACAAATAAATGCTGGGACAGTTAGTGGGTTTTAGTTATAATGTTAAACACTACATACAGTGAAGTTGAGCCCGGGAAGAAGGGAGGGGTGGTGAGAAGGTGGTTTTAGATTTGTTATTATTATTGTTATTTGGCAATAAATTAAATTAATTTCCCTGAGTAGAGCCTGTTTTGCCCATGATGGTCAGATTGTTGACTGATCTTCCTGTCCATATCTCAGCTCATGAGTCTTTTGCCTTATTTTTGTGATGCTATCCAGTTGGGGAGGGGGAGTGACAGAGTGGCTTGGTGGGCACCTGGCTGTCAGCCAGGGTCAACCCACCACAGTGCTCAACAAAGAAGTCCCATTAAACTTGTTATTGTGTTCTGTAATATTTTTCTTATAACTTAATTTTCCTTTTGTTTACTGTATTCCCACTGATTTTCTGTCTTCATGTCCATGTAGTCTCTATGTCTGCTTTAAATTAAAAAAAAAAATAAATAAATTTGGGCTACGTAGTAAACATCTCTTATAGTAGTCCTAGCACTACCACAGTCTAGACAGCTCTTCAAACTCTTGAAAGTCCTTTAATTTATAGTTATATAATTAACTTATATTGAAAAATTAAAGGCTTTACATTGTATCGCATCCCAAGTAAGCCTGCTATGGGATGAATAGTCAGTGGGTTACAGGGACAACCTTCTATGTATAGAATTGTTAAAGCTGGAAAAGACCTCCAAGATCATCAAGTCCAACCATCAACCCAACACCACCATGCCTGACGTGCCACATCTACACGTCTTTTGAACACCTCCAAGGATGGTGAATCCACCACCTTTCTGGGCAGCCTGTTCCAGTGCTTGACCACTCTTTCAGTAAAGAAATTTTTCCAATTAGGATATTCGCTCCAGCACTTCAATGTCCTTCTTGTAGTTAGGGGTCCAAAACTGAACATAGTATTTGAGGCGCAGCCTCACCAGTGCTGAGTACAGGGGAAGGATGGCTTCCCTAGTCCTGCTGGTCACTCTATTTCTGATACAAGCCAGGATGCTGTTGGCCTTCTCGGCCACCTGTGCACACTGCTGTCTCATTCAGCTGGTTGTCAACCAGCACCCCCAGGTCCCTTTCCACAGGCAACTTTCCAGCCACTCACTCCCAAGCCTGTAGTGTTGCACAGGGTTGTTGTGACTGAAGTCCAGGACCTGGCACTTGGCCTTGTTGAACCTCATACAATTAATACATCAATGTATTGTATAAGTTAACATGTGGATCTTACATGTTAACTTTTACACACTGAGTAAGTTAACATGCAGCCTGCAGTATGCATTTACTGTCTATTTCTATATGCTTGTATTTTGCTTCCGCTCTGAAAACTTTTGTCCTGGTTTTGGCTGGGATAGAGTTAATTTTCTTCATAGTAGCTAGCATAGTGCTGTGTTTTGGATTTAGTACCAGAAGAATGTTGATAACACACTGATGTTTTTAGTTGTTGCCAAGTAGTGCTGAGACTACTCAAGGACTTTTTGAGCTTCTCCTGCTCGGCCAGGTGTATAACAAGCTGGGAGGGGGCACAGCCAGGACAGCTGACCCAAACTGACCAAAGAGCTATTCCAGACCATAGAACATCATGCTCAGGGGGGTTAGTTGGTCAGTCGTGGGCAGAGTGATGGCAGCTCGGGCAGTGTGATCGCAGCTCAGGGGGAGTGATCACGGCTCGGGACGGGCTGGGCATCGGTCAGCGGGTGGTGAGCAATTGCATTGTGCATCATTCATTTTGTATATTCTGTATATTCTCTTACCATTATTATTATTACTATTGTTATTCTTCTCTCCTATTAAACTGTCTCTATCTCAGCCCATGGGTCTTACTTTTTTTTTTTTCTTTTCTCCGATTCTCTTCCCCATCCTACTGAGGGGAGGGGGGGAGTGAGCGAGCGGCTGCGTGGTGCTTAGTTGCCAGCCGAGTTAAACCATGACAGTCCTATTTTGGCGCCCAACATGGGGCTTGAAGGGTTGAGATAACGACAGATCTGAACATTTTTTAAAGGAATTTGTGATAAGCATTCATTATATTAGACTAATAGTCACTGGTCGCAATGTTGTTTTATTTGCTCTCAGAGTTGTTGTCCTTGTTCACAGAGTTCTTTTACATATCACCTTACCTGCTGTATGCACTCCCTGTGCTGCTGGTTATCACTTTTTGCAAGTGGATTAAAGTTACTGTTCTGCTGTACTGTGTAATACTGGCTTATGCTGTGATAAAATTATTGATCATCAGATTAAGCTCATATTTTTACTCAGTATTGCTGTCACCTCTGTATTTTGGGAACCATCTATTGGGAATTATAAATAATTGTACATTTTACTTCTTATCCTCGGAGAGCCAGCCTGTGGGGGAGTCACCTTACTCCATCTTCCCCTTCTTCTCTCAGCTAATTACAACAGTTCTTGAGAATGTTGAGTATCCTTGGGATGTGCAAACCAGCATGGTCTTATTGCTAGGTCTCCTGAATATGGTTCAGTTTTTACTCAGGGATAGACTCCTACGTAAATTATATACCATCCAAAGATCGACTCCTGCAACAGGTCCTGTGGCTACTCCAACCTCAGCAACACCCACTGTAGCTACTCCAGCTGTGGACTCAGGCACTGCGGCTACTCCAACCCCTGCGACATGCACTGTAGCTACTCAAACCCCAGCGACAGGCATTGAAGTTGAATCAGGGAATGAACCTGTGCCAGTATCAGTTGCCCCTGTACACAAGAAGAAAGCTTGGAAGCGAAAGTCAGCTCATTTAGAAAGGGAGGATGAAAGACCAGGGCCATCACAAGAGGAGGAGGAAGAAGAAGAACTCATAAATGAGACAGAAACTACACAGTCTCTATCCTTGGGTGAGCTGCAAGATATGCGAAAAGATTTCAGCCGTTGTGTAGGAGAACACCTTGTCACCTGGTTGCTCCAATGCTGGGATAATGGGGCCAGTAGCCTGGAACTGGAGGGTAAGGAAGCCAAGCAGCTGGGATCCCTTTCTAGGGAAGGGGGCATTGACAAAGCGATTGGAAAAGGGACACAAATCCTCAGCCTCTGGAGGCGACTACTGTCAGCCATGAAGGAAAGATATCCCTTCACGGAAGATGTCATACATCGCCCAGGCAAATGGACCACTGTGGAGAAAGGCATCCAGTACCTGAGGGAACTGGATGTCCTGGAAGTGATTTATGGTGACCTGGACAATGACCAGCTGCCCAAAGATCCAGATAGTGTCCAGTGCACACGACCCATGTGGTGGAAGTTGTTACGCAGCGCACCAACATCATATGCCAACACATGGGCAATGCTGAACTGGAAAGACGGAGAGGGATCGACAGTGGATGAAGTGGCTAGCCAGCTCCAGGAATATGAAGAAAGTATCTCTTCTTCCCTCATCTCTGCTGTGGATAAACTGTCCCAAAAGGTTGAACGACTTGAAAAGCGTATGTCCTACTCCCCTCCTGTACAGACCAGTATCTCAGCCATTAGAAGTAAGCGCCCTTCTGCTCAAGGAAAAGAATATCGAGGGTACACACCACAGGGAACTCTGTGGTTTCACTTGCATGACCATGGAGAGGACATGAGGAAATGGGATGGAAAACCTACCTTGACCCTAGAGGCATGAGTACGCGAGTTGAGAAGAAAAACAAACACAAAAGGGGGCTCTTCCAGGAAACTTGTTGCTCCAATTTCCAGGGTCGGGGCAGATAGTCATTTTTTCAGACAGAATAGAAGAACTGATCTTAATTCTGATTGTGATGAAGGAACTTCTGACTCATACATACAAACCATGAGCAACAGTGACCAGGATTAGAGGGGCCCTGCCTCCAGCCAGGTGGAGGAAAGGGACAACCGGGTCTACTGGACTGTATGGATTCGATGGCCTGTCACGTCAGACCCACAGAAGTATAGAGCTCTAGTAGACACCGGTGCACAGTGTACTCTAATGCCATCAAGCCATATAGGGGCAGAATCCATTTGTATTTCTGGAGTGACAGGGGGATCTCAAGAGCTGACTGTATTGGAGGCCAAAGTGAGCCTAACTGGGAATGAGTGGCAAAAGCACCGCATTATGACTGGCCCAGATGCTCTGTGCATCCTTGGCATGGACTACCTCAGGAGAGGGTATTTCAAGGACCCAAAAGGGTACCGGTGGGCTTTTGGTATAGCTGCATTGGAGGCAGAAGAAATTAAGCAGCTGTCTACCTTGCCTGGTCTCTCAAAGGACCCTTCTGTTGTGGGGTTGCTGAGTGTTGAAGAACAAGTGCCGATTGCCACCACAACAGTGCACAGGCAGCAATATCGCACCAACCGAGACTCCCTGATTCCCATTCATAAGCTGATTCGTCAACTGGAGAGCCAAGGAGTGATCAGCAAGACTCGCTCACCCTTTAACAGTCCCATATGGCCAGTGAGAAAGTCTGATGGAGAGTGGAGACTGACAGTAGACTATCGTGGCCTGAATGAAGTTACGCCACCACTCAGTGCTGCCGTGCTGGACATGCTAGAACTTCAATACGAACTGGAGTCAAAGGCAGCCAAGTGGTATGCCACAATTGATATTGCAAATGCTTTCTTTTCAATCCCTTTGGCAGCAGAGTGCAGGCCACAGTTTGCTTTCACTTGGAGGGGCATCCAGTACACCTGGAATCGACTGCCCCAGGCCCTACCATTTGCCATGGACTGATCCAGACAGCACTGGAACAGGGTAAGGCTCCAGAGCACCTGCAATACATTGATGACATCATTGTGTGGGGCAATACAGCAGAAGAAGTTTTTGAGAAAGGGAAGAAAATACTCCAAATCCTTCTGAAGGCTGGTTTTGCCATAAAACAAAGTAAGGTCAAGAGACCTGCACAGGAGATCCAGTTTTTAGGAATCAAATGGCAAGATGGACATCGTCAGATTCCAATGGATGTGATCAACAAAACAACAGCTATGTCTCCACCAACTAGCAAAAAGGAAACACAAGCTTTCTTGGGTGTTGTGGGTTTTTGGAGAATGCATATTCCAAATTACAGCCAGACTGTAAGCCCTCTCTACCAAGTGACCTGGAAGAAGAATGATTTCAAATGGGGCCCTGAACAACGACAAGCCTTTGAACAAATTAAACGGGAGATAGTGCGTGCAGTAGCCCTTGGGCCGATCCAGGCAGGGCAAGATGTAAAGAATGTGCTCTACACCGCAGCTGGAGAGAACAGCCCTACCTGGAGCCTCTGGCAGAAAGCACCAGGGGAGACTCGAGGCCGACCCCTAGGGTTTTGGAGTCGAGGATACAGAGGATCCGAGGCCTGCTATACTCCAACTGAAAAAGAGATACTGGCAGGATATGAAGGGGTTCGAGCTGCTTCGGAAGTGATTGGTACGGAAGCACAGCTCCTGTTGGCACCCTGACTGCCGGTGCTGGGCTGGATGTTCAAAGGGAAGGTCCCCTCTACACATCATGCAACTGATGCTACGTGGAGTAAGTGGGTCACACTGATTACACAACGGGCTCAAATAGGAAACCTCAGTCACCCAGGAATCCTGGAAGTGATCATGGACTGGCCAGAAGGCAAAGATTTTGGAATATCATCAAAAGAGGAGGTGGTGCGTGCTGAAGAGGCCCCATTGTACAATAAATTGCCAGAAAATGAGAAGCAATATGCCCTGTTCACTGATGGGTCCTGTCTTCTTGTGGGGAAGCATCGAAAGTAGAAGGCTGCTGTATGGAGTCCTACAAGACAAGTTGCAGAGACTGCTGAAGGAGAAGGTGAATCAAGTCAGTTTGCAGAGGTGAAAGCCATCCAGCTGGCTTTAGATATTGCTGAAAGAGAAAAATGGCCAATGCTCTATCTCTATACTGACTCATGGATGGTGGCAAATGCCCTGTGGGGGTGGTTGCAGCAATGGAAGCAGAGCAACTGGCAGCACAGAGGCAAACCCATTTGGGCGGCCACATTATGGCAAGATATTGCTGCCCGGGTAGAGAACTTGGTTGTAAAAATACGTCATCTAGATGCTCATGTACCCAAGAGTCGGCCCACTGAAGAACATCAAAACAACCAGCAGGTGGATCAGGCTGCTAAGATTGAAGTGGCTCAGGTGGATCTGGACTGACAACATATTTCTAGCTCAGTGGGCCCATGACACCTCGGGTCATCAAGGAAGAGATGCAACGTACAGATGGGCTCGTGATCAAGGGGTGGACTTAACTATGGATACTATTGCACAGGTTATCCATGAATGTCAAACATGTGCTGCGATCAAACAAGCCAAGCGGTTAAAGCCTCTTTGGTATGGAAGACGATGACTGAAATATAAATATGGAGAGGCTTGGCAGATTGATTATATCACACAAACCCGCCATGGCAAGCACTATGTGTTCACCATGGTAGAAGCGACCACCAGATGGTTGGAAACATATCCTGTGCCCCATGCCACTGCCCGGAACACTATCCTAGGCCTTGAAAAACAAGTCCTATGGCGACATGGCACCCCAGAAAGAATTGAGTCAGACAATGGAACTCATTTCCGAAACAGCCTCATAGACAAATGGGCCAAAGAGCATGGCATTGAGTGGGTCTATCACATCCTCTATCATGCACCAGCCTGTGGGAAAATTGAATGATACAATGGACTGTTAAAGACTACACTGAAAGCAATGGGTGGTGGAACATTCAAACATTGGGATGCACATTTAGCAAAAGCTACCTGGTTAGTCAACACTAGAGGATCTGCCAACTGAGCTGGCCCTGCCCAATCAAACTTCTTACGTACTGTAGAAGGGGATAAACTCCCTGTATTGCATGTAAAAAATATGCTGGGGAAGACAGTCTGGGTTTCTCCTGCCTCAGGTAAAGGGAAACCCATTCATGGGATTGCTTTTGCTCAAGGACCTGGCTCTGCTTGGTGGGTGATGCGGAAGGATGGGGAATTCCGATGTGTACCTCAAAGGGATTTGATTTTGGGTGAAAACAGCCAATGAACTGAATTGTGTAATGTTAATTGCTGTATAATACAGTATGTCATAATTTTTACTATTGCTGGATATCCTATCAATGGTATAGCAGTAAGGATTAAGAAGATTAAGAAGAATGAATTTTGAAGAAACTGAGGAAGTGCAGTGGATGGAACCAGAACTGACTTCAGCATGTAACAACCCAACACCAGACCCCATCTCTCCTGCCCTGAAAGACTGTTACGACAGATGGAGCCCAAAAGCATGGACTAGATGAACCCAATGGACATTTCAGAGGGATGGCCCATAGACTAAGGGAATGATATCTGTGTGTATGTATCAAATAATGGGAAAGTGGTGGTGATTAATTGGAATGTATTGTAAGGGTAGGACCTAAGCATGACGTAAATGGTATAGAATAAGGGGTGGATAATGTCCTGGTTTCGGCTGGGATAGAGTTAATTTTCTTCACAGAAGCTAGCATAGTGCTGTGTTTTGGATTTAGTACCAGAAGACTGTTGATAACACACTGAGGTTTTTAGTTGTTGCCAAGTAGTGCTGAGACTACTCAAGGACTTTTTGAGCTTCTCCTGCCCGGCCAGGTGCATAACAAACTGGGAGTACAGCACAGCTAGGACAGCTGACCCAAACTGTCCAAAGAGCTATTCAAGACCATATAATGTCATTCTTGGGGAGGGTTAGTCGGCCGGTCGGTCATGGGGAGAGAGATCATGGCTCGGGGACTGATCGCAGCTCGGGGACTGATCGTGGCTCAGGACGGGCTGGGCATCGGTCGGTGGGTGGTGAGCAATTGCATTGTGCATAATTCGTTTTGTATATTCTGTATATTTTGTTATCATTCTCAGTATTACTATTATTACTATTTTCTCTTATTAAACTGTCCTTATCTCAGCCCTCAGCTCTAACCTTTTATTTTCTTCCCGATTCTCTCCCCCATCCCACTGAGGGAGGGGGGGGAGTGAGCGAGTGGCTGCGTGGTGCTGAGTTGCCAGCCGGATTAATCCACGACACTCACGTACCTGTGCTACAAATGGGATCTGAGCCACAAGAGCCACCGCGGCTGGGCTCCAGGCCAGGCAGCCGGGCTGGGCTCTGCCCTGGCATCTCCCTCAGCGCAGCGCCTGAGCCCCCCCGCCCCCAGCCCTGGGCAGTGCCGCAGGGATGTCTGCAGCCAGAGCGGTCCTTGGGTGTTTTCTGCAGGTAACTGGTGCCATGCACCAGATCTTCCTGGGGCCCTGGAGCGAGTGCTATGTGCAGTTACTTCTAGAGGAGCTCTTCATGGCATTGGTCTCCCAGATCTTCTTCAGCTTGCAGGGCTCACAGCAGTGCTGCTGTGTCCCTGGCCAGTGCTACAGGGGGGCCACACATCTTCTAGAATGGGCCCAAAGGTGCTCCGTCCCCTGCTCCCTGGTCTCTGACCCGGACCCAGAGCTGGGGCCAGGGCTCTGCGTGTAACCATGCTTTGCTCTGCGTGCAGGAGCGCCATGAGCGCCATGCAAGCTCTGTTCCATTGCCTGGGCGGATCCTCCCTGGTTGAAGACATCAGGAAGCAGGGTGCCTGGGACATGCTCAGGACAATTGACACCTACCACACCGGCATCACTGTGCTGACTAAGTGAGAGCCTCCTCAGTCGTCCCCTTCTCCCCCAGCACTTTTCCCCTGGAGAGCAAGGGCCCCCTCCACGATCCCCTCCCTCGTGGGGCACAAGCAGCCAACGCAAGGCGCAAATGCAGCCTTGCCCCGCGTGGCCTGGCCTGCAGCGTAATGGCTGGGGCTGGCAGCGCAGTCCCAGAGAGGTCTGCCTGCCCAGCTGGGTGACGCCAATGCCGCCTTCCCCTGGCCAGGGTGCTGCAGCGTGAAATACCAAAGTGCGGCTTTGCCGTGGCTGAGCAGGCGGTCATAAGCCTCCTTGAGAAGAGGGCCTACCAGAACATCGGCGCCATGGCTGTCTTCGTCCAGGTGGGCCTGGTGGCAAGCGCCGCCTCTCTGAGGGCGAGCGGGGGGAAGCTGGGCTATGTGCGTGAGGCAGAGGGCAGAGGGGAGGCGGTGAGGGCCCTCTGCGGCCCCTGCTGCCCCCGACCTGGGCTACGGTCAGCCCTGGTGCCTCGCCCCAAGCTGTCCGGGAGCTCTGCTGGCTGTGCCGGGCTCTCACTCTGCTGCCGGGTACGTTTCAGCTCCTGGAATGCATTGAGTCGGAGGATGTCACTGGCTGTGTCCTGTACGTCCTCCAGTGCCACCTGCAGAGCAAGACCTTGGTGCTGCGCAAGATGGCAGTCGCAAGCCTCGTCACGCTGTCTGGGAGACGCGAGGTGGTGAGCAGGGGCAGCTGGAAGATGGGGACAGTGAGTGGAATAAACCCCCCGTAATCCAGGAGGAAGCAGTCTTTGACCTGCTAGGCCACCTGGACATCCACAAGTCTATGGGGCCGGATGGGATCCACCCAAGAGCGCTGAAGGAGCTGGCAGAGGAGCTTGCCAAGCCACTCTCTATCATTTATCAGCAGTCCTGGAGAACAGGGGACTGGAGGTTGGCAAACGTGACGCCTATCTTCAAGAAGGGCCGGAAGGAGGATCCGGGGAACTACAGACCTGTCAGCCTGACCTCAGTACCGGGGAAGATTATGGCGAGGTTCATCTTGAGTGTGCTCACCAGGCACATGGAGGACAATCAGGGGATCAGGCCCAGCCAGCATGGGTTCATGAAAGGCAGGTCTTGCCTAACCAACCTGATTTCCTTCTACGACCAGGTGACCCACCTGGTAGATGAGGGAAAGGCTGTGGATGTTGTCTACCTGGACTTCAGCAAAGCCTTTGAGACAGTCTCCCATAGCATTCTCCTGGAGAAGCTGGCAGTTCATGGCCTAGATGGATGTACTCTTCGCTGGGTTAAAAACTGGCTGGATGGCCGAGCCCAGAGAGTCGTGGTGAATGGAGTTAAATCCAGTTGGTGGCCGGTCACAAGCGGTGTCCCCCAGAGCTCAGTTCTAGAGCCAGTTTTGTTTAATATCTTTATCAATGACCTGGATGAGGGGATTGAATGTGCCCTCAGTAAATTTGCAGACGACACCAAACTGGGTGGTAGTGTTGATCTGCTTGAGGGGAGGAGGGCTCTGCAGAGAGACCTGGACAGGCTGGATCGATGGGCCGAGGCCAACTGTATGATGTTCAACAAGGCCAAGTGCCGGGTCCTGCACTTGGGTCACAACAACCCCATGCAACGCTACAGGCTTGGGGAAGAGTGGCTGGAAAGCTGCCTGGTGGAAAAAGACCTGGGGGTACCGGTTGACAGCCGACGGAATATGAGCCAGCAGTGTGCCCAGGTGGCCAAGAAGGCCAACGGCATCCTGGCCTGTATCAGGAATAGTGTGACCAGCAGGAGTAGGGAAGTGATCGTGCCCCTGTACTTGGTGCTGGTGAGGCCACACCTTGAATACTGTGTTCAGTTTTGAGCCCCTCACTACAAGAAAGATGTTGCCTTGCTGGAACATGTCCAGAGGAGAGCCACAAAGCTGGAGAGGGGTCTGGAGCACAAGGCTTACGAGGAGCGGCTGAGGGAACTGGGGGTGTTCAGTCTGGAGAAGAGGAGGCTGAGGGGAGCCCTTATCGCCCTCTACAACTGCCTGACAGGAGGCTGTAGTGCAGTGGGGGTCGGCCTCTTCTCCCTGGTAACGGACGATAGGACGAGGGGGAATGGTCTGAAGTTGCGCCAGGGCAGGTTTAGGCTGGACATTAGGAAAAACTTCTTCACCGAAAGGGTTGTCAGGCTCTGGAATGGGCTGCCCAGGGAGGTGGTCGAGTCCTCATCCCCGGGGGGATTTAAAAGAAGGATAGATGAGGTGCTTAGGGACAGGGTTTAGTGGTGGGATGGCAGGGTTAGGTTAATGGTTGGACTCGATGATCTTAAAGGTCTTTTCCAACCAAAGTGATTCTATGATTCTACGATTCTATTTTTCTCACAACATTTTCCTTGCTCTTACTCTGCTCATTTCAATTAATCTCTTACAGATCTTGTGGCCCCAATGCTTCCTTTACACCCAAACAGCCTTCACGGCCAGTGCATATCGACAGGAGCGGAAGGAGAGGCTGCAGATGCAGAATGCCTGCAAGGTAAAGCAGTGACAGGGGCTGCACGCGCTCCCTACACACCGCTGGGCAGTGTCACTGGGAAATCGGCTGCCACATTTCCATGGAATCACAAAAACAAGAGGAAATATACTGAATTCCAGCCCGCCAGCAGTCCAGCGCAATAAATGATGCCAAGCACTTCTTGGCTGCAATGCCATTCAATGAAACAAATACTCCATCACCAGGGAATGGGCGTTGGGGTCAGTTCATCACACGTTATCTCTGCCGCCTCTTCTTCCTCGGGAGAGGACTCTTCCCCTGCTCACGCGTGGGGTCCCTCCCACGGCAGACAGTCCTCCGGGAACTTCTCCAATGTGAGTCCTTCCCATGGGCTACAGTTCTTCACGAACTGCTCCAGTGTGGGTCCATAATTTCCACGGGGTGCAGTCCCTCAGGAGCAGACGGCTCCAGCAGGAGTCCCCCCGCGGGGTCACAAGTTCTGCCGGCAAACCTGCTTCGCCGTGGGCTCCTCCCCCACGGGTCCACAAAGTCTTGCCAGGAACCTGATCTGGCACAGGCTTCCCACGGGGTCACAGCCTCCTCCATTCGGACATCCACCCGCTCCGGCATGGGGTCCTCCACGGGCTACAGGTGGATATCTGCTCCACCGTGGACCTCCACGGGCTGCAGGGGCACAGCCTGCCTCACCATGGTCTTCACCACGGGCTGCAGGGGAATCTCTGCTCCGGCGCCTGGAGCACCTCCTGCCCTCCTGCTGCACCAGCCTGGGGGTCTGCAGGGCTGTTCTCGCTCCCATCCTCTCACTTCTCTTCTCTCTCTGGCTACTGACCCGCAGCCGTTTTTTTTTCCTTCTTAAATCCGTTACCCCAGAGGCGCTTCCACTGTCGCCGATTGGCTTGGCCTTGGCCAGCGGCAGACACAGGGAAACCTTGTAGCAGCTTCTCACAGAAGCCACCAAACCCAGTCCAGAGGGGAAGGGTGCAGCCACGGAAAGCCAAAGTCAGGACTCAATAGTCTTGATGACCGTTAAGCAGGTATTCTTTATTGCAGCGCTGGAGGCTCCTCCTAATGTGCGTGCCGCACGGGGTTCGTTGCATAGCTTGTATACGAGTTTTACATACATATGACAATGAGTTCCCAAAATTCTTTTACCTATTCCCCTCCCAGTTGCACATGCTCAATGTTTTGAGTCGGTGGTCTTCCGGGGTCTCTGGTGGTCATTTACTTCATCCACTCCTCTTCTTCACCTTGTCCTTTCGGTGAACTCCGGCTTTTACCCCCCTTCTTCTGCTGTCAGAACAACACAGCCGGTACCAGCCGGCTCCCCATCCTTGAAACATTCCCCTTTACCTCCGGACAAAGTCTTAGACGTTTTGTTCCCCTACGTGCCTTCCCAGGCTGGCAATAAAGATGGGCCATTTGCTACCCACCTCCCCTCTTTCACATTCCCCGCACGCGTCGTTTCTGACCTCTCTAGTTTCTTACCTGCTGGTTCCTAATACATCCTAATACAGCCCCTGGCTCTTCTCTGTTGCTCAGAGCTCCATCTCCTTCCTTTGCTAAACCGAGTTTAAAGCTCTCCTTTATCGTCAGTCTGGCCAGCTTGTTGGCAAAGATCCTCTTGCCCCACTTAGTCAGGTGAATCCCATCAGCTCCCAGCACACCCAGCTTATCAAAGGTAGATCCACTGTCATAGAAGCCAAAACCTGGAGTATGGCATCAGCCACACAGCCGGGTATTCACCTTTTCAGTTCATGTCCTCCTTCCTAACCCCCCCCTCTTGACTGGGAGGACAGAGGAAACACCACCGGTGCTCCAGATCATTTCAACCCTTCTCCGACAGACAGAGTCTTTTTTGTTCTAAAAAGAGAGCCTGGGTCACAATGGGGGGCAGGGCGCCCTGCCCCTCCCGGCCCGGGTGGCAGGTAACAGTGGGGCCCTTTGTGACCACCCTTGTGGCAGCTAGTGATGCCCAGCACTGGGGCGGCAGCACCCGCAGAGTGTCCAGGACTCTTCTGAGGAAAGGACATGAGACGTGCGGCTCGCGCAAGAGTCCCTGTGCACAGGGCACGTGTGTCCCTGCAACCCCTGGCCTACCACACCCCCAGGGCCAGAGCGTTTTGCCAAGGCTCCACCGCCTCCGCCAGGTAAGAAGGCAGGGCTGGGGCTGGGCCAGCGCCATAGGGAACCCAGGGGACCTGGGCCCTGCGGGCAGGCCCTTCCGGAAGGGGCTGGGGACAGGGGAGCCGCCGCCAGGGCCGGCGTGCGTGGGTGGCTGGGGGCTGATGCTGGAAGAGGGCATCCTGCAGGAGATCCCCCCTGGTGCTGCCCAGCTCCTGCACCCCACCACCTCCCTGCTCTGGCCAGGCAGCACAGGCCTGGGGACGCTTGCCGTGGGCTGCCCCTTCCCCACCCTCACCCCTTTCCTCTGTGCTGCAGGGCGGCGAGTGGCTCCCCTAGCAGGAGACATGTGCCCAGAGTGGCAGAGAATGAAGGGGCTGGAGCGGCCACTGAGGACCGTCAGCAATGCCCCGTCATCCAAGTGGAGGAGTGTGAGACGCCCAGCAGCCCCACCATGGGTGGGTATCGACAGGACCCCAGGGGACCACCTCCTGCCTCGGGGCACTGAGCAGGGCAGGGAGAGGCAGCTGGGCTGGCAGGAGGCAGCCATGCTGCAGGGCTCGGACCTTGCCCACCCTGCTGCCGGCCCAGGGCTTGCCATGTGCAGGACAGTGGGCGCAGGGCTGGAGAGAGGGCCCCTCGCTTCCCCTTGCCTACAGCTCTCCCCACTCTTCTTCCTCATCAGGGGCAGAGGCTACCTTTCTTGGCTTCCAGATGGGGGGCGAGGAGAAGGAAGCCCACGACTACTTCGTGGCCTTTGTCAACGACACCCACAGGGTAACGGCAGCCGTTGTCGGCAAGGCTCTGCCTGCAGCTCCCAGCTGGGTGCTGCCATGCCTGCTGCCCGCGCGCGGCCTCTTGGAGGGCTGCTGGCTGTGCAGAGCCGCGCCCCTCCCGGCCCCCTGCACCATCGCCACGGCCCCTCGAGCCCCCGGCTCCTGCCGGCCCTGTCTCTGCCCCCTCACCCTCCCTCTCTGTCTCTCTTCTCCCCGAGTGGCAGGAAGAGGCCTCGAAGGTGAGGTTTCTGGAATCCATCCACACGCTCTGCAGAGCCTGGCTTCACGGCCGCTACCAGCCCAGCTCCAGTTCAGTGTGCTCTCTGGTGGAGAAAATGGAGGTGAGGGGAACCCCCGTGGGGCTGAGGGAGGGGGGCGAAGCTGGCTGAGCACCGGCACAGCTCAGGCACAGGCGGAGGGTGAGACCCCCCTCTGTGGGAACAGCCCCGCCTGCCGTGGGGCCACTGCAGAGTGAGGGGCTGCTCTGGCTGCCAGGGCTGGCCTGGGGGCAGCGGGGCTCTGCCCACCTCGCAGGCTGGTGCCGGCCATTGGCGGCTCCCATCCCGTGCCCCATCCCGGCTGTGCTCTCCCTCTCCAGGCAATACGGCAAAACAAGCTTCCTCAGAGCATGGACGCCGTGATGTGGCAGCAAGCCATACTCGCCATCAATGCAATGAGGTACCTGCCCCAGAGCCAGGCCGGGCAGGACCCCGGTGGCACTGTCGTCGGGCCTCTGCCCTCCCTGGCGCCTGGCGCCCATCGGTGGGCCAGACGGGAGGGCAGAGGGTGCGCCAGGGCTCCCCCGTGCCTCTTGGCTTTTCCTCTGAAGGGACAGGCAGGAGGCACAAGGGGGCTCGGGCTCCACCGGCCGCAACCAGCCCCTGTCCCTGGCTCGGCGGCACGGTGGAGGGAGGAGGTGCCTCCACACACCCGTTCCCCACCTTGTGAGGGTGCCATCCTGGGGACTGCCAGCCCAAATGGCTGCAGCCACCCTCCCAGACCTGGAAGCCACCCAACCAGCACCTTCTTTTCTTGCAGCAAAGAGAGGGAAGGCCTGCTGGACCGCGCACCTCAGCCCCAGCATCTCCAGCATCTTCTATGTTGCTCCAGAGCAGGAGGTGGAAAGCCAATGTGTTTCCCTCGATGCTCAGGTAAGCACGAGTGAGCTTTGGAGAGCCTGTCAGTCCCCGGGCAAGTTAGCCCAGCTGGCTTTGGCTGCTGGAAGGCGGTAGGAGATGGAAGAAGACCAGGGAGACCCTGAGGCCTCTCCCGGGCACCAGAGGGCAGCTGAGGCCCGCCTCAGGTGGAAGGCATCCAGCTTCCTGCAAGGAAGAAGGGCCAGGGCAAGTGGGCCACCTGCTGTATCCCCTTACAGATCCTGAAAACTCTGGACAGCGTGCTGGAGGTGGTGCTGCATGGTGGTGTGCAGGGGTCCAGGATCATGGCAGTGGAGAAGAGCTTGGAGGTCAGGCGTTTGCCAGGAGCGGGGCTCAGGGGTCTCTTCCTTGCTGTACCCAAAAGAGACGTGTGCACGCCCCGAGCCAGCACCGAAGCAGCGGAGGGTGCCCTGCGTGTCCTTCCCAGGGCCCCTGCTCTGGCCGCTGGCACCGCTGAGCCACTGCCCTCGCCACCCACCCCAGTCACGCTCTCCTCCCCAGAGGGCAGCAAGGCGGAGAGCTGCTGGGACGCGTCCCCCGTGCAAGGGGAGCCTAGCCCTGCAGCACTCCTCTTCTGGCCTCCCCACGGGCCGTAGCCCAGCTGCCCTGGTGCAGGCCCCCCTGGAGGTTCCTGGGCTGTTTGGGGAGGCGCGTGTGGCGAGGGGCAGAGGGGGCTGGGGTGGGGCCCAGGAGCCAGCCACCTCCCCGACTGCAGCAGGTCACCGACTGTCGGCCACGGTCCCCGAGGCCTCCCTCCTGTCCGGGAGAGGAACCCCGGTGCACAAACACCGCCAGGCGCTCGGGCAGAGCCACTGCTCCGGGACCCGCCACCGTTTCCCAAGGCAGACCAGCAGCTTTTCCCTCCTCAGGTCCTGGTGCCCTTCACGGCATCCCAGGAAGTGGCTACGCGCCAGAGGGCTGTGGGGAGGATTGTCAGCCTGAGCCAGTACATGATGCCCTCCTGGACGCTGGAGGTAAGGGGCCTGCGGTGCAGGCGACCTTGCGGCACCCCTCACCCCCTCCCGGTGCCCCAGGGCAGCCGCTGGCTCTGGGCATCCTGCGAGGGAAGCGTGGGCACCAGGCAAGGGACTCGGCAGGGCTCAGCCCCGTGCCAGCGTCTCTGCCCCTCTCTCTGCGAGCCGCTCTCTCCCACGCCTTTTCTCTTGGGAGCCAGCTCTGTCCCAGGGCATGGGCGCATTCTGCAGGCCCGGCTCGGGCAGCCCTCTCTCCCTCCCTCCCCTGGGGTGCTGCCCCGCCACTGCAGCGCTGAGGGCCTGCGGGGCTCTCCCCGCTGCCGCTGCCCGCGCCCGGGCCCCTTCCCCAGCCCACTGGCCCCGGGGCTCCTGCCACAGCCCCGCAGGCCCTCCCTTCCCATGCTGTGGAGAGCTGGGCAGGGCAGGGCCAGGCCTCGGGAGAGCCTGACGGAAGGATCCGGCAGGAGGACAGGGCGCACAGCTGCACCCTTCTGTGGAGGCAGGGCGTCCTGCAGGCGCTGGGGAAGGAGGGCTCCGTCAGCTGAACGTGGGCGTGGAGGACCAGCAGAGCCAGGCTCCCCATTATTATTATTATTACTATTGTTATTCTTCTCTCTTATTAAACTGTCTCTATCTGAGCCCACGGGTCTTACTTTTTTTCTTTTCTCCGATTCTCCCATCCCACTGAGGGAGCAGGTGGGAGTGAGCGAGTGGCTGTGTGGTGCTGAGTTGCCAGCCATGTTAAACCACGACAACTTTACACTTTACACTGCACATAGATAACTGACTTTTTAGGCAATTATTTTTTATAAAGTGAAATATCTGTGAAAAGAAGAAAGGTACTACAAGTGAATGGTGGTTATAAAGAATTTGGTTGTGCTCTGAAAAGCTGGAGCTGCACAAAGTTTTAATAAAAAAGAGTTGGTGTAACTTGACATAGTTAGTGGGTACAGATATTTTGTTTATTGTTTCTTACACTGCAAAAGAGTTGTGGTTCCTTTATCCTACAGCATTTTCAACTAAAATGTTCAAAACCTATTAAGGATTTAGAAAGCAAGTACTGCTTTTCTCAATATTTTCCCTAAATTGCTTGCTTCCATGCATTCAGCATTTACAAATGTCAAGTTGTCTTTTTTTGGTAATACTTTGGAAAATAAATAAATAAAAGAATGGTTCTAAATAATCTCTAATAGATTTGTGTATCGTTTTGTTATGGGAACTTTTAAACTTTGATACCACATTGCCCTATTCCATTAAACTAAGGTGTAGTAATATCATTAACATCCATCTTTCTTGGACTGACATGATGTTCTGGGGCTTAAAAAAGGTTTCTTTTATTTCCTTTTGAATTTTAGTGAAAGACAATCCTCTGCATTCCTAACTAAGCCAATTTATCCCTTAACACCTCTTCAATTCAGGTACTTACCACGCCTTGGTTCATGGCCACTATCTATTAAAAGATAACCGGAGGGCATTCTATTCAACCTTGATCACCAATATTCCTTAAGTGGCCATAAAAATTAGGAATTAAAGCATGTGTCCATCAGGATTAGTAAAAGGTATAATAAATACAAAGGGGTTGAGAGAAGCTGCAAAAGTGGTTAGAAGTATAGAAAGGCTTCAAAATGAGCAAAGACTGAAATTTTAGTAGTCTTTAGTTCAGAAAGAAGGGACACAACTAAAGTTTCCAGAATAACAAAGGGTGCAACAGTTGGACTTGATGACCTTTAAGGTCTTTTCCAACCTAAACAATTCTATGATTCAATAGAAGGATGTGCATATTACTGTATGCTGTAAAACAGTGCAAATGAAAAGGACTTTAAAGACAACATTTGCAAATCTGTTTCCATCACAGAACGTGCTGAAGTTGTGCAGCTCATCATGATTAGGTATGACTGATGTCAAGAGGTTTGCATAATTAATGAACATGTATACATTTGCCTCACTAATGTATATTCCTGTCCTGGTTTTGGCTGGGACAGAGTTAATTTTCTTCACAGAAGCTAGCATAGTGCTGTGTTCTGGATTTAGTACAAGAATGTTGATAACACACTGATGTTTTTAGTTGCCAAGCAGTGCTGAGACTACTCAAGGACTTTTTGAGCTTCTCCTACTCGGCCAGGTGCATAACAAGCTGGGAGGGAGCACAGCCAGGACAGCTAACCCAAACTGACCAAATTGCTATTCCAGCCCATAGACTGTCATGCTCGGGGGGGTTAGTTGGTCGGTTGTGGGGGGCAGTGATTGCGGCTCGGGGAGTGATGGCGGCTCGGGACAGGCTGGGCATCGGTCAGCGGGTGGTGAGCAATTGCATTGTGCATCGCTTGTTTTATATATATTCTTTATATTCTCTTACCATTATTATTATCACTATTGTTATTCTTGTCTCTTATTAAACTGTCTCTATCTCAACCCACGGGTCTCACTTTTTTTTCTTTTCTCCAATTCTCTCCCCCATCTCACTGAGGGAGCTGGGGGAGTGTGCGAGCAGCTGCGTGGTGCTGAGTTGGCAGCCGGGTTAAACCACAGCAATTCCATTGCAATAGATGTGATAAAAATGGAGATATAGGACTTGTCATGTAACTTGGCATGTTAAGTTCCGTGTGACAGTATGTGGGCAGATACTGCACTAGACACGCTTATTGCTTAATCTGCCCATTTCCCTTTGAAAGCAGTTGTTAAAAAAAACCAAAGAAAGACATCACACTGACCTAATACAGCAATTTCTTTGTGTGTACCAACATAACAAGATTTTAAAAGAATTAATAGTTTGCTTGTATGAAATTTTCTTTCTCCCTTTCTTGTAGCATTGCTGCATGTTCTGTCCTGGGTACATACACTGCTTTTTGGCATTAATCTCTACAGGATTAATAAAAAGTATCAGTCTGTCTTTTTAACTTATGCTGAACAAAAATTAATTGGTCAATGTAATTATAGATCATGTCCCCAGATAATGTTTTTTAATAACCCTTAGACATCAGGAATTGTTTTTCTGAAGTTTTAACAGTGGCAGAACCTGTTGTATCTCTGGGGATAGACACACAGAGCAACTCTATTGGTTTGTAGACTTTTAATGAAAACAGGTCAGTGCTGCCATCTTTTGGACATTCTTTATCTACTTGTTACAGAAAATTAGGATCTGATTAATGAGGACATTGTCCATGAGGGATGTGAGGAAAATGTCAAAAAATTAACTTTGAAAAAATGTTCTGCTGTGGACATGGATTGGAATGGAATGGATTCCGTTCTTCTTAAAAATGCGTTTGTGCGCACAAGCATGCAGCTTTGTGGTGTGTAGGGATTTCCCCGCATTAAATGTCATGTATGCTGAAGAATAGTTTGTGATCTGAAATCTTAGAACACATTGCAGTTACCTTTTTCTGTGCTATTTAAAGAATTTAATCATGCATTCCTCAGATGGAATTCATTTTGCTTATGGAAACACACAATTTCTATGAGGGCGTTTTAGATTTACTTGTCTTCGTTGAATTTAAAGTATCTATTGGGGCCTGATTATTCAAAAATACATTTTCTGTCTGGGAGATGGAAAGGTGAAAAGTGAACAGATCAGTCCAACCTGGAAAAAAACAAACCACTCTGCTTTACCTGAGTGAAAATATCTTCCCAGATAAATGCTGAAAGCTCAGTTACATGAATGCCTAAACCAGGAGTGGTGTGGCTCTTCAGGAAGAAAAATTTCTGCCTTCCCTTCTTGAGAATTAGATCTGAATTTTTGGCCCATGCTATAGACAGTACACTAACACCCTGCCAAAAAAACATGGAGAATTTAACTGTATGGGTGTTTCCTGTGACAAGGAAACAGCATCTCCTTACCCATCACTAAACCCTTACAAAGTAAGAAGGGATTTGGTTCCTGTTGACATGCTGGGTCATGGTGAAATGGCAGAAGAGCTCATAGTCACCTTCCTAGGAGATACTACGAGGGTATGGTGACCTGCTCTATACAGTCGTTACAGACTGTTACAGGTTTCATAGTGTTGCAGTGTAGCAAAAGTTTCATTCTGGCACCTTGCCTATCATCCTGAAATATCAGTACAATGAGTCTGACCTATTCACATCTATTGCTGCTGCTACTAGCTGTCATTTTAGCATTGATGTATTCATCATAATTTTCTGTCTTTGTAAACGTACTTTTTGAAATGGAAGAATTATGAAAACTTTGTGTAGTACTTCGACAACAAAATAAGAAAAAAAATGATATATTCTGGCAATATATCTAGAAACAAGATGTTTAATTTAAATAAAAAACTTTATTAACAATGTAAAACGTTTAATATCTTACAGTCTGAGATAATTCTGGCATGCCCTATAAGAGTTAATACTTAGTGATATGCAGACACCATGCTTTGAATTCTATTGGAAACAAAATGGGTTGGTGCTGTGTTTTACATTGTTTACTTTAATGCACCTTCTTTTAATAAATTATTTTTTCCAAAAGCTTGTAGAGATATTATCGGCTTAAAAGGAAATCTGTTGCTTCTATGCATTGTACAGTATGTAGATATTATGATTTCTCTGTATTTACAAGTATTTTCATATATGGTTTGTGTTTTCTATGAAGCTTTTAATTTGAGATATAGTGGAAGACTAAATATGAATGAGAGCACAAAAAGCAACTGGAGATTTTGTGCAAATTCTGTTACAATATTGTTTAAGTGGTTTAGAGCTTTAATACTTTTGCTGTTTAATAGTTTGCTATACTTAAAGACTTAGAATATTATCAAGTATTTTAATATGATACTAATAAGAGTACTGTACTATGCACAAACTTTTAGCTGCAGTTCAAACAATAAAAAAAACTTTAAAATTATCTATTAACCATAATTAATGTTTTGGACATACTTTAAAAAGTTTTAAAAACATTCTTAGTTATGCTAGATCTATTCCACAGATGGTTTTTGACCACCGCAACTTTAAACTATTAAAACCCTTATTTTGAAAAGAGGGATGGAGCAGAAGAGAAAAAGGAATAGGCTAGTGTAGAAAATGTACTTTATAATCAAGAATAGCAATGTTCCTTTTTTCAGTGGTCAAATAATAGTGGTTTAATCAAAGTTATGATTTTCTTGGTGCTTCTGTACTTAATCTTCTAACTTGAGACAAGACAACACAGTCCAAAGAATCTTCGCTTCCGTCTTCTTACCAATGGATACGGAGTCAAGTTTAGGAGGCTGCTATCATCTGTGATGAAAAAACCCCACATTTTAATACAAGCATGTACACATGCACACAGAAAAGAGTTTATATCATGTCCTAACAGCACCTACAACATCAAATAATAGATACCATTTTTCTAGGCATAGAGCAAATAATAACCTGGATTTTGTATATAAGAGTCTTACAAGGCTAATTATCAGGATCTCCACGACAATGCAATAGAAATTTTGGCAGTAAGAATACCAGTTCAGCGATGAAACCTAAAGGAAATTACAGCTTCAGTACTCAGAGACCTAAGCCACAATATACCTGTATGGATGTATAATGTTAGGGTCCCAAATAAAACCTAAAGATAAGTAGCTTGAGATCTTGCAGACAGGCAAGTTTGGAAATGTCGATCGTAAGGTTAAATTTTGGCTTAATTTAAACATAAAAAAACCTTTATTCAGCGGCTGTTTTTGCACATCAGGGAGAAAACTTCCAGTTAAGATTGCAAACAGTGTAGCATCTTGGGACATCAAGAGAAAAAGCACTTGTCTGGGAAAGCTAGCACAATATGCTTACCCTGTTTCTGGTTAGCTTTCTACCTTTTTTATTACTTCCTTTTAAATTCATACAAAATGTATAAATTAGTGCCTATACTTATGTTAACTCATGCACTGTCAGAGAGCCAGCTCACAAAATCTTTATTCTTTATTCAAATTCACTTTGAATTTGAGCCATCTTCAGGCATGGTTTCAGGCTAAGAGCCTCATGATGTTCTTATTCTGGTTTCATTAGGGACCTAGTTTTGATCGCAAGCTCTAGACATTACTGTAATACAAATACTTAACTATAAGAACATAGGTAACAGATCATTTAATATCGTGACTCAAGTTTACGAACCACATCAACTGAATTTCTTAGCATAGTAATTTTCCTGCTGTCACTTAAGAGTAATTCCATAAAAAAACCCAGGTCTGTGAGCAGTCAGTAACATTAAGTAAAGCTTTTGTGGGCTTGCAACCTTAACTCCGTTCTGGCTGTCATGGAAATCAACAGCAAAGCACTCTCACTCATTTACTGAAAGCAGGATTGGGTCTTGTAAAGATCAACTCATTCAATGGTTTTCATTCATCTCATAATCATTCTCTTAAGCAGTGCTTGTACTTCATATACATGTCAAAATTACAGTCCAGACCATATTAATTACCTATAATGTTGTTTCTTTGTTCTATTTGCTCATACTGTTATTAGCTTTAATTAATTGAAGATCTTAGAATATTTAAAATATTTTAAGGGCTGTATGAATAATAAGCATGACTGTCCATTCCCGAGGCATCCATTCTCAGAGGTCATCTGTAAACTATGATCACAGTTGGAGCCTGTGCAAGCTGCAAAAATACCTTTTATGATTCCCTGATCCTGGGGCATATCTCAGAGCTTTTAAACTCTAGCTAACACGATTCCCATCCTGGTGCACAGGTCATCAGTGATTTTCTAGCCAGTGTTAAAGGGCAGTGTAGACATCAGACAGCAGAGAAGAATTCTGTATGCCTTTATCTCTGTTCTGAATTCAAGTTCCTATATGCAAATTTGTCTTCTTTTTCCTTATTTCCATCACGTTCCTTTCTTCTAGGCTAGGCATAGACTTTATGGAATTTTTCCAGTCTCTACAATGGCACATCTGTATCATGTATAACAAACAATTCCCTTTCTCCTTTCGCATAGTTTTCCATCAAGCCATAGTGCCATGAACTCTTATTTGTATAATGAATTCATCCATTCTGTATTCATCTCTTACCATATTATGATGAATGCTAGACTGCTTAGATACCGAGGACAAGATCTAGGACACATTAGACCGGCAAGCTGGTAACAGCAGATGAGGAGAAGGCTGAGGTACTCAACAAGTTTTTTGCCTCAGTTTTCACTGGCAAGCTCTCTCCTCACCCCTCCCGAGTTGATGGATGGCATGAGGGGGACCGGGAGGGCAAAACCCCTCCTGCTGTAGGAGAAGATCAGGTTTGTGACCACCTGAGGAACCTGAATGCACTTAAGTCCATGGGACCTGATGAGATGCATCCCAGAGTCCTGAGGGAATTGGCCGATGTAGTCGCCAAGCCACTCTCCATGATATTTGAAAAGTCAGGTGAAGTCCCTGGTGACTGGAAGAAGGGAAACATTGTGCCCATCTTCAAAAAGCGTAGAAAGGAAGACCCTGGGAACTACCAACCTGTCAGCCTCACCTCTGTGCCTGGGAAGATCATGGAACAGATCCTCCTAGAAGCTATGCTAAGGCACATGGAGGCCAGGGAAATAATTCGAGACAGCCAACATGGCTTCACCGAGGGCAAGTCCTGCCTGACCAACCTAGTGACTTTCTATGATGGTGTGACAACAATGGTGGACAAGGGAAAACCAACGGACGTCATCTATCTGGACTTCTGCAAAGCCTTTGACACGGTCCCCCACAACATCCTTCTCTCTAAATTGGAGAGCTATGGATTTGATGGGTGGACTGTTCAGTGGATAAGGAACTGGCTGGATGGTCGCATCCAGAGGGTAGTGGTCAATGGCTCGATGTCCGGATGGAGACCGGTGACGAGTGGTGTCCCTCAGGGGTCCGTACTGGGACCGGTGCTGTTTAATATATTCATCAATGACTTAGACAGCGAGATCGAGTGCACCCTCAGCAAGTTTGCGGATGACACCAAACTGAGTGGTGCGGTTGACACACCAGAAGGACGGGATGTCATCCAGAGAGACCTGGACAGGCTGGAGAGGTGGGCCTGTGTGAACCTCATGAGGTTCAACAAGGCCAAGTGCAAGGTCCTGCCCCTGGGTCGGGGGAACCCCCGGTATCCATACAGGCTGGGGGAAGAAAGGATCGAGAGCAGCCCTGCCGAGAGGGACTTGGGGGTGCTGGTGGATGAAAAGCTGGACATGAGCCGGTAATGTGCACTGGCAGCCCAGAAAGCCAACCCTACCCTGGGCTGCATCAGGAGAAGTGTGGCCAGTGGCGAGGGAGGTGATTCTGCCCCTCTACTCTGCTCTGGTGAGACCTCACCTGGAGCCCTGCGTCCAGCTCTGGAGCCCTCAGCACAAGGAGGACATGGAACTGTTGGAGCAGGGCCAGAGGAGGGCTACTAAAATGATCCGAGGGCTGGAGCCCCTCTGCTATGAGGCCAGGCTGGGAGAGTTGGGGGTGTTCAGCCTGGAGAAGAGGAGGCTGTGGGCAGAGCTGAGTGCGGCCGTTCAGTACTTAAAGGGGGCCCATAGGAAAGGGGGGGACAAGCTTTTTAGTAGGGCCAGCTGCGACAGGACAAGGGGGGATGGTTTTAAACTAAAAAAGGGTTAGGCTGGATCTAAGGAAGAAATTCTTTACAATGAGGGTGGTGAAACCCTGGCAGGGGTTGCCCAGAGAGGGGGTGGAGGCCCCATCCCTGGAAACATCCCAGGCCAGGTTGGACGGGGCTGTGAGCAACCTGATGTGGTTAAAGGTGTCCCTGCTCTTGCAGGGGGGTTGGGCTGGGTGACCTCTGGGAGTCCCTTCCAACCCAAAACATAATGTGATTCTGTGATTCTATACTTCAGCTGCCACTGTGCAAAGACTACACAGCATTTAAGAAACACACATTATCAAGAAGAAATCAAAAAGAAAAATTATTATCTTTTAAATGTTCACATGAAGAAAGAGAATCCCTGTATATGTGAAATATTTAACATTGTGGGGCCACAAAATGAAGGTCCATTGCTAAATACATGCACAGGACAGAGATCCTTCCCTCCTGTGCATTTGTATACGGTGTCTTATAGCTGGCTACCTGGGAAAAACAGGCTGTTAGCAGGCTCAAGCAAGTATCTTGCCAGCACACAGTTGGTGTCATGTCATAGAAGCTACAAGCCTTGAAGGGGTAAAGTAAACCCCATCACTCAGTAGGATCCCTATCACAGTCCATGCAAGTTACACCTTCATTACCTTTGAAAAAGAAAGCCTCCAGACACAGGGAATTAGTTGTGCTGCTGCCTTCATGTCACCAGGAAAAGTCAAAGTCTATTATTTTATCTATAGGTACCATACATATAAAATTTTAGAATACCTCATGTGAAACTCGAGAGGCCAAAGTTCACACATTAAATTCTGGCTCCACTGAATCAGAGGGGAAGAGACTTCACCTAGACTTTTCTTTTTGTAACTTCTATAAAAAAACCACAGATTTTTTTTGATCTAATGGAAGGCAAAATCTTTAATTATCTTAATTTTCCTTATATGAAGAAAATACAAAACCTACCTTGATTTTTCAGTGGTAAAGGCATAGTCTCCCTGAGTTTACTTAAAAGGTTTTTCATTTCTCTCATATCTCTGTGGAAACAAAAGTTGAAAGACATACAATAGAACAGCAGTTGAAGACTGAATGGGGAATGGCTCACAGTATAGATTTATATGCTGAAATAATGGAGCAATAAATACAAAAATCTATTGGGCAAGCATTTGGTTCACATATGAGAAGACACATACCAAAATAAAGGGCAGTAGATTTAATAAGGGAGCACTTTTAAGCCAGTCTGATATTAACTAGTCACATCTAGTCCAAATCTATGATCTATTCTGGCACTTGAGTATTCCACATTAAATGAGTTGGTGGGCACAATGTGATCCTAGGGGCAAAATACACAATATGCCTTAAAATTAGCACAAGCTAGTACTAATGTCTATTTAATACCTCTTATCAGCATTTTGGAGCTTGTACCACAAATGCGCTTCACTGTTCAGAAGGAAATTATAATGTATGTAGGTAATCCATGACACTTAAGCTCCCTGCACATTAAGTGAAAACCCCTCTTAGGACGACTCTGGCATGACATTTTCTAAAAGGCAGAAGATCTAAAATATGATAACAAAATATCATCTCACAAAGCAAGCTACATTTGGATATGCATTAAGGGAGGCCAGAAGTTGCAAAAAGGTTCCTGTTTTACAGACAGATGGCAGATGAGCAATTTTGTGTGCAGGCCTGTAATGTCTTAAGGCTTTCAGCATTTAAAAACAATGTGGTCTTGCCTCATTCATCTTTATATAAGTAGTTTTTAGAAATGAAGCAGCATGACTAATAAGAAATTGCTCAGTTTTATTCTTCAAGTTACTATCTCAGTAGAACAGAACTTTTTATATAAATAAACATGGTAACCATTAAAATCTCAGCAGCAGCTTAATATACAAAGCTGTCAAAATAGGTATTTTTTGAAAAGAAATATTGGCCGTAAAGATTACTCCCTACTAAAGGGTCTCATTTTTGTCTTTCAACTGCACAGTTAAGGGGGTAAGAGAAGTCCACTTCAACAAACCTGTGGATGATGTTCCCCTCTCTTCCTACGGCTTCCACACTCATAACTATGGGCAGAAACAACTGACACGAACTAGATTCTGCGCTTTTGATTTATGAATACAGAACCACAGGACAGCAGATTTCAGGTGCAAAATCAGAAACTTCTCAAGATGAGACAAAAGCTGCCTCTTTTAGAGAACATGGCCCCTAGCAACATCATTTCCCACTCTTTCTTTTTGACAATTACCCTCTGGTAACCAGCCTAGTTAAGGATGTCACTTCTCTCTGCCCTTCTTTTAGGAGTTGCTCTCAAACATGTTAAATGTAACAGAAATGTTAACAGGTTATTTAATTTATTAGTATCTTTAGCAGTAGCAACACTGGCTGCCTAACTGGAAAAGACTAAATAAACCCCAGACAGAAATCTGTTTGGTTTTTTTTAAGGATGAAGTGCTACACATACCTTTCAGTGTTTTCAATATCTGTGGAAACCTGCCATAAATGCTGTTGAAGATCTGTTGGTGATGATGACGTGTCTTCTAAAATAGGTACTTCGGAACTCTCCTCCACTTTAGCATCTAGGATCTTGGGTGGGGCACAAGGTTCTTTTCCTTTAAAATATTTAGACAAAACATATATCCCCATTATTTATTAATTAAAAATTATACTCAGATTGTATCATTGATGTTTTGACCTTGATCTTGCACAGTATAAATTAAGAGAGAGGGTGGCGAGTACAAACTCTGAGTAAGAACTGTTCAGAAAGAGATCAGACCACACCAATCTGCTCATCAGAGTGCTGCTATACATCCTTCCCACCAAACAAAACTAAGAGAAGACCCACGCAGGCATGTGTGGAGCTTAGAATTTTACACAGTGAGTATTACGAAGGGTTTCCGTTAAACTCCAGTGACTCACATGTGATACAAAGTAAGAGCCAGAGGACAAACCAAAACAAAGTAAGGAAACTGCGGCATACATTCTGAAAGCAACTTCAAAAACTTTGGCACTGAAGAACCTTACAATCCATGTCTCCTAGTATTACAGCAATATGAAGAGAATACAAAAGACAAAAAGGTGCAGTTTTGCACTCGGTGATTTTAAAATCAATACGTAGTTGCCACCACTCACAGCCCAACACGCATTATATTCTGAATTTCCATGCTTACACTTGCCTAATTCATGCTCACTATATGAAAATGAAATGCAGTGTTGGAATTTAATGGGGGCTTCATGACAGATCTGCCAGGGCTTTTGTCAGGGAGAGAATGGGATAAAGGATGTAGACCATGATAATGGAGCATGCAAGAGAGTTAAGTACTGGTGGGATTTTCTGGTATCCTTGCAAACCTCCTGTGGACTGTCTGACGGTACTCCTTTTCTGTAGTGGCAAGTACAGTCCTGATGCCAAATACATTTAAATGAGAAAATTCAAATTGGAGTGCATCCCAGACACATTATTGAGAAGTTAAAAGTTTTTCCCCCTCTGAGTTCTCTCATGAAATGGAGTAAACACTCCTGAAAAGAAACAAATAAAACTTTCTAAAAATAGAGAAAAAAATGTCAGCGTTGAAACCAGTGGTATGAACATTAGAATAAGAAATGTTTTTTCATCTCACAATTTTTGCAGTTTGAGAAATTTTCACACCAGGACAAACCTGAGTAGTTCCTATAAGGTTTGCCAACAAACACGAGGAACAAGAACAGCTAACAGAGTAGTGGTCATTTAGCACATTTTTTGGGACACCAAAGTTGCAGACCATGCTATATTGCTCTTCCATAACACTAATAAGCCCTGCTATCAGGCTTGTAAATTTGTGTTGGTGTTTTTTTTTTTTTTAAAAAAACCTAGCAAATCCTGGATCTTAAGAAGCTCTTTTTGGGCAGGTTCTCTAAATTGTTGCATTCTGGTAAATTATTGCTTTGTTGAAAAAAAAAAATATTCATAGCTACTTGTCTGAATGTCAAACTAGACATTACTTATACTACAGAAGATACTTGCTTCATGTTTTCGTTACTCTCTAAAGTCACTAGGAAGCCCTTTTTCCTGCTTCCCTCCCAACTAAGTCATCTAACTATGGTTCCAAGAGATTGCATGACCTGTCAAGTTTGTAATTTATAAAAGAATCTATAAAAGAATGATGTCTTGTGTCCCTTTTTTGCTGCTTACTTTGGCATCCACTGCTAACTTGTGCTTTGTCAGGTCCCTCTGGAAGCCACTTGAACCCACCAAATGTTAGAAGATTACCTCAATAAAAGGAAAAATAAAATACAAAGTTTTCTGATGTTGCAGTGATTTAAGTCAGGTCAGTGAAGAACCCTACATGTTCCAGAGCAAGTGCCAGAGGAGAAGGATGATCATACGGCCAGAAGCAGTGAAGGGAGGAAAAATGAAGGGATGATAAAAGGAGGGAAGATAGCAAGGAAAGGATCAAGATCTTTCTGGTGGCAACAAGCTACTATGCTAACTCCACTGCTTGTGGAATAGAAGCCTGTGCTTACTTCCCAGATTATATGTTTTACTCTGTATCACCCTGCAGGTATAGCTTTCAAATTCTTCTAGTTCTTAACTGAGGCTTTTGCCATTATTTTAAGGTAGTTCATATTGTACAATTTTAATTGTTCATTTGTATAAGGTTCATTATTCATTATTTTCCCCATTACGAGGAGCTCATAACACAACCTACTGTTACCAATTTCTCATTTACCGCTTCTGTGTAGAAGAGGGTTGCCCCAGGGAAACCATCCAATTTGCCACTGATATCACAAGGTGGTACTGCTGGAACTGGGTATTAGTTAATTTTCCCATTATTTTTAAGTATTCTGTTGGTACTCTGACCTGACCTTTGGTGACAAGCTGCCAAGAACAACCCTGTCTATAGATGCACCCTTCAGGGATGTGAAAAGTGTTTCAATGGAAACAATAACAATGGCAGGTGAAATAACAGACAAGGTTCTTTTTTTGCAACTTGGCAACAGAAGCACTGAGACTGTAACGTTCTTTCTGTTAGCACAAAGGCAAGCTCTTGCAGATTTACCAGAATGAACAGCACAGATTTCAACTGAAAAAAGCTCTACCAGTAATTCCGTTGTATTGTGAACAATTCATGAAGCTTTCTTGAATTTCAGAGCATCTGCTCAATCACTTTAAAACAGTTCAAGTCAGCTAATAATAAAGGCTTTGCTTGAATAATGTATATGACTCAGGCTTAACATTTCTACTACATGGCACAGCCTGTAGAGGAACAAAACCTCTTTATTCTACCCATCCTTCTACTGGTGGTAACGATATCTTTTGTATTGCACATTCTTAAAATAGGGATATGAACCCTAAATTTTACTTTCAATTTAGTCAGTGAAAAGACTTTCATTAATTTCAGTTGGAGTTTGATTATGCACAAAGTGTTTTCAGAGGTGTCCACATACACTTGCTGTTCTTGCCAGTTGACTAGATAGAGGCTCTTTTGACTGTGAAATTTTAATATAAAGGATGATGTATTTCTTGTCTTCTAGCCTCTTAATTCAGCACATTTTTTTTTTTACTTTAAGAAGCGGTAAATACCTTTGGTATGAAATTAAATTCATTGAATTAAATAACGCTGAAGATCAAGCTTGAGTGAGAATAAATAAGAGGGTGGAAAAAGATTAGTACAGTAAGGCTGCAGACGACATCGGTGACCACTGTGCTTTACACGTCTCACCTGTTGTGCTCCTTACTGCTTCTGCGGCGACCTCTCTGTTTCTGTCATGTCACCCTATGCGCCTACTCTCACTCATCAGGTATTTCCCAGGGAAACTTATCTAGTGAAAGAAACATCTTCTGTACACACACACCCCCACCCCCCCGAGCTAGTTAGATTTCACAGCAGATGACTTGGCAGGATCTTTGAGGGGAGTAACAGAGCTTAACAAAGCCAAGAGAACCCATCTCTCAAAAAGAAGGCAGCGTTTGCATCAGGCTCCTAACCTGGCAATTAAGGATAAATCTATAGATCACAGCTAAAGTAAATGAAAAGGAGAACGTAAAAAGGGAAATAGGAAAGAATTGTGTAGGAAGTAAAAAAGAGATGTGGCAAATACAGCTAACAGCCTCATGAAATTAATTCCTGGCTTACACTTGGGGCCTGCAAAACTCATGAGACTGTCTCACTAGAAATGTTGTTATTAGGCAAAATGCAGTATAAACAACAGGTCTGCGGTAGAAGTTGCATGCTCCTCTTTCCATGCCTGTTTCTGTTCTATTAATTTTGGCCTCTTCACAGTGTCCACATGAGAATGAGTGACCCTCTGGAGGTTCTAAGTGCTTGTTTCTCCACACCTGTGTGCTTCTCTGGTCTCACATCTTATCCCTCTTATGTAAGCAATATGTCTACGTAATTACACAAATCTACCAGTCTTTAAATAGTGCTGAGATTGTAGCACATCTGTTAAACAATCCGTCCTCTCTCCTTCAAAACTCTAAATAGATGTAATTTAAACAAAGCCAAATAAAACAAAAATCCCTTCACTGAATTGAGGGTTTATTTTTGTAATCTGTAATATAAGCTACCACAGGCTTGTAGGTACTATTTTAAGGAAATATATGTTGTTATAACAAAACATATACTGGAGAAACAATAATTATGCTATGAACTTCTTGTATGGTACACGATACACTGTTATCTGTGATTTGATGTCATTCTGCTCTACTGACAGTGCAGGACTAAGTTCAGTTTGAATTTACATCACAAAAGCCTAATGTTTACTGTCCATAGTATGCACATATGATTTTCCCCTAAGACTCAATTCTTCCCTTTTTTTAACTAAGTATTCAGGTACCTACCACTCTGGTTAGTGCTGGTATCCTTCTGCCCTCAGCCATGTTTATACAAGTCAGATGGGACCCACAGATGTCAATTACAGTGACTGAACAGTAACTTGTTCTTCAGGGCTTCCAAATAGATTTATGGTAAGAATAAACAACATGTAGGTTACAAGCATTAAAGTATTTTGCATCTTATTCTGATAAACACATCATTTAGAAAAAAAAGACACAGGAAAAAATAAGACTTTAAGACCATTTGACACAAGAAACTGTAAGATTCTGAGAATCTAATGTATCCTGAACTAATTTTTTCTTATAGATATTCAAATTCTACTAAAATGACTAGAGCTATGTGTAAATAACTGACAGCAGGAATTACATCTCCATGTGTGCACTTCTATTTCAACAAGTTCCAAACAATACAGCAGATTGTACTGATTCTGGACCATAAGAACAAATATATTTTTATAACTATACATGAGCAGTGACTTACATTATTCAAATTCAGCATAAATGGCTACCAGTTCAAACCTTGCACTTCTTTGACTAGGTAGCTTTAACTGTTTTTACAGCACATTTTGAACTCAGGAAAACACGTCCAGTTCATTTTAACTGCCCCCTCTTGCTGTTGATTTGTTACAAGGGCTTACTGCATTAATTATTAAAATGAGTTCCTTGCTCAAATGCTGCACAGCTAGCTATCTGCAATCTGCAACTTAGGATTTTAAAAAATATTTTCTAATATATGTAATTATATAATCAAAGTCAATTATCTGTAGATGATCCTAAGAAATTAATGCTTTCTATGCAAACACGTATAGACATTAAACTTCAGTAATGCGCACTTCCATAGTGACATGCTATGATGATCCAGTGATAATAGCAATATTTTACAGTTCCTTACAATGAAAGGAATATATTACTATTGTGGTTATATGAATCTGCAAAGCTCTTTTATCTGTTATGGTTGCATATTAAAAATGCAATGAAGTTCTTTATAAGGCATTGGTGAAAAGCTTTGACCCCAAAATATTTGTGGTTGAATGCAGCAATGTATGCTCAAGAGTACTTAAGAACTCTGAGGTAGTTCTGGGTTTTCTCAGTGTGGGACCCTGACAACCTCAGAATTAATTTGGGAAAAGGTAATCACATCCAGCAGCTTCCATGGACAGAAATTGTCAACTACTTCTTCTAAGACCTTGCTAGCTAAGCCAGGATTTGTTTATTTAATCAGAAGAATAGTTGTTGAGAACATGCAATGTCAATAAAGTAGACATACAACATTTAAAGGAATTAGAGCTGAATTTTGTAAACACTTCAGAGAGGTACCTAAGCTCCTTCAGAATATCTTACTTTCTGTGAAACTCTAATTCAAATTTTAAAAAGTATTACTAGGTTTAAGAATTCTGTTTGACGCTGCTCCCTAAGGCACAAAGCTATAGAATTCAAATGATGGAGGGGAAGAAAAAAAGCAAAACCAAGATGAGGAGAGAACCTACAGGTCCTAGGTCTGTGAACTCATCTGTTACTTTACAAAGTCTGAGAAAGATGATTCTGTCCAGAGAAGTTCTGCCAGAGTGTGATAGGGATGCAGAAGAAAACTAGGTGAACAAATGCAGTGAGAAGTTCAAGAAGATTTCCTGGAAGAGCTGGAACATGAGCTGCCATCTGCCATATCAGCCCAGTGTCAGGGACCACAGGAAGACACAAGAGAGTTTCTTTCAGTGCTGCCCTGAAAACTGGACTCTATACCTACCCAAAGTTTCCATGTGATCCTATCCAAGTTGCTTAAACCCAGCTCCTCAAAACAGTTAATGACAAAGTATTTCTAATTGTCTAGTTGCTCAACCCAGAGACTCTTAGCACTCAGCTGCAAATTAAGCTACTGAAAAATTGTTCTATAAACACATACAGCACTGCATAAAGTATGCTGCAATCTCAGATTCTAAATTAGCAATCTTTAGCTAAATCTCTCTTTGTTCCTTCTTTACAATGGCAAAAATTGCTAGTACCACACTACTCAAGGCAGTTCTGAAGACACTCCCATCAGTGAATGAGTTACTGAGAAAGGTCTGAGGGACAGAAGGATTCTGCCTTCAGAATGGAATTGTGTGCAATAAATACAGTGCATGAGGCTGAACAATTAGGATAAAAGAAAGACATATGCCCAAGTAAATATTTACATGTGCATTAGTTAGCCAGAACTCTTGGGAATGTGAAAAGGAGGAGTAATAAAATATATGATCAGGTAACCAAAGACTTAGTAACTACAAAAAGCTTGAATTAAGGCTACTTTTGGGCATGTTTCATTGTGTCCTTTGCAAACTTTCTGAATGTTCAACTTTGCAATCATAACGTATTTTCAACACTGGGGTTTTGCGGTGTACGTATCTTAGAAAAAAAATTATTAGAGACCACTTACCTCAGTTTACTTACTGCATAACACAGCTGGAAGTATTTATGTTTTTTGGCCCCACTGTGACTATTACATCTCAAAGAAATAACAGACTATCTGACTTTTCTAGCAAAGGTTGTATAACAGGAGTAAGTTAATTTAAAGCACTGTAAATATGCAAGAAATTTCTGTGCAGGAAGCTTGATATATACTCTGCAGTATATATAGGAAAGTTTGTTCAGTACAACAGAAAGATAAGGAGAGAGAGAAGATCAGTGCCACAACAGACAGTGAAAATACCCAGAGCTCAGCCCTTCAAATTGTAGAGTGGTGTTTCTAGAGCATCTGTTTCCCAGTAGGGAGCACTGGTTGAGTTTCTTTTGGGAGAACATCAGCACTGCCTTACCTTTATCAGTTCTATAGTTTGTTTGATAATGACTGGTCAAGATACCAGTACCCGCATCATTATTTATTAGCTGTGGGTTGCTGAGAACAGCTTGCATGTCACTTTACTTGAATCTCTGCTGGCTCCCAAGTAAGAACATAAATTGGTGAAACCTCATGGGAGATTTAAAAACCTTACAAACCACTTATCCAACAGGTAAGAGGACTAAAAGTTGGAAAATATTACATCCAAATGGAAAATATTACCTTCAAAAATGAGCTTCAAGACACAGCAAGAACATCAGACATGAATATTTATGAAATAAGCAAAATTTCTAAGGGTAGTAGTCTTAATACACAAGGAAAATGCTATTTTTTTTTAATATGGTCAACTCAGATGGTGAAAAATTGGTGAAAAACTAAACAGGTGAAAAACTAAAAAAGCTATATACCAGCAACAGCACAATATATTTGTAATGGTGAAATTACCAGGTCTTTAATTCCTCGAGACAAATTTATGCACTTTGCCTACACTGCAGTACCATTTTCCATTAAGTAAAGAAATTAAAGAAACGTATGGGTTCATTCTACTCCTTGAAAAATACTATGATTGGGCAGAACATAGAATAAATAGGTTGCAAGGTCATGTAGTCTAACACTCTACTGAAAACAACTTGCCCAACTTGCATTGGGCTCAAGGCTATACCAATATCTCCAAGGATGGAGATTTCACAGCCTTTTTGGCCGACTGTACTAGTATATGACTATCTTCACTGTGAAAAAATAATTAACATGTAACTGGAATTTCCCTTGTTGCATGATGCCTTTACAATACTTCTAGGTGTACATACCAAGTATTTAATATACAAGAGTAATGTTCTGTTGGCTAAGTTCCAAAATTCAAGTTATTCAGATCCCTGTGATGCTGTCATTTTTGCCTATTATGAATTTTTCTCAAAGAATGCCACAGAAACGGAGCCAAGTTACTGTTGTTACCTCTGTATGGATACAGGACAAAAATTATTGTTTTGAGCAATGGCAGAATAGCTACCATGACCTTCTCTATGGTGAGATGAAAACCCGATATATATCAAAATCACTGCCAGACAGGAACTAAGCTGGCCCATGCTGTAATGCTGTAATTCATCTTATCTAACTTTAGACATCTAATAGTTTGATGGTTAGTTTAAGTTATTAATGTAGATTCCATCCAAAGGCAAAACGGACATATCAGGGCTACTCAGGTCACCTCAAGCTAGTTTCTTTCTGCAATTACAGAAGGTGGTTTGACAACTGTAGCCAATGCTAGGAAATGCAGTACAATCTGTCTTAAAAAAAGATGGTTCATTTTAGCAGCTTCTGACATCTTGTTATATGGTGGCTCTGTTAACTCTGTCTCTTCCTATTTTATAGATTTGTTTTTGACTTGAGAATATTGCTGAGAAGCTCAACCGAGCAGTTATAGACCTTTAATTCTTATTTTCATAATAAAAATGTCACTGGCTTTAGCTGTATCCTACAGCTAGATGTGAAAAATACATTATGGGATCTTTCAGCATGACAGGAAATATGTAAGGTTCATTACAAGACCTTCATTACAGTTCATTACAGAATTTTGTCTTTACCTAGTATATTATGCTGAGATATTATCTGGGGAAAGAGTAGTTACAATTAGCACAGGCACAGCCCCAATCAGTGTGTGTCGCCATTGAGTAACAAGGTTACCAAGTAACCCATTCAGAGAATTACCTGCATTTGTACATCTTCCTTTCAGTAGGTGGTCAATCAAATATGAACTTCTTAGAGAGATGCATTTTCACTGAAGCAAGGACTTTTATGTGCAGAAATACTCTATGAGGTAGATTTCAGTTCTGAATCTAGTATCTACCTTTGTAATGGTGGACACTTTTTTAACCATATTTATCCGTTTTTTGCTATAAGCTGGCATTGCTGGATAGATAACAACAGCAATAGTAAGGCACCAGTTTAGTACTAAAACCATGCCATACTGCTCCACCTAACACTTGCCCTCAAATATCATATCCAACAAATACCTCTCATAAAATGACTAAGTTTGCTCACTGATCTGACTAATGACAGCTGAAACTTTTGCAACCACTCTTTAAAAAAAAAACAATTCAAGCTTCTAAGTAGAAGGATATTAGCGATACATGCCTGATGTGACACACTTCCGTGAAATTATGATAATGGAATAGAAATATAGCTTTTTTTTTTCAGTAGCTGAAAAGCTTCAGTGGTATAGGCAATTTTAACAGTTTGGTGCTTTGTCTTTCATGAATACCCATCTATGCCCCAAAGGACTGTTCTTTTTTTAAAACCATCATCTGTCTATTTGTGCAATTCAATACCTTTCCGATGAAACTGCAGTGATCCTAGCAGACATATGGACTTTAGCATTTCTGTTGTGTACATTTCTAAGCAACACTGCAACTGGATGTATAGTCTACAGATTTCAGGATGAATTTCACCATCTTCTGGGCTGCAGTAAAAGAGAAAAATTTTAGTTAGGAATGGGACTGCAAGGACATGAAGGTCATTAAATCCACTTCCCTACTGTTGAAAGCAACCACATCATAGTCTGCTTCATAAACTATTAAGCTATGCATATATGATAAAAAGCTTGTTTCTACCAAACTGTAATCAATTCTTTAGCTCTGCAAAGCTCCAGGCTTAAAACAGTTAATCTTGGGTTGTCTTTGGTAAGATTGTATGTCCTTATTTTCTTCTCTGCATATTTTTTGAAAAGCGGTAAGTGACTGAGATTTTTTTGTCCTCTTTAAAAGCTTTGGATAAGTGTTTTCTGGTAGATTGATGGGTTGTTTTGCCATCCAGTTTCAGTTACCCTCAGTGCAGATGCAGGAGATTGCAGGGCCACTTTCACAGTCACTGTTCAGGTTGCAAATCCTGGATCAGGCATAATCAATCCAACTTTGAAGACACTCTCATGAGAAACAAGCCACTTGTAGTCCTTTGATTCTATAGTTTCTGCCTGAATTTCTTTTTTCCCCCCTTTGCTTAAATTAGTAGTCATGTGATACTGCACTGTGAGAACAGGATGTTCAAGAATTTTTAAAGAAAAGTATGTTCTTTAAAGAAAATAATGTTCTTGAAAACAAAAAGTGAAATCAAGAGTAATCCTACACCTCCAACTAATTGGTTGGGACACTGAAAAGATTAATTTACCCAGACCCAAGAACCAATTCTCATGCCTGGCTGTATAATCAGATATTAAACCTCACTTTTGTAGGCTGAGAATGCTGCACAGGTGTAAATGTGCTTTTTTATAAACTTAAGTGTTTCTGTGAGTGCTAACAAAGTGATTTACCCGGTCATACTTAAGAATTAGGTTTATCAATGCTCCTTCTAAAGGTACTTTCAATAAGGTAGTAAGTGGTAAGATTGAAGAGTTAGGATTTCGGACACTTCATGTTCAGATATTTTTGCTATTTGTTTGCTACATAGTGATGTTAAATGGTAAGAAAACTCCCCAAACATTTTATAACAACTAGAGCAACCTGCTTTTCTAAATAACCCAAACCTGATGGCACTTCTGAATACAAATACCAAAAAAGGAAAAAAAAATTTCAGCATGCTTCCAGATTTCTAGCCTATGAATAATATAAACAAAGCTTTCACAATAAAAAGATTGCTAGCATTCCTTATAGGGATTGAATTTCCTGTGGTTAAACTGATGCTTCAAAAGACCCTCCTGTATATGAAATAAAATTAGACTTGTGGATTTCCTCATGGGAACCAAAGCAATTTACCTGTTAAATTATTTGCCAGCAACATTAGATTGGGCTGCTATGGTCAAATAATTTCTTAATACCAAATGAGGCCAAAGGCTTTGAGACTTACAGCAGACAGTCTATTTAAACTAGTAAAATAGGTTCTTTCTGACCTGAAGTAAGAGGTTATTATTTATACCTAGATCAGGGTCCAGTCAAAATGTTAAGTCCAGCTCTTTTGCCATGAACAAATCTTAAAAACCTCTATTTTAAGGAAAATCCTATCAGTTCGTGCTGATACAATCTTACTGAAGTTCAGTTCAAATGAATACTGCATACTAAAACCTGTTAATTCTTGTATTTGAGATTAGCAAAGCAGGCCATACATTGCCTAGAAAGTCAGCACCTTTTGCCACTGATTTCAGTGACACCAAGGGAGAATATACTTAGTCATATCCTGGGGTAAGAAAATAAGAACCAGCATAAGGTAGGACCTGATGCATGTGGCTCAGTGGGCAGGAGAAAGGAGCAATCTCAAAAGAATATTTGATGCAAGGACTTGCCATCATCTGCCTTCAGTGAGAAAGAAACTGTGGTTTTCCAAGGTCCTCAAGGGTTCCTGTCCCTCCAAGTGACATCAGAAACCAAATGGAACCGTGAAGGTTTCACAGAACTGGTGAGAACCTTCCTAAAAGGAAAGAGCAACCTCAGCACTTCCACAGCATATGAAGGAGGACTACCGGTGTTTGTGCATGCCACTGAAAACTGGCAAGAATCACAGGAGTGGTAAGCTGTTCAATCAGGAATGCTTAAATGAGCAAAAAATGCAGCCAAAAAATTTTAAAAAGATGAGGCTGGAAAAGACTGAAGATTGAAAAGAAATCACGCTGGACTTAGTCAGAAGGGACAAAGGAAGATCAGTCCCACCTGCTAAACCATTACAAAGCAGATCTCATCAAGAAGGCAGGAAATGACTGGAGTACAAACTACAATTGCTGTGGTCTGTGTTACTTCAGGAGCAATACCATACACATGATAATAAACCTGCCCATCCTAGGAGCTTTCTTTCTTTTAGCTAGACTATAATACGTTCATTTCTCTTAAGCCACGTCTACTTTTCTACTTTTAAAGTAAGTCTGCATTTGTTGAAAAATTATACCAGGCACAATATGGTATTTCCTGCATCTTATCATAAATACAGAACAAAGCTATGGTGGCAGAACAAAAAGGATTTACCCTTTTCAGATCATTCCTATTCTCAGTGATTCCAACTGGGAAAACATTTGATAGCCTTAAGACTCTGAATCACTGACAGATTTTTTTTTTGTTTATTCAGGGTTAAGTCCTTAACTGCATATGAAAACATGTTATTTCCTAGAAATGATCTGTGTTGAAATCTTACATTCTTTTCAAAGGATAGGAATGTAAGTATTTTTAGTGACTGCATAAGCAGTAGTATAACAAAATAAATAATGCAAGTTCTGAAATGCTGCAAATTATGCTTAGAAGACACACAGCACTACAACACACATACATGCACACAAAATTATTTTGGGATAAACTGAATTTGTCTTTTTAAAAAGTGTACTTAACTACAAACTCCTCAGACACTTAGAAATTCTACATTGTAGTATTTTATACTTTTTTACCTTGCATTAAGTATCTAGTGCTTTTTATCTTGCATTAATCCATAGTATCTAGTCCTGGTTTAACAAGAGTTTAATCTTAACATTCCCTGCAGTTGTGTTTGCTGTTTCTTTCATTTTTAACCCACCTATTTGTTATATGAGTTGCAGCTGTTAAATCTGTGCTTGCTTAGCTCATTAGAAATGGACTGTTCTCTCTGCATAAACAATAACTGTAAATTTAACAGCATTTCTTTTCAAATTGGCAGATGGCAAGAAGGGGTTTTAATGTAATCATATTGGTATCAAACAAAGAAGATAAAACACATATAGCCCAGATATAAATTTAATTTGTTTTAGTATAAATCAGGAGCTGTTCTTCAGAAGTAGGCGGTTACTTCTAAATCATACCAGCATTTTCAAGACCAGCCTGGTCCTTCATTTTGCATGCACTGCTCCTAATGATTTCAACATTTTCTGTAAAAGAGTTACAACAAAATTGGATGAATCTTAGAGCAGAATAGGATTCTGATGTTTGATGTAAGAGGCAGTCTCAGGAGTAAATATAACCTTACAGAATTCATCTAACCAAAACCAGCACAAACAAGCAACTAGTCAAATACAGCAAAAGTATAGCTCACCATGTTTTCTTCCTCTGGACTAGTATTTTAACTTTCTGAACTTTGGCTATTATATACCTGGTTTTCTTTCTCTGATAGCTAAATTTAAGAACCATGCAATATATATTTAGACAACAGAATCACAGAATCATAGAATTGCCTAGGTTGGAAAAGACCTTTAAGATCATCAAGTCCAACCATTACCCTAACCGTGCCACTCCACCACTAAACCCTGTCCCTAAGCACCTCATCTATCTGCTTACAGGCGTTCTGGGCCAAGGGGCTGGGAGCACTGGCCCTGCCAGCCACTCCCAAGAGGCTGTGTGACCAGAAGAGCAGTGTCTCTGGCAGGGCACATGGCATGGGGGCTGCTGGGAGCTGGGGCTCCTGTCATGGCCTGGCTGGGGTGTGTGTGTTGTCCCTGTCCCACGTTCGTCCTGGGCCGTCCCACGGAGACGCCATGTTACAAAAGGCTTTGTGTTCCTGTCAGCAAGGGCCTGAGCTTCCGTAGTGACTGGGAAGGCAGCAGTGCCGGGGCAGGCTCTCGTTCCCACTTGACAAGGGACTAGGCAGTAAAGAGCAGGCCTGTGCTGCTGCCATTGGCAGGCCCGTTTCTGCCGGTGGAGGAAAAGTGAGAGGTGAGGAAGGAGGAGGAGTGTGTCGGGTCCAGCAGAGGCTGGGCAAAGCTTTGGGCGGCTCTGCCCCCTGGAGGCGCCCAGGCTTCTCTAGGCTACGCAGCTTGGCGTCCTCCAGCTCCTCGCGATGCAGGGCTGATGGGGCTTAGAGGCCGCCTCCGGGAGCCCCTCTGCAGCGCCACGCGTGTCCTCAGGGCAAGGCTGTGGGTCCAGAAGGTGATGGGGGCCGCGTGCGTGTGAGTGCCTGCGTCTGCGTGAGACCGTGCAGGCAGGGGGTGCTGGAAGAGGCAGGCAGCATCCCAGTTCAGGCACGAGAGCACCATGTGCGTGGGGTCCCTGTGGCCCTGCCCTGCCCTGCCCGGCCGTCCACTGACAGCAGCTCCTGGGGAAAGACGCCCTTTCCCTGATGGCCCTTGCGGGCTAGGAGCCGGCTGCAGCGTCCGGCCTCCAACCAGGCGCCCTGTCCCAGCCGTGGGCTCTCAGGACAGCGTTTGAGGAGGGCGCCCCCAGTCCCGGCGGGCTGAAGACAAGAGACTGGCTCAGCTGCTGGCCCTTCTTTTAAATACTTCCAGGGATAGGGACTCGACCACCTCCCTGGGCAGCCCATTCCAGAGCCTGACAGCCCTTTCTGTGAAGAAGTTTTTCCTAATGTCCAGCCTAAACCTGCCCTGGCGCAACTTCAGACCATTTCCCCTCACCCTATCACCAATTACCAGGGAGAAGAGGCCGACCCCCACCTCACTACAGCCTCCTGTCAGGCAGTTGTAGAGGGCAATAAGGGCTCCCCTCAGCCTCCTCTTCTCCAGACTGAACACCCCCAGTTCCCTCAGCCTCTCCTTGTAAGACTTGTGCTCCAAAACATGGCCTCTTGGAGGCTTGTACTATTGTCATTTGTTCTACCTTTTAGCGTATATATGAAATTTTTTATACCCCTTAGTGTCACATACTCTTACATGTGTGCGGAACACTATTCCCAAGTTCAGCACCATAGAATTACTGCAGTAGATGGAGATACAGCCTTTTCCCCCCCCCCCCCACATCGTCTACATCACTTACTGTTGCAGCTTGTTTCCCCGTGAGCACACATACAGTAATTTCCTTCGAGGTCTCCTTACCAATAGAGGGATTAAAAAAGACTTAGCAGTGTAGAATTCCATTTAATTTCCATATTTAGCACCCAGGTCCAAAATTAAGCTCCTCAAAGTTATTGCTTGTTTCATGTAATACCTAAGTCCTGGAGCCCCACCAATATACACACAAGCACGTTCAGTTTCTGCTTGAGCTTCCTAGGTGCCTAAACTTTTCTTTCTGAACAGGGTTTCCTCTGTCCTGAAGATGAACAGTTACACAACTAGTAGTGGATAAATGAGTCATTAATTTGCCTATTCCATCTGCAGGGCATTGCTACATGAACATTCATGTGCAAAGTGGAACATGCAAAAAACAAAGCCACCACAGATGGTAACAATGACCTTTTTCTGCTCAGTGATGAGAGCTCTTTCTGATAGGGAGATGCAGATTTACTCCAATCTCTTATGTGAAGAAAGCTGAATCTGTCTAGCTCCTCTGAAAGCTAGGATTCTTTAACAACAAGTCTATCACTAAGAGGAATATGGAAACTTGCATCACAAGAAGACAATTTCTTTGTAACAGATTTAGATAAAACTGGATTACAGTTGTCCTATTTTTCTCTGCATTGTTTCAAATGTTAGAAATCCTTAGATTTTTTAGAAGTCACAGCCATTACAGGAACTTTATTTAGAGTATTGAATGTATTTCTTCCGTTCTGTCACCAACAAAAAGATTGCACAGGTGTAAGAAAACAGTATGCTCCTCATACAGCTATTTAATTTATAAGAAGCAAAAATGGTGAAAACCTTTCTTTAATACTTTTCTGGTCTTACTGAGAGGATTTTTAATTGTGCAGACTAAGAAAGCAGCAATTATATACAAGATGATTGTCTCATAAGCCAGTCTGGATTTATCAGTGAGTTCCTATTCACAAATGAGCTGAAGAGTAACTGGAAAGCACAGTAATAGGTAGTTTAATTGACTTTTTTTTGGTGTTGTAAATCTAATGTATTTTTCTTGTAAACTATGAGTAGCATGTGAATAAGAACTAGAAACATCTATGATGTATGCATGTTCTGACATCTGTAATTGGACTGTGGGCAAAATTCTTCTGTCATTTGCAAATGCAGTGTCACAGCAGTGGCATCCAAGAAAAATACTTTTAATCATCCAGAGTTCATACAATGAGAATTATTTCCAGGCCACTACCCTCACTGATGTGTCAAACTGTTTTAATTAGTGTTTAATTGCAATAATGACCACAAGAATTCCATTAGCTTGCAACCAAATTTCTCCTATGTATGTAGACCTCATTTTCATCTCTGAAAGCCACATGCTCTGATGCCAATGCACATAATGATTTCTTTTATAATCCCTTAAGTACATTCTGTGTAGTGGTCTTAAAAATTCCCTTTTTAAGCATCAATTTCACTTCTCTCAGTAATTTTCTATTTCTATATGTTCAATTTCATGCCATGAGAATCATCAAACAGGGGACTGGTACAGACATAACTTCCAGAATGCTGGTGATTATATGTTTATTATTAAATAGCTATATATCAATTTCGTATTTATTTACAAAGAAAATTCTGTGTAAACTTGTATTATTACCCCTCCAAAGTCAGCTACCTCTATTTCAGTTAGTCCAGCTGATTTCTTTATGAAGACCTCTTAGATATTCAAGAGAAATCTCATGTCTCATACAACTCCTGAGCTAAATCGTGTTCTCAGCAGAGCTGTTTAATAGCTTATGTGCAGCTGCACATGGGAGAGCTAGCGCAGCACTGAGCACCTGCCCATGAGCCGCAGACCAGCTCCTCATCGCTGGCTTCCAAGCACAGCTGCCACAAGGCTGTGAATAGGAATTGTGCTCACTTCCCGCATCCATTGCGGAGCAGATATTTTCTTGCTTCGCCCTATCCACTTAGGAAAGATAAAGATGTACTGGTAACCTTTGCAGGATTTGGATACACAGGTTGTGGCTTCCTGGGGATATTTCATCTGACAGGGGAGCACTGCTGCCTTTCACAGGATGAATGCAATGAATGGCCCATGTAGGAAGGGACCAAAGATAGAATTTATGGAATTCTACTGCTGTGAGAAAGCCTCTTGACTTGCCAGTGAAGCAGCAAGACACAGGTGTTCCCACACATGAGGAAGGGTAAATGGTGAGATGGGTGTACGTGTGCTTACACAAATATTTTGCATGAAGTGTAAAGTTCATAGGTTCACACAAGCTGGCATATCGCTTAATAACTGTCAGGCTTCAATCCTGCCTGATCTTCACCAGAGAACAGTTACCTTTAATTTTCAAATAGAACTAAGAGAATGGGTTCCTTCATATAGAGATTTTTTGCTTTTGTTTTTAATAATAAAAACTCTGTACAAAAGAAAGCCAGATACTTACTGCTACCAACAACTACATTTCCCATCATGACACCTGTAGGATTACTTATTTGACTTAGAAACACTTGCTGATGTCTAGGGAAAACTGGCAGATCATTTGGCTCCAATTTTCCTTTTTTCTCTCTGCTAAATTATGGTGATAGCTGTACATTAAATAGTTTCCAATATCCTGTCCCTCCCTTACTAGGTCTGTAGCTGCCACATGAATACTGTACCACCAGAGTGCGATAAAGGGTAGAAGTCCTTATTCAAACACATGAATACTACCCAACTGATAAGAAACTCATACTATTGTGTGAGCCATACTTCTGCCATTTGAGAGCTCTGGTACCTACACGTATTAAAAGTAGTTACAGAAGAGAAAATGCTGGTTTATTCCTTTATATAACAGTATCTTAAGTTACACAGTTTATCAGGCTGCTATTAAAAGTATGAATTTTTGTAAATACAACTTAAATAAATCTGTAACATTATGTTCTCAGACTTTAACAACAGGTAAAATTGATGGTTTTCTTCCATTAAAACCTGCTTTTTAAAAATCAGGTCATGTATTTCAACTGAATATGTTTATGAAGCCCTGACAAGAGGTGGAATTTAATTTCCTTTGTATTTTCCTGCGCTGATATTTAAAATAAGACCTATAGAGGGAGCTCTTATACCAACCATATAGTACCCGGTATACTTAAGAAAAGTGATTGAATGCAGCTCTTTGGATAATAATTTTAAAATAAAAGAATAAACATGATTAAAATGCCCCTCCTTAACATGAAAAGGTAGAGGCAAAATTCCGTTAAAAAAAATTTAGTTTTTTTCCAAAATAGTTGACAGATGATTTCATTGTACTGCTAAAATGTTGGTTACAACTGAAAAACACCTTCAGGTTTTCCTGAATGCCCACAGGTGTCCAGCATTCACAGTTACATTGAAACTGAGCAAAGATTACAGTCTAATTCTGAATTTAACTTAAAATTTTTAGTCACGCATTTACACCAGAGCAGTATTTTACTTTCACCATCCGCAGCATTTAAAAACACAGACTGATGTATAATCTCTGGTTAAAAGAGTAGCTAAATTTTAAGAAGGGTTTGATGCACCTTTTTGTAGAAGTATTGTTTTGACAAATTCTATGCTTAACTCTATGGGAAAGTATTTTTATGAACAATATCAATAGTTCTAAAATATGAGCTGAAAAACTGTCTAGACATGTAATGAAGACTGCTTGTCTTCAAAAGCTAAGGGAAAATAAACCTTTGGCAAAACAGAAGTGAAAATTAATTCACTGAATTTTGCCTTACACCCCATATATGTACTTCCCATGAAAAGGAATGTAAATTGGCTTTGATAAACTGTGGAAAATCACTGCCCACAAATACTACCCTGCAGACTGTCTCTTAATTTAGCATAAGAAATGCTGCAGTTTAGAAATGCTGCAAAGATGATCTAGAAACAGGACCCATCTCAGACATTATGGTTCTTCTGCTAGAATGAAAAATGTGACAAATACTGCAGAGAAGATACACTTAATCCCCTTAGATACTGAGGGCAAGAGGCCCCTCTGCTCAGGTGCAACAGCCTATTAAACCTGCCTTTGCTTTTCTATCTTAAATACATTTATTTCTTTATCACTTAACCATTCATCTTTAAAGGTAACAAAAGACTTGCCGATTCATTTTGAATATAAGTAGAAAAGTCATCCGACAACAATGTTTTCTTCTTAACAGATCTGGAGAGAACATTCTTATTTGTGTCCCTCCCATCTGCTGGAATTATTATTTTTTTTAATGTATGTGTTTCACACAAACTGCTGTCAGTTTCAGTATCCTGTGTTGGTTTTTTTGTACTCCACTGAAGTGCTGTAATACTGCCATACGACTGCTACACAACATCCCAGTCCAGCCAGAGGGAAAGCAGGGCTAGTTCTTTCTAGTAGACCCATAAATGTTTGCAATGTTGTTTTTATTAAATCAGGTTGTTATTTCAAAGCAGTTACAAAAGCGCTCTGACAAACAGAAGACATGTGATCAGATTTTGTTTAGTTGGACCAGTGTAAATCTCCAATTACTTGGATAAGGATGATGGAGACAATCTGGGTATATGCCAATACAAGTAGAATAAAAACACAATGCAGTGACTCATTGTAGAGGTTTCTAACTCCCAAGTTGATGGCAGTTTAGATATTTCCATGCTAAAACAATTTAGCTACAACTCTAAAAGTAGAAAATATACTTTTCTTATCCATTCAAGAAAATCTCACTGATTTCCATAGAAGTTATCTGATGAACCAAGGGTCACGCACGTATGGTCTGCAGATTACAGTAATTTTCAATATTCTGTTGTTTCCTTTTTCTAGCAGGCTCCCCTTTTTTTGAAATATCCCAAAAGGAAAAAAAAAATAGTACCACTTATATTATTGAAGTATTTTTTTTTTTATGTTGAAGTTCTAAAATTCTCATGGAAACTCACTGTATGAGAAAATTACTACAGATACAGTAACCTTACCTTTAAAATGAATGAATGAATTAATTACTAATTAATACATACTGTGATTCTTCCACACCCCTGATGATGTTATCAGGAGAACAAGTATCACACACTTTTTAAGAGCAGTGCATGTACTTAGCAGCACACCCAGCATTTGAGGTGCTAGTCAGAAAACATTTTTTTAAAACGATCAGAATCACGGACTGGAATTTTCTAGATTTATTCGCTCAGAAGTGAATTCTACTGGCTGAATTAACTCAAGTGCAGCCAAGAAATAGATTGCCAGAGGACCATCCAAACTATTCCACTGGAGGACAAAAGTGATTACAAACACTTGGTAAAACTTCTTCGACTTGAGTAAAACAGCACTAATATAAGAAATTTTATTCAAACTCGCTCCACTTCAGATAAGACAAGGTGTATTTGGTGTACGTGGAAAGGTTTTGGTGATGGTGATGCCTACAGGGTGTCTTCTGTGGGAGGATGTGAGGGGTTCATGGCAGGAAGGAGGGGACCCATGGCAGGACACAGCTAAACCCATCAGCCAAGTGTGTGGCACCTCTTTGAAAACTTATTTTAAAAAAGGGCAGAAAAAAGAAGGGAGGAAGAGGGAACAGAAAGAGTGAGAAACAAGAGAGCTAACGTCAGCGTCAGAGAGAGGAGGAGGAGGCTCTCCATGGCAGAGCAGATATTCCCTTGCAGCCTGCAGAGAGGAACACACCAGAGCAGATGGATATTCCTGAAGGATCTGCCACCTGTGGAGAGCCTATACTGGAGCAGATTTTCCTGACAGGACTGCAGCCTGTGGAAAAGCCCACGCTAGAGCAGAGGAGAAGTGTGAGAAGGAAGGAGAGGCAAAGTGGAATGGTTATGGACTGACTGTAACTCCCCATTTGCCATCCTTCCTGCACCCCTCAGGGCTAGTAGAGCAGTCTGGAGTGAAGTTGAGCATGGGAAAGGGGACAGAAGAAGTGTTCTAATGCTTGTCTTTTTGCTTCCCATTGCCTAAATCAGTAATTATTTTAATTTTAATTGGCAATAAATTAGATTAATCTTCCTCAAGTCAAGCCTGCTTTGCCTGCAACAGTAGTTGGTAAGCAATGTCCCTGTCTTTATCCCCGTTCCCCAGCTTTCTCATTTCTGTTCTTCCTGTTTTCTCCCCATTTCCCACTGAGGAGTGAAGAAGCAGCTGGGTGGGAGTTTGGCTGTTGGCCAGCCCTAAACCACCACAGTAGCTAAGCTTAAAATCCCCGACAGGATACTTCTAAGTGCTCAGAATTCCAAGTGAAATTGCACACTGTGTCTTTAAATATGCTTTTGTGTTACTGTAAGACTTTAAAAAAATAAATGCAGAGCTTGACCACTAAAACTTTGCAGTAACTAACTCAAAGCCGCCTTTCCATCGTTCGTCACCTGGCTGTCCCTTGCCTTTACTTTACAGAAATCTCTAAGACCTCTGCCAAAGATGGGCCGAGCAGGGCCTTTCTCTCTGCACATTATCAGGCTCCCTGCTGAGAAGAAGTGGTGCCAGGTTAAATGAAAGAAACTTTTGGGTCAGCTCTCAAGTCACCCTTGCTTAGCTCTAGCCTCAGCTGGACAAAAAATCTCATTGCCTCAACTGCCTCCAATTATATGACAGACACTACTAAATAATAGATAAACCCAAACCATGACAGGCACCTTCCAGAACAGAACTGTGCTAACCGAGAAGGAGGCAGTCAGATTAGTTGTATGTGCAATAATTTTTCATTTTCCCTAAGAAATCCTTATTCAGCACCCTGCTTTGTCAGCATCTCCAAGTTGTTCTTAGATGAACTGCTCTGACAAACCAGTAGTGAGAGCACCGACAGGTCTGTGCCAGCCAACAGGCTCAAGCCCACTATACCTCCATATTGCCTCCTGTAACTGGACTGCAGACTCACGGTGCCTGTGGATTTCCCCTTTGATTTTAGTTAAGCCTCTAACTTCTTTAAAATGTCCCTTAATCACTTCCTACTCATTAATAAATGGCTTAAAAACTCTATCCTTCAAAAGTTGGCAAAACTTAAATGGTAAGACTTCATACCTACACTCCTGTGTAGTGCCTTCGATTTACAGAGAATGTTTGAAAACTATCAAAACAAGTAGCTTGTGTGGGGTGATCTGTGAAATTTGTGTGGACAAACAGGGTCAGACTTCCCAAAAAGGCTTGAAAATTAATGAAATGCTTTGAGTATTTGATGCTGTAGGATCTAGGTCACAACAAACTACTAACATACAGGATTTAGAAGGAACTCTGCTGCAGGCAGGTGAGGCCATCTGCTGTTGACCATCTACAGGACACTAAACTAGATGACTGCCTTGATTTATTACACGTCTCTTTTCCATTTTTTTCTGTCTCTAGCACCTACTTTGAATTTCAATATAGAAATTTTTCCAAAAGGCATTCCATAAAGTGCCTGTGTGGTCTGGATACCTGTTACCTGCTTCTAACTTAGATTTCTACTTTTCCAGATTTCAAAATGAGAAAATCAGAGCAAATGTGAAGAGATGGTAAAATGAGAAGCAGTGAAGAGCAATGTATTTTCATTTCCTAAAAAATGTGACAAAACACATTGGTGCAAGGACTATTGAAACTAAAGGCAAAGTGTTCTGTAACCTTCATCTGCGATTTGGAGAACTATATTCTATTAACAATTACTGAAATGATCCATACATTCACATGATCCTTTTTTTTTTTTCTTTTAGTCAGACAATGTCACTGTGACAATTCTAAACCAGAAGCAAAACAGTCCACTAAGCAGTTCTTTACCAGTTTGCTCAGAACAAGTTAGTATTTGGGATTCTGGACGTATCAAATGCTTCTAGGAGTGCTTTGAATAGGTAATTCTTATGCTCTGGAGCATTTTTTTATCTTCTTAAAAACAAATATCCAAATAGCTCCACATAAAAGTACTCCAAGTGAAAACGAAATTGTGGTATAGTGTCAGTAGAAGTATCTTGCACAGCCCCACCAGATATTTCACAGATCAAATCTGTATGAGTAGTTATGTTAAAAATCACAGCTGGGAGACTGTGAGAAAACTTGAATGTGTCAAAAAAAAAAAAGAGAGAGAGAAAAAAAAGAAATAGATTAGCTTCATGAAATGTTTAAATTCATATATGGAGAAAGAAATTTTTAAAACCATCTGTTGACAAAATGTGTTCAGGAAGCAGTATCTTAGCATAAAGAACTTTGCATTTTTTTTTACTTTGGATTTTTGAATCCTGCTCTAGTCTCCACTTGACTGTGTTGCTTTTTTCTCCTCTTTGAATTGCCTATTCCTGCTTGGGAAGCAAGGATGCTTCCACAAAGTCTTCCTTGGTCATCCAGTAGTCTGTATTAGAAGCTGCACAGCCATACTGCTCATTTCCACATCTTGAGTGATGTAAAATGAGTAGTAAGGCGGTACCCACACTACTTTGGGTAGGTCTGCAGCTAAATTAAATGCCCAGGCTTTGGAATGACTGTGACTTTGGAGCCCTGGTGTTCTTCAACCTGCATGAAGGGAATGTGTCCTCAGCACAAATTGCTCAGCCTACGTTCCAGTTGCCATACTATCCCTAGTACCAATCTCTGTTTTGTTGGATTTTTTTTTGGAACAGGGTGTAAATGCATATGGGTGGACAGCTCTGCTTCACCACAACAACAGCTCCAGAACTTACAGAAATAATTGGAGGCTGCTGTATAAACATGGCACTTCTAAATATTTTGCCACTTAACCATTTGCCACACTGAGGATACCTGAACAACAGCACTTTTGCAACGATCTGTCTTGCCGTGATAGACAGAGACACAAAGTGTCAGCTTTTCCTTGTTCACCCAATAAATGCAAACTTGTTTTCTTCTGGAATGGGAAAGCAGCCTCTTCAACAACTTTGAGCGCATAATTTAATGTAATATGACAGTATTTGAATTCTTATGCCAAATTCCTATGCTGACAGGAAATGGTAATGCAGAAAGCATTCATATAAAAGATAAGAATAGCAAGGTAAAAAATGGAACATGAGAGAAAAAGCACTACAGCGAATAATTTTTCATATACAAATAACAGAGTGTATTATTTCTCCTATAGCTAAAAATTGTGTAGAAGATCTAAATGTAGATCTGTAAATGAATCCAACAAAGAGGAAGTAGCCAGCACTTCAGTGTATGTATAATTTTAAAGCATGAATTTAAACACCACCTAATTGATAGTACTGGAAGGATTCCTGATTAAGGAATGCTTAATTTAATGCTTTTGTTCAGATAAGACCTTAGTGCCCAGGTAATTGTTTCAAGTATTTAAGTGTTATGAAACAGAACTATAAACCAATTAGAAAAACTAGAACACATTTTACACACCATGTAGTAAATTTAGGTTTGGTTGGAAATTTCCCCGTATAAGCCTGAGGGATCTAAGATCTCCCTTGGCTGGAGACTGATCTTGCAAGTTACTGTTGATGCTGTTGAGGGCAGTTATCCTTTATCGTTTGGTACTCGACATCTTACTAGAGCAAACCTCTATGCACCAAAGTTCGCAATGAATACAAAGCCTTTTCTTAGATGAGTCTGCAGGAGGTCTAGCACTTGAAGGGACATGACAGGACACGGGTCGTGAGAAGGCCATGCACTTAATTGCATGGTCCTGTCCAATTAACTTAGTGACTGCACTGGCTGATTTCAGTGAGGGGCACAGAATCAAAATTGTTTTTTCTAATGAGAGAAAAGTTTTTTTAGAATGTTGAGAGCTACTGAGAATTAGTAAAAAATATTTGTTAACAGGATAATTCCAACCCAAACAAAAAAAAAAATTAAGAAATCAGAAGCAAAAACCCAGTATATGTGGAATTCTAAAAGTCCATGTTGAAGTCTTTTTCTAACACTGAACTTACATTATCTCATGTTCTCACTTCTCTTAAGATATATGAACATATTGCTAAAATAGTCTGGATTTATAAGAACTTCAGTGACAATCAGAAGTAATTTTCTGAAAACAATATAACCTAAACTACACAGAACCATGGTAAGCAGAGTGTCTAAAAATTGCAGCCATGTGGGACTTCTTAATCAAACAGTATTTAATGATCAGAAATGATCACTTAAAACCCATGACTAAATTCTCAGCTTTGGCCTCAGCTGTGTTTTGGTAGAAAATGAGCAAAGAAAATTACTGGACTATGCTGGTGAGACAAATGCCAGAGTAAGTGGGCCTAAATGGGACGTAAAGGTGCTCTTCTTGATGTCTTCATTATAGATCAGCGCAACTGCAATTTTTAATCACATCTCTGAAGATGGGCATGAAGCTTCGGTATACTTTTTTTTCAACAAATGTGTTTTTTGCAAAATTTTGCCAAGAAAGAAATTTTCTCTCAGAAGTAATGAAATGAAAAACTATTTTGGATTGGTCTAACATTAATTTTGAACCCATGCAGGCTTCTGTGGTACCCCTAATCTTTGTGGACATAGGGTCACTAGCATGACATGAAAGACATAATTAGCTGCACTTGCAAGTCTTTTAAAATGTAGTTCTAGATCCCTTTTTAAAGCACTATTTACAGAGATAAGTGAGTGTTTTGCTCAGCTTATTGACTGATTCTACTTGATATGCCAAGATACATATCGGAGTTGCTGGGTACTGTGACGCGTTAGGGCCTAAAATTGCAGCAAATTGACATTTAAAATCAATTTTTAAAGAAAGAATTAGAAAAAGAGTATGATAAAAATCTAATCTTCACATGCTTTATTTAGGAAACGCTACAGCAATAATAAAATAGACTATTTTAATTATGCCTTCTCTTGAAAGACTGAAATATGATGTAAAAACATTAAATAATATATACAGTATTTTTCAGAGATAGTAAGTACTGGTGCACCTATTTAATAAGCGGTTCACCTAAAACGTCAAAGGTTGAATGAAAGATTTTCAAGACTTTTCCCAAAACATAAAAAAATTAAATATTCAAAACATTCATTATTCTTGTTAATCATGTTTATTACAGTAGTACCACAGATCTAAAAGTAAGTGGGTTCCAGCAGCTTGCTAGAAATACATTCGGGTCTCTGCCCTGAAGAGTTTCTAAACAGTTAATATGACAGCAGAAAATTTCATATTAATTTCAATACTGTTTGGACATGGGCTATGAGGGAAAAAAGGCAAGAAACAGAAACGCTGAAGAGAAGGGATGACAAGGGAGAAAGGGTATGAGAAAATTTGGAGTGAAGCAAAGGTAACAGCAGCTGTCAAACAAAAGAGTCAACACTTAAGTTTTCTAGGTTTTTCAATATCCCCACAGTTCCTGCTTCTATAGATGCACCTAACAGTTGAATCTTCTGGCTGATTACTCCCTAAGAAAATCGCTTTCATAGAAGAAGCCTGAAAAGCTTTTCACATCCAACAGCAATAGCAGGAATCCTATGGGAAGGAAAAAATGGGGCAAGAGAAGGGCATGAAGTTAGAGAATGCTTGTGGAAACACTGAATTGTCTGAACAACGTCAGCTGATGCTGCAGCATTTCTAACGGGACTCTGCCAATGTAGTTCAGTCCCCAAATCGCTCTGGCTACATACGTTGTTTTCCGTCACTTCAATTTCTGATGTAAAAGGTTTGTATAGCTCAAAACAGGAATGTAAAGCAGAGTGGTTACTTCAACCATTGCTACAGATAAATAGGCTTACCTATGACTGGAATACTCCATTATTCCCAAGTTAGATTGGGAACTCCAGGCTGGAGTTTGGGACCCAAAATGGAGTGCCGGGTATAGAAGGCATGTCAAAATGGAAGCCAAACCACCCTAAACCTGCAGCCTACTCCAACCCTAGACCAAGGTACTGTGTAGATGAATTTACAGTTCACTAGGCTGAAGATACAGAATGATGAATACTCATAATTTATGTGAGTTCTGAATCTCTGCTTGCCTGCATCTTTATGTGCTTTAGCTGCTTAGAACATAGGAAAAAAAAAAAATCATGGGAGCAAGGACTAGAATACAAGTTCTCCTTACCACCAAGGAAGTTCCTTAACAATCTTCAATGTCCACCTGCACTGGGTCTGCTTGAAACCCAAGTACAGTGCAGACCTCTCTACCATTTTGCTCCTTGGTGCACAATACCCTGCCCATGGGGTCAGACGATGGCAACGTGCCCCCTCCTTCCCCGCAGATACCTCATGGCTTCAGCTCACGTCAGAGAGGAAAAGCTTCGCTGCTCTATGTCTGCCAGGGAGAATACGGTGATTTGTGGTGACCCTGAGGGGTAGGGTCCCTGGATGCTGGGCCAGGGTGTTGAGCGTGAGATGGAAGACGGGCAAATAAGTGACTGACAAAGATTATGTCCATCCTACTTTTAGCTCGCCTGCCTTCCCCTGACTGTAGTCAGGGCGTTCTTCTGGGAGGTAGGTGCAAGTGGTCTAGAAATTAAGTTGACTCAATTTCAGCTTTGGTTTAAAAGAAAGCAGCAGGTGCCACTGTGTTTTGTGAGGAGTCCAAAGCTCTCAGTGTGTGTTAGGCTCCAAGGATGCTCTGACAGCACCTATGGGATCAAGCTCATCAGAGCGTGGACAAGCAAGAATGCCCCACTTCTGCCTGCTGATTTGGTTTACCATTAAGCAAAGTGCTAAGCTCTTCCACTTTGTCAAAACTTAAGCTACGCTGTGTCATGGCAGATGTAGAACTTCCAGGCTTTTCAGAACTGCTGTTTTGGACATAGAGAAGTAAATGCTAAATTCAGTTTTCAGTATGTTTGCCCTTTACTAAATCTGGCCTCCAGTTATGAAAGACAGATCTATAAAGGGAGATATTAATACCTTGTAACTTCAAGTCCCACTGCCTGTTAGAGCACAGTTTCAAAGACAAAGGTACAAAGGAAAAGTGAGTCTGTAGAGGTTAGCTATTTTGAGAACTCTAGCTTTAGTAAGTAACCTTGTTTTCTCCTCTATTATTTGCTTTCTGAATTCACCTATTAGAACTTGAGGTATTTATTTTTCAATTTGCATCTTAAATTGAGTAGATAGATTTTATTCTCAGCAACAGAACCCACCTTAACTCAGTTCCACAGAAGACAGTCTTAACTTCTCATTGTCCCTTTCCATCATTTCAGATGCACATGGCTTGTATAATTAGAGACATTTTTTTGCAAAGAAACCTGGTGAGAACAACGTTATGTGCGTCTTACCCTCTAGAGAAAGGAGTAAGCTATGGTATACTTACTGCACTATCGTGCACTAGCTTGTCCATAAAAAGCATGTTCACAAAATACCCATATCTGAGCTTACTTCCCAAAACATTCCCATGCAGACCAACTCCCGTTAGTCAAAAATGGGATTTGAGTCACCATAGCAGGTGCAGTCTCTGATGTACATTAGTAAGTCTGGAGTCACTTCATGACTGAGAAACCAGTGCAGATATTCCAAAGTGGAACAAACATAGTCAGAATTTGCCCCTAGAATTTGATATGTTCAAAATCACAAGAAAATTGTAAGAATTTAAGAAAGTTATTGTAAATGTTTACAGAAGCTGAATGTAAAGGCTGAGGGAAAATGAGACTTTATGCGGTAAGAATGTTCGGTAATGAACTTGCTCCAGATCCTGAAAGCTCTTCTTTTGAGGGAGACAAAGATCTCCCTGACTTTTGTCATTTCGGACAGTCCCAGTTAAGCCGTCAGGACAAGTTACTGAGAAGGTACTATTCAATGACAGTAAGAATTGTGGGATCTGGCCTGCCAGATTGTAACAACTTACTGAGATGGTTTTAGTATATGCCTGTGAATGCAAATGGGAAGTTTTGTATTTCCAACAGTTTTCAGAAGCGGAGAATCTCAACATTTTGAACTTACTTAATAAGATTTTTAAAGGCAGATTTTTAAGGTCTTCATGTTTTATATATCTGCACTATTTTGCCAAACGCACCCCGTAGGAATTCAGGGGGACATTATGCTGTTGGTATTATCGTGTGTAACAGTATTGATTCTGTCAGTGAATATTGACAGCTTTGCTTTCTTACATGTCATCACATTATTTTTAATGTTTAATTACACTGTCATGGTGCAACCTCTGCGAAGCACTTACCTTATTTTTAACTTTCATCTGTCTGTTGAAACAATGCTAACTGTAACTGAGATCCAGGGGCAGTGCCTATAATTCAGAGCTCTGGCCATCAACATTGCTACCACTTTCCCCACCTCTGACAGATAGGCTTAGAGGAGGACAATGGCAGTGACTGTAAGGACATCTAGGGAGTGCAGATCTCCATACATGCTGCTTGATTGGTATCTAGCTTGGGCAGAGCTCTAGTTTGTTGTTCTATCTGCTGGTATTACCTTGGTTTTGATGCACAATTATAAAAATTCATCCCTGTTGAGCTAAGTGTTGCTATGTGTTGTTTCTGCTCAGCTATACCGCCTGCCAGCAGTGCTTTATTCAACATCTGAAGTTAAACAGTTAAAACGGTTACTGTTATGTCTGTCTTAATGCAGCTTTCATTAAGTTATAAGCCTGACATCTCCTTCTCTCTTAATTTGTAAAATGTTTTGGAGCAGTCTTTTATGGTTGCTTGTGTGCTTTAGAAAGCAGATCATTTTAAATTGTCATAATTTGGGGAAAATTCAGACAGTTTAATAAAAATTTGGCCACAATTGGGTGCCAATAGAATATTTTAACACAGCCTTAGAAACTGATTAATTAGGTCTGAGAAATTACCCTCTACTGCTTATTGAAAACATCAGAAATCTACTGTAGATTGCAAAGGAAAACAAAAGTAGAAATCACCTAAAACTACATACTTAAAGCAACCCTATGGTAAAATTTTTCTGCACGGCAATAAAGACGGGAATGCAATCAAGATGTGATTTTTAGGTCTACTTCCTCAACTTTTCTTGAACTTAGGAGAAGTTACATTAACAACTGTTTTAGAAAACAGTTGCACCTCACTGTCAGATAAGAAATGTTTATCTTGGAATTTTCCCAATGAGAAAATTTACAGCGAGTTTTGTCACAGGCTGGGACACCCAGAACTAATCTAGTCCAACCCTCCTGCTCAAAGCAGTGTCAGCTAAAGTAGGTCACTAAGGACTGTGTCCAGCTGAGTTATGAGTGCCTCCAAGGATGGAGGCTCCACACCCTCTTGGGGCACTTGTTCCAATATCCTACCAACCTCACAGTAAAAAAGGGGTTTTAAAAATGTTTAAATAAAAATTTCTGTATTGCAATTTATGCCTGATGTCCTATCACTTGATACCGCTGAGAAGAGTCTGGCTGTGTCTTCTTTACACTACCCCATCAGGTGTTTTTTATACACATTGATAAGATCCCCTTCCAACCCTTCTCTTCCCCAAGCCAAACAACCCCAGGTCTGTCAGCCTCCCCTGGTTTGTCAGACATTGCATGCTCTTAATCATCTTCATGGCCAGTGCTCTGGTATGTCCCTTTCCCTTTTCTACTGGGGAGTCCAGAACTGGACACAGTACTCCAGCCTCAACAGCGCTGAGCAGAAGGGAAGGACCAACTCCCTCAACCTGCTGGCAACACTTCCTAATGTAGCATAGGAGGCTGCTGGACCTCCTTGCCACAAGGCTACTGTGCTGGCTCGTGTTTGACTTGGTGTTCACCAGAACCCCCCAGGTCCTTTTCTGCAAAGCCTCTTTCTAGGTGGTTGGCCCCAAGCCTGTACTGGTGTACAGGTTTATTCCTCCTTAGATTCAGGGCTTTGAAACAACAGTCTGAACAACAGAGGACAATCACTTTCAAAGCAATGTTCACGCAGATGTACATTGCCATGCACCCCTGATCTCCTCGCACAATTTCATTTCATGCAAGAAAAAGCCACTCTCAACATATATATCAGACTGTCACAGAGATGCTGCCAGTTCTGGTTTCAGCGTGCCAAGTGCACATAGAAGTACTTGCATTACGTAAGCATATCAAGTGCTTGAGAATATGAAAGGGACATTTACAAAAGCGTGCACGCAGTTGTGCAGACCTGTATCTTAAAATACAGTTCCGAGTTATCTTTCTGTTTACGTGCCAGACTTAAGTGTACTTCATCTACAAAGCTGGCTCTCTATTTGATGACTTCTAAAACATAACCCGTCTTTATCATCTCATAAAGCAGACCCCCTTCCAAAACAAGAGATTTGCACCTTTTTTCCCCATCTGCCTGTTGCTACAAGTATTTTTCCTTTCTTTTCTTTTGGAAAAAAGTCATGCTGACTCATTCGCTCGCTGCTTTACTTTCTTCAGTTTTGACCATGCCATCTGATACTGCAAGGGTGCACAGTGTAATTAATTTGAGATATTTAACTTCTGATACATTAATACAACAGAAAATGTAATGAAAGGACCAAACCTTACTCAATTCCTTCAGAAGATAGTTCATTAAAAATCACTAAGAATTTTTAGTACTAGTGCGGTGAGCAGGAATTGACTTGAAGTCCTGAGAAAACCAACACTAAAAGAATGTACTTCGACTTGCATTCCAAAAGATCATCAACTAGAACTAGGATATTTTAATTCAAATTATTTTTGTTTCTAATCTTTACTCCCTGAAAGCCATGACAGTACTGGTAAACTCAGACGTGCATCTCTTCTTTGATAAAATTTCACCTATTTCTACACGGAAAATACATAAGACAGCAAGTTAAGAAGCAGATGTAATAGCCACAAGACCGTATTAAGTTGGAGATGGAATTTGAAAATTCCTTTCTCAATAATATTATTTTTTTTTTTGTAAATTCCTTTGTAACATTTTTAAGCACACCACAATGTAAAGATGTCATTATTCATCCCTGGCATTTTCTGAGTAAAAGACTCATATTTAGACAAATCCTGAAATCTTCTGTGAGAACTCATATTTGTCAGATACAAATTGTTCAGGTGCAGCCTTTGGCTCGGGAAACCCATAAACTTCTGGGAGTGGCAAGTATATGAGGGAAGGCATCATTTTATGCACAGCCTGTTTTTATATGCTTTTTTATGAAATCTCTGCTACCAGCAGCAGATTTGAGCTAGGTGGGGTGATATGGTCTAATCCAGTGCAGACTTCACAAGGTTTTATGTTTCCTGGCTACTTCCTTGTCATCAGCTCCTTTGTTTTTCTTTTTTAATGAACTCAGCGTTGTCCTTGACAGTGATGTCAGCTTCTTGAAAGAAACACATAGAGTGCCCTGCAACAGCTCAGGTCACTTAGAGACTAACTGAACTTTACCGATGACCTTAACTAATAGAATGCTAATATGTAATGAAATTTTATAGTCTACTAACATAATTAGCTAATTGCTATTATTCTCTCTGTGTGGGAAAGCAATAGGCTTTCTTTAACAAGCTTTGGAAGACAGAACTGATTGTGTTACCCAGGAGTTCGTGCAGTGCAGTGCTGTGCATTTTGAACTAACGCAGTGAACTAAATGAGACTTTGTCCCACCTGATGACTACCAGTGGTTTCTGAGCAATACACTACTCTCCCAACTATTTAATACTAAGGATGATTTAATACATTCCTGTCCCTACGTATTTTTCTTCCTGCTACTTTTTCTTCCTACCAAACCAGGTTCCCATTCCAGATCGTATGCCATATGCACTGCATCGTACTTCCTGCTGAATTAGGGACTGAACCTCTGAGACTATTTATTACTCCTCTCCTTCTATTTCTTTTCTACGCTGAATCCTTGCTGCATCTCCCATCTTTCCTCACAGATACACCAAACAAGTTCAGTTGGCTCATATGGCTTTCCTCAGCTGTAGGAGGGCGGGGATGAGAAGCACATCTTGTAAAATGTCTGTCAAACCAAACAAGTAATTTCCAGAGGGTTTCTAACACCTACCAGTTGTTATGGATATCACATTATTATCACAGTTATTTAAAACAGTTTTAGATTAGCTAAATGTCAATCTCGCAGCAACTGCACAACCTTCAAGACATCTTTGTGTATATGACAGACTCCCAACTGTGAAATGATTACTTAAAAAAAAAAACTCCATACTTCTAAATTAGCATGTATTGATGGTTTTCTTTATGGGAGAGAAAAAAAAAAAATTAAAAAAATCCAAGTAAGGTTCTGCTATTCAGATGTATTATTTTGATTCTGCTATTAGTCTCTCTTTTGAGTCTGAAAGCGCACAAGATCAATTTCACTACGGTTTGCTTCCACATTTCCAGTGCTACCGTGCTGAGGGAGTGTACACCGGTTAAAGAGAAATGTATCTTTTGCTTGGTTGTTGTTTTTTTTTTTAATTCTTACAGACTTTAGTATCTTAAAAACATGCATTTTGTTTGAGGAACAAAACAGAGGTTGCAAGATCAACTTTAAGTGCCTTTGCACAAAATCACATTTTAACATGTTGACAGTTCTACTAAAATGACCAACCAGTGTTTTCCTCTGTTTAGTTAGTGTGGTCTTCCTTTATATACTAAACCTAAGGCAGATTTCTCATATACGTTGAAGTGATGAAAGAACTTCAACAGGGATTAGGCAGAGCTGCAAAAAAGGTAAGTTTTTTTCCAAGTCGTACATGATGGTTTATAGTGGGTAAGGCAGGCGCAGAAAGTTCTGACAAAGTGTAGTGAGAGAGAGACACAGCTTGAGAGCTAGATGGGCTAATAAAAATGCCCCTATCACCATACCATGAAGAACCCACAAATAACTAGACTTTCTGTAAGTAGCATGAATTCCCATTTTGTAAGACACAGATATTCATCCTGTTTCGTCTCGTACTGAGGCATAGTCTCAAGTATGTGGTGATACATCCTGTCACCGTGGAAAGGAGTATCTATAACGTATTATCAAAGAATAAATGAAAACATTATATGCTGGCAAAGCTTCAATCCTCACTTCAACACAAATAAGGATTTGCAAACAGAATGTAAACACAAGTTTTCACAATAGTATTTGCATTCCCACCCCTTAGCGTAATTTTCACTTAATTATTTTTTAGTCTAATTTTTAAGTGTCTAGTTGAACTGAACTCTACCTGTTCAATCAGGTATACCCGATAAAGGGCTGGGCAGAAAGCTATTGCTATTTTACCCTTGAAAGGCAAGGCTTCTTCCTTGATCTTTTTGTCTAGTGATACGGAGTAAAATCCTGTTCATCTTACATAAAAGCATCCAGTGAAATCAGCAGGATACTGTCTTGGTAAGGGGATCAGGATTCGACCGAAAATTGCACTATCATAAGGATATGAGCATTCTGTAGAATTTGTGGTCATACATCTCTAAGCCCGGAACAGAAACACAAGTTAATGCTTTTGCCGAAAGTTTCCATAATGTAGTATTTAGCAAAGATATGTGTATGAGTACAGCTTTAATTGAAAGTAAGTAGACTCCTACCCAGAAATTGCTGCTAGTTTTTGATGAGCCTGGTAGGCCATCTCACATCCTTGGGTTCGAGTTTTGTGCATTTCCGCATGCAGAGATGGGCAGGTGACTGAGACATCCCCAATAGAAATTACCAGCTCCCGATACAGAGCCACTTGGGTATTGAACTCCTGGACAAGCTGAAAAACAAAGAGGATTTACTTACGTGAGACATTTAACTACACTGATAGAAACAATCAAGTTTTTAAAAAACACGCCCAATCTAGGGCTTGTTCCTGCTGATCCCAGTTTCACAGCATACAGGATCAAGTGCCCAAGATTCAGTAATTGACTAGGGCCTCCGTGACAGCTGCCTCTTCTGGGAGCTACAAATGTTCATTTGCAGGAAAGTAGTGTTTCTGCTTTTAATCTCTGAAAGTGTTTGAGTTATTAGTCTTAAATATTAAGCAGACAAAAAACCAGCTGTTTTACCAGTACCATGAGGTTATTTTTTGCTATCATAAAAGACACAAATAACTCCAGAAATTACTGCCTTTGCTCCTCCTGCTTCCTGATTAACAGCACATTTAGGGAGTGGAATGTAGCAATTGGAATGTACGCTGGCAATTTTGCTAATTTATTTTGTAACGATTCCTGTTCTGCCACTGGCCTCTAACCCAGATTTCAGATTTAAAGTTGATCTGAAGTTACTGGCCGAGAAGATGTACCAAATAGGCAGTTCCCAGTTAGGATTCTAGAATGCACTTTTTCCACTCTCTGTGTGTGTGGGAAACAGACAAAGGAGTGAATAAACACTTCAACCTTTACAGAAATCTAATACCCAGCAGATACACATGGATGCTATTGGATTAAATGGGTAACTTTTACAGTGATGGAAAGATTATTATTTTTCAGTTCCACTGATCACGTATGTGGGATTATATTTTAAGGAAACAAAGCTGTCTTCTGAAAGAAAGCACATCCAACCATTTGCTGCACATGGTGGTGGGGGTGGAAAGCAAGGAGCAATAGAACAGAATGTTTATTTATCTGTGTTTTGCTAATTTGACCTCAATTTCCAAACCACATAAAAACAGACAAGAGTAACTGCTTATAATTCTGCAGCCATCATTACCACCAGGAGTTCAACATATCCCAACCTACCAGCGTGCTAAAAACCTGGATTCTATCAGATCTACCTAGTTTTAAAGTCAAGCCCTCAAATTCTCATACTTAGGAAATAAACAAGCCGCTTCTTCTGCAGTATTACATTCCGACTCTTCATGCATCCCACTGCAATTACTCTGTGTAACTGAGAACTAGTGCCAGGACCCACTTTTTGGCCACGCTTTCTTAAAGGTCATTGTAAGAGTAGTGAATAGGTTTCTCTGCTTCTGGAGCAGCAAAACAATCCCAATGCATTCCGGCACATCTGCACCCTCCCACCCCCAAGCCCCAACCAAGCCAAAAGCACACACCAGACAAAGCTGCAGGCACAACATTTGCTAATCCTGGCTTCAACTTGCTCGTTCTGTAGCTTAAGACAATGCATGAAAGCAATGGAGAGAAAAACATTTTTACTACGTTGTGCCATAGCGTAATTACGCTGCATTAAGAAAAAAAGTGTCATCCTGCAACTGGTAACTGGTTTTGCCAGACACATTTTGCCTGTTCTCACCTGACATCCCCTGTCTAAGCAGAGGGCACATTCAGCCACCTCAGCGCTGCCAAGAAAAACAAAACCACACTGGTGTTGCAGCACTGAGACAGAGAACAAGAAAAAAAAAACAACCACATTGGTTTTATCTCCCGAGCCTTACTGCATCTTGACAACCCATCCGTAAATCATGTTTTATTTCTAATCAGTGAATTCTACAAAGCTAGCTGTTCCAGCTAACCACAGTACACTGTTGGGAATGAGAAAAAAGGCAAGACTAAGCAGCATCCACTTGTTGGGTGTATTTATAGAGCTACTGTGGCAGCTTTTGTTCCTCTGTGCACTGGGAGCTGCTCCCAGTTTTCAAGTATCACACTGGATACCTGCCAGGATGATTTGCAGTATTAGAGGAAAAAACCTGCAAGAATCCAACAGAACATTACTAGCAGGTGCATTTCCAACGCTGCTGGACAGAGCTTTAGCAAGATCCAGATTTTTCAAGTCAAGCAGGAGCAACTTCATTTGTTTTCTATTTCTGTCATCGGTTAGAGGAGTGATTTTGAGGCCCAGTGACCAGCTGACCGTAGCTCAAGGAGCCAGATACAGCATGTACGGTGCTGGTTTGGAGGAAGGTATCAGGATCCAAGTGTTTCAAGCATGAATGGAGAAAAATAACACACCATAATGTGACAGTCCAAAAATAACATGGATGCAGGTGCTTGATCAGAGGTTTTGCAATTGCAACCAGCTACTCTGGGGAGGCTGCAAACAGGTACCATATATGCCAGAGACAGAATTTCAAGGCCTCCAATTCTGAGTCCTATTTGGGAAGGATTTTAGGGCGGGAGTGCGGCTGCTGCAGCAGACAGCGAGCAGCGAGCGCAGTGATGCAGTGGAGGCAACTATTTACCGGTTCGGGCTTCAGTGAGTGAAAGTCTGGGGACCGATTTGGCTGGATCTGGCAAAAAAGCAACTCCAGCTGCTTGGCAGCGGCGGGGCTCCTGCAGGACCGGGAGCCCGGCTCCCGTCCCTGCCCATCCGGCAGCGCCCACCCGGCCCCCCGCGGGTCTCCTTTTCCCTCCCCTCTCCCGCCTTTGGACCGCTACGCGTCCAGCTACGGGGCAGCACCCCCGACAGGGACAGCGGTTTTAAGAACAGCGCAACTGCACGTGATGGGAATAGGCAAACCGGCGGGAGAAGCGGCACCGCCGCCCCGCGAGGAGAGCGCTCGGGGGATGGCAAAAACGCAGAGCAACCCCCCCCCCTTTCCCGCGGCACCCACCATCCTGCAGTCATCCAGGGCTCTCTGGGTCTGGACGGCGCCCTCGCAGCCGCTGCCCCGGCGTTGCGGCGGGGTCTTGCTGCCCGGGAAGATGGAGGCGGCGGAGCGGGGGCGCCCCCCGCGCCCGCTCGGTGCAGAGCTCATGCACACGCATCCGCCGCGCGGAGCCGCCCGCCGCGAGGGGCCCCCGCGGGCGCGGGCAGCGCCCCCCCCACCCCCCCCACCCCCGCCGCCGCCGAGCCCTCCCCCCGGGGGGCCCGGGCCCGGGGGGGGGGGGGCATGTCAGTCCCCGCGGAACCGCCCCGCCGCCGGCATGCTCCGCCGCCCCCCTTCCCGCAGCCGGCGGGGGGGGGAGGCGAGCGCGACCGTGCCCGCCGGGGAAGGGCTCCCATCCAGGGCCGCCACAGCCCGCCTGCTGCGCCCCCCGACGCCCCCTCGCCGGGGGGGGCGGGGGGGGGGATGGCCGGCGGGCTGACGCCGTCAGCACCGCACCGCCCCCACAGGGCGGGGGACCGAGCGGCAGCCGCCCCTCCCGCCCCGGGCCGCGCCGCCCCCCCCCCCCCGGCCCCCAAGACCCCCGAGCGCCGTCGTCCCGGCGTGGGGGGCCCCGGCCCCGGGGCAGCTCTGCAGGGGGAGTTGGCAGCTCGCCCCTCCGGCTGCTGAAGCTGATGGTCGTCTGCCAGAGGCTCACTTGGTAAGCGCTTTTCTGCTTGGCAGAGGCGTGGCCCGCTGCTCAAACTTGTTTTCTTTCGCTAAAGAAAGCTTTTATTGTGGGGCTCGGAAGAAGGAGGACTGGAAGGTGTGATGCAGCTGTCACCGAAATCGGGAAGAACGAACGAACCTCGTAACACCAATGCAGTGTTCAAAGGCAGGCATTCTTTATTCCCGGCGCCGGATGCACGAGGGATCGCTCCACCTAACGTGCATGCCCACACGCGGCAGCTTGCCCCGTTTATAGGTAGCAAAGCGTTCCATATGCATAAAGTTTCCCGATATGCCTATACATACACATAACCTGTCCCCGCTTTGTATTAAAATTAGTTCCAAAAGGTCATTTCCATAAGTCCCTCCCCACTGCGCTTGCTCAGTGCCTCCTTGTGGTGGTCGTCGGGGGTCGTGGGGATGAAGGCTGATGGCTCCTCTTCCTCACCTCCAGTAACCCCTTGTTCTGGCGCAGACTCAGTTGCTCCTTGGCTCTTGCCCAAACTGCAGGGCCAGTGTAGACCAGTTCTTGAGGTAAACTCCTGGTTCTTACCAAAAACTGTCCTTTGTAAGGAGCCACAACTCTTCCTGCCTCAATTATTTCTCATTCCTTCTAGTGTAGCAACCTTGGCAAACCGTTATTATCCTTTTGCTTCATCCCCTCCCAATTCTTCCCGTCCTTGAATAGGGTTCTAAATTTACTAAGTAACTATACTATGGACTTTAGAAAAACACCCAAACTAAACAATACTGATTTTAGCAAAGCAACAGCAAACTAGACAATAAGGCCTAAATCTTATGCATATAAGCTGCTTACATCTGGGGGTCTTTTGACCCTTAAGGTATCACAGCTACGCTGTAGATTGTATTTGTTCACTGTAGAAACGACGAAATAATAATCCCTGGGAGAAATCGTCGCCCGCATGCGCCATCACACCAGTGCAGTCGCAGTTCCCCAGGGCAGATGCTCACAGCCCCCCGGGCACCGGCCCCTCCATGGCGGGCGGCTGCGGGGCTGTGCCCACCCTGGGTCTGCTGCCACTTTCCCCAGGGCCCCCGGGCACTGCGCTGCTCTGGGGCGAGCTACGGCCTGGGCCAGCTTCAGCTCTGAGGCTGGTCCTGCTCCCCTCTCTAGCCAGGTAGCTATGGGTGTTTAGCTGACTCCTGGGGTAATTTTATTTGTTCAGGACATTAAGTAAAAATTTTTTCATGTTTCAGTAATGTTCTTGACACCAAGGGAACCCCGAACACATCAAAAACAGACACCCAGTCTTGCCAACAAGCTCGAATATGCCAGTGGTGGCAACCTCTGGCAGGTTGAGGGCCTCCTTCCAGGCTGTGCTGAGCATTACTGTAACACAGGCACCCTGGTACTCACCTGCATCTGGACATTGCCTAGTAGTTTTACTTTGAAACTCCTTTTAGATGTTTCCTGCTGTTTTCCCAGCAATGGAAGCTACCGGATATGTGTCAGTGGTGATGGGTTTGCAGCACTTGCAAGCATGGTCATCACTTTAGGTAAGACTAATGTCCTGGTTTTGGCTGGGATAGAGTTAATTTTCTTCATAGAAGCTAGCATAGTGCTGTGCTTTGGATTCAGTGCTAGAAGAATGTTGATAACACGCTGATGTTTTTAGTTGTTGCCAAGTAGTGCTCAGACTGCTCAAGGACTTTTTGAGCTTCTGCTGCTCGGCCAGGTGCATAACAAGCTGGGAGTACAGCACAGCTAGGACCCAAACCGTCCAAAGAGCTATTCCATACCATAGAACGTCATGCTCGGGGGGGTTAGTCAATTAGTCAGTCGGGTCGGTGAGTCGATCGGTTGGTCGCGGGCAGAGTGGTCGCAGCTCGGGCTGTGTGATCGCGGCTCGGGACGGGCTGGGTATCAGTCAGCGGGTGGTGAGCAATTGCATTGTGCATCACTTGTTTTATATATTCTGTATATTCTCTTACCATTGTTATTATTATTATTATTCTCTCTTATTAAACTGTCTCTATCTCAACCCACGGGTCTTACTTTTTTTTTCTTTTTCTCTGATTTTCTCCCCCATCCCACTGAGGGAGGGGGGGGGAGTGAGCGAGCGGCTGCGTGGTGCTTAGTTGCCAGCCGGGTTAAACCACGACAGTAATGACCTTGTAATTAGAATGTTACCGTTGTAAACATACCACTAGATCTTCAGCACCCAGAGCAGCGAGAACTTGCAGTTTGCAAGTGCTATTTTAAGCACACCACTTTTTTTTTTTTTCTTGTAGTAAACTTAATTCTATTACTCATACAAAATAAATGGTTGAATTTGGTGCTGCATGAACACAAGATTTGAGCCAGGACATCATATTACTTGCATATACAGACAGACCATTACCTAATGACAAGGAAAATAGTTTAACACTGGCAAAAAGCAAAATGAACACATCTTCTCCTCACATCTGTATAGGATGAAACATACATATTTGTAAAGGGAAATTAAAACGTAGTACCATGCCAGATTAATGCTAATGTTTTAATCATTACTCATGTATCATTTTAGGCCTATGTTCCAGTCTTATTTCAGTCTATTTCAGGACTTATTTAGAGCTACTGTAGCAGCAATAATGAAATAATGCTAATACTAATAGTAAAACCCAAACAATAACATTAAATCTATCAAAGAGTGCAGCATGACTGCCTGTACATCACCTGTCTTGGCTGAAGTTCTGGTCCCTTGAAGTCAATGCCAGAAGTCCCACTGACTTTTAAAGGAGGTTAGAATTTAGTTCCTGATGATGTATCTGCCCTGTATACCACTGAGTCACAGCTGAGTTTTGCCCTTCAGCCAACATCTGGGACAGTTTTGAAGTCCCAGTGACCTGCAGCGTGTTCACGCCTAATTGATTGTACCTTCAGCATATTCACCGCTGGAAGTGGGTCTTGTGATTCTTTCTACAATTTGTAAGACCGCACGTTTTTGTAATTCTTCCAGCTGACCTCTGAAGTCATTATAGAACGTCATTTATTTGATGGCACCCCAGGATTCTGTTGGAGAAGCGGGAGTGACAGGGGACAAGTCAGTCTGGGATGCACAAGAAATAATGATTTTTGTAGGCACCCCAGTTCTCGGGCTGTTGGGAAGACCTCCAAGCTAAGCCACCAAATGCTGTCACAGGGCGGGCAGTGGCAGAAAATAAGACCCAGTTTGAAAGTATACACCACTGGGAAACAAAATGCGCTCTTGCGAAAACAGAGGTACATCTGCTACAACGCTTTCCTGGAAAGAGAGAGGCATGACTCTTTCCTCGCGTCTGAACCAGAGTTCCTGTCACAAATAGCCTTATTCTAGCTTCACCTCCTGATGTTTAATGGAGTGCAACAAGCCGGGGCTTGTTGCTCCCTCCTGCAGCATCCTTGCAAGACCATGAGTAGTTCAAAGAGTACTTGTCCTGTTACATAGTCAAATTATTTGGCAACTCCACATCTCATAACGAAATAAAAGGAAATATGTGGGCTTTGCTATACTTAGCCTACACTGTAATTCTAAAACACTAACTGAGATCAACTTTTTACTTGGGAGTCTTTCTCATCCCATTTTGTTGTAATCTTTGTCCTATCCATTTATTTCTCTGGTTCTTGGATTCTGGTAATGTTTCCCAAGGGTGAGTAGAATGTAATGGACTTGGTAAGTTATAAAAGAGACACTGACTAGCTGAGAAATGTAAGGAGATGTCTTTGGAAGAAGAAAAAAAAAAAAAGGAAGGCAAAAAGAGGCAAAGGATTAGAAAAGGCAAAACAGGCCAATTCTGTAGAATGAGATGCAAAGAGAGAAGAGGAAACCCAGAATCAGATACTGAAGAAAACAAAGTAATTGTGCATGATGTCTTTAGGGCAGAAAAACAAAATACAAGTTTTAAAATTAGAGTGAAAAAGAAAACTTAAGAATAAGAACAGACACTTTTTCACATTTCTTGAAAGTATTTTTTTTAAAGAAAGTGAACTGACTGTCTTTCTATGTAAGTATGGTACATTTAAATAGAGCAAAAATTTATTCCCTGGAAATGCAGGGTCATATCAGTGTCTGGAGGTAAAGTACTCGATTTTTGTACCAGGCTTCCTATGGAGTAAAACTGTTTAACTCTCATAAATAACAATCTAATGATGCATTTGAGATTCACAGTTTCAATGGCCATTTCTTTTTTATGAATCGTTTCCTACAGGCTGGGAAGTTAGGGAAAGGAGTGCCACAGGAGGCACTATTCTGGCCTGATTCCATAAATAAGTCTTTTATGTATCCAAGGTGTTAGCCTTCCTGATTATCAGAGATTCTCCATCAGTGGCAGATCCCTGCACCCCTTCTCCTCAGTCTGTGCTCGGTGCAGGGCTCACCAAGTCAAATAATTTTGTAGCAAACATTGCACATCAGTATATTTTTAGTGTCTGTTAGTCTAATGCCAAGATATAGAAAAACATACTTTTTTCAGTGTTTTTGACTGCAAATACAGCAATTGAGTCTTTTTTTTAGATGTCTAAAAATGTTTTACATAGATACCCTGCAAAACAAAGACATCCCTGTCCTGTGAAATTTATAGCCACAGTTCAACAAAGACTAGGAATATATTAGATGAGATTGTAAAGAAAATAGGAAGTAAGTTCTGTTGTGTCAGTTTCAACAATTTCCAGGTTTACTTAGGAAACTAATGCTCACACAATGTACGAGTAGTGGAGATGCTGAGGAAGAGGCTTATTCTGCTTGTAGTCACTGGAAGTTTTAAAAAAATGCAGTCATTAGTGAGCCCATCTGTAGCTGTCAGCCTGGTATAGGCACATTGATCCTGGTTATGAATGCACGTAACAACATGCTCAAGCTAGCAAGCATGTCAGAACGGCTTAGCGTGTGTTACACACCTTCTCTGTAAGTGTTGCGAAAGACTGTGACACCTAAGTCATGCCCTGAGGATGCTAGAGATTATTGCGGTGAGATTTTTCGCGCTTAAGAACTACTGTGTTCCTTAAATCAGAGAATGAAAGAACTTCTAAATCAGATAATCCACGATATGTTCCCACCTTCTCTGTTTCCTTTACAACCTGTATTTACAGATGTAATTCCAACATGAATTCATACAGAAATACCCGTGGGAGCATGCAGGTGGCTATGCAACTATCTGTTTCAAATTTTTACAGATTTGCCCAATCCTGGATTTAGTGACAAGGAAATCTAAGAAAATGGCCCAAACAACCAGGTATTTTTTTGCTTTCTTTTCTATGAGCATATGTATTTTTTTTAAAACATAATATCATCACTAAAATAATGCTAATGCCATCAGCACTTCTGTTATTATGAGAAAAAACCAAATGTCTACTTTAAAAAAATACACATTAGCATAACAAATCTTCAAACTGCAGAAATTAAGAATTATTTCTGAAAAGAACAAGGCTAACAACCATTTCTCATTATGAAAGTATCAATGGAATAATTTACCTTTACCTCTAGCGTAGTCAATAGAATACAGAATGACTGCAATACATAAATATAAATTTGCTTTAGCATTATCTTTTTTGTGGTAGAAAATCTGGCATAAAACCAAAGTCACAGATGAATGGAAGATAAAAAAGACCACTTATAAATCTTCCTGTAAATGTATGCAAAAAAAGCCGAGAAAAATTATCTTTAAGGTCATAAAGAGCATAAAACTAAATAATTTAAAAATACTTCTAAGAACTAAAAGTTAAAAGTTAATTTTTATGATATTATTTGGATTCCTTATGATTAAAAAGTCCCATGACAATTTCATAAATGACCAGGTAGTAAAATATTAGGAGAAATTCTTACACAAAATAAATCTGTACATTATTTATGGAAGGGTGAAGATTGAACTCGTAAAGTAAACATTGCTATTATTAAAAGTAGACTAGGAACAGCTATGGAAAAGAAAACACCATGACTTTGTAAGACAGAGGAGTGAGAGAATACAGCTTTAGCCATTTCGATGTTTAAGAAATTCATGTCTTTAGATGTAGCAGTGCTTTGCTACTTGGAAAATGCAGTATTTGGCATGTAATGGTTTGGAGACTGCTTGATGGATGCATAGGAGAAATATGTGGGGTTTGTGTTTTATTAAACGTATAAACTGCAGTCCTCTGTCTATTCAGGGCACATATACTTAATTCAAAGAACCAAGTATTATCTTTTGAGAATCTGAGAATAATGCATAAATACTGAAACCCAATAATCTTCATCCCCCTTACTGCTACAGGAAAAATACCCAGACCAATACAGAGGCCCTCCACTACATCTTCAGGAATGTTTTAAAAAGCCAGATGCTTTATAGAAGTGGAATAGATGGTAAAATTCATAGTCATTATTGTGTCCATGGTTGTTCTGTAGACCCATGTGGTTACTAGAAATAAAAGTCCTATACAAAATCTCTGTTTCAGTCACTATGAGAAATGGTTTGCCACTGCAACTATACTGTCTCCTAGTCTCATGGTTCAGCTGCTCAGATGGAATAGCAAGCAGCATAAACTACACCAATGAGAGGAATCTTGTTAATAGGCTACATGTATACATTTTTAAAGATTATTTTCATAATATTACAGCTGTTTTCTTTTGAGATTTTAAATAGCAAAGGTCCAATAACATTTAAAGAAGGACAAATATTTTCAGATTTCAAAAGCAAGTCAAGGATAGTAAAACTTCACTACTGTATCTAATGTATATACAGCACAAGAATTATGCTGTTACAAGGAATAATCCAAATATAACTCTCAGACCTACTGCTCTAATGAAAATTCAGAAACTAAATCAGACTGGACACAGAGGCTTAGTCAGTTTGACAAAATTCTCTTTGTGTTATGAGAAGATGAGTCTACAACTCAAAATTAGGAAACTCGTTGGAGGCGGCAATACTCTAAAACGTCTTTCCCATCTGAATGTGGCCTTTCTGAAGAAGCCTTTACTGGCTTCTTTATATCTCCACTCCTTTGCCTGTCGTGATAACTATTTACTAGGTCCATGTTTGAAGGAGATATTGCAGCTCTACAAAGCAAACCTTGACTTCAATTTCAGTTATTCTGTTGTTGCACATTTCTGTTAAATGGTCAGACGAGATACAACATTCATTTTTTAAATTATCATCACTTCACTTAGGAATTAAGGTTTTATTTAGATGAACAGAAATAGATCACATCCTCTTAAGAGCTATCATCTGGATGGTTACTCTTCAAGTTCAATACATTTTCACATTTGAAAGATTATTTTAATAACCAGATTTTCATATTTTCTTTAAATGAAAGCTTAAAACACACAGAAAATGATGTGGTTTCCATATAAGTGTCATTGCAGCACACCACAAACAATGACTTAATCTACTTTTGGTACATGGCAAGTGCAGCACAGTTCGTTTTCATGTGAAAATGCAGTATGGGTTGAATCCAATTATCAGTGTTTTCAGTGGGGTAACTTGAGCCATTATTCTGCCTTACAAGATTTTTAGCCTTGCTGTTCTGAGTAACTGCACTGAAATCTAGCCATCCCTAATAGAAACACATACTGCCAAGTGCCTTTGTTGTACTTGTCCTTAATCAGTTACCAGCCTGCTTTTGCCAAGCTCATCAACCTACTGAAGTAACTTTTTAAAAAAAATTTTATGGGTATAATTTTCAATTCAAAACAAAGCAAACAGAACCTGTAATTGTTCTGTATGAATGCAGTGCAATTCTGAGAATCTGGCCGTGCCTGTGTGACATACAAGGACAGCAACAAGGACCTTCCTTTTTTGCTTTCCTGATCTTTAAATATTACATTATCTTTTTAAAAATCTAGAAAAAGATCAAGAATGATGGTGCTGCCTGATGTTATTCCAAGGACAGTCACTGAAAGCAGGGAGAGTTTTAAGGAAAACTAGAACTGAATAAACTAGGGAGTTTAAGAATATGAAAATCAACACAAAAAAGCATGTGAAAGCAAATGAAAGATTTCCCTCCTCCTGGTATTTTAGAATGGTAGAATAGTGGCTTCTCAGAAGATGCTGTCCAGGATTTCCAGTTTTGTTCTTTTACTATAGGCATGATTCTGCAAACCGTACTGAGTTGAAGATTGCTCTAATTTTCTCTCTTTACCTGTGCAGAAAGTTTGGTAATCTTTACTGTGGTGTGGTTGTGCTGGTTTGCTGCTGCAGGCTTGCAGTATTACCTTGTTGGTTGGTTATGGAGGTGATGGAGAGATTCATAAATAAGAGAAATGGCCTTCTACTTGTGGTGGCAGCTGCATTGCTTGGAACCCAAGAAACATGGGGTTGAATGCTCTGTCTGGCAACTTCCATCTCCTCTAATTCTTCTTCCTCCTTTCTGACTTGCAGATGAAAGAAAGAAGAAGAACCCTTTCTAATAATTCGTACTTGGGCTTTGCATGATAGTGAAATAAATAGCTTTATAAGAGTCAAACAATGATTAAACACAATAGTGAATTCTGAAGAGGGAGTGTTTTAGGGAGACATACCCACTGGTTTCGGCTGGGATAGAGTTAATTTTCTTCACAGAAGCTAGCATAGTGCTGTGCTTTGGATTTAGTACTAGAAGAACGTTGATAACACGCTGATGTTTTTAGTTGTTGCCAAGCAGTGCTCAGACTGCTCAAGGACTTTTTGAGCTTCTGCTGCTCGGCCAGGTGCATAACAAGCTGGGAGTACAGCACAGCTAGGACCCAAACTGACCAAAGAGCTATTCCATACCATAGAACGTCATGCTCGGGGGGGGTTAGTCGATCGGTTGGTCGCGGGCAGAGTGGTCGCAGCTCGGGCTGTGTGATCGTGGCTCGGGGGGAGTGATCGCGGCTCGGGACGGGCTGGGCATCGGTCAGCGGGTGGTGAGCAATTGCATTGTGCATCACTTGTTTTATATATTCTGTATATTTTCTTACCATTATTATTATTATTATTATTATTATTATTATTATTCTCTCTTATTAAACTGTCTTTATCTCAGCCCTCGGCTCTAACCTTTTATTTTCTTTCCAATTCTCTCCCCCATCCCACTGAGGGAGGGGGGGGAGTGAGCGAGCGGCTGCGTGGTGCTTAGTTGCCAGCTGGGTTAAACCACGACGTGGCATGAGGCTGTTGTGCTGCCAGTGAAGAGCTAAAGATTTGAGAAGGTATGACTACTCTCCTAAAAACATAGGACTGAATTATTGTATAAAGGCAAAGAAATAAGTGCTTAGTTTCAATGTTGTTTCATGAATTTGCATTTTTTTCTTGCCTTTTCTTTTTTTTTTTTGTTCTTTTTTACTTTCTCCTATTGTTTCTTTGCTTTAATTTCTTCACAGTTTATGCCGTATGGTTTTTTAATTGGCCTGTTTTCATCTTGTTTGTTCTTCTAGTCTCATATTATTCTTCTACTCTGTCCTTATTTTTCCTATTTTGTTTCTCACTCATTTCTCTGTTGTCCACAGTCCCATCTGTTTTTTTCTGTGTGATCAAAGAACAGTTTTGTGTTCTGTTCTTCTAAATGACAAGTGGAACCATAGTTTTGAAGTTAGCATGTCAGATCTCCAAATACAAGCAAAATTCAAAACCTACCCTCCATAGGCTAAAACTCACAATGAGAGAGGACGATTCATTATACAAATGAGCTTTAAAAATTACATAAAAATTCATATGTAGACAGAGCCTATGCTACATGGCAGACTTACAGGGCCAGATCCCTAATCCTGCCTTTGTTCACCACAAGTAACTACAGGGAACTGGAGAAATCCTATGGAATATATCCTACATATACAGAGAATATATATACGCTATGGCTTAATATCTGCTTATATGATTTCTTGCCCTTCTCCACGTGGAATGCCAAAGCTAAGGAAGGACAAAATACTTTGAACAACAGCTCAAGGTGTAATAAACGGGTTAGTCTTAACATGGGGTTTACATGAATGGGGTTCAGCCGATGCCTGCTGAGAGTCCAGCTCCGTTCAGTGTTTCCCATATCCTCCAGATGACAGCGTTGGGAGTACGATTATTAAATTATATGACATCAACATGAAAGGGATAGCTGCTGGAACTTAGAGAGATGAGAATTCATTGTGATCCTGACAAATCAAAGATACCATCTTGAAAAATGTTGAGAAATCATGTAAGGGAATGCATAAGATACTGCACTTTGGTAGAAGTTATCCACCATAAAAATATAAGAGCGGGGTAGATAATACCCTGCAGAAAAGGACCTAGGCATTTTTTGCTGTTGACGTGAAGATGAAGCTATTAGTAACAAACCCCACTATAGTACCAGGAAGTAGAATTAGCGTTACAGCCAGCAAGATACATAAAATAGTAATTCTACTTAATATTTACTCACTCTTGACTTTACCAGTTGGTAAAGACCTATCCAGTCTGGTGCCTTGCACCTCAAGCAAGATGTGGGATCCTTGGAGAGAAGAGGGAGGGAGAAAAAAATTATAAGGTGGGCTAGAAAACATGAACCCTGTAGAGGTTGATAGTACTGGAAGTAGACGACTGAGGAAAGAGAGCAGTTCTCGACTATGCAAACTGCTACAGCATAAGGAAAGGAATAACCTTTTTTTTTCTGGCATCATAAAAATATGTAAATAATCTCAGCAAGAGTATTCAGGTTAGATTGAAAATTCTTTTTAATGTTAAGGATAGTGAAGGGTTGGATTAGTTTTCCACAGCAGACTTTATGTGAAGGTTCTTAATTATATTTCTGCCAGAAATTACATGTGTTGTTAATCACCCCTTGGAAGGGAAATTGGATTATAGACTCCTCAAGGTCCTTTTCAAGTCTATTCTTCTGTGACTTTCTGGAATTACAAAAATATCATATTAGCTTCATAAGAAATATTAACATAAATATTCCTATAGGAGGTAAAAACTACTGCTTTCACAACCTTCCCCAGTCTTATGAAAGGTTTTGTCATTTCATGGAAGTTTATTTGTCAGTTCATGAGACAGATACTTTCTTCCACTGTATTTGCCACTACTTCAGCATCTTTTCCACTTTTCAAATTCAGTACTGCTGGAAGCAACATTTCTTAACATGCAGTTCCCGGAAATGTTCTTCCCAACAGAGCACTAGCGAAGTGATTTAATGACAGCAGTATCAGTGCTATTAAATATCCTAGAAATTTGTGCAGCTTTTAAAGATAAGAGTAATGAAGAAGTGGGGAAGAAATGAAGGATGAGAAAAAGAGAAACATATGAAGAAACAGCGTGTTAAAAGCTGAACCGCAACAGAGAATGCTTGTGAATGATGACAGGAAGTGAAATGGAAAGCGGTAAGAGAGGAGTTATTTAGGAGTGAAGGTCAGAGTGAGAAAACACAAGCCAGTGGGACACAGAAGAAAGAGCAGGTCCACATTTTGCATGTAGCTTTTTTCTATTTTTCCCTCCCTTCCTATTCAGAGAACACCTGCTATTGACATTTGAAAAAGAATGGAGTGTTCTAAGCATTGTTCATGACTTTTATTTGTAAATATTTTCAGTTACTTTGAGGAAATGCCAAATGAAAGCTTCACTAATTCTGTGATGAAAAGGAAGCTACAAGTATGGATGAATAGCAACAAGAGGGTGACAAATGGGCCTGGGCTTTGTGGTTTGTTTTTTTTTTCCTTGTAGACTTGCAACAGATATAAAAAGTTTGATTCCCTGAAACCACTTATTATTTTTAGTGGAGACTGCTTAATTTCACCAGCTTTATGTGTAGCAAAAAAAAGGAAAATGCATTATTCCTATTTAAATGTGCCACCCATATGCAGTCTTTGGTAATAAATCTAAGGTAAGTTGAATTTCCTAATACCTGTGGTTTTTTGGTTTATTCTCAGTTGTGGGTGGTCATCTGCAGCTTTTTCACTGTAAGTTATCTCAGGCAGGACCTTGCGTTCTTACTTTTAATGCAGTGTGTGGTCTTTGCATTGTCAACACAGCCTAAATTCTTGATGTGATGGGTAGAAAGACATTGTTTTGATCCAGTGGCTGAAGGAGTGCTCTGCAAGCCTCAGCATAGCCCTCGTCACAGAAAGACAAGCGCACTATTTGTATAGTGGCAGCATCTTTGGGGCTCTTCCAGTCCCTGTTAGAGGTGTACCGCAGTGTATCTGTGTTCTGCAGAGCCCAGCTTCATAGGATACTTAGGATGCAGGGCATGCGCTTTTGCAGGCTCTTCCCCAAAATTCCTCCCTGCAAGTGGAATATCCTCTTCAGGAATGAATGCAGAGTCAAAGTTTGCCTCTAAGATTGCAGAAGTAAAAGGAAAATCTAATCCCATATAAAACCATCAGCCAACAGTCACTTCTTTAAAAAAGAAAACAGCTCATCTCTAATCTAAGTGCCACTTGTACCAACTATGGGACCATTACTTCAGGGGAGAAGTAAATCCAAGACCATTTAAGTCTATGTAAGATTTTTGGTTTAGCCTACAGTCTGCTTTGAAATTAGCAGGCAAACCATACAAAGTGTGCTTTTGTAAAGAAATACTGTTTAATAAACAGAGTAATTGACTCTTAGTTGAAACAGACTTTGCTTTTGATGTGGGCAGCAAGTGTTCAGACTCCCAAATGAGATTATGACAAGTAGTTTCAGAACTAGTAGGCAACAAAACTGGCTATTGAAAACAGCAGTGCAGTAACACAGGAAATTACGAAACACAAGCTAGTTTGATTGGCAATTACCCATGTAAGTAACATGAAAGTCCTTTAGGGTCCTAAACCAGCACAAGGCTTCTTATGAGCCAAAAAGGGAAAGCAAAAATATGTCAAATAGATGATTCTTTCTTTTTGTGGATTTTTTTGTTTGTTTGTTTCACTTTGTGTTTCTAAATGTATCTGTCCTTTCAAGCATGGATTTAGTTGGGTAGAAGGATTAGGTCAGCTAGTCTTTTTGCAGTACTTACTATTTTCGGTTTGTCTTTTGCAAAGCTCAGAGCCTAGTTAATTTGTAGGAAGTACATTTAATTCCTTATAATTAAATTCAGTTTTCTGCTCGTGTTTTACATATACTCCAAAACAAGAATGTATACAGCATGAAACATGGAAAGATCACATTTTTCAAAGAAAAGTATCATAAGCGGTTGTATCCATAAAAATATGCCTGTGTACAGACTAACAGCCACTTTCATTTTAAATAGTCCTTCTGCTCATGCTACTATTATTTCAAGTTTAATAAGTATGGGGGGTTTTGCCCTTAGCAATTAAATCCTCTGCAGAAGCAGCTTAGCATCCAGAACCCTCTAGGGTATTTCATTGAAGAGGGACCTTTCCAGGGACTATAACAATATCAGATCCAGGATTTGAACTGAAAGACGATTTAGATCTGCCTTTCTGTACGATTCTGTAACACACACAGATTTGAGAATACTGTGCCTAGTATTTCTTATGCCTACTGTTGTACCATTTAATGTTTTTTGTAGGGTACTGATTTTTTTCATTCCTCCATATTATTTCATGTTCAATACAAAAAAATCTTACTAAGCTGAGATTTTTTTTACCTCAACTATTTGGGCATTGAAGTAAACTTTTTTTCTTGTGACTTCATAAAAAAATGCTTCCATAAGGATGATTTATGATGACTTTAACTTAGATAACTTGTGAAGGTAATAGATGCACAAAAGTGTCCCTTAGAATTGTTTGTATCTAGAATACCTGCAAAAATAAATTAAATTAATCAAGCTTTTTTTTTTTTTTTGCAATAAAGGGTAGATGGACTAAGTCCCCCTGTTGAGTTTATTTTAAGGACAAGGTGAAGTGTATGTTTCCTTAATCTCTAGCTCATGGTAAAAAAAACTAGCACCTGGCTAAAATTTACAGTTATTTGTATTAACTTTAAAAAATTACTTTCTGAACTTACGTTTAGGAAGCCATGAATTTGACTCCGGTGTTGGATATTCTGGAGAATATGTACAACAAATACAGTTTTCCAGGTTTTGTCCACAATGTATACAACAGATTTATTTTGGAACTGTGAGGTCACAGCAGAGTCAAAAAAAATAGTTAAATGAAATAGTATAAAAATCAGGTTAACAGGCCAGATACCTTTGCTACTATAAACAAATTAACCTCAACTATACAGGTTACATGAAAGAAGCTAATGAAATAATCTGCAGAACTTGAAGCAGAAAGAGCAGAGCTTATCACAGTCCATGATACACTTGCACAGAATATCCATGGAGTAGATCTGATACTAGTTGGCCATAAGAATTATAACAAAATAGATGGAACATGAATTATGGAAAAAGTTGGATTTTAGAAATTTCTCAAAAAAAGAGAAAAAGACACTTTGGTTCATCCCTTCAGTATATTTGTCAAAGAACTGACATTCTAGGAAATCCAGAAAAAGATTTGCGTATAAAATCAGTGATCAGTGAGTAGATTCAGAACCTTCAGGTGAGTGTGATTTTCCTAATGATTTACTTAAAAAATAAACAGCTAATAAGAATTAGGTTAAAATTTATTAAAAAACAACTGTTTTCAATGGCCATACCAATAATATTGGGTCAGCAAGCATCTCCATATTCCTTGATGTAGAGCTTTACCATGGCTGCATCCTGACTCTGTATCTGAGTGTGAATTTAGGGGGTGGGAAGCTGTAAGTGCCCTTTGTCCTATATTGTGTATTATTCTAGATGCAATTAACTCTACTGTGTTTACATTGTGGCTATGGGATCTTCCTCCCTTTATAAATACAGTTTAGATTTATCTTTAACAGGAATTTGTGAATTAGTTGCCCTTCTATCTTGAAATAAGATCCATTTTTCTTACTGATACAACCTGACTGACTTCAGGAAACTTAGACCTCAGAGGAATGTGGCCTATTTTTTTTTTTAATTGTTTCAGTTTAATTTTTAATGGAAGGTTACTCCAATGCATCCATGAGTTGATTACTATTAAAAGACATCACCTTATTGAACTTAGTTTTAATCTCACCTGTGAAAGTGGCATTCAGAAATCTTGTCATTTATCCAGATCGATCCTAAAATATTACTTTGCAGAATATAGTAAAGCTCACAGTAAAAAACAGTACCGTTGACATCCCTCTATGTGTTACTTTCTGAATTCTTTAAAGAATTAGTTGGCACTGGTATATGAATTATGTGGCATATGAATTATATGAACAGTATATGGATTTATATGAATTAATTTATCCTTGACATAGCTACTCATTCAATAGTTAGAAGCAATGGCAGAGTAAAAGAACGCAGCATTCAGTAACATTCCGTTTTATGGATGCTGGGACTTTCTAATTGAAAGATCACCATCCATAAGAATTTATTATAGATCTTTATTAGTAATACTGCTGTAACACTTCAATCCCTAGAGCTTTGTACTTAAATCCCTTATGTGGCTATTGCTGTTGAGTGGCATAGTGCATTTCTAGTGTGAATAAGATATTTCAAACAAAATATTAAATTTAAATAAGCTGTTTTCTCTGATACGCAGCACTCATACCATTTACAGTCAACCACAGGTACATTCCTTTAAAGCAGTCTTTGTCATGCTGCAGTAGCATGGCATCTGCTATATTCTCTGCTCCTGAGGGGACTCTGGAGATCACAAGACAATTTTAATTAGATCATTGGTATTCACAAGAGATGCTAAAAACTAGCACACATTACAGTAAAACTTTGGGACTGTTAAAGTTAGGTTGACTGTGAAGTTGATTGCAATCCCTGATCTTAACTATCTTTCAACTGCAGAAACCTTTCCTTTGCTGACCACAGGTGAACTTGTTTTGAACATTTAACTGGGAGAATAGTTAAAAAAATTGCTCAGGAAATGCACGTGGGCAATTATGTTTCCAAGAATGGCTTTAAGCAACAAGCTACAACTTGTTAATTTGATGTATGTGTTTGTCAGCTGCTATTGTGTATTCTCAAGTTCTGGCTAAATTCTTCTCAGTCTTATAGGACTTAGTACAATCATTTAAATCCTTTTACCTTCCTCTTTGCAAAGGCAACATGAAACAAAAAAAGTGTGATTTTGACTTTTCAAAGCTCACAAGTAAAATCCCAGATATTCTTTGCATTTGAGAACTGATTCGCTGCATGAGAACAAACTCCACTAATTCAGTCACCTGCAGAGTCATCTCTGCAGTCCAGTCAAGCTTTCTTCCTAAAGACAACGATGGACAGAACTGTATTTATTACTCTTGCGGGAATGTCTTGGGTTTATTTTACAGCAGGTCTTGATCTCTTCTGCTGTCCACTGTCGTCTGCAAATAATTTATATCAGATATAGGAAGAAGAAATGCTAGACTGGAATTCCTCCTGCATAGATAAACTCCAGAGATATATTTTGTAGCTTTATTGGTATTGTTAAACTTCTCGTAAGCATGGATGCAGAGTGGGAGCTGGGTGGCTTTAGAAGTGTTGGTATTAATTAAGGCCAAATCAAATGATGTTTTATATGTCTATTCAGATTTATGACAGTAAAGGGATAATACACATTTTTCTCATTTTCCTTTTTGTACTGAAAATTATAAAACAAATCTGGTTTTTGAAACATATTTCTAGAATTAAGGAATGTTTGTTGCACATAAGTATATTGAGAATCTTTTTATTCAGCATCCTTTAGAAGTAGTTCTTTGTCCAGCTGATACAGAACTAGATGGTTGTATACTGTGGGAGGAGCAGAAAGCAGTCTAGGAAATCCTATACCCAACACAATACTAGAAGCTGCTTATGCTGGTGTAGCACTAGCTACTTCAGGTCATCATTTAAATTAACCCAAAATGTTTTGAGTGTGTTAATATTTACCCTTGGAAATGTGTCTTAATTATTTAGTTTGGAGTAGCCCTTCCAAAATACCTGAGTAAGAACAAATCCAGAAGTCAGGGATTTGTAACACAAAAAGCATTCAAAGACAGTTATATTAGCGGAAAAGAAACCTCTGAAGAAATTAGGAACTTAAAATCAGCAAATAGTAAATCTTAATCCTTCATATATCAATATACATACTGAAAATATCAGCACATTAACATGTGAACTAATCTCATAAGCTAACTGCTTCAGGTTATGATTGAAGTACAGTAACATAAATACTGGTGCACATATATGAACACAGTCTTATGAGAAATAATTTTAAAAATTGGTATATATAGGTTAGAATGTGCTGATGATTCCCATTACTTAAAAGATCTACTTTTCTGGATGCTCCCTGTCTCTCTTGGCTTTTTTTTTTTTTTTTTGTCTTTTAAAGTGTTTGGTGTCCAAGGCAGGAATCAAGCATATTGTGTTTGTAAAGCAAGCATGGTAAGAGTGAAGAATGATGCTTAGTTAAAGTACAGCAGTACTGTAATGCGACAAAATAGCTTGGGTGAAATCCTGGTTGTAGTCTTGAAAGCAACATATTTTTGCAATTATTTCCACTCCTCAATCAGCTAAGAAGCAATTTGAGAACACATTTCCCACATATAAAACTTTGATCTTACTAAATCTGCAGAGCAATTGGTTTTGCCAAATATGCTTTAAATCGAAATGCTACTGAACTATTTAAAAATTGAAAGCTTCTATGAGTTTTCATTTACAACCAGTTTTGGTGGTGCTGCTATCTCCATTTTCCTGTTCTTCCTAGCTAATAATTACTCTCTTTATACAGGGTGGGCTTTTGTTTGTTTGTTTGTTTGTTTTTTAAATCCCTTTTTTACCTAGTTCCCAAATGGCTTTGGTTTTAAGTTGGCTTTATCATTATTTTATGATGGAAGGGATTACGATTGAGATTTGGCTTCTCCATTTACCCAAGTATGCAATATTTTAAAAAAACAAACAACACACTCCTAACTATAGAAGGCATTAAATCAACTTTTGCTTAATTTTCTAAGGCTCTTTACTGCACATAAAGTGAAGTGTGTGTATACATCTTTGCAATGTTGACTCCTACATCACTGTTATTTCAACAACTTTTTAACAAACATTCTTTTGTATTTAGCATAACCTCAAACCACAGCTAACCTCAGCTCTTTGAACGAGAAAATGTATTATTTAGCCAAATGTTTATAGAAGAAAAACCCTACAGGAAATTTAATTATTTTCTGTTATGATTTTGTATATACCCTTTGTTTAAACTGAGAATAGCCAGCAGAGGATTTTACTATGGATGATCTTTTTGCTATCCTCCCTGTTGTAGATCCACTGCTAGTAGTCAGAATCCCAGGGAGACAACTATTGGAAGCTTTTTAAAAGGAGTTTTACAGATATCAGTCTCTTGATGGAAAGTCTGTAGAGTGATCATCCAGTCTGTTCTACCTGTGTATGAAAATGTTAGTTGTCTTAGACACTTGAAGTGTTTCACGCAGTTTCACTTAATGCTGATAATAGTATCACAAACCTTGTGTCGCACTTGTACAAAGTACAATGATTACTTCTCTACAAGAAACATTTCTAATATTACTATATTATGTGAATATAAAAACTGTGATAAAAACTTAAGATACCTTTCATTTGGTAGTGTCTTAACATAGATGATCAGTTCTGGACTGTTGGCAAGAAAAGTAACAGCTGCTGCCTCAAATACCCTTACAACTGTACAGTATTTGGTGCAAGTATGATCTTATTAATCTTGTTATTTTAAGAGCAATGTCTTTTTTGCTCTGAGTCTGGCTTTTACTGCATTGTTCTGAATGGTTCATTAACTTGATTAATTCCTTTTCCTATCCAGTATTTGTCTTCTTAACTTCCAGATTTCCTCAGGTAGCAGGAATAGAATTTGGACTTCATCCAGATGCAGAACCAGGGCACAGAACTGTAGGAGACTCAGTAAAAAATCAAGGACTGTATCTGAAGGAAAGCAAGGTCTACCAACTTGCCATTAAGAAATACCTGGCTAATGTAAATTGTGTTATGTTTATTGTTATTAATCATGCTAGCGAAGCTTTATTTCCATAAAGTACAATCTGATTGATTGCTGAATTATAAGAGTATACTGGATTGTAATTTGATTATTTTCCCTTTTTGCCTCCATCAGTTTTCAGATTTGTTCTTTTCCTGATATTCCTATGTCTTTAGTTTGATAAATATTCCTGCCATCCTGCAGAAGATTAGAAAACACAGATATCAAGCCTGTTTTTTAATTTCTCTCACTTGTCTTCTAGTAAAGTTCACACATGCAAATACTGGTTTTGCATATTCAAATTACATATAGCTATTTGTAGCCACAATCTCTCAGTCTTATTTGCATGCAAAATGTACATATTCAGTCTGGAAGTTATTTAAGAAGGTAGCTCCAAGCAATTTCAACTCACTTTTCCAATGAGTAAAAAAATTCATACTAAACCAAAAATTGAATAGTTTTATTACTAATGCTTTTGACCTTAGAATTCAAAGTAATTTTGAAATAGGCATTCAAATGTGTACATTTACAGAACTGTCATATATGAGAATGTGACTATTTCTCTCAGACACTTGTTGTTTATGGTCATTTTTTAATCATCCATGGGAATTTGAATAATGCAAATAAAGCTACATAATACACAAAATACAAAACATTATGACATTAGTCTATGGAACATCACCAGAGTGCAACTGAGAAAAGGCAGGAAAGATCTGTGACAACTTCTGAGTACCCAGCCCTGTAAGTCCACAGAGCTGCTACTTTATGAATATGGTAATACTTCCTCAGATACAAGGTGCTTCACAGATTATTCAGTTGATTGCTTTGGGGTGATCACTCCTGCAGGCATGTTGGGATGGGTTTCTGAAGGGACATGAAAATGGAGGAGGTAGAAAAAACTTCTAAGGAGGCCAAAAACTGTTTTGAAATTCTACTTCCCTTGTAGGGAAGTGGATTTAGCATGCAGAGGCTTTGGATTTAGCATATAAGGCTTTCAAGGGACAAAAGCCTTTCTGATAAAGTCCTTTCTTTACCCTCACAAAGAGTCTGTGACAAAATTATTTTTGCAGGATGTAGGTCTAGTGATACATCCTGGCACCGTCACCCTCCCCTTTTCATTCTTAGCCCCTTGTGAACATCTCATAAACATCCATAAATGCCTGTGTCCTCCAGGCACCCATGGCAGTTTTTTTTTCCTGGGTTTTCCATGGTTACAAAAGTTGGAATTAATTTGAAATAACTTCAATACCAAAAAGGAGGCTTTAAAGGCAGCTAAGACCATAATGTTGTTGGAAGACCCCCTTCAGCTTTGGTATACCTGAGATTTAAGTGGGATATGTGGATTCTAAGTCCTGATTTACTTGGAGAGGTCTGAAAAATCCCACCTAAGATTTTATTCTCCACAGCCATGAATACGTCCCATCATGGGTTTTTTTAGGTTCTTCTCAGTGATGCTTGAATAAAGCTCTTTCTTTCAGAGCTCTATTTACTTATGAGGCGGGATGGATGCTGATCAAAGGAATTCTTTAGATTACTTCAATACTGACTTAAAGGTCTTCTCTGTAAGACTTTTGCCATCTATTCATGAGCTTCAAAAGCTGAAATATATTCTTCCTATTTTCATACCAATAAACTATGCCCCCGCCCCAAGTCTCAAATGCAGAAAAAAAAAGCTAAAAAATGGAATTAACTTACAGGCAGTTTAAGACAGTGACTAAAATCCTTTTAACAGTCCAGAAAGCTGTTCTCCTTTAGTCAAAGACACACAAAATGCTCAAGATGTGAGGCATTATTCTCTGTCATCTACATTTTTGCACTTAAAAGAACAGTTTATGGCATGTTCTAATACTGGCTATCTAATACTGGCTATCTTGCACCTTGTTCAATTTTACCTACAACCGGAAGACGGTGAATAAAATGCTGTATTTTATTTGTATCATATGTCTCACCTTGTGAACTTGCAATGATGGCTCTTATTTAGAGTATTCATTGCTTCACAGACAGGAAATGCAGAATATGGTCTATGTTTTTTAAACTGACTGTACAGAGGGACAGAGAAGTCACTCAGTAGTAGATCCAATACCGAATGTGTTCTAATCTCTTCCAGAATAGGATAGGGAAGTCTACCTGTCATTTTGGGATAAGCACCTGTTATATACATACTTTTGATCCTAAGAATGGTGTGAAAATCAAAGATAGTTGAATCTATTTTCATATATCTAAATTACATTAGCCACAGAAAAAGGGTCACATGCTCCTATGAATGGTGCTGAAAAGCACAAAAAAGTCTGTCTCAAAGCATTCACATTAGCTAAAACCTTCTATTTGTAATTGTGCCAAAGTAATTTATAACCCTGTGTCTGTAAAGGTTTAAAAAATTCTACTGGGAGTAGATGGCTTTGTTTTGAGAAAGTATGAAGGAAATCAGGTCAAAGCCACAGAACAAAACCTAGAAACACTATTAGCATTTCACAATGATGAGCTTGAGATAATGCAATGATGATCTAATTTCCGATGAAAGTAGATGCCTCAAAGTTCAGTGAGAAACAGAATTCCTCATTTTCCTTCTAAATCTCTTCTTTTGCTGTCCTCCCTTATGTTCACTGACTATGCCTCTTTATCTCCATGCAGCTGTGTGAATTGCTTTATTCTCATTTTTTCTCTTTGAAAAGCCAATGAAAAAATATAACCTTTTTTCTGTTGGACCTACTCCTAGCACAAGCATCTTTTGATGGATAATAAAAGTGGACTTACTACATCTTCCTTACCTTTCCTTATTGATCCTGCTGCAGCAGGCGTGTTGGGTGCAGGAAGGAGTCATCCTATTCACAGCCTGTCCAAAGCTAATACAGCCTCCACATTACTTTAAAGGGCTCATGAGAACAGTGGGCTGGGGCTCTCTAATGGGCTGCCTGGCACAGGCATACTGGTCAAGCCAGGTTATTCTCCCTCTTTGAATCCCATATTGGCTCCCTCCTTATGACCACATCATATTTAAACTCCTTTTCCTCACACAGAAAATTAAATTACTCTTTTTCATGATTCTCCCCCTTGTCATACTATTCAAACTCACTGTTCACTTTCTCCAATTAGAATAACCGATTATCACATTCACTTTGCACAATATTTGTACTGTTCTCAATTGTGGACCAGCAGGAGCTCTTAATCTTGGAAAAGCTCCTGGGCACTACGTGCTCACGTGCACCTTATGCATTGGTCTTGGCACGTATGTAGATCCCCACTGCACTCACTGTATGGTGTGTTAACGGTATTTCTGAAAGAACAGATAGGAGATGTAGGACTACTGTTAAGATCTTCTTTTAAGCTGCGGCTTTGAGGGCCAAAGTCTTAAAACAGCACTGTGTGTAACTGGCATGTAAGATATAAGGAAGAAATTGTTTACAATGAGGGTGGTGAAACCCTGGCAGGGGTTGCCCGGAGAGGGGATGGAGGCCCCATCCGTGGGAACATTCCAGGCCAGGTTGGATGGGGCTGTGAGCAACCTGATCTGGTTAAAGGTGTCCCTGCAGGGGGGTTGGGCTGGGTGACCTCTAGGGGTCCCTTCCAACCCAAAACAGTCTATGGTTCTAAATCTCTAGCAAAAAGTAGTAGTAGTTAAGTTGAAGCTTAACTTTTAGCTTCAACTCATCTGCATGAGATTGAAAGTAGAGATCTGGTAACTTGAACAAAACTTGAACAGTAATTTCACAATCGTGGTCTTTGCCAGCCATGAAGTTTTGGATTATTTATCAAAATTATAGGTCATAATAAAAAACTGGGGCTTGAAGTGTTTCTATACCAGAGTTACCATACAATCAGATCAACATTTAAGTTGTTTAAATGATCAGTAGTTAATAAAATTATTTTTATTCTATTTTTTATAATATATATATCTGTATAACCTTAACATTTTTTGAATTTGCCACAGGCATTTGAAAAAAGTACAGTTAAAAAAAACATCAGTAAATGCAATGCCTGATGTAGAAGGAAGGATTTGTCACATTTCCCAGAAAATGAACACTCAAGACAACTCGGAATGGTGAGAGAGGAGGTTTTGCACATGTTCCCCATGGCTCTCAGCAAGAACTGCAGCAGCTCTGACTGGATGTGATAAACAGCATCAAAGCTAATACGTTACCTAAAAACTGCATCTCCTATAAACTGGTAATGTCAAACACCAGTTTCTTAATGAACACTCTGCATAATTACGTCAGGTGGTATTTTGCTTTTTCTTTCCATTGAAGTTGAAAAGTTTCATTGCTATAAACATTTATTTAAAATAAATACTGAGCATTTTTTGCATTCATCCATTATCTGGCAAGAGAAATGTATGTTCTTGTTTTTTAAAAAGGTTTTGAAAAACTTGAGAAACAAATGTTCAGATATTTAGTAATTGACTTCTGCTGGTGGCTTTATTAAACCATTTTTTCCTATTCTTGCTTAAATATTATTGAAGAAAATCTCAATTAAATTTGAAGTCCACTAGTTGAACATGGTAGCAAGTGTAAATGTGTTTATAGTATTAAATTAGAAATATATTTACCAATATAAAAATAAATGAGAAATCTGCTGGTTTCCAATATAAAAATAACTAGTACAATCATAATGCTGCTTATATAGGTTAAAGTAATGATTGCAGGAAGATGCTTAGACAGTTGATATAAGTTGCCATATTAAAGGGAAAACATTTATTACAATAGATCATACGATCATAGAATGGCTTGGATTGGAAGGGACCTATAAAGATCATCTATTTCCAACTCTCCTGCCAAGGGCAGGACATCTTCAGCTAGATCACATTGCTAAAATCCTTATCCAAATGGGATATTTCCTGGAATGTTTCCAGGGACAGGGCACTTCTCTGGGCAACTTGTGCCAGTGTTTCACTGCGGAAGACTGGACTCCTGACGCCGACCAATATGATCTCCAGAAGCCGTTTATTATACCTTTGCATACAGCTTTTATATTCTTCCAAGCCCCATACACACGGTCACGTATACTTTTCTAATTCGTACATACTACTGTCTATCCGACAAGCATATAAGCCTCCAGCTCGCTCAGTGGTTATTTCATTGTCATCATCTTATCCTGCTTGCGGTTACTGCTTCTCTACTCTAGCAACTAAGTTCCATATACTAGCTAAGCATTTCCCCTTTAATAGCATTCCAACCTTATCAGGACTTATGTCCTTGTTCTACTAGGAATGTATCCACATTTCACCACCCTCATTGTAAAAAATTTCTTCCTTATACCTACTCTGAATCTACTGTCTTCTAGTTTAAGACTATTAACCCTTATCACTACAGGCCCTACTAAAAAGTCTGTCTTTGTTATAAGCCCCCTTCAAGTACTGAACGGCCGCAATCAGGTCTCCCCACAGCCTTCTCTTCTCCAGGCTGAACAACCCCAACTCCCTCAGCCTGTCCTCATAAGAGAGGTGCTCCAGCCCTCGGACCATTTTAGTAGCCCTCCTCTGGACCCACTCCAACAGTTCCATGTCCTCCTTGTGCTGAGGGCTCCAGAGCTGGACACAGGGCTCCAGATGAGGTCTCACCAGAGCAGAGCAGAGGGGCAGAATCCCCTCCCTTGACACTGGCCACGCTTCTCCTGATGCAGCCCAGGGGACACTTGGCTTTCTGGGCTGCCAGCACCCATGGCCGGCTCATGTCCAGCTTTTCATCCACCAGTACCCCCAAGTCTTTCTCTGCTGGGCTGGTCTCAATCCACTCATCATCCTAATATTATTCCTTATGACTACTTAAAAGAGAAGTAACTCCATGAGTTTTAATCAGGTATTTACTTTGATGAACTGTGGTTTTAATACACTTATTACTATAATTATACCTTCTCCCTATAAAGAGCAACATATAAAAAAATACATTCATATATACTATTGCATTAATTAAATATTAAGAGGCTTTAAATAGATAGTGGGTTTAGCTACATTTAACTCTATTTAATTTTTACAGGACCTCACAGAATGTACTAAAAGTAGCCTCATCAAGCTGTTGCTGCTTTTAGAACATTGAAATGTTTTGGGGTGTGGGTGTGTTGTTGGTTGTTGGGTTTTTTTTGTTGTTTTCAGAAGTACAAAACCCAGTTGTTTTCTAGGAACTGGATTCTTGAAGGATCATGATTAAAACGGGCTCAAAGGTATCAACATACTCAGATCTTCAAGTTAGGCATTTACCAAGGGAACTGAAATTCAAAATAGGACTTGGATAGAATTCCCTCTATCAAGAAGAGAGATTAGATGCAGGAGAATGAGATTCACAGCAGTTGTATGGAGACTGGTGGAAACAGCCACTAAAATGTGAAAGGTGCATCCAAGACTAGCATTTGACTCTTTTCCCCTTCTCCCATATACCCCTGACTAAAGCATGTAACTTAAAGATTAAATTTCTGTGAAACAGGAACTTAGAAACTCCATCATCTGCACTTAATAATGTATTTAAATTCTGATAGAATCACAGAATCATTTAGGTTGGAAAAGACCTTTAAGATCATCGAGTCCACATGTAATACAGCACAGTGTTACTGTCCCCTCACATGCCTACACAGTCACCTAGTGCTTAGGGCATTTGCTGTGGACAAGTTTTGGTTCTAGAAGGAGATGTTTAAACCCTTTTCCCGGAAGTGCTCCGGCCACTAAACCGTAGAAGATTGCCGTGATCAGTGATAAGCACACGTATCACTATACATAGCAGATACTGCTATTCTAAGGGGCATTAGGTGTCCAGAACCTTCAGAGAGTATAGGCTTCATTAATTCTATGTTACAGTTCATTCCTGGGAATAAAGGAGAAATATTTGGAGAGCTGCAACCACTCAATTTCCACTTTTTTAACAGTCACCTAGGGCCTGTTCTGGCAGCGCATGGGCAGTTTGCGGTGCCACCCAACCATGCTCCCTGCCATCTGTGCGACTTCCTAATGCCAAGCAGTCCTGCACACAGCCAGCGATGCTGGCTCTAGTCCATGTGAGGATTCCTGCACTAGAGGGGGAGCAGAGCACAGAGATTTTGGGTGCAGTATGGCTGTTGCAGCCGTGCAGAAGAAGGACTGCTGATAGACTGGATTTGTCCCTAATAGTAGGTTAAAAACAAGGGACTGGTGGACAACTTTCATTGCTGAATCAGGACTTCATCCTTACCTGTTTGGAAGACTCTCTTTTCTAGGACTTGACATTTTTTTCTTCAAGTCCTTGATTTTAGATGCACTGTGACTCGGTTACTGTGCAGTGATTGGACTCACTGCTTTACCTTTCACGAAGAAACATAAAATGAGCCACAGTTGTTGTGATTTGAAGATTTTTTAAAAATATAGTACCATTCATTATGTTTGAAATATTTGTTACGCTGCTTTTGAAATCTACTCATTATTAATGTCTGCAGAGTAATTTCAAGATATTTTAAAAGATTTTTGTATTCTACATGTATGACAATTGTGCTATTTTTCTAATATAATGCTGAATTTTGCTCATAGTGTTTTTCAAAGAGACAGCTCAACAGTCTTATGAGAATCCTTTTGTACAAAAAAAGTTGTATGACCGCTACCATCCCACTGCTGATCACTGATGATGTCGACAACAGAAAGGTTTCATGACTCTTAGGTTTGTGCAACAAATACTGGATTGTTTTACTTGTATTTGTTAAAAAGCTTAAGCATGAAATAAACTCATCTTTCTTGTGAGTAAAAACCCCCCAGAAAACTGTTTAATAAATCACATCATTGTGATTTATATTGTGTTGGCTGAAGCAACTTACTATCTGCACTATTTAAAGTTTTAGACATTTTCTTCTTTTCCTGCTGAGGGTACTTAGCTAAGCAGTACGTGGAGGTAGTGGGAATCTTCCAGAAATCTCCTTCTTACCAGGGGTCACAACCAATCCTCAAAAACTTTTAAACTTCCTGTAAAGCAGTTCATGCTAAACCAACTTTTTTTAAAAAAAAAAGTCAATAGAGAATTAGTATCTACAGAAGTCATGCATGTATAATTTGGCTGTGCTTTGACTGAAATTATGATAATAATGGTAATTCAGTTAGTGTTATCAAAATATGTGTTAACCTGTTGGATTTACACTGTAATACTTGCATTTAGATATAATCTTGTGCTTGTAAAAGTGCCTTTCACTTGAGAAGCTCCAAGGGCTTTGCACATTGAGCGTTGTTGCTACTAGACTGCATGGAAAATGGAAGTTCTGAAAAACTGTTTTTAGAGATTAAAAATAATGAGGGTTTGTCCTGTAAATCACTCTGAAAATAAGGCACTTTAGGAAGAATAGATAAGGAAAGAGAAGGGTATTTCGATTTATGCTCTTGTTATCATTACACTAGATTCCTGTCTTAAGCAGAATTAAAGAAAAGTACAGCTTGGTAATTTAATGCCATTATGTAATTTCTTTGTAGTTTAGAATTTAAGTCACCATCTAGATGACAAATAAAAATGAGTTTGGGAGCTTTAACTCCTAGGTGAGTATAACACAAAACTATCAAGACAATTTTGTAGGTCATGCAATTGCTGTTCATGTAAAATTGCACTATATACATTGGAAAAATCTGTGACCATACAGCTAATTATTAACTTCTATGTTCATTTAATTCGTAAGACTTTAAAAACATAAAAAGTGGGGTCCAGTTCTTTAAGATGGAACCAGATAGGGCTATAAATTGCCTGTAACATTAACTTCTTGCAAACATTCTCTGCTTGATAAGATATAAAAGAAAATTAGCATATTCTTCCTCCCCTGAAGTCTAATTCAAATTATTTTAGAACTAATTTAACTTCTGACAGCTGAAATGCATACATTAACTAGCTAGAGCCATCTGCAAGGCAAACACATTCTTATCTCATATGTTTCTAATTGGAACGTGTTGTCTTTCAGGCACCATCAGATGCCATTCTATGACTGGTAATGAATTCTGCAATCATGTACATCCCCAAGGATTTATAATCTGCATGGATTAAGGACAGGGTTTTGTGAATTTCAGTCATTTTCACACTTTGATTGTAAGTCTAAACGGTATTTCTTGGGTAGCAACCTAATTATATGAAGAGTTAATACCCCCAAACTGGGGATTATTTTAGGGAGATTGGAATTACATAGGATTCTTTAAAGTATTATTTTTCACTTCTAATTGAACAGGGATGGCCATCTAGATTTTTATGTCATTACCTAACATCCTTTATATTATACAGGTAATACAGTGAGGCTCCATGAGATTTTCCTTCTGCTCAGTCTGAATGTCATTCTCCAGCTCAGGAACAGTGATTACTAACATTTTTTTTTTATATAATTAAGGACTACATGATTAGCATTTTAATACTCTTTTTTTTTACGACAGAGTAAAAAGGATTTTAAATAATTAATTTTTAATGCTTGTATCAATATCAAATGACTTACCATGATCTTTTTATTGGTGGCATTTACTTTTTCTCCTTCATCGTCTTGTTTGAAGATAAAAGATTACATGTGGAGTATATTTTAAGTGATTGCCTGATTATATTTTAATGCCTTACTGGAAATGTAGAAATGTTTCAACTGAATGTTGAAAATGTTTGATCGAAAATGTCAGATGGAAAATGAAATAGGCTACTATTAAGTTAAAATGGTATCTAGTGAAAAGTCAGAGTACAATTAGTGCAGTTTTCTCATCCAAAAACCAAACCACAATTTAAAATAAGCCATCACTTATACAGTATCAGTGATATGTATCACTTGTATAACATTAATCTAGAAATCATGGGAACAGTTTTATTTCACTTGTAAATTAATATTGAGATGACAAGGGCATGAAGATGATGGAGTCTTTCCAAATTTTATAAAGTAGAAAGGACATTAAAAAATGTGGCTGAGGGAAGGCAGCATTGCTGATGGGTGCCAGAGGAGTATCTGGTTAGGATATGGTGTAGTACTGAGGTCTGGAAGATCTTACAAACTCAAAAACTATTTAATTAAGTTCACACAGGATACTGACTGCTGCTAGAATAAGAAAGGAAGTGCTAACAGATATATTTGACATTTTAAACAATCCTGTGGGGCCTTTTTTGATAGTAACATTTTTCATGTATCATGAGCAATCCCAAACAAGGGAGCATGCTTTCCCACCCAAGGATTAATGCGTAAAGGCCTTATGCCTCTGAGAGACCTTAGGAAACCAGGTCGAGGCAGGCTGAGCCAGGACCTTGAGGGCTTTCATCTTCACAGATATAACAAGCAAATATGTTCATAAGCCACTCTTCTGTTCCTGTTCTCATTTCCTACCAGCCTCAAACAAAGCTGAGGGAATAGTCAGCTGTTTTCTAGGCAGTGGTCAGTAAAATAGCTTCGAACCATTAACAGTGACCTTCCTTTTTGTTTCCAGGCTCAAAGGCATCCTGTACCTGCCACTGCTACCCAGTACTGCTATCCAGTACCTCCCTGGAAGTGGCTGCTTTGCTGTCCTTTGCTTATCTACTACTTCACACCTTCATGGTTGGTTTCTTGCAAGAACCAACCATGCTCTGGCTCCTGGAATCCTTTATAGAAAATTTCTATACAGGGACCCAGAAATCACTTTGAAAAGATCTTGGGGTTTTGTTTATATCTAGTGCTACAAAGTGTTTTGTGCACTTCTTGGGCAAAGTATATACTTTCCTTCTGTTTAAGTTTGCCACAATTTTCATTAAAGGCTGTAAAATAAATTAGGTCACTTATTCTTACCTGGGTATAAGTTCAGAGTTTCAGGGAGGTATGTCATACCTCAGCACATCAATTGATTGAAATGGTTGAGCAGCCCTAAAGGGCAAAAAGAAATGAAAAATAATAGCACATCATTTTGTCTTCTTTGGGTAGAGTTCAGCAGTTACAGGTCGAGCAAAAGACCTTAAGAAAACTGGCGATGTTCAGGAATGTTTTACTGAAGAAGAAAAGGAAAATCAATGTCTGCCACCAGATCCCCTGGATAATTCCCAAGGACTTGCATGGGACACCTGTGCAGTAGAGGACAAAAGCTGGCCCTGAAGTGCCAGTGGAGACTGCGTCTCTGAATATGTAGAGAGTGCCCTGTGCAGCATTCAAAGGGCAAGGAAAGCCATTTGGTCTCCTCATAACTCTGTCCTGCTGAGAGCCTTTCCTTGAGAAGTGAGCCCTGAGCTTTTTGTTCTACTGTGCCAATCTGCCAACTTGCCCAGAAGCATCCCTCGGATCAAACATGCCAGCTTATTCAGCACGTTTTCTCCAGTGTGTATCAGAGATGAAGTTTGTCCTGTAGCATCTGTCTGTAATAAAATAATTTCAACAAAATCACAATATGGAATTACACATACCTTCAGTCTTCTTTTAGGATTTTTTTTTTAAAGTAAGAAATCACTTTTTAAAAATATAATCAAGTGAAAAGTGAAATGTCCTAAATTAAAAGATTACATTTTACAGTTAAACTTCCACAGCGTAACACTGGAAAGTACTTTCAAATACGATTACATTTTAATGCCTTATTGGAAATGTAGAGTTATTTCAACCGGAGACAATGTTTGACGGGAATGAAATGGATTATTATTAATTTATATTTAACTTATTTCTAACTAAGTTATTTTATTAAGTTCACTTTGACAGTATGTATTTTCCTAGGATTACATCACAACCACAAAGAAATCCTAGCATGTCTAAAACACTGGAGGTTTAATTTACGTTCAGTCATAGGGTAATCAAATGTAAGTAAACATAAAATTTAACTTGCTTGTGCCACAAGAAATTCTGAAAACTCATTTCAGAAATTCTATCAGAATATCATTTTACAGTAATAGAAAAAGTTTGTAAGACAAAAATCCAGTTGCAGAGATATATGAGAAACTAGATCTTTACAATGATGGTTCCCATTGATTCTGCTGGGGTCTGGATCACTGCCAAAGCCCATCACAAATAGGTGTATTTAAGATTACCAGGCTTTGGCTCCCAACATAAGAAATCCTAAAGAACCTATTTTGGAGAAAGGCGATCATCAGTTTTGCATCAGGTCTCTTTAGAAGGAAGGCCTCATGTTGGGAATGCCAAACTGAAGCACCCAAAATTAGAAGGTGCTTTTGGAAATTAGAATTCAAACCTTTACCTGTAAAAAAATAAGATTTTAGGCTTTAAAATTTAAATAGTAGTAAAAAATTTAAAGAATAAATTCTGAATATCTATTTCTGACAGTAAGATGACCGCAATAATACAACTAGATTTCTTGTGATTCTTTCTTTGGTATCTTCTTAACTTTACCATTACAGGATTGCAACAACCACAGATTTCAAGAAGTAGGAGGAAAGGTAACCAATTAAAGTTTGAACTGGTACCCAAAGAGAGATTGGTTGCATTGACTCAACATACTAGTGAGAGAAAAAAGAATTATAATTAATTGTTCCAGCCAGGGAATTACTGATATGTGCAGAAAAGAGGACATAAATGTGGACCAAGTTCTTCCAGCATTGTACTGCCTTTTGTTATTAAGGGAAACCATGATGCTCTACTCAGAACTTTCTGGCCCATTATTGAAGGATCCACTTTTTCTAGTCCTCAACCTGGTAAGTCTTGTGTGAAGACTTCACAGAATAACTCACATGAGAGATGCTCCGGTCCCTTAAACATCTTAGTGGCCCTTTGCTGGACTCCACCTAGTAGCTCTGTATCTCTGTTGTACAGGGGAGTCCAGAACTGGACACAGCATTCCAGGTGTGGCCTCACCAGAATGTTCACCTCCCTTGACCTGCTGGCCACACTCCACCTAATGCAGCCTAACCATTAGCCTTCTTGACCCAAAAGTGTATTGCTGGCTCATGTTCAACTTGGTGTCCACTGGGACCCCCAGGTTCTTTTCTGCAGAGCTGCTTTCCAGCTAGGTGATCCCCAGCATGTACTGGGGCATGGGGATGTTCCCAGGCCCAAGACTTTGCACTTCTCTTTGTTGAATTGCATGAGGTGCTTTTCACTCCATTTCTCCAGCCTGTCGAGGTCCCATTGGATTGCAACACAACCCTCTGGTGAATCAGCCACTCCTTACAGTCTTCTGCAACTTGCTGAGGGTATGTTCTGCCCTGTCATCCAGATCATTAAAGAAGATGATGAACAGGATAGGACCCAGTTTTGACCCCTGGGGTACACCACTAGTTACTTGCCTCCGGGTAGACTTTGTGTCACTGATCAAAACCCTCTGAGCTTGGCTGTTCAGGCAGTTTTAAACCCACCTCACTGTCTGCTATTCCTACCTGTCTTAGTGCTTTCTGCTAAATAAAAGGTGTCTCTAAGGAGAGCTTGTTGTCTTGCTCCACATCTAGCCCAGAGCAATCTATAGCATATCTTGCCTCCTTTCTCTCAGCATCTGCCTGGCTGCAGGGCTGAACGCCAGCAGAATGCTCTCGATGTTGTACCTTCGACTTTTCTGTCTGCCTGCAATTCCCCTTATAGAGACCTGAAATTCTCCAGAGGGGACTGGGCATCCCACAGTTATGAAGTAGTCAGTATTGCCAAGGACAAAAGATGCTGAAAACACACCCACAAAAGCAATGCTACACACCATCAAGACAGTTACTTGTCACATGATAGCTACAATAGATACTTTTCCTCCCAGAGGTTCATGTTATCAGCACTACTTTTCTCTAAAAATGACAAAATAAACCTAAACTCTGCTTCTTCATTATCCTTCTTCATCTCAGTAACTGTGGTAATGCTTTTGCTGACATACAGTAAATATTTCAGGTGTGGATGCAGTGTACTGGTAAAGGCTTAATTTAGTTCTCGGCTTCTGTGGGCAAGTACACAGCTGTGAGAGAATCCGTTGTGCTTGGGATTATTTTTTTTTAACTATGTGAGGGAGCAAGATGACTGGACCTTTGGCAGGTAGGAGATCTACAAACATACCCACTGTTAGGCAAGAAACTCATATGCTGCTGAGTACGCATAAAGTGCCTTTGCCTGCCAAAGCCAAACTTAGTCTTGTCCTGGATTTCTGCTGCCTTCAACAGTTAATCAGTCTGGACTGATGGCACCAGCACTGAGTATTCTTCATCATCAGAATGTATTAAGATCCATACCTTCCCCCACGATGATTTCTGACAAAAGCTGACCGTTTCCTGGGAAGTACTGAAACAAATAAATGGCTGCAAGTATGAAAAGAGTTAATCGCAGATAGTAAAAAATTCAACAAACCCTAGATGTACCCCAAGCATAAACAAAATAGACAGGATAATGAACAAGACAATGAAAAAAATATTAAAATTTAATTCCACCAAGCAAAATCTAGTGAAATGACTGCAAAATACTACAAACAACTCAAATTTTATTGCAAACCTTTTAATGCTATTGTAGATAAGACAGGCTTGCAGAGCAGGATTAGTTTAACCAGAAAATTGCTTACAAAGGTCCTACTGTTGCTCCCACAGATATTAAGAGCATTTCACAGGTACACTTCAAGCAAAACCAAATTTGAGCCTTTGAATTGCTATTGTATTTTTACAAAAGTACGTTTCTCAAAAAAGCAAGGAAGGACAAAAAAAGGTACCTCCACTCTACGCCTTGTAGGTGTTTTCCTATGGAGGATGTCTCTCAGAGTTGCAGCAGTTTTCATTATGTACATTTGTAACCTTTTAAAACTAATTTTTCCCTGGAATTAATAACAACCAATATAAAGTAAAACAATATAGCCCAAGAAACAGTTTATTGTTTAGGCCTTGAAGAAAGCTAGAGTTACACAGTTAGAAATGCCATACAAAATTGTCACTCCTATTAAATTTAGGAAATGCAGCCACCCTCAGTCATCAATTCTTGCAGTAAATGTACAAAAGAGGACAATATTACAATGGATTTTTTTACACTCCTTTGTTGCCTTTTTCAGAATAAAACCAGGGTAACATGCTATTAAAAATGAATTAAGTAACTCTTCCTTATATAATTAGTTAGTACCTATATTATGTTTCTTATGTCTCAATATATTTTTGAATATTTACTTAAGGATATTGCTTTATCAGATATCCTGTTTAAATAATGTTAAATTACATCATTAGTGGAATTTCAGACTATGTCAGCTAAGTTAAAGTAATTTTTCATGACATCTTTTTATTTTAGTATTTTCTGACATCAAAAGGTAGAAGCAATTTTGTCTTAACAGATGAATCAGTCCCTCTATTTACTGAGATAGGAGCACTAAATTTGTAAGATTAGAGAGACAAATACAAACTGCAGATAGATTCCCAGTCCTGGCATAGATGAGAAAAATGTTTAAAATTACTGATAATATTTGAGCACACACACCTACACATCTGCATGTAGCAAAACATGAGCCTATGACCTAAAAAACCCTAGCTTTTAAAAGACTTGTTTGTATCAATATAAAGAGGGAAATTCACCAAATACTTTACTACAACATTAAAGCTTTCAAAATGTTACGTCTAATGCCAGCATTAACAGAGCCAATCACCTTTAGGTAGAGACAAAGTAACTAGATATACTGTAATTACAGAAAATGCATTTCTGTCACAACCACGACTACGTGGTGATGGTGACTTTCGATTATATCCCCTTAAATTTGCATATATTAAAAAAATGGCAAAAGTTATTTAGTCCCATCAATGTAGTCAGACTTGTAATTTTTAATTCTACACATATATTCTCAAAGAGATAATTTTACGCAGCCTGTAAGACAATATTAGTAGCTGCTTTACTGCCACTTTTCAGATTAAGTGAAAGTTTCTGGTCCTGATCACTTTCTAGCCTGTAAGAGACTGACCATGCTGGCCCTGCTCCAGTAAAGAAGCATAAGCACATGCTTAATAAAACCCCAGAATTCATTCCATTCCATCACATTTGGCAGATGGCACCTTCCACAACACATTTCTCCTTGTTCTCTGCTAGAACAGGGGAGTACACCACCTACTGAAAAACCATAGGTCTCCCACACAAATCCTGATACCAGAGGAACTACGTACATATACTCACATGCTTTTCTATATGAAACCACAGTGTACTTTGCAGGGTCATGCCCTTAGAAATAAAAACTTCCTCGTACCTTCCTGAAAAGTAAGCCCCTGAACTGCCTTCAGCACCTGACTCCTGCAATATTTTCTAATATCCTTTTTATAATTTAATAGATGCTCTTTCACTTTCATTTGAAAATACTGTGTAAAGCAGCAAGTACAGAATGATTGCTGAACTGGCTGCAGTTTGGTACTGTAACTCAGCAATCTATGTATAGAATAACTATAAAGTGCTTTAGAATTGTTTCACATGAAAGGTGCAAATAAATACTGTGTCCTCTTACATGATCTCCCTGGAGACATATAGTCCTGGTGAGCCCCCATTTGAGAGTATCTTCAAATTGTTACAGCATATTAATAATTATACTGATTTCTTACACTGGAGTATGCTTCTTTCTCCAGTATTTACTGGAGTTAGTGTCTGACAGCATTGTAGCCAGCAGGCCTGCTGCTTGCCCTCCATTAGCTGTCTTCCTGGATCCAAACACTCTCATCTGGATGGGTAAAAAAAGGCACAGTGCTACTCTGGGAATCTGCACAAAAACGGTCCCTTTAAAGTGCAGAATTTGGGGTTGTTGATTCCTTCTGATTGCCATTTGCTGAAAAGATGAACTGTCAGCACACTGTGCAGTATCATTTCTTTTTGGTTAATAGGCTCAAAATTTCAGGCACTGAGTATAGCACATCCCCACAGTAGAATGCTGACAGGTCTCTCAATTGTCAAATTTTTCCAGAATTTGGATTATACCATTGAAATAGCTCAGATGAATGTCTATTCATGCTGCATGGTACAGCACTGCAGTGCTTATAATCTCCTGTTCCCAAAGGATCATAGAATCATAGAATTATAGAATCATAGAATTGCTTAGGTTGGAAAAGGCCTTTAAGATCATCAAGTCCAGCCGTTAACCTAACCCTGCCATTCCATCACTAAACCATGTCCCTAAGCACCACATCTAAAATCTTTAAAATACCTCCAGGGATGGGGACTGTCTATAAATGGGAGGCATCTTTATTGCTTTTATTCGTGAGGAATTGAAGCACCAATGAGTGAGCAAAGTGTGTCAACATACACAGTCAAACCCCAAAAATGGCTCTATGGACCATATTCTGTTGTAGCACACAGAACTCCCCTAAGAATAAGCAGTATTTAGTATGACACAGAATAAGTAGTTATTTTATACATTAGGGGTAAATCCTGTTCCCACCAAAATCAAGGCAAAACTCCCACTGAATGAAGTATGATCTGGATTTCACATTACATTTGGGACCAAACTCAAGTACTTTGTTACACATAGCAGAAGTATCAAATAGCCTCACAGCATGCTTGATGCAGTCTATTACAATTCTGAATGATAAAAACGCCGTATCAAACGTTTTGCCTTCTTCAAGTTTTTCCTATTCACATTATTGTGCTTCACATGACTGCTGTTTTCCTTAACTGTGATTACTACATATTAAAAAGGGAAAAAGAAATAACAAAGAAAACAGAACACAATAAATCCTATTACCCAGTTGACTGAATAAATGTAGATTATCACCATGTCCATATCAAACCGCCATCCACGGCTATCATCCTCAAAGTCCATGTAGTCCATCCTGTGAGCAGCATGTGGAAAATGCCTCCTTGTTACTGTATCTGAGCGTCTTTGAAAACCTGCTGAAAAACAGACTAGGAGATAAAAATCTTTATAAAAGCAACCAGATTGAGTAAAAAAAAAAACCCCAAAACAAACCCCTCCTTCCCCTAGTTATTTACAAGACAAATGGAAACAGGAAACCTCACTTTTAGGTTTCCTCACTTTCCTCACTTCATAGGACAAGAAGGTCTCTGTGGACTTGTTTTTGAAAGACTTAAAAAGTAACTCTGTCTTCCATATCTGGAAAATAGGATGTTTGTTTGTTTGGATTTGGCACTCTCTACTATAGTAAAGTAATGCTACCCGATTATGTTACCCAGACCCGTGAGCACCTCTCTTTTGGTGCCTTCTTCCACTGAATTTGATTCAGTAATCTAGAAGTGAAGGCTCCATATATTGTAATTAATCTCCTGAGCAATTAATCTCTGGATTCCCTAAGTCTAGTCATCTGTAAGGGACTAGAAACTTGTCTTAACATTGGTGGCAAGCAAGCTTATCTACCGAAGCCTAATCACCACGACAACTGAATGGCAACTGAGCGGGGCAGTTTAATCACCAGTTTCAGCCCATTGAGTCCCACCCCACCAGAATGACCTAATCGCCACGGCAATTGAGTAGGGCAGTTTCGGCCCATTGAGACCCACCGCACCGGAACCTGTGTCCTGTTATCTTGGAGTACACGTCCTCTGCGCATGCGCCCGGGCCCAGAGTTGACTGACAATGGGGAGGGGGCTCGGACCCCCTAGAACCTTCGAGCATCCTCTAGTGACGGTACTGGGCATGCGCCCCACTGCTGAGTGGGAGGCGTGGGTATGCAAAACAGTCATTGACTATGCAAAAAGACAACCCTATGAAAGGGGGAACCAGCAGAAACCGGAGAGCTTCCAGGAACATCTACCTTCCACCAAATTTGAAGATACATCAGGTGCATTGGACCGCTCGGGCCGCACCAGCCGCATGGACCGCGTGGATCGCTCAGGCCGCACAGACAGCACATTGACCCGTGGGGGTAGCTATCGCAACGCTCCCGTGCCGTTTGTTTCTCCCCCTCTCTTTCCCTTTCTCGCTTTTCCTCTCTTTCTCTGCTTTTCTCTCGCGCATTTGTTGTTGGCCAAATAAAGTGACTTGGCACTTGACTCCGTTTTGAGTCTTAATTCTGTTCCCGAGAATGTAAAAGGAACCTAGTCACGATAAAACATTGGAGCTAATCAGAAGTTAAGCCCAGCCGCCCCCAACCTCCCAGAATTATCTGAGGTCGGTTGGAAAGCAAGGGGGTTTAACCTCTGCCAAACTGTTCAACCCAATAGTGGATCGTGACATCATCTGAATTCTTCAGTAATCGAGACACACCCATACGTGTACAAACATAGTTCAACAGCACAAATACATCTGAATTCAAAACACTCTTCTAAATAAATCCTGCTTGCTTTAGTATTACAACTGTATATGATACATACCAGGTTAAAATTAAATTTTTAAATTACTGTTTGTATGCTGGTAATACCTTAAAAATATATAGGCAGATACAAACACAGCCTTTCAAGTGGAAGTAAAAATCCTGTGACTCCAAGAACGGCCTGAGTGGGTGGTCCTGCCAAAAGGTCCTTCCTCTTCATTCCTCCCCTGACTTCTCTAAGTAGTAAAAGAAGTACTACAGGAGCATAATTCTTGCATTTGTCAGGATACAAAGTTAGAGAAGTGTCTGTGCAGCTGTGTGTGGCACAGGAAAGAGGCTGGGAGCTCCGCTGCAAAGGCAGAAGATCTGTCCCACTCTGATGAAGGAGGAGGGAATGCAGTCGTACTGGTCTGGATTTTCGTTCTGTTTTCAGGTAAGTCTCAATCTTTATGATGCATTCTTTGATTTTGGAAAATAGGTCTTTGCTGAGCTGCCCAGACTCTTCTCCTCTGCACTGACATTGTGGCTTTTGGAGTCTCAAGGTGGGTAGGAAGTGTCCCCATCAGTGTGCACCACTGCACACCCGTGTGCCTCAGCGTGCATTCCTCAGGTTTAGTCTATTACTGTGCTGCCTTCCGGTCTGGCTTGATTAAGCCTCCTAGAAGTTCCTCAGTCTCCTGTTTTTGACTAATATAAATAATTGTGTATAACTGGTGTTCACATGCCAGTAATTTTCAATTTAACATTCTCAGACCTTATTCAAGATAATTGAGCCCTCAGCACAAGGAGGACATGGACCTGTTGGAGCAGGGCCAGAGGAGGGCTACTAAAATAATCCGAGGGCTGGAGCCCCTCTGCTATGAGGCCAGGCTGGGAGAGTTGGGGGTGTTCAGCCTAGAGAAGAGAAGGCTGCGGGCAGAGCTGAGTGCAGCCATTCAGGGCTTAAAGGGGGCCCATAGGAAAGGGGGACACAAGCTTTTTAGTAGGGCCAGCTGTGACAGGACAAGGGATGATGGTTTTAAACTGAAGCAGGGTAGGTTTAGACTGGATCTAAGGAAGAAATTCTTTCCACTGAGGGTGGTGAAACCCTGGCAGGGGTTGCCCAGAGAGGGGGTGGAGGCCCCATCCCTGGGAACATCCCAGGCCAGGTTGGACAGGGCTGTGAGCAACCTGATGTGGTTAAAGGTGTCCCTGCTCCTGCAGGGGGGTTGGGCTGGGTGACCTCTGGGAGTCCCTTCCAACCCAAAACATTCTGTGATTCTAAGACTGCTACCCGTGCTTATTTATTTATTTATTTATATCCTTTAAGTAAATATAATACAAAATGCTAAAGGCTGGTTTTGAATCAACAGGGGTAATCCGAGAGTTATGCAAACATGTAGCTTTATAGTTTCGGCTTGGTAGTCCTCACCTGTTAGAGGATTTGGACAAATGTTATCCTTGATTTTTATGTATGTACAACTCACGTTAAGCATACCTTCACTGAGTTTAACAAGGATTAGACTTTGTAATGTAATCATTCCTCATTCAAGAACAGCAATTTCAGTATAGGAAACTGGCTATTCTCTAATTGCTTATCCTATAGAAAGCCACAGAAAAATTGTTGGTGCTGTATTAAAGGTACGTATACAATCAGGAGCTGCTTACTATACACCATGTGTAATCCCTGTGGCTTCCCTGAGTGTGAGTAAAGCTTTTGAAAGTTGACAGCCGGTTATGTGGAACAGATCTCAATTCCATTGCTCAAATAGTCTTTTCTTTACCATCTGTAAATTGACTAAGCTTCAGCTGAAAATGTCAATACTACAGCTATTACATAAACTGAATTCTAGGACTTAACAGAGGCTAACAAAGAATGAGAACTGTTTCTTTTCCCTGAAGTATATAACCAAATAAACTTCCATACAGTACTAAAACCAAGGATGAGGTTTAGAAACCTGTATGATCATGCACAAAGGTTACTGTACCCTATGATCCGTACTGTGACTACTGTCTTTAATACATTCTGACATGAAAATACCTTCAGATGTCTGTCTCTCCAGCTACAGTGAAAATAAGCCACGTCTCTGCATCTGATTCTAGCCATCTGCAGATAAAACCCAAGAGCTGTAGAGTTCCTCAAAAACTGTACAGCAACATGGAGTAGGGATTTGCGTTATGAAACAGAAATTATGAGGGAGCTTCAAATCACTTCTAATGTATTTGCTCCTTTTTTAAAAAGAAACCCTATTTTATTTGATGAATACAGTCCCTAAATAATTTCTGCACAGGCATGTATTTGTTAAAACATGTATTTTACTTAACTTTTTTGTGCATGCCTGTGTTGCTATACTCTGAATAAGAACTTCCACTCAAATCACATGAATATGCACACACAGTGCCAGCGGAGTCTGGCAGACTGTTAGTGGAAACCTGTTACTAGATAACAAAAACAATACTGTGTGCAAATCACACTTTTATACCCACCAAAGCGTGCAAATCAAAAAAGATTTTCACCAGAGCATCAATAGGCATATCTGTTGCATGTGTCCCTGCCAAAGTTTTTGCAACCTCCTGTTGAGGTACTAGCAATACTCAAAATAAGACCACAAACAATTCAAAATATTCTCCCGATTTTATAAATTTACTGACCTCATTTTGCTATGACTAAAGAATATAAGAGATGGAAAATTTTACTCTAAAAATGTGCCCAAATGAATAATATGCAAGCTATAATAACCATTTACATTATAAGTGCCCATGTAAAATTAAATTACCTAAGAACATGTGTTCTTACGTAATCAGATGTACTGAGGTCATTTTGACGCAGTCTCTTCTTTCTGATTATGAGCTGCAGCAGACAGAGCTACTGAAAGACTGTAAGAAAAAAGGCAAGTACAGACTGACACCTTCCCATATGTGACCTTGCAGCAACCAGCAGCTTAGGACCCCAGTGCTTTGGAAGCTGTGCTCAGAACAATGTGTTAAAACAGCATTGATAGGATTTTCTTTCCTTACATGTGTCTGTGCATGCTTTTGAACAAGATCTCATATTGCCCCCACTTAACTGCATTCTGTGTCCCTTGGTGGAGTAGTCTTAGAGCAAATGAACTGATTTCCTTTCAGGTGAAACTGAACCAGAAGATAAGCCCCACAAGCTCTGATGTGTTCCAGTAACATGCTTCAACCACTAATGGGTGTTCAGCCCTTGGGATTGGAAGTAAGTTGCCCCTGTTCCCTAAAATGCAAATGTGGACATCTGGCCCTCAGTGCCAATTCTTTTGCCCTATCTATTACAGCTGATATAATCGCTAATGCAAGAATGCCTCTGAGAGACAGTGAACGATCTTTATGCCATTCATAATTTTACAGACCTCTTGTACCTGTCTTCTATCCTTTCCAAATAAAAAACTTCATTGTATGGAAAAGCTTCCATACTTCAGATCACTCTTCTGCACTATGCTTACCCTGCCTTACCCTTCTTTGAGATGATGTAATCTAAAATTATATGCACAATTTGGAATCACCGCAAATCTAGACAATGACACAGTGTTTTCCATTTTGTTATGATCCTAATAATTCCTACTTAACTTTTTGACTATGCCTGTGCATTGAATGTTTTCAGAAAACTAATCACAGTTATTAACCAGATCTCTTCTTAAGTGGCAATAGCTAATTTACAGCTCATCATAGTGAATATTATCTATTATGGAGATTGCATAGCCTCTGTGGGCAGCTGCTCCACCACTTGACTGTCCTCACAGTGAAAGCGTAAGGGCTGGCAGTCTGAACCTCCCATATCCATTATCGCTCATCCTCCTGCCATGTACCACTGTGAACAGCTGCTCTGTCCTCTCGGTGGTATCCTTATTGGTGTGATAAGGCTCCCTGGAGATCCTCCCCAAGGCCTACCCTTCCCCAGACTGAACAGGTCAGGTGCTCCAGGCCCTTGAGCATCCTGATGTGGCTCCGCTAAACCTTCTCCAATTTACTGCTATCTTTCCTAGACTGGAGCGAGCGGCAAAACTGCGGTATTTTAGATGTGGTCTGCTGAGTAGCAGGGGATAAAAACTTCCCTCATCTACTGCTGTTCATACATCATGATCCTGTTCAAAAAGCCCGGGATGCTCTTGGCCGTCTTTGCTGCCAGGGCACATTGCCAGCTCACACACAGCTTGCTCTCCATCAGGACACCCAGGTCCTTTCCAGAGCTGCTCCCCAGGCTGTCAGTGCCCAACCTGTCTCATTGCCAGGGGCTCTTCCTTCCCAGGTGCAGGACCCAGCATTTTCCCTTGCTGAATTTCACAAGGTCCCTTTCAGCACATTTCTCCAGCCTGTCTAGGTCTCTCTGAATGGCATCCCTGCTACTGAGTCTATCCCATTATGGATGGCATGAGGGAGACAGGGAGGGCAAAACCCTTCCTGCTGTAGGAGAAGATCAGGTTCGTGACCACCTGAGGAACCTGAATGCGCATAAGTCCATGGGACCTGATGAGATGCATCCCAGAGTCCTGAGGGAATTGGCCGATGTAGTCGCCAAGCCACTCTCCATGATATTTGAAAAGTCATGGCAGTCAGGTGAAGTCCCTGGTGACTGGAAGAAGGGAAACATTGTGCCCATTTTCAAAAAGGGTAGAAAGGAAGACCCTGGGAACTACCGACCTGTCAGCCTCACCTCTGTGCCTGGGAAGATCATGGAACAGATCCTCCTAGAAGCTATGCTAAGGCACATGGAGGCCAGGGAGATAATTCGAGATAGCCAGCATGGCTTCACCAAGGGCAAGTCCTGCCTGACGAACCTAGTGGCTTTCTATGATGGTGTGACAGCATCAGTGGACAAGGGAAAACCAATAGATGTCATCTATCTGGCTTCTGCAAAGCCTTTGACACGGTCCCCCACAACATCCTTCTCTCTAAATTGGAGGGCTATGGATTTGACGGGTGGACTGTTCGGTGGATAAGGAACTGGCTGGATGGCCGCATCCAGAGGGTAGTGGTCAATGGCTCGATGTCTGGATGGAGACTGGTGATGAGTGGTGTCCCTCAGGGGTCTGTACTGGGACCCGTGCTGTTTAATATATTCATCAATGACTTAGACAGCGAGATTGAGTGCACCCTCAGCAAGTTTGCGGATGACACCAAACTGAGTGGTGCGGTTGACACACCAGAAGGACGGGATGTCATCCAGAGAGACCTGGACAGGCTGGAGAGGTGGGCCTGTGTGAACCTCATGAGGTTCAACAAGGCCAAGTGCAAGGTCCTGCACCTGGGTCGGGGTAACCCCCAGTATCAATACAGGCTGGGGGAAGAAAGGATCGAGAGCAGCCCTGCCGAGAGGGACTTGGGGGTGCTGGTGGATGAAAAGCTGGACATGAGCTGGCAATGTGCACTGGCAGCCCAGAAGGCCAACCGTACCCTGGGCTGCATCAGGAGAAGCGTGGCCAGCAGGTCGAGGGAGGTGATTCTGCCCCTCTACTCTGCTCTGGTGAGACCTCATCTGGAGTATTGTGTCCAACTCTGGAGCCCTCAGCACAAGAAGGACATGGAACTGTTGGAGCGGGTCCAGAGGAGGGCTGCTAAAATGATCCGAGGGCTGGAGCACCTCTCTTATGAGGACAGGCTGAGGGAGTTGGGCTTGTTCAGCCTGGAGAAGAGAAGGCTGCGGGGAGACCTGATTATGGCCTTTCAGTACCTAAAGGGGGCCTACAGGAAAGATGGGGAAAATCTTTTTAGTAGGGCCTGCTGTGGTAGGACAAGGGGTAATGGTTTTAAACTAAACCAGGGTAGGTTTAGACTGGATATAAGGAAGAAATTCTTTACAATGAGGGTGGTAAAACACTGGAATGGGTTGCCCAGAGAGGTGGTGGAGGCCCCATCCCTGGGAACATTCAAGGCCAGGTTGGATGGGGCTCTGAGCAACCTGATCTAGTTAGTGGTGTCCCTGCTCACTGCAGGGGGGTTGGACTAGATGACCTCTAGGGGTCCCTTCCAACCCAAAACATTCTATGATTCTATGATTCTATGATCAGCCTGTCCTGAATTTGTTGTCCTCTGCAGACCTGGTAAGAGTGCATTCTGTTGCCTCCTCAAGGCTGCTGATCAAGAGAACTCTTAGCTGTCAAGTTCATATTCACTACCATCAGTGCCCTGAATAATTTAGTATCACTAATAAACTTTAACAGCTTTATCTGTATCGCTTTTCCAAATCACATATGAAAATTCTGAACTACACAGACTACTGTGGGATTCCAACAACAATCCAAAGTACTTTGCTAGATGCTCCTTTACATCATATTTTCCATCTTCTACCTTGGTCTGGTTGCCTTTTTACATGCCCTACTGAAAGGGACTTTATCTGATGAAGCACCTGCTTTACTGTTTCAGTCCATTTCTCCAGCCTGTCTTGGTGTCTCTGAATAGCAGCCCCGCCACTGAGTCTACCAACCAGTCCTCCAATTTGTTGTCATCTGCAGACCTGATGACATCTTGGAGAAATGGGCCAAAATTCCCCAGCATTCTGTACTTTTTTCAAGGATACAGTGTTTTTATACTGCTTTCACAAATGAGGTACCATCCTGAACTTCTTGCATAAACACCAGCCTTCTCCCATATGCACATCATGCAGCATCATATTCTGGTTATGCTAATACAATAGCTGAATTGCAAGATTTGCTAGTTAAAATGAGCTACGAGATCTGTATTTCCAACAAAGAAAAAAGCATATGTTGCTAGAGCAGTTGATGAGAGGATGGCACTTATACTGTGTGAATGCCTGCAAGCATGTCCCATTGACACCCAATCTTATGCCCCAAGCTGTAACTCAGTCTCAAGCCCTCCACCAAACTCGTATCCCCAAAGCATCCAGTTCCTTTCCCAAACTTAAGGCCACTCAAACAAATCACCATCCTTCTCAGATCCAGAGTTTTAGCTTTTCTCCTCCTCCTGCATGAAAGGCTTGAACCTCCCTACCCTACTGCCTCAAATATTTCAGTTCCACATACCTATTGCCTCAGAAGTTACAATCTCTTTTACTAGAGAGCCCTCAAATTCCAAACTCCTCTTGCTCCAGGATGTACACGAGAACCTTCAGCTTTCCTATGCTAAAACCTCTACCATCACCTTTCAAGGCCTTTCTCACTGCAAAGTCCAATCATCTTCCCAAATCTACCTTCCTGTCACTTTCTCTCTGCTCTCTTTGACTACTTCTCTGCTCTTGCCCTTCTGATTTCACCTGCGGGTTCTCACTGGCCACCAGCACCTTATATCCGTGTGTGACTAAACTTACATGATGCCTTAAACATCCCTCCATTCCTTTTCCATCCCCAAAGTCTTACTTTCTGCTAGCAGTTAGGCTTTAGAGCATGTGGATCTAGAATGTACTTAAACTGGACATAATCCTTATCTGAAACTATTTTTATATTCGCTATTATGTCTGTCTTACTAGCTACAGGACTTCTGCAGGGCTTTTGGTTTAACAGTTGAAATCTGCGACAGTCCCAGAAGAGTGTGTAAGCAGTTATTTGCACATGCATAAAATGCTATTTATTGAACTCACTGTGCATACAGAGTCCTTCTGTACATGAACAAATCAGCAGCACGCAGGTAATTTAGTGGGGAATACACAGTAACTGCTTTTAAAAATGTCAAAGAATGTTGCCTGCAAAGGGTTTAGAAAAGCAACTGATTACTGTAAATATCTGAAAAAGCCATGTCCTGAAGCCTTTCATAGGTGACACAAGATTTGATTGCATAAGGAACACTCCTTTTTATAAGGCAGAGTGGTTAGGAACCACTGTCCTCCACTTTTTTGTTTTGACAAAGGTTATGACTTTCATAAGGCATTTGACATAAGGAAAAGTACAACATACTACAGACAAAACTATGCAGAATTCCCCAAATGTAGTAATGCCACTAAGTGATACATTTCATCTGTCAAAGCAAAAAGCTTATAGAAACTACAGTCCTACAGAATCAACCTTATGAGGCAAATAATGCTGCTTGCTGATCTATATCAGCATAACTATTGGCACTTATATCTAAGAATTATCTCTACACTCTTAAAACTTTATAAATCCTGCATGGATCTGGGAAGAGAAAATACACAAATGAACCAGAAATCACTTATCAGTTAAAGAAGAAAAAAACCCTCCCAAAATAATTCATAGAAGCCATTGTAGCAGTTACAGTTCTTACAAATATTTATTTCATACTGCTCTAATTTTCCATATTATTTTCAAGTTTATAACTATGATAATCTTTTTTTTTTTGGTAGCTATTCTCTGACTTTTTCTACAGAGATACATAACCAAAGTAAGTCCAGGATATAAGGTTATATACTACAAATCAATACATAAAAGCTGTCTTTGAATTCAGCATCTGTTTGGACCATTTATTGTTAATCACTGCAATTGACACCTATCAGGCCTTCAGGACAGAAAGGAGGCAATTTCTCATTTGAAGTCTTTTTCCTCTGTGAAACACTGTAAATTTTATTCAATCAAAATCACAAATAGACAAAAATATCTGACAGTTTTACACTGGCTAGGAGATTAAGATGAGTTTTTTCCATTCAAATATAGCTTATTGGTTTTCAGTGAGCATTATTTATAATTGAAGTTTTTTGCCCGTTCCCACCATTAGTTTGAGTTCTAAGACATAAATATAGTACCTCTGCTGTAAATTAACAATGTCATTCTAAATATTAAGTAAAAAGCCAAATAAAAATGTGTGAAGGCAGTTATCTCTTGCTATTTTATAGACTAATAATTACGTTTTTACCGATTAAAGCACAATCCACAAAGCTAGCTAGTGTATCTTATCAAAGAATGAGATTATTGGAAAAGGAAACAAGAGAAAGCTTTAAAAATTAATGATAAAATCCCTAAAGCCACATTAAATGCATGCATATACATTTTACATTGAGTATTTTGCATAACTAACATTTTCGCTGATTTATTAAATATGGAATCTATTTACCAATTTTGTGAGAAATATTCAAAGATTACTGTGCCCAGTCCTTTTCATAAATGCAAAGCAAGACTAGAACAACTTGTGTTTTCTATCTTGGGCTATTTATTTCTCTGGAAGTAAATGAATCAAGAAGCAAGAGGACTGTGGGAGGGCAGAATGAACTTAGAAAACATCCTCTGTCCAAACATTTGCAATTATACTATAATTATCGATACTCACAATTATAACCTAATTGGCTAGTTTAAGTGCTGGGATGCATATTAAACCAGCAGTAATTAATGATACATTTCACAATGTAAAAGTCATTTGACTGTGGAAGCTATGAAGGAATTTTGATAGCCAGTCTGCAAGCACTTTTTTTTTAAGTAACTAAGTGAATAATTTGTTTGCTTTTTCTTTCTTCCCCTAAACTATAACACACTAAGTACCAAACAGGCAGGACATCGCATAACAGCTTTTTAAGATGATTTATAGCAAAAACTACTCCCCTATTCTAAAACCACTTTATTTCAAAATTCACTTAAGGGTGATGAAATAAAAATAATATACAGATGAAATAATATACAGTATTTGAAATGCATGTCCTTGTTTTTCAGGATGCAAACTAGCTCTGTGAATAAATGAAACATTGGCTTCTTTAACTGCCCTCCCCTTCACCATACCTGTTCTGACTTCAATCCATATAGTCTTGATGACAGATACCAAGAAATGAAGCTGCATGGTCCCTCTGTGAGATCTTGTCATGGAAGTAAGTGCACAGTTTGCATACATTCTAGACCATAAAATGTCTTCCTTTAATTTTAAAGGTAAGTTGTCTACGTGTATATTGATGACGTACATATTATAGTTATGATAATTTTCATACATTTGACTTTAAGGTGGAGATTTGTAGTCACTTTTGTTCACATTTGCATGTAGATAAACTGTATCTTAACAGTGAATTTAACTTGTGGACAACTTTTCTCCTTGCCATGACAGTGCAGACAATGAAAACCAAGGAATCTCAAACAGCAACCTGAAGTATTTAACTTTCCATGGTATGTGCACCAATAATCTAGATGAAAAATTAATTTTAAAAAGTATTCACAATATTCTGTCTCTATGAATTTTCTCACTGATTTTTTATCTATTTTCCATTTCTCTTCCACTGTCTTTTCACCAAATTTCTTACTCATCATGGTCTCGAACTCTATTCATTATCAACACCCTCTTCTGTTGTTCCTACTTTTATCACTGAACATTTCTAAAAATCATGTTGCAAGATTGTGTTTTCTTTACATTTGTCATCTCCCCAGCTGTTCAAATACTATATTTCTGCTGTCAGCAACTCTTGCTAAATTATCATCATAAGAGCCTTCACCCTTTTGTATGATATTGCTGCAATGGCATTACCTCTCTCTCGTAGTTTTATTCTTTCCTACAACTCCTGCCTAAATACTTAACATCCCTTCAGGCTCCATTTGTTCAGACTGTTACTGTACAAAATATGTAGAGGCAAAAATATCAATAGATATTTATAAGTAGGGTCGATATAATAGCTCAAGATGACTGAATAAGTATAAAATAGCATTAAAAAGGATCTCATACTGATGCTTGGCTTGTCTCTAGTGTGAATGGTACTTGGCATACTGCTCAATTCTCTTTAGATGCTTATTTCTTTACTTGCATGATTGCTGTATTTTGTTAAAAAAATATTAATAATGAAGATCATTTAACAAAAACTTTGCAGAATTTTGTTATACACTGCTGTCCACAAGCTTTTCAGTGCTGAAGGCTTTAATGTTTTAAGCCAATTTTAGTGGAACACCACAAGATAACAGTAATACAAATACTGTCTTAAAAATCTATTAATGAATTGGCTCTACTTGTCTTAAGACAGGGTCAGTCTGACAGTGAAGGTCACAGGGAATACCCAAGACAGGCATGCCAGTGCCTCACCACACCCCTGTGTAAGACAAGGCTATGTATATCTACACAAAGCATAGTTTATTTGCAAATCTAGCTGTCTGGCAACATGCCTTCCTTAATTCCTCCAGAGAAATTGGTGCATGACCTATCTTGGAGCCATGCTATTTTCTTCGAACAAATTAATATTCAGCTTTAGCTAATGTCAACTCCAAAAATTCCTACTTCCCATCCAAGCAAACAAAAGAAATATTAATTCCTCCAGAGAATGAAAAATGCAAAACACAAGACCATATCTTGAGAATGCTGGCAGTTTTTCTGAACTGAAAGTTTTCTGGTGCTGACAGCACTTAACCCATTTTTAGGAAGCTGACCAACATTTTACAGAAAGAACTGTGAAAAGCCTTCATACATTTTACACAGAAATTAAATATATTTTTTTCACAAATAAGAGTTCTTTAAAAGGTTATCAAGAAAGAAGGTATTTAAAATTAAAAAAATGTTTGTGAACTGTTAAAAAAATTCTTCCTTTAAACCTTCATTAGATGTATAATGGTGGTTATCTCTGACTTTCTCTGATGCCATTTCAAACATCCATCTTTATCTACTCAGCTAAGATATTCACCAAAAGTCTCCTGACTTTGCTGTTTGCTCATTTCTTGGTTCTTTGAGAAGGTATGCTTAATCTGGCTCTGATTTAATAAAAATACGATCACCTTTTCCCACTTAATTATTCCCACATGTCGTCTTGAATGCTTTCATGCTTCCTCTTCTGTCCTTCATCAAATTCAAATTTCAGCTTTTGTTTTCACTTTTAGGGGTCTCCAAAACTCTGCCTTGCCCAAAAAATGTTGCGTCATTTTTTATAATTATGCAGGTACCATATTCCTCCAGAAATCTTTGCAGTTTTCTACCCAATAAGTGCTCTAGGATCAAACTGAACTTGCACTCATGTCCAAATTTTGGAATGGCATGGATCTATCTGTGTCACTGGTACAGACGTATGAAACAGGGCATGTTAGGTAGCAGAAACAGGGTACGTGTTCATCCTACTTTATTCTCTATTAATTTATTGATAGTGATGAAGCCAACTGATATCTCTACAATCTATTCTCAGCCAAAAATTCTTTGTCATTCTTATAGTAAATGGGATTTCTGTAAGGCATTGAATCAAAAGACTACAGATTAGGCAAACAACATTCAAGGTAAGATGTGTTTATACCAGCAGAGTTGAGAATCTTTAGGGGCTACTTCAGTACAAACTGCTCTCCTATGCAGTGCGTTTTAGAGCTAAGTGGATTGGGGGAGTGTGCTGGGGAAGCACGCCTAACATAATACTTATTAAACATAACTAGTTCACAGCTAATTAGGAATTAACCAATTTTACTCATCATTTCTCAGTGGCCACAATCTATCTTTTTGCCATTCTATTTGGCATAGCTGGCAAGGAGCATTTTCCACTTCCACTAACATGCATAGAAAGATACTGGTTAATTCCTGCCAGTGATGAAGCAGAATGCATCTTTGCATCCACTTGTTCACAGAGACCTGTCACAACCTGAACTAGTCTCAGATGAATCTTACACAAAACAAAAACTTAAGACCAAGAGATACTTTATGTTCTAAACAGATTCTGTGATGAAAGAATACCACTTCAAAAAGCTAGTAATTCGAGTTTTACTTAGGGTGGTTTAACTAGGATTGTGTATTGTTCTCAATTGTCTTTAGAGGGCAAATAATAAACTTATGTGATCTTATTTGATAAATACATAAAATCCTTTTACAATGCCTAAGTTAAAATTGTAACTGAAGACACCACTGTCATCAAATTGTAGGATATCTCATAAGAACAGGCACACTAAAGAGTAGGCTAAAGGTCTTCCTACCCTATAATTCTTTCTCTGACAGGGTCAAAGAATGAAGAATTGGTGAATGGTGAGGAAAGAACACAAAAACAGAGAAAGCATATTGCAATACTTTCCTGGTATTCTCTCTTAGCGCCCAGGGAGCTGCAGTTCAAGGATCTCTGCATCCGAGTGCGGTATCTCTGCATTTAACACCCTTCATTTTTCTTCCAAGAATCTGCCATTATTTGAACCCATGCTCTGGGGTAATGATAATTTTATTTAATGTCCTCTAGTTCTTTTATTATAAGACAGTGAATAACAGCAGCACATTCACTTCTGCCATGCCTCTCATGATTTTAATTACCTCTATCATCCTCCCTCTTTAGTCATCTCTTGTTTTGGCTGAAGCATTCTAGTCTGTTTACATATTCCTCATCAGGAAGTAATTTAAAATTGACATTCTTATTTATCTTCTCTGTACTTTTCCAGTTTACTACCTCCTTTCGTGATGAAAGGAAAACAATGTAAACCTTGCTGAAGATCACTCAGTACCATGACAGTCTTCTGCCACTGCCTGCACTTGGCTTTCATTTTTATTATCCCGAATATTTCAGTACTGTAAGCAAATGTTATCACCTCCATTTCTAGTAACAAATATGCTGGATAGTACAAACTGTACCACATACCCCTCTAGGACCAGACTGCTAATATCCCTCCAGTGAGAAAAAATGAATCATTTATTTCCATCCTATGTTTGGTATGTTTTAATGAGCTATTAATGGATGAGAGGACTTTCCCTCTTATCCTGATCACAGCTATGTTTTTTCAAGCATCTTCAGAAAAGAACCTTCTTACAAGAACTTTGGAATTTGCTGCAGGGTGAAAAGCATGACACCTCTAACTCCCCTACAAGTTCATTTGGGTCCCACTGGTACAGCTGTGGGACCATGGCTGTGTAAGAGGTCTAAAATCTTCTTAGTTTGCCTAATCGGCCAGTATGAACACTTGGTTCTCTAAGCAGAACTAAAGATGCCAATCTAACATCCATTCAAGCACATGTCAAGAAATGTACGGGGAAAGGCTTTTTTGCCATGGCCATTCTATCACAATCCTTGGTGTTGCATAATTATAGCTATCAATATTCCTGGTACAGCAGTCTTATAATACCACGGTTAAATGGAAACAAGCAATCCTGATGACACATACACATGAGCTAGAACTCAATTCCCTTTGATGCACTGATGAACCAATAGAGACGACTGAGCAGACATAATTTCTGACAGATAGATCATTCTCCTACACAGGCTAGCTCTGGATGCAGTCTTCAGGACTGGGAAAAGGCCATAAAATATATTTTCTAATGGGACTGTGTCTTTGAAGAAGTCTAAAGAACAGCCTCTGTAAAACAGCTTAAAAGATAAACAAGGCTATTGATACTTAATGATTTGTACTAACACTGTTGGCAAAGCAGCAGGGACAGAAAGTGGCAGTGCTAACAGGGCTGAAGCTTAAGACATCTCTTTGGCACTGACCTTTGCACCTTAAAGTTCCCTTTCCATTTCATTTTGTTTTTCTTACAGATTCACTTCTTGGTGAGGTGCAGACCTGAAGGCTTGAAGGCTAGTTGGAGCACAGCTGCTCTGTGGGATCCAAGTGAGACCCTGGCATCACAAAATCAGTTCTGTGTTTCTTACCAGTAACCTGTTGTTGCTGAAGGGACTTGTGGGCAGGGTTAGGGTCCAAGTGCACAAATCAGCAAAATGACAAAGTTGCCATCTGTGCAGCTGACCTAAGACACACTCAACCAGCAGTGCGTGGATTCTGTGTTTTCTGTCTTAGTGTACTATAGGCGTAACAGATGCTCAAAGACAACACTTCCCAGTAATGTGTGTCTCCTTGAGGCAGCGAATTCACTTACTGTGAAGACCATAGACTGTAAATGCATCTTGTGGGAAATGCATGTGTGCAAATTAGCTTTTTGTGATTCTACAAGCTACTGAAGAATCTGATGGATCCTGGCTAAAAAAGGAAAGCCTCCTGGTGAAGAAGCATTGCATGGTCCCACAACTGCAGTCTTGAGTAGTATGACAATGGAACAAACAACTTAAACCAAAGAAATGTGGAAGTAAGGAAATGAACTGACAGAAAAAAGTGCAATAAGGAAGGATGGAATAGTAGGACTTGAGAAAAATAGCTCAGTATAAGGATTATTCTGAGATATTTTTTATACTCCAGGATTACTCTTTATAGCTAAAATCAGTGCTGCACTTTCTATTTTCAGTAACACCTATCTTGTTTCTCTTCTCAACAGATATCACAGCATCAGAAACTTGAAAACCAATATCACTTTTTTCTTCTTTTTAAACAGAGAAGTATGCACTTAAAACCTACTTGAGGTAATTTTATAGCTGTAAATTTTCACAGCTGTTAACATCCTTCCTTTATTGCCTATTTATTTCCTATTTATTTATTTATTTCCTATTTATTTATTTCCTGTTTATTGCCTGAAATCACGATAACAAGAATCTTGAATCAAGAAAGAAGATTTTAAAGCGTTGTACCCCAATTTTAAAGCCAGAGATACAAAAATGTATCAACAGGTATTATTAAAAGCTTTCACAATTTTTTTTTTTTTTTAAAATAAGTAGGAAATTGCTCATCCTTTTCTCCAGAGAATGATTACATAAAAGGACATGGCAGATGTGACTGAGGTGGCTGGAATTTCTGCTGGTATTAGCAAGCATTGAAAACACTGTATCTTGCAATCCTTGCCTGATACAGAAGTCAATAGCTTTTTATTAAGTCACTAAACAGATGAGATCAGTAAAAAACTAGCACAGATTTCATTGTATGCAACATTGGGAGAATGTTTTGGAGTTAAGCATTTAAAAAAAACAGATAAAAATAATTACTGTATTTCTAAATAGGCTTTCCCACTTTCAATTTAATCATCATATTTTACATAAAAACATTAGCATAAAAACAGTTGGAGGGAATTTCCAATTAGCTTAGGAACAATTATATCTTGAAATAGTCACCACCATCTGTAACTCAGAGGTTTCATAATACTGCTCTCTTATTCTGAACATCTACCTATGTACTTATGTTCAGGCCTATCTACAATCTTTCTCTACATGCAGACAGCCAGCACCCTTTTACAACATTACCATCACTATCTTGACTACTCTATCCTGTATCTCTGGTCTCTTCAATGTATTTCTATCTTAGATATATGCAAAAGCTTTTGAAATCACCCTTTTGGGCCCAGTGCACTAACTGCCTCAGTCCGTTTTTTTTTAATTGCTGCACTTGTCTACATCAAAGTCACTGTCAAATTAAGTATTTTACTATGCTATTTTCAAACTATACTATTTACTTACTTCTAAATCTATTTAAGGAAACATTTTTTGAGATATTATTTCTATTGATTATTTTTTTAAAAAGTTACCAATACTCAAAACAATAACTACTGTAGTATCTTTGTTTATCTCATAAGAACAGAAGACATTTTAGAGGAATATTTAAAATTAGCTTGTTAACTTTCACATGTATTAAAAATCTGAATGGTAAAAGATGATTGGCTTTTGTTCTTGAATAGCATTTCCATTTTATTATTAACCTATCCTTGACCAAACTGAAGATACCATATATATAGCAATGCCATATGTAATGTTTATGAAACCAATGGGAATTCTGTTAATGATTTTAATTGGAAAAAAATACAGTGTAGTATAAGGACAAACTAGCCTGGGGCAATTTTCATCAGCTTGAGAGCACAAAAGTGCTACAGTGCTGAGGTTTCTTACTTTTTGTATAAAAACTCAAAAGCTACGGATGTTTGGGTTTTTTTTCAGTTATAAGATAATTATACATTCCTTGTGGAAATTTTCATATGGACTCACATACTGATTACAAAATCTGTTTGGCTCAGTGAATCAGTTCAGGAAAAAAAAGTAGCGAAACAGAAAGATGCTTGATTTTATCTTGCAGTCCTGCAATGTTCAGAACGTCTAACTTAGTTCAATCTTCTATAGAATCTAGGCTTCTCAACAGCCATCTTTCTCTCCTTGTATCCCAATCTGATTCTAAGGTCTGATTTCATCAGGTCTACCATCTTCAATGAATGGTTTACTGTTCAAAGTTTACCATTTTTATGTCTGGGGTATTAAAATAATATTGTGTAAGAGTTTGAAAAGAGCTGCTAGATTCTCAGTGACCACTGAACCTGCTGGATATGAGCTAGATAAAAGAGCACATACGTTTCTAACAAGGCCACGGAATTTCTTCTTTGACAATGCAGTATTATCTTATAAAGAGGCAGTTATTCTCTCATTCAAAACTGCATGTTTTCATCACTTTCTAAGCACTACAATCATATCATTTTCCACTCCAGTCACTCTACTCATGTACCCACTCTGTTCTTCTTCCCATTCTTTATATTTTGCCTTCTGCAACTCTAACACCTTATTAGGCTGTTACCTTCCTAATTAAAAAAAAATTAATCTAAAAGTAGCCTCTTTCCCCCTACTGCTCTCAGTGATACTAGGGTTTGCATTTGCGAGGGCATCTATTATGGTGTCAGAAGTCTTTTGCCGCCAGTGTGCTCAGTCTTCTGCACCTGTAAAGTCCCTGGGAGCCTCCTGAGGCAGGGAACATAAGCAAAGATAAGAAAACCAAATATGGAACTTTAGATGCTGCCAAGCACAATTTAGATGTAAGCCCAAAAAACCAGTGCAGGAAGAAAATATTATACACTTGTGTTTTGAACTGACACAAACCCTGCAGTACCTTTTATTCAAATAAAAAGTCAGAAGAGAGAGACATGGCAGTGACACTTGTATTTAAGAAGGCAAAGGCAAAGTTTCAGACAGCTATGTGGTTCAGGTTTCCTATTAACTAGATCTAATCATGTTCCCATTTGGTGTGGGACTTTTAGGCTATACTTTGGAGGCATGTCAATCCAGCATTCTGAATTACCTTTGTGGAATGACATGCCCATTTTTGGGATAGTACAATACTGAAGCTGCATGACCTCTCCAGATCTTCCTTTTGGTTTTAATTATTTATGTCTTGTACAAAGCTCAGCATGGTAGCTTTTCATATTTATGAAAGAAATAATTCATATGATACTATGGAACATATACGAGCTATGTCACATACATAAAGTATAGTATTACAATAATCCAATAAGCTCAGCCTCAACAGCCATGCTACATTGACTGCTGTTAGAGAAAAGAAATACTTGTCTTTGGTTTTCATGCCAACAGCTTCCTCTCTGAGTTAAGATGACCTACAAGTCCTCAAACTTCTCAAGTCTGATAATTTTTGATAGCTAGGAGCATTTCTTGTTATTTTCAGTATCAAATCATGACCTTGTGTGACATGGTTTTATAAGTGGAGAACCAGAATTTCTCAAATTTGACTCGTAGTAAGACCCGGGTAGACTCACAACAGAAATATAAACAGGATGCCCTGTTTTATTTTTTCCACATACTCTTAGAAGCAATCTTTATTCTACTAATCAGACTAATTTTTCCAAACAAGAAACTGCATATAATTACCCTGATAATATGCACAAAATTAAAGATTTAAGAATAAATAAAAAGGTACACATACAAATTGTCTTTTTACAATTTGCAGATTATCTCTAGATTCAGAGCACTGTGTATGAGTCACCCAGGAGAATTTAACTCAGCTCTACTTTAATAATCATGCATCTGATTTCTTATGGCATGTATTAGTTAGAGACTTATTTTCAAATATTACACTCAAGACTGAGTGAAGTTTAGGGAAAAATTAAAAAACTTACCTTCAAAAACTCTGAAGGCTTTCTTGCAGCTTGGTAGAGGCCATTTTGCAGAATTTGATTTTTGAAAATTTTCTTTTAACTTCAAATATTCCGAAGGGAAAAAAGATTTGGTAGAGTTGTTGAGTTCTACAATAATTAATGGGAAAGAATGTATACATCAATGCTATAAATATAGCAATAATTTGCATATGTTTATACTACAAAATAAAAATGCCTTATCTACTGTGTAATCCTTTTTCTGATTATAACATCTCTTAAATTGTTTTAAAATCACATAAACCCAAGCATTTCCAGATATAGCAAGAACAACTCTTAAACATGCTGTTTTGATTCTGTTCCTCTGAAAAAAAGCATTTAGGGAATATGATGTCAAATTCTGGCAAAATAAAGTACATAATAAATCAGGCTATTTAACTTAGATAAGTATGATCACCTCTGTGAATGAAAATTGCATCTATCAAACTAACTGAGTTTAGTTAATTCTCAGTTCATATTGGTTTTTGTTTAACACTATCACTCAGTAACAGTCAGTAATAAGGGGATGAGTCTGAAAAACTTTTTGGAGATTTTTTAAATATTGTAGATTAACAGGAATTAAGAACAAATTTGTAGAATGACTCACAAGAGCTGACGTAACTTATTAATCTCAAGAAAACATCACCTTCTCTGGTTATTATTTGTGGAAACATCTACATGGACTGCAACTCAAAATTGTTGAAACTACCCTATCCATAGCAATACAACAATGGAAAAAAATTTAAAAATAACTGTGTTTTCCTACAACAGAAAAAAAGTGATCTGCTGGTAACAGACAGACTTGCCAACACAGCAGTTAACAGGTAAAACTTCAACCCCCCCCCATTTTGGCCGTTCAAATCACCATGGCTCCAGATAAATACTAATAGCAGCTGCAACCATAATTCCTTCTGTACCTTAAAAGAAGTAAAAGGCCCTTCACAGATCTTTGGAAAGGCTTATGTATTATTACTTTACCTGGTTCATTGCAATTGTACATACTTTTTCAATAATCAGCATTTTATGGAAGGATCAAATATTTTTCTCTGGCAAATTTGAGAAAGCTAAGCTTTCTGTGAGCAGCCTCCAGAAAGAAGAAAAAATTCCAAATGCCCTTCCATTGCAGTAGCTTTTTCTGTGTAAAAGGAAGGCATTAGCAGATTTGAAGCAAACTATATGCTGGTCTTTTTCTAAAAATTATCCTGTGTTTCACCATGTCAGAATGCAGGTGGAATGAAGCTACAGAAAATATGCAGAGTACAGAAATCTCCAAATCCTTCTATCTCATTATGTGAGAACAGCACTAGTGCACCCATAAACCTCTGTCAGTGAAGGAAGAGAGGCCATTTTCTCTCAAAAATGTAGAAGGAACAAGCTGTGTAGTTTTCACTAGGGGTTTTTAATTTTCATATAAGAGCTTTATACACTGCTGAACATACTTGGATTAAGTACTATTTGGATTCAGAGAAATGGCCTCTGATGAGACTCTGCTTGCCTCTCACAGCATCAATAGATTATTTTAGTTGCCTTCTACAGGCCAGAAAAAGTGTTTCAGTTCTTTCAACTTTATTGTCCGAACTTATACAACTGAAACCTCCAGCGATGCATCAAACTCCTGTGATTCAGAAAAGGCAGTGGTGACAACTCCTACTGGCTTTTAGAGGGTAGTTAGGCTTGGTTAGGTGGTTAGGCTTTTCATGAAAGATCCTTTCAGGCTGGCCAGGCCACCTGTCTTTCTGTATGTATGTGACCCTTTCCCTGCCACGTGCCTGGACCTCCCATGCACAACCACTACACTGAATCTGCCGTTCTCCAAAGTGGCGGATTTATTGTACGTGAGTGCTAGATCCAGCCCTTCTTGGAAGCACTTAACATAAATGAAACTTCATGAATGGAAGTGTAGAAGCCAATCCCTGGCTCACTCTTTCCCCTGATAGGAGAGGCATTTAAAAGACAGTTATTTGAAGTGGGTTACTGCAATAGGATCAAAAGCTGCTGTCTTAGGTGTATCCTGGGCACCCTATCATCTGACCAGGTGTGAGGTTATCCTGATGGGAGAAGGGCTTTTAAGAAAGCCTTTAAGAAAGAGGGTAATGCACAGTGGACACCACCAGAGCAACCTATCTGGACTGGAACTCGCTCTCCAGGGAACCCATTGGAAAAGGCTCACTTGATCAAGGCAATAGGCCAGAGGAAGTATCCTCTTGGGTCACATCTGGCTTTGTAGCTCTGGTTTAAGCACTCTTTTTATTCGTAATTTGTGGATAATTGACCTGTTAGCCTTCATCTTTTTCTGACACATTACATGCATCCTTCTGTTGCAGTGAAGTTTGGTTTGCAAAACTATGTAAGCTAAAAAGTGAACTGCTGAATATTACCCTTAAATGTTTTCTTTTTGAGATATCCTTGTAAAATAAAATGCAGTAATACAAAAGGAAAGCTGCATAAAGTATCCAGAATAATTTAGTGAGGGAAATAAGACATCCCACCTGTAGCATTAAAGAAATATGTAAAGAATACTAGCAACTTTGCCTTGCTGGATGCACAAACCTACAGCAGCAGTGACTTTAGCTTAACTTTTAAGTGGCTTAGTAAATCTCCTGAGTAAAAAAAAAAAAAATTACTACCCTTTAAAGTGGTCTGGCGCCATCCATTTTCCTTAATGTGTTGATTTTACTAGTTTCCCTAAGCATATGATATCATCATTAACATTTCTTGGTTGATTTAAAAGCTGATTAATACGTTATGCACTGGGAAATGACAAAATATTTTTCTTAATATATGTATAATAAGCCAAAGTAAATTTAGTGTATCTACTTTCAAATATATTGCTAAGTTAAGCATATATTGCTATGTACCGAACAGCAATATACAAATAGCTGCTGTAAGGCCATATGGATTTCTCTCATCTGAAGCTGTTAATACTAAACACATCTCATATACTGTAACAGCTCTCTATTTACAGTAGACTATCTATTTACACACTTATGACACTGTATTTACACGTTAGCCACACAAATCCTTTTCCTCAAAAAAGCAACATACCTTTTTTGTATTTTCACAGAATGGGTTAGGTTGGAAGGGATGTCTTGAGATCAACTAGTCCAACCTACCCTACTCAAGCAGGGTCAGCTACAGCAGGTTGTGCAGGAGCGTGTCCAGTTGTGTTTTGAGTATCTCCACAGATGGAGGCTCTACCACCTCTCTGGGCAACCTGTTTGACCACCCTCAAAGGAAAAAAGTGTTTTCTTGTGTTCAGATGGAATTTCATGTGTTTCAATTTGTGCCCACTGCCTCTTGCCCTGTCTGGGCACCACTGAGAAGAGTCTGGCTCCCTCCCTCATCTTCTTTCCCTCCCATCAGGTATTTTTACATTTTGTATGTTAAGTACTCAAAGGCTACAAATGATCCTGGTAATATTTTACTTACATGACAGTACTGTGTTGAAAAGTTTTGCAAATACATTTTAGCAAGCATCTACATTCTCTCTTTGTGCTCTCCCAGTAGTACTTAACTGCAGCCAATCTGTTAAATAGCTTTTTAAAAAAATGTAAATAGCCCGAAGTAATTCTCTATTGGTGAAACACACTTCATCTGTACATCAAACATCAAGCAAATGGAATGAGAACAGCTTGAAACCTCCATACACCAGCCAGGCAGGGTGCTGAGAGTGCTCAGGCTGCAGCATTCCATCCATTTTCTCTGCTGCAGTGCTAACATAGTCAGTCCCTATCCTTGGCCACCAGCAGCTCCCCAGTGAACCATGCTGAGACAATTAGTTTGTCTGAAAAATGCCTCCTTCCCACCCAAATGAGTTCTTATTTAGCCCAATCAGTTCCTTGAACTGGTCTGCCATCAAATTACACAAAGTTGTGCCTGTGCAGAGGAAAAGTCTGTGCACAACCAGAAATAGAAGCTGGGCAGCTCTGCTGATCAATGTGAAATCATACTCTAATCTGCATCCCCAACCTGTCATCATCACAGCACCCTCAACCTGTCATCATCACAGCACTCTCCCAGTTTAAAGAGGATCACTGCAAGGTATCTGCTGCATGCAAAAATAAACAAACACTCCTGCACAGCTGAGTCACCTCCATTACTTTGTGACCTGTCTATGCACAGTTTTAAGCACTCTAAGTGCTGTAAAGGGCCTACCTCCAGATATCACAGTACAATTTTATCCCTGGTGCTTGAATTTACCTTTTTAAGCTTCAGGGATAAAAGACTGACTCATGCTGTTCCAGGTATCCCATCTACTGCAGTACTTACCTTCTTCTATCTCTGTACCAGTTCTGACATCAGACACCCTCTACCCACCATGTTTTCCTACTGCTAGAAGTCAGGAACACTAGAGGTGATGGTGTAAGAGGCCAGGAAAGGAGAATTTAAAACCAAGATTAGTTAGGAGGAGTCTATAGTTCTGCCAGCCTTTATTGTCACTTGTAGCTAAATTAAAACCATGAAACCAAAAAAAGGGCTTTTTTGCATGTGTCATTAAGTTAGTAATTTAAAAAATGCTTTTCTGGTAGGATATTTTGAGAAAATGGTTATTATATTTGAAGTCTGTGATTATTTAGCAAGAGGAAACCAAAGAAATGCAAAATACCAGAACTTCACTTCAAAAATAAAAATTTTTTAAAATATGGATCCAGAACAGTTTCTTGCCACTGAAGAAAGCCTGCATGGAATAGTCCTAGGAAGAGTGAAATGCAAAGAAAACCTCACAGTGGATTAACATCACCAAATTTTGGTCTGCATGCATTTCGGATGTGGCCCATTGCAAATTATTAATTCTTTCTTTCTTTTATGACGGTATTTCGTTAGCAGGGTTTTACTGTTTTTTTAACCACATATTTTTTCAGGCCAGAAATACAGGAAGGAAAGCTGCAAATATTTTTCTGTATTGTAAACACTTTCAATTTTATACCTGTTTGGAAAAAGACTCTGGCAATTGTAGTGCGACACAGTGGACATGGAGTGCTGGCTGGATTGTCTTTGGCAAGCATCCTTAAGCAAGGTTCACAAAAGATGTGGTGGCATGGATAGCACATGTAAGGATTGAAATAAACATCCAGGCACACTGCACAGAGGTAGCTTTCTTTATCTCCTCTGAGTTCATGTTCATCATCTGTATGCATGTTGTTTGCAGTCTGCAAGAAGAAAAAGAAAACATTTTTTCATGCCTCAGCTCATAACTATTTTGGATAAACCAGTCGGCAGGAAGGTGACTTTAAATAATGCTTAAGAAGTTGGTACATGCTGGTGATATTCTTAAATTTTAATACAGGTTACTTTTAATGAGATGATGAAAGATACTGATAAGACAGGAATGTCACAACAAGCACTCTGTGGGAAAGGAGAACAAATATCATATGAGACAGTAAAAGAAGGAAATAACAAAACCAAAAAGGCTGAGTAAAACTGTACTATGATCAGATTTCTTCTTTTAAAACAAATTTTAACAATTTGTAACTTTATTACCAAAACAGCTGGTTACTTTTCCAAGAAAGGCAAAGCAAACCAAAAATCTCTAAAAATAACCTGTGGATTGTTCTCCCTTTGAAAGGTAAGTTGTGAAGGGCATATTTCAGCAAGAATAATGACTCACAGTTTGAAACAAGCCACAACTTTATTACTACAATGCAATAATCTAAACCTTAGAGTGGGAAGTCTAGGAACCCCTAACATCTTTGGTAACTGCTTGTTTTTGCCAGCATGCATGCTCCAAATTTCCTTGCATTGATATATTTGCAGGGGGACATAGTTGGATTTACCAAATGGTGTAGATACCATATGAGTGTAACAACTTGTGTATATTGCCAAGTTCCTGCTTTGCTCTTGTTAACATGACTACACCTTTCAGTGTAATCTGAAGACCTTATACTAATTGCATCCAGGGTTTCTGGCTTAAAGAAAAAAAAAATTTTTCTTCACCTCTATGGGAGCCACACAAGAGACATTGACTTTGCTCTACCCCCTCTATCCACCGTCTCTGTTTCACAGATAACAGAACCCAACATAGCCCAATATCTAAGAGACCCACCAGGACACAACCAAGACAGAGGAGGGTGTCAGACAGTGCTCAGTGTCAAAACCCTTCTCTCATGCCCTTGTTCTAAACTCCTAATCCTTGCTAGTGATCAAGTGTCTTAATTCTAAACTGCCTGGTAGCATCAGTGACTTCTTGCAAGCTCTAGTATCCATACTTAAAACCCTCATGTCCCTTACTCAACCACTGCTCTTTGCTAGTCCTCCAATGCTAGTCCTGCAAGTCCTTCCAGACACCTATTACTGACATTAAGCACACCTGTTGATGCATTTCTACCCAATAAATACTAGTCTGTGCTAGACCAGCTGCTTGATTTGAATCTAATTTGCATACCCACTACCTGTATATTACACAGGCCACTTTTGACACTCATTGGCCATGGCCAATGATACTGCCTGATATTGGTATACCAAATATTAATGACAATTGTTATTTTGTGCCTACTGTAGAGATGGGAGTCTCTAGATCTGTTTCACAGATGATTGCATGTACAGCTTACTGGTTTGGATTTCTGTCATCTCTCATTATAGTCAGTCCTCTTCTACCTGGGATACTGAACACTGCAAATAATGAATAAGCCCTAACAGTATGGGTACTGTGGAATGCATTTAAAAATACAGAGCAGAGCATTTACAGAATTTATCTGTTCTGGATAAGCACTTGTCCTGCCAGTCTGACTCAGCCTTTGCATTGCACTTTCCTTAGTGATCATGAAATGGTAAGTTTTCGATTTTTGGTGAGGTAAGGAAGGGGGTCAGCAACACCGCCGCCATGGACTTCCAGAGGGCAGACTTTGGCCTGTTCAGAATGCCGTTTGGGAGAGTCCCTTGGGAAACAGTCCTGAAGGGCAAAAGGGTCCAGGAAGGCTGGGTATTCTTCAAGGAAGAAGTCTTAAGGGCACAGGAGCAGGCAGTGGGGAAGACGACCGGCCTGGCTGGACAGAGGTCTACTACTGAGACTCGGGGAAAAAAAGGAGAGCTTACCAGCTCTGGAAGAAGGGGCAGGCAACCCAAGAAGAGTACAGGGATCTTGTCAGGTCATGCAGAGAGGAAATTAGAAAGGCAAAAGCCCAACTAGAACTCAACCTGGCCACTGTTGTAAGGGATAATAAGAAAAGTTTTTATAAATACATTAACAGCAAAAAGAGAGCCAGGGAGAACCTCCATCCTCTAGTGGATGCAAGGGGGAACATTGCCACTAAAGACGAGGAAACGGCAGAGATACTCAACACCTTCTTTGCCTCGGTCTTTAATGGCCTGACGAGTTATCCCCAGGGTACCCAGCCTCCCGAGCTGGAAGATGGGGACAGTGAGTGGAATAAACCCCCCGTAATCCAGGAGGAAGCAGTCTTTGACCTGCTAGGCCACCTGGACATCCACAAGTCTATGGAGCCGGATGGGATCCACCCAAGAGTGCTGAAGGAGTTGGCAGAGGAGCTTGCGAAGCCACTCTCTATCATTTATCAGCAGTCCTGGAGAACAGGGGAGGTCCCAGATGACTGGAGGTTGGCAAATGTGACGCCTATCTTCAAGAAGGGACGACAGGAGGATCTGGGGAACTACAGACCTGTCAGCCTGACCTCATTACCAGGGAAGATTATGGAGCGGTTCATCTTGAGTGTGCTCACCAGGCACATGGAGGACAACCAGGGGGTCAGGCCCAGCCAGCATGGGTTCATGAAAGGCAGGTCCTGCCTAACCAACCTGATTTCCTTCTACGACCAGGTGACCCACCTGGTAGACGAAGGAAAGGCTGTGGATGTTGTCTACCTGGACTTCAGCAAAGCCTTTGAGACAGTCTCCCATAGCATTCTCCTGGAGAAGCTGGCAGTTCATGGCCTAGATAGGTGTACTCTTCGCTGGGTTAAAAACTGGCTGGATGGCCGAGCCCAGAGTCGTGGTGAATGGAGTTAAATCCAGTTGGCGGCCGGTCACAAACAGTGTCCCCCAGGGCTCAGTTCCAGGGCCGGTCTTGTTTAATATCTTTATCAATGACCTGGATGAGGGCATTGAGTGTACCCTCAGTAAATTTGCAGATGACACCAAACTGGGTGGTAGTGTTGATCTGCTTGAGGGGAGGAGGGCTCTGCAGAGAGACCTGGACAGGCTGGATCGATGGGCCGAGGCCAACTGTATGATGTTCAACAAGGCCAAGTGCTGGGTCCTGCACTTGGGTCACAACAACCCCATGCAACACTACAGGCTTGGGGAAGAGTGGCTGGAGAGCTGCCTGGTAGAAAAAGACCTGGGGGTACCGGTTGACATCTGACAGAATATGAGCCAGCAGTGTGCCCAGGTGGCCAAGAAGGCCAATGGCATCCTGGCCTGTATCAGGAATAGTGTGACCAGCAGGAGTAGGGAAGTGATCGTGCCCCTGTACTCGGTGCTGGTGAGGCCGCACCTTGAATACTGTGTTCAGTTTTGGGCCCCTCACTACAAGAAAGACGTTGCCTTGCTGGAACATGTCCAGAGGAGAGCAACAAAGCTGGAGAGGGGTCTGGAGCAAAAGTCTTATGAGGAGCGGCTGAGGGAACTGGGGTTGTTTAGTCTGGAGGAGGCTGAGGGGAGACCTGATTGCCCTCTGCAACTGCCTGACAGGAGGCTGTAGTGAGGTGTCGGTCGGCCTCTTCTCCCTGGTAACAGACAATAGGACGAGGGGGAATGGTCTGAAGTTGTGCCAGGGCAAGTTTAGGCTAGACATTAGGAAAAACTTCTTCACGGAAAGGGTTGTCAGGCTCTGGAATGGGCTGCCCAGGGAGTTGGTCGAGTCCCGATCCCTGGGGGGATTTAAAAGAAGGATAGATGAGGTGCTTAGGGACAGGGTGTAGTGGTGGGATGGCAGGGTTAGGTTGGACTCGATGATCTTAAAGGTCTTTTCCAACCAAAGCGATTCTATGATTCCAGAATACCAGGTCGCAAGAGGGCTTATGAATTCTGGCCTGCTGTGACACAAATGCATGGAGACAGTTTTGGTTTATCACTGTGTCCAAACATCAGCTCTTGTGCAACCCTAAGTGTTGATAACTGTGTGGCTCTTGTAGCACTTACCTCTGCACTTACTACTCCAGCTTGATTTTCTCCATACCGGCCTTGAGACGGGTCCAGAAATCTTCATTGTGTACTGAAATTTACTGCAGAGGCAACTAGGCTATACTGACAAGCAAGCCAGCGTAGGTCTGGCTGACAGTAGCTTCTAGCTTTTCTAGCATCTATAGAAGCTAGTCCCAGACAGTAACAACTGGGACTATTGTTTCTAGCTCCATGCTGTAGGAAAGAGTGTTAGAGCAGTGTATTACAGCTAATCAACAACACTCTTTAACCCAGACTGTTTACACTTACTGCACAGACAACCCGCACCAGAACAGAATGGCAAAAGGTAATTGAGAGTTGATTACAGATAGGTCATTTCAGAATGAAGGAAGCCTCACAACACCTTTCTTTGGCAAAAAGTGGAAAATAATTTGGCACAGAAAGCAAGGAATGTAGTCTGAGCTTAATACCTGGCACAGATTACTTCAGCAGAAATTAGGAAACACTAATACACTGTGACAATAACAACCTAGTCCAAACCAGCCATGTGGACATGGCAGTGCTAGGTTAATGGTTGGACTCAATGGTCTTAAAGGTCTTTTCCAACCTGAATGATTCTATGATTCTGTGATTCTATGTAAGGAACAAATCATAATTAAAAGGTAGCAGAAAACCAAAAGGGTAGGGGGTGGGGAAAGCAGGCTTTTGCTGACTGGTTTTAATGAGCACTGATCGGAAAGGAAACACACAATGTGTACAGAAGAGCTGCCTGTCTCACTGACTGCAAGTTAAACATCTTGCATGAGCCAATTAAGTAAATGAGGGACCTAGAGGCAAAATGGCTGAGGACTCAAGGGCAATGGTTGGTTCTGAGACAGGTTTTTAATCATGGTAAGAAGCACAGACGGGAGAATCTCAGAGCCAATTGCAATTAGAAAGAAGATCAAAATTATTCTAATGTGCAATCTAGACAGCAGTTAAGAGTAATTTGCTTAGTGGATCAGAGGAAGAGTCATCTTTTCTCCAGCTTTGCTCCCCTTCTCAAAACACCTACCTAGGCACATGGCATCATTTAGTACTGCAAAGCTAAAATCAGGGCAACTTCCTCATGCAAGAACTTAATGCACAATAATTTAAACAGGCATTATTTTTCATTTGCAATTAAGCAGTACCTACATGTTCAAACTAGAGCCAGAGCTTCAGTGTTTGAGAGGTTTATAAGCATAAATCAGGATGTTGTTCTTGCAGAATTATACTACAGACAGAATTGAGACAGGACATGTAGGCATCATGGACAGCAATGGGAGTAAAAGATTGCCAAATACTAATAGGAAAACCTTGAAAGCAAAACTATTACTCCTAAGAAATGAAAGAAAGGTAAGGGCCTTGAAAAGTTGCCATCTTCCCAAGTCACTTGGGAACCGCTAATACTGGCTGTATCACCTGATCGTAACCCCTGATATTTCACTAGTTGGACAGTAGAAATATGTTTAAAAAACAAGAGAGGAACAGAGGATCAACTTCTGCTTGAAAAGCCTATAAAGTATATTAACTAACAAGGATTCTGATATAGTTTGGCTGGACTACATGAAAATATTTGACTCAGTCCCACATTCAGAGAGAACACATGCACCAATGAATAACACGATACTTATCGTAAGATTTATTTAGCCTGGAAAAAAGAAGGCTGTGGGGAGACCTTATCGCTCTCTACAACTACCTGAAAGGACGTTTAAGCAAGGTGGGTATCAGTCTCTTCTCCCAAGCAACAAGTGATAGGACAAGAAGAAATGGCCTCAAGTTGTAGTAGGGGCGGTTTAAATTGGACGTTAGGAAAAATTTCTTCACCAAAAGGGTTGTCAAGCATTGGAATGGGCTGCCCAGGCAAGTGGTTGAGTCTCCATCCCTGGAGGTATTTAAAAGCCGTGTGGATATGGTGCTTAGGGACATGGTTTAGTGGTGGAACGGCAGTGGTGGGTTAACAGTTGGACTTGATGATTTTAAAGGTCTTTTCCAACCTAAACGATTCTATAATTCTATTTACCTGTAATCATGTGAAAGACCTAGAACTAGTGGACATAGACACTAAAAAGAAAAGATTCTGTATGTATGCTACAATTAAAAGGAGGCTCAGAGTAAAATCTTGGAGTATGACCAGAACAGTGATAAAACTAAATAAAGCACATATGACATTTGCCCCAAGATGCCAGACTATGGAAAAAACCTTGCAAACCCCTTCATTTTAAACTGACCAACTTAGAATGCTTTTTAAGCTCAAAAATGTCCACAGTATATGGGAACAATGAACAAGAAAAAAATCAGTTCTATACTTCACATTATTATCTTGCAAAGATAACTGCCTGAAATAAAACTGAGAAAAAATACATAAAACTGTATTTCATATCAATATTAACCCAGCAAAGATTAATGATCAAAGGTGGAGTTTTTTAAAAGGCCTTGAAGTTAAGTAAAGATTAGAGAAAATTTTCCATATATTTCACTTTTTAAACAGAAGAATGAAAGCCTTAAGGTACCTGTGTATGCTTTGTCAATGCAAACACAATTCCAAGTTAATTTGTAGTTGACTTACTACTAGTGCACAATAATTGTGCCAATAAATTGCCCTGAAATGACAGCAGAAAAAGAATCTAAATGTCTCATAGGGCTACATTCTTCTACGAACCAAGAGTTAAAATAGAAGAATGCCATGGACTCTCTTTCCCCATGTAAGTCAAAATTAGTAGGAAAGCAGAGTCAGGGAAAAGCCATCCATAAGCATGGACACGCCATTTTCAGGGGAGTGCTTTGCTGCATTGTGGTACTAAGGATGAGAAATAATCTGTATAGTCTGGGATGGGATGTTCTATGCAGCACAGTGCTGTGCAGTATGGAGGACTAGAGAAACACCTAGCAGTGTGAGATGCTGGCCTGAGGAGTAATGTGCCTGTGATACAGCTGGGCATTAAATAGTGCAAGACGGTGCAGAAAATTGTGTAAGATGGAGAGCCCTGTGCAATGGAGACTTGGGAAACAAGACAGATGCATTATCAGTGTGTGGCCCACCGAATCCATCCATAAGTTCTCTTAAAATGAGAAAGGTTGTTCACTCTTGCCATAAACTATGGAGATCCCATTCCAGAATGCACTTGTAACGTAGCAGTGACTACCTGCTCCACTGGACAATGATAATCTTTTTCGGTACTTCCTTACTACAAGATACTGAAATATGCAGTTATTAGAATACATATGACATTAGATGTTACACAGACTGGTTAGGAGGGGAAAAAATTTCCTTCTGTCCTTGTATGCTTAATGTAAAGGTGGATAAAACTGTAGTCTCTTTGTGGAGGTAACTCCTTCACTGTTCTCTTACATAAACAGTACCTCAAATAGTACCTCAGAAGGGGAACAGTGCTGTGGGAGGCTCAAGAAGCCAAATTTTCACCCGAGGAAGACCTCATTTGGTCTATGGTCTAATGCACATTTGCATACCTCACGTTTTGAAAGAGTATCCTCCTTTGTTTTCTTCAAAGCTGCCTCTTCGTAATCTGTTCCATGCTATTCGTAAGCTGTACATAATCAAATCTACAACAATTTTCAGCTCTAAAATACAACTTTAAGCATTCAGTTATACTATATAATCAGAATCATACACCCCAGGTCTGAAAAAGTTGGAAAGAATGAATACAGATCCTGTTTTGCACAGAAATGTATCAAAAATAAATAAATACTTCTTGGTTGCTGCTGGAAAAAATAAAAAGTGGGTTTAGCCTGATTTCCAACAGAAATGCAGCTTATGGGAGTGCCTTGTCTATCTGTCTGTCAGGTCAACAGCTTTTGAACCCATTAGTCAGTTGTAACCAAATCTGACACAAGGGTTGTGACCTCAGGTATACTGGCTTCCTGAAAATTTCATAAAAACTTGACAGCTAGATTGAGTAGAGAGACTGAAATGAGTGTCATCGCTATGGGAAAGTCTGCAGGTGCTTTGTTGCTTTGAACAGAATTTATCTACCCTAATTTCTGCAGACTAAATTGATGACTGTTTATGCAGTCTCAAAAGTGAACTCAGAAAACAAATTCAAGTCCAATTTTAAAATGTAGGAAAAATCCTACCAAAAATCTTTACTAGCTAAACTAGCAGAAGTTCTTCCAAATCAGGCCATAAGACCCACTGGGGCTTGTATGCCTTTGAGCATTCTGTTTTGGTTGACTGGTATGATGAACGCAAAAGGGCATCTTTTCAGGTGTCTGGCAAACCTAAGCTTGAAACATAAATCATAATAGGGCAGAAGTGCCAATGCCGATGGCTTAAATATCCATACAAATCAATAATTCAGTCTGAACTCCCTGCACTCTAAATTTCTCCCCATACAACACTTCAGAAAAATCCAAAGGCAAGCCAAAACTTCAAAACAAAGGAAAGCAGCCTAAACAGCTCACTGAAGTTACTTACTGCCCCATCCTCTGTTCAGACCCTCTCTGCTGCACTTGGGTTGGATAAATTGCGCAAGGGGAAACAACTGAAGGACATTTTCGTCATTCTTCTTCTAGAGAACTTTTGTTTAAAGCTAACTGTGGGTTTTTTTAAAATTCTGTATCATTTAGAAGTAGCTTTAGGCAGTGGAGTTGTTCATCTTGTGTGATTAAGTGCTTTGCAGAGCAAGGCTTCTAAGGCAACTACTGACAGGACACTACTTTTTGTATATGGGGCTGTAAAGAGACAATAAATGAATATAATAAACAATGAAAGTGAAAATCAGAATATTTTCAACAGACATTTGCACACTAACATCTAGTTAGCCTCTTCCATGTTCCAGAGAGAATAAATTACCTATCTTAGAATCATAGAATGTTTTGGGTTGGAAGGGACCCCTAGAGGTCATCTAGTCCAACCCCCCTGCAGTCAGCAGGGACACCACTGACTAGATCAGGTTGCTCAGAGCCCCGTCCAACCTGGCCTGGAATGTTTCCAGGGATGGGGCCTCCACCCCCTCTCTGGGCAACCCCTGCCAGCGCTTCACTACCCTCACTCTAAAGAATTTCTTCCTTCTATCTAGTCTAAACCCACCCTGGTTTAGTTTAAAACCATCACCCCTTGTCCTGTCAAAGCTGGCCCTGCTAAAAAGATTGTCCCCATCTTTCCTATAGGCCCCCTTTAAGTACTGAAAGGCCGCAATCAGGTCTCCCCGCAGCCTTCTCTTCTCCAGGCTGAACAACCCCAACTCTCCCAGCCTGGCCTCATAGCAGAGGGGCTCCAGCCCTTGGATCATTTTAGTAGCCCTACTCTGGCCCTGCTTCAACAGGTCCATGTCCTTCTTGTGATGAGAGCTCCAGAGCTGGATGCAGTGCTCCAGGTGAGGTCTCACCATAGCCAAGCAGAGGGACAGAATCCCCCCCCTCGCCACTGGCCACGCTTCTCCCGATGCAGCCCAGGGTAGGGTTGGCTTCTGGGCTGCCAGTGCCCATGGCCGGCTCATGTCCAGCTTTTCATGCATCAGTACCCCCAAATCCCTCTCGGCAGGGCTGCTCTCAATCCTTTCTTCCCCCAGCCTGTATGGATACCATACCCCGACCCAGGTGCAGGACCTTGCACTTGGCCATGTTGAACCTCATGAGGTTCACACAGGCCCACCTCTCCAGCCTGTCCAGGTCTCTCTGGATGACATCCTGTCCTTCTGGTGTGTCAACAGCACTACTCAGCTTGGTGTCATCCGCAAACTTGCTGAGGGTACACTTGATCTTGCTGTCTAGGTCGCTGATGAAAACATTAAACAGCACCGGTCGCAGTATGGACCCCTGAGGGACACCACTTGTCACCAGTCTCCATCCGGACATCGAGCCATTGACCACTACCCTCTGGATGCGACCATCCAGCCAATTCCTTATCCACCGAACAGTCCACCCATCAAATCCATCTGTCTCCAATTTAGAGAGAAGGATGTTGTGGGGGACTGTGTCAAAGGCTTTGCAGAAGTCCAGATAGATGACGTCCGTTGGTTTTCCCTTGTCCACAACTGTTGTCCTGGTTCTCAGAGAAGATATGCTCCTTACACTCTAATTCCCTTTCCCTCTCTATTTGGGTTTTCAATACTTGTTCTGAGTTTATGTTTATTAATGAAAGCTACTGTTTTTCAGACCTGAAAAGACTTTTTGACCCTTTAAATTTTGTTTTTTTCCACACTAGCAGTTTGCCTAATCAAATATGCTTTATTTGATTTGTTTAATCAAATACGTGTACACATTCTAACTTCTATCAATCTCACATTGTTTCTGTCTTTAGGTAATGATGGCTACAATAGCATTACTACAATCTTTTCTTAATCCTGAATGATCTCACAGTGAAAAACACAGTCAAGTTAAATTTCTTATCTAATTTACTGAATTATTACACATAGGCCATAGTTGAGAAAATTAAGCATCAGGTTTTTAATGTTTACTGTATTCAAACATTACACATGCTACAAACTCAGCCAGGTCAGTAATTCTATGAGTTTATCATACTCCTGCCTAAGATAATTATCCAGTCTACTAATTTAGGATTTGAGTGCTTCACGAATGGAACTCGTCACAACTTGTCTGGTTAGCTGAATTTAGTTTCTCTAATATGCATTAAAATTTCTTGTACTTGCCTACCGCGACTTTGTACTATTGCCAACCTACTCAGCTGTGGTAAACTTGTGAAGCTCTGCAAAGCACTGTTTGAACTTGACTAGGTGACTGCCTTTGCACAAGTCACTGGTGAGTCATCAGAAGGTGCAAGTCTGTTAGCCACAAATTAAAATGCATGTGGAAAAATTGGATAGCATACAGAAAAGATACTAGAGATTAAAACAGTGAGCCAATAACCTAAAGATGAGATGCTCACAGACAGCAAATGATGCTCGTTAGTTATGAACCTGAATGTGTGAGCTGGCACTAGTACTGTTTTCTTTTGTTCAGATGCAATAGGGCCAGTTCAGAGGAATGTTCAAAGGTGCTGACAAGGCTGTGCACAGCCAACGAATCTTTGAGAATTGCTCTGAGTTCACTACTCTTCTCAAAAGATGTTGTATTGTGCACACTGAAATATAAATAAATCTTTGCATATGCTGGCCTGGAAAAGTTAGCTTGAACACATTGCTGAAGCATAAAGGAGACAGGAAAGGAGACAATTTTTCTGGTCCCAGATGGAAACACTTGGGATAACCAGGAGCTAGGAGCTGAGCAACTAATATCCATGGACACAAGGTCTTGCTTCAGTGCTTACAAACACCGTCTGGAGCAGCTGTAATGGAAACTATTCCTTATGACTAGTAAGCAAGAAGTCAAGTGCACAGAACCAAGGAATTATGCATTTCATTTAACCCATGTGATGTTGCCCCTTTGATGAGGCCATTCACATCATCAGCAGAGCAGAGGCCTCACCAATCAAAGATGTAGGGAAACGAGAACCTGACAATTCTATGGAGCCTTGTAAGACCAAAAAATTCTTCAAGTATTGGATGCCAGGATACCTTCATAACCACAGGGTAAATGTGGATCTAGAAAACCACTGGAAGAATACAGCTTGTGCTTGCCCCAAAGGAATTTCTTTTCTTGCTGCCTACACAGACTGCTGTCAAAGGCTCTCCTGAAGTTCTGTACAGGTTGTTACTGAGATCTCTTCTAGAATAACATACCCAAGTTTGAACATCTACAAATTGAAATTGGCATTGAAAACCAGAGAGGGCACAACAGAAACATATACAAGCCTAAAATATATCCTACAACAGAAGGCAAAGGAATTCAATCAACTTCATTTTTTTAAAATCTGCCATAAAAAGGAATAAGAAGATGCTGAAATTAACACTTCAAACTGAAAATTAGACAGAAATTTAAAGTGAGAACAATAACAATTTAAATGGATTATCAATGTGATAAACTCTCCACCACTTACAGACTACCTATGTGGACTTTTTTTTCCCAAAACAGCTAATCTTATGGCCTGGAAGTTAAGGGAGTAGGTATAAGACACTGAGTGCAAAGGCTACGAGAGGGTATTTATCAGTGTGTAACTATTACAGCCCAGCTCCAGACAGAAGTTAACTAAGAAACAGTACTAGCACTGATATGGCTGGATTAATTCACCACTCTATGTAACACAAAGCCCATCCTTGCACATGGGCACTTCACTGCAGTCTAAGTAGGTTCAGCCTGCATTTTTCTTTTCTGGAGAAGCAGTTTTATTCAAAAAATATCAAAGCAATCTGACAATATTTGACTTTCACAGACCTAAAACTATAAAGAACTAAAAAACCATTAGTTAAAAATTTAAATTTTTTTTTTTTTTTATACACTTCATTAATTACCAAATTAATTAAAGAACATTGTTTAGAGTGTTTACTAAACTTCTATTTAGATTCCTTGAGACAAAACTGTAGTAACCTCAGTAACTTGTTAATGACAAACATCATTTAATATTAGTTAAATGCATTGTTAATGTGATTTAAGTAAAAGGACAATTTGAGGACATAACTAGAGTACCTTAAGAAAAATAAATGTATAAAATGTCTTGATATATGGTAAGTTAAACAATTTGTCTCACTGAAATATTTTTACTTCAGCAGATTTTAGTCTTGTTTATGTCAGGAGATAAAGGCTTTGTGGAAGAAGTGAAAAACAAAACTCAGAAAAACAGACAAAGGAGAAGAAAATGATCTGATATCTTTTCTTTTTATTCCTGTACACACTTCATAGAACTAGAATAATGATTATTTTGTTACTGATTCATACTGTTTTAATCAGGTTGAAATAGGCCACACAGAACTGAATATGCCTTGTGCTAGATGTTGTACATGGGTATTATGCACATATCCCCTTTCTTTCCAAGCATCTTATATTTCAGTTTCTTGTTATGATGGATTTGAAATTATTCAAGCATTTTTTGTTATGCAATTTGGTTAATCTCTGCAGTTACTTCTATGGAGTAATTAAGCCTTTAAGCTTTTGGAATATACATCTAAACTGGCAGCTCTAGATATTATTACCTTTTTGGAAATTTCTGTTAGGAGAATCATACTTACTGTTTAAGGAGCATCTGTAAACACAGTTTGTAGGAAGATCTCTTGAACATCATGCCAACTACTTCAGTGACTTATCATAAAGTACTATTCCCATTAAAATAAGTTAATTATCAAGATCAATTCAGAGACAGGCCACTAGAATAAATATTACTCAAAGTACTTGAACCACAATAATCTCAGTGCTTTAATATTTATACCCACCCCTAAACTAGTATATAAGAAGTAAGTGCCATGTTACAAGCCTATCTTCATTTTTATTTTGATTTTTGCATTTAATAAAACACACACATTATTTATTCAGGCATTTAAGAGAATGATGTGAGCATTATAGCTAAGTTGGCAAATGAAGCTTTATGCCAAAAATAAACATGCAGAGTAGAGCATCCAGGCACAGCTATTAGTGTCACTAGACCTAACAATAAAGCAAGTATTAATAACCATTCATCTTTGTGGTAACCAGTATTTCAAACAAAGAGGAGGAAAATGCATTCACAGAGGCCTGCTGAAACTTCTGTGACTCTCCCAGAGCCTTGATGCAATGCCTAAAAAACAGATAAAAGGTTGTGTTGGCCCTTCTGGTGTGAATTCCATACAGAGAAAACATTTTCTTTTTTTACAACTTCTTTTTTTTACAGAAATTGTAGGGAAAAAAAGGAGAGCATTACTCCTCCTTTTGCTATTACAGATCTCCTTCGCATTTTGGAAACTGAAACTATGTAGAGCTGGCAGTAACACATGTGCTGAACATACTGCTGAGGTTTACAGACATATTTGGACTGGAAGGTTAAATTAAAGTCCTGAGGAAGTACACAAGCTGCAAGCACAATGATTGCCTTCTGTTAGTTAGATCAAAGCAGTTGCTATCTAGATCTGAAAAGTCCTCTAGTAGGAGAGTACAACTCCTCTCTAGTATAAACTAGTAGTTGTTCTGATACATGGTAAAAAGGTTCCTGTCATTTCACATACATAAAGAGCTAGAGAATCAATAAAATATTGCTGTTGAAATATTGTTACACCTGTAAAAATAGCGTATTTTTAAATCTTAACAATGATACTTGCAGCACTGAGATAACAGACAATTGTATGCATTTATTTTTCCATTCTACTCCTAGTGTGAATGTATATACTATTACTCTGTTAGGGAAAATATACCAAAATGTCTGTAAAAGAATGTGCTATATTTTGGCAGCTTTGCGTAAATGTAGTCATGGGATATTGAACAACACATCTGAAATTATTCTTGTCATTCAGCATAAATCTAAAGCAAATTACAGTGATGCACGACACAACCTGATTTAACAGCATACAGAAGGCCCTTTTGTGCAGAACACCTACTCTTATCATTAAAATAGGTGTCTTCCCCAGCACTATACAGCAGAAAATGGAGTAGAAAACATGGGAAGAGTGTTCACCAGAGATGGAGGTCCAATCCTGTTCTGAACAGCATTTACAAACAGTTTATAACTCAATGTATTTCCACTTCTGGAACACAGCTTTATAAATAACAACATCAATCTATAGATTTTAAGTTTCCTATCAAGGCCTCATTGTTCCCGGGATTTGCTAGTTCCAAGTTACAGTTTTCTCTGCTCATACAGTCTACAGCAACTGCATAGATTTGTCTGCTAACAGTTATCAACACAATGAGAGTTACAGAGTTTCTGGCTGCTAGATATGCTTATAGAAGACTTACTACTGTTTTGGACACACACTTTTTCAAAAATGTCTTTAAATAAATTTTACACAAATTCCTTAGTAGTATTACATAAGCATGCCCTTCCTTTCAGTCATTAACTGTGGTGGCTACACAATATCTCAAATTTTATTAATACAATAGTAACACAGATTTCCAAGACAGGCTGTGGCAGAAGCGAGAAAGTTCTCGCCTTTTATTCATCAGATAGAAGAGAATTGAGGTAAGAACCATCACAACTATGACTCAAAAGAGGTATTTAACCCAGATAAATTAACTATGCCTCTATCTGTATTCACCTGGATGCACATTATGGTATGCACAACCATGGCCCTTCAGTTGGGCACCTATCGAATATGACATCCTTTCATCTGGGCAGGGTGCTCACAGCATCCTTTTCACTGGGCTGGGACATGCCTACGTCTCACCTCAAAATCAAGATATAAACAGGACACCCTGGATTTATGAATCTGCAAGTACCCTCTGTTTCCATGATTGAGGCATAGTTTGTGACTTATTACAGTAGAAGACAGATTCACCTAGTGAGATGAATTGCTTTAAAATAAGTTGCCCTAAAATTAGGAACCTAAAACTATATTTAGGCAATTAAATGATTGTCCCAGTTTTCAAAAGGTGCCTTATCTGGATGGAGCAACTGGATGATCATCTTGCTCAGAACAATCAGGCCACCTATTTAAAGCATCTTGGCCAAGCTTCTTAAACTCAGTTTAATTATTGATTACATAGACTCCATCTCTAAACAGTGTTTAAAGTACAACTTTCACTTATACTGAAGGAAAATAACAACAGGTGAAGGGTTTCAAAGAAGAACGTATCTGAGAAACTTAGGGGAAAGGTAATCAGATTTCATTACTGTTGCTTAATTTTTTATACCTAGTAAGATCACTACTGAATAATCTTAACTTCATCAGAATTGAATCTTCAAATTAACTTCTTATGAAGTTCCAGGATTACTTGAAAAAAATCATATACATTTTCTTTCCTTAAAAGGAAAGCTTAAAAGGAGAGCTAACTTTGGCCTCTTCAGGGACCTACTTGGAAGAATTCCATGGGCTAAGGCTCTTGAAGAGAGCTGGCTGCTAATAGCAGCTCTTCCTCCATGCCCAGGATCGGTGCATCCCCGTGGGTAGGAAATCAAGTAAACGAGGCAGGAGGCCTGCATGGATGAACAAGGAGCTTCTAGTGAAACTCAAAGAAAAGATAAAACTCTATGGAATATGGAAAGAGGGTCAGGCCACTTGGGAGGCATACAGGAATGCTGCCAGAGCATGTAGGGAAGCAACTAGAAAGGCCAAGGTTCACCTGGAACTAAGTCTGGCAAAGAATATCAAGGATAACAAGAAGGGCTTCTTCAAGTATATCAGCAGCAAACATAAGACTAGGGGAAATGTGGGACCGCTGCTGAACGACATGGGTGCCCTGGTGACAGAAGATACAGAGAAGGCGGAGCTACTGAATGCCTTCTTTGCTTCAGTCTTCACTGTCAAGGCTGGCCCTCAGGCTTCCCAGTCCTTGCAGGTAAGCGAGCAAGCTTGGAGAAAGGATGACTTTCCCTCGATTGAGGTGGATCAGGTTAGGGATCTTTTAAGTAAGCTGGACACCCACAAATCCATGGGTCCCAATGGAATGCACCCACGAGTGCTGAAGGAACTGGCAGATGACATTGCTGAGCCACTTTCCATCATCTGTGAAAGGTCCTGGAGAACAGGAGAGGTGCCTGAGGACTGGAGGATAGCCAATGTTACTCCAGTCTTCAAAAAGGGCAAGGAGGAGGACCCAGGAGACTACAGGCAGGTTAGTCTCACCTCCGCCGAGAAAGGTAATGGAACAACTCATTCTGGGTGTTCTCTCCAAGCAAGCAGAGGAAAAGAAGGTCATCAGGAGTACCCAGCACAGATTCACCAAGGGGAAATCATGCCTGACCAATCTGATAGCCTTCTGTGATGGCATGACCGGCTGGGTAGACGAGGGGAGAGCGGTGAATGTTGTCCACCTTGACTTCAGCAAGGCTTTTGACACTGTCTCCCATAACATCCTCATAGGGGAACTCAAGAAGTGTGGCTTGGATGAGTAGGCAGTGAGGTGGCTTGGGAACTGGCTGAACGACAGGGCTCAGAAGGTTCTGATCAGTGGGGCAGAGTCCAGTTGGAGGCCGGTAGCTAGCGGAGTTCCTCAGGGCTTGGTACTCAGCCCGGTCTTGTTCAACTTGTTCATCAATGACCTGGGCGAGGGGACAGAGTGTACCCTCAGCAAGTTCGCTGATGACACAAAACGGAGGAGCGGTTGATACACTGGAAGGCTGTGTTGCCATTCAGTGGGACCTGGCCAGGCTGGAGAGTTGGGCGGAGAGGAACCTGATGAAGTTCAACAAGGGCAAGTGTTGAGTGCTGCACCTGGGGAGGTCGAACCCCATGCACCAGTACAGGCTGGGGGCTGACCTGCTGGGAAGCAGCTCTGCCGAGAGGGACCTGGGAGTCCTGGTGGATGACAAGGTGGCCATGAGCCAGCAGGGTGCCCTGGTGGCCAAGAAGGCCAATGGCATCCTGGGGTGCATTAAGAGGACTGTGGCCAGAAGGTCGAGGGAGGTTCTCCTCTCCCTCTGCTCTGCCCCAGTGAGACCCCACCTGGAGCACTGGGTCCAGCTCTGGGCTCCCCAGTTCAAGAAGGATGAGGAACCCCTGGAGAGAGTCCAGAGGAGGGCAACAAGGATGATAAGGGGACTGGAGCATCTCCCCTATGAGGAAAGGCTGAGAGTTGGGCTTGTTCAGCCTGGAGAAGAGAAGGCTGAGAGGGGACCTCGTAACACATACAAATATCTTAAGGGTGGATGTCACAAGGACACAGCCAGACTCTTCCCAGTGGTGCCCAGCACCAGGACAAGGGGCAATGGGCACAAACTGAAACATAAGAGATTTCAGTTGAATATGAGGAAAAACTTCCTTACTTTGAGGATGAGTCAGCACTGGCCCAGGCTGCCCAGGGGGGCTGTGGAGTCTCCTTCTCTGGAGATATTCAAAGCCCACCTGGACGATGTCCTGTGTAACATGCTCTAGGAGAACCTGCTTAAGCAGGGGGGTTGGACTGGATGATCTCCCAAGGTCCCTTCCAACCCTTGCCATTCTGTGATTCTGTGAAAATGCAAACAAACTAATCACAGAAATACACGTTTTTACTTAAAAAAATTCAGGGAAATGATGGTAGATTTTCCATTACCACAAATCTGCCAAATCTGTTTGATTTCTTACAGAACTCGTATTGCCTTTCTGGAGATTAGTTTCTCTAAAGTTGTAAATGACATTTTGAAAAGAAAAAATTATTTAAGGTTAAGACTTTAGAAGTCATCAACAACAAGATCTTTTTCTCCATTTTAATCACACAGTTCCTCTGACTCAGTAAAACTTGCGGTTTGTAAGCCATCTGTAGTAGACACTGTAATGCAAAATTAAAACAATAAACCACCAAAATACAGAAGTGTTTCAGACATCTTCATGTACCAATAGAAAAAAAAGTCCCATTTGTTTCTTCTTTTCATGCAGCCTTTGGAGCATGACATTGAAATTTGATCCTGTGCTGTTTAAAAAAATATCCAGGTGGATCTGCATTAACAAAATGCAATCCAACTGTTCCATATATTGCTTTTCTGACAAAAAATATCTAGTTTTAACCAATTTCTCCTCATTTTTTATTGTATTTTATCAGAAAATTTATCAATTTTATTACAAATTATGGTTCTGTGATAGCAGCTGTCAGCAATAAGCACTACATTCTTTCCTTGCTTTTTATTCAGTTATATCCAAAGTCATCCACAGTGTGCAAAAGCTTGATTTCCTCATATTTATCCATTAGATGCTTCAGTCTGAAAGTGCTGAACATGGATGGTTTCAAAAGGGTCAGCTTTCAGTATACCAATACCTAAATAAATCCTCTTTCCAGATACTTGATTTAAGCTGCTGTTATCCAAATCTTTTCTGTCTGATGAACACAGAATAAATTATTGCTTATTTTTTATTTCTCAGTGAAAAATCCCCTATGCACACATGCATGTTTCTGTAATAAGTAGTAATTTCATATACACTTCCATAAGTATTTCCTTTCACACAGAGCAAACTACATTCCCTGAACAGGTATTGCAATATTCAGATTTTGTTTAATGCCAGACATGAATTTTCTGTGTTGTATAAGCAGCATATTGCATCCTACTTAATTCTCGCTGAAAGTTATTTATGAAGACAGTACGGCCATTTTAAATTTTAGGGTGGCAACATTTCTTATGAGACTTCCTACAAAAGCCTTGAGGTGTCTAAATAACGAGCTCTTGACGTTTTCAATCTTCTTTCTCTGCTACAGTTTAATACTGCAGGTTTTCTTTCTAGTGAAGTCTCTCACAAACTTCCTCAGAAACTGAACAAGAAAATCCACCCACCACCCCCCCCCAAAAAAAAATTAGAGCATTTGTATCTTTTTTTTGGAATTACAGGATACTGAAATAGAAAAATCAAGCTCAACATCTGCTATTTCACATTCGCCTCTCCCTGGATTAAAACAGTAGGATGCAACTATTAATGTTGGTGCAACATACCAACAGAAAGATTTAAGAATCACTGCGTTGAAGTCTGTAACTGACTATAAACAGGAATAGTAGCAAAAAGAAAGCAACCTCACAGTAATTGGTAACTGTAAGAGGGAACATAAGAATAAAAAAAATCCCAGACCATTTACCCCCGACCATCAATTTTCAAACACCATTTCCTTTGCAATAACTTGTCTAAAACCTTACAAAGGGTCTAGACAGTCCACAAATTGAAGCTTCCTGAATTTTAAGCAGCAGACTGATTACAAGATCTTTTGAAAAGCCCTGCCAGCTGTCCCCTTCTCTTGTACAGAAATCTCTTTACCTCTTAGCAGTGGGCTAGGCATGATATGTGGCACCTCTTTAACTGGCATAAAGTTGTTATACAGAGTTTTATTTATAATACACGTTACTCTGCTAATTGTTATGCCATAGGTTTCTGTTTAAACAACATGTTGCTACAAGACTAGGCTTTAAAAAATCAAAAAACAGCAATGCCAGATTTTCTTTTCTACTTGCAGATGAAATTTTATTAGCAAAGGAAACAAGCACTTGACTACATCTGCACAGTAATTTAATTCAAAATCACTCTTGTCTTTGTGTGAAGGGAATATAACCCCGTAGATGACAATTGAAATGGCACAAAAAGTTCTGCAAAGAATGAACTGGATGAGGAAATAACAACACCCATTTTCTGCTCCGATACAGGTGATATTTAGGAGGTAGAATTAGACTTCCCCTTGCTTAGAATATCTTGGACAACAATCTTCCAGAGGAAGTCTCACTGCCAGTTACTAAACTGTGATCCATTGCTTGTAACATTACAGTCTCACTCGTGACAAGATTTATTTCTACAAGCTGATGTCACCTGAACATAATTCGTCTTCTGTGTCTCAGAGGGTATGGGGCAAGGGACCTGGCTCAAGACAGGCTCCCATGTCTCACTCTTCAGAGGGGATGTGAGATGCAAAGACGAGTCAGGGGAAGGACCACCATGGAGCACTGCTGTTGCAATGCTCAACAAAAAAAAGATTACTTTTTTTGGTGGAGGGTGGAGCTGAATTGGTCTTCTTGCAAAATTAACAAAATTAATCCACATTCTGATTAGCTGTGTAGAACAGTGGAAACAAATGTTTCTTTATTTTTGAGAAAATGTGCTGTGCTGGTTTTGGCTGGGGTAGAGTTTTCATAGTAGCTAGTATAGGGCTGTGTTTTGGATTTGTGCTGAGAACAGTGTTGGTAACACAGGGATGTTTCAGTTGTTGCTGAGCAGGGCTTACACAGAGTCAAGGCCTTTTCTGCTCCTCACCCACCCACCCCCCCCGCCCCCACCAGTGAGGAGGCTGGGAGTGCTCAAGAAGCTGTGAGGGGACACAGCCAGGACAGCTGACCCCAAGTGGCCAAAGGGCTATTCCACACCATATGATGTCATGCACAGTATAAAAAGCTGTGGGAAGGAGAAGGAAGGGGGGACATTCAGAGTGATGGCATTTGTCTTCCCAAGTCACCATTACGCATGATGGAGCCCTGCTTCCCTGGGGATGGCTGAGCACCTGCCTGCCCGTGGGAAGAACTGAATGAATTCCTTGCTTTGCTTTGCTTGTGTGTGTGGCTTTTGCTTTCCCTATTAAACTGTCTTTATCTCAACCCACAAGTTTTCTCACTTTTACTTTTCTGATTCTCTCCCCCATCCCATTGTGGGGGGAGTGAGTGAGTGGCTACATGGTGCTGAGTTGCCAGCCAGGGTTAAGCCATGACATGTACCTAGCAATAAGTTACAATTCTGCTACCATGGGTGTTCTCTCATTCAGGTATATTTTGTGTCTGTCTTGTAATGTATATATTCATACTGCATACTAACCTGGAATTTATCTTTCTATTATTAGCAAAATACAAAGCAGTGATATATTTCATTAATGAAGGGATCTGTACAGAAATGCTCTGTGTTCTCATTTTCACGTACAAATTATTCTTTTGATAAAATAATGTCTTTGAAAGAAGCAAATGTGCTTCAAAGATTGTGATTACACTGTAACAGAAACTTTATTACAGGATTTTAATCACATCATCTCCAGCAATTGAAGCTTCTCCAACACATTGTTATATTTGAAGAATTCAAATTTCTTCATAATTTTATGCAGTGAATACATTTAATCTATGTCCATCTCCAAATACAGCTCCAACTTCCTTCCATCCTATTTTGCTTACATGTACAAGTAATTAAAATTATAAAGCTTCCTTACAAAAAGAACAAAAATACTTTGGTAAATGACAGTGAATAATAAAAGATCACCTATGAAAAGGCTGGAAAAACCTAAGGACAAATTCAGTCCTAAAATAGTGACAATCTCTATAGCTATTTACTGGCCATGGAAATCTTCATCAGCTTTTGCTGAAGCTTTCATTCGGATTGGTTAGGTCAGTCTTCTCAAAGGTCTTTTACAAGTGTGTTCAGGGGATCCCAATTCACTTACGGACCTCCCTAAGAGTTATAGAAAGTTACAGTCAACTATAACACACAGGGGACACAATCTTGTAATCAAGAATAAAGACAGCAACAAATTATCAAGCACAGCTGTAGTGTCTGGTTACCTGAAACTGCTAAAAAAAAGAGTCAGAAGAAAATGCTCAAACATAATTTTAGCACTCCAAGAAAATACAACTGATACAAAATAATAATAAATAGAATTTGAAAACAATGCTCATACTTCTGGCTGCAATATTGAGCACACCGAGGATTAAAGCAACCAATTTTGATATTCAATTTACCGATTAGCCAGTATCTGGAGAATTCACCAGTCAGCCAAAGAAAGACTCAGTTAAAAGAAAAAAAGTATATTTAGAATAATGTAATAAGCTTCACACTGGTATCTTTGTTACTGAATTTACCGGGATATACTGCTTCAGTCAAACAGCACTTTTTAGGGTTATTCAAAAAAATCATACTCAGATTTTAGGACAACCTCTTACAGGAAGAATCCACTTCAAAGCCATGTTACACAGGACCATTTTCATAGTTAAGAAGTAGAGAAAATGTCCATTGGGATTCTTCACTAATTCCAAAAGCTTGCTGGGCCCTATCTTTCAACACCCAGGATGATATGAAGGAAGTAAGTTAATAGGACACAATTAATTTCTTTTACTGAAAAACTGAAAAACAATATAGGATGAGACTACAGGAAACAAAGCGATTTACCTCCACCAAACAGCAAGTATAAATTTATAAAATGCACAAAATGTTCTGTAACAATTAATTTTAAAGCCATAGTACCTTTGGCACTTTGGTAAACAATAGGGTGAAATCAATGTCCCATTAAAGTCACTGGAACAGGTCTAGAATTTTGTCTGCAGCATTAGATAAGACTAAGCAGGTTAGTAGAAGTTTATTACAGCATGCATTTTTGTAGAATTACTACACACAAAAAAAAATTTATAAATTTACAAGTTGTAGCTACTAATTTTATGATATAAATGGAGGCACACAGTAAGTCTTAGCAGTTATTTATCTTTCACCAAAAGCAAAATTAACATAAAATATTATTTGTGATCCTTAGATGCAGGCAAGATTCTTGTTCAAGGGTTAAAATTTTTCAGAAAGCAGTCCAGAAAAAAAACCCTTAAGCATAATCATCTTCTCTTATCTAAAATGGATCTCAAGCTTTTGAGCTTATCCTAGCACTGGTACACCTTATCTAAAAAGCTTAACTGCTCATGCAGCAAACCCGACATATACATTCATTAAAAGTCTCAATACTTGGATTTACAGAAGTGAATACACTGCCCTATACTTCACACATTGACCCAACTTAGATATACGACAAAATGAATACTCAGATCTGACTATGGCAGCCAACATACAAAACAATTTATCATCAGTAGACAAGGCTTCTCAAAAATTTCACTGCTGACAGCCATAAAGTCCTTGCAAGACTGACACTAAGAAGGTATAAAAGAGTTTGGAAATTTGTAGAAATATAAACAAAACTGGAACACACAGCTTACAATGTTTTCATGTGAAGAATATGTTCAAAATATATACAAGGAAAAAAGGAACATCAGAAAGGCATATTTCAGACTCATTGCTCTAAATGATGCAATATGAACTGCAAATTATTTTTGTGGCAAAGCACTGTATTCTAGTTTGCTATCAGAATATATATCCCCTTTTTGAGAAATATGAGGAAACATAACAGGCAAAGACAAAAGACCCAATACAGTGAAGCACACAAAGCCAACCAATGCCATTTAGTTAGATTGTACTGGATTGGTTGCTTCCTTAATGTAAGTTTGTAGCTGATAAACTGTGATCCTTTTTAGATGTATTATTTATGTCAGTTCTTCAGGCAAAAGCAGGGCATGTTTGGAGCAACAAAGCTCACTTTTATATTGTTCAAAGACCTACCTACCTTAAAAAGAATAAAACTTGTTAGGCTACACACTTTTCATTTTATGGCTTTCACAGTGCATTCAGTGGGAGGCTAGGACTTTATTTTGGGTCTTAATGGATGCAAGCTAAAGCCCTCAAGCAGAAGATCTGACATAAAGCCTTTGTGAAGAATACAACCAGCACAAATACTTAGAGTGACAAATTCGAATCCTCTAGCACCCAACATTTTGTTACTAAAAAGAAGTTCTTGGCTCTCATTCTGCAGATAAACCTTCAAAAGTAGTAAAATTTAACTAGCGGAGACAACCCAAAAGGAAAAACTCAGTGATGCAAACTCTGCTTTTCTTAAGCCTGAGTGCAGTCTTAGCTCTGAAGTCCATCACTGTCAAATTTAGTCACTTAGCCACTCGTTTAGTGGGTATGAAATGGCAATGAAACAGACTTAGCTGGGAACTGGAGATGCTGCTGGGAAGAAAACGTAGAGAAAAGCAGAAAGGTGTGCCAAAAAACAACTACCAATCAGAGAAACAAAAAAATTTCTTCACAGCAGTCCGTATATGGCTGTGCTTTGCATTTGTGGCCAAAAGAGTGCTGACAACAGACGAGTGTTTGGCTGCTGCTGAACAGTGCTTGTGCAGTGTCAATGATTCCTTTCTCCCTACTACTGCAACTATGGCGGGGGTGGGCTTGAGGTTGGGAGTAGATATAGCCAAGACAGCTGACCCATGCCACAGGATGTCACACTCAGCAGTAAATCCTCAGGAATACGAGGAGGAAGGTGGGACGTTCATGGTTATGACATTTCTCTGTGCAAGGAACCATTATGAGTGCTGAGGCCCTGCTGCCTAGCAAGCAGCTAGACATCTGCCTGCTGATAGGAAGAAGTGAACAAATTCCTCATTTTGCTTTGCTGGCGCACACAGCTTTTACCTTCCCTATTAAACTGCCATTATCTCAATCCATGAGTCTTCTTGCCTTCCTCCTATTCCCCCCCACACACCCTGCAGGAGAGAGGAGTAAGCAAGAGTCTGGGTGGGTGTTTGGCTGCTGGCTGGGGTCAGCCCACCACAGCCCTGAAGGTACTGAGCAGATGTTACTAAGTAAGTGTTTAATTATTCTTCCAAAAGACTGTATCATGTCAGTAATTGTTCTGGTTTCGGCTGGGATAGAGTTAATTTTCTTCACAGAAGCTAGCATAGTGCTGTGCTTTGGATTTAGTGCTAGAAGAATGTTGATAACACGCTGATGTTTTTAGTTGTTGCCAAGTAGCGCTCAGACTGCTCAAGGACTTTTTGAGCTTCTCCTGCTCGGCCAGGGGCATAACAAGCTGGGAGTACAGCACAGCTAGGACCCAAACTGTCCAAAGAGCTATTCCATACCATAGAACGTCATGCTTGGGGGCGTTGGTGGGTCGGTCGGTCGCTCGGGTACTGATCGCTGCTCGGGACGGGCTGGGCATCGGTCGGCGGGTGGTGAGCAATTGCATTGTGCATCATTCGTTTTCTATATTCTGTATATTTTGTTATCATTCTCATTATTACTATTATTATTATTTTCTCTTATTAAACTGTCTTTATCTCAGCCCTCGGCTCTAACCTTTTTCCCCTTCCCGATTCTCTCCCCCATCCCACTGAGGGGGGGGGGGGGGGGGGAGTGAGCGAGCGGCTGCGTGGTGCTTAGTTGCCAGCTGGGTTAAACCACGACAGTAATAAAGAGGCATACAGATTACAAAATAATTTTCTTTAAGTAGGAAAAAAAAAATCAAATAAAAACCAAGTCACCTGTTGCCTAATTGTGGAGGATAATTACACAATTAAAGAATGCAAGAAAGTGTTACAAATTTTGCTCTGTGTACTAAACTAAATGATGTACACAAGTTTAATAGTTCTTCAGCCTACAATCACAGTGCATTCACACTGCTCCGTACATTACTGTATGTAAACTGAGTTTCAATAGCTATTTTTTAAAGCCAGAAGAGACTACTGCATAATAAGTGCTTTAAAATACTATTCAAAATATATTGTAAGAAGCTCAAAAAAATACTAAAATCTAATAAAATCCAGCTAGATTTTACTCCTATAATTTTTATACAAAATGTCATCATAAGCCTCCTAAATGCTGTCCTTAATTCAGTATCTCATAAGCATAATCATCCACCTTTAAAAACGGCAAGACGTTGTGAAAACTATTCTTTTGCACAATATTTGCACAGATGCAGTAGAAAACTAGAGTTAAACTACTTCCACATTGAGGGAAAGGAAGTATGAAATTACATACTATATACTACAAATGTAATTTTCGTAAGTGGTAGAAAGCAGCATGTGTTAACTCCTGAGTATAAAGAATGGTTTATTATTTCCAAGTATTTCTAAAATAAAGTTCAGTGTAGTTGAAATTATACATCAACTGAGTATTAGTTTGCTAAACAAAAATTAAGTCCATATAACATCTCACTTTATAAAATGTGTGCTGCCATTTCAAAATATACAAGCTTACTAGATAAGACTTTCTATAATCAAAAACAAATGCCAGCATAAAGATGCCCACAGACAACATACACATTAGCTTTTGAAAAGATTAGACAGCATCTAAGAAACTTAATTGAAAAATGCAAAATTAGTTAAATTTGTAAAGTCAAAATATTACTTCTAAGACATTACCAGTTCCAAAAAGGTCAAAGCATTTGATACTGTCCCACAAAACATCTTTGCCTGTAAAATTGAGAGACGTGTATTTGACAGATTGACCACTTGGTGGGTAAGGAATTGGCTGGATGGTTGCACTCAAAGAATGGCGGTCAGTGGCTCAATGTGCAGATAGAGACCGGTGATGAGTGAGGTCTCTCAGGGGTCCATACTGGGACCAGTATTATTTAACATCTTTGTTGGGGACATGGACAGTGGGATCAAGTGCACGCCCAGCAAGTTTGCAGATGAACCAAGCTGATTGGTGTGGCTGACACACCTGAGGGACAGGATGCCACTCAGAGTGACATGGGCAAGCTCAAGAAGTGGGCCCATGTGAACCTCAGAAGGTTCAACAAGGCCAAGTGCACGGTTGGGGAAATCCCAAACATGGATAGAGACTGGGCAGTGAGTGGATTGAGAGCAGCCCTAAGGAGAAGGACTCAGGGGTAATGGTGGATGGAAGGCTGGACATGAGCCATCAATGTGCGCTCGCAGCCTAGAAAGCCAACCGTACCTTGGGCTGCATCAAAAGCAGGGTGGCCAGCAGGGCGAGGGAGGGGTTTCTGCCCCTCTGCTCCGCTCTGATCAGACCCCACCTGCAGTCCTGTGTCCAGCTCTGGGGCCCTCAGCACAGGAGGGACATGGACCTGTTGGAGCGGGGCCAGAGGAGCCACAAAAATGATCCAAGGGCTGGAGCACCTCTCCTGTGAGAAAAGGCTGAGAGAGTTGGGCTTGTTCAGCCTGGAGAAGAGAAGGTTGCGGGGAGACCTGATTGCAGCCTTTAAGTACTTAGAGGGGGGGGCTTATAAGAAAGATGGGGACAGACTTTTTAGCACGGCCTGTGTAAAAGGACAAGGAGTAATGGTTTTAAAGTAGAAGAGGGTAGATTCAGACTCAATATAAGGAAAAATTTTTTACAGTGAGAGTGGTGAAACACTGGCGCAGGTTGCCCAGAGAGGTGGTAAATGCCCCATCCCTGGAAAGATTCAAGGTCAGGTTGGACAGGGCTCTGAGCAACCTGATCTGGTTGAAGATGTCCCTGCTCACTGAAGGGGGGTTGGAGTAGATGACCTCTAAAGGTCCCTTCCAACCCAAACCATTCTATGATCCTATGATTCTATGAAATTATATTGTATCTTACATATGTGAGACGTGCTTAGAAAGTGCATTCTGAATACATATATTAGTTATGCCAGAATTAGCTTACAGGTAAAGGAACAAGTAGCAAGCAGGAATAGTTAAAAAACAAACTTTTTTTTGCAGGAGGAACTGTGGTATATGGGAAAGGGGAGAATGACACATCTTCCTTTATACAACTTCAGGTTTTGCATCCCAAATATCATCTCATATGCTCAGGCCATATGTGGCAGTGTGCTCCCCCCTCGTCTCTGACTCCCCCTCCTTTGGCCTCTTTCAAGTGATAACTACCTGTGGCTGTGGTGATAGATGCATCTGATAGATGTGTCTGGTCATGAAGGATGCACCCACTGGGTGTGGGGGGGAGACAGATAACAATGCAATAGCCAAGGGCTATTGTGGAATGTGCCCATCTAAGCACAGTGGTCAGTATGCAAATATGACTATGAGCCAATTATCTTATCCCCATCAATAGTGAGCAGCCCAAGAGCCCTCTGAGCTCTCCTGCACGGCAGCGGGCTGCACGCCAGGATCTCCCCTTGAGTGGGGACGCCTCTCAAGGTTACTCCTCGAGGTTGAGAGATTCCTTACCACGACAGATTCTCGGTAAGTGACTAACAGCATGCTAGCTTGGAAATCTTAGCTAAGTGACATAAAGGATTAATTGTGCATATATAATCCTTTAGACATAAACCGTTGACCAAGTCTGGGACTAGGACTGGATCCAGCCGCACCTAGACTCCTCTCCGAGGGCGTTTAGAAAGCCAGGGGATCATTTCTGAACCTCATGACTCAACGGGAGGGTCTCCCTGACAGTCTTGTCTGACCCTGTCCTCTGTGCAGTAAATAACCAAGTGTACCTTGCCATCGAATCTCAAACTATTGTCGCATTTACCACTGACCTTTGTTAACTCACTGTTTTACACCAATAAACCACATTATTTTTGCCTCCCTCTCACTCTTTCCACGACACCATACTCTTAGACATGGAATACCTACTCATAGTTTCATGCTGTAAAAACCACCATACTGGTACGCTGTAGCATAGGTAGCCACTTTGACCTGACAAAGGTGACATAAAAGACCTGATTACAACTTCAGACTGCAGGGCAGCATCTAGGGCTCTGACCCAGAGCCAAGTGATTTGCAGTACGGACAAAACTAGTATGCTCTGGGGGGAGTGAGCTCTAGGCAGGGTGGCAGGACTAGAGCCACTAGCCTTCAAGTCAGAGTATGAAACCTTGGCCCTCTTTCAGCAATTACAAATGTACCCAGAATGTCTAAGTGCCTGACCTAGTTCTATTCGAACTAGTGCAGGGGGGAAATATTATATGCAGTGGCTAAATGGTCTTAGAATTATACAAAACAGGAGCAAAAGACTCTGGATCACTGAGTCCATTATTCTAAAATTGTAATAAGACAGAAGGTCCATAGACTGCCTTCTCCAAAGCAGGAGATCCAAAAGATCCTAAACTCCGTTCCAATATCCTTTAGTTTTGTACTGAAAGGCAAAAGCAAAAATGACAACCTAGGAAATTGAAAGGAAGGAAAACAATGACAGACAATATTGGGAAGGAAACTATGAACTTGTCCAGAGCTCTGTACTACATATCTGCTTTTACCAGTTCAACCCGTGTGAAAAATTTCTTCCTGGCACGAAATCTAGTCATTAGGTTACTCATGAGAGTGCCAAGATGGTATAAAAAAAATGCTATGGTAAGAATGATACTTTGAAAAGAAAGGACCTCAGACATTGCCTCTGACAAAAGATTTCTTTAGAATATGACTTTGCTCTTATTTTTCACAAAAAGAACGTTTAAAAGAAAAGCACATAATCTGACAATCTGAATGAATCACTTTTCTAGGTCTCTATTTCAAAAGGACAATCTTCCAGAAGTTCAAAAGGTACACAGACTAACTTGAAACAGATGGTGGTGTCTCATTTTTTTCCTTACACTCATTTACAGAATAGATAGTACCATTTAGCTCTTATATCAAATGAGATAATAGATTAAGATCCTGAACTTTATATGGGAAAAAAGCCCCTACCTATTGATTTCACAAAATGTGTAGCTGTACACATTATAATCACCATATGGCTATCTAATACAGTTCCTTGTAGTAAAGCTGACATTCTTTTCAGAATCCAAAGGTTAACATGATTATTAAAACAACAATAATCTAATTTATTTCATTTAAAAATTGGAACAATTTTTACAAGGCATCAAGATATTCCAGTCAAAAATCCAAGAGAAGTCTTCAGAGAAGACAATAATTGCCTCTGCTCTCCCAGGTTTGAGCACACCTGTTTCAACCATAGTTTTCAGTATGGCAAGACAAATGTATGTCTTGTTACCAACAGAAACTCCATTTCTAGACAGCTACTGTAAAATGTGAATCCATTTTAACCACCTTGACATAAGTTATTTGCCAATTAGTTAATTTTTCAAACAAAACTACTTATCCCAAAGCAATTTGCAACAGTTATCCAGCAAACAACCCATGTCTTAAAACTTGAAAACTATTACCTGAACTATAACCTAAGTACTTCTTATTTTTATAAAAGACTGTTTTCACAGAACTGTCCTTTTGTCAAGTATGTATTTAATTTCAGATTATGCTTTGTTTTCGAGCATACTAATTTATGCATACCCAACATTAAATATTCATTAATCTTTAAAATGCAGATAACAGGTCTGTGAAAGCATATATCATCTTTTATAACATAATCAATTAAAAACTATTTTACCTGCCAAATGAAACTAAATTAATAATTCAGACTACTCTATAATACCACAATCAATGCAGCAGCTTTTAACCCAACTGAGAAAAATACTTTGTATGATTATGATCTTTCAAATCAGAGATGATTTGTGGTTTGCACCAGGCATATATTTACATATATATATTTATATATGAAAGAAAATTCTTGCAATTGGGCAAGAAAGCAAGAATACCCCAAATGCCCTGCAAAGCAAACATACTGCTCCTTGAAATTTAACCTGTTGTAACACTGTAACACTGGAAATACCTTGTGAAAATCACTAGTCACTATCTGCTGCCATTCTGATATGGACTAATCTTGCATTATGCATGGGCAACTATCTGTTTCTGGGACGTCGGTTTGTGTTGTGGTTAACTGTCATCAGTGCAAAGACAACTGGCTGTTTGCACCGTCATTTATATCGAGCAGGTCTCATAGGACAGATTCAGAATCACATGAAAGCTGATCTTAAGCTTTTAGTACCAGTTAGATAAATGAGCAGTCTAGCCACTTTCATATGGTGCGAAGAAATAAATTTAGCACATCAGAGACACTTCTGTGCAATGTTAGCTCAAATACTTCTGCATTATGAACCCAGAAACGGGAATGTATGGTGAAGACACCTGAGTGAGCCAGCCTGGATTCAGTTTGATTCATACAGAAGCTCTCAGATAGTCCTGCATCATGAGTTTTCTTGGCAGTGAAAACCATAAAATCAACTTGTATGTAGCCCCCAGTGCATTCACTCTAATTGTCCTGTGATACTGAAGAGGACAGCAAAGGCACTCAGGAACACCTGCAGAATTCAGCTTGCTCCCCAAAGACAGGCTCATCGGACATGAGTTCAGCACTGGCCAGGCCAGATCCAGTATGATTGTATGTGCAACAATCAAAGTGCCTTTTCAGCATGGTTAGAGAATCCATTTTGCTTGGGTTTTTCATCATTTCCACCCCTTGAAATACCCCAGGATTCCTGGTGCGACAGATGAAGTACCTATGCTGTGCACAGTATTCTCATATAAAAACCTCTGCCTGGAAAACATGACATGCTTATTTTTGCATCAAATTTAAATTTGAATTGGCATACCAAATCTATTTTCTCTCATAGCCGTGTCGGTCTGTCAGTGTTTCTAGCCTCACGATATCATGTCTTTTTTCTCCCACAAGCCTCTAAAACCTTTTTCTCCCACTGTCACCTCCCTGAGCTGTCTAACCATTAGTCTCCATAGCACCTACTTCAGCCACAGTGTGTAAAGAATACACTACTTATTTCTGATTTTGTTAACTAAATTCAGTTGGTCATGTGCTTCTTCATACGCAGGGTGTTGTTGAGCATTTAATTTCATTTCTCCAATTCTTATTTCTTACTTCAGCTGATCTTCACCCTTCTAGTTGGGTGTCCTCTTCTACTGTATCATTACTGAAGTAATGCATGCCCTCGAGGCAGGTATTATTGAGTTTACCTAGACTGAAAAGCATCTAACGCTTCTGAAGTTCTCTGAAACAAAGATGCTAGGATATGCTACCTCCTAAAGCTTTCATTGAAAATGCTACAAATCACTTCTGCAGAAAAGCTACACACTAAACAAAATGTTGCTTACAAACCAAATGCTTTAGTATGAATTTAGCAATATTTAAACCAAACAGTATAGCAGTTTTTATGGGGAGCTCTTACAGTTCTTATGCTCTTAGGCACCATCACTGTGTATTTAGTGTGACTGTACACTGGTACATTTCTACATTTAACTTCATTTCTGTCCTTCCAGAATGCAATGTTTTTTCTTCCAGTTTATGGACTAGCATAAGCAAGCTTATGTACCTCAAGAACTAAAAAAATTTGTGGGCTACAAATCATCTGTGATGATGGTTATTCTTTAGATATAGAGCAGTCTTTTCCAAAACAACACTACTGGAAAAAAGAATATGAAATAATTTTTATAGGCTTCAGAAGGAAGTCTAATGCTGTATGATGAAGCTAAGCTGAACCAAGTCCTCCTTATGAACAGAATGAATCAGGCACAAGAGTTAGAATTAATATACTGGCAAAACTTTTACTTTCAATTGTGTAAGTGTTGGTACCCACATATTTGGCACCATTATAATGTGGCATTATTGCTAGAGCAATATTCTATGGCAACTCTGCAGCACTGAAATAAGTTCACTGTATGCTTTTTGCTAATTTATCAATGCACTTAACTGCAGTGGCCCATGTTTCAGAAATCTTTTATTCCCAAGAAAAAACCAACAGCAGCAACACCATTGTCATTGCTTGACAGAATACAAGAGTACTGCATGCTACTATGTAATATAATTATTATTAATGAGGCAGTGCAATAGCTAAAGCAATGATAGTATTCCCAGAACACATTCTCTTTTTCAGACCATATGTTTTTTTAATGTTCAGAAATTCTGACATGGCATTAAACATTTTCTACAGAGATAAAATTAAAATGCCTATGATTGAAGTTCTCTAAAACATGGCTGGACATTTTTTCTGCTATCAAATGATAAAAATATAATAAATTTTGTAATTTCAGATTAGTTTTTAAATTACTTGTAGAGAGTAGTTAATTGTAACTAGGTTTATGATGTACTGCCATGTCCACTCAGGCTACATTTAGCACAAAAGTAAGGAGCCAAACATGAGAGTGAAAAATCTATCTTTGCTAGAATCAGCTAAGGACTAAGTTTGACCTCAGGGTACATCTTCAGACCTTGGTTATCCAATGTTATCAGCATGCAGGTCACCAGGCACAATTACTATGTAGGATGCTCCTATTCATTGTTCTTGCATTACTGTGTAGAAATTAAAATGTACCCCACAGAATTAGATATGTTAGTTTCTTAGGAAACAGTGGAATCACCGGATACTTAGTTTGCATTGTACTTTTGTTATTTGTTACCATGCCCATTTTTTAACCCAAGAATATGCTCAGTGCCTTGTGGAAAGAGGGTTGTACATAACTAGCTGGGCAAGCTGTCCTTCGTGCCTAAGAAGTGCTCTGTTGCTCAATTACATTACAACAAGTGGAACAGACAGCTGGAACTGGGGTCTCAGACTTGTTAATTCATAATTAAACAAATAAATATTTGTATTAATATCTCTTACAAATTTCTCCACATAAATGGTACTGCATAGTTCTTGAAGTTGATCTTAATTAAATAAGAATCAGTACATGCTTCTTTCCATGGCAGTGTTCCTCCCCATTCCAGTCCCCGTCCCCCTCGTCCCCCCCCAACATTTTAAGATTTCATATATCTCATAGGAGAACATTAACTTTCAGAGTTCTTAATTTTTTGAATAAAGTTTTGAATTCTGCTGCTGAAAAAGTAGTCCTCCTCAAAAAAAAAAACCCAAACCCAGCAATTTCTATAGCAGTATAAAAATACTGTTCCCTGACTATACTGCAAAGCAATGTATCAGAGGACATTCTAGGTTAGAATAATTCATGATTTAAGTATGGATTATTAAATACATTAAATATGCAAGGCTACAAAAGCTCCAAAGCAGATACAAAAGTCCATCTTAAAAATTTATGAAGATAAAAGATGGATCAGTTTTTATATTCACATTATAGAGTCAGGTTATCAATACACTGTGATTATGCACTAGCCCTCAACTTAATTCCATTTGCAGCAAATCAGTTCTGGATAATGACTCATACATTTCCACTGAGAATAATTACATTGTTATAGCCATCATAAGAAACATCCATCAAGTGAAGATGATTTGCTGATAGGAAACAGTATGACTACAAATGACCAAAACTCTAACATTGGTATATTTTCTAGCAAGATTGTTAGAATATGAAAGAAATTAATATTTAGGAAAAATAGTAAGCATAAAGCCATGCTTTCATGTTATATCTTAGGTGATCTATCAGCTAACACTTCTTTACCTCCAACCACACAGTTCTAACTATACTCTTATGCTGGGTGCAGCAACCTGCTGAATGGAGCACAAGCTGATGTGGCAGAAAAATCAAGAGAGAACGATTTAGTTTTTGCCTTTTTCTCCTCTCTGAATCAGGGCACTGCGGAGTCAGATGAGACAAGAGAAGTAGACAGCTGTGGCCAGAACTGTATGAGGATTCCTGTTCACTCACTGTAGCATGAAACCACTGCCCACGTTGCCTACTCACTCTATCATTTAAACTAAAAAGATAATTAGATACTGGCATATTTTAGCACTGCCATGTGGTTCTGATTATGTTGGTATTCTGAACAAAGAACTATGCAAATTCCCAAATTCTTGAAACTATGTTGCAATAGCATATCACTGACACTGTGAGTCATACACCTTCCTTGCTCCTCAGCTTGGCAAAAGCAAAACACAATTCCTGAAAAGTTCTGGGAGTCACAAATCCACTGTGCCAGTCCACCATTCTGACAGGCCAGCATTCTTCAGACAGCGTAAAGTTGCCAGTAGGAACACTGGAGAAGAGCTCAAGATTCAGGATAGTACAAATGTCATACTTTTTGCTCTGTCCTGTACCAAAAATCTAGCTTGGTTAGTAAGCTTGTCAAAAGGACCATACTGGCAGGTACCTTGAACTCCTGGTCAGCTTCCAGAAGAATGTCCCATAGATGATGCATCTTGTACCAACAGCTCTAAATCAGGAAGGGTGAGGTACTGGCATTGATAAGAAGTTTGGACTTCAGCACAATTTTTTGTTGAAACAAAATTTCGATAAAGCACTGGGTTTTTCTGAATAAATTTGACACTAAACATAAATATTTCATAAATACAAAAAAGTTCAACATTATTGCTCTACACTAAACTAGAGGCGTTTCCTTAGAGAAATTCCTAAGACCATAGAAAAATACAGAAGATGTTCTCGGATAAACCATAGAAATGGTGCAATCTGCTTTTTACTAATATGCCTTAACTTATCTCTTTCTTAAAAGTAGAAACATAGAGTCACGTGAATGAAAGACGCTCTCCATTCTGTGTGTTCCATATCCCCCACAAGATCCTGGCCTTTCTTCAACATCCAAATACACGTGCAAGTTGAGAGACACTACTCTTTGTCTCTATTTTCTACTTAGATTTCAGTTGCATGTATGTAAGAAGTCATAGCCTCCAGTAAGCCTAGTCCACTTCACCCCATTCCCCTTTCTTCTCTATAGTCCAGCTTCAAACAAAGCACAGAGTAGAAGCAGGGAAGGTATACGCATTTGCACTCCAGCTCCACTACCTTTTGTTGTTCTTCTTCCACCTCCAGCTGCAGTCTTATCCAACACAGCAGGAGCATGACAAGAGACAGCTAAAGAAAAAAACACGTATTTCTTCTACTTTCTTAGGCTAAATGGTCTCACTCTCGGTCTCAAGATTCACAGTTTGTCAGTGAACTTTCAGCTAGCTCTGTCTGTGCCAGGTTTCTTCCCTCTCCAGACACAAAGAACCCCTTACAAACTAGTATCTGGGGGACAAAGGAATGCAGAAGGTGACATATGAGCTACATTTGGGCCATAGTTTACTAGTTGAGGGGTCTTGCTGCAGAGGTTTCAATACCTATGGCACTAAAATGTACCCAGCCCCCTGAGGCAGAAGTCAGGGACAGTGAGCAGAACAAAGCTCCCATGATCCAAGAGGAAATGGTTAGTGACCTGCTCGGTCAATTAGACATGCACAAGTTCATGGGGCCAGACAGTGTCCATCCAAGGGTACACAGAGAGCTGGCGGAGGTGCTCTCCAAGGCCCTTTCCATCATCTATGAACAGTACTGGATGACAGGGAACTTCCACTTGACTGGAGGTTGGCAAATGTGACGCCCATCTACAAGAAGGGATGGAAGGAGGATCCGGGGAACTACAGCCCTGTCAGTCTGACCTCAGTGCTGGGGAAGATCATGGAGCAGATCACCTTGAGTGCCATCACACAGCACGTCCAGAAAAAGCAGAAGATCAGGCCCAGTCAACATGGGTTTACAAAAGGCAGATCCTGCTTGACCAACCTGATCTCCTTCCATGACAAGGTGACCTGCTTAGTGGATATGGTGTACCTGGACTTTAGAAAAGCCTTTGGAACCGTCTCCCATAGCATTCTGCTTGAGAAACTGGCTGCCCATGACCTGGACAGGCATGTTCTTTGCTGGGTAAAAAACTGTCTGGACAGCCAGGCCCAAAGGGTGGTGGTGAATGGAGTTAAACACAGTTGGAGGCCAGTCACAAATGATGTTTCCCAGGGCTCAGTGTAGGGGCCAGTTCTGTTTAACATGTTTATCAACAACCTGGATGAGGGTATTGAGTGTACCCTCAGCAAGTTTGCAGATGACACCATGTTGGGAGGAGCATTGATCTGCTTGAGGGTAGGAAAGCTCTACAGAGGGACCTGGATAGCCTGGATCAATGGGCTGCGGCCAGTTATATGAGGTTCAACAAGGCCAAGTGCTGGGTTCTGCACTTGGGTCACCACAACCCCATGCAATGCTACAGGCTTGGGGAAGAGTGGCTGGAAAGCTGCTTGGCAGAGAGGGATCTGGGGGTACTGGTTGACAGCCAACTGAATATGAGCCAGCAATGTGCCCAGGTGGCCAAGCAGGCCAACAGCATCCTGGCTTGTATCAGGAATAGTGTGACCAGCAGGAGTAGGGAAGTCATCCTTCCCCTGTACTCGGCACTGGTGAGGCCGCACCTCAATTACTGTGTTCCGTTTTGGGCCCCTCACTACAAGAAGGACATTTTGGTGCTGGAGGGTGTCCGGAGAAGGGCAATGAAGCTGGTGAGGGGTCTGGAGCGGCTGAGGGAACTGGGGCTGTGAACCCAGAGAACAGAAGGCTGTGGGGAGACCTTACCGGTCTCTACAACTACCTGAAAGGAGGTTGTAGCGAGGTGGGTGTTGGTCTCTTCTCCCAAGCAACAAGTGATAGGACAAGAGGAAATGGACTCAAGTTGCACCAGGGGAGGTTTTGATTAGATATTAGGAAAAATTTCTTCACTGAAAGGGTTATCAGGCACTGGAATGGGCTACCCAGGGAGGTGGTCGAGTCCCCATCCCTGACTATATTTAAAAGATGGGTGGAGGAGGTGCTTAGAGACCTGGTTTAGTAGTGGACAGGTACGGTTGGACTCAATGATCTTAAGGGTCTTTTCCAACCTAAATGATTCTATGATTCTATATTAGCACACATTCCATACATCATCTATATGGCTAGGAAAATACTGACAAACATTTTTTACCATTTTGAATGTAAGAATTGTTTTCGTCCATTATCCTCAAAATCCCACTCTTGCTTTTCATGAAGAATTACTTGGACCATTAAACTCGACCTGCAATAAATGGTGATAAAAAGCATACTGCATGCAAAAATACAGCAAGTCTGTTCCCACAAAACACACACCCCATATCTGAAAAATGACAGATGACTGATGGAAGACAAGTAGGAAAAAAACTTGTGTTAAAGCACAAATAAGAAATTGAAGATAAGATGATCAGAAAATGCACATGGGACTTCAAAAAAAGCAACTGCAGTGGTCCAAAGCCCTTTGATATGGTACCATGTGTAGGACATGGGAAGGGAGAAAAGAGACAAACCACTGCCAAGAGCACAGGGAGAAGATTAGGTAGAGAAACTTAGGACAGATAAACAGATACTCCGAATGTCATCTAAGCAGATCACGGAATTTGTAGAGATTAAAAGTGTCGAACAAAATCTGTGCTGGAAACAAGAGAAAAATATATCCTTGTAGCTGAAGGTGATGAAATAGTGCTATAGATAAAGTGAAACAGAGAATTCATACAACATGCTGCTAGAGATAAAATTCAGCATGATCTTCCACTGCTATTGCCCCAGACAGGTTTTACAGAAGTTCCATCTGGAGAACATGCAGAGAACTGGAAGCCTATCTCAGCACTCTGTCTGAGCAACCACCTCCTACTGCAGCTCTCCATTAAAAAGTGAGATTATATTTTACTAATCATGGATCAAGTTAATCCCAGGAGATCCTCATCACATTCTGTCTCCACTGTTGTGGGTCACATATTGTACTTTTCAGTATATGTCTCTAAAATTCAGTACCACTCACACATTTGTATAAAAATAGTTTCAGTGCACTAGTCAATGCTACATTTATACTTAAGCTAAAGGGAATTGGAATACTTTTAGAACAAAAGAAATCCAAAAGACAAACATCCACACAGTGGTTAATACCATTCTAAATACGGATATATTCCATAGATTAACAGATTTCAATCCAGAAAGATTCACCTAGTAGTAATTCTAATGCATTATTTATATCCTCCTAGAACAGCTTACTTTCAGAAGCCAGATTGGTCTGTTGTGCTGTGCTGCAGAGGGAAACAACAACATATTGCCACAGCAACTAAAAAAATGGTGTTCTGCTTTTCAGTATAGTAGTTCCCTGCAGAACAGATTTGATCACCCAGAAGAAATGTTTCTATTCAGCATTTTTTCTAATGCATAAAACCAAAATTCAGTTCGCTAGTATACCAAAACCAGTATTCTTCTTTACTGTAACGTAATTAACACTCTCATTTCAGTCTGGATTTTGGACCCACCTCAGGGACAGTACTACTTAACGGTACAAGCTGTATCATTATGCAGCCAAGAGGAACTACCCAGTCTGCCTGTATCTAGTCTTCAAAGAATCACTTTACACATCTTTTGATACAACCTTGCCTGTTTTGTAGTAAGTGAGATTCAGCACCGAACCCACTTAACACCTAGAAAAAATGCAAATAATAAAACCATATACAATTGTCCATGTGCAATGCTACATTTTTCCCTTTGTTACTCTAGAATCCTACTTTTCCAATGTTGTCAATAAAACAAACAAGTAGTTCTTTAAACCACAGAAAATGTGCTGGCTCCACTGCTAACAGGTAAGAATATACCTAATAGTATTTTCTTTTGTAAGGTGCAAGATTAAGTCTCTGAGATCTTAGCAAGTATGAGAAGTTAAGTGCATTTGCTATGCATCAGACTTGAGGAAAATAAGCAAATTAATCTGACTGAGGAACAGCAGGTCCTAGATAGGACATGTTGCTTCTGGATGTGCCAGCACTGGCAGGTCTGCTACCATGGGGCTTGGTTTCTATAGATTTTTGGTTTATGACTGGTATTTTCTCCTTTTGCAAAGTTCAGGTACAGCATTTCCCACATTAGAGCACTTAAGAGTCTCCCATGTTTACCCACCTTCCTAAATAGGAGCAGTTATCTGAAGATAAAAATTACACACTGTAAATTGTGGCTGAAATTAAAAAAGACAGTAAAAATATTGAGTAAACACAAAAATGAAGAATGTAAGTTTGTTTCCATATGAACGACTGGCACCAGTTTTTACCTTTTTCCAGAACCTCAGGTGTAATGATGTGTTCTAATCATACACGTGTTTGGTTGGGGTTTTTTTACAACAAACCTTCTACTATATCCCGCTGTAAAACAGTCAGAATGCTCCAATATCATCTACTCTTTCCAGTTCATGGAGCCCACTGAATGTAACACTCCACATTGCACGGTTTCTTTCACTATTTAATGTTTTTTCTTCCTTCACCACGTCTGCAGTTAAGCCCCTTTTTCATGTTTTTATGAATGTTCTTTGCTCTGTTTCTTATGAATTAAATTAAATAGCTTTCTATGACTTATCTTCTTAACCCATGGATTGCTTTTGCATGAAAACTAATATAACAAGAATCATAGTGGAGTAAGCGCGCAGCTGGAGTTTTGTTTTTCCAGTAAAGTGCATTTCAGAGTTCCACTGTAATTCCAGCTCTCCTCTTCCTGAGACATACTAATTTTAATCTGCAAATGAAAGCTGAGATATTCTAAAGTAGATGTATTTTGATCTTCTAATTTTACTTTTAAAGAAAGTCCATGGAATTGTTTTTTTCTTATGCCAACTTTTTTGTTAGACATTTCTTCATTTTCTCTACAGCTTTTACCAAACCACGAATTAAAATTTTTGCATTTATGGAAGTATTAGAGAACCATCTTTCTTCACCAGTTGCTTCCTCTCAGTCTCTCTTAACTAAGATCCTACTTTAGTTCTCAAGCTGCTAGCTAATTATTTGCAATTTGCTTTAGAATCTGTATTAGCAGTGCACTTTAGCAAAAAGTCTAAATCACAATGAAAATTCAAAATGGCTTTTAAAAGCTATTGAACAAAATATAAATGAAATAGATAATGCCATTTGGGAGAAGCATCAAATTATTTAGTTCTTCAAGTAAGTGTTCATAACGTCAAATATTTAGTTGACTCTACATACTTTTACTAATCATAGAAAATTTTATTATTAAAAGTAATGCAAGCTCTCCTCACTCTGTACATAAAAGAAAACGAGATATATACAATATGAAAATATGATCGCTTAAAATTTTTCTACTTTTTGAGTTTCAGAAAATGAAGATTTGATTAACCTTTTGTCAAACTGTTTGATTCTGTCCATAAAGACTATGGGGAGGAAGCCTTACTTAATGAAGATGAGTATGTTTTTTTCTAACTGATGGCATTTTCAAAACCAATACAAACAAAACCAAAGCAAACCATGACAGAAGGAAAGCAGAGTTTCTTCCTGACAATTCCCTGGCAAATTTGCAAGGCTGTTCATCCCACTGGTTATCATTAACACCAAATTGTGTAAAAGATGTACCAAACAATAGAAGAGGCCAGGTCAGGCAACACCCTCAAAAGCTGCAATCACAAATAACAGCATGAAAAGACTGCAGCTAAAAGTAAATAAACTCTAAAGTGCTGGGGTTTAAAGGCTTTCAACTGGAGCTCCAGATGCACCGCAGAAACCAGTAGCTTTTGTGCACTGTTTCCCTCAGACGCAACTTCAACAGAAACCACAACTGCAATTTAACAAAGGTAAGTCATACATTTGGGCATGAATCCATCACTCTTAATACCTTCGTGTTAATCCAGTTTATAATCAGTGACAGAATTAATCTCCCAATTACAAGTCACCATGAAGTCACAATAGTTACAACCAAAGCAAAAGCAAAGAGACAAGCTTTGGCTCAGAAGCTCCTCATGCCCAAAATTTATCCCCATTTTGTATCAGCTACTTAAAAAAGGTACCTGTAACCACGTAGTCCTGTAAAGCGGTATTTATGATTCTATGATTCTATGAGTGCCGCTGCCAGGAACAGCCACAAGCTTTGTATGGAACTTGTGAGGCCCCAGGGCTGAGGCTGGCCACGCTTGCTCTGGCTGAACTTCTTTGCCCTGCCTGCCGCTTGGTTTTACTTAGTTCAGCTGTGACAGCAATTTCTCTAACTGACCGGATGCCTGTGGCTAATGTGTTTTATTTTTGTTACCTTTGTGTGGTAAAACCACTGACAGAGGTTATTGCATGTAGAATTAGATATCTACAACTCTAATATCATCATGTAGTGCAAAGAATTACAGGCCTGCTAAAGACAGCAGAGGCCTTGGAGAACCCGGGACACGACATGGAGGTCATGGGATCACATGAGATGGGGCACTGCGTTGGCACTGCAGACCACAACAGCCATGAACAACTTCCCAGGGGTCTGTTACAGAAATGCAGACTTGGGCCTGGACAGAATTGGTTTTAAGGGTAACAAACACAACAAAGAAACTGTATTTTACATACATAAAAGGCACCACATAAACTAATTTGGACATAGCATGAAGCTGCAGAGCAGCGAACAAAGAGCAAAGGTAAAAAAGTACCAAACACACAAAAATGACCTCAAGTGGATTCTGGGGTAAAGAAAAAGAAAACATCAACATGAACTTCACATAGCTCCCAGGGAAGGACTCCCAGATGCTGGCAAACCGCAGTAATGCCCCCACCACCAGACCCCATGGTCTGCTGCTGGCCCACAGACCCTGAGGTCCAGAGCCATGGGCAGAACCGTAGGAACTGGGGACGAACAAGTGAGTGTGTATAACAGTCTCAATGGCAACATTATTCTGCCTTTTTTCATCACACTCTTAGGATTTCACCTATATGAAGAATAAATTCTTGGCTTTGTATATACAAAGTGTGTTTCTTCCTTGCCAATAAAAAAGATGTGAGTGTAACAGCCTGCAGCCTTGCTGCTCAACGGCCCTTAAAACATTAATGCTATAGCACTATCAGTGTTATACTACTATTTCAGAAAGAGTAAATCATAAATGTATCAGGCCAGGGTCCGTGAACTCTGCAACTGCATGTTACCACAGAAGCACTTCAGTCATCTTTATCTCAGAGTTTATCATGCTTTTAATATAAGTTCAACCAGTTAAGTATAGAACTTAAAAATTGCTATGTTATTTTGAGAACTTATCCAGAGCAGGAGTGGTTTTGAACACTGAAATCATAGTTCCCACCTTTCCCAAGTTGGAAAGGTTTATATCAATATTTGATTTTCATTTCTCTTACAGTCACTCGGGGACGTGAATGAGAAAGCTGGTGTAGATACAGTGTGAGCTGCACAGAGTCAGAATGCCCTGCCACTACTGCATTCCTCAATCTCAATTCTGGGGATTCACATCTAGTCAGTCACTGCAACTGAGTATTATTCATATTAAATCCACTATCTTTCAGTACAGATCTGAGGGTATGGGAGTAAGACTGTCCCCTTTCCCCTGCGTTTCCTCCTTCCTTACTTTAAGCAACTTCTCCAGGGCCTCATATTTCCCTAACAAAGGTCACGATGAAGACCTTGTAGTTACTGCTTTCCTCCTCCACCTGTGATTTCATTTCACTTCCTTCTTTTCCTGCTTTACTTTGGTACCAACATTAAGTAACACTTTTAGCCCTCCAAAAGCCAGTTGAGGAATGCGTAAGTAGTCTGAGGATAATTCTTGTTATGAGTATCATCATAGAGCAACTGAAATCCAAGTACATAAAAGCACGACGAGCCACCAGAAGGATTTAGTTTATATACAAACATGACAGTGCAAGAAAAAGAAATACATACCAATGTACATGTGAAAAAGAGACAAAGGTAGATTAAGTGAACTAAGGTCACAAGCTAAACCTTGGAAGCCTAGTGCCTTCACTACAAGACTTTGTCAGTTGCGAGAGAACATCTGTATGGACTTGAAAACTCAAGGCTGCAGGGCAAGGTAACAGCACCTGACAGTGCGGATAAACAACGCAGTCTCTCACCCAACTGTGAGTTCAGATGAACACTGGGAGCACGAAAGCAAACTCACTTCATGGAAACTGACCACTAGTCACCTTTGTGAGACAAAACTTTCATGTTTAAAAAAGATACAAAAGAACTGGCAATGTGGCAAGTTATAAAATAAAGCAAAAAGGCCAATGATATTTTTTTCTGATGGATCGGGATAATTTCCAAGAGGATACTGCAGTTTTGAAGCTGTCTATGTAATCTTCCCCCGATTGTGAAGAGACATGAAATAAAACTGGAAGAGCCACAAATGGTATTTCTGTCTGAGATCTTTCAGAAAATTATTACAAGCTTCAGACATTAGCAAACAATGCAAACATACAACCAGATACACACAAAAGGGAATTTATAACATAAATACTTCATCATCTTAGCTGTAGCAACGATAACAAGAACCATTATTAATATTGGCACTTCCTAGATTTAAGTAGTGACTACCATACCCTCACAATATACCAGAAACATAAAAATCCCCCATAAACACAAATGTGCCACACACACACACATAAAATGCAGGTATTCCCCTTGGAGGCACTGAGAGCTTTCCCTTGCAGAGCAGACAGAGGAAGCTTGGGTCCCTCTGCTGTCAGCAGGCTCACTCGGCCCCGCACATACGCCACAGAGCTTGCACCACCACAGGTCTCCAGGGACGAGTGGGGGTCAGGAGCTCACAGAGTGGCTCCTACCTACAGTCCAAGGTGTATACACTGCCCCTTAATCACATTCTGTCACAACACAATGTTTATGGGCACGTTTTGGCTTGCTGCAAGGCAGAAAAAACGTTTGGCAGATGAAGTTACCACATTACAAAATAAACTTAGAGAAGCAGCCTATGCATTTACAAAAAAATTCCAAAGTCTGAGCAGGTCTGTTCTCTTGGACTCCTCTCCAGAAAAAATTTAATTAAAGATATAAATGAGATGCACCGTACCTTTAACAGAGAGAGCTTAGAAGAGATTTACCTCAGATCAGGGTTCTGCTGCACTGAATGAAGTACTTCTTAAAAGCGCACTTAAATATTTCCCATTGTAATTTATCAAAACTCTTTCACTCCATCCACTCAGAGGTTCATGGTTTTTTTCTCTTGGTGAAGTTTCACTATCTCATTGCTCACACCCATGTGGTAAGTGTGCTGGAAATCATGGTTAGAAAGTACCACAGATCAGCCTCCTATTGTAAGTACCACTGTAACAAAATGTACATTTTTACAAGGAGGTTTCTTCAGACCACTAAAGAAAAAGCATGGCAAGTGAAACTTGCAAGAAAAAGGAGGATGCCTAGACTGGCACATGAGAAGGGAGCAGCCACAAAAAGGAGTGCATAGCAGGGGAGCATCCCCTTTTGCGACATGTCAGACTGTACAGAGAATATGATTTTCTACATCCACATTTTCCTGGGGAGATATCACAGCGACGGGAAACACAGCTACACTAGCCACACATCCTGCTTGATACAGAGTCTGAGAAGCAGGCCCATTTAAATATTCCATGCCACAATCACACACTTTCATCAAGGTTAAAGAACACAAAATCAAAATAGATTCCCCTCAAGACTACTATTTGAAACCAGATTATTTATTTTACATACTGATTTTTTAATTTTTTGTACTTTGTAATCCATATACTTACTAATTACACATACCATATTTAGCAACTCTATATAATTTGCTATACAAAACTTAAAAATAATGTGGGAGTTGGTTAAGCATGGTTTAACAAGAAAAAGATCTGAAAGTATATTTTCTTTCTTTTTTCTATCACAATTTCTGTCACAGATTTGGAAACCTTTGTACATTTTATCCCTGGAAATAACATCTAACAAAGATTGAAGTGGCTGGAGAGACTGCAGATGACACAACTGTGCAAATGGTCATAAATTGTGCTTTTGTATCATCATTTCATTTAACAGAAACAGTGGGGCCTGGAATTTTTAAAGCCATTTTAGAGACTCAGGCACCTAAGAATCTTTAGACTCACTAGAAAACAAGTATTCAATATTAAGACATCCAGATCTTGGAAAGGTTCTTTACTCTCAGTTTCAGAGAAGCATTTGACAAAATAAGGACAAGTTTTCAAAATATTGCAATGCCAGTTTAAATCCTTCTTTAAAGAAAACAAAAAACCTTCCCAAACAAAAAAAGATATATGTACATCATACTGAAAAGCCTCAGAATACGTCCCAGACCCATCACGTTTTCAAGCTGTTTCTTACATTTACTTGAGAGAGACAGCCTCTATGTGTCTCTCTCTCAATCCTGAACTCACTGCTCTGCTTCAATTCTGTACTATGTTCTAGAGATTCTGTCAGCTGTAGGAAGGAGCTCGAAGCCACTTGGTGCCCAAGCAGAATATTAAGGGTGAAAATAATTTAGGTACAAAGGACTAAGTGAAGATCCATACATGAACTATTGGTCCTATATGTCCTATTGCATTAAATGCAAACCAATGAAAAAAATTCAACATCTAACCTAGACATAGTCCATTCAAATAAGCATAAATATTAAATCAGACTGGACTACTATAAAATGTAAAGTAATCACATTAAAAAAATACCTGTGAAATAAGGTTTACATAAGCTTTACATGTAACCACACTTAATCTATGGAATACTCTAAGATTATCACAATGACATACGTACACAAAGTGAGAATGATTTCTTGAGTAGGTACTACTTCTCTGATGAGAAGTATGTTTGCTCTTAGGCTGGCCACACAGCATTTTGTAGCAGGAAGTTTATGATGAGAAATTTTCTTTTAAAGGCATACTGAATTTCAGCGCAAACAAAAAACGTGTTATTCATGTCAAGATATATTCCTGGTCTTTTCCCTCCCCCCCCTCAAACTGCATGACCATCTATGGCCTTTAATTCTGTTCTGCTTTAGATGGTTTGAAGCAGGAAACCACAGCTGTATAATTGATAAGAATATGTAACATTTCTGTTAGATATTTTACCTGATATTTATCTGATATTTTAAATAGCAGCAATTCTTTACTCAAAAAAAAAGTATATGTTACAACAAATAACAAATGAAAACATCTTTTAAAACATGATTTTTTCTTAAATGTAAAGTTAACTCAAAATGGCATTAATTATAAGTTAGGAAATCCTGAAATGCTATGGTTTCTCATTTAAACAATTTGAACACCTAGTTTTCTTTTAATCACACTGATTAAATTTTACTGTATTTTTTCCCACTTAAAATTTATTTTTGTATCACAACACAATTAGAAGGCCAACAGAAACTAGTTATATATACCCACCAAGCTATAATTTACACAGAAAAAAAATGATTGGGTTGAATTAGAAAAACTACGTGTAGGAGGTGGTCATAAATCCTTGTTTGCAGGATACCTCACTCTAGATAGTACCACATAAAACCAGTATTAAGAGACAGCATCAAAAAAAGTCAGAATGATTTATAAAAGCAAGCCAAACTCTAAAAAAAAGTAGCATAATTATTTTTAAACACTTACTTGATTCTGTAGCCACCGTTCTCTCCTTCTTTGTTTTCTCCTCAAGCTTTTCAACTTGTTTCTTTCTCTCTTATTCAGCTTTTGGTTGAAGGAAATACTCGAAGGCTGCAAAAGACCAGCAGATGTGGTGTATTGTTCCTCTTCTACAGCACTTGTAGGTGAAGAAAGGTTCATCACAAAAGGTGGCCCATCAGCAATGGCACTCCCAGAAGATTGTCCAGTAGCTTCAAAATCACACTCACTTTCTGTTTTTCTATGTAGTAATGTGGCAAAGGAAGTAACTCGAAACCGTTTTTGTAGTTTGTCAGCACAGGAACTATGTAAGTCCTGAAAAGAATTACTGTCTTTCCTATTGGACACTAATTGCAAACCACTTTGTGTGTAAACAGGTGGATTTTCATTTTGGCCAGGGTAAATCATTCCCATACTGCAAGTTTCATATAACACAGGTGACAAAACAAGTCTTTCTCTGATATTTAAATCCAAACTATGTGATCTTCTGCGAAGAGGTTTTACAGTGCATGCATCATTCATAGGATACGCAGCAGAAAGAAATCTTTTTTGATTTAATGCCTTTAAAGGAAGTTTTTTACTTTTCATCTCATACCTGGGAGCTCTTACTTCTAGACAAAGTGCTTCTGTTAATCTTCCACTATCATTACTTCTGGCCATGTATGAAAGCCCTTGATTTTTGATTTCCACAGTTGCAGTTACCACTTCATGGCAGGTATCCTTGCTAAAACTAGACTGAATTTTGAGGAGAGGCAAGTGCTTTCCTGATGATTTTGCCAATTTAACACAGAAAGCTGGGTGATAGTCAGTCCGACTTTTGCAGAAATGTATATTTACTAACTGTCCACAGGAACATGTTGTGTTGCAAACAAAGTTAAAGCCCCCTAAGCAGGCCTCACAGAATGGACAGTGCAGTTTTCCAATTGTCCACTGTGCCTATTGACAAGAAAAGAAAAAAACCCACCCAACACATTCATTGTAAATAAATGATTAAGAAATCATTACTAGAGTTACTTTTCTCCTTTAATAAAAGGTTTTACTTTTTCTTTTTCAAACACAATAAAAGAGACTTCAAAAAGAAAATCCACCATAAACAATGTTCTGGTCAACACTCTGCTTGCTGCAGTGATAATTAAGTCTCAGAAATCTAGAACACATATGTGAAAATGTAGGGGGTTTGAAACATGTTGAAAATTTGTCCATAGACAGAATAATGCTGCAATAGTAATGAAAACATTAGATCCTTTAAAGCAGTGAAATCAATTTACTATGTTAATCTGGAATTGGCAAGCACAGTTTCTCAGCTGAGCCTTCTGAGCGCTGATACATCTCTTGCATATTAAGTACAGCGGAAGGAGACTTCTTACAAAGAGAATATAGCTTCTTACTTTGCTTATCCCATGAGCTTGGAATGGTACTTATACTTTGGTGTACATAGTATTACAGCATAATCTGTGTGCAGATACCATGACAAATCTTTAATACTCTATCTATAATGAGTCAGTTATTTTCATTGCTTGTAATTCTATTAATTTCATTTCAGTCCTAAAGGAATTTTTTTCAAAAGAAAATAAGTATCAAAGATCTATAGATGCCTACATATTTGCATGGCTTTCAGTATTTTCAGTAAATACATTCATTTATTAGCAGAAACTTTTTTGAGGATTAAAGTTATGCAAGTGTCTGTAGGATCAAAGCCCACATGAGAAACAACATTATCAACTCCAGTCACACATTACTCACTACTGTGCCTAAAGTGGGGTAGAGCCATGAATACAGAAGCTGCCCAACATTTTTAGTAAAAGCCTTGCTTTCAGTTGCAAATGCCTTTCAAGGCAGTTTGGGAAGATTGATTCCATGACTGATGCTTGTCTGATTGAAAGTTTCAGAAAGTTTCAGTAAATCCTATTCTGCAGTTTTGGAAAAAAAAAAAGTATGGAAAAAAGGTTATTTTTCCCATGCAATGCTAGAAAAAGTTCTGGAAACACTTCTTTGAGAAACTTACTCCTGCCTTGTGGGTTAAAACCTTAAAATTGCACAAAGTATCAAAGATGTGCCTTTCATTGCACCTATGAAAATCTGTTTAAATCTGGACATGTTTTTAACTTAGAGGGAAAAAAATTCTCAATTTATACATGACCAAAGGCTTTTAAATCCCTGAAAATTCCTTGAACATGCACAGTCTCTCTCAGTTTATGAGGCTGTCCAATACGTGCATCTGCCATTCCCAAAGAAGAATTAAGCTGGTTCAGAGATTTAATGTAAGTCTCTCATGCTCCATTTCCCAGATGCCATGGGCTAGGCACTAAAATTCAGGGCAAAGCACTTCCTAGTGCCTTTAGTGAGTCTTTCTGGCACTCAGGTACTAGGAATAGTGATCTGGATCTCCAAATGGAGAGGAGAAGTGATTTCTGAAGGTTAGGGAAGAAGGCTAGGAGCCTGGCAAAAATGGGAATGCAAGGGACAGTAGTGAAGAAAAAGAACATTTCTATGTCCTACGTGCACAGAGACTGGGAGATGAGGTGCAGTACAAGGGAGTCCAGGACTGATTTAGCATGAGTTTGGCAATGGACTGTGGAAGCACTGACACAGTAAAAGAAGCAACAGCCTACTAGAGGAGGAGGTGGTAGGGGGAAAATCAGCAAGATCTGCAAAGGAGCTGAGGGTACACAGATTTAATGATGGACTGCATAAAGAGGAAATACTGGGAAGGCTTAACCAAACAAGCCAAAACAAGTGATGAGTGATGGGGAAAAGAAAATGCAGGTCAGTAAAGGTCACTAGCAGCACTAGGAACATATTTATAATTACTGAAGATTATCTACACACTAATGTGTGCATGAAACCCAATGAGATTGGTTAAGAACAGGGACAGATGGCAAAAAAGAACTGGCTGGGAAGCAGTGGGTTTTTACAGTCTGCAAATAGACTTTGTGCTTATGTAAAATGATTTAGCCTTTGATTCAGGAGTCATACAGGAGAAAGTAGCACATGATCACAATATTATTCAGAGCTCAGGAGGATCTGGGGATAAGTCAGAATTGTTTAAAAAAACCACACATTTGTCCATAAACCACAGAAGCTTTCCAGAGAAGTCACAAGTGAATGAGGCAAGAGTTCCCAGGATATTAAAGGACAAAATGAATGCTAAGATATTGAAGGTGTTCATAGAGAATTGCATTCTCTGCCTCTGCCACCAGAGAAGCATTGCTGCTATGCAATCTTGAGCAAGTATGTTAAACCTTTTCTGAGCAGTCTATGGGTCTTGTATTTGCCGGGTCTCCAACCTGACCCTCTAGGCTTTCAAATGCATAAGGCTGGCCATTTACAACTAAAGGTGAAAAGAGCAACATTAGTATCAATATTGAATCCAATTTTACTGAAATAATATAACATGCAAAGTACTGTAAAAAACTGCATCCTTATGATCAGGCATTCAAGATTAGACAGTTCTGTGAAGTGGGGAAATATGTCATCACCCCTAATTTTCACACACCCCCAAGATTAATGTTTCTGAAACAGATACTCTATTCTGCCATGCACTACTGAAGTGTAAGAGATCATTAATTTTAAAAAGAGCTTAATTAATGTTTAACAAAATAAAACATACAGCAAAACAATGAAGGAAGATGAAACAAATTTTCTTAATTTTTGAACGCTTAGTTTTACAGTCATATTTTTTTTTCTTTCTTTTCCCATTTTCAGGGTGGATTTGCTTAGATCAAAAGTTACTTGGAGTATAATAAAACTTAGACACTGAAGTCTAAGTAGAAAGGAATGCAGATATCATTTGCCTCTCAAAATCAAAGACTCATCAGAGAAAAACTGTAGAGCAAAAGAAAAGCACTGTTTCGGCTTCTTGTATCTATGCAACAACATTAACGTCTAGACCTACAACAACAAAAAGAAAATATTCAGCTGAAGCAATCAGTACAGCAGCAAAGTTATGAAAGGGTTTGTAATTTCAAATGGGTAGTTTAAACTCAAAAGCAGTGACATTTACATTTGCAGGAGTTTCTATTCATATGACATAATAGCACATTAAATATAAAAGACATTACATCATATGCCAACAACTGATATCTTAACAAACCCACAGTCCAGCTTTACAGAGGAACATGCTTCTTACTGTCATTGTCAACGTACATTAGTACTGCAAGATACAATGATCAAGACAAACCAAAACTCAAAGCCTAGATAATTAACATAATTTGAAGCATTGACAAAATACACAGAGGTGCCCATGACATTTACTTGGACAAACAAATACATTCAACTATAAATGGGCAGGAACAGAATTTATCACTTGTAGGTTTTCTGCATACATTAAAAAAAACATTTAAGATGAAAAAAAGCCTTTGTAATAGGCAATGTTAGAAGTTACTGAGAAAAATTCCCTCAGTTAGAAGGTCCCTGTAATCTACGTGAACCTTGGCAGCAAAGTGCCCCCTTACTTATTTCACATTTTGAATGATAAAGATGCAAACGAAAAAGATCTACCTTTTCAATGACACATTTCACCCACTCTGGAATGGCTTCTAAGTTCACATGCCATACGTTGCAAGACCCCTGAGCAACAGCTGAAGGTTGTGATGTCTGTTAAAAAAATAATTATTGTACTTATATTCAACATTCATGTAAGATTTTTTTGTTTGAATATAGCCAGGAGCCAGCTTCCCAAATTCAGTAAGTATCTTATTACTAAATGATAAAACTCAAAGATACTGGTACATTCTTTAAGTTAAAAATCAGGTAGATGCTGTCAGTAATTCTCTATTTCTGAATCTAGGGACATTGGAGAGACTCCACTGTGGAGATGGAGGGGTTTCGAGGTGGTTTTGTTTTGTTTACAAGAACAGAAAGTATGCAATCTCCCAAGTATATTCAGAAATTGATTTCAGAAGCACTATCAGCTGGCACAATTTTCGAGTAAAGATAGGAAAATTTAAGTTCTTGTTTATATGAAGACTGGCCAGTACTAAACAACTATGCCACAAATAGTTTTAAATCCATTTTCTAATGCTTGTTAGAATAACCAGCAGAGAAACCAGGGACTCTTAGCAACTTTTCAGTTTTTACTGCAATGATGTGACCAGCTGAAGAGAAAACAAAATCTAAAAAAATGTAGTATTTCACTAACTGATACTAAAATAATTACTTAACTACCTTTTAGCACAGAAATGATACAAGCATAATTAAATCTTTCAATATGGCTTAGGAATGTCAGTGAAGTTATAAAGGTGGCTAAAAATACAAGGAAACTCTGGTGAGTGTTAATTAAAATCAGTTGTTAAAATTTATAAACATGGAAAATAGCACTGACTCCTATGTTATGAAACTCATGGGAATAAAAGTTTCACTGCTGAAAACTGGAAGAGGGGCTATACACCAAAGCTTTTAGAAATTCTCCAAGTAATGACAGTGGACTGATAGATCCACTTGCCATGTCTACGCTATGATCTTCCTCCTATCTGTGGAGAGTTCCTGTACTTCAGCTCGGATATAATTCTGATTTAAAGTGTTTATACTGCATTCGTAATGTCGACATTTGGTTTTAAGATTTGTTCTAAGACTTTTCTCTTTTACTCATATTTCAGCTATGTCTTTGACTAACATTCATCAGGGAAAGCTGACATACTGAAAACATTACTCTTCTCATCATAGTACAATCTTTGCCTCTCAATGTCTTGGGAAGTAGCGTTAAATTACATTTTTTTATCTGTTATCTACATAGTTAGAGAAGTAGCTATTTCAGTCTTGTGCACAATGATGGTAGATCTCCCCTAAGCAATTAAAAGCTCCACCATGGGGCACAGACAAAGATACCTCCTTCTTTTCACTACATTTTTTCCATGAAAGTAGTTGAAATTCCACCCCCCACCCCCAAAAAATGACCATGACCAGAATAAAAATCCTCAAGTATGATGCAGGAAAAATATTCCAGAACCTCAAACTCTGTGAGCAGAGTGATTAAAATGACATTTATTAATAATACTAATTATATCAGGATCTTAAAAAATAAAAACTTTGTTTCTACCTCTATTGGTTATAACATTCCCCAGTGCCAGAAAGCATGTTGTTGCATTTCTAGTGTGTTAATAAAAAAGATCAATACTTTCCCTTCTATTTGCTTTTTTGCGTTGATTCAAGATCACAGGATGCAAGCACAGTCTTCTTGGCATATTTGGAAAGACTCTATTTGGACATATTTGGAACTTTTTGTGATTACTACCTGCCACTATAAAGCAGCAGGAAATATTCTGTCATTGTTTTATTCCATATGATTATTTTTCTCTTTACTTCAATAAAGATAATGTAAATTACTAAGTGGTATTTTAGCCTGGCAGGGCATGCCCCACCTCACAGCAGGCTAATCTTCTGAACTATTTTTGTGCACAGACTATCCCCCACTTTTTCAAAATGAAGAGCAAAAGTTTCTGATGTAGGAATATTTGATACACAGTTAACTACCACAGTGGAGATTAGTATCAGTATTTAAAAAACACCTTGGAAAAAAAGAGTTATCTGTTAGGAAATATTAAACCAAAAAATTACTGTATTAAAATTGTCAAAAACAGAACCTATTTTTAGATGAAAAAATGGTAACATTGTATACTCAACACAAGCTAGTAGTCAAATGTACCATGAATACCAGCCTTCATGTCGCAGAACATAAAGGTGATCACTGCCTACCTGGCCTCACTAGCATTACTGCTTACCTTACTCTCTATGGAATTGTCCATATTTTAGTACTTATCTCCACAGGAGATTACTTACTGAGGGCAAGTGTAATACTTCTCCTTTATTTAAAGCCAGTGGCACTGGAAAGTGTTACAAACTCCCTCCAGATGCTATACTTACTTCGGATGGTTCTCTTCCATGACATTTTGCAAGGCAAACAGAATTTGCTATGTATTTTCTACATCTCCAGCAACGTAGAACATCAGCCTCCTGGTTACTCATTTCAGCTTGTGATTCTTCAGCTCTGTACGTCTATCTGTAAAGACCACAAAACATACAATTCACTCACCTGTTGAAACCACACATGCTTTCCTCTTGTGACCCAGAAGTCTATCAGTAATCTCTTCACTATTGAGGAGACTAATACTTAATTTACAGACATTCTCTGATCTTGTATAGCATGCCACCTACACATTTCAAATAGCAAAGCAGAACAATTGTTTTTATTGCCAGGTTGCATACAGAACTAGAAAAGAACAACAAAACAAATAAAAAGAATAAACTGACTTCCTCAATGCTTAGACAAAAAACAAGAAAAGTCCATTTTTCCCAGAATACGTCCATAGAAATAAGTCATTGATGTCCTACACATTAAATACACACACAGAGACACATATGAAATGCCACATAACAAAAATGAATGCTGGCATAAAACCACAGAAGACAGTTTTCTCAATGTGCCCTTGGAGGCTTGCTCCCTTAAATTATTTTGTGTGGGAGGACCATTACTACTGGTGCAACAGAGCTTTTCACAGACCTGAATTGATCTCATTGTAAAACAGGGACCTAAATTAAGACAACCAGAAGGATAAGACATATTTTTCTCTCTCTGTGTCTTGCTGTGTTCTGATGTCTCTCTGGTCTTCTCTAACCTGTTTCTAAAGCCTTCCCTTTTTGCCATGCTTTCTCCAAAGTTCCTCGAGCTCTTCTTTCTACCTGCTTCTGTTTTTACCCCCTTGTGCTAGCTACATGAAAAAAATACGAAAATCTTTTACATCTACATATTCAACTCAAGCACTATGCGAGGGTTATGCCTACTCACAGTGCTGAAGTGCACAATGCTTACTGACAGGGGCATCAAACTTAAAATCAGTATTCACAGAATCTCGGTACTTCCACAGTACAAACATCTGATCTTGCAGTTATTTTAACAATTTAATTTTTATTTAGTGTTCACTAACTAAAGATCCTCAGTATTCACTGTCTGAAGAACAGTTTGGCTTATTGAGACATACAGCCTTTTGCGATTCCCCCATTTTCCCCATTTCTACCTTTCCCTTAGCTGCCTTGTTTTCTGAATTAACCAAAGACTATGAAACACATACACAGAGGTTATTCCTTATTTTTATTTATATCTGAGGTATTCTTCTAGCAGCTTTCCTACTTTTTCTACATATGTAAAGAGTCTCAAATACAGTTTGACAAGGAAGGACAGAAACAATGTGTGCATACATTAGACTCCTAGCTCAAGCGTACATGCAGCTTTTAATAACCATGCTAAGCTTAGAAAGTGAAATTAAGGCAAATGTTACAATAAATTAAAATTATTTTTTGTTAAGATTCCATTAATGTATTTTAACATAAGTTAAGATGGCCAAGGAAAAGATCATGGAAGAGAGACTTACAGAAAAGGCAGAATTTACACTGGGAAACTGTCTTGTTTGTGACAAAAATGTGGTGATTCAAAAGCCTTGACTTAAGCAGAATCTCTCTCAAGTGTTTATTAAACTGGCTATGTCAGTGCTGCTACTTTCTGTACCAGACACATTTTGAAAGCAGAATGTATAAAAATGCTGGATCTTTCTATGAGTGACTTTTTAAAAAAAAAAAAAAAAGTAAATTCAGGCTCTGAAAGATTTCTACAGTAAGTATGTATCGCTTTGCTCTGATAAATGCAGCATTAGTCTTCACAGGGTAGCCACATCCCCATGTACCAAAATACATTCTTGAAACGTACCACAGTTAGTGTTATAAATCTTGCACACCTTATATGCTGTATCTGTGTATTCAAGTGGTATATATTTAAGTCTCTGTATATATTCTGCTCCCCTTATGCGAATTATTACAGAAAAAGTTGTTTTGCTATCTGTTGAACAGCTGCTTCATTTGAGGCTGACGATGCTTACTGGAGTGGGGTATAAAACAATTGGTGATACACCTCTGAACAAGCAGAATAAGGACCGATGGATAAATGCACTGGCTATATTTAAAAGACAAGGTTCAAGTCATGCGGACAAAGGCTGTCTAAGGATCACTGGCATTTAAAGTGATGTAAACATCCCCCTCACCTGAACAGTATCTAGCAAGCAAGAACTGTTTTACTGCAAAATAAAGGCTTTTTTATTTATACAGTTTAAAAGTTTCTTATTAGTTCTGCACATACCTTTAATTTAAAAACAAACTTTCATAAGAGAAATTAATGTATAATATATACGTAATAACCTGCACCGCATAGCTTATATTTTGTGTAACCAAGAATGCTGATAGTGCTGAACTACATGGAAAAAAACACCCCAAAATGCAAATACTTTTGAAGGCTATATTACAGTAGGCTGAAGTGTTCTTCTGGCCTAGCAGAATTTAAAAAGGAGAATTCCTGTAGGTCTATTAAAATTCTGCATATATGTGCCTTTTGCAGTTCTTACAGAGGACAGAAGAAATGCTACAAATGCACACTAACACACTGCATAGCTTTCTACATGTATCATGCTAGAAAACAGCAAATAAGATGTTCCTGATTTGTCACAAGAGCATTCATTTTTATTTTGATTTGCACGTAACTTCAACTGGAACCCAAATAAAAGCATACAAAACCAGGATTTTGAAGTGTTTTTATAGTTAAATGCAGTTTAACCATCGTGTTCTGGATATATTTTAATAAGTTTTTATTTGTCTTGTTTTGCATCTAAAACTATTAAAAGGCATCTTGTTCTCACCTTGCTTGGTCTTTCAGCAAAAACATGCCAACACAAATAGATTCCAATTTGGCACTCAGAAACTAGATAGTGCCACTCTCAGTGGGCCTTTTCAGCTTGGCACTGGGCCATGTTTGTTGTGGCTGTACTGCTTTCAGATCAGTTGCTCTGTGTGAGCTCACGTTTGCCTGCAAAATAGCATGTAGACATATCCGAGAATTAAAAAGCCTATGTTCCTTCATGGCTCTTGTTTTATGTCCTTCAAACATTTTTCTATGATTCAGTCCCAAGAAAGCCAGGAGGCAGAAATTTCCTAAGACTTCCTCCCCAAGTTCCCTTTCTTGAAAACCATTTGTCTAACCTTCTCTTACAGACCTTTGACAGAGATTTCACAGCCTTCCCGAACTATTTAATTACCTTCTTATCTTCTATTACTTTAACTTCTCCCCTCACATCTAAGCTGAATTTTCTTGCAATTTCCCTTATTCGCTGTGAATACAGAGAACAAAACTGCTCCTTTTCTTCCATGCAAGAACATTTTACAACTTCAAACACTTATTATGTACCAGCTCCTCTTCAAACTTGTCTTTGGGCTAAATAAATCCAGTTCTTTTCCTCTTCCCTTACGGATCATGCCTTCTTGATCTCCAACTGTCGCTGCTATTTTGTGAACTCTTTCAAATGGGTCAGCTGTCCTCGCATAGCAGTGTTCAAATCTGGATGCAGAACTCAAAATGAAGTTTTACCAGCACTGAGTAGACAGACAGATTATCTACATTTTCCAGGGGAAAAAAAAGAATGGAGAATGCCCTACAAGGGTGGAAACTAACACAAAATTCACTAGATCCATTTGAAAATGTCGCTTCTTACATTTATAAGGCCAGGAAACACTGGAAGATTAAATAACAACTCTCCAGCAGCAAATAATTTTTAAGTAATTTCAGCATGAGATCCTTAAGATTTTCAGATTCATATGTGCTCATCAGTATGTTAAGGGAAGAGGAAACAGGAACTGTATTTTTTCCCCTCCTCCCACTCTGTCTGTAAATCCTATGAGTAACATGACAGAAAGCTAGTGGAACTATTCACAAAGAAAAGAACAAAATGCAAGTGAAGGATCAAGCAGCAGACACAGCAGCCAAAGAAATGGTACAGAGCTGATCAGCTTCCTGTTTATTCATCACTGGGCACTTTCCCTTCTGGCACCCTCTCACTAGTAGGAAGTCCCCTTTGACATTTGTATCTAAGTTTCTTATACGATCTGACTTGTATAATGTATTAAGCTTCAGCCATTTCTTCTTCAAAAAGACTGAAAAAAAGACTGAAGTAAAAACCCCAAGAAAAAATTCCCAAATGTTCAAAGCAAAGAACTAAACACAAACCCCTAACTCTTCCGCTGAAACCTGGTCTAGAACTTCTTTTCAGCTAGCTTGCCCCTCATCCCCAAATGCATAAAATTGAGTACAGCAGGACAAGTGGTCCTCAATGCCTTTTTGTTCAAACGTCACCTGTGATCCCTTCAGAACACTGCAGCCATGAAGATTACGACAATTATTAGGTTGCAGTGAGAAATTAGGGCACAGAAGCTTGAGCGTTAGTTACTGGGAGTCTTGAAAAAATATTAGGTGAGTGGCAGCTTTGAAGAAGGATGACAGAGAGAAGCTAGATGAGCTGTCCTAGCCAACAAGCATCCATACCAGAAGTTCCTGTTCCCAGAAAGCGAGGAACTGACACTTGGCTGGACAAAGAAACAATCATGGGGAAGCATTCAGGTAACACATAAAAACTTGCTGCTAGCTTCCTATCTCTGAAGTATTTCTGCTTAAAGAGGCACTTTTAAAAGCACACCTAAGCAGTATTTCTCAGTAAGTGGCACTTAGATGGGAAAAATAGAAAATAAAGTTTAAAGAACTGCCTCCAGGCTGCGAGAGCAGCAAAGCAGCAAGATGCTTGAAGAGCTGTGCCGTCTGCTCCTGTCCCAGCTCCTGCTCCATTACGGACTGTTCTACCAGATGCGTGATCAGCTTCCGTATCGTGGACCACGAGCTGATGAGAGCAGGCAGCCAGTGATGCGGCCAGCGTGTGACGCTCTTTCTCTTGTAGCAAGAGCAGCCCGTATCATTAAAAGGCAGTTAACATAAAAATGGGAATGTTACTCGCAACATATTCCTTAACTCGCTAAAAGAATCCTACTGCATGCTGCTGCACTCAACAGGTCTACCAGGCATAGCAACAACGTGTTTCAATCACGTTGACAAGGAACGGATCTAACAGGCCAACGGAAAACCATGGGATCAATGGAAAGCCACGGATGAGGATGCATCTCATTCTTGCGTGAGATCCCGCAGACCAGGGCCGCCTGTTTCGTCCTCCTGCGGGTACAAACATTAGCTGCGGCACAAAATAAAGGACAAAACAAGCAGGAACACGGCGCTCGCGTCCCGGCGTCACACGAGCTCCTGACCGCAAGCCCCCAGCCAGCCCAGGCTCCGCCGCAGAGGCACCCGGCGGCCGGGGGCTGAGCTGGCGGCCCCGCGCTGCCCCGCACGGCGCTGGGCTCCCGCGGCGCTCCAGGTGCCGGCGGCACTGCCAAGTTAACTCTGAGAAGTCGGGGCCGCCGCGCTCCACCGCCCTCTCAGGCAGGCGGCGACCTCGCCCCGGGGCGCGCAGCCCCGCCGTCCCCCCCCCCCCGCCGCGCCCCGCCCCCCCGCCCCGCGCCCCGCCGGGCCCAGGCCCGCCACCTCAGTGCCCGCCCCGCTGCCCCGCGGCCTGCCAGCCCAGGGCCCGCCACCCCAGCGCCCGCCCCGCTGCCTGCCAGCCCAGGGCCTTCCTCCGGCCTACCCCCCCGCCCCGCTTACCGGGCCGCGCTGCGCGAGGGGCGAGCGGGGAAGGGGCTGCCCAGCAGCGGCGCGCCAGCCGGCGCCGCGGGCAGGCCTGAGGGCGGCACGTTCTCTCGGCTCCTGACTGGCAGAGATGGAGCCGGGGTGGGGTCAGCCCCGGCGGCGAGCTGTGGCGGGGTTGAAGAGGCGCGGTAGTGAGTTGCGGGGAACTGAACGAAAACTTTTCAGTGAAAATTGGGACAAAAAAGAAGGAAAAAGAAAAAAAAAAAGCCGCTCCTGCAGGCCCGAGGAACAAGCCCAGACCCAGAGAGCCTGCAGACAAAGAGTGGAGCCAGGGACGCCGGAGGGACCAACAAGTGCAAGCGAGGGGTCGCATACTGGGCAGGGTGTCATCCGCAGGCTCTGACTATTTTAATAGGCAGGAAGAACAAAGGGGAAGAAGCTTTAAATGAAAGATGGGGGGGTGGGGGGAGAGGGAATGAAGTAAACTTGTAAACCTGAAGGGAGGCTAAAGGGTTAACAAAAGGACCTTTGTGAAGCCAACTGTAGATCCATCTTAAATGTTTAGCACTGTGTTTTAGATTAACTTACTAATCATATGAAGTAAACTATAGATAAGAAACTAACACTGTAGGGAATGTGGAAGAGGAGAGATTAGTAGCAAACTTTATTACAGGCCTTGGAAGGCCTGTAGGAGAACAAAGCGTCTAGCACTTGGTCGATATGAGGATAGCCAACATCGGTGTGGGGATAGCCAGTGTCGGTGTGGGGATAGCCAGTGTCGGTGTGGGCATAGCCAATGTCGGCGTGGACATAGCCAAGGATGGGGAGCCGGTTGGTACCAGCTGTGTTGTTCTGACAGTGGAATAAGGGGGGTAGAAGCTGGAGTTCACCAAAAGGACAAGGTGAAGAAGAGGAGTGGATGAAGTAAACGACCCCTGAAGACCACCGACTCAAATCACTGAGCAGGCGCAGTGGGGAGGGACTTATGGAAATGACCTATGGAAACTAATTTTAATATGAAGTGGGGACAGGTTATGCCTATGTATAGGCGTATTGGGAAACTTCATGTATATGTGACACTCTGCTACATATAAACGGGGCAAGCTGCCGTGTGGAGGTGTGCATGACTTTGGTGGGACTGCCTCCCGTGCTGCCCAGCGCTGAATAAACATACCGACTGTACAGTCTTACAGATTGGGGAGGCTGTTTTCTGCACGTCAAACCTTTGTAGGGAATTGCTGCAAATCACACAGGGCTGCATGGGAGAAAAGGCAGGCATACCGCTCTGAAGACTCTGGGCAGCGGAGGGAAAGCAGCAGCGTGGGCCCCTTGCTGGCGAGCGCCTGGACCTTGGCAGTGTTGTGGTTTAACCCGACTGGCAACTCAGCACCAGGCAGCCGCTCGCTCACTGCTCCCCCTCCCTGGGGGAGAGAATCGGGGAAAAGAAAAAAAAAGGTAAGACCCGTGGGTTGAGGTAGAGACAGTTTAATAAGAGAGAAGAATAACAATAATAATAATAATGGTAAGAGAATATACAGAATATATAAAACAAGTGATGCACAATGCAACTGCTCACCACCCGCTGACCGATGCCCAGCCTGTCCCGAGCAGTGATCACTCCCCCCGAGCCACGATCAGTCCCCGAGCAGCGATCACTCTGCCCGAGCCGCCATCACTCTGCCCATGAGCGACCGACTAACCCCCCCGAGCATGACGTTCCATGGTCTGGAATAGCTCTTTGGTCAGTTTGGGTCAGCTGTCCTGGCTGTACTCCCAGCTTGTTATGCACCTGGCCGAGCAGGAGAAGCTCAAAAAGTCCTTAAGTACTCTCAGCACTACTTGGCAACAACTAAAAACACCAGTGTATTATCAACATTATTCTAGTACTGAATCCAAAACACAGCACTATGCTAGCTACTATGAAGAAAATTAACTCTATCCCAGCCAAAACCAGGACACAGTGAATAAAAGCTGGTAAACTAGATGGGCTGTGTTTCCACCTCAACAGCCTTTGGGCCTTTTGTGATGATATTCTGACTTGATCAGGAAGTAAGATGTGCTCATAGCTGAGTTTGCTAGTAATAGTTGGGTCTGCTTCAAACACAGGAAGGGACCAGAGTTATTAGGGCAGTGTGAACGTAAGAAAGGCTGGAAGGTAGCTGAGGAAAAAAACTTTAGAGTCTGCCCACTCCTTGGCCTATGGAAGTGGTTTGAAACACTGAAACCTCCGTTTCACTGTTTCTCCTGCATTTATGATACCTAATTTATGTGATTTTTCTTGCATTTTAGTGTACATTCCCTGTAGGTCAAGGTAAGGTTTTGTTATCAGGTAGCTCTTTTGGACGATGTTAGTACTCACCATAAGATTTGGGCTCTTATGGATGCAGAAGTGCATTACCACCATTTGTTTTCCAGTGCTCTAATTCACCTGTTTTTTTTGCTTATTTTTACTCTTTGCTACCCTGTTATTATTCTATCAGACTGTCTTGTAACAGTAGAATTATTTAGTCTGTTTTTTTCTTGGGAGAGAGTATAGGCTTATTTGGTTCTTGCTATTTAGAGGCCTATTCATGTGAAAAGTTTTCAAACATCAATGTGATACAGATATTTTAAGTAACAACATAACAACATTCATTCAGAAAGCCTTATGTTTTTCAGTAATTATAGCTAACTAGTTTACTTTATACTTGTTTGTGCTTAAACACTATAATTGGATGTGGTGGTTTGTTTTTTTTTCCTGTCTTACTGTCTTACCATTTTCCCACTCCATGGTTAGAAAAGATGTTGTTCTTATTTTTGAGGAGAGGATTGTTAGGGTCTTTCTAGTGATTATTACATTTGGTGAGATGTTGTGCTAATTGCTACTTTTTCTTGCTTAATGTAGGCCAATTAAAGAAGGTCTACATAAGGAAATTCACAAGTAGGATGCTCACAATAATTAAATTCTGTTTTGCTCTGCCATGATTGTACAGTAATTTTATGTAGAAGAGACACTGTTATTTTGAAATAATTTCTAGTGTGGTACAGAATGCTCAAATTTAAACTGAAAGGACTCTAGAAAAAGCACTATTGATCAGTTGTAAAGAGTTGCAGGTTATAAGGGATTTTCTAGCAAACTTCATTGGTAAAGGCATATAGAAACAAGTTAAATAGGGAGATGAATGGGGGAAATAAAATACAGGTTAAAATTACTAGCTGCTAATTTAAGGCTTTACCTTCTGACATAAAAGAATATTGAAACTATTAGGAGAGAGAGCTTTTACTCTGTTAAAATTTTGTCATCTCGTTTGCTTCCACTTAAGTAAGATGTAGGGTTGAACTACTTGAATTTAATGACAACCCATGCTTAAGGAGAAATAGCAGTGAAGATGGCACTGGGGAAAAGAAATTAAAGGCACCGTATGGCTCATGTCAGAGCAACAGCAAACAGAATGAGGAAAAATAAAATCTTGCTACCTGTTATAAGATCATGTTTTGAGAATTTTGTTCAGCATATTTGATTTTATTAAGCAAGGGGAATGTGCCATTCAGCTGTGTGGTTAGCTGTATTTATTGTCTTACAGAGAATGTTTGTCACAGGATGAGGACAGGACAGCTGGCCTGTGCAAGGTTAAGAGTGAGTAAAGTGATCACTAAAGTTAGTGGATATTGTTTGTGCTGTGGCTTTGGGATACATGACAGCCTGGTGCAGAAGTTAATTCCAAGGCAGAATATATAAGAAGTGCTTTTTACTGGGATAGCCCCTTGAGTCTGTGGAGAGCAGTCCAAGGATCAGTGCCAAACCGACACACAGTAAATCAGAAACCAGAGTATTTTTGACTTGCTGTTCTAACACAAGGATGGTATAGTGGGAAGGTTATATTAAAGGCTATATGCAGTGGATTGGTGAACACTGAAACACACTGCCATGGTGTAGTGATTTACGCATAGACCGTGGCACATACTGTTTTCATACCCATGGCATGGGGATAGTATATCCAGTTCACAGGTGCTATACAAACACTTCCAACAAGTGGTGTTGTATTCCAATAGCCACAGTAGGGTCACATAGTTTTCCTTGCCAATAGTGTTGATGAAGCTGGAAAAAATAATCCTTAGCTGCCTAGGAAAATGGATGACCTGACTTGAACTCCTGTAAAGTTCCTTTCTTTACCAAAGTATATCTTCTCCAATATAAGAAATTACATTTTCTCCAGGTATTCTGTAGTGCACAAATGACTACCCTTAGCATTAACCCAGTTCCATTATCCCTGGTCCTTTGACCCATTAGGCTGTCTCTCCATCAGCTGGGGTCATCTCCAAGACCTTCATATCTATTATTTGATCATCTGTGCTGGAGGAAGGTATCTTAGAAAATGGCCAGAGAGGGAGCATTAGGAAAAACAAATGAAGAAATGGAAGCTCTTTCGTAGAAGTTTCAGGACTTGATACTAAACACAGGAGGAAGTTTATTGTTGCCATTACCTGTTTTTTTTTCTAAGCAGCTTGCATACTTGAACTGCATTGTGTTAGGAGAAGCTGAATGAGCAACACTGGCCTGTTTCATCCTTCACTATAGGATCCATTGTTGGAAAAACTTTGGTAACACTAGGCATTACAATAACTGTGAAGCGTTAACATTTCACTGTATGGAGATTATAATCTTTTTGCATTTTACTGTCCTTTCAAAAATAGACCCTGCTTTTCAGTTTAACTTACCATTGAAGAGCTTTTTCTATTCGTTGCAGTTTAACCCCAGCCAGCAGCTAAACACCACACAGCTGTTTGCTCAGTCCCTGCTCCAGTGGGTTGGGGGATAGAATCAGAAAAAAGGTAAAACTCATGGGTTGAGATAAAGACAATTTAATAGGACAGAAAAGGAAGGGAAAATAATCACAATGCTAAAAGAATATACAAAACAAGTGGTACACAATGCAATTGCTCACCACCTGCTGACTGAAGACAAGCCAGTTCCCAAGCAGCGGCCACACACCCCCAACCAACTCCCCTGAGTTTTTTTGTTCAGGATGACATCATACAGTATGGAATATCCCCTTGGCCTGTTTGGGTCAGCTGTCCTGGCTGTGTTCCCTCCCAACTTCTTGCACACCTCAAACCTCCTCTCTGGCAGGGCAGTATGAGAAGGTGAAAAGTCCTTGACTTAGTGTAAGCACTGCTTAGCAACAACTAAGACATCAGTGTGTTGTCAACATTATTCTCATGCTAAATCCCAAATACAGCACTATACCAGCTACTAGGAAGAAAATTAACTCTATCCTCACCAAAACCAGGACACTATTGCAAAGTCACTTGTAAGAAAATTACATTTCGTCCCCTTTCCCTTGAAGATAATGATTTATATTTGCAGCTAAGGTTCCAAATCCAATTTGTAAAGCTCATCATACTCCTAGAAGAAATCTAAAGTCAATACAAAATATCTGTCAGTTAGTGAATCATTTTCTTTCCTTTTGCTTCTTTTTGAAAAACTATCAGATCAGTCTAAAATTGCTGAGAGTGGTCATAGGCTGTATTAGAGCTAGAGAAAACATTTTTTAAGTCACTTAGGACTAGATCTAGTAAAGTAATTCTTAATACTGTTTTCTTAGTTTGTGGTCGCTTGTTCCCTGGAATGGAATCCAGAACTGTGTTAAACGCAGGGATCTTCTCAGTACTTCAGAATCCTGCTATCTTGAGGTAGGATAAAAGAAATTGCCATAAGACAGACAGGTGCTACAAATGAGTAGGGTCAGTGACATTTATTAGATGTGTTCTGTTTATCACCTGTTGGGACTAGTTCCTGGAAGTGAAAGTACTCATACGGAAAAGAGACCTAAGGTCTACAAATTGCTTATTCATCCTACATTTCCCATAATGTGGGAGAACATAATAGTTACCCAGCTAAAGATAAAAGCACATTTTCTTTTTCTCCACGGTGGCATAGCTTCAAAGAATTTATGAACCATGGGACTATAAGAAGATGGAAGAAAACATGCCTGTGCGCAAAGAATTATGGAATTCACATGGGAAAGGGAATTTCAGGGGTCTTCAAGGACCAACTTAAGTGTTTTACACTAAGCAGACATAAAAACAAATTAATAGCCCTTTGAAGAGGTTTTTGTGCTATTTTATATTTAGTTTGGGTAAATAATAAGGACATTACAGTTAAGCCAGTCGTAAATTTTGATCAGGGCTTTTGATTAAGTTGATTCAGTTTAGATTAAATAGAAAGGCAAAAGTGTATCTTCAGTAAAGTGCTTGACTTGAAGAGTGAGCTTAGATAAGCTAAAGAAATTGCAGTGATAACTTGGCCAGTCTGAACTGCTCAGGAATTTGAATGGAGAGGATATCTGAAATATAAGTTAAATTTATTTTAAATACCAAGAATTTATATCCGAGCTAGGAAAAGACTTTCAGAAATAACGCCAGACATAAATGGGTAGTTATTTAAAGAAGGATTTTAGGAATACATGAACACCTACAAGAAATAGAAAAGAACAAGAAAGGAATTAAGAAATACTGATCAGCAAATAAGGCTGTTTATTAGAATGTAGAGCAGGAATAAAAACTGTTTAAATTGAATCTGAATTAGAACTTGGAAGGAATATCAAGAAAGAACTTTACAACCTTGGCCATTTGAGAAGTGGAAAACAAATGTGATCCAGGTGAATAATGTGCAAGGTTGTGCACTTCGAGACTGCTGACAATTTCTGCAATCAGCTGGGCACTCATCAAATGGAAGCAATGAAAAGGAGAAGTATTGGGGTATACTAATTGGTCATAGGATGTTTGTGCATTGGCAGTGTGATATAGCTCTGAAAAGGCAAATTGTGATCTGGACTGTGAGTGTATTTCCAGGACATACAGGGGAATACCAATGCTTTGGTAATTCTTTATTTAAAATAATACATTGTATTATTGTATTACATTGTAATAATCCATTTTTCAAGAAAGAAATTGGGGCTAGAGTAGGCACAAAGTTATACTAAGATGATCACAATTGATAGAGCCTGTCTTATGGGGAGATAGAAAGCTTTGCTTAGTTCAGTGAAAGACATGCTGAAACAGTTTTTCTTGATAGGTCATCAGTGAGGTAATAAAAGATTATGACAGCCTTATATAGAATAGAAGAGGTATGAATCGGCCATTAAGAAATTTAAGGTTGAAGTTGAAAGCTGTAGTTTTTCCACTAGGGGGATTGCTGGAAGAGCTTTCTAAGAAAAGTATTGGAGAAAAACACCAACTAACTTGAAGTGCAGCTGTATGTTATGAAGCTTACACTTGGTGGTGGGACTTGAAGATCTGGAAGGTTCTTTCCAGTCCTCTCTTACTACACTCCCAGCTGGGGTTTTTTGGGTGGGTTGTTTTTTTTTTTTTTAATCTTAGCCTTTCTGAGAAAAGGAGATTATCCTTGTTAATTTGCTACCTTGTGACTGAGTATGTGCTTAGTCCTGATTTTCCTGTCCCATGACAGGCACTGCCTTGTCAGTGCTTAATATGTATATAAAAATAAAATTTCCTAAGAGGTGTAAAAATATCTATCCTTCAGAAGGGATATAAAAGAGTTTGGTTTTTTTCAGTGCTGCTCTCATTCAAACACTCTGAATGGCACTGCACAATAATTTTTATCTGGTGAAGTTTTAGCTTTCATAAAACTCCAGCATCATCTGCTGTTTTACTGTTGTCTAAATTAAATCTTTGCAAATATTTTTTTTTTGTTCCAGTGTTATGGAGTTTATGAGAGCAGCCTGAAATTAATTCCTGTTCTAGAATTATCAATTTCACTTTTTCAGTAGGAATTGGTAGAAAGCAGTGAAAGTTTCTATCACTAGTGCTAATGCCTGCATGTAACGGACTTATTCTAAGGCTGAGATACAAATAAATTAATTATCCTATTAAACTGAAAATTTTTTTTAGTATATAGGATCATTAATCAGTTTAGCTTTTAAGCAGTGTTTTTCTTTTATATAAATGTATGTATGCCTGATATATTTAATCTTACAAATATTAAATAGAGAGGAAGTAGAGAGAATAAGCAACTTGTCTGACTACTGAAGAAAATTATGTAATCTGTTTTTCATTTTAGAAGACAGCATAGGTTAAGGTATCTCATTCTCCTTAAGGACAGATCAAAATACTGATTTTATGAGACCTGTAAGTGGATATATACTTTGAAAAAGATATTTTTTCATAAATAATGATTTACGCACATTTTGTGATTGTATTAAGTTCTTTTTTAATTTTCTGTTAATGACATTCTGAACTCTTTTTAGCCTGATAAATTGCTGGAATTTATCATCTAAAAAACTTGGTATATAATAAATCAATGAGCAATAAATTAATCTGGAGTTAGCTTGTTTACGTACATGTTCAGTTTAAGTTACATAAATAAAATGTTCAATTATTAAAAACTTACACTCAGAGTATGATATTTTCATTCAGATGCCAATTTCAGTTGAGGACAAATAATTTTGGGGTAATTTCTAGCTTTACTTTTTGGAAAATTATGTTAATAATTTATATCTCAGTTTCTGAGTTGAGAATTGTGGTCTGACAGATGCTATGTTGTGCTTGGTACTTGCAATTTGATGGCATAAAAAAAGCAAAACGGAGAACTTTGAAGGTTTATTTTTCTAACATAATACTGTGTTCAAATACTCTTTTGTTGTAGTCAAAAGAACCTCCTACAATCATGCCTGATTATGCATAATATTTTTACTTTTATTGAAATATGACACCTGTGAATTCTCCTGCCAGATCTCACAGAGATCCGAAATTCTCTTCTTGTCATATCTTCATCTAAAATGTGTAATATAATAAGATGCTACAGTAAACAATCTTTTCACTTTATTTATCTGTTACCAGATTCTATATAAATTGAGTGCTACCTCACTGCTTTTGCCATGGAAGACCTTCTGTAATCCTTGAAGGTAAACTTTGGGTTATCCCAACAAAGGGACCTGTTAAAGTGACCGTTTCAGTTGCCAAAACTAAGTGCTGATGGGCTGAAAGGAAACTCCCTGCTTTTGTGAGGTAATTCAGGGCAGCTGTGTGCCTCACAGAGTCAGTGAAGAGTGAGATTCCTTAAGGGGTGGTTCTCTGTTCCAGTACTGAGCAGGATGCCGACGGAGGTGGTAAGAACGTACAGCCATGTAATCATGATGCTGAACTCCCTTTAGGTAGAAGCACTGATGCTACAATCTAACAGAGCGGTGTCACTTTTATGGCCTTTAACATGGCTTAGTCATATCCCCACTTCAGGCTTATGCTACAGCAGACTTAAGGACAAAACTATGCGCCCACAGTTTCTGAGGAAGACACTAGGCTTAAACATTTAGAAAACTTTGTAGTTCATAATCTGGACATTTATAAACTGCAGGCACTTTAAGAGCTGCTTGGCTATGGAAAGCTGGTATTCTGAGTCTTTTTTTATGATTTTGATACAAGGCTTGATTGAGATACCCGCACATATGTCTTCAGCGCTACTTAAAATGCTCGCATATTTATGATACTGGCAGATATGATGTGACCCTCTGGAGCAGCAGCTGGAGGCCAGGTTCAGTACCCGAGGGCATCTCAAATGGCTGTAGGAGGTTTGTGGGGTTTTTTGGCAGCTGAACAGAGTCCTAATACTCCATTGAATTGTATCTGAGATGCCCCCAAAGTAGCTGCTCTTATTTGCTGAACTACTTGAGTTTTAAGGATGATGAGTAGGAAAAGAAAGTCAGGGAAAACCTTTTTAGGCATAAGTTTCCTGTGGTGACCAACTCTGCTAATCTCTGAAAGTGAGATTTGTGTTTCAGCCGCATCTAGGCCATTTTCTGTGCAAACTGTGCATTTGCTTTTGAGCTTCCTAACATGGCTCCTTAGGTAATGAAGATTATTGATGGCTTCTTCTCATCTGTCATGCTTCAGCTGTGTCATCTCTAGACAACTTCTGCTTGCAATCAAACATGTTCAAGCCATAGAAGAGTGGCTAGTTTCTAAGTTCAAGGATTATGGGAATGATTACGTTTTTCACCAGGCTCCATGTACCCTATGTTGTTTGTTGTCTAGCCTTATGCATAAATTGAAAAATATGGTAACATTACATTGTCCTTGGCACTCTTTGACAGCCACTTCTCAGTAGTTCTGTAGGATCTCACTAGGTAGGTAGTGCAGGAGCTAGAAATAAACCTAGCATTTTAGATTTTCGTGAATACAAAGAGTATTCCTTCAGGAAAACCCACTTTATGCTTCACTTTTTGAAAACTGAAAAAATTGTGAAATAATTATTTTGAGATTTTCTGTACTAGTTGCTGGGACTTGTCTTATCCTTACACGTTATGAGGAGACACCTCACAGTAATTAAGCTACCTTAGAATTCTCTGCCTCTCTGTAATTGGTGTAAAAAAAGGTTGTGATGGTCTTGCTCATCATGGTGAGAAACTCCCACATTCCTGCAGAGTATAGCTCCAGGCAGGGCCTGAAGGCATAAGAACAACCAGAAATGGAAGTATCTCCATTCCTACACATGCTTCATCAAATTTTATGTGAGGGATTGGCTTGAGACTTAAGAAGTTTTATCCCTTTGAAAACTTAATCTGTTTAGGTCAGTATAACTTAAAACATCCTTGCTGATTAAAATGCATAGCCGAGACTAGGCACAGTTCTGAATAGGGAGTGGGATGCAAGTTTCACTGCTCAAAAAGAGTGCTTTTGAAGGTGATTCTCTCTCATTGGGATTTCTCCTGGTGTCTTCACCAGTGCCCTATGGAGTTAAGGGTTCGGTGGTGCTGTTAGAGCTTTTTTTGTTTATCACGGTGAACCTTTCCTTCTGCTGAGTCCCCATTAACTCACCAAGTGTGAATAGAAAGCTTCAACTAGAAACAAACCTTTTAAATGCTTTCGTTTTCCTAAGACCTGACATGTTTCTGGGGCAATGAATAAAACCCAAGCCATCTGTTATATTTCTTTCTGGAAATAGTCACTGTGGGCCTGTTCAGGTTAGTGAAACCTTTCAGAGTTAAATAACCTTCTGACAGCTCTGCCAGAGATAAGCAGCCATGGCCAGAGTGACCTGATGGGACTCTGAGAGGACACGCCTTGCTCTCTGTCCTGGCATCTCTAGGCTCTGCTCTCCTGCCAGCCTTTGCTTCTCACTACGACCTTGGTATAGTTGCACCCAATACCTCCTTCTGTGCAGAAACACATCTATGTGCTGGTCTCTGTGTAAAACCATGGTTGTACCCTACTGAGGTGAGCAAGAGTGCAATGAAGGCACTGTGGCTGCCTGGTCAGCAGAGAAAGTGCTGTGGCAGCTCAGCCTGGTGAAAGCGCAGCTCCAGGCTGGCCAGGCCACGTCGTGGCAGAGCAAGCCTGAGCAGCCTCCGTTGGGAGGCCTTGTATGCTCCATGCAAAGCCTGTGCCCTGCTGCTGGCAATGGCCATGTGCTGTTCCTGGGCTACGGGGCTCAAGGGTTGGGGTGCAGGAGCATCCCCTGGGGCATGTGGATGGGAGGCAGGCTCAGGTCCTGGGAGGAGCACAGGCACAATCCCCTCTGCTTTGATCTCCTGGCAGAAAGTGGGGTTACCTTGAACCAAACTCTTCCAGGCTTTATCAAAGGTGTTCTTCACTGGAGACATCTTCGTGGTGTGATCTGGGTATGTTACAAGCAGTTTGGGGGGGTATGCGTGGAGCCCTAGTGTGGATACACTTTGCGATGCATGAAGAGAGAGCATTGCTAGCCAGGGACTTGGCAAGAGCTTCCAAACACATGGGAACCCACAGCAACTGCAATCAGTCCACGCTGTCTTCTCATCTCCCCAGTCTTTGCAAGTGTGTGTGTTTCCTGGGGACAGATCGGCTGTTTCCATCTTGCTTTTCAAAACTGATGCCTGCAGCCAGAAATGACATGCTTGTTCTGACCTGACAGCAGAAAAACTGCACAGTTCACAAAAAGCAATGGAAGTTGAACTGTACCATCATCTGGTCTGTCCCTTGTGCCATCTCCTAAAGGCCTGATGTCTCCCCCTGCCTGCCTTCTTGTCAGGAGTGAGAGCACAGGGACACTGTCCTCCCCACTTTGGAGCTATCAATCATTTTTGGATGAATGTGTCAAAAATCCACCTTTAGATCAATAAATCAGTAAGAACTGCTGTTTTGAAACTGAAGTTGTTAAGTGGCCAAGTATGTCAGGATGTAGTAAGAAACAATGTGAGCTCTTTCCTGAGATTCTTATACCCAGAGACAACTTACAGCAGTTGCAAAGGTGATGCAGAACCTGTGATGCCGGAGCTTACCTCTTTTGTGTATATAATAAAAAAATATGCCCTTTAATTGAATCATGAAACTTAAATTATGCTGGGGCTATAAACTTTGCTTAGTGTCAAAATTTCTAATGAGTAACAAGACACTGAAAAAATAACTGCTATTAATAGTAGGGAAAAAAATCTGCAGATAAAAATCATTCCACTGAAGATAATGAGAATGTGATCATGCAGCACGCTGTTCTTCTGTAAGATAGCTGTTGTCTGCAGTTAAGTTTTATTTCCATCTGCCTTCACTCCCCCGACTGCTGGTTGCTTTGCCAAACCCAGACTTAAAATGTACTCAGCATCCTGATGTTAAACAGCTTTCATTAGCCCAGTATAGTTGACTGTTCATATGCATCATTTATGTTCTACACTGATAAATGTGCTTTCCTGTGAGTCTCAGGACACAGGTACTGTTGAATAAACCCAAAATAAACAGTAGTCAGTCATAATGGTTTAAACACAAGACTTTCCAAATATGAAAAAAAGTCAGGATTTATAGTGAGATGATTGGGTGATGAATATTTGACACTGTTCAGCAGAATCTTTAAAAGATATAAAGTAGAAAAGATATAGCAGACTGAATTTCAAGCAACTTTTCCTGTCTTTTCCCATTCTGTATGAAACCTGGCCTAATTACCATGATTACCATAAACCAAACAAATAAAAAATGGAAAGGAGGAAGAAAAGGAAAAGAAGTAAAGGGAGAGGGGAAAGGAAAGGGAGAAGAAGGAGGGGGAAAAAAAAAAGGAAAAATTAAAAAGAAAACAATTCCTGCAATCTCTATACATGGTAGCAAGACATATTCTCACATCCTGGCATGTAAAATGTTTTTGTATGTGTTTTTTATTAGGACAAAGAAAATTTTTTTAAACTTTGAAATATGGAAACTGCTACAGGGAGATGAACATTGGTAAAAAACAAACATCCAGGCACTCTAGCTTACCTAACAAATTACTCTATTTCTCAAGCCTTAATAACAGAGTGATGGTCATTATTTTAAAAAAGCCTTGGCTTTTACATTTGGATTTTCTGCTGGAGAAAAAGAGTACTTAAACTGAGAGCCTTGTTTATGACAAATCTGTATTTGTAATAAAGTTTTTTCTTTTCACAATAATCAGCCAGAGACCCTACTGAATTCTACCATGGGAAAACAAATCCATCAGGAAAATGTGTTAGCTCATCTGGTAACAACGGACAAGGAGAAGGCTGAGGTACTCAAAAACATTTTTTGCCTCAATCTTCACTGAAAACTTCTCTTCCCACACCCCTCGAGTGGATGGACTGCAAGACAGGGACTGGGGGAGCAAAGTCCTCCCACTGTCAGAGAAGATCACATTCAAGACCACCTGAGGAACCTGAATATACACAAGTCTATGGGACCTGATAAGATGCATCCCAGAGTCCTGAGGGTATTGGCTGATGTAGTTGCCGAGCCACTCTCCATGATATTTGAAAAGTCATGGCAGTTAGGTGATTTCCCCAGTGACTGGAAAAAGGGAAACATTGCACCCATTTTTAAAAAGGGTAGAAACAAGGGCCCTGGGAACTACCAACCTGTCAGCCTCACTTCCATGCCTGGGAAGATCATGGAACAGATCCTCCTAGAAGCAATGCTAAGGCACACAGAGGCCACGGAGGTGGTTTGAGACAGCCAGCATGGCTCTACCAAGGGTAAGTCTTGCCTGACCAACCTAGTGGCCTTCTACAATGGAGTGACTACACCAGCAGACAAAGGAAGAGCTATGGATGTCATCTATCTGGGCTTCTGCAAAGCCTTTGACACGGTCCCCCACAACATCCTTCTCTCTAAATTGGAGACAGATGGATTTGATGGGTGGACTGTTCGGTGGATAAGGAACTGGCTGGATGGCCGCATCCAGAGGGTAGTGGTCAATGGCTCGATGTCCAGATGGAGACCGGTGACGAGTGGTGTCCCTCAGGGGTCCGTACTGCGACCGGTGCTGTTTAACGTTTTCATCAATGACTTAGACAGCGAGATCGAATGCACCCTCAGCAAGTTTGCGGATGACACCAAACTGAGTGGTGCTATTGACACACCAGAAGGATGGGATGTCATCCAGAGAGACCTGGACAGGCTGGAGAGGTGGGCCTGGGTGAACCTGGGTTGGGGTAACCCCCAGTATCAGTACAGGCTGGGGGAAGAAAGGATTGAGAGCAGCCCTGCCGAGACGGACTTGGGGGCACTGGTGGATGAAAAGCTGGACATGAGCCGGCAATGTGCGCTGGCGGCCCAGAAGGCCAAACGTACCCTGGGCTGCATCAGGAGAAGTGTGGCCAACATCGAGGGAGGTGATTCTGCCCCTCTACTCTGCTCTGGTGGAGACCTCACCTAGAGTACTGCATCCAGCTCTGGAGCCCTCATCACAAGAAGGACATGGAACTGTTGGAGTGGGTCCAGAGGAGGGCTGCTAAAATGGTCCGAGGGCTGGAGCACCTCTCTTATGAGGACAGGCTGAGAGAGTTGGGGTTGTTCAGCCTGGAGAAGAGAAGGCTGTGGGGAGACCTGATTATGGCCTTTCAGTATCTAAAGGGGGCCTATAGGAAAGATGGGGAAAATCTTTTTAGTAGGGCCAGCTGTGAGAGGACAAGGGGTAATGGTTTTAAACTGAAGCAGGGTAGGTTTAGACTAGATATAAGGAGGAAATTCTTTACAACGAGGGTGGTGAAACACTGGAACGGGTTGCCCAGAGAGGTGGTGGAGGCCCCATCCCTGGGAACATTCCAGGCCAGGTTGGATGGGGCTCTGAACAACCTGATCTAGTTAGTGGTGTCCCTGCTGACTGCAGGGGGGTTGGACTAGATGACCTCTAGGGGTCCCTTCCAACCCAAAACATTCTATGATTCTATGATTCTATCTGGACTTCTCTATGGCCTTTGACACAGTCCCCCACAACATCCTTCTTCCTAAACTGGAGACAAATGGATTTAATGGATGGACTGTTTGGTGGATGTGGAGTTGGATGTATGGTTGCATCCAGAGGGTGGTGGTCAACAGCTTAATGTCCAGGTGGAGTTCAGTGATGAGTGGTGTCCCTCAGGGTTCTGTATTGGGACTAGTACTGTTCAATAACTTAATCAGTGATATAGACAGTGGGATCAAGTGCACCCTCAGCAAGTTTGAAGACAACACCAAGCTGAGCTGACACTCCTGAGGGCCAGGATGCCATCCAGAGGGACCTGGACAAGCTCAAGAAGTGGGGCCATGTGAACATCATGAAGTTCAACAAGGTCAAGTGCAAGGTGCTGCACCTGGGCTTGGGCAACCCGCAGTATCAATACAGGCTGGGGGATGAAGGGATTGAGAACAGCCCTGAGGGGAGTTCAGGGTACTGGTGCTGCAGCACCTCTTCTTGTCTGCTACAGGAATCTAAGATCTGTGATTTTGTATGTTTCAGGTTATTGTTTTGATGCACTTTTTTTACATTTGTTTAGATTGTTAATATAAATGACATATGAGAAACAGTATTTGTTGATTTCTGTATTAACAGTGTTATGCTTTACAAGGGAGCATGTGGTTCCTCATGCTAAGTGAACCACAACAAAATCACTGTAAATTAATATGCAATGTAAATAGTAAGGATTATAAGAAGCTGTTCTTTAATTTTAATAACAAGTGGTAAAATCCTTCTATACTTCCACAAAAGTATTTAATTCTTCTTACCCATTGTAAGGTGAGGTGAAGTGATAAGAGCTGTTAGTACTTTGCAAGCAAATTTAATTTGCTACAACAGTCTCTGTTCAGTTAATGGGGCTATAGAAATGCACATAGTAACATTTCACTGTCCTTTAAAGCTGAATTCTTAAAAGTATAATTCTGCATTAGTAAAAAGGAGAAAGAAAATGGTTTTGTGTTACATTGAAAAGAGGGATTCATTGAAAACATTGGGAAAAATTACATCCTGAAAGTATCTAAACAAATGGCTTAAAGAATCTAAATAATGTCAGAAAGTCCTTTGTGCTTTGCATGTTCTCACGGCCTAGGCAATGTGCCAAGGAGGAGCTAAGCGATGGGTCAAAGAATCACATTCCCCACTTGGAGTATTGCCTGTGTCAGGTTGGCAGTGAAAGCCTATCTGGGCTAGTGCTTGAAGAGCTCTGGTAGAACAGCTGGGGAGATGCGTGGACTGGAGTTCTCCCTTTGAGGCACACACTTGCCCTTTGGTTTTATGTTCTTGATTAGTCACTGTGTGTAGGCAGCACATCTGTCACTGCTCTGGATGCTCCTGAGTGAGCGGGGGACACAGGCAACTCCTGAAGCAGCCCACCATCAGCAGTGCTGTGCTGCAGCATTGAAGTGTCACATCACTGACCAAAAGAGCTAGAACTAAAGACACTATTTCTGTGTCGGAGGGAAGGAACAACTAGATGCCATTAACAGATACATGCCCATAACCATGTTTGCACATCTTCTAACCTGAGAAATCAGATGTGTGCTTTGGCATATTTTAAATGTAACATTTTAAAAATAAAGTAGAAATGCCAGGAAAATTGTATTTTCAGCCATCCATAATCTTCCAAGAGGCTGAACTGTCAATGATCAGGAGCAGTATTGCCCTGATCTAAACTGATGGTCCTGCAGAGTTATGATCCTACACTGCACAGGATGCATACATTTCTCACGCCACCTTGTAGGAAGCACATGCTTGGGGTAGCCACAGAACCCAGCTCTAGGTATCTACCTGTGCTTTTTTGTATTTTCTATATTTCTCCTAACTGCATTTTTTAATGCACTTTTTGATACCTGCTTAGCATGTGCATTTTTTCTGTAGTAATAATTTTAAAACATTTTCTTTGTCCCCTTTGCAATCTTCTGTATCTCTTATCTTGTCAAGGTACTACTATTCTTGTGTTCTGGTTTCTATCTACCTTTTCTTATTTGCATTCAGTATTTTTTTTTTTATCTGGCACTGCTTTTCTTCTATTACTTGTTTACCAAGTATCTCCTCTTTCCATTAAATCTGTCTCTCTTAATTTTCTGAGCTCAGCGGAAACATGAAGACAGTATCTCTTGCTCGCTGCAAAAATACGTACGAGATCGCTTTATGTAAAGCAAAAGTACTGGCTGTGCTTCCAGACAGTGGGCCACCAAACAGATAGGAAAAGATAAAACCGTAGGTTAGATCCATCTGGTGAATGCTGGGTTGAGATGGTAAACTGTAAAAGCAAGAGGCTGGAACGACCAGCAGAGGGAGTGATTTCCACAGTCAATACCCCTCTATTAGGGATGCCCTGACTTCAGCCCCGAGTGCCAGCAGAAGCACAAGCATAAAGCTTGTGAGGAGTTGTGTAACAAAAGAGATGGCTAAAGCAAAATATGTAAACTACCCAAACAGAAAGCACTATCTTGAAATGGCTGCGATTCTTTAACTAGTAAGAAGTTTGAGGAATTTAGGAGGCAAGAATACAGAAATAACGGTTTGCTGACTAGAAGTGTGAGACGTTACTGAGGAAATAATTTTAATTAATGGTGGTGATATTTATCTTCATGATTGCTACAAATCAAGTATTGATGAAGTGCGATTAAGTCTTTAATAGGGAAATGTTTTTCATTACTAGAACATGTAATTTTTCATATCAGTTCATTAGAGTGTAAACTGAAATGATACATCTTCTTGCCAAAATACTTATTGGCTAACAAAAATTTCACCGCCAACTATGGAAATTATGTAAACAAATGATAAAAACAAGCAACTCATAAAAGCCAACCTATGTAATGAGTAATTAATTCATTGGTAGTGCCTGGAACATTATGAATCTCACGTAGATCGGTATGTTCTCAGCAAGTAACAAGGTAAAAATCTCTAGATGTTTTTGCATAATGTTTGTTCTTAATGATTCTAAAGATTTTCATGAAGTACATTCCTGGGAATGAATGACAAAGACAGGTTCTTACGCATGAGCGTTTTTCATTGATCTCTAGGTGTAATGAGCTCTAAGAGAGGTCTGGACTGTGCTCAAGTATTTAGCTATTGGTTTCTCTCAGTTTTTACTGGAAACAGAGAAGGGTGAATAGAGATGAGGTCCAGACAAAGTGGACTGACCTGAATAACAGCCCAGCAATAAAACTGACCCAAACCAACTTGTCATTATGTTTGGTATCCCCCCTTCCTTCCATGATTTACTGAAATTAACTTTAATTTTATTAAAAACAGGGCTGCTGGACAACAGCCCTCTTGTGTCTCTCGATTAGAAACAAAATTAATGGGCTTGGTTATTATGAGCTAAGCAATAATTACTCAAACTGATTGTGGGGAGGTAAGTGTCAGGATTCAACAAAAAGTCCATATTAGGAACAATACCATTCAATGTACCTTGTTAATGATTCAAATAACATTTTAATTTATGGATTGGCAATGTTCTCAGATCCCATTTTAGATCAAAGCACAACATGAAAGGAAATTATAGAATAGTGTGTAGTTTTCAGAAAGCATACTGTAACAAAGTTTATTAACATTAGGCAGTACTAAATCACAATGTAAAATGCACCCAGTGGAGTTCTGGGTAAGTAATCCAATCTGTAATATGTACAGATTGGTTGAAACTTGGTTGAAGTAAGGAAGCTTACTGTTGTTGATCTTTAGGTCATGCCAAGTGCGAAAGTAATATTTACCTAGACTGTTGTGATTGGGATGAGTAGTGAAAGGATATTTTTCTTTGTTGGGGGGGGGGGTTAGTTAGTTTTGATAGTGTTTTATCAATATTTCAAAACCATATTATAAACTGTGCACGTAAGTTACTCAATACATGGAAATATTTCTAGAATTCAATACAACGAAGATGGAATCTCCCAGCAAATCCATCTGAAAATTATCAACAGTGCTTAATTACTTACTATATATTTGTTCAGCACCTGCCACAGTAGAACTCAGCGTGGCTTTGGGTGCTATTTTAAGGACATCTAGTAATAACATTCAAAGGGAGAATACACAAACAACTTTCTCACCATAATTAATTACAAAATATTATAGTAATTTCACAGTAGCCACGGCTGAGGGAGGGAGGCCTATTGTGTTTCATACCATACAGAATACTTCTCCTAAAAATCCCATCTCAAGCTGGGAACCATCAATGAGCAAAAACCTGCAGGTATTGTAATCTAATAAAATAGAAGCATTAATTCAAGTGATGGAGACCTGTAACTCTTATTTTAACAGCCTGTTGCAGTCTAAAAATAAGGCTTGGAATTAGCATTTTGGTACCATCAGCCAAATTTGTATTCTCCTCGGAAAGGGAGGTGATACCAGGTAATGTTTTTGTCTTAATTTCTTTTCTTGACTAGAATACATGCAAATCAGATCTTAACAGAGAATTAAAATTTCAAAGATAAAGGAGATTGAAGTTGTTAGCAGTGAAAAACATTAAAACTGAAGTATTAAGGGATGGCAAAGGCTGTATGCACTGGCACTCTCGAACGTGGAGATTAGCATAAACATTTCTACATTGTATGTCAATAAGACTGGTCAGCATGTAACATCCACAAGAGCAAACTTAAACATTGGCAGGGAGATGATTAGTGGATGACCCACCAGCTATTTTTGGCTCTAGCTGCTGTGATTATTTTGATATAGAATTAAGGAAGCTAATTCTTGTGAATTGTTTATATAGATACGGGGTTTAAAAGACATAATATGATATTAAATATATGAAGGAGTTTTTCTGATAGACTGAGTGTTCTCAGGTGTTTTGCCAGCAAGTGTCATTTTTAGGATTTTTTTTTAATTTGAGACAGTACCTTCTATTTGGGGGGAACGGGTTTCTAGGGAGGGTTAATAGTTTATCTTTGACTGACTGATGTGATCAGAAGAAAATCAAGCAGTCAGCTGAAGTCCCTTGTGACTGGAAAAAGGGAAACATTGTGCCCATTTTCAAAAAGGGTAGAAAGGAAAACCCTGGGAACTACCAACCTGTCAGCCTCACCTCTGTGCCTGGGAAGATCATGGAACAGATCCTCCTAGAAGCTATGCTAAAGCACATGGAGGCCAGGGAGGTGATTTGAGATAGTCAGCATGGCTCCACCAAGGGCAAGTCCTGCCTGATTAGCCTAGTGACTTTCTATGATGGTGTGACAACAGTGGACAAGGGAAAACCAATGGATGTCATCTATCTGGAGTTCTGCAAAGCCTTTGACATGGTCCCCCACAACATCCTTCTCTCTAAATTGGAGACAGATGGATTTGATGGGTGGACTGTTCGGTGGATAAGGAACTGGCTGGATGGTCGCATCCAGAGGGTAGTGGTCAATGGCTCGATGTCTGGATGGAGACCGGTGATGAGTGGTGTCCCTCAGGGGTCCGTACTGCGACCGGTGCTGTTTAATGTTTTCATCAATGACTTAGACAGCGAGATTGAGTGCACCCTCAGCAAGTTTGCGGATGACACCAAACTGAGTGGTGCTATTGACACACCAGAAGGATGGGATGTCATCCAGAGAGACCTGGACAGGCTGGAGAGGTGGGCCTGTGTGAACCTTATGAGGTTCAACAAGGCCAAGTGCAAGGTCCTGCACCTGGGTCGGGGTAACCCCCGGTATCCATACAGGCTGGGGGAAGAAAGGATTGAGAGCAGCCCTGCCGAGAGGGACTTGGGGGCACTGGTGGATGAAAAGCTGGACATGAGCCGGCAGTGTGCGCTGGCAGCCCAGAAGCCAACCCTACCCTGGGCTGCATGAGGAGAAGCGTGGCCAGTGGCGAGGGGGGGGATTCTGTCCCTCTGCTTGGCTATGGTGAGACCTCACCTGGAGCACTGCATCCAGCTCTGGAGCCCTCATCACAAGAAGGACATGGACCTGTTGAAGCAGGGCCAGAGGAGGGCTACTAAAATGCTCCGAGGGCTGGAACCCCTCTGCTATGAGGCCAGGCTGGGAGAGTTGGGGGTGTTCAGCCTGGAGAAGAGAAGGCTGCGGGCAGAGCTGAGTGAGGCCATTCAGGGCTTAAAGGGGGCCCATAGGAAAGGTGGGGACAAGCTTTTTAGCAGGGCCAGCTGTGACAGGACAAGGGGTGATGGTTTTAAACTAAACCAGGGTAGGTTTAGACTAGATAGAAGGAAGAAATTCTTTACAGTGAGAGTGGTGAAGCGCTGGCAGGGGTTGCCCAGAGAGGGGGTGGAGGCCCCATCCCCGGGAACATTCCAGGCCAGGTTGGATGGGGCTCTGAGCAACCTGATCTAGTCAGCGGTGTCCCTGCTGACTGCAGGGGGGTTGGACTAGATGACCTCTAGGGGTCCCTTCCAACCCAAAACATTCTATGATTCTATGATTCAGAAGGCTAACTGTCTTTAAAAAGAGACATCATCAGAGTGCAAACGACATCCCAATATCCTAGTATAAATGGCTTAAGTATTTGCAAGAACAATATTGAGACGGAGATTTTATTCAGACATGTTGCTGTACTTGCTTACTTCATCTTCACCCCCTGCAGTATTTTCATCAACAATAGGAATATTCACTGATTTTGGGGCATCCAAACCCATCTTCTACATGCACTACCCCAAGGTTAATTAACTTTTAGATAATTGTCTAATGAAATCTCTTTTTTATGTGAGATATATCAATGACACTTTAGTCATATATGTTAACTCCCACCATTGACTCACCATCAAAATATCTCCAAAATATTCTCCAAAATACAGAGTTCACCTGGTATTATTTGTATAGTTGAGATATTTTTTCCAAGGTAAATAATGCATGGTGGAGAAGACTGCTGATGGAAATTGAATAAAAAGTATATATTAAACTTGTATGTTTTTGAAAGGACATCAGGTTTGCAGTAATAGAACAGTCAAAATGACTGGCACATTGTTTTTTCTCTGATTTTTCTGGGAATTAATAACATCATTTGATAGATTCTTTTGGCACGCTTCAAAAGAGATTGGAACTTACTGAAAGAAATGGGGAAACATAGTATTTATAATTAGATCTTCTCAAGAGCAACTACTAGTAGTAAAAATAGGTATTTTGCTTTGACAGTAGTGTTATTTCCCCATTAATTCTCACCAAAGTGCCGTTCCTGCTCTGGCATGCACTATTCTAGACATTCACCTAACACCTTTGGTGTATTCATTGTTACTGTTTCTGTAGTTACCATTTTATGTTTGGTATAATTGGCTGTCGGCTCATTACCAGTACTGTTTGCCTTGAAAAGAACTTGTGGTAGCTTAAAAAGATGAAGGTGGATGTTATTGCTTGTTTGGTATGTGAACTTGTATGCCAACTTACAAACTTTATTTATTGCCCAGGACCCCACTGTTAGTAGGAGTGTCATGTGGTAGCAATGTGTTTGCCAAAGTACAGTAATTGTATAGTTTCTAAAAGCTCTAAGGGAGCAATGTTTAAGAAAGGGAGGTCCAATATTTGAGAGAAATAATGAACGTATGAGTATATGCTTAATAAACATTTGCACACAGAGATGTCAGTTAAATAAAAATCTTATGTTCCAATGCAAGGTTTGATAAGGACTGGCATTTGGATTTCTCCTTTTCATAACTGGTTCAGAAAGTAATTTGTCCCCTTTCCTAGATCCTTTACTCAGTATACTCTCCAGGTCAGACTGGGGTGCTTTTCTACAGGTTATTCAATATTATGATTTGCTCTAAACTATAGAGGTCTACCAAACATAGCCTGAGAATCAAGAGCTGTCCACTATAAGCAGCATTCAGTTAAGAACCAGTATTTACCAGGCTAAATTTAGCTTCTGCTGAGCTATGTGACTGTGGCTAGACTGTCAAAGGTTCCCGAGCTAGTTTTTTTTAAAGTTAACGTGATGACTGCTAGTACTGGTGCTGAAAGGCACTGAGAATGAGCAGACATGTACGCTCCAGGGTTTCTCAAGCAACATTGCAGTAGGCTTTCACTGTGGAATGTGGTTTCAATTTCTGTTATTATAATTTGTGTAAAAGTTACCTTTATTTATAAAGTACCTTGATAGGAGACAAGGTGAAGCCTTGTGTTTCTGACTGATTTTTGCCAGAATTTACTCTGTGGCATGGCAAGTGCTTTCAGGTATTATACTTCAAAAATAAGAAACTCAAAGAATAACCCTTCTTTTGCCACCTCTTGGTATCTAGTGTGTCTCTTTATTTTAAATCCAAACTGTAATGTGTGTCAGTATTGGATGCTCCCAGTGGGGATTTACTGACTCTAACTGGTTCTGCCAGGTTTCATCTGTAAAGTATAGAGAGATTTGAGTGGGCTGTGATTGCCCTCTCCAGCATGTCAGCCACAACTTTAGTATTCATATCACACTAAACAAACAGAACGAATAAATACACAACTCTTTGATTATTAGCTGTCCTAAGCTGTCCAGAAGTTGCAGATTTTTCCCCTATTAGAAAAAGACCACGATAAGACATCAGTAATGTGCAATGAACCTCTTTCATTCCAGAATACTGGGGGGAAAAAGCCCAAAACAGATCCTTAAAAAGGTAGATTTCCCTTTTGCTCAACCAAAGTAAACCAAATGAAAACCAGGAAAGATGATGATTTTTATGGTTTGGCCTAGGGTACTTTGCAGCTCAACACAGGTAGCATTGCACCCATAGTTGTTTTTTAAGGGCTAGATGCTGGCGATCCTTTTCTTCATTATAAAGGCATGCAGGAGAACGCTGAGCCATAGGATGTCAGACAGAGCCTCTTCTTGAAATTCTAGAATTGATACTGAAATCACAGATCTCTTCTGGGCTGCTTTCATTGCAAAAATATTTCTGACTTTCAGTGAGATAAACTAATTCTCTTTTGTATTCTGCAACCTAGTGACAGGCCCTTACTTCTTCAGGGAAATCAAGGTACATCTGACTTAATCTTTGGATGAATGTTTTTGCTTTTTGGATGCTCCGCTCCCATCTGTTGAAGTCAACTACCTGAAATGAAGGAAGAGACAGACAAGAAGGGGATGAGGGGATGGAGGAAGAATAGTAAGAATAGTACTGCAGCTTGGAATGAAAAGACACAGAGGAGACACCTGTCTAGCAGGCCATCCAAGAAAGCTTCCAGAAGTTGCCAGCTGCCTTATGGATTTGGGTGTTTAGCTAAATGCTAATACTAATGCTAATTAATCCTAATTTAGCATTAGCAGTCTTAAAAGCTGATGGTGGCCTTTAACTCTTTCTTTGGAGAATTCAGATCCCAGGGTACAGCATATCAAAAACTAGATAACTAAATCAATTTGATAATTTCTTTCATATAATTTTAACTTTTGATCTGGTACTGCCTTTACGTTAATGATGAGTGCACTGCTTATTGCTCTTTTGGAACCTGACTTGGATTCATTACGCTGATCCCTAATCCTTCTTGCATTCAAATAGAATTGTGTCAGTAATCAAAACAGAAGGATGGTAAAATAGAAGCAGCACATATGGTAATAAATCCCATGAAAAGAACACAGACTGTAGCATAAATCTACCATCTGCTGTAAGATTTTCAGACTCCCTTTTTGCTTACTAGATGACAAACAGATAGATTACCCACCCTGTTAGCCCACGCTGAAAGGGATTTTTCCACTGTCTAGTAATAAAATTAGCTGGGCTGAAATTTGCCCCATACCTGGGCTTGCCCATCTGAACCTCTTCAGCATACGGAAAAAATCTAAGGTGTTAGTTCTAGAAAACAGTCTCCCCTCCTGCAAACAGAGGTGTTACTCAAGGGTCATTGTAACAGCTAGTGGTTTCTCAAAGCATGAAAGGGTGGGGCAAAAATTTCTGTTAATAAGGCAAATCAGCTGTAAACCCACATTTAAAATTTAGAAAGGCAACAGAATGAGAGCACAGCACTGTCTTCATTTGTTAATACTTAGTGAAGACCTTGCCATGGCTTTTTTTTGCAACTGGGATGTCTGCACAGTGCGGCCCTTTTCTTCCAGGTTGCTTAGTTGCTTCTACATAGATTTTACCTCTGAGCAAAAGGAAGCCAATTCAGTGCTTTGTACTTTCCAAAACTTTAGTTAAACATCCTTACTTTTGAGCTGAAGTTTCATGCAGCAGAGCAAGACTGGGAGGAAGCTATTTTCTGCCTCTTCAGAAGTGGCAGCGATTTGCTTGCCTTTCACAGAAGCCTGCTCCATGTCCATGCATTTGCTGCCAGGACTACTGGAAACATGTGGAAGAATCTCAGTTTCTGTAGAAGGAATCTGAATCAGTAGCTCCAAAGCTTAACTCTTCTGTTTCTACCTTCTGCTAACCGTGATCAGTTAACTGGAGGACTGGAGGCCCCAGTGGTGAGCAAGTACAATGGTTTAACATCTACAGTGCCTCAAGTTCTGGAACTGGCATTTGCGCTCTTAGTGAGGCATAATACCCCCAAGCCCTAATGCTTGGTTGTCCCCTTGAAATGTCCTTTCAGATAAATTTTTCACCTCTGAATATACCATAATTGACAGTGCTCGTATTTCAAATGTCTACATTTGACTCCAGAGTTAAGACCTCAGACACAAATGAAGCACTTCAACTCTTTTCTGTGAACTCTTGTTTCACATCACTGATCTGCATTCTCATTTGGATCACACATAGGTTTCAAGCACAGAGCCACAGCTGCAGATAGAGGAAGTAGAATCTGAAAGGCCCAATCTGCAAAATTGCTAAGCACACAAAATTTAAGCAAGTCCTGATAGAAATCTTTGAAACTCAGAAAACATAGGGAAATTTGTTCACCTTCAGTAAAAAAAGCAAAACAAAGTGGCAAAGAGAAACAAAGAAGATTTAGGTACTAGATAAAATTTTAAGAGATATTAAAACCACACAGATAGACCTTTAATCTGGTTGAACTGGGTTTCCATAACATTTTATGCTTATGTTTCTTAGAGTGTTTTCTCACTGCTTGAGAAGTCTTGAAGAGTTCCAAACTGAAAGCATCTTAAGTAACACAGTATATTTTTTGTTCTGCCTCCTTGAAAGTTTCTTCTAGAAAGCTCATTTGTACTCATTTTTCCTACTGTTTGAGATTTCTCAGGCTCATATGAAAGTAGGAGACACTCTTGAATGTGGATGGGAATAAAAAAATTCCATTCTGAGTACATCCTTTTCATCTCTAAGTTACTTTTTTTAAAAATAAAAAATACAGCTTTAGCAGTAATGCCCCAAATGCTTTTAACTTTCAGATAAGCCACAAGGGCATGGATCATAAAGAAGTACTTAAGTCAGCTAGCCTTCTCTAATATCAGCCATTTTCTTTTGGTCAGAATTTCTTTGAGAATTCAGGATGCTTCAGATTAGGCTTTTCTCCTCTTATGTCTTCTGCAAATTTTGAGGAAACTCTGGAGAACTTTTCATAGAATCATAGAATCGTTTAACTTGGAAAAGACATTTAAGATCATCATCAAGTCCAACCATTAACCTAACACTACCAAGTCTACCACTAAGCTATACTCCTAAGAACCATCTAGATTTTTTAAATACCTCCAGGGATGATGACACAACCACTTCCCTGGGCAGCCTGTTCCAATGCTTGACAAAGCACGTTTTGCTGCATCAGAGACTGGCTGGCTCTCTGGAACTCTTATCTACTGTGAATAGGAATGTTGGAAAAAAACTCTTGATACTGTTTACCATGTTTATTATTATTGTTGCACAGAAATGATGGGGAATTGCTCATGCAAGGGTTGAAATTATATATATTACCTTCTTGTAGAGAAGAACAATGAGCAATTCCATTTTTATTTCAGTGTGATGACTACCTAACTCATGTCTTGTCTTAATGATTGTTTTTCTGTTACAGGAGGTATATGTAGCCATTATACTTCACGTACACAGGCACTTGCATCATGGTCTAGATTATACCAATGCTTAACCAAGCAAATTACCTCAAACAGTTCTAAGGGGCAAAAGAACCTCACTTTTATCATCAATTGTCTTTTTGAAACCTACTAGTAAATTGAACAGTGCAAGGGAACACTCCTGAGCACTGAAATTCAATTGTACATGCTGTGAAATTTTTAGTGTGGTTCCTCGTGTATTTTTGGCCCACGCAAGCTTGAACAGTTCCAAACAATTTCCAAGCCCAGTTTGTGATATACTACGGATCATTTCCACTAGGCAGTTTGTATGTGCCCATGCTTTAGAGCCTAAGATAATTTAGTAGTGTGGAAGTGAGCTGTTCTCTCCTGGTTGGCATCAGCAACTGGTATGCAGGCACACTTGACTAAACTTACAGTATATCAAGTGACACAAGAGAGACTACATCATTTTGTTCATTGGCATAATGAAGGCCTGGTAACAATCTCACTTTTTAAGGATAACCTTAAGAATGACCTTGGCTCCTTGACATCTGGCTAAGCATCCTAAGACCAGCTGATACATGAATCTACTTACCTCCCTTCAAATCTGAACCAGAGGCGGTGATGCTCACTGTAACAAAATCTTTGCATACTAATGTACAGAAAGTGTTGCCAGCTCTCAGTCACAGGATTTACTAGTGTGAAAGCATTGATCCAGATTCTTAAAACGCATCTGCGAGTGCATTTTCTCACTCAAACCAGGCAATAAAAACAAGCTAAAAGTGCAAATGCACACTAAAAATCACAGACAATATACATCACTGCAGGAAATTTTGTTAGGTGTTATGAGATAAGAGAGAAATCCCAAAGATATAACCCAGGCAGAGTACAAGCTATGTTTCTGAATGTCACTCTAAAACAGATGTCTGCTCTGTGTGTACCTGTCCAGTTTAGGCCGACTAGTACAGATGCTAAAAGTGCAGACTACTCTGGCTAAAGGAATGCGGAGAAGATAATTTAGTTTTACTTGAAAACAATTGCTGACATAGTGATGTACCTGAATGAAAATAACGTGTGTTCTCAAGGGCAATTTCCTACTTGTTTAAATATAAAGATGTCAGAGAAACTCTTGAAGACATAGAAGGCAAGATATTTAATCGTTAATCACACCTGTCTAAGTTAAATTGATTCTGCGGAAGTCCGAGATAAGTATTCAAACATTTCATGTCCTCACTAGTGATGGAAATAGAATTCCCTCTTTAAGACCAATTGAAATCTGCTTTGCCTCAAATCCTAAATGGCACTGAAGCTCTGACTGAAGTCTTGAGTTTTATATCATAATTGCTAATTGTTAAGGCATCCTTTATCCATCATCCTGATGTCTGCCTACATTCTGGAGCAGTCTCATTCTTCTTCTTGGATACCATGGTATTCTGCTTGTTGCATACTACATCTGTGGTGCTGCAGATTCTAGCTGAAAGAATCAAAGAGCCAAATAATGAAGGTCCAGAATCAAGAGTAGCTGAAAGTTTACTGCCACAAATGTGGGAAGGTCTGGAAGTATTTCTGAACAGTATTTCTTACTCTTGTCTGGAAAACAGGTTTGAAGACTTCAGTAATTTCAAGGATTATCTGTTTGAAGATTTCAGTTTCAAAGTTCTCTTTCCTTTCTTCTTAATGTAAGGTATAAATAAATCTTGAATAGGGATTGCATATTAGTGTAGTGTCTGTCCAGTGACAGTATCTGTGTTAGCTTTTAAGCTGCTTATTATTTTTAAAGCTCCATATATTTCCTTCACACACCTTATAACTAAAGTCACGCTAAAATTGCACAGGGATGAGATATTAAAAACGGCTGTGTAATAAAAGTAGTTGGTTGTGGATTTGATAGAAGGGGAGGCAAAAATGCCGTGATTCTTCTGACTGCAAGTCATGTATTCCACAAATTATAATGAACACCTCAGAAAAAGTGTACAACCACTTTTGTTAGACAAACAGCCTTGTTTTTCACAGCTGGTTTTTCAATCTTTTCTCAGTTATATCCTTCCGTCATTCTCAGGCTAGTGTACCTTGAATAGAAGCTATGAGCAAAAGCAGTTGAAGTCACAGATATGAGACTTTTGATATCTGGAGCATAAGAGGACCTGCACTGCTCCTTCTTGCACCAGGTATGACTGATGCAGCCTCCCAGACAGGGCTTCAGTGGGTGCAAGCTGCCACCCAGATGCCAGGCTGCAGGGTGTACCCCCCTCTCACACTGGTATCGGACACCAGTGGTGAGTTCACCTGTGGGACATGTGCCCAGGTGGAGGAAACCAGGCTTCCTAGAAATAAGCCTGGGGATGGCATGTCGGTGTGTGAGGGTCAGCGTGCTAGCGAGGTCCTTTGGTCTGTCACCTCAGGGGAAGTGGCAGATCCAAGTGGCAGCAAATTTACAAAGGTTACTGATGGGTTAGTAACAACTGCAATTAGTCACTGAGGAATTAAGACTTCTCTCCTCAGAAGAGTGGTGGGATCAATAGCCCAGCTGAAGTAAATCTATACCAATGCATGCAGTATGGGCAACAAACAGAAGGAATTAGAAGCCATTGTGCAGCAGAAAAACTATGATATAGTTGCTATCACAGAAATGTGGTGGGACAACTCACATAACTAGAGTGCTGCCATGGATGGCTATAGGCTCTTCAGGTGGGCTAGGAAAGCAAGGCGAAGCAGTGGGGTAGCCCTGTATGTTAGAGAGTGTTCTGATTGCCTTGAGCTCAATGATGGTGATGATAAGGTTGAGTGCTTATGGGTAAAAATCAGGGGACAGGGCAATGAGGCAAGTGTGAGTCTGTTACAGACTGCCCAACCAGGACGGAGAGACAGGTGAAATATTCTACAAGCAACTGGGAGAAGTCTCACAATCACTAGCCCTTTTTCTTGTGGGGGACTTCAACTTAGCAGATATCTGCTGGAAATACAGTACAGCAGAGAGGAAATGGTATAGGAGGTTCCTGGAGTGTGTGGAAGGTAACTTCCTGATGCAACTGATGACTGAACCAACTAGGGAAGGCGCCCCTCTGGACCTGTTTTCTGTGAACAGAAAAGGCCTTGTGGCTGATGTGATGGTTGTAGGATGTCTGGGGCACAGTGATCATGAAATGATAGAATTCTCAATTCATGGAGAAGTAAGGAGGGGGAGTCAGCAGAACGGTCGCCTTGGACTTCTGGAGGGCAGACTTTAGACTGTTCAGAAGGGTAGTTGACAACGTCCCTTGGGAGGCAGTCCTAATGGTCAAAGGAGCACAAGAAGGCTGGATGCTCCTCAAGAAGAAAATCCTGGAGGCACAAGAGCAACCCATTCCAATGTGCTGAAAGATAAGCCGATGGGGAAGAAAACTGGTCTGGCTGAACAGAGAGCTTTGGATGGATCTCAGAAATAAAAGGAAAGTCTATGAGCTTTGGAAGAAGGGGCAGGCATCTCAGGAGAACAATAAGGATGTTGTGAGGTCATGCAGAGAGAAAATCAGAAGGGCTAAAGCCCAACTAGAACGTAAATTAGCCAACTCTGTGGAAGATAATAAAAAATGTTTCTATAAACATATTAATAACAGAAGGAGAGCCAGAGAGAATCTCCATCCTTTACTGGATGCAGGAGGAACCATAGTGACAAAGGATGAGGGTAAGGCTGAGGTGCTTAATGCCTTCTTTGCCTCAGTCTTTAACAGTGAGGTCAGCTGTTCTCCAGGTACCCAGCCCCCTGAGCTCGCATGATCCAAGAGGAAATGGTTAGTGACCTGCTTGGCCAACTAGACATACACAGGTTCATGGGACCGGACCCAAGGGTACTGAGGGGGCTGGTGGAGGTGCTCGCCAAGCCCCTTTCCATCAGCAGTCCTGGATGACAGGGGAAATTCTACTTGACTGGAGGTTGGCAAATGTGATGCCCATCTACAAGAAGGGACGGAAGGAGGATCCGGGGAACTACAGGCTTGTCAGTCTGACCTTGGTGCTGGGGAAGATCATGGAGCAGATCATCTTGAGAGCCATAACACAGCACGTCCAGAAAAAGCAGAAGATCAGGCCCAGTCAACATGGGTTTACAAAAGGCAGATCCTGCTTGACCAACCTGATCTCCTTCCATGACAAGGTGACCTGCTTAGTGGATGAGGGAGAGGCTGTGGATATGGTGTACCTGGACTTTAGTAAAGCCTTTGGTACTGTCTCCCGCAGCATTCTGCTTGAGAAACTGGTTGCCCATGACCTGGACAGGCATGTTCTTTGCTGGGTAAAAAACTGTCTGGACAGCCAGGCCCAAAGGGTGGTGGTGAATGGAGTTAAACACAGTTGGAGGCCAGTCACAAATGATGTTTCCCAGGGCTCAGTGTAGGGGCCAGTTCTGTTTAACATGTTTATCAACAACCTGGATGAGGGTATTGAGTGTACCCTCAGCAAGTTTGCAGATGACACCATGTTGGGAGGAGCATTGATCTGCTTGAGGGTAGGAAAGCTCTACAGAGGGACCTGGATAGCCTGGATCAATGGGCTGCGGCCAGTTATATGAGGTTCAACAAGGCCAAGTGCTGGGTTCTGCACTTGGGTCACCACAACCCCATGCAATGCTACAGGCTTGGGGAAGAGTGGCTGGAAAGCTGCTTGGCAGAGAGGGATCTGGGGGTACTGGTTGACAGCCAGCTGAATATGAGCCAGCAGTGTGCCCAGGTGGCCAAGCAGGCCAACAGCATCCTGGCTTGTATCAGGAATAGTGTGACCAGCAGGAGTAGGGAAGTCATCCTTCCCCTGTACTCGGCACTGGTGAGGCCACACCTCAATTACTGTGTTCCATTTTGGGCCCCTCACTGCAAGAAGGACATTTTGGTGCTGGAGGGTGTCCAGAGAAGGGCAAAGAAGCTGGTGAGGGGTCTGAAGCAAAAGTCTTCTGAGGAGCGGCTGAGGGAGCTGGGGTTGTTGAGCCCAGAGAACAGAAGGCTGTGGGGAGACCGTATCACTCTCTACAACTAGAGGAAATGGATTCGAGTTGCACCAGGGGAGGTTTTGATTAGATATTAGGAAAAATTTCTACACTGAATTATCAGGCACTGGAATGGCCTACTCAGGGACATGGTTGAGTCCCTGTCCCTGGACGTATTTAAAAGACGGGTGGATGTGGTGCTTAGGGATGTGGTTTAGTGGTGGACAGGTACGGTTGGGCTCAGTGGTGTTAAAGATCTTTTCCAACCAAATAATTCTATGATTGATTCTCCTCATGTAAAACATGCTGTATAGCTCTAGAGAGATTCTCAGTAAGCCGACCGATAACCACAGGTTCAAAGCATTAATAAGAAATGTAAGAATTGCCAGACTAAGAATGTTCAGCCTGAACATACAGAAAAGACAGCCGATGAGGAGAGGGAGTGCAGTATGTAGTCACAAATGCTAATTCCTCTATATAGTGGTATGGTTTATGAATTATAATAAGAAGGTTAGCAAGTTTGTCTCACTGCTGATTTTCGTTGAACTCTTGACAACTGACCTTGGTCATTATGGCTTTTTTGTTACTGACATCCATGGAAGTCAGGCTGTATATATGCTCTATGAATTCTAATAAAACAAAAAGCAAACAACCTTCCTTGTTTTTTTAAATAAGGGAACACTAGCTTAGCAGTATCCTAATCATTGTATACTCCACTCATACAGAGCAGCAACAAGAGCAGGCCTTTAACAACAGTAGTATTGTATGACTCTCTTGGAGTTGAGCTGTTATAGGAATTCTGATTTTTTTTTTATTTTTTTTATTTTGGATTTCCAGAGTGAACCTTTCAGGCAGTTAAATTAAGGCACTACGTTCTGGCCACAAAACAAGCTAAGCAATAGAGATACAGACAAAACATTCTTATGAGGACACTTTTTGGAATAACAATAAACCAGATTTTTTATTACAGCTTTGACTTGGAACTATCTGTCTTATCTAACAACTCCTTTGAAGGTCAGATTTACTAATGAAGTCAGAGGTAAAAGAAATCCCTTCTTGCTAGTTTGCTTACAGTCCCAGTGTGTTGACACTGAAGTGTGCTTTTTGTTACTCCATTTAAGAGATTATCTGTGAGGACCAGAGTTCATGTTTTCAAAACGTTCCATGAATGTTGCTAATTTCTTACAAAGTGACTGTGAAGGACATAGAAAAGTATTGTAGAATGAAACAAGTAATTCGAAGAATAATCTATAGGTGATGAAACTGGCAAAAATGGCAACTGTGCAAAATGAAAAATGGCGTGAGAAACTATCAAAAATCTGTCAGTTTACATCAGTTAATTATAAAAGCTTCTGTGTATCAATCCCAACTTATTTTTTAATAGCAAAAGCAAGAGGTAGTTGATTCATTGTTAAACATGTTCAGATTTCTCTTCATCCTCACCTGAGTTTTGCACCTTTTTCTGCTTCTGCAGATTTCACCTGGTCTCATGGTAAAGAGCTGTAGGCAATAAAGCGGGCAGCACTTTAGGGCTTTGAACATCATTCATTTCTCCTAGCTGAGCTAAAGACTGATTCCACATGTTTTCTTCATACTATTTTACTATCAAGTTCCTGTAAGTATAGTAAGCATAATGATACAATCAATATTTATGACTCAATGCACAAAAATTATATTTCAGTAGAGGATTAATTGTCATGGAATCACACAATTGCAGAATTGCAGGGTGGCTGAGGTTGGAAGTCACCCTGTCCAACCCCACTGCTCAGGCAGGGTCATCTAGGGCTGGTTACCCTGGATCATGTCAGACAGCTTTTGAATAGAATCACAGAATCATTTAAGTTGGAAAAGCCCTTAAGAACATAAGTCCAACAGTTAACCTAACACTGCCAAGTCTACCACTAAACCATGGCCCTAAATGCCACATCTCCTAAGCGCCACATCTACATGTCTTTTAAATACCTTCAGGGATGGGGACTCCACCACTTCCCTGGGTAGCCCGTTCCAATGCTTGAGAACGCTGTTGGTGAAGAAATTTTTCCTAATATCCAATCTAAACCTCCCTTGGCACAACTTGAGGCCATTTCCTCCTGTCCTATTGCCTGTTACCTGGGAGAAGAGACCAACACCCACCTCGCTACACCCTCCTTTTGGGCAGTTATAGAGAGCGATAAGGTCTCCCCTCAGCCTCCTCTTCTCCAGGCTAAACAACCCCAGTTCCCCCAGCCGCTCCTCATCAGCCTTGTGCTCCAGACCCTTCACAAGCTTCATTGCTCTTCTCTGGACTTGCTCCATCACCTCAATGTCTTTCTAGTAGTGAGGGCCCCAAAACTGAACACAGTATTCAAGGTGCAGTCTCAATATCTGCAAGGACCAAGACTCCACAACCTCTGTGGGCAAGCTGTGCAAGTGCTCAGTCACCCTCAGAGTAAAAAGTGTTTCCTGAGGTTCAGAGGGAGCCTCCTGTGTTTCTGTTTGTGCCCATTGCCTCTTGTCCTGTCACTGTGCACCACTGGAAAAAGCCTGGCTCCTTCTCTGATTTGTACCCTCCTTTCAGATATTGGTAAGACCTTATTGCGGCCTTTCAGGACTTAAAGGGGGCCTATGGGAAAGATGGAGACAAACTTTTTGGCAAGCTCTGCTGTGTCAGGACAAGGAGTAATGGCTTTAAACTAAAGGAGGGTAGATTTAGACTGGATCTAAGGAAGAAATTCTTTACAACGAGGGTGGTGAAACACTGGAACGGGTTGCCCAGAGAGGTGGTGGAGGCCCCATCCCTGGGAACATTCCAGGCCAGGTTGGACGGGGCTCTGAGCAACCTGATCTAGTCAGCGGTGTCCCTGCTCACTGCAGGGGGGTTGGACTAGATGACTTCTAGGGGTCCCTTCCAACCCCAAACATTCTGTGATTCTGTGATTCTAAGATCACCCTGAGCCGCCTTCTCTCCAGGCTGAACAGTCCCATTGTCATTGTAAGCAATCACAATTAGGATCATGAGGACATGTCATACAAATAAGTATTTTTCACCTTTGCTGTTTTCTGAATATTGTTTTCTTATGACAGGTTTAATGAGAGGAGTGCAAGTTTTTAGAGAAGACATTTATGTGTGGGATTTTTGACAGCACTGATTAATCTGCTTTCTATTGATTTCAGTGTGAGTGACTACAAACCATCTTTACCTTTTCAAAAAATTACAGAATAAAATTTGCACTTCTCACAATAAAATAAATAATTGTGATTATTTTCTCGTTCTTTAGAATTTTCTTTGCAAGGATGTGAGTGAACTCAGAATAATAAAAATGAGATTTAAGATGCTCTTGAGTCCTCAAATATGTATTATGAGAGACCTGCTGGATGTATAATTAATAAAACCCCGGTAAATTTTTTTCCCCTTAATTGCGTATTTTTTTCAGTCTGCTTTGCAAAAGTTCACAATGCCATACAAAAATTTAATAGCAATTGTGAAATTTTTTTGTTGTCAGAGTCCACTGTGTTCAGTGCACTGTTATTTCAAAGATCATAATGAGTTCTTAATCAGGGAAACGTCTACAAAAATATCACAGTTATTTCTGTATCAAATTCATTTATTTTACTTTTTGCTCATACCTTTATGTGCAGACACAACTGGAATCAGAAAATCAAAGTACATTCTTTTCTTCCAGTATTCAGCAAAGAGGTAGTCCCGCACAGGTCACATTTGACTGATACAGAGTTAAATTCTTCCTTCTCTTCTATAGCTGAGCAGCTCTGTTGCACTAATAGACACAGGAGAGACTTTTCTTTGTGTGAGATTTTCTTATAGTTCAGAGAACACAACCCTGTACAAAAAGGGCAGAATTTAGGTCTCAGACCAACAAAATTGGTTGATTGTACAGATCAGACACTGAAGGAGCTATGTTCCTTTATCAGTATTGAAACAATACAAAATTGTAAAAGACTGCAGTCTGTGGTCCATTACTGCAGTTTTCTTACGCCATCTTTCTGCAAAGTTGTCCTGAAAGAAGATTTAGCTTTTGAAGGTTTCAGTTGTATTGGTACCGTGCTCCACCAGGCCCTTGCATGGATCCTAACTAAGGCATTGAGAATTGATTCCAGACCCAAAAGTGGTGCCAGTACTGGGTAGAGGGTACACTAGGCTGCATAGAGACACTTTCTTTAATCCCAATATGTGTAAAATGAGAAAAAACCAAACAAATTGATTTGAGGATTAAGAAACAAAAAAATAGTTTCACCTTGCATATAGATCACCTAAACTAAGGAGACATGTTAGAACATGATCATCCTGATTCTATACAGAACCTCAAATATATATAATTTTTAAATAATCTTCTTTTTTTACTTTTAAAAAGTACTAACACGTTTTAAGCTCTCAGGTTGCTATTTTAACAGTCCTGTGCTTAAGCCACACTTCATTAACAGCCTGAAAGAAATGCCCAAATTAAGAGAAGAGAATTTTTCCCAACTGAAGTGGGGTCAGGCTACAACCACACTGAGCTATCTGGATGAAGAAAACTGCTGAAGAGGGCTCTTGTGAGGATCTTTACTGAATATTGGAAATTATGATGAATATTTACATCACTTGTCTGTTTGGCAAGAGGTATGAGCCAAATAAGGATTGCTGAATTTGTCTCTTCCATGAAAATGACTATGAAATTATATGAGAGGATTGTCCTGTCATCTATTCAAGTTTCTACTCTTTACAAACAGTTTTGAGGGATTTTCCTCTTTTTGATGTACCAAGAAGTTCTACTCAATAAAATTTATTAGAATAGATTCTGACAGAATTTCCTCTGTTGCTGAACTGGTCATTCTGTCTGCACACTTCTCTTCAGGAAGATGCAAAAGATACCCAAAAGAGATTGCCAGCATCCAAAGTTCTGCATTTAGCAATAGATTGGCCTGTCTGCATGTATTAGTGGACATGATCTACAAAAGGCTGTCTCCTGAAAATTACAACCTCTAAATTTGCCTGTAGAAACATTGACCTTTCCTGGCAACTCTCTTATACAACATTACAATCTTGTCTATATGCTTGCATAGGTATTTCAATTTCCTCTTTGTGCCTATTCCTTTAAACCACTGAGTCATGATTCCTTAGCTCAAACTTCAGCAACCTTGATTCTTCCAGTTACAAAAGTGCCCCATTTTGTCCCTGTGTGTTGAACAAGAGGCAGCCTTTACAAACTGAGATCCCTTTGGGTTACCCACATAGGTAAAATGTTGCAGTAGGGTAAACTGAAGCAGCTTATATAGAGTAGTTCAAAGGCCTAACAAAAAAATATGCTTGATCTATTTTAATTATTGTTTAACTGAATTAACTGGAGTCAGTAAGTTACCTGTGCAAAATAGACATAAACAAGACTTCAACTAATCTGAGTGTCTCTGTGATAAGGGCCTTTTCATAGTTTGGTGAGCAGTAGGGGAAAATCTGAAAATGCTTGTCTTCAGAGGCTCAGAACACAGGAAACAAGTAAACATGGTTTTTACTTTGGCTTTAGAAATGCAATCTTACTTGGGCTACTTGGCAGTAGTACACAGGAGTAAAATATTTTCCAGTGAAAAATGTCGTCCTTGTTACTTTACAAGCTGGTACCTGAAGATTACATGGTTATGTTTAAAGCTCATAGTTAAAATTAAGATTTCCCTGTACTGATATCATAGGCTGCACTCTGATAAACCATATAAATCACAGTTGGTCTTGACACTTAGAGTTTACCAATCAAGTTCTGTGCAATTCATCTAAAACACCCGTTGCAAACTATTTTATTGCTGTAATGGTCTTTGATAGAATAGGATCACAGGCTATTTTTATATTGGTTCTCTTCTCTGTGTACATCTATCTCCAGGTAAAACTGGCATTTTTTGTTTGGTTTTTATACACATTGAGTAATATCTTTAAAAATAACATTTTAAAAATCTAGCACAGACATATTGTATATTGAAGTTACTAGGTAGTCAAGATAAACTCTTCTCAAGAATTTGATTTGTCCAGAGTTCCTTTTGACAAAATCTAGTATGTTAAATTATAATTTGCCTTTAAAAAGTGACAGATTTAAAAAGTGTTAGCCAGCACCCTAACAAAGAAGCACAACCACTGACTGCTGTGTTCTGAGGTGGTTGTTTCATGGTTGCTTTAATCTGACCTAAATGCCCTTTTCTCTACCTGCAGCCACTTGTTCCTAGTCCCTTTCTTGCACAGATCTTAGTGTTGAGGTGAGTGAGCTGGGCCTGGGAAGTGACCCAGCTGGAAACAGCAAAATAAACAAACAGCTTAAAAGATTAATTTTCAACTGGATCAGTTTCCTGTTCTGATTCATCAAGTGACCAAACAAATGTTCATGTGTGCTGGGAATGTGCTGATGAGTGTTATCTGGATGATGTAAATCACCTCCTTCAGTAGCAACCTGCACTGAGGTTGGGATTAAAGTAATAGAAAACCACATTCTAAATGTACTCAGCAATGGTCTTAGTCAGCAGTGATGGAGGTCTGGTTCCACTGGCAATCTTTTAGAAGTGATCCTAGTTACATCTTATCTTATAATACTTTCAAGGTTGTTCAGTAGATCTAAAATGATAATGTCTTAAACAAATCCATCTGCATTACATCCAGTCATAGCAAAGTTTTCACAGAATGATAACAACTGCATTGCAGTTGCTGAGCTTGAAAAATACTCAGGAAAGAAAACCAGGGTATGAGAATAAGCAGTAAGAATTACTGAAAATGCTGTACATGGCAACACAATAATTTCTAAAGACTTCTTTGTTGTAGACAGGGACAAAATTTAAGTGTAGCAGTGCTAAGCAATATTTATTCTTCTGGATTTTAGGTTTCCCTGTGAACAAATGCTGATAGTCATTTGAAGCACGCCTTCCACCTAGCTTCAGAAAAAATCCAGTTAGAATTTCTACATCATGGTATCTGAAGTGTTGTTCAGTTCTGCATAACCTTTAGCACAACAGGCAAAAGAAGGAATTCTTTGCATTTCATGATGAATAATTATTGATTTGATAAAAATTATTGATTTGATAATAATTACTGATTTTTCCACAGCAACTTTTATTTATTTGAAGGGAAAAAAGGAAGTATCTAAATCTATCAGTGTTGGAAAGGTAATCATTCTCTTTCTTCCATAGGCAGGAAAATCCAAAATACAGAAAACAAAGTTGTTCAGACTTACACACTCATTCAAAGGCTGCTGGTGGAATTTGTATTCTACTGCGTATCAGCTACTGCATTACCCTCAAGATCATATTTTACTGTATTAGGCAACTTCGGGGGGTTACAGAAAAGAGCATTTACACCTTTCTTGTCTTCCTGGTAAATCTGTGCTTTAATCATACACAGCTTAATTCAAATTTAATTCACTGTGGTGGTTTGAGGCTTGCTCCCCACTACCTAAGCCTAAACCTACCTTTAGGCAGGTGTAACTATTGCAGTTGTATCAGATGCTATGCTTACAGGCAGTCCCTGCCCATTCACTACACTAACAGGATCTGGGAGGGAGGTGGGTTGTTGATTATAAGCTTTTATGAGAAAATTTGCCAGACTTTATTTCTCCTCAGAAAAAGAGACTACCCTATATTTAAAATTAATTGAGCAAATTATTTTTTCTTGGTTTGTGGTTTGTGGTTTTTTTTATTTTTGATGCTGCATGAAAGATCTGTACAATAAAATCACCAAATGCTATGTTTAGCACTTAAAAAGGATTACTTTGGATTTACTGCTTCATTGATGTTTCAGCCTTTCTTGGCGTTTTGGGACCTGCTTAACCAGAAGCAGGACCAGCCCAAAGCTTTAGTGTGATACATATAGCATGAGACATGCCACCAGAGTCTGCAAATCACATGAGCGTTATATAATGTGACAAAAGTGGATTTGTCCATAAAAGGAAGAGATTTTCTCTTTGGCATTTCCCTCTTCAGCTTCTCCTCCCCATTCTCTGCTTTTTCCAGCACTGGGTCTGCATAATTTCTGTTACTTTTTTACAAAATTATGGAATATGACACTGATGATTCAGCCTCGCCAGATGTGTTTGATCTAGTTGTCCAATGTAAACACCATGCACTGATTCTCAAAGCAATCACTGCCATGGTGAGTACAAAAGCTCCTAGAAAGATTGTGTCTCCTTTTCCCAACTTATTTCCAGCTCCCCTTGGAGGTGAATTTATAAAGAATGGCATCCTGGTGCTGCCCTCATGTTACAGTAGTTTTTTACATCATTACAAGCTGTAACCACTAGAAAAATTGGTCAGTTAGCAAATAGAGCTTTGTTGCTTCCAGGAAAAGTTAGCGCCTCTCTGGAAGTTTTCTGTAAGACGTTTTCCAAATTCAGGTTTTTTGCGAGATAGGTTTGCCCTTGGGAGATACCGCTTTTGATAGGTTTTCTTTTAGAACAGTTAAGTATCTAGAGCAATAGATTATCAATGGGATTGGATGAAAAAGTGAAAAGGAAATATTTAAATAGAATAGAATAGAAAAGAAATATAAAATCTCTGAAAGTATGGCCAAGAAAAATATGTTAGTGCTGTTATCCTCACAATATTATGTGGTTTGTTATCAAGTATACTTGGCCCCTGAGTTTCAACATCTTCATCTAGCTATTAATAAAAAGATGTTCATAATACCCTTCAAACTGCTCACAAGTCCCAAACTGAGAACTCATTTTCTACTACATGTGAAACCTGAGGTATGAAAAGAAGAATAAAATCTTGCAATAGTAGATTTTTTATAGTTCCTGGTGTTATGGAAGACCGTGAACTTTCTGCTAGCATTTGTTACATATTCAACTGTCCAGGTGCATTTAAACTCTTATTCCTTTTTTAAAAAAAATTATATCAAATTAACTTACCCTAATGCCAGATTCTATTAACTTTTTCAGAAGTAGCATTTATGGGGGAAATATCAACAGAACTTGATGGAAAAATGATTATGCCATAGACAGTTTTAAAAATCATCCAAGAGTATACAAATATGTGAATATAATCCTTTCGGAGGGATGTCTTTCTTGAGTACAGATCATATCTTGAGTGATTTCTACAATCTGATTTTCTATTTCCTTCCTTGATTTCTTCACTTTTGTATTCCATAGGACTTTCCCAGGGAACTTGCTATTACTCTAAGCAATGCCTGGCATCAAGAATCATAAGAGATGGCTGAATATTGAAAAACTGTTTTTTATTACAAGAGATAAGAATTGGTTGGATCTAGAAGCCTGTGCAACTTTAGCCTGGCTTAATGCCAAGGTCAGGATGTTTTTCTCTTTTCCTTAAGCCAAAACAGAAAATATATAACTTTTTTGGAGGCACTGTGGACCTGTATTTTCTGTCTACATAGTCAGGTTATAGATACACATGAAAGTCTCTTCATACACAACTGTGCTACAGTATGCTTGTTATGGGGCTTTATCAGCAAGAAAATGGATTACTACCTTTGGGGGAATAACTTGATTTAGATTTACCAAACTGTAGTTGTCTAAAGGTGACTGGATTTTGAAGGTAACAGAACCGTGGGAAATGTTTAAAACAGAAACACTGGGGAAAAGTTTCCACAGTTGTAGCAGCAAAGCAGAGGGAAATCAAAAGAAAGATCTGTTTTCACAGGGCAACTCAATCTTGCTTGGTAATTTTATGATTCTCTGCCAGTGAACAGCATAGGAGAGATCAGGCTGGGGAAAATAGAGGTGAAGAAAGCATCAACATATATCAGCCATGAATTTCAATCAAATAAAGGAAAAATGTTCAGAATCACATTTCTTTTAATGCATATGAGAATTCTGTAATGATGGGAAAGTTTACTGAGCTGTGATCTAAAAAGAATAATATTTGGTACTGTGGATAAAGATGAAAGTGTGAAAATACACTATATTTTCATTGCTAGGGGTATAAGCAAGTCCTACTTTGAGCAGAAAGTACTTAACTATTTTCACTGCTGAGAACTGTGTACGGAGAAAGTGCAACTGTTCATTTTTTTAATGTCCTTTTCATATTTTGTTCTCTAATTATATCCATGCTTAACTGTCCAAGTTTATGTGCAGTTTACAGTGTTTTCTAGCTGCTCTTTCAGGCTCTGGGAAAATATTTCCTGTATATATTTCACTGAGATCTCTGTCCTTCTTCATGTCAGACCCTTGCCCTCTTATGTACTGGTGGCATAAAAATTTACTTGTTAGCATTTGCTGATGCTACACAGTCTACCTAGCTCAGTGGTAAACACTGAGAGGGAGGTCTCTTGACTGAAGGAAAAACAGACCCTGAAGTTCTCATGGGAAGAGAAGATGAAATGCATTGGCATGCAGGCATTAACTTGCTTCTCCGTTAACACTGAAAGTTTTGTTCCTAGAAGACTATGTCACAAATATGCTTGTGTAGGTCATTGTGAATGAGAAAACTGACAGATATGTTTGGGCTTTCAAAATGAGTTACATTTCTCGAGTTATAATTGTATGAAGTTGACCATATGACTGTGGTAAATGTCAAAATCAAGGACACAGGGAGAAGACTGAAAGAACGTAGTGGTCCAAGGGTGGAAAGGGGAGAGAGGGCAAGCATCATCCCACAGTTTAAATAACTGGTTTGATTAAACATGGAATTAGCACCTGTGATGACAGGATTTTTTCAGAAAGGGCCGTGTCACATGTGTCTGCTTCTTAGAACAGATGCTAGGGAGAAGACATACAAGATGGCATCTCTGAGAGTTAAATAACCCAGTGAAAATCCCCAGACACACTCTTGGGTACTGGAAGGAAAAAATAGCTGTTCAACAAGAGTGGGTATGACTGGTAAGATTCATACTCAGATTGTCTCGTAAAAATATGCTGGAGTTACCAGAGTCCTTCTGAATTTACACCTGACAAATGTTAATGGCCAGGGGAAGGATTTGTCCAACAGATCAAAGCTACTTCCAACTCACTGTACTGCCATTTGGATTATCTAGGGCACGTGGGAATAGGCCTTGGGAAAAATAACACAAGTGGAGACCTGTGAATGAGTGAGTCTTGCCAAACTTTTGGGCTGGACACTCCCAAATGAACTACAATCTACCTGCAGCATCAGCACGGTCTTTGGGATCCTGCCTACAGTAACAGAATGGGTGCCGTGTTGTGAAGGACCACACACTGCATATTCACCAAGGGGAAATCATGCCTGACCAATGTGATAGCCTTCTGTGATGGCATGACCGGCTGGGTAAATGAGAGGAGAGCGGTGGATGTTGTCTACCTTGACTTCAGAAAGGCTTTTGATACTGTCTCCCATAACATCCTCATAGGGGAGCTCAGGAAGTGTGGCTTGGATGAGTGGGCAGTGAGGTGGCTTGGGAACTGGCTGAACAACAGGGCTCAGAAGGTTCTGATCAGTGGGGCAGAGTCCAGTTGGAGGCCGGTAGCTAGCGGAGTTCCTCAGGGCTTGGTACTCAGCCCGGTCTTGTTCAACTTGTTCATCAATGACCTGGACAAGGGGACAGAGTCTACCCTCAGCAAGTTCACTGATGACACAAAACGGAGGAGCAGTTGATACACTGGAAGGCTGTGTTGCCATTCAGTGGGACCTGGCCAGGCTGGAGAGTTGGGCGGAGAGGAACCTGATGAAGTTCAACAAGGGCAAGTGTTGAGTGCTGCACCTGGGGAGGTCGAACCCCATGCACCAGTACAGGCTGGGGGCTGACCTGCTGGGAAGCAGCTCTGCCAAGAGGGACCTGGGAGTGCTGGTGGATGACAAGGTGGCCATGAGCCAGCAGGGTGCCCTGGTGGCCAAGAAGGCCAATGGTATCCTGGGGTGTATTAAGAGGAGTGTGGCCAGCAGGTCGAGGGAGGTTCTCCTCTCCCTCTACTCTGCCCCAGTGAGACCCCACCTGGAGCACTGTGTCCAGTTCTGGGCTCCCCAGTTCAAGAAAGATAAGGAACTCCTGGAGAGAGTCCAGAAGAGGGCAACAAAGATGATGAGAGGACTGGAGCATCTCCCCTGTGAGGAAAGGCTGAGGGAGCTGGGCTTGTTCAGCCTGGAGAAGAGAAGGCTGAGAGGGGACCTCATCAACACCTACAAATATCTCAAGGGTGGGGGTCACGAGGACGGAGCCAGACTCTTCCCAGTGGTGCCCAGCACCAGGACAAGGGGCCATGGGCACAAACTGAAGCAGAAGAGGTTCCAGTTGAATATGAGGAAGAACTTGTTGACTGTGAGGGTGCCCGAGCCCTGGCCCAGGCTGCCCAGGGGGGCTGTGGAGTCTCCTTCTCTGGAGATATCAACCCCCTCCTGGATGCTGTCCTGTGCCCCCTGCTCTGGGTGAACCTGCTTGAGCAGGGGGGTGGCACTGGATGATCTCCTGAGGTCCCTTCCAACCCCTACCGTGCTGTGATTCTGTGATTCTGTTACAGATCTACTGAGGAGTATTGTAAGGTGTTTCTCCTCCCCTATTAATGGAATTGACTTCTGACAAGCTTGAGGATCACTAATGGAAAGAGAGTTTAGTTTTTATGTTGTGTGTCTGGCTGTGTGTTTACTGTGTCTCTGACTGTATAAAGTCTATTATAGGTTTGAGAAGCTGTACCTGCCTTATACTTTCTGGTATCCTATTGAGTTAGAAAAATACGGAGAAACAATGAGACAAATAAATCTTTGGTATTGTATCTAATAGGTTTTTTTGCCTTAAGTTTCAATCTTGACGAATTATTTTATTACTTTACTGATTTCATGCAGATACAGATGGTTCCAGGAGAAAGTGATTAATCACTGAACAGGTTATCCATCGCAGACACTATTGCACAATGGCTGAATAAATCTGTTTTAAAGAATACATGCTTCCCCCAGTGTGATGCATGGCATGCAGCTGTATATTATTTTCATAATCAGTAAATACTGCAGCAAGACTTCTAAAAGATTAGATGCCTCTAAAAGGCATTGCTGACAGCCTTTAAGTGTTGCATAGCAGGAGTGATTGACAGCCTTTAGGCAGACAGAAATTACAAACTCAGAGTGCCATTTTTCTATTCACATTTAAGAAATGGTGAAATAGCTTCTTATTATTTATTGTTACAATTTATATGAAGATTAGGTCCTTAAAAGAGTAATTCTCTATTACCCTGCATGATGTGGTATGCACCAAAGCAAAAAGAGCATAAAATACTGTCATCTGGTCTTGGCCGCGTTTTAGCATTTGCTGTGTATTATTGTTAAATAGAGAATTTTATAGGTAATAAAGGAGGAAATCGTCCACAAGAAGAGAAACATGTTCTGTATAGTACAGACTTATGTGTATGAGGTGGTTAAGATTACATGTTTATCTTTGTAATATTTGAGCACAAGTCTGTACATTCTTCCTTGTTACACTGGGCATGTATGGATTTATGTAGCATGAAGACAAAACATAAAGTTATGAAAATTTGCATTCACCCTTTTAGCATTAGCAGAACACAGAAGTCGTTAGAGATAAGTAGTGGAGGTAAGGTAAAACTTGGATGCTGCTAGCATTCAAACTAGTCTTGCAGAAGACAGACATATATACGTATATATGGGTTTTTCAGCAAATCCACTGCTAACCAAAATCCTATTCTAATGGCTTCATATAGCTAAGATGTGTAGTAGTCCTGAGCAAGTTGCCACAGCTGACTTCCTTTGGGCATTGTGAGATGTGTGTTGTCAGAGCAAAACCAGAAAGCTGACTGCCCTAAACGTGCTGCCTAGCTCGATAGCACTGCCGCCTCTGAAGCAAACTCACCTGATCACTCATAAATCAGCTCAGTTTTCACTCAGCCTACCAAATTAAGCCTCACTTCTCACAAATGAAAGCAGATGGAGACGAGAAATATTGCCTATGTCAGACACCACACCACAGCATCTTACCTGTCAATCATGTTCGTCTAATTTCTAGCATAATGCATAAGTAACCCACAGACTACAGATCTATTACCTTTGGGCTGGAATCACCTGTGATTGCTTGAGATAGGGGATAATAAAATTTGTTCTCTTACTTGATTTGTTTTCTTCCAACACACATTCCTGAATGAATCTGATACTATTCTGAATTGGTGGCTGGAATCTTATCTAGGAGGAACTAATAGATAATTAGAAAAAAAATAGTAGTAGGTGTTTGCTAATGGGAACTAATAGGAATAACAATACTACTGAAGAAAATGAAAATTCCTTAGGGAACAGAAACTGCTAAATAGCAAGTAGAAACTGTTTATATTTGCATATTTAGTAGTCATAACCATGCATGCAGAAGTAAGAGCACAATGGCAGGTGTAAAAAAGCCTCCATTACTTTGGAAATGGGGTGTTCTTTAATATAGAACTGAATTCAGCTGTTATGTTCCTGAAAGGAGACCTGAATGCAAAGAACTGGTCAGCGGGGTTGTAGAGTGATTGTTTCAAGGAATATGTGAGAGACAGTAATTAGTGAAAGAAACTTTATTAGAATCACAATGGCAAATTGACGTGCTGTGGAGAAAAAAAATTGGGTAGCACAAAAGGGGAGAAATATGTCTCCATCTGCCATTCTTTAATGGACAAGCAAGCACAGGTATGTAAGGACAAAATTAAAAAGACTAAACTTATGAGTAAATTACACAAAACCTCACCAAGGAACACACATTTTTCTGTAAGAGAAAGGAACAGATAGGCCTATTCTGTAAAGGGAAGTGGTGGTTAAATAATCATGGGTGCAGAAAAGGATGAAACATTCTCTCAAACAGCCATTTATTACCACTTGGTTAATGATTTTTCTTTACAAGGAAAACCAGACCATAACACAAGGGAAAATAAAGTATGTGTGCATGCTGCATGACTACAGGTTGCAAGGACTGGTGAAACTCAGTTTTGTTTGTTGTGGAAATCCTGAGCAACCTTGGGATCGGTAGAGATTATCACTCTGAGCCTGGAAAGGATAAGGCAGATATGGCACATACCTTGAAAAGGAGCAGGGAAGGACTTGGAGAATTATAGGTGTGTCACTCTAATGTCAGTATTGGTTAAAGTGCTAGAACAATCAATTTTGTGAGCATCTGTGCAATAACAATGCCAATTAAAGTATCTAATGTAGATTTGTCAAGATCAAATAGTGGAAGCCAATGTAATTTCCTCTTCTGGTAGGAGAACCAGTCTAGTAAATGAGGGAGAAGCAGGTTGTGTGACATACTGGCTTCAGTAAGACTTTTGTCACTGTCCTGCATGACATTCTCATTTGCAAACTAAGGAAATATGGTCCAGATGAAATAAAGTAGTCATCCAGTGGGGAAACACAACGTGATTCTCAATGGTGTGCTCTCAGTCTGGGAGGTCATTTCAGGCGTGCTGCTTAAGTCTGTCTGTGTAGAGCATGCTTCTGGTCAATAATTTCATTACTGGCCTGGATGGTGAAATAAAGACCAGATTGAGAAAGTCTGCACATATTGCTGGACTACAGTGGGTTTTAAATACTTTGGAGGAAAGACAGGAGGACTCAGATTCAGAGTGTTCTTACAAGCATAAGTCCAAACACAAAAGAGCATTCCTTTTGTGAATCACATCCATATAACAAATGCAAATAATATTCCCTTTATTTGTATATATTCTATTTTTAGAGGTTGGCTTTTTCTTTAAATTCATAGCAGGAGTGTATAGACACTAGGGGAAAATATCTTAATAAGAATTCACTGATCTTCACAGAATTAAGTGACCCTGGAATTCACTGCACCAAAACCCACAAAATGACTGAGGAAGTGTACCTATTTTATGAGGAATACCTGAGTAAGATTTTAATAATTTATTGAGCAACCAATGCAATTAGAAGCTTTTTTACTTGACCCAGGGAAACAAACCAGGCTGGATAGATGAAATAAACTGTGGTGAATATTTAGGAACAAGCAGTCAAGCATAATCACATATAAGATACATGGGAAAAATTCACAGAATTGGGTACTCTGAGGGGAGATACAAATGCAACATGATGGGAGGTGAACAGAACTGAGAGAGTCCATTACCACAGAACTACAGTGAAAAAGCAAGTTTAAAAGAACAGCTAATGCCATATTGCACACAACAGGCCATATTGTTAACGCTAGGGAGAAGATCCATAAACACACCATCAGGCTGTCGAAACTGGCAACACCAGTTTGTACATATGGAGAATAAATTCTTCACAGCAAAACAAGATATTTCTGATACCTGTTTTTCCTTTGTGATTTTTCTCTGTGGAGAAGGACTCCTGAAATGGACTGTGAACCTTTCCTCAGCTGCTTTTGGTACTGCAGGCTGTTGACTGCTTTTGTGCTCCCCCAGGGGAGCTGCGTTAGTTTTTTGGAAATACATCAGTGGAGGCTCAGGCACATCTGACCATCTGCTGTTTGCTGTGAAATGGAGCAGTACAGTCTGCAGTGGTGTTTCATGAGGTGTGACTCCAGAGCTTTTCATTATGATAAATGGGGATGGGGATATACCCCTTTAATATTTCTAATTTTGTTTTGCTTTGTTTTCTGGGCTGAACGGGCGAGGTACTGGTGGAACCTTATGCACTTTCTTAATTGTAAGTCATTAGATTAGTAGAATCCTTGGTCCCATCTTCCTGTGAGGGCTGTGAATTTCCAGGAAAGCTGCATGGCTGGAAACCTACCTTCAACCAACTGCGTGACGCTCCTCTTTCACGAATAATGTGAACAATAATTATCAGGAAAAGGTTACAGAATTCTTTAGGAAAGGAACATTGTCCTGCTTACACAATCCCCAGCTCAAAGAAAGGTTCCATATTATTACACCCAATCTGTACATCAGGAGGCAACAGAGTGGATATTAGAATCATAGAATCATAGAATCATAGAATGTTTTGGGTTGGAAGGGACCCCTAGAGGTCATCTAGTCCAACTCCCCTGCAGTCAGCAGGGACATCTCCAACCAGATCAGGTTGCTCAGAGCCCCGTCCAACCTGGCCTGGAATGTTCCCAGCGATGGGGCCTCCACCACCTCTCTGGGCAACCCGTTCCAGTGTTTCACCACCCTCATTGTAAAGAATTTCTTCCTTCTATCCAGTCTAAACCTACCCTCCTTTAGTTTAAAGCCATTACCCCTTGTCCTGTCACAGCTGGCCCTACTAAAAAGATTTTCCCCATCTTTCCTATAGGCCCCCTTTAAGTACTGAAAGGCCGCAATCAGGTCTCCCCACAGCCTTCTCTTCTCCAGGCTGAACAACCCCAACTCTCTCAGCCTGTGCTCATAGGAGGCTGCTCCAGCCTCTGATCATTTTAGTAGCCCTCTGCTGGACCCACTCCAACAGTTCCATGTCCTTCTTGTGCAGAGGACCTTGCACTTGGCCTTGTTGAACCTCATGAGGTTCACACAGGCCCACCTCTCCAGCCTGTCCAGGTCTCTCTGGATGACATCCCATCCTTCTGGTGTGTCAACTGCACCACTCAGCTTGGTGTCATCTGCAAACTTGCTGAGGGTGCACTCGATCTCGCTGTCTAGGTCATTGATGAAAACATTAAACAGCACCGGTCCCAGTACAGACCCCTGAGGGACATCACTGGTCACTGGTCTCCATCTGGGCATTGAGCCATCGACCACTACCCTCTGGATGCGACCATCCAGCCAGTTCCTTATCCACCGAACAGTCCACCCATCAAACCCATCTGTCTCCAATTTAGAGAATTTGCAGAAGTCCAGATAGATGATGTCCGTTGGTTTTCCCTTGTCCACTGTTGTCACACCATCATAGAAAGTCACTAGGTTGGTCAGGCAGGACTTGCCCTTGGTGAAGGCATGTTGGCTATCTCAAAGTATCTCCCTGGCCTCCATGTGCTTTAGCATAGCTTCTAGGAGGATCTGTTCCATGATCTTCCCAGGCACAGAGGTGAGGCTGACAGGTCGGTAGTTCCAGGGGTCTTCCTTTCTACCCTTTTTGAAAATGGGCACAATGTTTCCCTTCTTCCAGTCACCAGGGACTTCACCTGACTGCCATGACTTTTCAAATATCATGGAGAGTGGCTTGGCGACTACATCGGCCAATTCCCTCAGGACTCTGGGATGCATCTCATCGGGTCCCATGGACTTATGCGCGTTCAGGTTCCTCAGGTGGTCATATATTGGAAGTATATGTATGTGTATATAGGAGAAGAGCTGATGTTTGACTCAGTCACCACCCTGCAGTTCTAAATTCTGTATAATGGGAGTTTTTTCCAGATTTGGCTGGATATTTATATCAGAAATCAGAGTTAGAAAAACAGTGTGATCATTGTACCACTGACACCTCTTCAATGGCTGTTGTTTAAAACTGTCTCACTCCAGAGTGAGGCCATGAGGCCATAGTTTCACAATCATCCATACCAAATTAACACATTATTGAATCACTAATTTATGAAAAATTGAACCAAATAAAGCATGTGGTTTATGACTGTGTTTATGTTGCTTTAGCTGGAGCACATTGTGAAATTCATGACTGGTTTTATGGCAAAAGCCAGGAACAGGAGGTCAGGTGATACTTGTCTCATGGTACAAAGTCAGCCAATCAAAGCATGTGTGAAAACATCTCAAGCTGCAATGAATTTGTGCTGGATTAGTGCTTTTGTGTCCTGTGATGGTAGTGATTTTGATCTGGTACTTGGAGCCCTAAAGCCAGACTCAGTGTGTCATGGAACTACAGACTGATGGCATAGTTGCAGTTATTTTCCCAAGTATATCCTAGCTGGTATAAAAAAAATCCCTCTGCTTTGCTTGTGATGCATTTTCTTATTTCTGCATTGCAATTTGTCATGATCTTACTTTTGGGAGTGTGAGAATGCATGAGCCGTGCTGCACCCTGGGCCATGGGAAGGAAGTTTCCCCCAAAATGTTATTGCTTGTTTATTCTTTTTTAGACTGGTTGATCTCAGTGATTCAGTTTGCAGTGGGACTCCACTAGGCTATGCAAAACTGGCTGAGGAGTGATGCCATGTGGCATGAAGTAAAATGAGTAGTCAGAGACAGGAGTCACTTAGGTTAGCTTTGTTGTTTAGGGAAATGTGCATAGAACATCATCCACAATAAAACTAAGAGGTCTTCTGGACAAAACAAAAAGGTTTCATCCGGGACAAGGGGGTAAAACCATATATGACAGCTAAAATCACCATGGAAAGAAAAAAGGGGCAGTGTAACATACTGCTGAGTCTGACTGCAGTCAAATCCTTGGCTTTGCCCTGAGCCTACCCATTCTCAAATCGTCTCAAATAGCCAATACCCTGCAAATGACCCACAAGGCTCTGCTTTGCAGTGGAATCAGCAAAACTGAATTACCAAACATTACAGATTTATTTTTTTTAAGTATTTGGAGAAGTGCTGTGTATTAAATATGCATTTATCATACCCCACCAGTATGAATATCATTTACAAGTGATGATAGTATCACAGACTGGAAAAGGCTTTGTTAAGATTGAAAATATGCTAGGTCTCAATTTTCTTTGAAAAGAAAAAGTGATTTTTAATGTTTTTATTTTCAAAATGAATGAGTGCTTAGTGTTCAAAAAATGAATCAGGGGAAGCAGCTGAGTACTTGTGAACAGATGTAGAAATACCTCCAAAACTGGTAGTGAATATGACTCTTAAATGGAGAAGCATAGTGAAAAAATGTACCACAAACTTTTAAAGAGTTTTTCCAAACTTGGAGAGATGATTACACTGAAAGTTAGTACAGTCCTTTCATTTTTTTTCTTTGAAATATCCTACAGCTAAAAACTCTCTTCTCTGACTGTAAAGAAAAAAAATTATTAAGAAGTGTAATTGCTGTAAATTAGAACTGGAAGCTGGAATGAGTCTAATTCAAACTGAGTGTTAAGCATGAGCTTTAACAGTGAAGGTGTAAAATACTGGAACAAACTATCAAAGTCTTTTTTTTTGTGACCAAATGCCTTCAAGTCAAAATTGGATAATAAATTATTTGGATAAGTATAAGGGTAATTGACAGAAATAAAATGGCTTGTGCCATGTAGAAGACAATGCTAAATGATCAGAAATTCGTTTGGGACTTAATTTTATCAATCTGTGGAAAAATTCTTTCTTTAGTGCTGCCAGACCTGCCCTCTCACTAACTGAGGATCCTGCATAACCAGCTGTTGCATTTTCTCATTTTATGGATATTGCTAATCTCAGCAATATCCCATTTCAGCAATCCTATGCCAAAGGCTAGTAACTGCAGCCTAGTTCGGTGCCAATGTGAAACAAAAATGAACAGAAGAAAATCTGGGTGTGGAAGCGAAGTAGATTAACAAAACTTAGAATTATACATAATTTGTATCTGTTTAGATAAAGGAGCAGTCTGTCCTCTTCTAGAGTCCAGGCAGTTTATCACAGAAGATTCTTAAAGTCTACAATTTTAACTATTCAGATTTGCACATACATGTGTGTGTGAGTGAGATCAGACATCAAATTACAAGTGTAACAATACACCTGAATTGTGCAGCTACATCTACCACTGCAGTTTACAGCTCCCCAAATGACTAAGCGGTAGCCTAAACATGCCCATACACCAGAATATCTCCCTTTGTACTGCGTGAGCTTTCTTTGGGATGCCTTCAGCTCTGGTCATTTGCCACTTCCAGTCAATTCCTGTGCCTTCTCTGGCACTGTTACTAAAAGACATATTGCATGCAACTACCATCTTTGGGGTGCTAAGAGTTTGTTAGCATTCCTGTGAGCCTTTTCACACATTTCACTCCGGTGTCCAAGAGTACTGACGTGTGGTTGACTGGCATAGACAGTGTGAGCTATCTGCCTTGGTCTTTACCGCGTGTGGTTGCAGAACTGGGTGCTGTCAATGGCTGATGCTCCCCAAACCATTTAAATTATCAATAAAAAATAATAACTGAAGCAATAATTCAATATATTAAAATGCCTACTTGTTGTGTTACTACTTTCTTTCTATTAGGGAAACATTTTCAAATGTAGTCGGTGTTAGCCTAATTTTTTGCCCTTGATGTTCATGAAATTCCCAGCCCGTAAATACGCAGCATCTACAAAAATGTGTGTTTTATTTTATATCAAGTGTGACCCCATATCTCAGAGTGATAAATAGTGGATGTGTGTAGCTAAAAGTCAAACAGACATATTTCTGTCTGATTTCTGGCCATTTATCAAAACCAGCCTGGCTTGCTGAGGGAAGATGATCCTGAAGAGTACACCTACATGTGAACTTGCTGTCCCTTGGTCCCTCTACAAAGCCAGACTCTACAGTGTTTGACCTCTATGCCTATGGGAATGAGAAACGTACTTAGTGTGAGCAGAAAGAGTTTCTGGGGGAGAGATTGCTAAATGGTTATGGTTTGTCTGCTTTTTCCTCACAAGCTCCAGTACTTGCACACATACCATATGACCGCTATAACCTAGATAGAGTCATTCCATCATTTCCCTTTTAGAGGAAGGATTGTTCTTTAAACTACCACTTTCTTTGATGGTGGATTATATTCATTCCAGCCAATAATTTTTATTGTGCTTCTTTCAACTCTAGCTATAAAAAGCATATAACATAAAACCTTGACCTGGGTATTAAAAGTTGAGCTACCAATAATTTAGTGACAAAGTTCTCCCTGACTTCATTCTGTTATGCTACAAAGACTTCTTTGCGTAAGAGATTCATATCATAACAGCTTATATTTGTTCATTAATTTTTTTTCAGCATTTCCATCCTATGTATCTGAGGAACTTTTGGCAAGTTCCCAGCTAAATGATGACTTCTAGCAGCTCGAGTCAGCCAGGACACTGAATTTTTTCATGCAAGTGCTCATGAGATGTTTCTTATACAATGTGAAAACTGTTGTTCTGTTATTTTTGCACAATTGACTTCTTGAGGACTGTAATCAATTGCTTAGGTTCCTCTTTAAATATTTAATAAGTTATATTCCCCTGGTCCCATATGAATTACTTCCAAGTATATTTGTTACTTCATCACCAGAAAAATTCCCCCCCAAGCCCCAAACAAGCAAAAAGTCCACAGAGAATATGATATAAACTGAGCTAATTTGATGGTTAGAGCTATTGCAATGTATTTCACAGGTACTGCATTGCTTGGGTCACTTCTCTTAAAACTGAAGCAGTGAGTGGCATTTCCTGCATAAATTTCAATCCCTTTCAGTGTTTTCAGGTGTACATGAGGGTATTGGCACCATTTCTGGCAATTGTTTCTACCTCACTACAGCTCAGGCAGCAGCTGAGATCTGGTTTAATCTTAGGATTGCTAACCTGAACTGGAATGACGACTAAGAGCCAGCCAGCTCTATAGGAAGCTTAAAAAAAGCTATTTGCCAGGCTCAAAACTGAGTGGTTTCATCCTGAACTGCTGAGGATTATGTATTACATACTCTAAGGCTTCTTGCATTTTACCTATTAACTGCTTCCTAATCACAGGTGGCTGAAAGAAAAGTTTAGAGATACCTGTCTGGAGTACCATCACAGACTGGTTCATTCTGACTACTGATTTGTACACGTATATTTAAAGGGCATTCTCACCTACCCATGGTTTAAGACTGCGTGCTCTAATAATTCCCTCTTGTGTCCATATCACCATTTAATGTGATGATCTGATTTAGAGATTTGTCAGATTTATCTGCTTCCCTGAGGCTGAAACACCACTGAGTAAGAGTACTGACCTGTGTCCTAAAGCAAACATGCAGCTATGTGATTTCATTCAGCAGCACTGAAGAATGTAAATGCTGCTTTCAACAATTTTTCAAGTATTTTGCTGAATCAGGAGTTATCTCTAAGCATACAAATAGTCCCACTGAGGTCACTGGAATCACTAGAAGTTAAAGGATGTGCGTTGCTACTGTAATTGTGGGCTTTTAACTCTTCACAAAAGGACTTGCCAAAAGCAGAACATTTACCAGTCCACTTTAATCTGCATGTTATCTATTTTCGATGAGAACTGATACAACTTTTGTTGCTTCTTTGCTCTTTTTCATAGCTATTAGCTGACTTCTGCATGGAATTCTCAACATTTTGATTGCCTTCTTGCAGCTGAGTTATATTTAAAAATTAGTCAGACTGGCAGTTTCTGATTGCCAGCTAAAATACGTTTAAGCACATTTTCATTTAATTTCAAAAGATGGATTTTTTTTTCTTCCAGCTTGTTACCTAATGCATTCCACCAGCCCAGTTTCTTTCCAGCAAATAAAATATGTTTTATCTTTCTAAAAATATGCATTAATCTAACTTAGTGTTCATGTTTGAAATCTTGCCTGGCTCTGACTAGGAGAGCTTCTCACATCTGCATGTGGTGCAGAATTTTCTCCCAGTGAGAGTGGACAGGAACTCTGAATTTTTGGCGAAACCAGGATTTTATTCACAAGTTTCATACTCCTATCTATGAGATTTATTTTCTTTTCATTCTTCTAAGTCCTTTTTTGTTTCCTTTCTCTGATTTTTCCAGGTAGTTTGTGTCAAGTGTTCAAAACAGTGGCGTCTACATTTTCATATGCAATTGTGTGTTGGTAATAGTTTGACCTGTGATGTCTTTGCAGAAAAAAATAACTCAACATTGTGGTCCTGGGCAACAAATAAGACATTTAGTCTTATCTATAGAAACTATGATGGCAGAACTGGCAGGGCTTGCTACATTATTGTTGTACATTTTAAACTGCTGAATGCTTCCTGTCAGTTAAACCATCAATGCAGAAAACCATTGTCATTGATAGTGACTTGTAATTTACATGGGGATGGTCCTTGCTTAGGAAAAGAAACAGCAATGACAGAACTTTAATCTAGGACAGTCGTCTTCAAAGTGGGGTGTGTGCACCTCAGGGGATGAACAAGACAATCTGCTGGGGCATGGAAAGAAAATATTTTTGTACCATTAATAAAGAAAATAAAATAATATTTTTAAATGTCTATTTCATCTTTATCTTATCCTTTTTTAATTTCTATTTTTATGTGCATTTATAACATGCATAATATATTATTGCAGTAGTACATGTATATAATTTATAAATAAATAAATATACATATGTTGGGTGTGAGCAATCAAAAATGTTTGGAGACACCTGCTATAAGACAGAATCCTAGATGGATGGCAGAGTAGTATGCAGATGATCATACAGCTGGTTTTGCTTATACTTATTTCAATTTTAAACCAATGTGGAATTATTTCTGATTTATTCCAGTATCAGATCATTGTCCTGCTCTTTGTAATTGAAAAAGTGGGGGCTTAACGCAAATGGAAACACTATCTTAGCTGCAGGTTTGCAACTGCTGAATCATGTATAGAAATGACTTAGATCTCTGCAGCATGCTGTGAGCTTGGTTTTCATTACCTTGTTGTAATCTAGGAGAAAGTGCATTGAATTATACTGGAATAATTCCGGTGCACAGGAAAGCAGCAAATGCCTTGTCACTGTTTGGCTATCTATGACTGAAAGCTTCTGGAGACTTGACAGAGACCATGCTCCTAGGAATTCATTTTTGTGACTGAGAACTCACAACACAACCTATGGGCTGCAGTTTGATTTTTTGAAAAATACATGTCCAGGTACAGTTACTACCCAGTGCACAGATAAAAAGCCATGATCACATACCTGCACTTAGGGAGTATTAGTCATTTGGTCCAATTAAGGATCCTGGTGTGAAAGAAGAAGATCCAGCCTACAGGTACCTAAAGCTTCTGGTCTCTCACACGGCTGATGGTTTGCCAGTCTGAAATCATGAATGTGGAGACAAGTGCTCATCCTTGGCCTTTGCAACCAGGCTGTTACTGTGACAAATTCAGAGATAGATGTTGAATTACCAAATATGCAACCAAATCTGAGGCTGCTGGGAAGGAAATACCTATCTAGCCTGGATTGTTCTAGCTTTTTTTTTCCTCCTGGTGCAAAAATGCAATTAACTGATAAATCCAGAGCCTGAAAAGAGATCTCCAATCTCAGTTCAGCAACTAACAGTCTGGCCTTGAATGATGTTATACTGCTTGATAGTCAAACTGCCATGAAGATGTGGGAGACCTATGGCTATCAAGAAAACAGTTGTTACCCATGTTTAGTATGGATAAAAATTGTCTGTGATAATTACTGATTTTTTCATCTTAAAAAATGTTACATCTCCATGTGCTGTGCTGTTAGGCTAGAAATTGTTACAGATGGAATTTAAAGGAGTTGGATTTCTGTGACAGTCTAACTCCAGTCTTCAGTAAACTTTCCCAGACACCAAGTCTAAAGAATGTGACATTGGAGGAGAAAACATTGACACCAAGAATAATTTTGTTCCAGAATAGGTGTACAAATTTAGGGCTAATATCTGTAGGAAGGACAGTAATATTTAGATGAAATTACTTTTCCTCAGAAAAGGCCTGAAACTGAGAAATACCATAACTGACAGCTGTATCATTAGGATACATCCCTTAGGTCTTGAACATGTGGACTAAAGTCCTCCAAACTCTGTCTGATTTACAGGAGAGACTTGAGCTTAGGTCTTCTTTATGCTCAGAAAATATCCTGGCCATGAGGTTATTGGCTATGCCGAAGCAAGGCATGTTTCATCTCGTGGCAGAGATATTCAGCAGCTTGTTAGAGCTGTGCCACTTTGTATAAACAATTAACTCATCATAGGGATAGGGATCTGAAACCACTTTACGGCTATATGCATCAAGCCACTAAATCATTCCCCTGTGTACTAATAGATATTTATTTATTTACAGAAAGTAAAATAATTTTAATCACGAGTGAATTAGAGAAACCAATACTGACTATACTTTCCTTGCTATTCTTTAACCATTTAGGAAATGAACAATCAGCTGGTATCAACAAAAAATGAATAGAAGCATCAGTACTTGAATTAGGGTGACTACTGGGTCTCATCTTCTTCTAGATTTAGTCAAATTTGTTATTTGCCATTAATATTAGTCATTAAAATCAATTTTTATTAAGTGTTTTTTAATTGGGGATTTTGATGCTCTGGAAAAATAAAAGAGAATCTGTTCCAACAGATTATAAACATGAAAAGAAAATGTTGAAAGAAAGCTTGTTCTCACTGAAGACAATGGAAAGAACTTCAATACAAAAAAATCTTGCTTTTAATATGGCCAGAGCTTCATTAATTGTTTCCCCCTAAATTCTGATTATTTGTGGGGTAGTTGGCTTGCCCATATATGTCAGTGGGACATACCCATGCAAACACACTGTATAATTGCTGAACTTTACATATGTGCTTAAAATACTTTACAAAACTTGCACCTTCAACTTCCTCTGCCTGAAATGAATTCAAATCATGAACAGAAGAAAATAATCTGCTGTTTGAACAAAGACTCTTATTGCAAGAGTCCATTTATAGATGGATTTTTGCTTGCTATAATCTTTATTTTCATGTAGTTCTAAAGAAAAATGGTATCGTGAGACTGTCCATATATACTTGGTAAACCTGTAGCCCTTATGATTACAGAACTTCCATTGAAACTTGTGGGGATTTTCCTGAGGCACGAGCTGCTTTAATTTATGACTAACTGTCTTCATCATGTGTCCATTCTGTGAACATCATCCTATGGAGAATTGGAACGTCCACCTCAGATGCGAAGGAAACCAGGAGCCTAGTATAACCATAGAATAAAGAAAATGAAAAAACTCCATCTTCAGTGAACCTCAACAGAAGACAAATCAAAAATGGAAAAAGGAGTTAGAAAAAGTGATATGTACATACCCAAACTTCTCTTAAGGTGGTCTTCTTTACAATGACCCCCAATACAGCAGGCAAATGGGGTTGCTATACAGGTAACAACTATTATAGAAAGAGCATTTGTTAAAGGCTGATCAGAATGACATGATAAACATTACAGCAAAAACTGGCAGATGCCCAAAGTCAGGAATGTAACCTTAACAGTAGTGATTCTGTGGATGAAGACTGATGGGTAAGGGTTACAGCCACCGTGCAGTGGAGCAGATATTCCAGCAGTGTCTCATAGAACAGTTTACAGTTATTTTGATGGTCTTGGATGTACGCATTTCTATACTGCCTGTGTTTTACAGGAATTACATAGTTGCGTCCAGTTTCTTGCATCTGAATGATATCACACTCATTTGCATCTCATTAAGAAAGATGGGACATGCTTTATTAGATTAAACAGTTGCAACTTGTTATTGTGGTACAGGATAACCAAGAAATTATTTCCTTTCAACACCGAATTTTTCATCCCACCTTCTTTCCCCCACTCAGCTACCTTAAAAACATGGACTAATGGAACATTATTTACAGCAGCCAAAATCTTTAACCAACACTAGGTGACCAAGTGCAATGGAAACCAGTGTTACAATTTTGTCTGTGCTCATGTGACAGAGGATATTCTATTTTAGCTGTCACAGACTTCTTTGAATCTTACTATGTTCTCAGTTTTTGTTATAATTTGTGGCCATTGATAATTACATTTTGATTTAACTATCCTGATTTACAGCAGCTGGGAAACCAAATACACATCTCTTAATAATGACATTTATCCTAACCAATTTCCACTGTTCCTAATCCAGAAACTTTCTTTAGACTTTTTAATTTAAATACTCATTATTAATTTCTATCTGCACTCACAATTAATAATATGACCAATGGTATTTCTTATTGAAAAGGCTTCAAATCTATTTCTCTGTCTAACCGTCAGAAAGATGGATGCAAGAGGAACCAAATACTATACAGAAGTAGGAGTTTTCTCCAAACTATATATGCATTCAGTAAGGTAGTTCAAGGAGAGAGAAGGGCTGTTTATAGAACTAGTTACTGATAATGCTCTTCTGAAAATTGAGACTAGAAGTGATAACTAAATCAGTTTCTCAGGTGAAAATTTCACATTTGCTGAAAGTGAATCCTGTCAGGAAGAAGAACTTCATAGGCTCTCTTCTCCTGGGACAATGCTTCTAAGAGGCACTCCAGTTTTGAGAATAGCTTAGAGAGCTAGAAAATCTTCCCTATGATGTGAAGACACTGGAGTAGTTCTATTCAGACAGAAACTTGTTAGAAAGACATATAAGAGGTAGATAAAATAAGGATATAGAAGGTATTTCAGGCTTTTCTTAATACACAAATAGAAAGCTAGAACACTAATAAAAATGTAAAAACCCATTTATTATCCTTTACACAACATATAATTAAACTATTCAACTCATTGCCAAATGTGAAATAAGGGCCAAGAGCAAAATATTCTTTCTTTTTGAACCTGACATTTTTATGACCTTAATTACATTAGGGTGAAAATGTATGTATAGAGATATAAATAGATTCTCCCTTGTTTTTGAACATACATTAATCATTAACTGTGTAGGACTGCAAAATCTTTCAGTAATTTCTCCAGTAGGTATATTGTGCATAATTGTCCAGTGGGGGTTTATGCCTTCCTCTGAAGCTCCAGTTTGTGGCCACTAATGGATAAAGATGCATCACTTGTCTCAGTGAGTGGAGCTTCTCCCAGCTGCAGGTTGCACTTAGCCCACATGGGCTTCAGAATAAAATGGATAAGGCAAATTCTCCCTCTGCGTCATCCTGACAAAGCCTCTTGGACTTCAGTAATTTCAGTCCAATTGACTTGACTTTTCGTACATTATTAGAAAAAAAATGCACTTAAGTATTGGGAAGAGCCAGACACAGTGTCCTGACCCCACAAGACTTAAAAGGCAGAATTTCTGGTGATGGACATGAAGGACTGGGATTTCTGTCTTTTTGAACCGTATGTACTTACCTACCACTTAGTGCATGGTCAGACAGAATTCCCTACAGAGGAGGATGCAGGCACGGTTTAAAATATGAATACCTAACTGAATATCCAGGATTTGATCTGTGTCAGGAATGGAATGGGTAATTATTTTTTTTCTGTGATCCTCTGTTGTGTGGTTTAAAGCCTGAGATTATTAACTTGAATGATATTGCAGACACAAAGAGTCACAAATACCGTGTTCCTCAGCTCCAGTCTCTTTCATTGTCTTGCAATAATCAAATACAAGTAAATTTATCCCCATGATGGCAATGTTACTCTGACATCAAGATAAACAAGAACAGATACGTACATTTATGCAGAAAACAATTTACTCCCTTTTTCATTTGAAAAGCCTTAGCCAGCATAATTACTTACCAAAGTCCTGCAGAAACAGAAATGGAGAATAAGCAAAAAGCAATTGAATTCAAGGGCAATATCATAATATTGATTTTTTACTAAAAATGGAAGATGATGCAGAGGAGGACTAATACAAAGTGAACAGATACATGAAGTATATGTATGGCTGCAGTGTTAATTTTCATGGGCCTGTCTTTAGAAAAATCTAAGAATAACTTTGTTCAGTTAGTGAATAAACTATGTTGTTTCTTGGTCCACATAATCAGAGTGTTGGATGAGGGAACGGAGAATGTCCCATGGGCGTTCAGACAGAGAGGAAGAAAAAGGGGTTTGCCATACTCCTTTTTTTACTAAAGGAGGTGGACAGAAACAGGTAACAACTGGCAGTTTCCCTGCTGGACAAGTGGGAAGGAGGAAATGAATTGTCCTCTCAGAAGCATAATTCTATGCTTCTTTACAGTAATGTAATTATATATTGTACCAGAGCACAGGTGAAAGAAAATTTATCTAGCCTTTCATGACTAACATAAAATATGTCTCAGCAAGAAAAACTGTGAAGCCCTTGTGGGATATGTGATGTACTGGATACATATAACACATTGTGACACTGCTGTATGAACACTCATGAAGGTTAAAATTACTGGAGAGAACGGAGAGGAAGGGTCTGGTTTGTTAGAGTTTTCTTAACACCTTCTTCTCAAATTTTGTTTTGTAGTGGTAAAGATACTAGCGCTACAATGCTGAGTTCTTGGATATAAGTAATTGGAGACAGCATCTAACAAAAGTAGTAAGGGCTACCTTTGCAAATAAGTTCCTTGCTGCAACACGGGCCTATGGGCAAAATTTTTATCCTCAGAAAGCCTGCTTGTAGATGAAGATTCCTAAAAGTTTTAGTAGGACACTGTGCACTACAATTACACTTCACAGCCTCCATGGTTATAATGTGCCACTCGGAGAGTTTAGAGGGCTTCAAAATCTGATCCCCACTGGTCTGTTTTCCACTGGTGACTTCCCTGGTCAACTTAAGACAGCCCGCATTGTTGCTGTGACGAATACATAGCACTGGTTGTTTCCTGGCAACAACAAGCTTACATTTAAGCTCTAGCTGTGACCTCTGTCCAGAAGGTTTATTTTGAAGTGGCCTAATCCCATACAAACATAACCAAGAGGAGGTAGCGGTGGTGCCTTCCATCACCTTACACCCAAAACCACAGGATTTTTCAAACTATTTGAAAATAGACAGCAACTTCCTGAGCTTTCTAGCTCTGCTGGTGGAATTAGGTATCTGAATTACTTTGGCAAGAGCAAGATAAGTAACACTCCTTAGCATTTGCTATTGGGAAGGATTAAGAGGCTGTGTGCTCAACGTGCCAACTTTTGTGGATCTGGTTTTTTGGGATCTCCGAGCTCCATTTGTTACATAGGAATCCTGTGTGATTAACTTAACCTGAACCCTGCTAAGGTGCACATTAACTTTTAAGTGCAAGTACACTTAAAAGTTAATGAGCAGCAACAGTGAGTCAACAGTTATAAACTGACATCAAGTACAGGATGCTGCTAAAAGGGGCATTTCTGCCTTACACTGTACCCTTGGCTATATGCTCCAGATGCTTCAAGCACTAGTGTTTGGGCATGGTACAGTGATTGTACTAGGAAAACTCTTAAAAAGAAAGAAGGGGTTTGCAGCTGAGTAATTCCTCAAGGGCACATTTACTTCCAGCAAGAAAACAAGACAACCTTCCTCCATGAACAAGGTCACAGGTTCCTGGGAAGACATGGTGGTTTAGTTCTCTGCCAGCTAATGCCCTAGGTAAAGGAGATTAATAGATCAGGAAAGATCATGGCCTTTGCCAAGGTCACTCTAAAAGCAGAGTCTGTGTGGGCTTCTATGACTAGTTGTGACTGCTCTCTGTGTAGATAAAATAAGTTCGTTTTCATTTAAAATGATAGTCTGCAAAGACAAGGCCTTACTAAAATTTAATGTCTACACATCAGCCCTGCTTTTTCCAAATTGTGGGGTTTTTCAAATAATAGTATTATATTCATTTTAATGTAAGGAAATTAAAATGAAATCAAAATAACATCTTTTAAAAAAATGCACTTGAATTAATATACTATTGAACTGCAGTCAATACTGTTGAGCTCCAGTCAGTGTGTATCAAATAGGAGAGTTTATATCCTTTATAAGCAATGATTTTGAACTCTAGCTGTCGTCTTTATTGATTAAGGAGACAACGATGCTACTGGTTTACTTTTAATCTCTAGTGTAGTACTGAAGCTCTGACATGATAAGAGCAGAGGAAGTCATCAGTTGCTACACCTGCAACTCAATGTAAGGTTCAAGTACCTTAACTTTATTTTGGAAAATATCAATAAACTCATTTAGATTGGCCTGATATTTAAAGCCTGTAGAAGTTTAGCTAGAGAAATGAGATGGTTTTTCATAACTTGCAGTTGTTTGAGAGTAATGACCCTTGCAATAAAAACCTTAGTAAAGCGTAAATCTCCTTAAGCTAAAATTTATTTGAAAGTATTTTAATGCTCATTGTATAAATTTCCTTCTCTTCTAGAAGCTAGTCTGTATATTTGGGGGGGAGAGGGGAGAAGAACAAACCAACAAAAGCTTGAATGCGTCTACTAAAACGTAGGCATAAATAACTAGTAAGTGAAAAAATAAAAATGCTTGCAAAGCTGGGAATATATTGACAGTCCTTGTTTTAATGCAAATATTGTTTAATACCTGGGAAAATTGCTTAAGATCTAGAATGCTACTGGAATCTGGCATGTATTGTCAGCAAATGCTTTAAGAAAGTTGTGCAGTTTGCTATAAGATGAATGTGAATGTTAAGTAAATAGATAGAATAATCTTAATTTGCTACAAGAAAAAGCCTGATTTAACTAAGAAGCTGCTCAGTGCTAGTCAGCAATTTTAGAATTGTATAGTGGATGTTATTAAGATGATTTATTTTATAAGCTTCAGTTGAGAAAAAATTGCTTGTGAGCTAGTATTTTTAATGAAATTACAAATACCAGATTATAGTTTTTAAGAAACCATTTAGCCATATCCTGGATTCTTGGGGCTGCATTGCACCACACAGGTGATTCTTAACCAGATACAAAATCCTTCTTCACAAAAACCAGCTCCTAATGCACCAGCTCTGTGTATCGCTCTCCCTTGTCTCTGACACAGGAGATGTGCTGATAAAAACCTCAGCATAGCTGGAACATTGCTTTGTTCTCCACAGCATGATTAGAGTCGACTAAGTACATTTTCCCAGAGTTTCTCTGAGATCAAGTCCATGCTTAGCAGCTTAAGTACCAAGAAAATGCACAAATGGTTAAGAGACCGTCTTCCAGCTCTTTCTTCATCACAGCTGTACTGCGTGCAGAAGGGGCAACACAGAAAATTTAGCCTGAAGTTGAATTTTCTCAGAATGTCAAAATTCTGAGAAGTTTCTATAAACTTGTGGAAACTTGTGTTTGAACAAATATATTTGAAAGTCTCTTTCCTTCACAGAGGAATAATATTAAAGTGAACATCTTTCAAAATTAATCTTAAACTTCCAGACTTGCATAAAAGCTGCCCCATGATTTTGATAGCAGGCATCACTAGTAACAGTTTCACTTCAATGATGCTGCTTGAATATCCATAACATTTATTCATTTTGGATGAACTGTTTGCCTACTCTTCTATTACTTCTAAAACTGTGAGGTGGAATGAATTATCCCCTTTTGTGGGCTATGCTGAGTTACGCTATAATTTTAGTTACGACTGTAGGCTCTTGGCAGAGAAAGGCAGAAGTAGCAAATACATACTTGTGTATCTAAATAATTCGCTTCTGGCCTTCATAAAAATGATGAACATGTGAGTTGTGGTAAGGCAGCTGAATGGAATGAGAATAGGACAATGGAACTTGCAGTCAGCTCACCATTGTCTAGGATGATAGTGTCAGCTGGGATGTCTCAGGCAACGGAAAACGTGGTTAATAACATGGGAAACAGACCGGCACTCAGGGATTCTGAGGTGGTGGTTATTCCTGCATCTTCCACATTATTCCTGTTATTGGGCCCAGATGGTTGATCCGGTTCTAACTATGCAATGAAGAGGGAACAGAGATCTGACTGGGTTTGGTGCAGAGACACCAGAAGCTGAATTAGCAGTGCGTGGACCCAGCCTTACCACTCTCCCAAGACCTGTTAAAGCTGTGAAGCAGCACTGCTGCTTCGGCATGACTGGCACCAGAGTAGCAGAGCTTTCCAGGCCTTACCTTGGGTGTCACTGTTCTGTGCTTGCAGAACTGGGGGTCCTTAACCTAACTCATCCCTGGAGCTGAGTGCTGTGCTGATGCTGTTACCTCTGTTAGACCCGAGCTGATTCTTGCAGAGCTACTGGAATGTCTCGGTGCTGCACTGCTCCTAGTGGGCCACAGCTAGCCAGCTCTGAGCTGGCTGGTCAGGACTGCATGTAGAACTAGCTGGCCCACCTTCATGCCCCAAAAGGGAAAAAATACTGAGATGGCACAAAGGTGATCCGGAAGTTGGAAATTTAGGCTTCCTAAAGCCTAAAGCTTTAAGCTTAGGCTATTGCACTGGCTTTGTAGTGTATTGATTCTGAGCAGACTAATTGTAGGATTCAAGAGGGATTTTTCCCCCTCTTCACATATACGAGTTGGATGGTGCAGGGCTTCACAAACTGGCCATAGCTAGAGATAGGTTACCGAGAGCAGTTCTGCTCCTGGTACTGAAAGTCACTGGCTGGTTCATCTTGTCCACAAAGTCAGGACTAAACAGATTGCCTAATTTGGACTCATTTTGATCTAGAGCAGTTTGGCTGAGAACTATGCAGCTACAACACTAACAAGGGTCTTAAAACTTTTCCGTCCCATTCTTACAGCTTTTCAGTCCTTTACAGTACAAAGCTGAAATTTGTTGAAGTACTGTGAAACATTTTGTGCTTTATGAAAGATGGGAGCAGGTATCCTGAAGTAGATCTCACAGTGAAATATGTGTGCTTGTGTGAAAAGGGTGGGTTTCAATGATGATACAGTCGCTTCAGCCATGAAATTCTTGTTTGCTTTTCTTCATTTTAAAGTTATAGCTGTTTTTCAGAAGGTTTCAAACAGTGTGGAGTAGTGCTATTTCCTGTTGGCTGTATTTCCAAGATGCCTAATGAGAAAATTCAAGAAGGCTGTAGCTGGTAGGTTGTCTCCTGGCACATCTTTCCTTCCACGTGTTTAGAACTTCTCTCAAAGAAAAGTGCACATACTGGATCAGTTTCAGTGAACTGAAATTGTTGATTTCCTTAGCTCCCTAGTAAAGACGATTCATTCTGAAACCCTTGCTGGAATATAATTTCTTGAGTAACACAAATGCTGTATCTTATCCTGATGAATAGTAAAAAAACCCCCCAAGACCCAAATCCTCTTCAAACCAAAGTGTAGTATGCAACCACACGAACAAGATGCTGCAATCAAATTCTAGCATTTCAGTTTTAGTTTGGCAAAAAATAATACAGTAATAATCTGAGAGCATCAAGAATGTGTAGCTCTCCCTTTTTTTTGAAATATGTAGAATGAAATTGCTCAGGAAAGCATCTTCTGCTACAGTTGTTAATGCTTTTTCTTTTCATACTTACTGAGGAACCTCTTGTTTGCTGCAGCTGTGTCATAGCTGAATAGCATTAATATTTTAATTGGATTTTTTTAAGGTTGTGCCGTGTTAAGGTTTCATTTACTCTCAAGTCAGCTTGGATCTTATGAGGCTATGTCTTTCCTTAAAGAACTTCCCTAGCTGCTCCACCTTAGGTTATCTAAAGACATTAGCACATCATTGAGTTGCTTGAAAGTTTAACGGGCATTTTGCTGTTTAAATGCTTGGTAAGATTAAAGGCATTATCACATCAAAAGAGTGAGTTTTCCCTTCGTCTACATCTTCCACCTCCTACTCCCTCCCCTTCCTCCATGGTTGCCTAAATTGCTTCTCAATTTAATTCAGTGAAGTGACTTGCAGTCTCTGAACAAAAAATAAATTCAAAAAGTAAAGCCGATTTAAAAGATTTCAGTTGGGAAAGGACCCTGTCGAATTTTCCCCACTGGAATTTCTCGGCAAAATATGTCTGGAATTGACTTCCCTTGGCTGTATCAGCGTCAAACAACTCTGGAAACAGTTTCCCCAAGAGCCCTTCGTGGACTTCTAAGACCCGCGTCCCCCATAGCTTTGAAACGCCGATTTCAGGCTAATCTAATTAGACTAATGACTTGCCCACCACCATGCAAGAAAGCTGGGACAATCACCTTGAGATTTTCCTGCCTCCCAGACTTGCACTTTCTTAATTGCGTCAGGCTGGGTCCGAACAGCAGGAAGCACAAACTTTGATTTTCACTTAAGGGAAGAAGGGGTCTTCAGGTAGGCATCTTGGAAGCCAACCGTGGCGTGCATTTGAGGAGACATTAAAAAGAAGTCAGCTTTTGGAGCCGAAGGAGCAAAGCGTGCTTAAATACCGGTTATGTTCTGTTTTGTCTGTGTGTCGGCAGTGTGAGTCCTCGTTCCAGAGGGCACAGAGGATGGTGTCAGTACGATCTCCTGGCAGCTCCGCGCCGCTTAACCCAGCGCACCCCTGCGCCTTCATCATTTGTAGTAAAGATCGCATGCCTAGAGGCGGAGAAACGCAGTCTGGTCCCCTCGTAAAGAGAAACTGGCCGAAATCTGTCCAAATGTTGCGAAGTTGTGAACTCAGCCTTATTTTTAAGTGCTGACTGAGAGAAAGATGAGCAAACCTGAGCGTGTGCAAGCCAGGCTCTGTGATCCTCATCTCAAGTTTGATTAAGTTAGAATCTGGCAAACCTTCCTCCTAAGCAATTACTTATTTGGCTTCCTGCATTTTCTGAGCTGGCATGGCACAATCACAAAGCAGAGTGAAAAATCTCAGATCGTTAAAAATACGGAGCCGCAAGATAGCAGAAAGCCTGCCACAGAAGTTATGTCGGAGGACTTTCTTTTACCTTTCACGGACAGCTAGAGTTAAGCCTGTCGATAACACCACTGTTTTTCTTTTTCTTGAAATGGCAGATACTTCCCAGGTTTGTGACTGTTTGTTCTATTTACTGGATATTAACTGCTTTGCTTATGAGGTGTCAGTCTGACACTTTTTTAATCAAGATTTTTTGTTCCCGGAGCTGTTTTTCCCATTTCTCTCTCAGACTCAGCCTTTCCCCCTTCTGTCGGGAGGAACGCATTTTATTTATTTCCCCCCCCCCCCCCCCTTTTTTTTTGTTGTTAGTCGCTCTTGTCGCCGTCTTGAGAGGACAGTGATTTCAATAGCGTGTTGCGCAGTAACTCCCGTGTCGGGGGGGCCGGAGGGCAATGCCGTTTTTCTGCGAGGAGCTCCGCGCCAGTGCGCGGAGCCCCCGACGGCAGCGACCGCCCTCCCCGCGGCAGGACGCTGGGGCGGGGGCATGAATCATCACGAATGGATTTCCACCGCCACAGAACTCCTAAGCGACCGAGCGGGAGCCCTGCCCGGCGCCGGGCTGTGCAGCAATCCCTCCCGCGACACCCATGCGACACAGCGATCCCTGGCACCCGCGGCGGCACGGTTGGTGCTGCTCTCCGGGCAACCACGGCAGCGGCGGCCGGCCAGGGGGCGAGGGTGCAGACCCGCAGAAAGTCCCGCCGGCCCCGGGGCCGGGGGGCCGCCCCCCCCCCCTCCCCCCGCGGGCACAGCGCCCTCGGGCCGCCACCGCCTGCCCGCAGGTGGCGATGAGCACCCCCGGTGGCAGGCACCCCTGCGGGGTGTGCGGTGCCCCCCGCCCCAACTGGCAGTGCCCGGCCACAGAAAGCCTCCCCCCCGCCTCGCACACCCCGCGCAAGACCCCGCGCCGGTCCCCAGGGAAAGCCCGGAGTCCCCCCTGTTCGGGGCGGAGCTGCGGGGAGGAGATTTGGAGGGGGCGGGCGTGAGGGGAGAGTCATGGTGGGCTTCTCTGCGGCGTCCCTACAGCGGGGGAGGGGGCAGCGGGGGGTGACGGACACCGGCGCCCGCCCGCCTGGTCCGCCGGCGGCGCCGGGGGACGATGGCGACCCAGTGAGACCCCCCGCCGCCCCCGCGGAAGGGCGGGATGGAGGGGGGGACGGAAGGGGAGGGGAAGGAGGGAGGGAGAAAGCGAGGGGAGAGCGGAGAGGCAGAGCAGGAAGGAGCGGCGCGGGAGAGCGGCGGAGGAGGGGCAGCAGCTCGGCGAGCGGCGGCGGGAGGGCCGCCCCCGCCGCCCGGGGCTGCGCGCTGGGCACTGGCGGCGGGGATGGGCGGGCGCGGGGCGGCTCCGGCAGCCGCCGTCCTCCGAGCCTCGGCCGCCTCCCGCCGCGCTATGGGGAGGGAGGGGTGGGGGGGGGGGGGGTGCCCGGCGTGGCCAAAGCGCACGGGGCGGCGATGCCTCCTGCCAGGAGAGCGCACAAGTGACCGGCGCCTCTTCCCATGCCCGTCTCCTGAAGCGACCCCCCCGCCCGGCATGGATGTGGCCAACAACACTACCTCCCCAGAGCGCTCCCCCGAGGGGGCAGGCGGCCCCGGCCTCGCCGAGGTGACCCTGGGCTACCAGCTGCTCACCTCCCTGCTCCTGGGGACGCTCATCCTGTGCGCCGTGAGCGGCAACGCCTGCGTGATCGCGGCCATCGCCCTGGAGCGTCCCTGCAAACCGGCCGTCACCGACCTCATGGTGTCCGTGCTCGTGCTGCCCAGGAGGTCTGCGATCTTCATCTCGCTGGACGTGCTGTGCTGCACCTCTTCCATCCTGCACCTGTGCGCCATCGCCTTGGACAGGTACTGGGCCATCACGGACCCCATCGACTATGTCAACAAGGCCCCGGCGGGCTGCCGTGCTCATCAGCCTGACCTGGCTCATCGGCTTCTTGATATCCATCCCGCCCATGCTGGGCTGGAGGACGCCCGAGGACCGCTCGGACCCCGACGCCTGCACCATCAGCAAGGACCACGGGTACACCATCTACTCCACCTTCGGCGCCTTCTACATCCCGCTTCTCCTCATGCTGGTGCTCTACGGCCGCATATTCAAGGCGGCCCGCTTCAGGATCCGCAAGACCGTCAAGAAAGTGGAGAAGAAGAAAATCGCCGACACCTGCCTCACCCTCTCTCCGGCCGCCCTGCAGAAGAAAAGCAACGGGGAGCCCGGCAAGAGCTGGCGGCGGACTGTGGAGCCCAAGCCGGGTGCCTGTGTCAACGGCGCGGTGCGACAGGGCGAGGATGGGGCCGCCCTGGAGATCATCGAGGTCCAGCGCTGCAACAGCTCCTCCAAGACTCACCTGCCACTGCCCAGCGAAGCGTGCGGCTCCCCGCCGCCCCCCTCCTTCGAGCGGCGCAACGAGAAGAACGCGGAGGCCAAGCGGAGGATGGCTCTGTCCCGGGAGAGGAAGACTGTCAAGACCCTGGGCATCATTATGGGCACCTTCATCCTCTGCTGGCTGCCGTTCTTCATCGTCGCGCTGGTCCTGCCCTTTTGTGACAGTAAGTGCTACATGCCCGAGTGGCTGGGGGCAGTCATCAACTGGCTGGGCTACTCCAACTCCCTCCTCAACCCAATCATCTATGCCTATTTCAACAAAGACTTCCAAAGTGCTTTTAAGAAAATCATCAAGTGCAAATTTTGCCGGCAGTGAAGCCCGCCGCTCCGGGACAGGGCAGCGGGGGCTCCTGCCATTCGCTCCATCCGCCTGGCCCCCGCCGCAGCGTGCCCCCTGCCCAGCCCCTCGCCAGCGCCGGCATAAGGGTGGGGGGCTCCGGGCCTCTCGCTCCTCCGCCCGTCGGGCAAGCCCCGCGGGGCAGGGCAGGGCAGGGCTGCACCGGGGGCGGCGGGGGATGCCCGGGCCGGGGGGGTCCGAGGACGCCTTCGCCTCGCCGGGGCTTCGCTGCCGGGCGCCGGCGCTCCCGCCTCCCTCCCTTCCATCATTCTGGGTAGACTTAGGGTTTGCAGGTCGTTGCTTACGGTCGCTGTAAACCAAGGTGTCTGCCCGAGTAGCATCGTGAAAATAAACCACCCTATGCAGAAAACCGCCGTGATGGGGATTTTTCTTGGATTTTACGAGGAGACAGCGGGGGGCTCAGCGTCCGATCTCGGTCTGGCGGTGCGAGTACGGAAGCTGAAGGCGACTCCCCGAGCGGATGGAAGGGGCTTTGGGCTCGTCGCTTCCCGCGCTGAGAAACCACCAAGCGGATTTTCTTGGAGGAAAAGCGACCGTGTTTTGTAACCTTCCAAGGCACTTCCAGCACCATCCCCGTCTGCGTTACTTGTGTCTGACATCTCTCCTGCTATGCTAGGACCTTCCAGTACATCGGCCTTCCCTTCGTTATAGCGCGGGGAGGTGATGGGGCTTAAACCCTAACCGCACACCTCATTATATGGAGATATTTTTTTTTTAAATGCCTTTGACTGAGGGTTTCCCACCAAGGAAAGGCTTGGAGCTGTGCGGCTGTCCCCGACTTCACCGCCCACGCAGCGGCACAGGGAGTTTAAGCAGCCTGCGAAGTAGCGTTTCTTTCTTGGCGTTTTTTTTTTTTTTTTTTTTTCCTGAAAGTTTTTCCGGAGACGTTGCGGATGCTTCGGAGGTAGCCAGCTGCGGCATATTTTGCTCGTGGGGAAAAGAAAAAAAAAAAAACAACCAAAACAAACCCAACCAAAAAACCAAACCCAAGAAACCAGAAACCACAAATAAACAACAACAAAACGAACCAAACCGATCAACCAAAACATTGCCATGTGCTCCGTGGCAGCAGGGGAGGGGCCGAGCGCAGCCGCCAGCGGCAGCCGCCGGTGGGGAAGGCGGCATCTCGGCGGGGCTGGCAAGGGGCAGGCTCTCTCCTCCCCCTGGCCAGCCCCGTTGGGGGTTAAAGCACGACCTTCCCCGCAAGCTGAGAGCTACGGCCAGAAGCAGGCAGTGTCACTGCGATGCCAAGGGGCAGGGGAAGCCGAGCCTGGTCTGGCTGGTCCCGCAAGCCTCCCCCCGTAGAGTCTCCCCCCTCTCTCCCGTTAATGCCAGCTGCTTGGCCCCGGGAAACCAGGGGTACTTCTCCTTCCCTGCCTGGCCCAGGGTCGGAGCAGGACCGCCTTGCCCGCCGCACAGCCCCTCTGCCCGCACAGCGCCTCTGCCCGCCCTGCCCCTCTCCTGCCCTGCCCCGGGCTCTGCCGCCGGCTGCGGCCGCTCTCGGGCCGGGGACGGGGGGAGCGGAGGGGAGGGGATGGCGCCGGCTGCCGCGCACCTCCGTGGCGGGCTGCCCCAAATAGGAATGCTTGACCAAATATATATATATATTTTCATGTTTATTTTTGTGTAATCTGTGTTACCTGTAGGTAAAAGGGAATGTTAAATCTGTGCGTATGTAAGTGTCCAGTTATTTCTGAACTTCAACCGCTTACATTAAATGACAGTAATGCTTTTAACAGCCTCAGATATATAGCTGATTTTCTGAAAGTCTTGTTTGACCTCATTTTCGCAATTAAAGTGATCTTTGATCTTACCGCCTCTTTGATCACTCCTAACTACCCGTGTCCTAGATACTCTTTAAGTGCCGGAGTGTCAGAGTCGTCAGCCTGCAGCGATTAGGGAGCAGAAACTTCTGAGTGCTCCGATATCCTGTGACTTTGGGAGCCCCGTCCGCTGGGGGTGCGGGCTGGGCAGAGCCGCTGGGCACTCCGGGGCAGGGGAGGGAGCGGGGACGGGAGCCCACGGCCGCGGCGGCTGGAGGGCTGCCGTGCAGCGAGGTTTGCTCCCCTCGCCGCCGCCTCCCCCCGAGTCCCGCCGGCTCCTGCAAGCGCGTTTCTGCACGGTTTGACCCCTTTTTTTTTTTTTTTTTTTTTTAATTTCCTTCGCCCCGGCAACGATCCCCGCTGGGAAAGCGTGGCCGCCCCCCGGCCCCGCACGACAGACCACGCAGGGTGTCCCCCTGCCCCCCCGGGAACTGGCGCCTGACTGCGGGCCGGGGGCTGCCCGGCTCTGCCGAGACCCCCGGGGACCTCGGGGCAAAGCCCACCCGGAGCCGCATGAGACGGGGGGCAAGAGGGGTGCGCCCTGTGCCCCCTGCATCCGCGGGGGGCCCCCCCCCCCGGGGCGCAGGGGGCGAGGCGCCCCGCTCCCCGTCTCGCTCCCAGTCCCTCTCCCCGAGCACGGGCAGGAGGCGGGGGAGCGGGCCCCGGACACCGGCTGCGCCCCCCCGGACGGGGGGCCGCGGCGCGCCGCGGGGCCAGGCTCCCCGCCGCCCCCAGCCCCCCCCCCCGCCCCGCCCCGCTCTCCCGCCGCCCCCCCCCCCCCCCCCCCCCCAGCCTCTCCGCCTCTCTCTCTTGGGCAGGGAGCGGAGCTGCCCCCGCGGCTCTTGGGCCGGCGGCGTGGCCTAACGGGCCGGACCCCGGCGGCGCCCAGGCCGGGCCGGCAGCCCTGGTGCCCCGGGCGGTCTCACGGCAGCCCCCTCCCGCTCTGGTGCCTCTCTCCTTTTTTCTCCCTTGTGTTAAATTCTGCAACGCGGAGGAACCGGCCTGCCATAAAAGACGACGCTTTTTGTTCCTGTGTGGTAGTTTTCAAATTCCTAATCTGATTTCCACTAAGATTAATAAAAACCCCAACCAAACAGAGGATTTAGTGGTCTTTAAGGGAAAAATCAATTCTATATTAAATCAATATTTGTGGCTGGTTGCAGTATTGTATTTGCTCCACTAACGAGCAACATCCTCACAGTTTAAAGTGCTTCATTTCGTTTTTAAAGGACCTGTGGAAGCACAAGCAATGAATAACGAAAAACACAAATAGAAAGGAAAAGGTTTTATGTTTTAAACAGAGCCACAGAAAATTGAGTTTTAACAACTTGAGTCAATTGTGAATACCAAAGATAGGCATAAAGGCTTTAACCTTCCTTTAAAGTGCTTCTTTAGAGTGCTGTGAAACAAGACGGAAGTTTCATAACTTTGAATTTTCTCTCCTCTGTGGCTCCAGTCCAGGCTGAATTTGGGTCTGAATCACCCATCTGACAAGAAGTACTGGCAGAGCAATCCAAGCGCACTTACACTGTCCAACTGTACTTATGATTGGGGCTGGGGAGACAAAGGGGCAGGAAAAAGGGAAAGATGTGCTGGCATAACCTATATTGGATCACACTGCAAAATGGATTTTGTGACCATGCAATTTCACCTATGTAAGTAGACATCTTCTCCATAAAATGGTTAAGACTCCCTACTTTTCCCTGACATTCCCATCCTGATAGAAACATGCTGTAGGGTTTGGTAGAAACAGCAACAAAATCTCCCAAACAGATGTCCCCCAATCTCCTCATATCACACCTCTCATACTTTCAAAAAATACAGTATATTCAGTATTTCACCTTATCTTGCCGCCTACAGCTGAGCTCCTCTTCCCTCTGAGCAGCCTATGTGACTTCCAGACACAAAGAGGGGCAATGCTGCAGCATGAAATTCCTTCTGTTGGGACTGGAAGAAAAAAAACCTTTTGGTGCATGGTCCTTTCCATAGCAAGAATGTAGTCTAAACTATTTGACTTAGTGGGGTGGCTTCTTGACTTGGGCAGTGAGTGGCAGAAGATTTGTTGGTGTTTTCATACATCTCTCAATTAAGAGAAAAGGCAAATGCTCAGGCACACTGAGGACTGGAGACTCAACCTTCACAAACACTTACATGTGGCCACAAATCCCAGCCTTGCAGATGTCTGTGCCAAGTCAGTTTGGCAGGCTGTCAGCATTGTCCTGCAGCATGTAGATGAGTGACGGGAAACAGATGGATTATAAAATATTTTAAAAATTACTAAACCTGAACAAAATTTGATAGGACTACAAAAAATAGAGAAAAGGCACATGACCATCCAGATGGTTCCCACAGTCTTCACAGACCTGTTGAAAATAGTGAGGGTCTTAAAAGGGAGAAAAAAATATTTTTATGAACAAACAAACAAATGACAGACAAATGAAAAAGGCACAAGAGTCTTGTAATGAAAATGCTGGCCAGCACAAGCAGAGGTCAGCATCTGCTCCTGCTGTAATAACATCTTGTTTTATTATGTGTACTAAACAGCACTTGAAGCATCTTCTGCTATTAGGCAGAGTCAACACAATCCTTTCAAATCGACTTTCATATTTCAGAGCTATTTACACCCACTCTACTGAAACGTAACTTACACACAGGGTGATGTGAGCTAAAGGTGTTATCTGTGGCCTAGCTTGTACCTTGTTCCTACTTCTTGGCATACCCACTGTGGCTGGTTCAGTGGGCGGACATAGGCCTAAGGGATTTGGTACAGAACGGACTGGAGTGAATATCATACAGCATACGCTATACCATTTCGCACATACCCTCACTAGGGAATGTCATGAGCAATCCAATCTTTAAACTGAAATCTGCTTGGTGGGACAGAGTTAGCTTATACTGTAGTCTTGTTCAAGTGGCTCAGAAGGAAAATGTCGTTTTTCAGTTTGGCATCTAAGTGGCTGGTTATGACTTTAAACTATCCGGTGACAAAAGAAAATAGATATAATGGTCCTCTGCTTGAACTGCTATGGTCCAAGCAGAAGTCTTTTGAACCAAAGTGTGTTGTGAAATATTTGGGAAGCTATTAAATTTGACTATAAACATTATGTCTTTTAAGCCAAGATCTCAGTAGATGTTTATTTCTAGGTGAGCTTTGGAAGAATGCTGCCAGATAAAGTGAAGCTGGCTTGGATTTTCAGACAGACATCCGAACCATCAGATACAGCATGTGGACCACACTCAGAGGTGTTGCCTGGACTCAGGTTTGGCTGGCTGCCTGTCATCCAGAGGCTGATATCAGGCAGAGTCTGTGGAAAAGTCATGTCTAGTGCAGATGAAATGCCAGTCTGGGTGTTGCCTTCAAATTGGCAGCCCGTTGGCTTCCATCATTTTCCAGTCTTTTTTCTCTAGCTTCCCATATGTGGTGAATAACATGGGCAATTCATGTGGAACTGTGCAGACAAAGGCCCTTGGGGGTGAGCTGCCGGTGATAGTCTTTGGGGTTTGCCCTGGAGGAGTTTTTTGGCACTTGCAGTCTCTTGAAGGCAAGAAAAGAACAGTCAGAAATGGAGAGCATTCAGGACAGAGAAGCAGCTCAGCCTGCTTTCAGAGATGAGGCTTGACACCAAAGAGCAGTCTCAGAAATTTCTGTTCCTGAAATGGAGACAACTGCTTTCATCACACTGAACAGATTGTTGTAAACCTCAGGCCAGACCCCAGAAGGTCTGATCTGGTCAAACTGCCCATTGAAAATTGCCTCCAGCACACTTTGCACTTTTGTCTTTATTATACACAGTCTTAAGAGCTACTGCCAGCTTTCTGCAAGCCAGGCAGGTGGCTTCTCCTCCTGCCTTTGAATGCTCATCCATGGGCTCTCTCCCAGCCTCTGGCTTGAGCCTTGGAACTGATGCTAGTGACTTAGTGGCACACATCTGCGAGGGGTTGTCTCTTTGTCCAAAACAGCCGTGACTGCCTGAACTCCCTGGAGTGCCTGCAGTTCTGGCCAAGGAATGCTGACAACTGCTGGTTGATTCCACCGTCATCATTCATGCTTTCAGGACAGCTAACATAGGCAGGACAGTAACACACTTTTTGGCTGGGCTTGGTTCGCTACTTTTAATGTCCGAGGGTGGGCAACGTTTATTGACCCTAGCTTTTTCTTACCCTTTAAGAGGGAAAACTATCTGTAACAAATCATCAAAGCCTGTTTAACTATAAAATAGGTGCACAGGTTGTCCTTTCTGATAGCAGTTACATTTAGGATACACAGCCATTTTCTTTAACATCACATTTGTCTTTATTCCTGTGATGTGCATTTGTGGTTAGATGGCAATAGACTTGGAGCTAAAACTGGGAACTCCCGGGTTCAAAGCTTTCCTCACAAAACCTATGCCCTGTTTTAGCCATCTTATGTATGAAGGAAGAAACAAAGGCAGGAAACTTGTTGGATCAAGTCTGTCCATTAAGGAATACTGCTGTCTTCAGAAGAGTTGAAGAACGCATGAATTTAGTTTATTATGTCTTGAGCCAGCTGATATGCTACCTTATCTTGCCATAGTTCAGTGCACGCGTATTTAATCAAAACACCATACAGGTCAAAGAGGCAATTTTCCCCACTGTACTTCAATTACAAACAGTACTGTGAAAATCCTTGGGCTAGTTGCCTGAAAACACCATTTTCAGTAGCCCTCAGAATTTATTTGCCCCCTTTCCTGTGGGCAAGTCAGCCAATTGCTCAAAATTGCCAGATAAAAGTTCCCTAGTTTTTCCAAATCACTACAGTGAAATTACTGTGAGATCTGTCTTTGAATCATAGAATCATAGAATCACCTCGGTTGGAAAAGACCTTTAAGATCATCGAGTCCAACCGTTAACCTAGCACTGCCATCCCACCACTAAACCCTGTCCCTAAGCACCTCATCTATCCTTCTTTTAAATACTTCCAGGGATGACTCCACCACCTCCCTGGGCAGCCCATTCCAGAGCCTGACAACCCTTTCGGTGAAGAAGTTTTTTTCCTAATGTCTAGCCTAAACCTGCCCTGGCACAGCTTCAAGCCATTCCCCCTCGTCCTATCGTCCGTTACCAGGGAGAAGAGGCCGACCCCCACTGCACTACAGCCTCCTGTCAGGCAGTTGTAGAGGGCGATCAGGTCTCCCCTCAGCCTCCTCTTGTCCAGACTAAACACCCCCAGTTCCCTCAGCCGCTCCTCGTACGACTTGTGTTCCAGACCCCTCTCCAGCTTTGTGGCTCTCCTCTGGACATGTTCCAGCAACACAATGTCTTTCTTGTACTGAGAGGCCCAAAATTGAACACAGTATTCGAGGTGCGGCCTCACCAGCACCAAGTACAGGGGCACGATCACTTCCCTACTCCTGCTGGTCACACTATTCCTGATACAGGCCAGGATGCCATTGGCCTTCTTGGCCACCTGGGCACACTGCTGGCTCATATTCCGTCGGCTGTCAACCGGTACCCCCAGGTCTTTTTCCACCAGGCAGCTTTTTGGCCACTCTTCCCCAAGCCTGTAGCGTTGCATGGGGTTGTTGTGACCCAAGTGCAGGACCCGGCACTTTCCTTGGGGTTTTAATAGGCCTCGGCCCATTGATCCAGCCTGTCCAGGTCTCTCTGCAGAGCCCTCCTCCCCTCAAGCAGATCAACACTACCACCCAGTTTGGTGTCGTCTGCAAATTTACTGAGGGCACATTCAATCCCCTCATCCAGGTCATTGATAAAGATATTAAACAAAACTGGCTCTAGAACTGAGCTCTGGGGGACACCGCTTGTGACCGGCCACCAACTGGATTTAACTCCATTCACCACGACTCTCTGGGCTCGGCCATCCAGCCAGTTTTTAACCCAGCGAAGAGTACATCCATCTAGGCCATGAACTGCCAGCTTCTCCAGGAGAATGCTATGGGAGACTGTCTCAAAGGCTTTGCTGAAGTCCAGGTAGACAACATCCACAGCCTTTCCCTCATCTACCAGGTGGGTCACCTGGTCGTAGAAGGAAATCAGGTTGGTTAGGCAAGACCTGCCTTTCATGAACCCATGCTGGCTGGGCCTGATCCCCTGATTGTCCTCCATGTGCCTGGTGAGCACACTCAAGATGAACCTCGCCATAACCAGATCCTCCTGTCGTCCCTTCTTGAAGATAGGCGTCACATTTGCCAACCTCCAGTCATCTGGGACCTCCCCTGTTCTCCAGGACTGCTGATAAATGATAGAGAGTGGCTTGGCAAGCTCCTCTGCCAGCTCCTTCAGCTCTCTTGGCTGGATCCCATCCGGCCCCATAGACTTGTGGATGTCCAGGTGGCCTAGCAGGTCAAAGACTGCTTCCTCCTGGATTACGGGGGGTTTATTCCACTCTCTGTCCCCATCTTCCAGCTCAGGAGGCTGGGTACCCTGGGGATAACTCGTTGGGCCATTAAAGACCGAGGCAAAGAAGGTGTTGAGTATCTCAGCCTTTTCCTCGTCTTTTAGTGGCAGTGTTCCCCCTTGCATCCACTAGAGGATGGAGGTTCTCCCTGGCTCTCTTTTTGCTGTTAACGTATTTATAAAAACTTTTCTTATTATCCCTTACAACAGTGGCCAGGTTAAATTCCAGCTGGGCTTTTGCCTTTCTAATCTCCTCTCTGCATGACCTGACAAGATCCCTGTACTCTTCTTGGGTTGCCTGCCCCTTCTTCCAGAGCTGGTAAGCTCTCCTTTTTTCCCTTAGTCGCAGTAGTAGTCCTCTGTCCAGCCAGGCCGGTCATCTTCCCCGCCGATTTGTCTTACGGCACATGGGGACAGCCTGGTCCTGTGCCTTTAAGACTTCTTCCTTGAAAAACACCCAGCCTTACTGGACCCCTTTGCCCTTCAGGACTATCTCCCAAGGGACTCTCCCAACCAGCGTTCTGAGCAGGTCAAAGTCTGCCCTCCGGAAATCCATGGTGGCGGTCTTGCTGACCCCCTTCCTTACCTCACCAAAGATCGAAAACTCTACCATTTCATGATCACTAAGGCCTAGATGATTTCCAACCACCACGTCTCCTACCAGTCCTTCTCTGTTAGTGAATAGGAGGTCAAGCAGGGCACTTCCCCTGGTAGGCTCACTTACCAGCTGTGTCAGGAAGTTATCTTCCACACACTGCAGGAACCTTCTGGACTATTTCCTTTCTGCTGTATTGTATTTCCAGCAGATGTCTGGGAAGTTGAAGTCCCCCACAAGAACAAGAGCTCGTGACTGAGAGACTCCTGCCAGCCGCTTGTAGAATTCTTCGTCAACATCCTCATCCTGGTCGGGTGGTCTGTAACAGACTCCCAACAGGATATCTTTCTTGTTGGCCTTCCCCCTCATCCTCACCCATAAGCATTCTGCCTCACCACAAGTGTCAAGCTCTGTACAATCTAAACACTCCCTAACATACAGAGCCACCCCGCCGCCTCTCCTTCCTTGCCTGTCCCTTCTGAAGAGTTTGTAGCCATCCATCGCAGCACTCCAGTCATGGGAGGCATCCCACCACGTTTCTGTGATGGCGACTACATCATAACCATCCTGCCTTACAATGGCTTCCAGCTCCTCCCGTTTGTTGAAGCCTCATTTTCTTCTGCAGTTCTGTGAAACTTAAAAAAAAAATAAAATTGTATTTACAGAAATTCTTGTCTGGTTTCAGCAAGGGAAGCAGAGGGCAACAAGCACTCTCTGTCTCTCCATCAACCCCCTTACATAGCTGTGGCTTTTTTTAGTAGGGACAGGCAAAAAAATGCTTCCCTACGGAATTTAAGTTAATGCATGTGGAATCTTTTTGAGAATGTTACAAGTTTTCATAGCATCACAACAGAATGTGGTCTGCTGTAAAAGGTCACTGTAACAATATAAAAAGAATATTTAAGTTATTAAAATGAAACACAGGTTTCATCTCATCTTACCTGTGTTTAAGCAGCTCCTTTATGAGCCACTCAGTGGAGAAAAATATTTCAAGCAATACAAAGTTGCAGCTGTGTTTAGTAAATTATAGACTTTATGTCCTATAACACATTGCTAACATTGACATAATGAAATTCTGTGAAAATAGACATGCAGAAGGCACTACCCACATTCAGAATTGAAATAATTTACCGATGTTATAGAATTTTACAGTATCTCATTAAAAACATCATGTGTTTTATACAGAAATGCTGTTTTGGCTAAACCACTTTCTCCTCATCACATTAGTGCCCAGGCACAAGAGTGTCTGGACAGCAGAGCTATCTACAGGAGAGATGAGCACTTCTAGACGTGCCTCTCCACCACCCACCCCTGAAGCGCGTGGGGCTCAACCCCTGCCTTTGCAGGGATATCACCTGAGGCGTGGGCAGCTGCGTAAGGGACCTGCTTTGAGAGCATGACTTTTTGTGCAGTTCCCAGCTGCCAGTGGGTATCCTGCAGTACCTACCCGCTGCTGAGCATTGGTGCTGTGATGCTGTCCGCAGAAAACGTCATCGATCTCACTGTAAAGTAAGAGATTTATGTATCTGGACAGTAACAGTGTTTACGAAAAGCATGTGAAGATTAAATAGATAAATTCCACTTGGAATTTAAGTATTTTGTAAATAAGAAAATGAGTAGGACTTGTTTTTACAAGTTTTTTATTTACGTTGAAATCAGTCTAGTGCTGCCCTAGGAAACATTACTAGGTGGTTGAAGACAAAGGTGATAACTTGCTAAGAGAGAAAACTAGCAGTGAATTATGTAGTAATCCGAAATGCACTTGCATGGCAGTAATCATCAATAGCTTTCTGATACGTCACGTAGACCTCTTTTTATTTCACTCAAATACCTAAAGTCCCAATCATGACTCACCTCTCTGGTTTGGAAACATTTTAATTTTCAGTAGCTGTATTTTACCAAAAACAAAAAGCAAAAGATAGTGACATATGCCTTGGAAGGAGAAACAATTATATTTTCATTCCAAGAACTTCCTTCTGATTTTGATGGATAAAGAGAGAAAAAAAAAAGTGATGTAATTTCACTGATAATTCAATAAACTTCTACCACTGTGTTTCAACAAGTAAAGATGGTTATGGTCAGCACTATCCTTGCATGGAAAGCTTCCTGTTTATTGAGCGATTGAAGTTTTCCTTTCCTTTCTTTGGTGGATTTTAGGATTTATTGTATGCAGAAGATTAGTAGCAGTAATAGTGATGTGAATTAATGTAATACAGAGTAGATTATGATAGAGAGCAAAATAATTCACATATGTAATCTCCAGTAGAAGTCTTTACAGCCAGAATCAAGATTTGCATTTTTTTTCCCCTTTTGTTTGATTTGTAAAATGTACTTGTAGAGTTTTACCATTTTAGTCTTGTGTTGCAAAGTAGCCTGGTAAATCTACAGATCTAAAGAGAGTTATTATGATTATTATTCCGGAAGGCTACTGGGTTTTGGCATCACTGCTTATGAATAGGGACAGTAGTTGCTGTAATGAAAATTTGTCAGTAAGACTGTAGAGTGGATCCATACCACATGCTGCTTAACTTGACTGGTTATATCTTTTTCTGGATGCGTCATTCCCCAGGAAAGTGTGCGCAAACGTGCCAGCCTCTCCAAAGGATGTAACCTTGTCTGTGTTGTTTTAGAGCCCCAAAAAAAGCACTTCAATTTAAAGGGTTTGCATCTGAGACCAAGCATGTTGGCTTCCTCCCACAGCATCACACACAGAGTGCGACTCATCGTTATACCCATGGTTCCTACATCATGGCCAGAGCGTCCTGCTCTTGAGCTCAAGGCACTGATAGCTGCACAGCTGGCTGCCATTCTCCTGCAAGGTAAATTTTAAATAAAACCAGGATGTAGGAGCTATTCAGGTTGACATACATATGACACCTGGCATTGAAGACTGCAAGGATCGTTATTAAGGTGCATGTCCTGTGTGCCTTTGAATGGAAGAGGAAAGGAGAAAACAAAACGTTCCTCCTTCCTTGCAAATTCATCCTTCTTTTCCCAAGCAAGCACATAAAAAGGCGAAAAAAGGGTGATGTCAGGGGAAGCATGAATTCAAAATCTAAAAGTAGCTACTTCTGTTGTATATTGAAATTGTAATTTGAAATTTTAAAATATGCATTTAATTCAGTCAATTTTGTTGAAAAAAATATTTGAATTACTTGAAAGAAGAATCAGTTAGTTCTAAGTGAGATATTATTTCCTCACAAGCATGGCAGCACTTTGGGCCCCAGTTGGTGAGGGGTGTTTGTCTGTGCTGTGGGGCTAGTTAGCTGCTCATCAGAAGGCAGTCAGAAGGGTGAGAGACCTGCAGCAGTTGCACTAGAAAATGGGTTTTTGCTTGAACTTACTTGAAAGCCTAAAAGACTGATAAAAAGAATGTTGTTCCTGAAGCTTGAAGATACCCTTGTGATCAGAGTCACAAGGCACAGCAAGCAAATCATATTTAATCCTTTGATAGCAGTAATGGCCAGGACAGTCCATGCAGCCTTCTTCCTTTCCTTCTATTTCCCCATCAAAATAGGAAAATTGATAGGAATCACAGCTCCTCTGGGTTTTATTTGTTTGTTTGCTCATTTGTTTGTTTGTTTTCCCAGTGTGTATAAGAGCAGCAGGAAGGAATGCAGGAGAATGTCAGCTCTTAATCCCTGTCCCCAACCAGACAAAAGTTTAATAAAAAATATATTGCAGCAGGATGAAATTCAAATGTTAAACAAGCCTGGGATATAGTCAGTCTCTGGAAAAAGGAAGAATGAGGAGCTGTAGGGAACTCCCCTATTGCACTCAGCACTAGCATTAGATGAAGTAAACATCAGCTTTCAGACACATCATTCATGCTGGCATTTTTAATAACTAGATGGGATTAATTTTTTAAAAACATTTTGACAGTGTCCTTCTACTATTGTTTTTATATGTTACAGATATAACTTAACAGAAATTGGGAAGTTAATTATAGCGTGAATGAAGGAGGTCCCAGTAGTGATGCCTGAGGCAAAATGCCTTGTCTCTCTTCACTTGTAGAGATACAAACATGCATACAAGAATTTTTGGTGAGAAGTCTCAGGGGGCAAGATGGAACAGGACATGCTGGAAAAAAGCACCGAATCCTTTCTTCAGAGCAAAATCTTTCATCTTAACATTTATGGTCATCATGAGTGGCAGAAGGTTTAAAATACCAGGAGGAAGGGTGTTCTTACTCTGTTACTAAATGTTAGGAAAGGAATTATTCAGGTGCAGTGTCAAATCTTCAGGCAAGAGAAAGTCACATAGTTTAGTTAAGTGCCAAATGAAGACCGAGAGCTGGGCTATCTGCCTGCACTGAACCAGGAGCCCGTGGCTCTTTAGGTTCCTCTCTTTCTACTTGTCATCATGGTGACCTCAGTTTTACACAGCTGTTTCTACTGACAGACCTGGGGTATCTCTCAATCATTGCGTTGGTGAAGAGGAAGCATTGTAAAATCATATATATATATATATATATACACACACACACATATGTATATATATGCATTTCAGCTTACTGTGTATGACCATTGTTATATAGATACCCACACTTCAATTCTCTGTGGGTGCGATACCCTGCAGGTTGGAACACACCCCTTAGAGATGAATGGTTTGTATCTGGAGCTGGATCCAGTTAGTCTTTTCCACTTATCACAGTTTGGATGAAGGCTTGTAACTGCAAGACTTGGCAGACAGGCAGTCAGACCACATTAATTCAAATGGGTTCAGTACAAGGTTGGCTGAGCTGCATGGCTATCTCTACGCCAGCAGACGCAGACTCTGATGAATGTGCTATACTGCCCAGCTTTGAAGTCTTATGTTTTTAGTACAAAATTGCTGTAACTGTAAATTGCACAAGTCAGAAGCTGAATCTAAGGGAGGTGTCTGAAAAAGAAACAACCAAGGGGAATATTTTTCCACCTAGAATGGCATCTGAATATAGACCTCTCTGGGTTGTATCTTTTCATTTTTTTGCCCAGGAAGTCAAGGCATCATGTTCACATAGCTACTTCATGTTGCTGTATCCAGATTTACTCTAGTGTCTTGCAGCTGCGTAATTTAAAGTTTTAACATTAGTTTAAACCTCCATGTCCCTCAGTTTTAATCCTTGGTAAGGCTGCTTTACAGTTCAGTGAAGTTCCTTTGTATGGGATTTGCAGTGTCATGTAACCAGCAGTCATTTGCAAACAGTATTCATTATACAGGAGGGCTGGTAAATGGCCCAAGAGTATTTTTTCCAGGAACGCCTTGTCAAGTCTGGCCTCTCTGAGGTAGTGGTGTATCAAAAGTGCCCTCCTATAAAAATCTAAGAGAGGTCAGTCAAAATGGGCCACTTCAGCGAAAACTGTTCAGGGTGCAGGTCTCAATCTGTGTTTTACTACTTGCAGCTTTGGGTTGGAGGGGTAGTTTTCAGAGCAGGATGGTATGGAAATGGAGCATTTGTGGTACTTGCATTCCTTATGCACTTTCATACAGCAGTTCAAGTGGAGATATGTGTGTTACTGGGAAGCAAAGTTGAACTGGTCATTGTTAATGAATTATTGAGAACTTTTCAGTTCTTTTTTCTGCTCACAAACTATTAATGAACATACTCTGTGCCATTTTGACACCCACCTCTTCCTGATGCCGTACCACCGCCACTGGCTTTGGAAAGTCACATCGGGCATTTTCTCCTAGGCTTTTGGTGAATACATTCTGGTTTTGGGTGTTCATGAACACTGGCGTTGCCCACCTCCTCTTCTTCATCTGTGGGTGCAGCTGATTGCCCATGTCACTTAGTATAGGCTCCGCTTCAGGATTAGAGGAGACTGTTTAACTTTTACACCAGTCTTAACTAGCTCTTGTGAACATCTGCATCAGTTCAGAGTATGACCATCTGTAAAGAGTGCTTTTGCAGAATTAACTAGTTCTATGTTTCTTATGACTCCTTATTTATATGTCATCTTTTTGCTATATAAAACAGCTTAAAATGAATGTTACATTTCTGTATGAGCAAAACTAAAAGAACAAACAATGGAGTTAGTCATGTTTAATTATTGTTTATGAGTATATTATCTATAAATACCTGATACCTTAATTCATGTGATGTTGAACAACCTGTTAATGATTTTCCTTAATCAAATATGGATCTTTGCACATTTCTCTTAAATTTGTCTCTCTTCCTGTTTGCAAGGCCTTATGGGTTGCACTGTAAAAAATTTAAGAGCTTTCAGAATGGGAGCGAGGACAACTGTAACCACTGGTATAAAACTGTACAAACTTTCTCTGAACATTCTTATTAACAAGATCTTAGTAGCAATATACAAACAAAAGTAAATAAGAAAAGGGAACAAAACCTTCTCTTACTCTTGGTTATGTGAATATTGGTTTGTTTTGGTTTTTTTTTTCCCCATAATATATTTCAGGTACACAGTATGTTTGCCCAACCACTCCATCTCTTTCCTTGGGTATTGCTGAAGCTGCTAATGGCCATTTCAGTCAGCTAAAATAAACTGTGCCACAATGAGGGCAGACCAGTACAGAGAACAAGTGAATTCAGCAGCTCTATCTTTAACAGTCTGTCCTTTAATGTATGCCTCTCTCCCCAGTATCAGGCCTCTGTGGCAGGTGCAGCAAGATCCGAATGGAGCAAACACCTGAGCACACCTGGTCAGAGTTACCCTTTGCCTTTGTGTTTGGGCTGCTAATGTCAAGGCTGTGATATCTACTGGCACTCCACAGCCTTTATCAACCGAAGGACCATGTAAGACTTTTAAAAAATTACCTGAGATGGTCTAATTTTATTGGAAATAATCCATACACTATTTTTCCAATGCTCACTCTCCAGTGTTCATTTTCAACAGAATATAAGCTGGCATGCTTTCAATGTTTATTACTTTTCATCTTCCCCAGTTTTATTCTTTTCCCATTCACAGGGAGTTTTGTGTGTTTTCATAATGTTCTGCAGTTGTAGCATTTCATAATTTATGGCCCACCAGTGATTCACTGCACACAGATTGATAAACTGCTAGACAGGGACAATACAGGGGACATTCAGTCTTATTTTTTTCTAGTCTCGTGAATATATTACTTTGGCTTTCAGAAACGTGTGGCCATCACAATTAATTTTTAAAAAAGTAACAGCTTCTGCTCTCTCTGTAGATTTCTGAATACAGAATACAGAGGTATTTTGACTTGCTTTTCCTGAACAAATTCAACTGCTTCTGCCATAAGCATTAACAGGCAAAATGAAGCAATTTCTCTTCTGTGAAAGAAAGCATGGAACAAATAGGAAAATCAGTGGTGTCTAATATAGCAGGAGAAACTCATCTAGCAGCAGTTACAGTCCCTGATGTCAGATGAGATCATTGTTGGTATGAAGACAATGAGGCTTGTTTAATGATGCCAGTCTACTTGTATTTTGTTGCAGGAAGGTTATGTGCAGTGTGGAAGCTTACTCACTTTGCATAATACAAGTAGAACAGGCTATCATCAGGAAAAAATATGACAAAAATGAACCAGTACAAAGCATGTAATTCTCATGCTGCAGGTACACGGTGACTTGAACAAACAAATTAGCTTCACACACTGACTGCAGTTGGTGTAAAATTGGTGACCAGCGTGATTTGTGATTGTTACAAGAACTGCTCAAGAAAATGGATCTTTTGTTCCTCCTCCTTTCTTGCCTAGTTCCCTGAGTTCTGTGCATTGACAGCAGTGCATGGGCTGGCTGTGTGTGACCTCAGGTCCCTGCTGGCTGCTCCCCAGCAACCAGCGTCCCCTCCTGCGGCTGCATGGGTCAGAGGATGGGCGTTTTTTGGGCAAGGGAGTTGGCTTGGTGGGGCCAGGGTTTTTACCTGTTTTTTGCCACTTGCGTTGATATACATTGCTGTCACTCAACAAACACGAGGAAAGAGCATTAAAATAGTGTTGCAAATAGCAAAACAGATTTAGAGGTAGATGTTTCTCTTGTCTTGGGTTGGGATATGTTATTTTTATACTGTTTTATCTTTTAAATAGAAACAAAAAAGTGAGCAGATGTTGTCCTGATGAGTTAGACTTTCCTGCAGCTGGTTAGAAATGGTCAGGTCACTGCTGTGAGCCACATTTTAATCTGCTTGAACCAAAGCAACTCTGTAAATGGCTATTTCCATCCATTCTTGTTATTTAGTCCTGCTGGCATTTGTATTTTCAGGTACATCATATAATAAAAAAGTCAGCAAGCCTTGCATGGGCTCAATAGGGGAAGAAGGGACTTTTCCCCAGGCTTTGTGACCCAGAAATTGAACAAATTTTCTACTTGAATCTGTGTACCGTAATTTCTCTGAGTGTTTACTGAAAACACAGCTTATGGAAGTAAAGCAGAGAGCTGGACTCTACACACCTGATATTTAAGAAAGACAAATATTTCTTTTTAAAATGTCCTGTCTGAAATGTTTTTAGTTACAGCTACCGCTATTGCTGCTTGTCTCCTTCAATACTTTCTATGGCAGAATTAGCCTCAACCTTTTATCCCTTTGCTATTCCTTTTTCTCTTGCCCAAACCCATAACAAGTCTGTTGTTTGGCTGCAGGCCAACAGACCAAGTTAAAGAGAACTGCAAAGCATTTAACAGGTAGCATCTGACATACCCCTCAGCAAGAGCAGGCATGCGTTTGCTCTCCAGCTGGGCATTCTTTGCACAGCCAAAATACTCTGCCAGATTTAATAATGAAAAGCAAGGTGATCTCATATTCCTGCCTGCTCCCTTTCACCAGCAGCCTGGACTTCATCCGTTGCAGGTTTTAATAGAAAGAGAGACTTCTGAACAACCTAGTGAATTTTAGCTATGTTTTGGATATGGCCATCTAGCAGACTCCTAATTCTTTTCCTTTAAGTAAACTGAGGCTAGCTTTTTCCCCCCTCTAGTGTATCTATAAAAATTATACATTAATTGAACAGTCTCTCTGTTAAACATTTACAATGTTCTGTGCTAGGTTTTGGCAAGCCAGCTATAAAGCATAATTGTAGTTGCAGGAGTGGGACTAGATGGAAGCAAATCTTAATTTAGGCTAGCAGCTTTCATTGGTTTATCTACGAAAAAGGTGGACGTGCATATTATTAAATGACCATAACTGACACCTCCAATTACATCTGTCTTACATATCTATGGATTCTTTAATACCATTGAAGCCATTTAGAAAAGACCTTAGCAGTAGATGGATAATGAATCAGGTAATAGGTGTGAATACTTAGGTCATTTTGGTTTTGTTTTGAAAGACGGAATTCAAGGAGGGAGAGATTATGGCAAAAAAGGAGGCAATTTATATTTAGAGCAAGGCTTATAAATATAAGGATAATTTATGGTTAACAACCATCCATTCCCACAGGATTAAGGACATAGTACAGTAGCTTTTGAGATAAGACTGAAAAAACGAAGCAGAATGTTGATGCATGACCTAATTTTCCATTTTTAAAATCAGGTTCTTAGCAATCTACTGTATGTTGCAGATTTAGCATGGCCAAAACCTTTTTCGCTGATGAAAAATACAGAACCTCTTAGAAAATTCAGGTCTGAGGTGGATCTTTGGTGTCTCTTCTCTGAATATTGGGTGGGTTATCCATGAAGAAAAAGACTTCAAGTTAAAAGAAGGGGAAATAATAGCAATTTTTTAGATGGAAACATGTTCAAAAGGAAAAAATATATCAACTGATCCACTCACAAAATATTCCACTAAGTGAGACTTTTCTGAAAGAAAAGGGGTTGAAAAGGAAGGGACATTTGGAAAGTTCTGTCTGTCATAATTGATTCACTTTTGATGTGTGTATACATTTCCTGAGTCTAGGCTTAGTTTTGAGCTAGTTAAGAGCAAATGTTTGGGACATTCAAGGTGACTCAATTCCATTAAATTGATTTCAAATCACTCACTTAAACCATGACTGCAAATCAACATGTATAATCCCTAAAATTGGTATAATAATTTTTCATCTTTCAAATATGTGTTTCAATAATTTATTTATTATTTAATATATAAAAAAAGATTTTGTGAAAATAATACTTTTAAAACATGATAATCACATATAATTTATATGCAGTTTGATATCTCTTAAGTAACCAAAATATTTTGCTTTTAAAATTAATCAACTTATTCTACAAGGAAAATTATGTATGTGAACAAAACAATTTCAGTCATCACATCCTTCAGGATTTTAGGTTAGAAAATATACTTCCCTGTCACCTCATTCATGCAGCACAGGAAGTAAATGTGCTTCTAATAACTTCTCAATTTTAAATCACCCAGCTATTGACTTAGACTTTAAAATCAACTAAAATCAAGAAAATATCTGCTTTGAACTTGCAGAACTAGATGTTTATGCCCCACACCCCATAGTATTTAACACTTTAACAAGCTGTGGCTGTAGGTTATTGGCAAGAAATTTCCATCCGTCCAATAAGATTGAATTCTTCAAGTCTTCTTTGATAATGTTTTTTAATTAGGTTTAATAAGAAGTAGGTGCTTTAGGTCTCATAGCAGGCAATCAATATTTTTAATTTAAATTATGAATAGAGTGCAGGAAGTGACTTTTTTAAAGCCAGCAAGGCACTGTTACTGGAATGTCTTACAGAAGTACTCAGTGGTTTGTCTGGAACATGACATTAAAACTCTGTAAAAAAAAAAGAGAATGTTATCCTTTCTGTATTCAAGGCAAAATGAGGAAATAGTGGGAATCCTACTATTCTAGTTACAATGTCATATCCATCAGTATTTCTTATGGGATACCCAAACCAAAAGTACTCAAGGCCTTTGGAGGCTGTAAACCTGAATGGGGCACAAAATAAATAAGGAATCAAAGAAGTCACACAGGCAGGGGAATGAAGCACAGGCTTCACAGGGGGCTTCAAGGAAGAAGTGGATATAGACATAAGAAATTAAAGTTATACAATGTGTTCTCCACATGAGACTGGGAGAAGGGTAAGAAGGCAAAAAGTGGAAGAAGCAGGAGCTCTGTGCACCCAGCTTTCACATCCCAGCAGGATGAAAGGGGTTCATCCTAGGGTGGTGTTTTTCTCAAACAGCCAAACTTTTGTCCCTCCCAAGGTCTTTGTATTTCTGCTTGTGCCTTATTGTGTCTTGCAGGTGGCAATGTCTCACTCTTGCTTAGATTTTGCTTGTTTATGCACAAGAGGAAGAATTTGGTTTGGTTTTTTTTTTTCAAAAATGTGATTTTAGGGCCACACCTCACCACCCAGCTCTGTACTGTCTGTGACTGCCACAGAGTCTTTTACAGCCTGCACTGCATCTTCCTCAGCCCCATGCTAACACACAGAGCCACCATCTCCTGGAAAAGAGTAAATCACTTACCACATCTTGGGAGACAGCAAGGGGGAAGGAAGGTTCCTGGAGCCCCCCGGTCCTGCTGGATGTGTCCCCCTGAGCCCAAGGGGCCATGGTCAGCTCCACGTGCCTGCCCAGGAGAGACTGCCCTCCTTCCCCACCAGAGCAACCACCACAGAGTGCACTTCCAAAAGGCAGCCATGCTTTTATAAAAAGCCAGCATCTGCTATTTTTAATACTTGTTCTCATTAACACAGCAGGAAGCAGTTATGTTTTTAGGTTCCTCAAAACCAGAATAACCCCAGGCCTGAAACCTGTTCTGGGCTTCTTCTAGCCCTGGCTGAACCTGTTGACAAAGACATCGCAAATTCTGACTGCAAGGTTCATTTTCTAAGTCAACATTTAACCAGCAGAAGCTGGACTTGGCATCCTTGTTCATCTGCATTTTTTGTATTTTAAACCAATGTCTGCTCATATGGCAGCCCTTCAGCTTGGGTAACCAAGTGATTCCCTACTTCTTTCCAGGGTGGCATTTGTCTGCCTCTTCTCCTCACCCTCACTTCAGATACTAAATTTTTTATTTTGGTAGGAAAAGCAAGAGGAAGGATTTGAAGGCTGGTGGAAGAGAAACAGGAGGAAGGAAGAGCATAGCCCAGCTGTGCAGCAGGGATCTGGGGAAGCTGTTGATGCTGTCACTGCTCAAGGAGAAAGCAGTGCTTCATGACCCAGCCCCCGTCTGCATTATCCTGCAACCTGTCTGTGGCCTGTGTGGGACACACTTTGGCCCAACCCCCCCATGCAATGCTACAGGCCTGGGGAAGAGTGGCTGGAAAGCTGCTTGGCAGAGAGGGACCTGGGGGTGCTGGTTGACAGCCGGCTGAACAAGAGCCAGCAATGTGCACAGGTGGCCAAGAAGGCCAATGGCATCCTGGCTTGTATCAGGAATAGTGTGACCAGCAGGAGTAGGAAAGTGATCATCCCCCTGTACTCTGCGCTGGTGAGGCTGCACCTCGAATGCTGGGTTCAGTTTTGGGCCCCTCACTGCAGGAAAGATGTTGCGTTGCTGGAACAAAGCTGGTGAGGGGTTTGGAGCACAAGTCTTCTGAGGAGCAGCTGAGGGAACTTCTCCAGTTTAGCCTGGAGAAGAGGAGGTTGAGGAGAGACCTTATTGCTCTCTGCAACTACCGGAAAGGAGGTTGTAGCAAGGTGGATGTTGGTCTTTTCTTCCAAGTAACAAGCGATAGGACAAGAGGAAATGGCCTCAAGTTGCGCCAGGGCAGGTTTAGGTTGGACATCAGGAAAATTTTTTTCACTGGAAGAGTTTTCAAGCATTGGAATGGGCTGCCCAGGGAAGTGGTGGAGTGCTCATCCCTGGAGGTAGGGCAGAAGAGATGCTTAGGGACATGTTTAGTGGTGGGATGGCAGTGTTAGCTTAATAGTTGGACTTGATGGCCTTGAAGGTCTTTTCCAACCTACATGATGCTATGATTCTATTAAATGCATCTGAGCCTGGACGAGTTTGGGACCTCTCTAGGATCTTCTCTAAGTAAAATTCTCACAAACTGTGAAGGGTCAGAAAGAATGACCTTCTGAAGTCAAGGGCGCTCTTGCTATGAGGGTCCACAATGTGCACAGCTTCTCTGCCATGTGCAAATGTGCTGTGAAACAGGGCATTTACAGGTACCATCAGGGAGCTGTTTTTTCACCTTGCTACGATGTAAGCAGCACATGTTTCCCCCCAGCACCATTGTTGAGGAACGTTTTAAAACCTCTCCTATATTTTGGTGGATGCTTTTTCCCCAGTCAGAAGTGACAAGCATCCAGCTCAAAATTAGTCACGTTTTTGTTTTCTCTCTTCTCTGAAAAGTGATCAATGAAGTACTGCTGCAGCATTGTGGGCAAAGGGAGCACATTGTTATGGCGGCTTTCATTTAACTGCAGCTGCAAACATTACATTAGCAAATCAGCTCTCTGCTCTCATTGAATTTGCTCTCTACAGCCCTGTAGTTCAGGGAAAGCTGCACCAAAATGCATGAAACACTCAAAAGCAAGAAGCCATTTAGAACAGAAACAGCAATGGAAAATAATTGACCAGAGCCAGCAAAGCCCATTATGAAATTACCAGTGATAGATCAAAGGACAACTTCACAGCTTTGAATAATGGAGCTTTGCATCTTTCTCTGACTTTCAGACCAAGATTTGATTTAAAAACTGAGGTGTCCAATCCCTGCTACTGGCACCTTTGAAAAACTCCAGCTGCATTCACTTTACAGTCCAGGGGAATAAAACCTTCTTTTTTCTAAAAACCAACTGAGGTCAGCAGTTAGCATGAGCATTTACACAGAAAATTCAAAATACTCAGTATTTCTGAGTATTGCAGGAGGAATGAAACCCCATTTGTTCTCTGCCATAATAATGAAAAATAGCGGAAAAACAAGAGAGGATTTTACTATAATTTCCACTATCTCAGCTCTCTACCATCCAGCATGGGGACTGGTGTCCCCCTTCAGATGCAGCAGCACAAAGACTCACATCAGTCAAAGGAGACATTGGCAGTGGTTTTGTGCTGGCTTCCACATTTTACAGTTCATCTGAATCACATCCATCATGGCCCAATATGGCTGTAAGCTTCAGAGTGCTGGAAGGAGTCTCCTCCACCCCTTGTGACCAGAGAAAGGGTTAGGAAATCCCTGTGTTGAGGAAAGCACTGCAGTTGTTTCCTTCCTAAACCTGAGGAATGGGGAGGAAGGTATATGGAGTAGGGGAAGGACCGATTAATGGTCAGTTAGCATATTCTGCACCCAAAAAAGGGATTAAATATCACTAGAAGAAAAAAGTCAATTTGTGCAACTAAACCTACAATTCTTTCAGAAAAAGTATACAATAAAAATTTGACACCATCCTTGCTAGACTTGCTAGAATCTGTCTTTTTAGCTCCTCATCTTCCCAACATCAAAACCTCAAAGAGATCCTTGTGCTGGTGGAATTTGCACAGCTCCACTAATTTCAGTGGAGTTGTGACAGCTCATGCCAGAGGAAGACCCGCTCTCAAGACTAATAAACGCTGCTATCATTGCTGCAGGATCTGAATGTCAAAGCTTCCTCCTGGCCCATCAGGTGCTGAGCACTGCTAAGCTTAAAAAAGTTATGTGCCAGCAGCTTTCCTGAGATCCCGGCTTCTGCTTGAGAACTGATGGTCCTTCGCGTTGAGCACCTTGATTGCTTTGCTCACAAGATTACCTATCCATGAACATTTCAGCTGGGACTTTTAAATTTATATTCTAGATGTTCTCTATTTCTAGAAAAATTGCTTCCATTATAGTCTCAGAATCACAGGATGGTTGAGGTTGGGAAGGCTGGCATTATTAATCATTAGAAGTAGTTTCTCACTTGCACACAGAGAACAGATGCTGAAGTAAAGCTTTAAAGTCACTGAACTAATTCCTTTCCGGAATGCTTTTTTCTTTTTTTTTCTTTTTTCCCCTTGAACACTTGCAAATTGTGCAGAAAGAAAAGCTTAAAATAACACTATATTTTAGACCATGTAGGTTTACAGAATAATCCACAGTAAAATATATTCTGCAAGTATACATTTCAATATATTATATACATGTGGCTATGGGATAGATTTCTATAAAACAGAAAACATTTTCCTCTTTTTGAATACATGTATTTCAATAAGGACCACATGCACATACATACCCATATGAAGCATGTCTGTAGCTTCAGTTAGCTGAATTAATGGAGTTCTTTTTTGGGCTTATATATCATTCATTTTAAGCAGTAGTCCTGAGCTATAGACTGTGCATCAAGAGAAAAAAAAAAATTGTTACTGAAGTCTCTAAATCAAATTCTGTAGTCTTTCTTGTACCCTTCTGTGCTCTTTTTGGTGTGTGTTCTTGTCAGTTACATGTACCTCTGCATGACCAGAGCATAAAGCAAAGAGTAAAACATTTGATAGCACTGGGCATTTTCTGTCAGCAGCCAAAATTTGTGTTTTCCTGATTACTGGGGAAGGCTTTGGCTGATGTGAGATTAAAAGGCAGAATAAAATTTTTCTGCATCTGAATAGTTGAGAATTCAGTACTTCTTTCAGTTTTATTTCAAAAGAAATATGGACATTTATTTTAATACATAACCTATTCTAATATATAACCTGTTCTTACCCTGTAGGTTTGAAAATTATTTCAGGAAGGGCGAAAAGGAGTTTAGGTTATTTACAGCAGCAAAACAATTTTAGAGAAATATTCAGCAAAGTAGACAGATTCACCATAATATCTGAGTTCACAGTGTATTCAAGAGAAAAGATTTGCTGTTTCAAGTTTCATAGATTTAGCCAGGTCTGGATAGGTTTAGCTTTCAAAGTATGATGGATTCATCACAGACTAAACTTATCTGTCAAGGGAAATAAGCTAGGTAAATCCTTGAATAAAGGTAAAAGAATAAAGCTGCAATTTTTTCTTGAAACTTTAAACAAACAAAAAAATATTTCTCATTGGCTGAATATTTTGATATTTTTTTCTCATTTAAAGAAACCTGTGACCATGAAAAAAAGCAGATAGATCAGATAGAGAAACTGTTCCAAAGGAACTAAATAGCAAGGGTTATTTATTAGATATGGAGCACCAAGGCTCATATAGTTGTATGCAGACAGCTCCAATTGAAAAGAAACTAATTTCTTATCTGCTCTCTTGCTGATAAACTGTAATTGGGGGCTGATTGAATATGAGGAGACTTTACTTCTTTTCTACCCAGTCTGACCTGCCAGCCCTGGTCATTTCCTGCCAGAGGCTGGAATAGGCTTTCTCAATCACCAGCAAAAAGCATTTAGCTTGCTGAGAAAAAGCACTTGAGTAGTATCTTGAAACACTTCTCATTTACTAAGCAAAATGGGATGCAGCACATGAGGGAAGCATTTGAAAGGTGGGCCAGCATTTTAAATAGGGATTCAGAAGCAGATCATCAACTAATCAGTGGTACTTATTTGATTATTTTTCCAATCTCTTGGGTAAATGCTATCCCAAAGTCATCCAATACCATCCAATGGCAGGATCCTTCGCAACCATGTCTCCCACTGTCAAAGCATACCCAGCAGCTCTGCATAGAGCTCTTGTATCATGCACATACAGCTGAAGCAAATGAGTAAAAATGCAAGCTTTGCATTGGGTTTGCTCCTGGCCTTTGTTCCCTTCCCAGTTTAAAGGCTGATGGGGAATTTCAGTTCTCCGCTGTCCCAGGCTGTACTAGGCTTGAGCCATGGCCTGAGACCTGTTGAGGTTGCAGGAAGGCCTTTGCTGAAGCTCGCAGTGGCTGAGGGTGACACTGGGCAGGTTACCAGGCACAACACCAATATGGCTTGCCAGCTGGCTGCCAGCAGCCAAGGGGGAGCAATGCAGTAACAGGAGAGGCAGAACAACACAGGCCACTAAGGAAGTCGGTGCTGATGTTGAGCTCCATCCACTGCAGTCCCACTCTGGTTACACAGCCCACTCTCCCCCAAGGCTCTTGATCCCAAGATGTGACTGCCAGTGCTTAACTTTCTTTCTGTGTTTCATGGCTGTATCTTCACTCCCATGCTGTAACACGACAATAGTGTTTGCATCCTTTGGAAGAGAAACATGACTGAACAGATTTTACGATGCCTTCAACCCCCTTCGTAAGTACACAGAGTCCTCCTATGACATGCATTCCTGGAATTTTGTAAATCCTCTTCTGAGCTAACCAGCTCTTCCTTCAATACGAAAAACAATGTGTTGAAGACAGGAGAGACAAGTGGCATCAGGGTCTCATGACGCACAGCAGTATGCACTGGCACTGCCAAAAGAAGTGATTGTGGGGACCTTTGTCTACACTTTTGGAGACTGCAGCTGAGTTCAAGCTCTCTCTTGCTACTTTTCAATTCGTAAGAGGTAAAACAGCAGTTCAATTTTTACTATCCTTTTTTGAATATTGCTGTATCAACTCTTCTTGTTGGTTGACCTGATCTGCAGAGGGTCTTGAATACTAGTTTTGTAAAATGACCTGATCTGCAGAGGGTCCAGATTGAAATAAAGTTTTGATTGTAACAACTTTGTTGTGTCATTGTTCCACTGAGGATCACCAAAGAATCTGTCTCTCCCCATAGACATGGCTGGATGGCACCATGTCTCCTGGTTCCTCTTCACTCTCTTTTATTTGCTTTTTGAGTCTATTCCTATATCTAATAAACCCACAGCACTATTTCTTTTTACTTTTTGTAGCTTTGCATTAAACTTTTTATGAACTCTTAACTACTTCACTCATGCCTTTCTCATGGTTGGAACTTCCTGACATATAAAATACTCCACTGTTCCATCAAAAACACTTGCAAAAATCCATCTGTTCCTTAAAAACAACATTACCATTAAAAACTGTTCCTTCTTGCTCTGCCCTGTTATTAGGGAGACTGTATTATACAAGCTTTATCCTTCAATTAAAGGGGAAGGCTTATTGTATTTGCCTTCCATTTTCCATCTACAGTAAAGCATCATGTGTGCTTATGTTGCCCATAAATACCATGTAATACAGTTTTCTTTAGCAGTGCTTTATAGTGACTAATTGGGAAAGTAATTACTCGAACTCAGTGAGTAGAGGTTGAGCTGTGGCAATTTATTCACATCCTTATGCATAGCAGATAATATTTGAGCTTCCATTAGCTGCAGGAGCACGAAGAATTTTAGAAACTCCGTGTTGTGTGTATTGTTCACTTAGACTGGAGGCTGAGTCATGAAAACATGCATTTTGAAGAGGAGGTATCTGATTAGAGCTGGAGGGATGATCTATATGTTTAATCAGCTTGCTCTATTCTAATAAATGTCACGTTGCAGTGTACCATAATGCGTAAATTTTATTCAGAGATGAAAGCAATCTGGAAGAGATGGACCTAGATTCCCTTGACATTGATAGGTGTGGGGTTTAGGATTAAGAATGCATTTAGATACCTCAAAAGAAAGCTCAATACATATTTACTGACAGTGAACAGCATAAGGTGTGTCTAGAGCTTAAGATCACTGGTATGCACGGAGGGAGGGAGTGGGAGAAGGCAGAAGGGGTGCTGGAATTTTGTATTTGTGTATGAGTATGACTGTTTGGCCCTTCAAGTCTGCCTTTGGTTGTCCCTGGACTGCTCTTCCAATAATTAACACCTGATAATGCTATCTTCTGAGTAGGAATCATTCTGATGGGGATACATGCAGGGGCAGGAAACCCAGAAGCAATTAAAATGCTCATTTTTACTATCAGTAGCTCCATGGGAGATCAAGCTGCGGGCTTGCCCAGGCTGACCTCATCACCTCTGAAGTTTTCGCCAACTTCAGCAGAAAACATATATACTTACCCACTTTGAAAGATCCTCGTATAAAAACACCCAAGGCTTTATCACACAAAAAAATCCAGGACAAAAAAAAATAAAATCACACTCCTCATCTGTTCTTTGTTTGGACAAAATATATAGCTACAAAGGGGATAAAAAAGATGTAGCTGCTGCATCACTATTTCAGTATATGATGAAAGAAAATGCTGAAAGAGGGATAAAGAAAAAGGCTGGGCGTACTTGGTAACTGCAGAAGGCGGTGGTGCTGACAATTATGTGCCTAAAACTAAGACTAACTCCCAAAGCAGCACAGTTATTGAGGAGGAAACAGCACCAATTAAACAAAATTACCTGCAGAAGGAACAAAGAAAGATTAAAAGCACAGCTCCCCCCTGGGCAGGAAAGTGAATAAACATATATCTCAGAAGGCCAGGGGTACAGATAAAACCTACTCAAGACACACTTCAGATCCATTCAGCCCAAACCTGCAGCCTTCTGAGCAGCCCCTCCCTTGCCCTGATGATCTTTCTTTCCTACAGCATCATTTAGCCCTGTGAATATATGTTCTGCTCCAAGAAGTTGATCTTATTTATCATTCTTACAATGAATTGTGAGCACTGTGTTTTCATACAAAGGATGTGAGGAACCTTGCTGTTTAAGGCTCTTATCCAGCTGGGCATTAAGGAATTAATTCCTGTTCTAACCCAGCTGCTTCTCGGTGGCTGACTGCCCTTTGCAGTGCTGGAACAATAGATCAAGACAGTCACACATGTACAGTTGAATTTCTTTCAACCAAACAGTGTCAGCTTATGAAAAAAATTATACCACTGTTATTTAATGCCTCATACCCCTTCATTTAAAATGTATTGTGCAGCTGCCAGAACTGTGGTCTAAAATAGATTGACAACAGCAAAAAGAATTTTGAGTTCTTCTCACTTTTCTTGTTATAGAATCCTGACTCTGAGGTGGAGCTTTTTGGTATATGGACAATACCAGAAAAACAGGCCAGTTTTAGCTAGTGATTTTCCATTTGGTAAAACTTGACTGTATCATATGCTCTATTATTCAACTCATTTTTTACTTTTAACTTCTAAATAAAGGAGGCTGTTAGGTACATACTACTGAAGAGGAAATCACCACTGAAACTTAAGTCCACCTAAATGTCAGTTATGTTACTACTGTACTGCTTATCTGAAACCAGTGTTTGGTCTGTATGCATTTCCTGCTGTTGAATTTTGTTATCAAAGGAGCCTCTGGCCCATCATTCATAGGTCATACTCATGTTTCTGCATAACAGGAATGCAGTGCAACAAACTACAGACAGTTTCTGAGATTTATGTTTGATTTTTCTTGCTATAGCCAGTGTAAACTAGATCCACCAGCCTGTTATGTGTGATGCTTTCCCAGTCTGGTGGGTGATCCTTTTCTATAGCACTCATGGTGGGAGGGGAATGAGAAGAAAAGTTGTAGCTCCAACATAAATATATGTATTAGTAGAATTGTATGAAATATGTATATTTCTTCACAACATGTTTCATAATATAGTGCTTTTTTTCTGTAAATACAGCATACTTTAACTGTACATAAGAAGCTTTTTTGGGTGGGAGAGTGTGATGGAAAGCTATCTGCACATTAACTGTCATTTCAGAATGACTCTAGAAACCAATCCCTTAAATCTCCAACAGTATCTTTCTGACAGGCTTATAATCTCTGCAAATTGTTGGTAAGAGCAGCGAACAAACCTGTCAGCAATTCTGGCTTTCAATGCTCTAATTTGAAGGAATGTGTAAGCTGGAGGAAACTAGGAAGCTACAAATAGCTTGTTAAGAGCAGCTGATAAAATACAGACTGTGGTGATGCACAAGCGTCTGTCAGAGCTTAATGCTGCCCGTGACTGAGAAGGTTAGACAATTTTGCTGCCACAAATGCCTCGGTATCTTACCAAGTTGGAACGGTCACTGCAAAAGGAATGGAATGCAAAAACCAGCACTCATGCTGCTGACCTTTGAGCCCTGACAAATGCCCTTGGTCCTACTATTTGGAGGGGAGTGAGAGTGTGTGGCTGTGGGCGGGGGATGTATTGCCTCCAGGGGCTTCTCTGCGCCCAAGGATCTGCTGTGTGTGGTGCTCCTTGCCGCCCCAGTGGAAGCACATGTTAGCCCCTGTCCTGCTCTGGGTCTGTGCACCGGGCATAGACCCTGGCAGGTTGCCAGTGAAGCAAGAGAACTGGAGATGGCCTGTGAGATCCTAGATGGAGGCTGCTGCACTGCATTAAAGGTCTGAGAGATGCAGGTCTCCTGGCAGGGGACCAAGTAGTCAAGACGAAATCAAATGCAGGAGATCTGACAGGCCTGCAGTAATGTGCATAGATGTCATAAGAAATCTACCCATTTGATACCTCTGTGTAAGTTTCAAAGGTTAGAAAAGCCTGGAGTACATTTTTAGCCTGGTATCAGTGTTCTCAAGCCGTTTACTTAAAAAAAAAATGCAGGACAATACCAAATGGCCTTCTGAGGCTCCATAAGCAAAAGGATAAGGCAGGCTCCAGTGTCTGGGACCCAAGGGCTCCAATATGTGCTAATGGCCCTGAGGAGCCTCACCTGAGCCTCCACCCAAGCTCCATGTCCCTGGGTCTGGAAGCCCCATTTCAGCTCAGGCCTGGGAACCCACCCTGTGTTTGAGCTGCGTTAGGAGATGTCCCTGTCTCCAGCCCTGTCTCCTGCATGGGTCTTGGACAGGCTTGTGAGTAGTGTGTTTCCTGGATGGACCCCAGGCACATATTGTGGCTTGTCTCCAGTCCTGCCTTTGGCCTTACTGGCAGGATGGACTTTGGACCCATGTTGTAGCCTTGCCTTCAGTACTATCGGTGGCATTATCTCCTTTTGCTCCAGACTGAGCTCCCTACTGTGTCTGGCACTGTTGATGGACCCTGTCACTGGCACCCAGCTCTGCATGATGTGTACAGCCCCTTGTTGTGGTTTCACCGGGCAGGCAGCAGCACACCACCCAGGCACTTGCCCACTCCCCCCCTCCCTCAATGGGATGGGGGGGAGAATCAGAAAAAAAGTGAAACTCATGGGTTGAGATAAAGACAGTTTAATAAAACAGCAGAGGAAAAAAAAATGTTAAGAGAATGTATAAAGTATACAGAGCAAGTGATGCCCAATGCTATTGCTCACCACCCACTGACCAATGCCCAGCCTGTCCCTGAGAAGCGATCACTCTCCCTGGCCAACTCCCCCTGAGCATGATGCCCTATGGTCTGGAGTAGCCCTGTGGCCAGTTGGGGTTGGCTGTCCTGGCTGTGCCCCCTCCCAGCTTCTTGTGCCCCTGGCAGAGCAGGGGGAAGCTGAAAAGCCCTTGACTGGTGTAAGCCCTGCTCAGCACCAACTGAACCATCAGGGTGTGATCAGCATTCTTCTCACACTAAATCTAAAACACAGCACTGTGCCAGCTACTAGGAAGAAAACTAACTCTATCCCAGCTGAAATCAGGACACCCCTGTGAGACTATGCCCCATGGGTAAAGGTATGCCCTGTGCTGGGGTTGCCCTTGGCTCCTGGCTTGCCTGCACTTAGGGAGCAACAGCCCTTGCTGTTCCTTGCCATGCAGCTTCAAAGCTTTGTATATATTGTAAGTGCAGTGTGTGTCCTGAGTTTGCATACACAACTAGTCTGATAGCATAGGCAAATTATATTTTGGCTATTGAAACAACCAGTTAGAAATGTAAGCCAGACATCTGAATGCGCTGATAACTAGTCGTCGTGTGCAACATTCAGTATTGTGCAGGAGAGAGACTTGGCCAGTGGAGATGGACAGGTTTGTTGTCTCTGCTGAATGTGGAAGATGGAATACTTTCTTTCCATAGTGACGTTTTTTCTCCTTGCAGTACTTCATCCTGTTGTCATTTCTCTGTTGGAACACTGCAGGGCTTTGTGTATTAGCTGTAGTCCCTGCAGTACCCAGGCTCTACCTCTTTCCCATGGCAGTGCTCTGATATTTGCAATCAGCAAGCACTATTACTATCAGCTAAGCTGTTTGAACTAAAAAGCTTCACATAAACAGAGCTGGCTTGTCTGTTGCTTAAGACCATTGTGGGCTCCAGACTGTGTCAGGATTTATTCATGCAAATTAAGAGATCGCACCACAGCGAGTGGTAGACAGCAGGGGAATTGTCTCTTTAAATTTTGAAAACCAAAAGAGAGCAAGGAAGGGCTTTAGATGGAAATCATACAAAGACCTATAGGAGTAAAACTGCTTTGCTTAACTTTGTAAGTGTTTTCCCTAATTTCAGGCTAAAATGACATTCCCTTCAGTTTCTTGGCACCCTCACATGACAGTGTTTGAATGTTCGGTACTTCAATAGCTGATGGAGGTTTGAAGACAAATTAATTGCCTTCAAGAAATACATTGAATGTTTGGAACTTTCTCTGTCCACGTGCTTTTGTGACAGGAAGTTCAGGTTCAGTACATTGTTGGTTTTATTCAAGCAAGATCTACCACCCTTCCCCTTTTTATTTTGATATTGTTTGAATGATTTATAAAGCTTGTTTTACAAAGCTTTGCTTTTTGGAGGTGGGGTGGGGCACCAAATCAGGGTAAAGATCATGTTAAATTGCCTCTCTTAACTCCTGGAAAGGTACTGCCTGCATCTAGGCCATAGATTGCAAGCAAGTTATGTAGGAATATCTGGTCCTCAGTAAAAGCCTGCGACTAGCACCGGTGCCTACAGAGTAATAAAGCTGACAAATGGTGACATACTATGGAAAAGGAAGATAATCACTGGAAATTTGTTTCTCATTCAGGTTGTACTTTGGTATTTGGAAGAAGTATTCACTATTACAAATGATGCTTTGAGAGGCAAAATTATTAATTCATTTCCTCAAAGCCAAGGTTTTCTTGTTTTCCTGAGAAATGCAGAAATGCCTTAGCAAGAGAATTCACTTAGTCAGCAATAACTGTGTGATCTAGTGTTTGTAGTAATGTTTGAGTAGCGGCTGGCCTAGGTGACCTTCAGAGGTCCGTCCTTAATGTTTCTATGATATTCTGCTATACTACTGCTTTAAAAGTAATTTACTACATCTCTTCAATGGAAGTCAGTCAGCCATCTTCATTGTACCATCCTAGCTATCTCCCTTTCACATTTCATGTCATACTTTTTCATAGAGTCATAGAATGATTTGAGTTGGAAGGGACCTTTAAAGGTCATCTAGTCCAATCCCCCTGCAATGAGCATGGACATCTTCAACCAGACCAGCCTTATCCAACCTGACCTTGAATGTTTCCAGGGATGGGGCATCTGCAGCATCTCTGGGTAACCTGTGTCAGTGTTTCACCACCCTCACTGTAAAAAATTCCTTCCTTCTATCTAGTCTGATTGCTACAGGCCCTACTGAAAAGTCTGTCCCCATCTTTCCTATAGGCCCCCTTTAAATACTGAAATGCTGCAATCAGGTCTCCCTGCAGCTTTCTCTTCTGCAGGCTGAACAACCCCAACTCTCCCAGCCTGTCCTCCTAGGAGAGATGCTCCAGCCCTTACATAATTTTTGTGGCCTTCTCTGGACCCGCCTCAACAGGTCCATGTCTCCTGTGCTGAGGGCCCCAAAGCTGGATGCAGGACTACAGGTGGGGTCTGACCAGAATGGAGCAGAGGGGCAAAATCCCCTCCCTTGACCTGCTGGCCACCCTGCTTTTGAGGCAGCCCAGGAGATGACTGGCTTTCTGGGCTGCAAGCACACATTGTCGGCTCATGTCCAGCTTTTCATCCACGTGCAAGTCTTTCTTGGCAGGGCTGCTCTCAATCCCTTCATCCCACAGCCTGTATTGATACTGGGGGTTGCCTGAGCCCAGGTGCAGGATCTTGCACTTGGCCTTGTTGAACCTCATGAGGTTCATGGGCCCATTTTTCCAGCTTGTTCAGGTCCCTCTGGATGGCATCCCATCCCCCGCGTGTGTCAACTGCATCACTCAACTTGGTTGTTGTCTGCAAACTTGCTGAGGGTGTGTTTGATTCCACTGTCTGTGTCATTGCTGAAGATGTTAAACACTACTGGTCCCAGTATACACCCCTGAGGGACACCACTTGTCATGGATCTCCACGTGGACATTGGGCAGTTGACCACTACCCTCTGGATGTGATCATCCAGCCAATTCCTCATCCACCAAACAGTCCACCCATCAAATCCAAACCTCACCAATTTAGAGAGAAGGATGTTGTGAGGGACCATGTCAAAGGCTTTACAGAAGTCCAGATAGATGACACATGTAGCTCTTTGCTTGTCCACTTGTGTAGTCACTCCATGAGAGAAGGCCACTAGGTTGGTCAGGCAGGACTTTCCCTTGGTGGAGCCATGCTGGCTGTCTTGAATCAACCTCCCTGGCCTCCATGTGCCTTAGCATAGCTTCTATGAGGATCTGTTCCATGATCTTCCCAGGGACAGAGGTGGGTCCTCTTTTCTACCCTATTTAAAAATAGGCGTAATGTTTCCCCTTTTCCAGTCACTGGGGACTTCACCTGACTGCCATGACATTTCTGCTGGTACCAAGGAGCTTGCCTGCAGACAGCACTTGGTGCAGTTTTGCAACCTCCCTTTTGTGGTGAAATTGCACTTATCCATGGTAATTTTGCCCGTTTCTTAATGCCAGGTTCATCTTCCTTCTCAAATAGCTCTTCTCTTTCCCTTGTGTTTATACACTCAATGTACTTACAGACATCAGTCACCTTTTTTCTCTCAGCCTTCAGTCTAGCAGATCAACTGGTCCAGACTCATTTAGTCGTATCTGCATGCCAGTGGCCTTTCATGGTACCTTTCCTTGATTTAATCTTGATGTGCATGACAATACTGTAGACAGAATTCAAGAAGTGATGCTGCCAATGTCTGCTAAAATGACACTAATAATTCTCTCAGGAAATATATTTCCTGTTGTATCCTAGGAGAGCATTCTCTTTGTTTCGCGGCTGTGTTACACTGATGGTATAATAGTCTGGCATCAGCTAACATGCCTTTGTCATTTCCAAATCATCTTCTGTGAGCTTATAGGAGAAGTTCTAGGCATTTCTTAAATTTACATTATTTTGCACCTTATATGAATTCATTTAATCAGCCTCTATTACCCCTGACCTTGAGGTCATGTAGTAATTTCTGCATGATATTTCAATCTTCCTGCATTGATAACAGATCCTAGCATTATATCATATGTACTTTTCATCAGCAGAGCTATGCTCTCTACTGAAGTCTATTATGACCTTGTATTTTCTAGTTGTTCTCACTAATTTCCTGCTCAGTTTTCTTGCAAACACCTTGCTGGACACTCTTTTTCATCTCACTCCTAATAGGCCTCTTTCTCTCTTCTATTTGCAAATAGATTATCTTTATGTCCCTCTGCTGGTGGGCTACCAGCTGTTTGGATGTGCCCTCCAGGCAATTTCCAATGAAGGATATAGTGCTAATAGCAGAGGAGAAAAGTTGCGAAAGCAAGCAGCAGCTTTCCCTTCCCCTTCCTCCTCTCAAACAACATCTAAGCAAGAAGTGCTAAAAAAGCAGAGTCAGCTTTTTGGTCACACACTTTTGTACACTCAGAGGCCTGCTTGGGGACCAAAAAGAATGAATGGAAGAAAAAACGTGACACTGGTAAGCTGCTGTTCTGTTTTCCCTGCTTATCTGCTGTATCCCTTTCCTCCAATGCTCAGCTTAAGCTACACAGATCACAAGCTGCTTGAGATAGGAACATCTTTTGCTGTTAGTGTCTGTGTTTATGTATTAGTTTAGCATGGTCTTGAGAACTCTTTTCTGAAAATACCGGAAGGCAACTGAAAAAAGGTCTGTCTCTCCTTTTCCCCACCCCTCAATTGTTAAAAAAACTTCCTTAGAGCAGGTTGCAGTATATGCAGCAGCAGCAGAGTGCTTGGAGCAGGAAACCTGCTTTGGTTCTGGTACCTAGCCCAAAGGCAGTCCTCCAGAGACGGCATGCCTGGAATATTGTGTCGAGAGGTCCTCTCTTCTCTTAAGGCCTGACTATGGTGAGGTCATGAAGAGATTAATCTAGTTTAAGTGTGTGGATACTCTAGTGTCTGTGTTAATTAAACTATAATAGAGAATTTTAGTTTTATTTTAGAGTTTCCGAGAGATCAACAAAACAAGTGGAACAATAATTAAAAATTACACCCTCTGCACTGTTACCAAATTGCTCTGGATTTTTGCTTGTTTGTCATAGAACACTCAAGTTGCAACGGAAAACCTGATGCAAAGGTTGCATAGGACTTGAGAATTCACATTATATATATATATATATGTAAATATAATGTAGTGTGCTAGTGTCAAAATGTATCAAATCCCTTTTCCAGATAGAACTTAATTGATTGGCAGAAGCTAGAAACAACAATTTATTGTTTTTTTTTCCCTAACTATTTATTGACAGAAGAACTTCTAGCAGCACAGTAGCATTGAGAAGCAGTAGGCCAAATCAGAATTCTGGGACATATCCCCTAACTTGGGTCCAGGTTCTTCCCTTGGATAATCTGGCAATTTTTTTTTTTATAGGAAACCTTTCATCCTGAAACACTTGTAAAGTTCTTGCTGGGAAAATTCACATGATAAATTTAAAAAGGCTAGTCTATCTTCCTTAGGGATAAATACAGCTTCTTCTTTATTAGGATGGGAACTTTTGCTGCAGGGAGACTTGAGGAAACTGAGGCTAACTGTCATTGTTCTGGTTCTATAGAAAGGGAAAATCACTGATTTCAGTGGAGCTATCCGTGAGTTACACGAAGGTAGTGATGTGAAAGTCAGTCTTTCTATAGATTTCAAACTGACCAATGAGCTGTCATGTTAAATAGTTCAATGAAGGAACATGGGTGCTATTAGACTTTTGTAAGGAGTGCTTCTGTGAAGCATGTCTAGTTCTGTTTGAAATACAGTGGGGATCACCTCTGCCTGCTGCCCTGGAAGGAGGAGAGAGCACTGAGAGCCGCCCAGGGCCAGATGGGCAAAGCTGCCCAGGAGCCTCCCTGCTCTTTACAAACTTAGGCCAGGCTTATCACGCCCTCACTGAGCTTCTGCCACCTTGAAATCACTGCTCACTTCTCCCCCAGCAGCAGGATGGCAGAGGATGCTTACTAGGAAGCGTCATGGTTTAACTCCAGCCAGCCGCTTGCTAACTCCCCTCTGGTGGGATGGGGGGGAGAATCAGAAGGGTAAAAGTGAGAAAACTCATGGGTTGAGATGAAGACAGTTTAATAGGGAAAGCAAAAACTGCACATGCAAGCAAAGCAAAGCAAGGAATTCATTCACTGCTTCCCATGGGCAGGTGGGTGCTCAGCCATCCCCAGGAGAGCAGGGCTCCATCACGCATAACGGTGACTTGGGAAGGCAAATGGCATCACTCCGAATGTCCCCCCTTCCTTCTTCTTCCCCCAGCTTTTATATTGCTGAGAATGACCCCATATGGTATGGAATAACGCTTTGGTCTGTTGGGGTCAGCTATACTGGCAGCTTTTTCCTATTGGAGAAAAGAGGGTGTTTGCTCCCACTGTAGTGGCCTGTGAAAGAAATGCACTGCTTTTCCTAAAGAGGTACATCAGTTCTGTGCCAGCTTTCATACCTGTAATGTATTACCCACTGATTGTCGAATCCAGCCCTCGGTCTCTAATGAAATAGCTGATTTTTTCTTTTTTTTTCCCCCTAGTTTTTGTGTAGACTGAAAGCTGCTGTTCTTTACCGCATTGAGCGGTACTTGTTATTTATCAACAGGACTGCATGGACCTTCAGACCATTCAGACCAGACAGCTTCTTTCAAATTATGTGAATCTTGCAGGATTCAGTTCTTAAAAATTTGCATAAGGAGGGATCTGATGTGGGGGAGCTGGACGAGGCCAAGGACTTGCAGGGAGATGTGGAGGACTATGGGGAATCATGAAAGGGCATAATGCAAGGGACAGTTCCCATTGCTTCATCTGGGGATTCTAACCATAGGTGGTCCCTGTATTACAGAAGAGAAGGTCTGAGTACTCCTACCCAGGTACCTGCTGAATAACACTTTGCTCAAGGACTAGGCCGTGATGTTGTGTCGGTAAACATTTAGGAGCCTGAACCCGAGGGAGGTGTCTAACTGGTGGGCTGCATCAATGCCACAGCCACTATTGCTGGAGAATTCTTGAATATATTCTTCCATTTCATCAACTCAAGGCACAGAAGAGTGATGTAACTGTTGTGGTTTGCTTTAAAGGGTAGGATTATTCTAAGATGAAAGTAGTTACAAGTTTTCCCTTCAGCTGCTCACGTGAAGGCAATTTGGACAAAACTTTGAAAAATGAGAAGGCAGTATAGCACAGAAGGAACAGAGGGAGGTTATGTACATAAGCACTAAACAGTTCAAATTAAATTTTCAAGGAGGTTAATGCATCTAGCCAAAGTCAATCTTCTATCCTCCATGTTTTCTTCCACTGCTGATGATTAGAGTATAGGGTGAATTCAGAATTCAGGTGAGGTGAACCTTATTATATTAGCTTTGTAACTGAACATGGCTTAATGGATTAAAACTGTTTTGAGGAACCGATGCGTATTTGGACGGATAATTCATACACCATAAAACTATTCATCTGGCTAACAGAATTTACAATTGATAAGAGTCAGGACCTCATTCTACTTGTATTAAATCAATTATAAAGCTGTTCTGAACTTCAGTGGGAGCACAATCAGGGCGTAACTCATGCATATTGCAGTCTAAAATGAAAGACTTCTAAAACTAGGAGTGAGGCAGTGCAAGGCAGGCCCCTGGCAGCTGGGAGCCTCTGTCTTTGGCCATTACGTAGGCTGTGATGCATCATTTCCATCTAAAGGTGACAGGCTTTGTGTTGGGAGAAAGTGCCTGTGCTGTTCCCCATGCCCAGCCTTTCTGGCTGGGTGAGCTTTCTTCTCTGAAGTGTTAAAGAAACAGCTTGTAGCCTCACCTCTCAGGGGCCACTCAGCACTTGGGAGAAAGGTGAAACAGGTGAAAGGAGTCTCTTGCTGGCTTTCAATCACAAAGAATATGCTTTGCTGTCCTGGTTTCGGCTGGGATAGAATTAATATTCTTCACAGAAGCTAGCATAGTGCTGTGCTTTGGATTTAGTGCCAGAAGAATGTTGATAACAGACTGATGTTTTTAGTTGTTGCCAAGTAGTGCTGAGACTACTCAAGGACTTTTTGAGCTTCTCCTGCTCGGCCAGGGGCATAACAAGCTGGGAGTACAGCACAGCTAGGACAGCTGACCCAAACTGACCAAAGAGCTATTCCAGACCATATAATGTCATGCTCGGGGCGGGGGGGGGGGGGCGGGCGGCGGTGCGGGGGCGCTGCCTCGGGGCAGCTCGGGACGGGCTGGGCATCGGTCGGCGGGTGGTGAGCAATTGCATTGTGCATCATTCGTTTTGTACATTCTGTATATTCTGTTATCATTCTCATTACTACTATTATTATTATTTTCTCTTATTAAACTGTCTTTATCTCAGCCCTCGGCTCTAAACTTTTATTTTCTTTCCAATTCTCTCCCCCATCCCACTGAGGGAGCGGGGGGAGTGAGTGAGCGGCTGCGTGGTGCTGAGTTACCAGCTGGGTTAAACCACAACATTTGCAAAGGATTTGTTAAAAGAAGAAGTCACAGAGGCAACATTACTGCATCTTCAGGGCTGAAACAGGTAACCTATAACCAGTTATGAGAGCTGACAGACACTTGCTGTGGGAACACCCCAGCACTACTGTCAGGGATCCAAAGATGTGTGCAAGAGGAGAGAGCATTCGCTAGGGAGGGGAGAGCTGGCATAGGGCCCTCCAGGCTTGCTTCAGAATGTCTGCAGACTTGCCCATCTACATGAGGATGAAATGCAAGCCTGCAAGCTGGTTGCTATTTGATTCAATTGTTTTATCTGCGAGCCATCCCTTAGGGAAAGGAGGGAAGAAAAAGACTTTTATAAACTTGGAATAAAAACTCCTCTGTTTAGCAACTCTTTCTCTCCATTTCTCTAATTGTTTTATTTAAAGCCCTCCCTGGACCAAGAATGTTTTCTAAAAGTCTCAAGTCCCCTATCAAAATAAGATTTATCTGATATTCCGGGCACTATTGGAGTAGGACAATGGAGAAAGTGCCAGCAGAAATAAATGTACAGTCAACTTTCAGACAGCTCAAGGAAAAAAAACTCCCAAAGGATTTTGTTTAAAATTGTTTTTAAAAAATAATGAGAAATAGCAAAATGCACAGAAAGACACAGAGTGCCAATTAATTCAATAGTTTTTGCAAGATAAGTTTGCAGTAAATAGCACTTCCATACTAAAAACTGCTCAAAGGGATTGGTTTATTTTATTTTTACTGTATGAGAGAAAGTGACTCTAAAGCCTCTGTATTTTAGAAGAGAGAATAAATACTCCAAGAGTTTACATCTGTCACCAAGATGTACAGAGAAGGAAAAGCAATGTGGGTTTGCTTATAAACAATCTGGAAACAGAGAGGCAGTTAAAAGAATAAACAGGACCACTTGGAAATGTCATATAAAACTTAAGTAGCCATACTGTGGCAACATAAGGGTTTTAAAAAACTTTTTCACTAAACGAGTGCTAAAGGGAAAAGTCAGTTACCGCAACAGCGTGAAAGACCAGATTGTCAAAGAACAAGTTTCTAGCAAAGAAGTGACCAGACTTTGTGCATTTTTCAGACAGGTCTCGGGGATACATCATCATAGCCTGAAGCAGATGAATCAGTTCTGAACTGCAGTATTGGATGGTATTTGAAAGCTTCATCCCTGAAATCCAAGAAAAAAACCCACAGTGAAACAAACGCCCTCAGCACATTTCTTCCAGAAAAATCCCCACAAGATAGAAAAAGCAGATAAGCACCAAAATTCAGTGTAAGACATTAGGGAAATAAGACAACTTTGTGACCATTTTTGGAGGATTTTCCAGGAAAAAGAATAAGTCTGAGAAAGCTTAATGCCACTGCTGTGGGAAAGACCCAGCTTGTTTTGTTCTGTAAGATGGAAACATTTCAGAGATTCCCATCTGTCTTCCATTTTGGGACACAGATTCCTCATGCCAGGAGGTCAGGCTTTGAAAGAATGGCTCTGGGGTTAGGTCCTATCTCCTCCATGGCCTGGGCCCAAGGGAGGAGTTCAGGATGTGGTGTAGGAGAGGAGGCACTGTGCATCCTGCTCTCTCACATGCAGCTTTTGTCCCTTCTTAAATGCCTTGGTCTCTTGTAAATGCAGTAAGATTAGAGCAAAATTTGAGCCTAAATTCAGATTACTAAAAATGAAAATGGGGAAGGCAACAGCACTCATAGATCTAGATGAACAATGTCAATGTGCATGATTTTGAATTGGTCTCTCCAATTTGTTAAATAATTCATCTTAATGTCTGACTGCCCCACAGTATTACTGAGAAATAGGGATATGTATCCACTTTACAAATACTTTTTGTATTAAGTAGCTATTCCATTTTTTAATCTGAATAAGCCTTTTTAATCTCTCCTCTAAACTATGTATCTTGGTGCAGTTGCAGGTGAAGAAGAATTAATCTCCTACATATAGATCAGAGCTCTCAAACCAGCTCTATATTGGAAATGTTTATAGGTATAAAGTATAGCATGCTTTCCATAGCAGCCAGAGAAATTTAAATCCATATACTATGCATATCTCTTCAATCAGTTTAATATATTTGTTAGTTGTGTGTGACTCACCTGGTCAGCCTCCGCAATCCTTATAATTTTCCTGATAGGATAACAGACTATTAAAATTACTTTCTGCTTGCTGGCATTTGAAATCTTTTCTCCTTTATTGCAGAAGTAGCTTTAACATTTATTATTTCACTTAGAATGGCCTTAAAAGTCCAGCAGTGATTGTATATGTAACTTCCAAAAACATCAACTGTGGCTGTGTTGGCAAGTTTTACAATGCAGTCTTCTGTTCATGTTGCCTAATTTTATTACGCATTTTAATAGAAAATGATGCTTTTTTCATGTAAATGTAAAATAATCAGTGGAGATAAACCAAGTAAAACAGAGTGTAAAGGCACCAATCTCACTGCATATTGACCAAGGAAGAAAATTATGAGCTACAAAGAAAACAAATCCTTTATGACAATTGTACTGCACAAAAAGATGGAAAACCTGATTACAGTCCTCCTTATTCCAGTAGAATAGTAATGTTCCTGAGTCTGAAAAATGCATGAAACTGATGTAAGACCACAATCACATCCAAATATGCATTGATAACAGAACCAAAACGAAGTCAGAGGAAGTAATATAAAGTGATTATTACATCTAGCAGATTATTTAATTTGTGTTCATTATCTATTTTTTCTGTACAGGAAGCATCAAATCAAACACTTTAATAAAAAAGAATAGAGACATTCTAATTCTGCAGAACACTTCCAATGAAGCTGCACATTATTTAAAGCTTATGTATACTGAATCTGTTATGTGCCTCAATAAATAAACATTTTACCTCAAGTAAGTACCTTCTTTTGCAGGCTGTTATCTTGGAGACCAGAAGAAGCCAAGCATACATATTTAAAATTATATGAAAGGTCTAGAAAGAACTGCTGTTAATTCCCTTGTAGAACGTCACCCATTGCCATGTCCCATAGCACTCTCCTCTTGAGAAGCGAGGAGATGACAGATGAGGGCTTGGAGACATTTTGCTCAAGTTCACCTTTGCTATGTTCCATGCGACTGGTCACTATGTACATGCAATTTCTTCCTCTTGGCTGAAAAAAGCCACTCCAAAATGATACCATAGAGCCCCAAATTCTTAAGAGTGTGTCCCATGGGCTCAGGAGAGGGAAAGACAAGTGAAAACAGTTTGGAAAGGAGAGAAAATTGGCCAGGAGGAGGAGGCATGACAAAGCCACATTTTAGTCCCTCACTGTAAATTAGCTCTTGGTGTTGAAGTTTTTAGGGCATATTTTTCAGGCCTCAAAGGCAATTAAAAGATATTTCTACTTCTACTCTATTTCCTCAGCAAAAGTCATGCTCCTTTATGTTAAAACATCCTAATTTTTGATGGGCTCCTAATTACTGTGACGTTCAGCCCATTGTTGAATTTATGAGTGCATGACCCACATTTGTATTGTCATAATCCTGCAGAAAATTTTGAAATGAACCAATTTTCACTTTCTTTTCTATTCCTGGGTTACCAATCTAGGGCCAAGACAGTAAATCTAAATATAGAGTACCATGCAAGGGAATCTATTGAAATTTATGCAAGAAGAATGCCAATCAACACTGCAGTCATCAGCTTTCCACCCATCAATGCTGCTTAAATGTAGTAGAGAAGTTATAATGTCCTCTTTTGAAATGAGCAAACCTGATGATTTGTGGGAGAAAGATTCAGCACAGTGATACAGAGTGGGTTGCCCAGAGAGGTAGTGGAGGACCCATCCCTGGAAACATTCAAGACCAGGTTGGATGGGGCTCTGAGCAACCTGATTGAGTTAAAGGTGTCCCTGCTCACTGCAGGGGGGTTGGACTAGATGACCTCTAGGGGTCGCTTCCAACCCAAAACATTCTATGATTCTATGTTTCTATGACTCTATGATTCTATGATTCTATACCACTACCTGTATTTTCAGACTTGTGTAATCTGTATAGAAATCCTTGCTCCACTCCTTGCCTTGATTTCCTGTTAAAATACTGTGTTGCTGGATGTGCTAATTATCTGTTTCTATGGGTTAGCTAAAAGTTAGTTATTGTACTAAAATGGCAAGATTCTATTGAAAATAGTTTCAAGAGTTTATGCAGGTCAGGCTGGCAGGAATGCTGCTCTGGGACGCCTGCTCTCTGTAGGCCAATAACCACAAAAGCAGTACATCATCGATTTTTTTTTTTTTTCCAATAAGTAAGGTAACAACTTGTATAACACTGCACACATACTCCTGAAGGAGTGTGCCTTTAATTATTATCCCTTAAAGGGCCAAACAAGCACCTTTTGAATAGCAATTGCAAAGAAAAATATATTTAGGAGAAGAGACAGCCCTTTCTGTCATGGAAAACTTCCATTTGCCTCCTAATAAGAAACAAGGAAATACTTTCCTGGGCATAATTTGTCTAACAAGAAAGCATCTTTTCCTGGCTAACAAAAGCTATGCTACAAGCTCCAATGCCTCTCTCCCTTATTCATTTATGGCATTCTAGATTACTTGGATTTTTGTTTTTAAGTCATTGTGACTCTGTTTCTGTGGGAATGGGATGATCAGAGTTATATTGCTAACTGTGAAGTTAATAGTTATTGACTGTGAAACTATGAAGTTTTGAAACACACTCAACATTGGACACCAGTATGAAAGTTGTACCGTGTTGTCTGCTGTAGTACTCCATTAAAGAGTTCAGTAAGGCTTGTGTAATTAAACTCTGAGACCTAAATTTCTGCAGTTTCACAGCAAACAACCACTATTAAAGTTTTTTTTACCTTCCAGTAAAAAGAGGAAAAAATAAAGAGAAAAAAAATCTGAATTACAATGCAAAATTTTCTGCAGGCCTTTCTACTTAACACAGCCCTTATTTTCTTTTCCTTTAGCTGTAAACAATTCTAATATGGAAAACCAGAACAACCATTTGACAGGTTTTTACACAGTATTAAAGTAAAAAATAACTAGACTTCTGGGTAAAAAAGAAAAAGTTGACTGAGGTAAACTACATCCTTGAAAACAGAACAAGAAAATCACCCACAAAGTGAAAAGTTGCCTTTACCAGCAGACTTTCTCAGATTATCTCTACCAATTTCTGTGGCAATCAAAGGTGTTTTCCTCCTTGGTTGCCTCCCCTGGCCCTCTGTCTGAGGCAGAAGGAAATGTGCACTCCTTACCCCCTCCCCAAATCACAGTCCTGTGTTCCATCTCTGACCCACTTTTATCATCAGTTTAAATTAAGAAGGCAGGCTAAGATACATATATACGTTTCTTCAACCACCCCTGCTGTGTGGGAAGTAACCTCTGGTAAAGGCACAGGATGAGCAATCAGGAGTGGTAATATCTTAAACTTTGATGACAAGAATAGCTAAGGCTTGTCTTTCAGTGCCCCACTGGCACCAACACTGCTGGAGAAAGACTAGCACAACATGCAAGCCGACCTACTGAAAGATTTGCCAAACCCTTTTCAATATCAGGCTGCTTAAAGGATTGCTTTTTGTCTTTCTGGTCAGCAACTCACAGCAGTGCTGCAGAGCATGTGGCGCTGCCAGAGCAAGGCTCTTATTAAACAACAAGACAGAAGCAATAGAAAGTGGGAAAGGAAAAAAAGTGAGGAATAAAAGTCCCACATTTGAAATGTCATTTATGTTGCTTCCAGGGGTAGGAGCAATATTATGTGGAGCCTGCTTTCTGGCTTGGTTTGGTCAAGATCATGAGGTTGAAGGCCCTGGGGTGTTGAATAGATTTTGGCATCCTAGAAGATAGTGGGATTGAGAAAGCTTGCTCCATCCTGCTCTCCCTTCTTCCAGACACTGAATCATAGAATCATAGAATCATTTGGTTGGAAAAGACCTTTAAGATCATCAAATCCAACTGTATCCTCTCCACTGCTAAACCAGATCACTAAGCAATTCATGCACCCATCTTTTAAATACCTCCAGGGATGGGGACTTGACCACTTCCCTGGGTAGCCCATTCCAGTGCTTGATGACTCTTGGTGAAGAAATTTTTCCTAATATATAATTGAAACATCCCCTGGCACAATTTTAGGCAATTTCCTCTTGTTCTATCACCTGTTACCTGGGAGAAGAGGCTGACACCCACCTTGCTACAACCTCCTTTCAGGTAGTTGTAGAGAATGAAAAGGTCTCCCCTCAGGCTCCTCTCTTCCAGGCTAAACAACCCTAATTCCCTCAGCCGCTCCTCAGAAGACTTGTGCTCGAGACCCTTCACCAGCTTCGCTGCCCTTCTCTGGACACCCTCCAGCACCAAAATGTCCTTGTAGTGAAGGGTCCAAAACTGAACACAGTAATCGAGGTGCAGCCTCACCAATGCCAAGTACAGGGGAAGGATGACTTCCCTACTCCTGCTGGTCACACTATTCCTGATACAAGCCAGGATGCCATTGGCCTTCTTGGCCACCTGGGCACACTGCTGGCTCATATTCAGCCGGCTGTCAACCAGTACCCCCAGGTCTTATTCCGCCAGGCAGCTTTCCAGCCACTCTTCCCCAAGCCTGTAGCGTTGCATGGGTTTGTGGTGACCCAAGTGCAGGGCCCGGCACTTGGCCTTGTTGAACCTCATATAATTGGCCGCAGCCCATCAATACAGCCTATCCAGGTCTGTCTGTAGAGTCTTCCCACCCTCAAGAAGATCCAACACTTCCACCCAGCTTTGTGTCATCTGCAGACTTGCTGAGGGTTCACTCTATCCCCTCATCCAGGTCATCGATGAAGATGTTAAACAGAACTGGCCCTGACAGTGAGCCCTGAAGCTGAGCACTGGACTGTGGTAGCAATAAGTCATGCTCATATTTTTTTTTGCCACTTAGGCTCATTTCAAGACAGGCTACTGGGGTCTTTTGCTTTATGGTCCCACAGTTCTTGCGAAACGAATAGGATGTTATCACTATCCATGGGCTATAAGAAATTCACGTTATTTTTTGGACTAAGTCAGCTTTTCTGCCTAATTTGCTGACCAGCCTAAGCCAGTTTATATTTTAGAGTACACTGCATTTTTGCTGTTTGAGCAATTAATACACTACTGTAAATAAGCCAAAGCTGAGCAACTTTCAAAGACAAATTCTTTAAGTATTTGCCTAAATCACACATTTTTGAGGCCAGAGAATTACAAAAAACTACCCAAGGAGCAAAATGTAAGCTTTGAACTGTAAATTAATTTAAAGAATATTAGCTCTGATGGTGTTGCTGGTAGCACTGTTGCTACAATAAAAAGATGGTAAAAAAATGTGAGTCTCAACTCTAATGAAAGTCCTGTCACTGTATTTACCACTTGCATAAAGACCCTGGTCTTGTAACGTCTCCCTCATGTACAAAATACAGGCTTTCATATGGAGTGCCACTGCATTAAGTACAAAAGTGCTTTCCAAATATGTTACAATGATTTCATTTAGAAGAAAACTTCCTCGAGCTTCTCTTTGGTAAATCACCCTTCAAAACCTGCATCTAGATCTCCCTGCCTCTGTGTGTTTTTTTTTTTAAAGAGGGTAAAATCTTGAACTTCTTACCTGCAAAGGAAAATTATGTCTCTTCTACCTTGAAAAGGTAATTAACACTGTAAATCAGTTGTCCTCTGTCCTCCACCCATTAACTCTTTCCAGAACTCAAAGATCAGGTATGTCAACAGCTGGTAGCTAATTATTATCCAGTGTTGCTTTCAAAAGAAAAGGGAAATACGTAATAGTATTAGTTCCATCTCCTTCCTTACCATTTGTGTTGAAAATAATTAACAGCTCTACAGTTCTAGTATTTCTAATGTCTTTGGAAGAACCAGGCACTGTCTTCTTTAACTTACATTTTTGTATAAAAAGAAAAGTTTTATTTTAACTGTTCATCTAGTAAGCAGAGCTCCTTTAGTTCTACTATCCTGTAGTGTTCAGGTTTTTGTCCCACTTTTTAATCAGATGTTTTTTAAGATATTAAAACAATTCTCTGATCCCTGGATTATATAATCCAAACTCACTAAATTTGTGTAGTATGATAGGAAAGTTGAGGCTCTGAAAGTCCCTGTGTCTAGGTCTTCTTACTCTATTTTGCCTAAATCTGTTTTCAGTTATTTGTCTGAGCTTTGGCTGGAGGGTTTACTTCAGCGATTGTCTGTCTTTCTTGTGGCCTTGGTCAGTTCCAGTTCTAAAGTAGCAAAATCTCACTAATTTGTACCCTCTCTCTGCTTCATCTAGAAGGAAGACTTAACAGAAGCATATCTGAGACAGCATCTATATATTTGATAAAAGCAATTATGTAACACTGGGGAGTATTTATTAGTCTGTTACAATATATTATAACTCAAAGTTAATTGTACCTATCTAATTTACAGACACTGTGCACTCTCATGCAGTATCCTTGTTTTTCTACTGTCTTTTAACTCCTTATAGTGGGTTTCCTGGTCAGTCAGTCAAACTGTTTTTTTCAGAGTAAGTAACTTGTTAGACTGTGGCCTTAAAGCAAGGATTTCCAAAGTGAGTGGCTTCATACCACCAGCAGGATGTGACCCAGTGAATGAACAGGCGCTACTACTACTGCTAGAAGAGCATATAGTATTTCAGATCATGACAGCAAGTACTGAGTGAGAGAGGTTCTCTGGAATTCTAAAGTTATGGACTCCTTGAATCACCTTACAAATTAGAGGTCCCCACTTTTCTTCTGCAGCATAGCAGGCGTTGAGCCAGCTCACAGAGGTACACTTCATGTTATACACTAAGGAGAAGGGCTCTTGATGGGAAGTACCAGGCAGATAAACCAAAAGGCAGAAGTCAACTCCCACTGAGTGTTCTTCTAAAGAAGGACAGCATAAAGTTGTCCCACCACTGGCCCTTAGGTATGGTGAGCCTTCTCTGCTGGCTGAGAGCAGAGACTCAACCTTCTGACGTAGAAGAGGCCAATCCCCCACTGTGCTCCTCCAACTCATATGAGCAAGGAAGAACATGCAACCGACAGCTGTTCCTCAGGGAAGTTGTCACGGGGTAGGTTCTCCTACTCATTCATGACAGTCAGGTAGTCTGTTGGAAATCCTTTGTTCTTCTTAATCCTCCTTCTCCTGCCCCAACCCTTCCTTTTCATCAGCTGCCTTTTGTCATTACACCTGTTGCATGTGAGAATGTATGTTTATTTATTAGGAGGCTCAAGGGAAGAGAAAGGCTCCTAGCCCTACTAGGTTGCCTTTTTCTGATGGCCTGATGATGGCCACAGATGGAGGGACTCCTGTCAGGCTCCACAGTTCTCCCCAATGTAGGCAGAGTGAGGCTGCTTTCTACCTTCTTTTTCCAAGGCCAGCTATTAACCCTTTTTACTCTTATTAATCTATAATGTCATAGCATTGAACAAGATAGTGGGAGGCTTGTTTCTCAATATGCTTGTTTTCCATCAATTGTTAGGTACTTTTCAGGCAAATGGTGCCATTACATATAAAAATCCTTCACAAACACCAAAGTTTGATCTAGGATGTAAACAAAGAAAAAGACAAAGTGTGAGAGGGGAGGAAAGGATCCTCTTAAGTCAGTCAGTCTTGTTAACCAAATTTTGTTCCTGTGAAAAACAGTCATTCTTTTGTTATGGATGCAGATGTTCTCTCTTAGAGAAGGAAAGGGTCATCTGTAAGCCAAAGTATTGAGCCTCTACTGTACACAAGGTCTTGCCTGTAAAATATAGTCTGTCTGGTTTGTGTTTTCTCTGTCTGTGAATCAATATACCTTCTTTGATTAATAATGGTCCTTACATGTCTCACACAGCGCTCTCTTTATAGAGTAGTTTCACTGAGTTATGTCCGAGAGCATATATTAATTTGTTTACCTGTATTAGTATATTACCTTGCAGTTAGCTCCTTTGTAGCTAGTATTACAAATGTTAAATGGATGATTTTTCAAGTATTTGCTTTCACCCTCTCTCTCTCCCCATTACCATGTTCTTATTCACAATATAATAAAGGTAATGGCATAAATCTTGAGGAATTATTTTTACTGTGGGTTTTTTTCTGTTTGCTTAGTATTTCTAAATGGCTTGCCCACCTGACTTAAGTTTATACATAGTCATTTTGGCTGATTATTTCATATACTGTACTACATTTAGAAAAACTCCCCTGTAACCATGGCAACTACTTTTGCTTAGGCACAGTTGAGCACATGGGTTCATTTTAATTTAGCTGAAAAAAATAGAGAAATGCTCTTGAAAGCTCCTGAAGTCATTTGGGTTATTATTGGCTTTCATTTCAGGTTCAACAGAGATAGAATTGCTCATAGCCTCCTTCTTTCTTGCATTCAATGATTTTTTTTTTCTTTAAACTTAGTAGGTGTGGGCTGTAAAGGATTTATATAAAAGTTTTGGGAGGTTTTCCATGGGCAGCTTGCCTTTCCGAAGATAAAAATCTATGTATGATAAGATTTGCTTAACAAGGAGCAACACTGCAACATTCTTATCTTCTCTATTACACCAGAGAGAGTGTGACCCTCTGTAATCCAATTTCCCTTATATCCTATGCTGGCTTGACCCCAAATTTTTGCAAGCCAGGTGGGATTGGGCTGTAATAATACAAAGAAAAGCCAAGAAGGCCAGAGGGAAGAAAAATAGTGGTCCCACTTACCTGTCCCTGTAGCTTAATGGAGACTTTGAAGAAAATTTCCTGATACCCAGTTGTGCAACGTGTTTTCTAGCTCAGGCATATCCAGAAAGCAGTCCTGAAAGGACTTCCTTGGCAGATGTCTCTGTGCTGCTGGTAGCTCTCGTTCAGGACAAAGCTCAGGACTCCAAGGTACAGTTCACAATCACAAATTTTTATTTTCCTGTAATTCAGAAGTCACAATGCAAGCTAATCCACATCCAGCTGACCACAGCCTGCCAGCTGGGGTGGGAACTAGAACAAAGTAATCTAAAATCTGGCTGATGGTAAGCCCAGTGCGTGGGACCTGATAGTCTCCCCCATCAGAGCTATCAGGCTTGAGTTCCCATGGGTTTCCCCTCAGTAATGATGTGATACAGTGTTGGTATCATTACCATAATTAGCTGAATAACATTTGGGAAATCTGTCAATATTTCTTGCTTACCAATTGACAAAGCATGTGTAGTGATTTGACTGCTTCTGCAGATGGTTATATAGCATGTTTTACAAATGTTCTGGTTTGTTGGAAATTTTTTGTCTGTCAGAGTATTATTTATTCAGTCAGTCTTTTCAGTGTTCAAATGCATCTAATTATTATCCCAAGAGTTAATAACAATATCTCTTCCTTGCTGTCTGTTGCAAAGGACAGTGCTGCATATCAACCTCCGTGATGCCTAATGTTGAGCTTTTTATATCAACAGGCATTTTACTGTAGAGAAAAATTCACTCCCTTGCAGAAAATCCCAAGACAGCCTGAGGTTAGTTTTGCCCCATGCTATGGTTAGCAGTGACCAGTTTTGTCCTCTAATTGGTAGCCCCAAATTTCTGCTATTGTCTCATTGCCTGTGGTGCCTGTAAAGCACCAGCTGCCCGAGAGAAGTCCTCCCTCTGCCTTCTCACCTTTGTATACTTCAAATAGCTGCTGCCTTGCAAAGGGGTGGGGACAAATCAACAACTCTTCCCTGAGTTGTGACTACTTTGCTTCTGCTTGAGTGACAAGTGATTGATTTACTTCATCTCCCACTCAAAGGCAGCCACAGCTTTTCTATTCATATTGTACAAAGGGAAAAGAGGAGTGGAAAGTGAGAGGCAAATCTGAGGGCAGATGCCAATCTGCATAGTTCATCACTCAAATTGGCTGCTGCTTTAATGAGGATATCTAAGGAGCTACCACGGAACGCAACCCATACTGTTAGCTACAGAGATTTGTCACAAGATATTTATTTTATCAGTGCTGAAATGTATATTCATGCTCTTTTATCAAAGGCTATAACACCATTTGAAAGGATTCATAGGTCAAGATATAGCTATTACTGGATTCCCTCCACTCATTAGCTCAGAAGGACAAGGTAATTGTCAACACACTTAACAGAATGGAACACCTTACTGAAAGTGGAGAGGCATCACCACAATTTCTCTTTATTAAAAAGTACAGGTTGAAGATGGAAACAATATTACATCTGTTGCATATGTATGGTGCTTTTTGGAAGTGGTGTTTTGCTTATTTTAGTAACATACCGCATGGGGTTTTTTTTATATAATTGAACAGTTGAATAAAGTGTTGCTTTTAGGAATATACAGAAGAACAATGAAGGAGAATATCTGTCTGGATCTAAAAAGACAGAAAAATGTCATAACAGAATGGAGTACTACTTAAAGAAGTTTATTATTGTATTTTATCAGAGTCTGTTGTTACCCATAAAACTAGCAGCAATTTTTGGTACCTATTTTTAGCATTCTAACACTGTCTGACTCTAAAGTGGTGTGTTTTTTAAAAAAAGGTGAGGTTAAATCTTGATATCTGGTAATATAGTTCTAGGTATTAGGATAGAAAATTAAAAAAAAATATAAAAGTAGCAGAACTAAAGAAAAGAGTATTACTATATGCTGAAAACATCACAAGGGAATGAAAAAAGTCAGATGCAAGTACTGGGAGGTTATATTAATTTTAATTAGGATTCTAAAGAGTCAATATATAATTTTCAGGGAAGTGCAACTTTACAAAATAAAACAGTAATTTTGTTAGGGATGATTGGACTATTCATAATTATGTACAGTGAATCATTTACTGGAATATTTTTAGAGTTATCTTAAATTATTTGTAAACACACTGCAACTGGAGAATGTTCCAAGCATACTACTTTTAGGCTAAGATTTTGCTTGCATGGTGTTCCTATGACACACAACTACTCAATAGTGTATTTGTACGGCTATAGCTCTTGACGGTGTGACCGTTCTAAGGAGGGTGTGCTCACCCTGCAGGACAACAGGCCTTGTGCAGGGGACTCTGAGCATCAGCGTATGGTGAGACAAGAGGTGCAAGGCGCTCATTGTTTGCATGATGTCTGTGATGTTTCCCCTCACTGCTGGCACAGTGGTGACCAAACCAGAGAATTAGTCTTTAACATAGGTGGGAGCAACAAGGAAGGGTCACTAAATGCACTGTAGTCCTTTGTTATTCTCTTGCATTTTCTATTCCATAGGCAGAGACACGAATCTTGTTCCCTTTCCTTCTTGCCACTACTCTCTCGTCTCTTCTAAGCTGCCTGTTCCTTGTAGACAAGTTGTCCCTGCCCTCCTGACCTGAACAGGGTCTGAGTATGCTGTTAGTAATGTACCAAAGGGTGTGTCAGAGGCCACTGCTCAGGAACAGATTAGCAGTGTGGTCTTTCTGATGGCAGCCCGGCTCTCAGTCCTGGCTGGGTTAAGGTCCTACTGCATATGATAAGTAGGGTACATGACGTCCTGGTCCTGCTCCCCAAATGTGCCATGGGGTAGGGGTTGCCTGCGGCAACGACCCTTGCATCTGCCCGATTTCCCTGTGGGGCCTCATGTTGCTTTGTGTTGTGCAGAACTTTCTTTAGCAGCATGAAACAAGACTGGTTTTGTCTCCTTGTTTCTAACAGCCTGACAATTTCTGTGGATTGGGCAGAGAAAAGGACATATTAGCAAACAGTTGGAAGTATGCTCCAAAGAAACCCTTCCAGCCCTTCCCCCCTCAGCAAAGAGCAGCAGTGAGGTGAAAGCACACATCTTGTTCGAAGAGCTTAGTGAATAGCTTCTTACATTATTCAGTCATCTCTGCAGGTTGTAAAATTCAAGCAGTACAGACCGAGGGGAATACAAGCCTAGTGCTTGCAAGACAGTTTTGTTTCCTTTTTTGGCCATGGGCTTCTTCACTCCATCTTCCTACCTTCAGTTTCTCATTGCTTCTGGTCTTTGGAAGGATATTGTGAGGATATATACTCCGCAATATTCTGAGTGCTTAAACTGGAAAAGAAAAGTCACACTACAAGTGTTAATGCCTGAAGGACATTATTATTTACTTCTGATTATTTGTGGTTTTGATAATCATTGTTTTCGATATGAACAGCTCTGAGATTTCTAAGAGGGTGGAAAAGAATCCTATAGGAATTAAATAGTAATTTACCAGTCATTGGGACTGCTTGTCAAATGTTACAGTTTAGGTGTTTGGGTACGTTTTTTGAGATTTTCTTGTTCAATTGCAATGAAAATCACTGTTTTAGTTAAAGTACTACCTTGTACTCATACAAAGTTTGCTAAGATTGTTGCGCAGACAATACTGCAGGCAGAGAACACATTTTCCTTATAGTTATGTGCACATACACAGAAGATTATTATTTATTTCCCTCAGGTTAGCCTGAGCAAAAATAAGTTTTTATGGGAGCACTCTCCAAAGTTTTTACTTAATATAAAAATTGTTGGGAAAAATAAAATGGATTCCAGGGTGTAAAGAAAGACCAGATTTTAAATGACAGAAGTTTTAGGCATTATGTAAGAATTTCAGATTAATACACACAGGGAAGTTAAAGCTGTTACAGATTTTTGTCAGGTGTGATCACACAGCCAGTGGCTCTTTGAGCCACATTTTCTCCAGATTAACTGTGAGATCAGGAATTTGTAGGGGGCTTTTAAAGTCTGCCCTAAATTAAACCTGCTGAGCAATGAGGAAAATCTGCTTTCTGCCATTGCACATCTTGAAAAGAGGTGACGCTGACGAGAACTGGTGTGTCAATCCATGAACTAACAGGACAAATTGAATAGTAAGGGAAAGAAATCCTTACTGCTAGCTGCGTATCTCAGCTTTGTCTCAGGTATCCTGAGTTCCTTCAAATGGGACCTCACTTGCACTCAGAGCTGCAAATAAAACTGTGTCTTGATGTATGTGTTGTACTTCTGGATTGAGCTGCAGCTAACTCCTGGATGGATTCAGAGCTCTGCTGAAATGGGTCTCAAAGCACGGGGTCTGGATGCATTCGAGGAGCCAAGACTGCCCTGGCTGGCTGGATTTGGAACTCGGTGTGCTCTGTACAACTCTTGTTAACAGCAGCTCCGGCACCTGCACCACATTTGGAAACAGCAGGGCAACAGTGGGTCTTAAAGCATCTGCAAATCTTTGCTTTTCTCAGGCATTCTGCCTCCAGTCATTACTTTTCTCAAATATGTTCCAGCAGATGTATTGGGGAATCATGTTAGTCATAGAGTAGGCATTTTGGAACGACAGGCACAGAGAACACATATAAGGCCTCTTTGCTTCTCAATCCCCTCTCTAAAAGCACTTCTACTGGATTTTTTTACTCTGGACTTATTTTGTGCATTATGCAGACCTTAGCCTGCATTTGATGCATTCTGACAGAAGAAAAATGATCAACACCAAAAATGAACACTGCCTACTTCATCTGTGGAGTTGACTCACAACAAGAGTGTCACACTTCTTCTCTGTGAGCCTGGCCCTTTTGAATGCAAATGCTGTATTTTTTTTGTTCCTGCACATGAATATACACACACATATTACTAAGAACGATTTTAGAGTAACCTTCAAATACTAGCAACCACGTTGCGTATTAGCACCCTTGGAGAGGGAGGCAACAGTGGCTGATGTGCTAAGGCAAACAAAATGCTGTGAACCAAGAGAGCTGTTTCCAGCAAGCCAGAAAGGGAATAATGTTGTTCTTGCTCCCTTCCAGCCCAGTGTGGGTCATTCCTCTGAAACGTTCCCCTTGTGCTGGTCTGTGTTCTGTTGGGCAGAGGAAGGTGTTGACTGACTCATCAGGGAGCGTGTTGCCCATCTCTGCCCAGCTGACATCTGGGGCTCTTTTCTTGCACCTTGGGAGAGTGAAAGGCAAGGGGCAAAGGGAGAAGCAGCAGCAGCACCCATCTCAAGTGAGCATGTTGCTAAAATGGTGGCAGCTTTGGCCCAGTAGTGCCAAGAATGAAGGCATCTGTGCTGGAGAGGGTCTTGCAGAGGAGAAGCAGATGAAAGCCCTTGGGATGCTGATGTGGAAGGAAGAAAAGAGCGGGGACTAGTGGGTGGAGAATGCACGAGCAGCAGAATTCACATGTCTTGTGGGAGAACCAGTGAAGGAGAAAGGGAAGGGCAGGCAGGAGTCAGAATGTGTTAGCAGAAGAGGTGGACCCTCTCTCCCATCTTAGCTTGTTCCCATTCTTCTCCAATTTCGATCACTGATGATTTTCTGCACCTACATACCAAAAGATGACTATTTAATCATGGGTTTGATATGATTACCTATCTTATCTTATTCTTGTTTGGAGTGATTAGTTTATATTTACTGTAACATTTGCTGTAGCCTCTACTCTAGGATGTTCACACACAGACAGACTTTAAATAATAACTTTAGGTCCTTAGTGAAATGACAGTACAATGCTCTGAGAAGAACTTTACAGTCACAGATAGTGCTGAGGAAATACTTCACAATGAATAATTTATCCAACAGACAAATGTAATGTTCCCAGCTAGTTCATGAACAAATCATGAAATTATTTGTTATTCAAAATTATTAATGATTTTTTCTTGCAGCAAATGGTCCCCTGCATTTGGTACATTACCGGTTTCTTCCAATAATCGTGATATGCATTTTTTGCTCCATTGGGAGTTTTATAAAATACTGACTGCTCTTTTGTTCTCAGTCAGTTGTGTGGTGTATTTGCTACCTGGAAATACACTGTGTTGGGAACCTGTCTACATGATATGGCCAGCTGAAAGGAAGATTAGATAGGTAGGAATAAAAAGAGGAAATGAAAGAAAAACCCACAATACAAATTATAAGACTACTTCCTAAAATGTTAAGTAAGCAAGATTTTTAAAAAAGATTTTGTTTTCATAGTGCACTATGTAAGAAAAATCAGTAGCCCCCAGTATTTTCAAAATGAGGAGCATTGTTGAACCAGATCATTATTTATTAAGACAGATTATCTCAGTTTTCAGAAAATGACGTGATAGGCTCAAAGTAATGCTATGCATGTCTGGCTTCATAAGGGAAATCTATTCAATTTATTTCAAAGTGAGGCTCCCAGGAGAACAGTATGTATTCTAAGAGTAATATTCTATTTCACTGACTACAATAGTAGTAATGTGTTAACCTCTGAGGCAGCACAGCAGCGGGACCTCATAAATAAACCTGAAAAAATTGATGAAAACATATAAAAATAATAAAAGCCTCACAGCCACTGCTGAAAAACTTGTTCAGGAAATGGAAAGTTCTTTTCAAGGTATGTGAAGAGGCAGATAATGAAGCTTGAATTTTTGTATAAATACAGAATAAAATCATACATTGAAAAGCATTTGGTGAAAGCTATAAACTGACATACCCTAAATGAGATCTGAGACTATGCTGTAGTCATCCATGGCAGCTTCAGTCTGCCTCAGTCACAGAGTCTGTCAGATCCCCCAGAAAGACCAAAATATATACTTTTGCAGTAGCTTGTTGTCACTGTACGGTTACGTCACTCTCTTCACTAATGAACCCTCTATTCCACCACGCAAATCCATGAGAATGTGATGCTACTCTACACCTGGCTGAGCTGGTTTGTTTAAGACTTTAACCTTAGCTACTTAGCTTCAAGTGCTAGCTAGCGCACTTTCTTGGATAAGGAACCTAGATATTGCCCTTCCATCGTGGTTTCCTTAGTTCTTCTGTGTGCCCAAGAATGGAGATATCCCCATTTGGCTGGAATTATAGGGGCTCTGCTTTCACACCGCTGTGGAGGTAGAGCCAAGGAAGTCCTTGTGTCTCGTGGGTATGAGAGTCCTCTGGTTAATTCTGCACCCAGATAAGCTGTGCAATAAAAGCGTGTTCCTTGAAGTTAATGTTTCTCACAGAGGATTTGTTCCAGCTGTATCTACTCACTGGGGTCAAGATGAGCCCTCCTAGCTGATGCCAGAATGAAAGTGAGGTGTTTGGTTATGGCAGTGGGAATCTCCCAGATATTTTCCACTGCCTCAGCTGCTGTACCCAGTTAGAAACAAGATCCCTGAGCTGGAGAAAACCCCAGCTGAGTGGTGATAGCATCAACATACTCATTCATATACAGAATGCAAAGGAAGCTGTTTAAAAGGAGAAGCACATAAGCCTCCCGATGGACGATAGTTGTATCTGGCACATGGAGACCAAATTGTTTTCTCAATTGGTTCCTAACAAAGCTTTTAATAAGGTAGAATTAGGAGAGGACTCTAGCCAATGACTCTCTTTTCTAGCCACATTACGCAATAAAAGTTATCATTTGAAATCTTTTCTGTAGAGAACATCTCCAAAGAAAATAAGTTAATTTTAGTAATGTTTGGACTATATGAAAAGAAATTTAATAGGTAAGAGCAAGAAAGTTTTGTTAGAAATAGGTATTTTTAAAATGTGCCCTGTTTCAAAACAGCCGGGTCTAGGGATGGTGCATCTCTTGGCATGTCTTGAAAATTTTTATCCCCCCCCTGATTTTTGGAAAAAAAAACCCCAAACTGTCATGCAAAAGGTCTGTTCTACCTGCTTATTTGTAGTTGAGAACATGTGTTTGTGGGCTAGATTTATTAAAAACAATTCCAGGACAAGCATGCCTTTGAGGAATGTGAAAAAACAAGACAGTAGACTGGGGCAGTAGATAACAGTTCAAAGCATCCAAATCTGAAACTATGTTTTATTTTGATCTGAGGGGGAGGGAGGGGACATCCTCAGGGAGAGAAAGAAAAGGCAAAGCAATTCCCAAGTGGGTTGGAATTGATTTTCAGGTAGAAAACAACAGTGCTGAGTACAAAACAGTCATAAATGAAGTAGAGCAGAAATGATAGAGAACAACAAAAGGAAATGGCAGTTCTAATTTGGGGGCATGAACTCTTGTATTTTCTGTTAGGGAGTGTATTTATGATTTCTTATAAGACTGCTGAGCTCTGCTCTGTTTGGAAGCCCAGCATGGAACAAACAAAACCAGATTAGGATTTCATCACTGATATGACACAGGACACAACTGTACAGAAAAGGTAATAACCCTGTAGAGTTTGGCAATTTAAGCTGATTCTACTCTTTCTGGCTGAGGAACAATATGTGTGTACGTGCCTGCACATATATCTGCACACTGGGATTACATCTAACCTAGTTGTAGCATTGTAGCCTGGTAGCCTGGTAAACATGGTATGGCTATCACTAGTAAAAAGGCAGCAGGCTTCAAGCTAACCCTGCAAGGTCACCAAACTTGTCAGGCTTTGTCTAAACTCGGGATGCCTGGAGCTTTGCTTGAGCTTGTTCAGCTGTAATTGCATTTTTTTTTTTCTAATGGTCAGTTGGAAATTGCCTAATTTTTTACTTTTGTTTATAATCATGTGATATAAGCATAATTTTTATATAGCTAGTAACAAACAGTATTCTGTGTCGAATGAAATATTTATGTCTGCAGCATTATGATAGTACATAGAGGAGTACAGGTGTGGTGTGATAACAAATGCCTTGCAAGCGGGGACACAGTGGAAAGAGCCTGTGTGTATGTGTGTGGGGTGAAGTGATGGGACGATAACCAAGGAAGCACAGCAGGAGAGTGGCAAGTCCAGGCTTCTTTTTTCTTTTTTGTAATAATTAGATCTAGACTGATAATTCTTCGAGTCAGTTATTCAGCTGGTAAGATTTAAATTACATGAACAATGAATTTTTGGCTTGGTGTTTCCTTTCTGCCCATGACAATAATTTGAATGTAGCAAATTAGCTATGTCTGAACCTGAGCAGAGCTTAACTGTGCCACTGATTTTAAGCCATTTTTAATTGAGCTCTCCACTTATGGCTCACTTCAGTTACAACCCCACTACTTAGCAGGGCTAAGGTCAGACTCATTACCTCTGCTGCACCACTTTGCTCCTTTTTTGACAAGAATTCCAGGCTGCTGTGGCTTGGGCACATCGCAGGGATGTAGGGTAGGAAGCAGGGGACAGGAAGGTGCTGGCGTGACATGGTGAGCTGGTGGTAAGGATGAGCCTGCCTGGGATCCTTGTAGAGACAGAGGTTGAGGTTTTAACCTTTCCCACCCCAAAAGCGCAGAGCTCCCTTTTTGGCAAGCACATGGCTCACTCTAAATTTGAGTTGGGGCGGGGGGGCAGCAGGTGGGGGTGATGTGGGTGGCAGGGTCATTTGAGCTTGAACATCTGTCTCTGTATTAGCATGACAGTGAAGATGTAATGTATGGGCCCATTCTGCCAACTCTACCCAGAACATGTCACAGACTAAGTTACCAGAAATGACTTGAAGAAGCTGAGTTCATTGGCTTTGGATTAGGGTGTAGATATCTTCATTTTGAGCAATGCTGGTGAGAATGCATCAATGCAACTGCAAATGTGTAAAAGAGTAACTTGGACCGAGGGGCTGCTCCTAGAAAGGATAAGCAAAAGTGCGTCCTAACTTCTGTGGGTACATAGTTAAGCTCAATAGCCCAGCAGATGTTGATATGCTATTAACTATTTCTAGATGCACATACACACCCTGACTGTATTCTTAACAGGAATCCTTCAGGAACTACTTTACACACAGAAGTGGTTCACGCATTTATTGGGTGTCATGAAATAGCATACTTTGGCCACCTGAGCACAAAACCCTCGTTATTGCTGTGAGAAAACTTGTTCCCGTAAGTGGACAGATGTTAGGAGAAAACAATGAAATTCTGCGACTTGCCTGCTGGTCAACTTACAAATGAGAAGCTTTGCCAAGATTTATCTTCTCAAATACTGTTGTATAATGGGGGAGAAATCAGCTTTACAGACCTGTGAAGTGTAATCAGAACACGGTAATAGAATTAGGTCAATGTTGTACAGAGAAGCCCCCATATTTACTTGCTATATAGAAAACATGAAAAATTGGATCTATGTTTAGGTAATTGCTTTTGATTTTGTGTTATGAATAACTGATAAATAGGTAAAAGATAGTAAGTCAGACACAAAAATAGTATTACTCGAGCTTTAGATTTGGCTTTATAAAGCTTGCTAGAATGAAGTTTTATTGTGGAAAGTGCTGGAACAGGGTGTGCCTTGGGTAAAAGAGCTGGTGATTTCTCTATAGAGGAGACCAATGGATTTGTGACATGAAGTAATCTTATTCAGTGCTTTTGCAGTGAATCTTCTCAGTTAATTTTTCACTTCTATTACCTTAGAAAAAGAAAAACCTGACAATTGACTATTTTTCTTTGTCCTTATTAAAATATTTGACATAAAACCCCAGCAATATTTTCAGCTTTTTCAAACTGGGTTATCAATCTTTACAAATTTCAGATACTTTACAGCCCATTTGATTTAAATATATTCTGTGGGATTTTTTCCTTTCATTCCACAGCCAAGATTTCAAATGTGTGTGGATGTTCCCAGGTAACTTCCCTACTTTAAGATTTTTGGAACTCATCAGAACTTCAATAGCAGCATGGGATCTTGGGCAGTCATGTGTTCACCTTCCTGAAACGAGGGTACCACATTTCTGAGCAGCCAAGCCTCCTCATCCTATCATGCCTTTCAATATGCATGAGACCTTGACTGTTCACCTCTCCTGCAGCAGGAGGGACACACTTCTCTTGACCTCTGCAAACAACATATTTATGCCTCTGGCTGTGAGAACTAGTTGTTTTTATCACTATGTTTCACTATCTTCAGAGTGTTTAGATAGATGGCAGATTTATCTATCACTCATAAACCCACAAGCATCAACAACTAAGAGGTAAGTAAATTGAACAAAAACTGAACGTCTGGAATACCTGCACATCACAACCCACCCCAGACATGAAACCTTGGCTTGTTGGAAAGAATGAGCTGTGCCATCACTTTCAGCACCCGTCAGCGCTCCTTTTGGGAGAATCACTACCTTCCAGTGGCCTCCAGACAGCCATCTGTCCCATGCAGATGGTGATATCCTACTTGGCCTGATCATCCTCTCTTCTTGGTGTGGCTCCCCATGAAAATGAAGGTTCTAGTCGCGTCTGGCAGATTTGCTGAGGTAGCACATGCACTGTCTAGGAATTCTGGATATGTGTCTAATCTATGTTGCTTACATGGGACAAAACGTTTTTCTCTTTGCCTTCACTATGCCAGTGGGATTAAGCTGGCAGAGCAAAGTAGTACATGCTGCAATTGCAGCTTAATTTTGCTAGATGCACATGGTTTTGGGCATGAAGCTGTGTAGTGCAGGGGTTACTGGGCTCTGCATCTGGAGACCTCATCCCCAGAGGCAGAAGGAGTTTGACAGAAGAGCAAAGTGAGGAATATGCACAACCTTTATTGTGAGCCAGGACCCCATCTGGCAAAGGGCAAATCTTTACCAGGGCACGATTTTCAGCAGTAAATACTCAATGGTCCCTAAGGACAGGTGTTTCTACAGTGCCTCAAACTGGGCAAGACAAAACTAAAAGAAGCACAAGCTGCTTTCATAATCATACCCTGCCATGGTTCAGCACATCTGATCAGGGTTTAGACTGTTTCACAATTTTCAGTGTTATGGTTTCTGAGTTAGTGGTTTCATTTCCATTTGCACTGTATAATTGCTTGTAAAGGGATGAGAGCAGTGGATTTGTTTTATGGCATCCATTTCTCTAGCTGGACTATGGACAGACTGACAGCACTATAAAACCCCGGTGGCTTTACAGCATTTGCATGTGACCAACAGACCGACTTATAAATAGTAGCAGGTTTTGGCGTCATGGACAGCTCTAGTTTCTTCAGAACAGGCACTACTTCTCACTTCGACCACACGTTTAACTTCACAGAGTTTGATATGCGTCACTTCTATTTACTGTGTTTTGGCAATGGTTTTGAGCAACCATTCTGGACCAAGAACATGTTTTGTTGTTATACAAACAAAGAAGGTAATTCTGATTCTGTTGCACCCCAAAAGCTTGCAGCTGAAATAACAAACGAGGTAACAGATGGAGACCAGATAGTTGTGGGTGTACAAGGAAGCAATGAAACAATGTTAGGCAGCATGATAAATAGCCTAATCATTGAAGGGCTTTTGTGTGGAAATAATGGAACAGGACGTTGAATAAGATTAATGAGTTAATTTTAGCATCTATTTATAGAAGCTTCTCCTAAGTATGTGCAGCAGTGTTGGAGAAAGTACAAAGGGCTCCTGAAAACAGAGCAAGTGGCAGGTAATGGCTAATTTTTGGTTGAGTAGAAGTGAGGAGAGAGCTGGTCTTGTCATATCAAATAGAAGATGGCTAAGGGACTAACAAACTGAAAAGGGACTTGAACACAAAGCAGAAACACAATTCATGTGACAAAGAAGACGGAATAATGGAGAAATGCAAAGAGAGGAAATGCACAGTCAAGGCAACTGACCATCACAACAGTGTTCAGAGTAGACATGAGCAAGGCAAAGGTGCAACTGTCAGGATCAGAGAGAAGGTTGCTGCAGTACTGGAAAGGCAACTGGTATCAGCTATCTGCTTGCAGCAGTTATATCTCTATTGGTGGAGAGAAAAGGCATGTGCAGAAATAAAATGCAAGGCTTATGGATATCTGGGAAACAAGAGAGACACGGAGGAGGTCTGAGTCAAGGAAGATACAGTTTATGGACAAGCAGGACTGTGGTTTTGTCCTGAAGCATCAGGGTGGATCGAAAACATATCAAAGGCTGTCCTTTAGCTGCATGCTCTTTGAACTGGCAGCCATGTATCCATGAAAGTGCAGGGAGGCAGACCAGGGTTTCAGTCTGCAGGTGAGGAGCAGAGAGGTAGGTCTGTGAGCCATCTGTGCTTTAGATGACAGTGTTTCTGAGATGAGCACAGGGGAGAGAAGGGTGGCAGGGACAGAACTCCCACAGAAAACTGAAAAGAGATGAAGAGGAGCCTCTGAATAATATGTCACAGGAGCAACTGGTGCGGTGGGATTGGGTGCTAAAGAAAAAAGGCTATGCTAAAGAAAAATAGGATCCCAGAGGAGCTCGGCTGCTGTCATTGCAGGCAGACCACAACTCAAGGTCAGTGAAGACAGCATACTTGTGGAAAAAGAATTTATTAGAGCTCTTCTGTTAATACCAGTTATACCTGAGTACAGTGGAAAAAAATTGCTTCACAGCAAGCCTGAAGTTGTTCCATTACACTCTTTGGTGTGTCAAAATTAACTCTGAGACCTGGTGCTTTATAGGTATGTGACAAACTTATCAGTAATTTAGAAGTAGTAAACTATTGTTTTTGAAGTAGAAAGTAACTGACTGACTTCCTGACAACTCACAATTTCCATCTCTGCTTTTTAGGACACTTCCCACACTTCCTAATTTTATGCAGCAATTTATCTGGGAATATAATTTTTGTTTCTGACTCTACAATGGTCATATACATTAAATATTCATCATAGAACAGTATTAAAAAAAAATGAATAATCCCCCCAAAAAATGTTTATGACTATTTTAAATAATCAGAACTTAATTAAGAAAGTTAGAGGATTAAAGGATTAGAATAAAGTTTTATGGGGTGGCCAAAGGGTAAAATTGTAAGAATAAAATCATCTTAAGCTTTTATAGAGTTAAGGCCTGGAGAAAAAAATTTTAAAAATAGAGAATAAAGTCTAACTAAAAATAAAATATCAGCTTAACATAGAAATTACACCTGTTCACTTCTAATTGGTGTTATTTATTGGCTGTATTTGCCTACTTAGACTTGTCTTTCTTTCTGAAAAGCAATGTTTATGAAAAAATGTTTTCAATGAGAATAATAACATTGTCTTCAGTTAATTTTATATTAAGGTCCATAAAGAAAAAAAATATTTAGAAAGTTGGGTAAATTGTATCCCTTTAACATCAAAACCCAGGCTTTCTACATTTGGTATGACACCCAGATGCAGAAGGCTGGCCTGAACTACAACCATGCAGCTTGTGCTACAAATTATCCTAGTGCTGAAAAAGTTTATGAAAAACCTTTTGCAGTTAGAAATCATGGTTATATTTTAAGTAGTGAGGTACGTATGCAAGGTTGTGTCGGAAGAACACACTAGGTGATATGGCTTTTGTTTAGCATGTTATTCAAGATGAATTCAAGATGACTCCAGTGCATCAGTGGCAAACCTGCCACTGGTTCACCAGGGACAAGAATTTATCCTCCAAAGATATTGTTTGAAATATTTAACTTCATGCTTATGGTAAAAGCTCATAACTGCTTAACATACAGTTTTCTATTGCCTCTTCTAAATAACTAGCATTTAGTCAGCCCCTAAAGTTTAGTTCAGGGTTTGACACACTCTGTAAAACTTTCTTAAAACTCCTGAAAATACGTTGCAGAAATAGAGACTTCACTGAAGAGGTCAGTCAAGAAAGCATATGGAGTAACAGCTTTTCTTACTTGTCCCTATATTAGAATATCAGAAAGTTTGATTTGAGAAATAGGGCTTGTCCAGAAACCCACTATTGCTACCAATAGAAATCTCCACTGCTACTCACTTGGGTTGACATGCCCAATTCTAGAAAAGTAAAATTTTGATCACTGTGATATTTCACCTTGAAAACAGTCATCCTTCAGTCCCTCAAGAGAGCACCATGTTATGTTTTACAATTTTATGAGCCAGTGGTTGGTTAAACTCTGTGTAATTTTGCTTGTAGCTTTAATAAAAATCAGACTTCCAAGGTTTACTTCCTTGCACTGAAGAAATATGATATGGTGTATTTTTGTATATAGAACTTTGCTTCAATGCCATTTTCTACTGAAATCAGTGCCAAGGCTTTTAAGAAAACTAACACAATGGTTTTGAAGTCATGATGCACGATTTTATGTAATACTGCTCCTTCACGTCAATTACATCTCCTACGTGCCTGAGCTGCCTCTTCCCCCATTGAAAATCCCACACATCAGGACTCAAATGATATGATGCAAATTGCTCATAACATTAAATGCCAGTGAAGTTTACAGATAAACACTGTACAACTGACAGCAGAATCTGGCCTTTGGTTTTTGCAACATAGCTCTATTTGAGTTGAAAAGGTAATTTTTAGAGCTTGGCCATACTGCCAGATAATGGACAAGCAGTTTTCATGTATTCGCACCAGTGATCCCAGAAGGATTTTGAGATGGGGAACTCACTGTGAGCTGCTTTATTGAAAGGCTGTAGAAAAACCCCAGCAAACAAAACAACAGGAGGGGTATCTGAGCAAGACATGTTGCACAGTCCCCTCAGCTGTATGAACACGGCTGCCTGCTCCTGTTTCAGCTGAACCTGGGGAAAGATCACTAAATAGCTAAATTACTAAACAGTAATCTCTTTCGAATATATAGCATGCTACTTTGGAGAAGCTCATATGAGTTCTCTGACATAACAGATGCTCCTTGTGGTAAGTAAATAGTTTCAATTAATGAAGCTTTCAGGGCTTTCGCGCTTCTTTTTTTTGTTTGAGCTCCTATTGGAAATATTGGGAATTCATGCCTTTAATATTCTTCTAGCTGAAAAGATGGGTTTTAAAAGTAAGATTAAAATCAGTTTGTTTTGATTGGAATTACAGTTCTTCAAAGTCAAGTGCTTCCTTTAGACTTAGAAGGAATAAGGACATGTTTTAGCTATGGCATATGGCATAACAGGGACTCTATTTATTCTGTCATAATTGCAGGCATGTAATTTCCATTAGTTTCAATGAGACTGATGTGTTCCCATAAAAGGAAAGAGTTTCTTTATAGTGTTGCCTTAAATAATTTGGAAACTAATATTGGAAGAGATATCTGATGCCTCCTGTCCTTAGAAATCAATGTCAAGCCTCAATAAATGCCTAAGAAAGCTTGCTGAGCATGATACAGAACATGTACTGGCTCTCTAACATCCAGGAGAAGCACTATGACTCCAGAAAAGGACTAATTTTCCAAGTGGGCTGTTCCAAGTTCATGTGGCTGCTGGTTCCTTGAGTCGTGACCCAAATTCTTTTGCGATACAGTTTATGTGCTCTCTGGGATGAAAACTTTTTCTCCTGTTTACACAAATGTTGTAACCTATCTTTGTGTGAAGTGAAACAAACTAAATTTCATGCTGCATGGGAAAATTTGAGTTAGCTGCTGTGACCACCCCTCCCCTCAGTCCAAATGACCAAGGAGATAAATTAAAGCCTCATTTCTGCTTCCATTGTCTTCAGTTATTGGTTTGAACTGGAAGTAACTGTGATCCTTTGCTTATGATCCTGGGAAGCGCATTGACATCTGTGTCTCCTTAACATCACTCAAGATGAGATCAGGAGTGGTTTTTTTTGCAGAATACATGAAAGCAGAATCCAAACTGTAATGGATCCTTGATCAGACATTCTTCCCCTCTTCCACATGCCTAGTGAAAACTCTTGGACTCCTAAGAATTTCTGTGCCAGCATCTGCAGTCCTCAGTCAAGAAAACTGCAGTTGACTTCCTGAAAAATTGTCTACAAAAAGACTCAGTTGAAGCTGGAGGCACAGGCACAGGCTGTGCTGTGCTGAAGGCACAAACGTTGGTTGGTTGTGAATCTGATTACAGTGCTGGGTTGCTAAATTCATCATTCTATAGAAGAAAATAATGTTTTTATACTCTGTATGATGCATATTTAGAGAATGGTCCTCCATTATTTTACTTTGGATATGGTGATATTTATCAGTTCAGCTGTATCTTGGAGGACTTTGCAACATGGAAAAGTCTATTCAGATAATAATACACCACAGAGAGCAAGGGAAACCAGAATCTGAGTGTTTCATAGAACAAATATGCCATACATAGAAAGAATAATGTTTTATCAGGGCTGTGATTACTTATGAACCCTGATTTGTCTTACAAAGAGCATTCTGGGTGAGTTTATGCTGATGTTATTTTTTAAAAATCACAGCTCGGTTTTGACTTACCAGTTTTTCTCATGGTAGATTATTATTACAGACTAATGACTTAAGGCCCTGGCTCTTTTATTTGTATAGCTTCAGATCAGGATTAGTTCAATGGAATTAATTGTGTATTTCAGTGGAACACTGACACAAGAGAGGGAAGGAAGAGATGTATTAGTAAATCACAACAGAAAATACATTCTTAGTAACTCTGGTCTGCTTTTGCAACTTAGAAAAGTGTGGATATTTTTGATTAGTACTTCAATATTCCTGGTTTGATGTAGTGCAAGCTGCCTTTAAATTTTGGAAAGCATTTAGGATTTCTCTGTAGAATAATTTTTGTATTAACCAAAGCATTCTTACCAAAATAACTTTGAGCCCATTAACTTTGAAAAGACATGAAAAAGAAAGCAGAGCAGTTTCAGAGCCTTGAACCTTGGTGAGGTTGTGATTTTTCATTACAGCAATGTTGCCCAGGCTGCCTCTTCTGATTTACATGTAGGTAATAAGATCATTGGTATCTGTCCCAAAGTCTTACAGCCCCAAGTTCTGAAGGTCTTCGGTGGTGGTTGTCAAACACACAGTCCGATCTGCGGCTTTATACCCATATGTTTCAGCCAAATCAATGGAGTCAGACACTCTGGTGGAGAATTGCTATACCTCCTGGGAGATGCTCACAGAGTTGCCCCAGCTCCAGCTGTCACCTCTCAGGAAAAGCCCTGTTTTTAAAGTAAATCAAGACACGACTTCTTTTTTTTTTTTCCTTAAAACATTCTCTCAGTTCTCTTGTTTGTGCAGAAATGCTGTTTAATTCTGCTATGCTGAAGTTATGCAAATGGAGGGCTAGAGAACTCAAACCCTGAGCTTCTGTGGGTCTGACTAGGGTTATATGAAGGCATAACAGTTTGAAACCATAGAAAACACCAACATATTTTGCTCAGCTCAAAGCAAAACTACTCCTGATTGCCATCTAGTGAACCAGACTAGTACACTCCCTACTACATCATTACCACCCTGATTATTTCCCATCTATAAAAACCTAAAGGGACGAAATGTGTCTCCTCCTCTCTACGCAGCCAACAAAATCCAGGCAGAAGAATCTTAGTCTCCCTGCCACGGGATGAAGAACAAAGGGGAGGAGAATCAGGGCCGTGACCCTGCACTACTTATGAACAAAACCACAGAGAAGGACAAGTATTGGCAAGCACCTCGTTCTGTAGTTATAGGTTCTGTGGAGCATATTCCCCTTTGTGCCAGGACTACCCTTAAACAGAGCTGGCTGAAACTTTTTCACTATATGTGGACAATTTTGGCTTTTAATGGACAGCTACCTTATTATAGTTAAAAGCTCTATGAACCCTAACAATTGCTTTTGCAAACAAATTTTTTTTTTCTTTTGAAATATGTTCTTAAAGAAAGCAGATTTTTTTTCATAGAATTTTTTCAGATCAGTCTTACGCCTTCATAACTCCTTAGTTTATCTTACCCACAGTCAATCATTTCCTTTCACTGCTAGTTTAAGACACTGCACAGTCTAGGAAAGATTTTTCCCCAGTCATGCATCTATCTCCAGGGTTCCTAATTCATTCATTGAATCATACTGTGAACTCAGAATAATGAGGACTTAAATGCATTTTAAAATCTTGTTTCTGTGTGATGCGGAGACCAACCTATCATTACTGGGTAGATTGGTTCACATTGGTCACAAACAAGGACCACAAATGACTTCTTCAACGGCTTCTAAACCACCTGAAGCCAACCCACGTGCTGTGACTTGTAAACTCAGTTATCAGATCGTCCTGTGGCACTGCTCTCCAAGGTAACTCACCAGAAATAACAGATGACATTTTGTCTTCTAGATAGTTTTTAGTGGTGTTTTTCTTTTTTTTTGGTTTTTTTTTGTTTTTTTTTTTAACTCTCCAAAAAGATTAAACAATATATTATGCAAAACTTTATAATAGCTTTTGGCAAAGTTACTTCTGTCTCCCAGAATCTGGGCTGATATTTGAGGCTATTTTCCAGCTTTTATTTGACATTCCACAAGTATTTTTTTACTCAGAATACCCTCACTTATGTTTGCAGTGGTGGCTCTGCCCATATTAATTGTTGTCCTGAGGCTGAAATAGTCACGGGGCTATTCAGTCTGAATAAGGGTTGCAAGAGTGGGAAGCTGTGATTTAGCTTACACGGTGATGATAGTTTATAAGATAATAGGGTTAATTAAGATAGGTAAAATTTATTAATCTATTATTTTTAACCATAAATGATGGAGCAGCAATTAACGTTTAAAGAAGCAGAACCCTAGCCTCTTTGGAGAAGGACTGGTTTCTGTTTTTTCTCCAAACCCACGGTAACACTGCCAGTTGTGGTAGCTACCCTGACTCATAAAAGGTAAACAACTACTCACAGAGCTGTAGAACTGTTCTCTCAGTAACAGGAACGGAGCCAAAATCTGCTTGACACCAATGCTGTCTTGAAGAGAGTGTAAAGGGTGTAAGCAGGCAGAACCTGAGCCACAGAGTGGTTAGGAAAAGAATAATAAAAAATATGATAAACCTGAAAATATTTGGGCTTGGCCACATGTAAACACTGACAAAACAGGTGGATGTCGAACTGCTAGATGATAACAGCGTAGCCTGGGTCCTTGCCAGTGCCCCATATGAATGCTCACTGCTGTTCCTGCCACCAAAGGGAGAGAAATGGGGTGAAGCTCTCTGTGTGTGCGTATTTGAGAAAAACAGCTTTTGCAATACCTCTGAGGAGCTGCAAGATGACTATCTGTTTCTCCAAAGACAGCTGAATCCTGTGTAGAGCAAGGGTGTCATCTGAATGGGTGCAATCTGTCCTGTTTCTGGACAAGCCAAAAACTCTTCGGTAGATTTCAGGAGGCAAATAGGAAGAAACAGGTATTTGATGAATCCTAAAAATAAATAAAAAATACCTTCAGTTCTGGTTAGAGGTAGGGGTAGAGAGGCAAAGGGGAATTACTTCTAACAGTTAGCTTGTGCTGGAGGCCAGCAAACTGTACATGTAACTAGCAAGTGCCTTTGGGAGGAGGCTGTCGCTGAAATTACTCATGAGCACTGATTTAGATTAACTTCTGGCCAAAGAGTTGAGACCTGCCAGTGTTACTCAGACTTGTACAGTGTTTCAGCCTCGTGTACATGCCTCTGGGCAGGAACTAAGCGATTTCTGCTCTGCGCTCTCGTCAGAGGGAGCTTGGAAAAAGGCATCCTGAGCAGAGGGCAGGGCTGATGTGCCCCATCTCTGGCATAGCTATTTTAAATCTCTTTATGGGGAAGGCCAGGATTAGATGGGCAAGGTAAAGCCCATCTTAGCTGCTTGAGAGCCACAAACACAGCAGCTGTTATTTGTAACACTTGGATTTTCAATTATTAGCAGCCACTCTATAACATCAATTTGCCATGCAGGGAAAGGGTTTGTCAGCTTTTGAGTGCTGCTTCACAGCCTGAGGACAAGAAAAAAGCCAACCATGCCTTCCAGCAAACAAACAGGAGAAAGGGCCTCTCTTTAACACTCAAAGCAGCAGGGAAACAAGTGAGCGCAAGGAAAAGCAGAATGAAAGGATTGGGATGTTGTTCAGCTTCTCCTTCTGCTTGAAGCCTGTTGATAGAGACAGAGATGCTCAGCAGGTGTAAGCAGCATTACAGCCTTCAGGGCATGTAGAGCCATTTTTCACAAGCTCAAAGTGAAAATATGTTTGTGCTTTTTCTTCTTGACTAGTGTTTTAATTGCAGGTATGCAAACATTGATGTAGTTAGCACCTGCTTTTCCCTCATGGTACCAGGAAAATGCCTGCTGTGGCCTTAATGATCCATTTATACCCACTGCTGAGAGGAGTCCTGGGTTCTGTTGTAAATTTGTAATGTGTAATGTGTGCATGTGTCAGATTCTACTGGGGTGTAAGATGATACAAATTTACTTGATAAAATGAGCATAATTTGCAAAGGCTCGGAGTTGATTCATGTCAGAGTGGTTTGGGTAATGAACCTGCTTCTCCATACTATAGTAAGCACCTCTGGTTTATAATAGAAGAACAGCCTTTATGTTAAAAATTAAAATGTTTCCTTTGCTGGAGGGAGTGCTGCAGCTTACTCAAAGTAAACCTCAATGCTTCTGCTGTAACCGTGCTTTTGGAAGATCTTAATGCAATTAAGGTTCTTTCATTCACAATAACGTAATGGCCTGCAGTTTAAAAGCAGTTGCTTACTCTGCAGCAGAGAATTGCAGAGATCAGTCTTGTAAATGAAATAAAACAGATGCTGTTTCCAAGGTTTGCTCAACCGACAGCTGAGGTGCTCAGGACCTTTCAGGATTAAGCGTTATGTCAGGCTAGGCTGGATAATTTCCCTGTTCTGCTTTCATCTAATTCAGACAGCTGGAAAGCTAGCCCCAGACACTGAGATGATGCTTTGCTGGACTAAGTACCTGAAGCAAATTTTTCTCAAATGTGTTTTTAAACAATTTCTACTGGAACTGAGAAGAAATTCAGACCCCTCTGCTACTGGTACAACTGGAAGAGCTATTCTCATTTCCACATGTGATGCTGGAGCTTCCAAAGGTGCCTGGACAGGTAAAATCTATTCCCTTTTGTGGCATTTAGGTGCGTAACAGCTTGAGATCCCCTCAAGCTAGACGTTAAGCACCTAAGTGCCCCCTTGATGTAAGCAGAGTGAGTCTATTTTCCAAAGTGACGAGTAGCTCTCTTCTCTGCTGGAGGTGCACGCTGTTTCTCTGTGCTTAGGAATCATGGCTTCAGGCACCCAAATTTCAAGATGTCAGTATGAATCTTTGGGTGACTTCATAAATTTGCTAACTGTCCCCTTTTTGTAAGGCATAGGACTGCTAAGGGGAGCAGCCTGGTTTCATCGGTCTCACTCACTCCCTTCTCTGTAGACTGGCTCCTCCTGGCTCCAGTTTATGCTAAGGCTCCTGAGGGTCCCCCTGTCCCTGACAGCAGCAGTGGATTGTGTGTGTTGCACTAACCCTCACCATGACCGGGAGGGAAGCTGCTTGTCTTGATGCATATTCTTTCTTGCAAATAACAGTGGCACCCTTTCTTGCCTTCAGGAATTGTCTTGGATCTTGGGCATTAAATCAAGTTCCATCTCCAGTTTCAGTGTCCTGAAACAGTAGGCTACTTTCACAGAATCATGAGAGCAAAATTCAGTCCTTTGCCTTCCCAACATGCAGACTGGTTTTTTGGTGTTTTTTCTTTGTTTTTGTTTTTTGTTTCCAGCCTGTATATTTAAGAGCATCAGCTTTTTTAAGCAGAAGGACTAAGCCTCAGTGCATATCACTGCAAGGGCAAGACCTCTTTATTTGCAGAGTGTATTATTGTATTTATTAGCTTTTGCATAGCATAGTTTCTGAGAGCTTGTAAAATAGAGATCTCATCCAGTAGGTTGTCATGTTCTTCTGCACTGCTGCACATCTGAATGTGCTATGATAAACCTTTCCCATTGGATCAATAATCTAAAGGTTTCTAAAACACCAGGAGCCTTCTTCACAATCTGCCTGTTTTCTTGTTCTGAAGTGTGGCACCAGTGCTATCCCAGGCATTTCAGCCATAAATGCACTACTGCCAGGAGCAAGCACCAGGGCAAAAATTAAATATTTCCAGCTATCTTGGTAAAGGAGTCAGGACAAGAAGGAAAGGCTATAAAGATTAGGTCAGCAAGCCTTTGGCTTCCATTTATGTCTTCTATTACTGCCTACCACAAAAACCCAAAAAAAACCCCCAAACAAACAAAAAACCCCCACCAAACATCAACAAAACCAACAACCTGCAAAGAAGGAGATGCACCTGAAATGTTACAGTGGATTTGGTGTGCAAATAAATTATGCTCTTCAGCTTTAGTTTTTCTCCTCAGACTGCTCAGAAGGCAACATTATAAATCAGAAATCTACATACTGGTTGAGCTCATAATACCTTTTTTCTAGACTTATTGAGCAAGATCTGCCAAGTGGCTAAGGCAGCCAGCGTTGACAATATAAGAAGTCATTGGCCTCAGCCTTGAGAGAACAAAACACCTACATGGAGCGCAGCGTTGCCTGAGCTGAAGGCTGCAGCATTGTTCACTTGTGTGTCTGTTGTCTGCTGAGGACTCCAAGGGAGCTTGCAACACTGCAGGTAGGTTTGGGTCATAGCCACTGCTCAATCTTGACCTGTCCATGAACCCTTTTGTTCCTCACAGACCTACTTATCTACAAAACAATTATTATGTAATATGTTACAGAAGCATTCTAACATAAAACAAGGTGAGAAGCTTTGTTTGCTCTTCAGCTTACAGCTTTTCTTGTTTTCTGTGTCTAAAAGCTATTTTTTGTTGTGTGTCATTTCACGATCTCTATGGGCACACACTGTCTCCTCATGTGATCTCCTAGTACTCTGTGTCATTAGTCGATACGTTCACCATTACTCAGTGTTAGAGCTTCTGTACAATTGTTCTTATAAATTTCATTTCTGTGATGCTTCTCCTCGGAAAGCAAGGTGTAAATACACAGCTCTCAGATCTGCAACATACAATGCATCCACATCAGCTTGAACAGTAACTGGCAGATGCTGAGGAAGGCTGTTGAAAAGAGACATGACCATCGCTTTTCCAGTCACTTCTTTGTGCTGGGAAAGTACTGAGACTCCTGAGTGTAGACCTAAGAGGGGAATAATAGTTACCAAGTGGCAGAAACAGAGTTAATATCACCATTTCTCCACTTGTGAAAAATTAACCTCTGTATTTAAATGTATCAGCTAGAACCGAACAGAACTATTTTAAACAGTGAAATGCAGGTTGCCTAGGGATGTCTTAAGGACTTCCTTCGTTAATAATATTGTGGCAATATGTGAATGAAATTACTGGAAATCATAGAGTTTAGCAATTAACTGTCAGTTTTCCCAGATCTTTTCTTCCCCTCCCGGATTTTCCCCTTGCAATAATGGCAGCTCTCCCTAAATCATCTCCGACTCCTCTGTTGCAATTGTGCTTTGTTGTCTTTGCATTTCCAACTTCATTGCTTCTTCAGTACCTCAGAGGGTCCCTTTCCGTCACCCAGATCACCAATCTTCACAAAACTCCAGTGAACATAATGTGATGGTTACTCTACCTTTCTCTGTCAAATTTGAATTAAATTGGCCAACAGGTTAAAAAGCTGTTGGGGAGGACTGGCAAATAGACAGTGATTGCATAAGCCATTTTTTTAGGACACCAAGCAAGGTAATGATATGTCAAAGGCACATAGTTGGTCTAAATGTGAGGACATAATAAATTATTTTGAATGTTGCAAATAAACCAGCAGAGATTTATATTTCTTAAGAACTTCTGCCAGTAGATGGACACAAAATTGTATATAGCCAAACAAGTTTGAAGACAAACTGAAGCAGGATCAGACAGAATGTTGGTTACAGTCTGGAGATTTTTCATAGAAGATCCTAAAAGATTGTAGAAAATATAATCAACATTTATTAATAAGTGTTAAGGGAAGATAGACAGGGATTACAGTGGCAGAGTTCTCAAGAATGAGTAGCCTTATGCAAGCATGAAAGTAAGCATATATCATTTGACATAAACAAAAAAAGACATTTAATGCAAATAAAACAAGACAAGTTGCTTTATAAGGTATATAGTTGAATGTCATCTACAGTATTGTGGTCAGTGTTTTTCCCTTCTTAAAGGCAGTATATTATTACAGTATTATTAGACTAATGTTAGGCTTTAAGGATATAGGATCGTAGAATCATAGAATCATTTGATTGGAAAAAGCCTTTAAGATCACTGAGCCCAACTGTACCTGTCCACTACTACACCATGTCCCTGAGCACCTTGTCTATCCATCTTTTAAATACCTCCAGGGATGGAGACTTGACCACTTCCATCAGTAGCCTGTTCTAGTGCCTGATAACCCTTTCAATGAAGAAATTTTTCCTTATCCAATCTAAACCTCCCCTGGCACAACTTGAGGCCAGAACCTTTGTAAAAGAATGTTAAACCTGTGAAAGTTGGGAGTGTAACCTTTTCAGAATGAAAAGTATACACTACAAGCAATCTAACTAAGCATGAAATAGCGACTATAGTAACAACACAATATAAAAATGGTAGTAATTTCTGATTCAGCAGTTCAGCTCCCTATGGGCCAAATCCTGATCTGGTGATATAGGCAGAACATACAGTCCTAAAATGCAAATTTTGAAAGGACTATGATCAATCACTTCTGAATGCTTGCATAATGTAAGTCATCAAATTTTACTCAGTAATTCCTGAGGAGAAGGTTATTATTTTCCATGCTATGCAATTGAAAATTATCAGCTTCAATAATTTGTGACGGAGTTATAACATATCTTTCAGAAGGACATCCAATTTAAAGCTGATGACTAATGAACCACTTCCCTTGTGTTCCAATGATTTGTTACAGTTACTGTTAGGGAGTTGGATTATATTTGCAGTTTATTTTTATTTCAAACTTAATTTTTAGTCGTGGGTTCTATTTGGCTGCCAGTTTAGAAAATTCTCCGAAGTTGGACACCTGTGCAGGTGTTTGGAAACTGCATTCAAATCATCTGCTAATCTTTAGCCACTGTTTTCAACAAGAAGACGGCTTGGTAGTCCAGGTGCTTTGAGCTGTGTTTAGCTGAAAATAGAAAGGAATAGACCAATACAAACTCTTTACCCCTCAGACTTCCACAGAACCAAATTCTACTGTTTTCCTTACAGGTTACGTTGCCTGTGAAAAAAAGGGTCCAGCTTAAAATGCAAAGCAAACTCTGAGTTTTATGACTAGTGTTTACAGTTTTCGTATTAAATACTACTTTGATGTAGAAATGTAGAACTGTATGTTCACAGGTAATGTCTTAGAGTATTACTAACAAACGGGAAATTTGCTGGTAGTATTTCACTTAAGGAAGATAATTTTAAAGCTGAACAAATACTAGGAAGCACTTTCTATGCATATTCAAGTCTGATTTTTTTGATTCATCTATGACCATGAATTTTTCTGTGTTTGGCTTCTGAGAATACCATCATACTCAAGCATTGCTGTGCAAATACTGGGAAAATGAATAAGGGTTTTTTTGAGCTTAAATGTGTCAATATTTGCTGAAAGCAAATTTTAACAAGGATATTGCAGTGTGAAGTTCTAGATTCATGTAGTACTGTTTAGTTACAGAATTTGCTTAGACAGAGGCCATTAAAGAAGGGAGAGAGTATTTCTAAGGTAACAAACACATAGGAGGACAGATCGCCTACTGCATCTACATTTCATTATACATTGCTTCTAGGTGTCTCACCTATAATCAAGTTTAAAATGAAAATTGTGAATCCAAGGATCAGAATTACCAGGGAGCTCAGGTAAAGGCTCTCTGCTTGGATTTTCTTCTTGTGGAGCTAAGGATGGCATCACCTAGGCCAAAGAAGGAAAATGTACAATTAAAATAGAGCAAGTTAAGATATTTTACCCTACTTATTTCAGATGTTCAAATACCCTTTCTCATTCTAGAAGCCGAAGAGTTTATTTCTGCGAAAGGTGTGAGGGGTAGTGGCTTTGTGTCAGTCAGGGGGTCTTAGGAAACTCCAGTGCTCATCTCACCTTTAAAAGCTATAAACTGCAGATGTTTACATAGTTTTATTTTTCCAACACACAAGAACAGAGTCATTAGGTCAAACAAAATACTCTTTTCTGAGACTCTGACCTACTTAGATTTCACACGGTTAATCAACACACCTCTTTCATGCAGTAAAATAAGTTAAACCAGAAAGAAAAAAAAATCCGTCTGGGAGAATGAAGCAGCAAATCTGTACAGGACCTGTTGAAGTGGAAAGCATGATAAGGCCAGTGAGCTTCAGATCTTATCGCTTACTGTATGAAAGCATATCTGCAATATGCATCATAGATGTGGGTTTTTTAGAGCAAATATTATGACATAGGTATTTTAAAAAGTGAAGGTACACAGACTTTGGCAAAAAATACAGTTATACAGCAAACAATGTTCTTTCTATGGAAAACTCACCTTCATCTGTGAATTGCACTATGATCCAGGAAAAAAGTTAAACACTAGTCACTAGAGTAATTGGCTCCTCCTCCTATTAAGATGTTTAATGCAATCTTAAACCTCTTTCTTTGGCCAAAATAGTTCTTTCATACATTTTGCCACTGAAGGCTAAGAGCTCAATTAAAAACAAAGCAGAACAAACCTGTGAAAACTGAGTGCATACACTAAAACAATGAAACAAGAAATGGGAACATTACACTGTGAATGCTATTACATTTTCTGCCATTATTCCAACTTGTGTTGCTGGTACCACCTCAAAAGATACTGTGAATGCAATAAAACTATTAATTACTTCCGAGGCTTTTGTAAAAAAACCTGTAATGACAACCTCTGCATCTAAGCAGATGTTGACATTTCATTTGATTGCTGTTTAATGCACACTAATATAATTGATATAATCAGACCTTGGACTGTAGACATGCATAGTTAGAAATAATATTCTTTTTTAAGACAAATACTGTTGCTTCTCTTCTTTTGTGTTATCTTAAGAACAATAAATATCAACTAGCTGTTGTCTGTGGTAGAATTTACTGTAAAAATGACCACGCTGATAATTTTTTTAAGTGAAAATCTGCTATTTTCCACGATGAAAAAGAATTTTTGTCTCTGATTTTCTTTTTGTAAGGAAGAAAATATAAGATTGTAATTTCTTAAGTGTATGCCTCATTTTCCTTGCACTTGCTTTTCCAGTGCCTGGCTCCCATCACAGCTGTGCTCTCTTCCCTGGGGAAAGACAGTGCTTGCTGCAGGTAGTGTGGGGATAGGTGTGCTGATGAGCCAGACAATACTTATTAGTTGAGTAGCCATCAGCTACTGCCAAGTGTGTGCCACTTCTTGTTTTTCTCCCTTTTCCACCCTGAAATACAAATTTGGGTTTTTCTTTTCCATCCAGGTACTGTTTTTCACAAAAATAATGTGAAATCAATAATTTCGGAAATCTCTCTCTCACTCTTTCAAATTAACTTGAAAATGGTCAAGTACTGCAGAAAAGAGCAAAGAGAGGGTCAGCTAAAGCCATGCAGGGGGTGTGATTACACAAACTGAATTTATTTGGAAAGCCAGATTGAGAACTGCCAAGCTATGTGCCATTGGTTTTGTTATTATCTGTCTATATATTTTCTTTTTTTCTATTTTCAGTTTGATAACATTGTATCTTAGTTGATACAAATGAGGAATTAACTTTTAGAAAATTTTTATTAACTAGCCTTTGTTTTTTGTCCTGCAAACTACACAGATCTGTCTGAACTTTTTAGACCTTCATCAGTTTTCAGCCTGTAGCATTTTCCATTGTTGCTCTTTCTATTTTTTGTGCTGATGTTGAGATTTTTTTCCCCATGCTTCCAGTAATAAAGCAAAAATTTGAGTGGACCCCTTATTACTGTAAACAACCCCCAGAATAAGCAGGTAAGTTTCACTTCTTCATGCTTTACTCTTTGGCTGCCTAGGACAGATGTGAGTGGAGCTAATGTATTTGGAGAAGAGGAAAATAATTTCTGCAGTGATTTAATGTGCATCACTCACAGAAGAGGCCATTCTTGAGGTAATCCTTTCTAAAAACTGTCAGTATATTGCTGAACATTTTTTTTTCCTCAGAATGTGAACATTGTGGGTATAAATGTAGCCATTTTTAAGTCCCCAGGAGACCTGTGATTGTCGAAACACGCTGGTATTCTACCCTTCTTAGATGATGAGCAAATGTTACCTTGATGCTCAAGCTGAAAATACTTGTAGAGTCTTGGGTGTTACTCTTGTTTCAGACAGAAATGAAAGCAAGGAAAAATTAACAAGGCTGTAGTCCCTCTTGAAGTGACAGAGGAACAGTCGTGATGTGGGCAGTGAGCCTGAAGAGCTTTGGAGCTGCCAAGGCATTTCCAAGCAGTGCAGAAACAGAAGCAATAATAATATATTTCTCCCATGCTCTATTAACAGGCTATGCTGGGTAAAAGTTACTGTGTATTTGTTGGGACACTTGTGGCAGTAACTTGTACATGCTAGTGGAAGCGTACCTCCTATTTCTTAATGCTTGCAGTGTGAACTTAAAGATATTTTCATCAAAACTATTTGGCAGTCTCTTAGTTCATCTAAAAGGGACTCAATCCAACAGCTTTCCAGGGCAGGCCATGGCTTGTGTACTTGACATTGCTGGAAGACCACGTTATGTCTTCCTTTGGGAATTAACAAATAGCTATCCCAGCAAGCTACGACTGGGCTGTGTGAAACTTAGCCCAAACCATCCTTTGTTGAGTGAAGAACTTGGAGGTTGGTGGTGTAAGGGGGATAATCAGCTTATTCTCCACAAGACCTTGATGGCATAGGAACGCTATCTTAGCTTGACTGAGCAGTATTCAGAGCTGGATGCTAGTAGTTAAGATTAAAGCACAAGTACTGATGTTTTCTTTTTAATTCCAAGAAAGTAATATAATGTTTCAAGACTCAAACTGAGTCTTTCCAGGAACTTAGTTTAAAAAGTCACATTGAACATATGGTTTGTAGAAAGACCAGCTGTGATTCAAACTTCTTCTTTTGTTAAATTCACTTTTAATTTTGGAAGCTCCAATTATTCTGTTGTACCTGAGAAAACATTGGCAAACCCAAACTGTAAGTACCAGTAGGCTAGGCTTTACTATAAAGCATTGAATTTGAAGTGACTCATCTGACTCATGGTGACTTCTTGCAAGCGTATTACTAATTCAGTGCAGTAAAGTGGCATGAAGTCTTGAGACTGGATTGGCCTTACCTACTGCCCTAGCATAGCTTTAACACAGCAAATGAACCCAAAATCCAAAATCACAGCAGTGTTAAAAGCAGAATTAAAATGGCATAAGCTGAAAAGCTTTTGTTTACTGGATTTGGTAATGCAGGTCTCTTCTGTTTGTGGAACACAGGAACAGAGCCCCTCTTGCCACAATGGAAAGCAAGGAGAGAGTTTCGAAATGAAACACAATACTTTGGAAGAACTTTCAAGTTAGCAGCGTGTATAAAAAAGCTGTTGAGGGTAAGGTTTTCTGGTTTTACTTAGGGAATTTTGCAAGTTTTCTGTTATTCTGTGCTTCCTTGTAAAATGACTCACCCACTGTTCTCACAGAGAGAAATCTTTAAACTTGCTGAATCTGATGGGCTGTGTATTGAGACTAAGGTGACAGCATGACTGGGGTGACACAGTCAGCCACTTGCAGGGTGTGGTTCTGCACTGATTTTCTGAGTTCTGTGTTCTCCTTCACCAGTAGCACCTTGTTCTCTCTGTGCTATGCTGGGAGCTATATCCTCAGTGAGCATGGGCTTCAGGAGATAAAGGCATTTCATGTATTAAACTCAAACACTTGGATTAATATCTATAAGCATGCTGGTGTGTCTACAGATGAATAGATGTGTCTGTAGGGGAGTAGCTATTTCTACAGGCATGCAGGTGCATTGCATGTAGCAGGGAGCAAGGTAACTTTGGATTCTCTAGGTACAGAACAGGGAAAAGACACCGGTTGCTTTCCTTTGGAAGTAGTTCATCTGATTAGTTTCTATGGCTAGTTTGCAAGCAAGCAAGTCTTGATGAACCCAAATGTATTTAGACCCTTTTTACCCCTGGATACTTTTCAAAAGCACAGACTATTTTATGCCTCTGTACTTTGCCAGCCAGTCTCAGTGAGCAGCTGAGCCCTGCAGGGCTAAAGGCATGGATGAGTGGAGGAGCCCAGCTCTCCTAAATTAAGTTTCTTCCTGTAGGGTGGGATTATATGTGGATGTGAGGTTTTGCAGTGGAGCTGCCATTTTCAGCAAGGTAGGTTATTAATCAGCTCCCTGCTGCGTGCGGCTTTGTCTGAGCATTGCTGCCAAACCGGCCTCTTAGCCTGAGGGAAGACTTGACATGAGCAAGCCACCACTCTGCCAAGTTGCTGTGACAGATATGCTGAATCTGCCCCATGCAAACACCATCTTTTCTGATTTCTGTCTCACTGAGGATAAATGGGTCATACAAGAGAGTAGTCATTGCTTAAAACATGCTTGCTGATGTTCTGCATGGCTGGCTGTAATCTTTGAGGCAGAAGCCTCACACTTGGCTGGTTGCTATCTAAAAACTGCAAAATGTCAAAACCAAAGCTGTAGAGAAGCTTCAAAGGGATCAGCTGCTTTCTGCAGCTTTGATCTTTTATCAGCTGGTAAATGTTTGGCATGCTCACTGTAGCTAAGTACAGGGAAATGCTTCATTAAGTTAAAAGCTGTAGTACTTAGCTGACCATGAAGCTTTGTAATTAATTGAAGAATCCTTCAACTATCACTCCAATGGTCCTGCCCTTTTCTAATGGAGTGTTCTTTGCTAACATGCTTTTGCTCTGAAGATCATCCACATTGAGGTACAGTCTCCAGGCAGGTGTGGCTAGGGCCTCAAGGGACCTAAGTCTCTGATGCTTGGTCATCTGGCCCACCCAAAGTTGGACCATGAAGGAAAGCTATTATCTCACACTATGCTGGCAGAAAAGATCCAATGTCACCAGTGTTGTCACACTACAGATCAGGTGACAAAGTATAGTGATTGATGTTGTCTTTCTCTCCCTTCCTCTTCTATCTTCTGGTTCCACATTTTAATTGATCTTCCTTTCCTTGCATCTTGTCTCACAGACACACCCACACTTTCCTCAGCACAGCAATCCTTCAGACACCTGGAAGTGCTGCTGCTTCTGTGAGAGATGCTCTTCCTTTTGGGCAGAGTCACCAGCAAGGCAAACACATCGTGCTGGTGATTTGTGACGCGTGCATGGGCCGAAGTGTGGGAAGTTCATCACCTAGGGTTTCCAGTGGAGATTTCAAGATATTGCCTTCCAGTTCCAACATGAGGTGAAAAATGACACTGCAGCAGAAAACTTTCTGTAGTCAAAAGCAAATTAATGAAAACCAGAATTCTGGCTTTTCACAAGGAATAGCTAAAAACCAAAACTCTCTATGAAGATGGAAGAGACCATAAAATGCATGGAAAGAAAAAACACTCAGCCCAGTCACTCTGGGACACTATAGCACGCATTTGCTCAAGTTTATAAGCTAATTAACACTTCATTGATACAGCTTCAGTGTACCCATTAAGTTAAAGACAGTCATTGTTTTTTTTTGTTTTCTCAAAAAAAAGCTATAGCCTAATTTATTCCTCAATTGATTATTGACATTGGTGGAAAAAAATAGCTTGGAATGTCTGTGTGAAAGGCTTTCTGTGGTGAGATCGGGTTTCTTTCCCTGCCACCCTTCCACTTCTGCGCAGAGACTTGCCCTAGAAACTGCCTACTCTCCACACTGGTGTGAGTTACCAGTTACCACTGGTGTGGTGCATCTCTAGTTATTTTCCTGAATTGTTTATTCCTTTGGGTTTAGACTATGTTATTTTAGCGTGAAACAGAAACATACAAGCTTTTTGCTTCAGTTATCTGAATCAAAGCGCTAATGCTCTGAGCCCAGTGTAAGCCAGTCTGCAAGAATATGGTAAACAACTATAAATGACTGTTGAACGTAAGTTCAAGTTGTTACAAAAGCAGTGTGAAGAGGTGACTGGTCAGATGGGGAAGATCGGGACAGTGAGTGAACAAACGCCCCATAACCCAGGAGGAAGCAGTCTTTGACCTGCTAGGCCACCTGGACATCCACAAGTCTATGGGGCCAGATGGGATCCACCCAAGAGTGCTGAAGGAGCCGGCAGAGGAGCTTGCCAAGCCACTCTCTATCATTTATCAGCAGTCCTGGAGAACAGGGGAGGTCCCAGATGACTGGAGGTTGGCAAACGTGATGCCTATCTTCAAGAAGGGCCGGAAGGAGGATCCGGGGAACTACAGACCTGTCAGCCTGACTTCAGTACTGGGGAAGATTATGGAGAGGTTCATCTTGAAGTGCGCTCACCAGGCATATACAGGACAATCAGAGGATCAGGCCCAGCCAGCATGGGTTCATGAAAGGCAGGTCCTGCCTCACCAACCTGATTTTCTTCTACGACCAGGTGACCCACCTGGTAGATGAGGGAAAGGCTGTGGATGTTGTCTACCTGGACTTCAGCAAAGCCTTTGAGACAGTCTCCCACAGCATTCTCCTGGAGAAGCTGGCGGTTCATGGCCTAGATGGGTATCCTCTTCACTGGGTTAAAAACTGGCTGGATGGCCGAGCCCAGAGAGTTGTGGTCAATGGAGTTAAATCCAGTTGGCGGCCGGTCCCCCAGGGCTCAGTTCTAGGGCCGGTCTTGTTTAATATCTTTATCAATGACCTGGATGAGGGGATTGAGTGTGCCCTCAGTAAATTTGCAGACGACACCAAACTGGATGGTAGTGTTGATCTGCTGGAGGGAAGGAGGGCTCTGCAGAGGGACCTGGACAGGCTGGATTGATGGGCCGAGGCCAACTGTATGAGGTTCAACAAGGCCAAGTGCCAGGTCCTGCACTTTGGTCACAACAACCCCATGCAGCGCTACAGGCTTGGGGAAGAGTGGCTGGAGAGCTGCCTGGTGGAAAAAGACCTGGGGGTACTGATTGTCTGCACATGAGCCAGCAGTGTGCCCAGGTGGCCCAGAAAGCCAACAGCATCCTGGCCTGTATCAGGAATAGTGTGACCAGCAGGAGTAGGGAAGTGATCGTGCCCCTGTACTTGGTGCTGGTGAGGCCACACCTTGAATACTGTGTTCAGTTTTGAGCCCCTCACTACAAGAAAGATGTTGCCTTGCTGGAACATGTCCAGAGGAGAGCCACAAAGCTGGAGAGGGGTCTGGAACACAAGTCGTACAAGGAGTGGCTGAGGGAACTGGGGGTGTTCAGTCTGGAGAAGAGGAGGCTGAGGGGAGCCCTTATCGCCCTCTACAACTACCTGAAGGGAGGCTGTAGTGCGGTGGGGGTTGGCCTCTGCTCCCTGGTAATGGATGACAGGATGAGGGGGAATGGTCTGAAGTTGTGCCAGGGCAGGTTTAAGCTGGCCATTAGGAAAAACTTCTTCACCGAAAGGGTTGTCAGGCTCTGGAATGGGCTGCCCAGGGAGGTGGTTGAGTCCTCATCACTGGAGGGATTTAAAAGAAGGATAGATGAGGTGCTTAGGGACAGGGTTTAGTGGTGGGGTGGCAGGGTTAGGGTAATGGTTGGACTTGATGATCTTAAAGGTCTTTTCCAACCTAAACAATTCTATGATTCTATTCTATGATTCTATTACCTCCAAAGGCAATAGCTACAAACCGAACGCTATAGAGAGGGATAAAGCATAGGTAGCAGTGAACATCTAAGTTGCTTCAAGGCTGCTCGCTTTTCTTCTGATACTATTTGACTGATGTTTGCCACCAAGTGTGAACTGACTGAGGGCAGGAAAAAGTCTCTAGACTTCAGACTAGTGATGTCTGTAATGTTTTTGATGATCTTTTTATGAAGATGCTCCAGCCTGATTCTCACTGCACAGCTGGATCCCAGGAGCAGTGTGAGTCAGCAGTCCTGTAAAAAGAGGCTTTCTGTGATCTGGCCCTTCTGGATACGACTTTCTTTGTCGCAGGCATCAGCCCACGAAATCAATTACAGAAGCTTATTTGTCGTTCTTTTGATCTTCCCTTTAGCCTTCCCTCCAAGGCTTTTCACACAACAGTTTTGAGGGTTTACATAGATGCCTTCCATCAATCATGGGTAAGTTCCAACAGTAAAATGTACTTCAGCAGAAACACTATTGCAGCCCTTGTAAAGAAGTGTTGTGGTTTAACCCCAGCTGGCAGCTCAGCCCCACCCAGCCACTCGCTCAATTCCCCCAGTGGGATGGGGGAGAGAATCGGAAGGGTAAAAACAAGAAAACCCATTCGTTGAGATAAAGGCAGTTTAATAGGTAAAGAAAAAGCCACAAACACAAACAAAGCAAACTCACTCCTTCCCATGGGCAGGCAGGTGCTCAGCCATCCCCAGGGAAGCAGGGCTCCATCACGCCTAACAGTGACTTGGGAAGACAAACGCCATCATTCCAAATGTCCCCCCACCTTCATTTTCCTTCCCCCAGCTTTATATGCTGAGCATGATGTCCTTGGTATGGAATATCCCTTTGGCCAGCTGGGGTCAGCTCTCTCTCCCAGCTTTTTGTGCGCCTCCAGCCTCCTTGCTGGTGGAGTAGGGTGAGGAGCAGAAAAGGCCTTGACTCTGTGTAAGCCCTGCTCAGCAGTAACGAAAACATCCCTGTGTGATCAACACTGTACCCAGCACAAATCTAAAACACAGCCCCATACTAGCTGTGTTTATTACTGTTTTATTATTACACATTACTATGAAGAAAATTAACTCTGTCCCAACCAAAAACATCACAGGACTTAATTTGTGATTCAAATTTTGTAGTTCTATTTGTACTAGGAAATGTTCTGGATCTTCATGTGCTGCATCTTTTGAAGAGTCAGCTTCAAGGATGTTCTTGAATCAGGGACTGTTTTATGAATAAGTGTCTGGTGGGAGCTAATGATAACTTCCTTTAAAAACATCTTATTTCTGATGCAGTGCTGTGGGAATAGAGTTTCTGTGTTAACATTAACACTCATAATCAGGAAGACTGAGAAGGAATCTAATCCTTGGCATTTCTTAGTGATCAAAAGGGATTGCAGTGATTACGGTTTCTTTGTGTCATGCAAATCATGTCAGTTAAATGAATTAGGAGTCTGAGCAACTCAAGTAAGGCTGAAAAGATCCTGCCTGTGTGCTTAAGATACAGTTATTTAGTGGGCCATCAGGAGATGTGCCTGCAGTAAAAACAGTGCTACTATGAGAAGCAGCAAGTTCCTGATCACTGATTTTGACAACTCTGGACTAGACTGTGGCCCCTCTATGCCTGCAAGTCAGGACATAGTAGCACTAGTAGCTGTTTGCAGCCAGGATCTTACTGAGGTGGCACCTGCTTACCAGTGAGGTAGGAAATAGATATTGACTTCCAGCCAGAAACAAGAAGATTTTGTTCTACTTCTGATGAGGACCAGGGATAATGTTCCTTCTCTGTGAACACCATGTCCTTTCAAGATGTTTAACTGCAACCACTGTGGCATGGGATGTTAAAATACTGCAGAATAATTTAATTTTGAATGTCTGTAGAGCTGAAAAAACAGCAATCCAAACATTTGTGGCCTTTGATTTGCATATAACTTAATGAGAAGAGCTGAGTCATGAATTCAGTTGTGGATCCAAAATGCTTGGGGATTTCTGGCATTTTTCCCAATCTGGATCCCATTCTCAGCACTGTAATTTGCAGCAATCATTTAATTAATCTATGGCTAATTTGTTTCTCTACATTTATATCTAATCACAACTTACAAAATAGTCTTTGAATAATCAAATATTAAAGTAATTAACTTTAATTTTAAAACTTCATGGCCTCAAAAGATAAAAGGCTACAGGCACAGGGCTATATTACAGCAGACAGGTATCACATGGGTGAGATTTGCTGGACTGTAGATTCCAGCTCTTGCTACAACAAATGTGGCTTTATATGATCCCTGACCTAACTTTTCTAGGCATATCATGAAACCATTCAGGTTTCTCACCTAGAGTATTCCCATTAGAAAGGTGTTCTTACACCTTGTTTCTTTGATGACTAGAAACATTCCTCTAAATTTCAGGCTAGATATGTTCATACCCAACAAATATTCTTATACCAACTTTCTCTCCTTTACCTTCTTTTGGATTTACCCCAAGGATGCTTTAAGAGGCAGCAGTTGCACCATCTCAGCCTTCACTCTTGCAGGTTACAAAAGCTGGTGCTGCTGAGCACCTGCAGGTAGCAGCATTTATGAGTGCCCTGACCACTATATTGGCACTTGTCTTCCTGTTCGTGTTTAACTTATTTTCCCTAAAGAAGGGTGGATTATTCTTTCAGAGTCTGCAAACCCCCACAAAGCATGTCTCCACTGAGGGCATGTAATTTAAAGCTACATAGGACTGGCAAATTTTGTACCCTCCATTATTACTCCAGAGGTACTGTGCGTACCTCTGATTCATGGCACTTTGCATGCCAGCACCCCTCTTTCCTTTGGACATTAAGGGTGTAATTAATCTGAACCTATACAACACAGATGTCTACATAAACTATTCACTCCCATCACCTGTAGGAGAAGAATGGGTATTTCTGGATATAATTTATTGCATTTTTAAGTAACATCTACAGTAAGATAAATCATGTGACTATGATCTAGACAAGTAGCTCAAATGTAAATATCTACATTAGGCCAGATGAAGTTCATCTAAGGCCTGTGGTTTCATTTGCACCACAAGTCAAACCCTCAGCTCATATTCTAAAGGCAGGAAGAATCATTTTAAGAAAATGAAGATTTTCCTAAGTATCACACACTACTTTTCCTTGCCTTAGTGCTATAGCTTGCATTATTTCAATGGAGTCATATTTCCAACATCATCTGGCATCTGGGAAACCAATGTACAATTTTGTTGCAAGCTAGAAAAATTCTCCACAAGTTTTATCAGCGTGTTTGTGACGCCAAGGCAGCGAACACAACACAGTTAAGCCTTAAGCCACAGGTAAGCTAATAGATTGCATGTAAGACTGTTCTGAGGAATGTTTAAACAATATTTAAGTGTTGCTATATTGAATAATTGAACAAGAAATAGGAAAAAAGAGACAGGAAATAGCAAGACACAAGTATGTAAATATATTAAAAGCAGGGTTAAAATGTGCCCATCTGAGTTTAGTTGGGTGACATGTAATATGTCAATATAATAGTTATGCAAAGCGGTAAGTCAACTTTATAAAAAATTAAGCACTCCAAGAACTGTTGAGACTCGTAACTTTTTGATTTAAGATGGGAAACAGCATGTTAAAAATGAACACATAAGAAACATTGCCTCAAAATACAGCATTTAAAATGCATGCCACAAAGCCTTAGAACTAGTAAGAGGTTATGCTTAAGCCACTTCTCAGTCAATTTAGCTGAGATTGGAATTGCTGAAAGGCTGAAAAAAAAAATTTTAAAGTTCAGATTTTTTGACTTTACTCATGCCTTTTAAAAATATTTCCTAATCTATGTACTAAAAAGTGTCAAATGAAAGCAAAATAATTTTGTTATGGTATGAATACATATTAAATCAAATCACTAACAAATATGATGTACTTGGGAGTTAGGAGACAGTTTATGAAGACACAGATAATATTTGATTGCATTTGTTGCATGGAAATGCTAGATCTACTGGAGGCTCCTAAATGAGGACAGACCTGAGAAAGATAATTTTTCCTTCCTCTTTTGTTCAGCTGAATTTAACATAGGAGGAAGGACCACACTATGAAGTCAGGTAGAAGAAACCCACTTTTGTACATATACTTCAAGGGCAAAGTAGATAGATTTTTTCCTGCTAAGATTCCCTAGTCTGACTTTTGGTGCAGAGTGGAAGTATGTCTCAGGATCTATAGCCACCTACTTTTTGGACTTCATATTAAGATTGGCACCAAAGGTGCCAATTGGTGTTGACAGCAGGCAGACATCTAGTAGTCAGCAGCTAGCCTGAGACTACACTCCTGGTCTGGATGTAAAAAAAAATAAAAAAATCTAGGTATAAAGAATTTTACACCTATTAGCAATCCTTTGTGGCAACTTTTTTTTCTGGCTTGGGGTGGATAAAATTCATTATGAGAGATATTAATTGAGTGTTGTTAACTTGGAAATTTTGGGTACCTGAATCTGCAAACCCGATGGCCTGTGTATTCTAGATCTTGGTTCCTAAGTTAGGCCCTGACATTTGAAAAGTCTGGGACTGGGTTCTTTATCTTAGAGAAAATAGCTGGTGCAAATCTGTAGAGCATATTCTAGGACATAACTAACTGAGCCTTGAAGTTGCTAGTACAGAATGCATCTATTGCTCATCTAAACAGCATCTTAGGAGTCAAAAGTATTCAGGGGTATAAAGAGAGGCTGAAATCTAGACCAGTCAGCACTCTGAATTTCCCTTTCTTTTTCTTTTTGACAAAACAGATTATTAATCATATTAATTTGCTTTTCTTTCCTCCTGATTCTGCAAGTTTCTCTTTTTCACTCTGTCTCATTTCCTTCCACCTGCTGTGCAATATTCTGTGCAGACACTTCACCTCCTCTTACATATACCTGTCTTATGCAGGGAAGTCTGAATGCTGACTCGATGCATTTTCAAGTTTTTATTCCCTCTTTCCAATGGCATTCAGTGGATGTCATTCTTGGCACCCCAAGGTTCATTTGGCCTTTCAAAGGGATATCCCATTACTGAAAGCATTCTGCTCACTGGCTGTGTAGCAGGGAAGAAGCCTGTTACAACATCCTTTGACAGCAAAAGTTCTGACTGAATTAACAGTTCCAATAGGCATGTGGCAGTTCCTGTGGAGTTTCCAGCCCTACAGGACAATGCGGTCCATGTAAAGTTCTGCGTGTCTGACTTCCTACTGTTGCACAGAGATATTCTGGCCAGCAACAATGCTGATGCTTTTTTCCTGTGTACTGTTTGCAAATGTTGCTACATTGGACAGTACTTCTAGCTAGCAGGTGGAGCACTTGCTCTGTAGCATTGCAGTCAGGTGGCACTGTAGAAAGAATAAACAATATGTTACATTCTCGTTTGGGGACAGCGAAAGACTTACTCACTATGTTATAAAACAAGAACTGTTGAGGAAAAAAGTAACATGAAAAATCTGCTAAAAGTGAATGACATAACGGTATAGGATTTTAAAATAGCCACATAAACTATGTTTGCTGTCACCCTCAAACCGCTATTGAAGGTTTCTGACATACGAGAGAGACATGATTTTCCTTTCAGGTAGCTGATATATCCTGTTTCTAAGGATTAGCATCAATCATCACCTCAAGAACTGGTACTATTTGGTATGGATAGAGCATTAAAATACTGGGAGATGTTCATGGAAAGAGGAAAACTCTTGGCGGATGAGTCTCCACTTGTGTAACTGATTGTATTTGCTTGAATAAAAAACTAACATTTCTGCAGTTTTGAGATTTAAAGTCCTTTGGTCAGAACAGTTTGTCACCCTGTTCCTCCTGATAGTAAATGCAGGGAGTTCAACACTTTTGTATCAGTGAAAACTACCCCAGATTACCTTGCAGTTTTTTCTGCTGATCAAGTGCATGGTGCAGCTGTAGGGTGAGACTCAAGCTCCCCCTGTGTGCCGGCCATTATGCCTTTGTAAATACAAGGCAATTTGAGCTATCTTGATCCTTGGTGAACCAAGACGGAGCTACAACACGGTTACAGGGGCTAAGAGCCTGCATGTGAGAGGTTAATACAGGGTGGGTGGTCTGAGGTCACATAGTACCTAATTTGCGTATTCATCAAGGTATGCTGGGACCTGATGGGATCCACCTGTCCTGATGCAGGAAAACCTATCTTTGGGCTTAAGCTGGTGGGACTATCAAGAGCTTTAAATAGACTTGATGGGGGAAGAGGATACCAACAGGATTGCAATAAGTAAGCCAAGGGTTGGCATGGCATAGCCTGAAGGTGGCACTGCTAACGGGAACATTTACACTGCTCCTGGGAGCACAGAGGTCTCAGGAGTGTATCTGAAATGCTTGTACACCAATGCAGGGAGTATGAAAACCAAACAGGATGAACTGGAAGCATTGGTTAGTTCCCAGAGCTATGATGACACTTGTATTGGGTAGACTTGGTAGAATGAGTCCCGCAATTGGAGCGCTGGGATGTAAAGCTACAGGCTGTTCAGGAGGGATAGGCAGGGCAGACAAGATGGAGGTGTTTTGCTATATGTGTAAGGGAGAGGTTTGACTGTACAGCCCTTAAAGTTAGTGACAATGTGGTTGAGGGTCTCTGAGTGAGGATTAGGGGGATGTTAAAAAAAAGGAAATGTTGCAGTGGGTGTCTACTACGGATAACCCAGTCAGGATGTAAGCACTGATGGCTTATTCTATAGGCAGCTAGGAGAAATTTCTGGATTGGTAGCCCTTGTTCTTACGGGAGTTTTCAACTTCCCACACATCAGCTGGTAATATACTGCTGTGACAAGCAGGTCTTGGAAATTCTTAATGTTTGTAGGAGATAACTTCTCACAGGTACTCAGTGAGCCACCTAGGAAAGATGCCTTCCTAGACTTGCTATTTGTTAATAGAGAAGGACTTGTGGGGAATATGGTGATAGGTGGCTGTCTTGGCCACAGAGTCCATGAAATGATTGAGTTTTAAATTTTCAGTGGAATAAGAAAAAAGGACAGCAGAGTTGCTACCCTGGATTTCAGGAGAGCAAACTTGAAGCTATTCAGGGAGCTATTTAGCAGAGTACAGGGAATTTGCTTTTGAGAGCTTAGGGCAACAAGTGTGTGTCAGTCTTTAAGAGACACCTTTTAGAAGCACAGGAACAGGCAATTCCACCATGTCATAAGCCAAGCAAGTGGGGCAGAAGGTCAGGTTGGCTGAATGGGGAACTCCTTGTGGAGCTCAAGAGGAAAATGAAATTGTATGGTGTTTGGAGGTGAGGTCAGGCTTCTCAGGAAGTACAGAGCTGTGGTTCCTATATGCAGGGAGAAGACATGAAAGGCCAAAGCTCAGTTAGAACTAAAACTGGCCAATGTTGTTTCAGACAACAAGAAGGGCTTTTTTAAAGTATTTAATAGCAAGAGGAGGTCTAAAGAAAACATTGGACAGATACTTATTGACAGTCGTCTGACTAATAAGGATGAAGAAAAAGTGGAGGCATTCAAAGCATTTTTTGCCTCAGTCTTTAACAGTACTGATAGACCTTGGGCTGCCCAGGTCCTGAATTGGAATACCACAGGTGTGGGAGCAGTGACTTTCTGTTTGTGGACACTGAACTTATAAGGGACCAACTGTATCAGCTGAATGCTCACAAGTCCATGGGGCTTGATGGGATTCATCCCAGAGTACTGAAGGAGCTAGAGAATGTTATGGCAGAACCCTCCTCAATCATCTACCAAAGGTCTTGGAAGTCTAGGGAGGTCCCCACTGACTGGAAGCTAGCCAATATTATTCCAGTCTATAGAAAGGGCATCAATGAAGACCCAGGGACCTAAAGGCCTATTAGTCTAACCTCAGTTCCTGGAGAAACTAGGGAGAAGATTGTACTGGGTACTACTGAAAGGCATTTAAAGAACAATGCAGTCATCAGGCACAGTAACATGGGTTCATAAATAGGTCTTTGTAACCAATTTGATATCCTTCTATGATAAGGTCACCCACCTAGTGGATGAAGGGGAGCCAGTGGATGTAGTTTTTCAGGATTTTAGTAAGGCTTTTGATACTGTCCCTCACAGCATCCTTCTGGACAAGTTGTCCAACTGTGGGATGAGCGGGTTCATCGTGTTCTGTGTGAAGAACTGGTTGAAGGGCAGGGCTCAAAGGGTTTTAGTGAATGGGGCTACATCTGGCTGATGGCCAGTCACCAGTGGTGCTCCTCAGGGCTCAATTCTAGGCACAGTTCTGTTCCTTGTGTTTAACAATGATCTGGATGCAGGAGCTGAATGTGCCATTAGCAAGTTCGCTGATGATACCAAACTGGGAGGTGCTGTTGGCTCTCTCAAGGGACAAGAGGCCTTGCAGAGCAATCTGGATAGATCAGAGCACTGGGCAATGACTAATGGGATGGAATTTAAGAAGTTGAAATGCCAGATGCTGCACCTGGGATGGAGTAATACCGGGCACAAATATAAACTGGGAGAGGAGCGGCTGGAGAGCAGCCCTGCAGAAAGGGACCTGGGGGTGCTGGGTGACAGCAGGCTCAACAGGAGTCAGCAGTGTGCCCTGGCAGCCCGGAGGGCAAACCCCGTCCTGAGTGGCATCAAACACAGCATAACCAGCCAGTCAAAAAAGGTGATTATCCTAATTTATTCAGCATTGGTGTGGCCCCACCTTGGGTACTGTGTGCAGTTCTGGGCCCCACAATTTAAGAATGATGTTAAGGTGCTTGAATGTGTCAGAGGAGGGCAACACAGCTGGTGAAAGGGCGGGAAGGTGTGTCCTGTGAGAAGCGGCTGGGGGCTCAGGGCTTGTCTAGTTTGGAGAGGAGGCTGAGGGGTGACCTCCTTGCTCTTTGCAGCTTCAGAGGAGAGGGAGGTGCTGAGCTCTTCTCCCTGGGATCCAGTGATAGGACAGATGGGAATAGTTCAAAGCTGCACCAGGGTAAGTTTAGACCGGACATTTCTTTACCGAGAGGGTGATCAAACACTGGAACAGGCTTCCTAAAGAGGTGGTCCCAAGAGGCCCCATGCCCGTCAGTGTTTACAAGGCATTTGGACAATGCCCTTAATAACATGCTTTAACTTGATCAGCCCTGAATCAGCCAGGCAGTGGGACTAGATGATGGTTGTAGGTCCCTTCCAACTGAAAATGTCTATTCTATTCTATCATGAGTGTCACAGGCTGCTTGATGGACCTAACAAAATGACAAGGATGCTTGACCTCTGCCAACTGGTACTAATAAAATCGCTCTAGAGTACCAATACTTTAGACTTGGTTGATAAGAAGTTGGAGATTGGTGGCATCCAGGGACAGCCCATTCTCCACAAGCTAAGAAGGGGGGAGCTGACTGAGTGCCATGCATGGGTTGTGCAGCCAGCTGTGACCAGTGTTCACAGTGGCTTCTTCTGTGCTTGTGGCTGCCCTAGCAAGGGTACAGGTTCAACAGCTGTGATATGCATTAATGTGCAGCTCATGGAGCTGGGCAACTGCAAGACAACCCCTGGCAGATCGACAGTTTTTTGACAAACCAATGTGTCCCTTACCCTCTGCCAACAGCTCTAAGCACTAAGGATAAAAAGCAACAGTGCCTCAGGCATGAAATGAGATCCAGCCTACAGTTTCAACCCTGTAGAGTCTTATACATGTGAATCATCCAATGCATATGGAATTGCTTGCAATTGTTCATCAATTTATTATTTATGTTGAGAAATAAGTGTTTTTTCAATGCAGCTGTGCTGAAACACATTGTTTATAAGTGTGTGAGGAAACATAGTTATTGATTTCTTCTTCCCAAAAACTTTCAAAAGTGATGGGTTTTTTTCCAAACCATTTTGTTTATTTAATATGAGTGGAAGAATACCTGGTTTTGTTTTCCCTCTACTTATTTTTTCCTAGTGAAAAGCTTTTTTTCTTGAGCATCATGAAATATAAGATAAAATTAATTTTTTTTCAAAATTCCAACAAAATTTATTGTTATTGGCATGAAAATCAAGTGAGATTATTAGTAATACTGAAAAAGTGTTTTCTTCAATTTTAAGGTTTTATGTAACTTTCTTGGATACAGGATTTTCTTAAATATAGTAGCTGAGAAAATTAATTTTAATTTTGGAACTAAGTGCTCGAAGGAGAGACTCATACAGTTTCTTTGCACTTACTTTCAATTCATAGAAAGCGGAAAGAGGTAAGGGAGAACAATACACCACAAAACATGGCAGCTAAGAGAGACTATGGGGTGGTAAGAACATCAGATAGACAATATAGGCAATAGTGATGAAAAAAGACAGTTGAAACACAGGAAATTAAGGTTTTGGAACTGTATTGGGTCTCGTTGGGATGGCGTTATAATATAAAACATTTATTTGTCTTTTCTTTTTCCCTCCTTCACTTACTAAACTCTTTTTATCTTGACCCATGATTTTTTCTCACTTTTGCCCTTCTGATTTTCTCCCCCATCCTGCTGCGGGGTAGCTCAGCAATCAACTGGTGGGTGCAGTTGCTGTTTGGGGTCAGCTCACCACAGGAACAAAAATCAATCAACAGTATGGTAAGCAAACTGCCAAATTGCCATGAGAAGATACTCATCCAGTAGTTCTTACTGAATTTGAAATTGCTGCTATACTAAGTCTTGTGTGTAACCTGTTGCTTATAAGCCTCACATTAAAGGAGAGAAGGGTATTCAGTAAGGAACCTGAGAATGACAAGTAACTTACACTTCTTGTGATCCCATACCCAGCAAAATGCAAAACTGATAATAAAACATCATTACTACACAGGCAAATGAATACCCTGCATTGACTCCATGCAGATTGCAGTGCTAAGATGTGTTTATATTATTAAAGTCATTGGTCTGAAAGTAAGATCCCTGGTCTTAGACCAAGTGATGGGGAGTGGGGCAAGTCTACATTGCTGGAGGCTGTTGTAGACACTGATCCTCATGTAACTTTCAGGCCAGGAAGTTCCTATGGCTTCTGCTGGAGTGTCTTGTTTCTTCAGTCAACCTACTAACCGTTTGCTATAGGGTTCAAAGGACATGAGCACTGATTTGGGAATGGCTGGTCATTATGTTCTTACACCTATTTCAGTACAGATCTATGTGTTCAATAATATAAAGAAAGTAAGTACCAAAATGGACCAAATAGAGCTTCTGGTAAATAAGAAACATGGTTGTGACCAGAATACAGAGGCTGAGAGATCCTCAGTGTTAAGGAGAGAGTGCAGATGAGGTAAAGAAGGGTAACAATGTACATCCATCATATGCTGTCTCTAGAAAACAGGGACAGCAAGGACATATCTAGATGCTCTGGAAGGGCTGGTACTGTCCCTTTGGATACTTTGGAAGAGTCAACAACTGATAGGGCTTATTCTACTCTTGCCCCACAGGACTAGATTTTTGACATGGTGATATTGCTTGTAAGTGTTATTAGAGAGGTAAAAGTTACCATGTTTTCACTTCCCAGGTTAAGATTAGGAAATAAAGTGCTGTGAACAATGACAGAGTTTATTTAATCTTAAATTAAATAGAAAGACAAATAAAAGTTGTTCACTAGGTGAGTTTTTTTTTTTTAATTTCAAAGGAATATCGACCTTAGAAATTTCTAGCTAAAAATGCACATATTTTATGGAATTTATATAGAATGTATGTAGAAAAGAGTTCCAGGTGTACATAAGAGACCACCACAGAAAGAATATTAAGATAAACAGATTGCCTTTGGGAATGAATTAAGGGATTAGTCAGCAAAGAAACTCGTGTCAAAAAGTGTGGCAGTGGGGTGAGAATTTTCTAATCCATTTCTGTTTAAATCATGTGCTGTCAGCTACCCAGAGACCTAGGGAACAAAATCTGCCCAAATTTTCTTAAAATATTGGCCAATGAGGCACAGTTTCTTTTTATACACAATCACCTACCTTTCAAAACATTTAACCTTAGATTTCCCTTTATTTTAGGGCTTTTTTTTTTCCTTTGTTGGCCTTAAAATTCATTTTTTTTCAACATATTATTTCAGACTGATTTTTTTTTGTTGGCCATACAATTGTTGTTGTATTCCTCTTTTCTCCTATTCAGCACTTACCTAAGAAAGAAACAATCTCTCTCAAAGAGCTCCAGAAATAGGTATTGCAAAGCCAAGCTCTGCAGTGTATCAAGATTTTTTTTTCCCAGAACAATATTGTTTTGGGACATCTGACCTATTGGAATGAAGATAACTTTTATGAAGGCAATTACATGACCAAAACAACAAAAAACCTACACATCGTTTATTTGGCTTTGGAGGACTAAACCATTTTCTAAGGGAATGATATTTTGCTGTCTAATAATCTCAGACTTGGCCCACAATTACTTGTGGTTCAACCTCGACATGCAATAGTGCAGAAGATATGGACTAAGCTATGCATGTTGTTAAACTGCAGGTATCACCCCTTTACTCTCAATAAGCAAGGATACAAATATAATGATATCTGTTTTGAATGTCATTAACACAGCTTTTATAAAAGGGATGTTCCTTCAAAAAGTAACAAATCCAATTAGCGGTAAACTAAAGGAAAAATTTGTCTCTGAACTACCACAGCTATACTGATGTTTGCAAAAGGTCATACTGGACATATAGGGAAAGTCTGCAGAGTCTATCAAAGGTAAAGGCCAGTGTTCAAAGCAAAGATCTTGTCAGCATGTCTCTGAGATGGGCTCAAGGGCAGAGCTGGGGCTGTGCTTGACTGGCACTATAAAATGTCCATCTCAATAGCGGAGAAAGCTACAGGGCATTGATGTAGATTGTAATTGATACAGCAGCCCAATACCAGATGTCTGATATGAAAGATAACTACATCAGATAGGCTTTGTTATGCCTCAGATAGTTTTCCTTCAACTACTGGCATCATATGCAGTGACTAATCGAAATGACAGAGAAGTAATTAGACATAAACTGATTGTGGCAAATCTTTCTGCAGATGAATAATACAGGAAAGGTAAAGTAAGCCTCCCCTTACAGGCTTCTTTCATCCTCAAAGGAGCCAATGGAAAAAACTCCTCAGAATCACAGTTCCTGTGGGTGTTTCCTGGGGCACATGGCTCTTCAAAGAGCAGAGCCAAGAGACAGAACAAAGTTGTCCATCATGATGATGATTGGTGCAGGTTCAGGACTGATCCTCAAACTGCTGCAAACCATGCAAATGTGCTGGCATGGCTTGGGGAGCATTTGAAATCAGGACAAGTCTCTCTGTAGGTTTGGCAGGTTCAAAAGCTGTGCTCATGTGAGGGAGGTTCAGATCCCCAGAAATGCCAGCACAAGTTGTAGCCTTTGACTGCTGCCATGATGAAAGGTTGCAGGAATACAGTGGCTGATTTTCAAGCACTGATGGACTGGTAAAGAAGTGTACAATGCCACAGGACTGTTGCTGCCTGTAGAGATGAGATTGTTAATATGACTGCTGTACAAACCCATGACACTGCACAGTCTCTAGCATTCCTGACCCTTGGTCTTATGTCCAGGACTTTAGACAACAAGCAGCAGTAATACACAGCTGGAGATCTGCCCAATTTTTTTTTTCCTTGAAGTATGTTTTCTCTTTTTTTCTTTGTCCATTTGGAACCTTGTTTTGGTTAGGGAAAGCCAGCATCCACCCAGCTCCAGAAACACTATCAGTGCAGCTCCTGAATTATTTTAGCAGCAGGAGTTTCAAAACTCACTGTGGCTGGCACTCTCTGAACCCAGAGCTCCTGCTGTGCCTTTGAGCTCTGCTCACTCTGGGATGAAAACTACAGACCTCTCTCCACTGCACCAAGCCGTGGGTGAGGCTTTTTTACAGCCTTCAAGTATACTGCTGCTCAGGTGCTCTGACAGGCAAGATGGCAAAGATACATCTCTTTAGTTTCATGAAATGCAGTGGAAATGTTGCAACAGCTCTTTAAGTTTTGCTCTTGCCAGAGTACTCTCAAGTCCTTGGGGCATTTTAACTAGTGTTTTGATGGCCAGTACGAAGGTGGCTGTTAATGCTTCATGGGTGACTGCCAGTGAAGACTAAACATCCCTCAGTGCTTCAAGTTGCCTCTTGATGGGTGTTTTTAAGTACTATTTGAGCTTTAGTGTGGTGATGGTCCTTTGACATCTACTGCCCCCATAAATGTCTGCTGCTCAGTCCTGCTGTTTCTATTAAGTGCTCATTTGGCTCTGCAAATCTTTTAAAATTTGAGCATACTCCCTTTGCAATGCTTACCTAGAAAGTTCATGAGCCCCCTAAAGAAAATGAAACCAGTGGTAATAGAAGTGTTACAAAGTGCCACAGTGTGGAATACTGCAAATATTTGCAGAAAGTAATTCTGTTTAAGCTTTGTGTTTTTATTCTATTCCACTTCTGCCATACAGTATTTTTAGAAGTACCTTTTTGGTCTCTTGGAGACCTGAAATCAAAGTGTCCTTTCCCAATACCCACAGAAGTGTCCTTCCCAAGTATCATAGAACAGTCTAAAGGTCTATATAAAGAAATGAAATACAATTTATTTATAGGCTAGGTCTAGCTTAATAATGTTTCCATTTAGAAACAAACTTTTAGAAATGTGACCTCTATAAACTAGCAGCAAATTAATTATTATAGAACTAGGATACTAATGCTATCCCTAAAAAGCAACTGAACATGCTTCATCCAAGGACCAAAAATAACTTCAGCTTCTCCAGGCCAGAACCAGAAGAATGGCACTTCTCTGTACTATGGTGTATTGTATATAGTTGCCTGCGCAATCTGGGGCTGTGTGGAGGCTGTGGGGGAGATCCTCAGGTGGGTAGGAAGCAGGAGGTGGGGGTGGAAAGTGATGGTAAGTGCTAGGGACTGCCAGCACTGGGTGCCTGGAAGTGGGGGTAGATGGGGAAAAGGTATGGCTGGGACCAGGAGCTGGGGAGTGAGGAAAGGGAGAATGGGGGAGGGATCCCATGGAGAGAGCACATCTTTATCCCTCCCTAACACTCATCAGTGTTGGGGTGCTACAGTCTCCTTTTGCGACCAGCCACTCAGCAGCTCCAGAGGCAGCAGGAGGTGTGGTGAACACGGAGGTCCTGAGCCTGAAAGTGACTCTTGGGAGCCAATATGATATGCTTAAACAGGAAAGCTCAATACGAGCTTGCTGCTCTTTTCTGTATTTCGTAGAGAAAAACAAGTAGGAAAATATTCCCTGTAATCTGTGCTTCTAATAAAATTGCACAGTGCAGTTGGACCAAAGGTTGCAGAACTTCACTGTTAGGACTGCAAGTGTGGCTGAGGTCAGCACTTTGTAAATGTTACTTCATTTAACTTTTATTTCATGCTTATGGTTTTTCCTCATTAGGCCTTCTACCGCAGTGAGCATGAGTGAGGGGCTGGCTTTGCAGCCGAGCAATAACCACAGAAGGGAGCAGGGGAGGAAGGGAGTACACTCCCTCCCATGTGGCAGGGTTGGGAAGGCACCCGCTGAACAAGCCAGCAGCTTGCAGGAAAGGGAAGCCTGCCTGAGGCAGCTGGATGCTATTCGGAAGAAATGGCAGCTGCCCTGCCTCTGTCACCGACTCCTTATTTATTTCTACACTAGCTGACCAAACCCTGATCTTTAGTATCTGTCAGCATTTCATGGATACTCAGTTCATCTCGTGAGGTCCTCTCTGCAGAACATCTGATGAGACCTAAACGTAACTGCAAATGGGTTTTTGTCCTTAAGTTTGTTTAAGAATACAATATCTGGGTTAAAAATAAGGCTCATAAAGTTAATGAGCTACAAGTCTTCTGAAGTCCTGCCTGTTTTGGAATTATCTTTTTAGACAAAAGTAAAGCACTGTTTGTTTAGGTAATCCTACTGCTAAATAAGAAAAAAAAAAAAAATCATGATTTCCAGCATTATCTTTCAGGTGTGCAAACAGTTTTACCCAGAGTTAGAAAAAAATCAGTGAAATGGCTTCCTATAGATATACTGTAAACAATATAAATGTGTGGTTAGCTTAGTAAGAAAAGACTCCTAAAAGACTCAAAAGCAAACACTTTGCTTTTGAAAGGCCATTAAATCCAAACCATTTTTTTTAGCGTATGCCTAATTGCAGGTACAGGCTGCTACTTCAGCCTCAGTAGGGGTGGGTTCCAAATCTGGAGTCAGTCTATGATATATGGATATTCTGAATTGCTTTCAGCCGGTCATACATTTATTCTAATATTACATTTCCAGTTATAGTTCAAAGTGACAAATCCTTAACAAAATATTATTTTTAATAGGCAGATTTGTAACATGAAAATCCCCAGACAAATATTAAGCCTCGAAAATAAATCTGCAACTAACTGACACACAAGTCTCATTCTCTATTCTCTCCTCAGTGGCTGATCATTTTCCTGCAGAGAATAAAAAAGCCATTAATGTGTAATGAAAGAGAGAGCTTCATTATTTTTCTCTTTGAAAAATACATACTTAGCCATATGGGGCCTTTTGTACACAAATATTTTCACTTGCTGACAAGTTCAGCGCTGATGGTATGATTACTTAGCTATCACACCACTTACAGTTGTGAAATATCTTCTTGAATATCAATCAGAAGGTCAAAGGCAAAGTGGCTTTTTGTTACCTCCAACACCAAAGACCCCGTGAATGCTCTGCTCCTGGTAGCAAGTGTCTACACTGACTGTGTGTCTTGCTAAATAGTTGTGGTTTTTTTTCTTTATGGTATGAAGCAAACTGACTGCTATAATAAAATGATGTACGCTTACTTGAAATAATGTGCAGTTCTGCTAGTGCAGAACTCTCTCCGGGTAACAGCAGAAAAATACACATATTTACATATATCCTAGCTGGAAAATGTATGCTGTTTGCATCTGGAAGGAGGCACATTGCTTTTCTGAATTGCTTGTTGCCAGGCCAGCTGCTGCACTGGAAGCTATAGCTGATGCTGAGTTAAAGACAAGAATGAAAAAGCAAGACTTTCCCTTGCAAATCTCCCTGTTTGTGCTGACCATCTCACCTTCATGTTGAGAAAAATGTGACTCCCAAAATTCTTCATTGTTTTATGTAGCTGATTTGCCTCACTGTAATGATGGATTCCAAAATCATGGACTCAAGCAGGCTTCTGGAGTAATGTAGGAACATACAGTTGAGTTAAATCAACCCTTTCAAAGGTACTCGTATGGAGAGACTAGCAAAGGATAGTTGGGATAATTGTGAAGTTCTCAGGTTATTACACTTGCATTTTCTGCCGATCTAAGCAACTCCTTAAGACTTTGTAGAGACGGCATCAATATATGGATTGCTTTGTGTCTTGTTTATTTTAATGCCTATACCTTAAGGCTACATTTTAAACTGAAAAATTAGTAAGTAAAAAGGGGTAGGTAGGTAGGTAAGAGTAATATCAAACACTGTGCCTGGCCTTGGGCTTGTTTGAAAATGTGTGTAGTTTTAAAACTGTTTTTTCTCTTTCTCTCTCTCTTTTTTTGGTGTTTCCGTCATGCTACCAGAATATGAAACCAGTGGTGAGAGATGATGGTGTAACTGATAGCCTAGTGGACAGGAGCTGCGTTGGGGAAGCAGCTCTGGACCAAAGTGGCGCACCCTCTGCCCCCCTCCGGGCAGAGCTGTCAAAGGCAAGACCTGCCAACCCAGTTCTTGCCAAGCACACCCACAGAAACATACTTTTCTGATTCGTGGTGCTCTTGATACCTGCCTTACATATGTTTTGGAAATCTGACCCTTATGTTGTTGATCACACATTTCAATCTCAAGGCCTCAGTGAGCTCAAAATGACAGACAAGGAAGTAGCCTTGCCTCTTAGTTTTAGTCAGGGAACATCTGATGGTCTCATTCAGTTCATCCTACAGTTACTCCTTTTTTCTCCATTGACCCTCTACATTCTGTTTGCTTAGACATCACTTTTTGGGGCAGCAGGTTGTCATGTGCTGTGTATGTGAATGATAATGGTAATGTACAGCCTTTATAGAAATTTGACCTAAAGGAATATTTAATTTAAAATCTACGGTTTCCACCATGCATCCTAACTTTCTAATCTGTGTGCCATGCCTTTGCCTTAGATATCATATATGTTTTGCATGGTGTATTACTGGTCAAGATATTCCATATCTGATTTGGTTTATGACATCTTTTTCAGATACCTTTTATTTCTTGGGTTAGGGTAGTGGAGTTAAATCTTATTCAGTGTAGGTTATGAATACTTAATTGAAAAAAAATTATTTTATCCTACAACATATATCTGCTACCAATAAACTTTGCTGAGATTGCATGTGCCACATGGAACTAATTTTATTTATAAATCAAAAATTTTTATCAGAAGGCACTCGTTCACCAGGTTGAGTTTTTAGGGAAAGCATCAGGTTTTGCACATTTTTAATTTTGCAAATATCACTTTAGGAAAGACTAATTTTTATTTTCTCTTACAATACCTTTTAAATACTTTTTATGCAAACACTAGGAATCTGCTCTTCTGTCTTCTACACAGTTAAGCAAATAGACAGCACAGGTGCATAAATATTACTTCTTAGGAAAGCAAGCTTCAAAAAGAATCACTGTTCTAGTTTTGAATTGGCTTTGTTCTGAAGAGATGAGCTGATGAGCTGTAAGCATCCCATGTCATAAATTTTCTGCAAACAGAAAGCTTCAAACATTTCAAATTTTTTTTTTCTGAGATAACGTGCTAGAGCATTTTTTAGGGTTGTTATTATCCTCCTGCAATTCTGAATGACAAAGAAATTACATGTCTCAAATCATCTTGGACTGGTAGTTTTCTGTTAAGCTACTGGCAGGAGAATAATTTCTGTTCTGTGCTAATTCTTGTACTGGCTTTAATACCAGCTTTCTAAGCTGTTTCTGTTCTCAGGTGATATGATTTAAAATTGTGTATTGTAAATGCATTTGTTCACTTAACAGTAGTTTTCTTCTTGTAATTTAATTGATTGCCATAAATTTAAATCTGGATGCCTGGTAACAGGTTTTCCCTCATTCTAGCCAATAATAAATGACTGTCAAACACCAATGCCAGAGCTCATGGGGCAGAACGTCCCTTCAAATGGCATATTGGATTGATTTTTTTGATAAGGAGCATACACCTATTTGTTGTTATTATGCAGTGGTAGGGTACAGCTTTCTCTTGTTTAGAGTATCGCCGTGGTATGGTGATTTTGTAATTTTGAGACCCTGAGATCGAGCCAACCGGAATCCTGATAGAATGTCAACAGGCTTTTGATCTGGCTGTAATTGCTTCAATTGATGCAATATTCCTGATGTATTTAAACTAATTTTAAATTATAATTCTTACTGGGTTTTATCCTTTGGGTATCGCTGCCTTCTTTCTAGGATGAGATTAGGTTATGTGTCGAGACTGGAACTCTCTTTGCCTTGCTGTTAGTACCCATGTAGCTTTCCCTCAGTCCTAGGGAGGCATGTCCTGATAGCTTGTTATTTTTATATGTCATTTTTTTTCCATAATTCACATTTACTGGATTTTATTTTAGAATGCATCAGGTTGCTCATTAGTTTGGTAATGTCTACAACAGTCATTTCCTGTTCCGAGTAAAAAAAAGAATCTTAATGTTATTCAACAACTTTATGATCTTGTTTCAGCAAGATGCTGTTCTCAGTGCTTATGGATACCAGTTTTAATGAAGCTTCTCCCAGCCTTGCAACTGTATGATCTTTCTTCTATCCCTTAGCTCCGAAGGATCCCAGAATGAAGGTAGCTGTTATTACCCATTCCAAGAAAGAATGAGAAATAATTTGCAAATTACTTGATACATATTAACTATTTGAAGCAGAAAGGAGAGAGGGAGGCAGTGTTCATACAAGCTATTTCAAGGCCTTAAAAGTAATATTCAGACATGCATATGTACTGTGCAAGCACAAGTTGTCATAGAAATGCTCAGGAAGCAGCAGTAATCAGAGCTGCCTCAGATCCAGAATAATTTTGCTAGCTCAGACCTCTGCAGGGCATAGTCACTCCAGTCAGGTCATGAAGAACTTGTGGTGATGGTTTCATCAGATTTCAAGAGCTCAGGGGATTGTACCAGGTCAGTCTTAAAACAGTGGTAAGCATATATATCTGTGTTGTCATGGTTTAGCTGCAGTGGCAACCAAGCCCCACACAGCTGCTCACTCAATGTGCCCTGGTGGGATGGGGGTAAGAAGCAGAAGAGCAAAAGTAAGACAACTCATGGGTTGAGATAAGAACATTTTAAGAATTGAAATACAGTATTAGTATTAATCTTGTAATGAAAAGGAAAACAACAAGAGAAAGAAACAAAACCCAGGACAAACAAGTGATGCAACCACTTACCACCTGCCAACCAATGTCTAGACCACCCCTGAGCGACAATTGCTGCCCTCCACCCAGCTCCCCCCAGTTTATACACTGAGCATGATGTCATATGGTCTGGAATAGCCCTTTGGCCAGCTGGGGTCGGCTGTCCTGGCTGTGCCCCCTCCCAGATTCTTGCTGGCAAAGCAGGGGAAGCTGAGAAGTCCTTGACTGGTGTAAACACTGCTCAGCAACAGCTAAACCATCATTGTGTTATCAGCATTCTTCTCATATTAAATCCAAAACACAGTGCCAGCTACTAGGAAGAACATTAACTCTATCCCAGCTGAAACCAAGGACAGTTGTAAATAAGCACTTGCAAGGCACTGAGCCAAGACAATGCTCAGTACTACTGTTCTTTCCTATTTCTATTTAAAATAGGACAAACCCCACAGACAAGAGTTAGTTGAGTGCAGACACCACCCACCCCATCGTTTGAAAAGCTGAGTGGAAGATGCTGCTATTTGAGCCCCCAGAAGCTGACTGTGTGTAGGGACAGCTGTGCCCTGGAGAAGCCCTGGTAATGAATCACTCCCTGAACATATCCCGTGCAGTTTCAAAGCACTTTGGGATACTCTGTGATAAGTGTTGCTACATAAGGGTGACTATACCTCTGAGGTTCATAGCAGAAAATCTGGCTGTGCTCCAGCTTACAGTGCTGCTGGCAGACATCACCACAGCGCTCTTCTGCTGACAGCAGAAAATTTCAGCCACTAAAAGCATGTCAGACTCAAAAAGCTTTCTGTTAATTTATGTTTTTTCTGGTAGCTAACTACTAAGCAGAAAAGTTAATGACCAAATCTCTTCCATTCAGTTGTGGTGGCTGCAGAGTTGACATCTTTTTATCTGCCTCAAGCAGAGCTGCTGTGTGAACTAAGACAGAGGCTAGATGGACAATCAGCACAGCTTACACACCACTGAGGGCCAACAAAATAAATAAATAAACTTCTTTTTATCTTGGACATAAGACAGTTGGAATCCCTCCTGCAGACCAAGTGACACATCCTGTATTTTGTACTTTACTTAGTAAGGAAGCAACTGCAGAATCTTTAGCTGGGAGAACTGAGAGAACAGTCATGGACTAAGCTATTAAAACTGGTGTTAAAATGCTCCTGGGGATTTGCTACTTAGGAAACCTGACTAGAGTTTTTCAGCCTTGCCACAGAAACTGGCTGTAAGAGCCTTGGTGTTTTCAAGGGCTTTGGAGGCAGTGTGCTAAATTGATTTGGATTGGCAAAAGCATATAAAATGAAGAGGCTCTATCTGAAAAACCTGTGTAATTAAGCTGTACTTCAGGCATCAGTTTAATGTAATGATATCCAGGACTGCATATGAAATGAATATTCTTTCAGTTTTGTAGGTTCCTTGATAATGCTACTGCACTACAACTATTAAAAATTCTTTATGAGTAAGTTGCATGCCAATTTTTTCAAGAGAATTTTTGGGCTAGAAACAGCCACTTTGCTAGGATAGCCACCGTTGTTCTGTGATTAAGCTTCCAGCCTTGTTTTCATTATAAATTAATGATATCGGTTTTCAGCCCAATCATCTAATATGTAAGTAAGCCACTGAGTTCAGGATTGCTTGCCTCAATCACAACAGCGCTTGAGGATTTCCCCCACCCCAGACAGTACAGAGAAGGGAAGACTTATTGTAACAGAATGACTGTTTATACTTGTTATAACAGGGATGACTGAGCAAACCTCCAATGATTCTGAGAAAGAAGATGCACTGTCAGGTAGTCCTTAACTTAAATATGATGTTCAGAGCAGTTGCAATGCGCATGAATGCAGGTTGGCACACGAGCTAGATTGCTTTGCCTAGGACTTGTGCTCAGAGTGGGAAAGCCAGCTAGAACATTCTGAAATGAGTGAACATGGAGTAAACATCCTCCTGGAGTCACTCACTAAATGTAAAAGAGGCAGAACTGAGAAACAATCCTCTCATACAGCTGATGGCCTAATTGCTGGACCATCCTTCCTGTCTTGTTCTGTTGTATGCATCTTTACTCTCCTTTCAGAGAAACTGATTCTGGCACAACTGTCTGCAAATGTTTCTATGGTCTCTAGATTTCTCTAAAAGATAAATCCTTATCTATTATTTACAAATCTGCATTTAGATATTTTATCTATAGTAAATTCCCTAGCCCAGCGCTGGAATTATAAATAGAAAAATCACAGATCCAGGTGTTGCATGTTCAGTCCTGTCAGCCACATCTGGGTTTCTTTCCTAAACTTCTATTGTCCTCTAATAGAGGGGTCTGACTTTATAATAATGGGCTGGAGGACAACATGCTCAAAAAATTAGTCATAAAGTATCTCAGTCAGTGCTCAGTCACTAAGGTCTTCAGATATGTAGGTTACATAGATTCGGTATTAGATAGAAATAATTACAGTGTAACGTTATGGAATTAGGTTATGAATATATTAGTAATATACTTAGGTAATGAATTTTAATGATAGATAGCGAGTGCAGTCTTTGACCAATGTGAGCTCCTCTACAGCCACAAGCAACATGTGTGCTTCTACCAGTGTTCAAATTCCTGCTTGGTAAAAATGTTGAAGCGTATCTGCAATAGCCCCTGCTGCTTGCCCCCATCAGTGGAGGAGAACCATCCCACATCTGCTGCAAAAGTCTATGCTTCCAATGTTCCCAAGGCCAGGGAGGACTGAGCTTCAGCCAGCGCCTGCAGAGGTCTTTGAACCAGAGAAGACTTTTGTACATCTCCCGTCCCTTCCACAGCTTTCCCTGCAGGGACAGTGATGGGGTCTCAGAGTGCAAGGTGTGTTCCCCAGCCAGGAGTCAGGAATCTCACATCCTCTCGCCTCCCTGCATATGCTTCTTAATCATTGCTGATCCTGTTTCAAACTCCTCTGTTTCTTCCTACTTAAGAAAGTTGAGATTTAACTGTAAAAGTCTCATAATGCATTAATTCCTTGACCAGAACTGTCAGTTGCAAGTCAGTTGTTTGAATTCCACAGGCTTCTGCTGCTTTGGCCCCTAGCTGTAAAAGAGGCCTGCAGCCTTGGAAGTCCCCTTTTCTGCCAGAAAGTTTAGTTCTCTACCCCTTAATGTTGGACATACCTGCTCCAGTTCTCAACCAGGAGAGGGTGTGGGGAGGTAACTTTTCTGTAAACCATAAAGATTTAGCATGTTTGCTTCTGCCTAGAATAGTTTCACTGAGACATTTTAAAATCTTTTTTTTTCCTTCTTTGCTACTTCCATGGCCCCTGCCATAGGAAACAGCCTAAACCAGGCAGATAATTTCAAGGGCTTTGCAAGTAGCTGCTGTAACTTCCATTTTTATTCACCAAGTGAATATGTTTGGCCTCTTTTAAACACATAGGTATCAACTGTACTGCAAAAATCTTCTGATCAATACTTAGGAAGAGATGATTAAGAGGAGAAGGTGCAGAACAGTTACCTTATTGCAGTATGATGAATACAACTACAGAGTTGTCAGCAGGCACTGGTAATTCAATTCAGATTTGGTTCAATGGGGTCCAATGAAAAACCCAAATAATTCTTGGGCTGTTTGAAGAAGTGTGTCTGTAGTTTTGAGATCAAATATTTTTCAATGTTTTAAAATTATTTATAAGAAGACAGAAGTTGAAAGTGGAAAATGGTAACCCTTCCCTTGCTATGAGTCAGTGAGCTGGGGTTTGGACACATAAGGTTAGACTCAGAGGAACATTAAAAATACACCAGGTACTTATACATATGCAGAATTCATTAAAGCCATTTAAAAATCAAATGGACTGTATGATTCATTATATGATGCGGTCAGTCTGGTACTTCATGTTTAAAGCCATGTACATTTTTTACAGATATCTAGGTGGCTAAAGACGTATATGTGTGCTTCTGGTTTTAGGTATCATCAGAATTGATGAACTAGGAATCCGTAACAAATCTGTCATTAGTTACCTTTGTACTTTCAAAAAATCCTAGTGCATGACCCAGATCTTTTGATATCTAAATATGTATGTGATTATAGCTTAAGACTTCACATTGGGAAGTGAACAGCTGAGAACATCTCTTTAGGCGAGGTTTGCCATGTTATTTAGCATTATTCTGTTGGGAGAAACAAACCCATGTTACTTATGTCTGTTACAGGAAGAGGAACTTGTAGGAAGGATAGTAGCTGGCTTGGCTCATCCATCTTATACACTTGTTACTGTGTTAATGGCTTCACAGATGCAGCATTCCCAAAAGAGACCATTGTTTAGAGAAAAAAGATAAACAGTGATCATTTTAGCCCTAATGAGCTAAAACTTAAGGATGTTGTCTAATGGCTGAAGAGGATGCCTATTTAGAAATTGGGTTCAGATGATTCCTCAGGTGTCCGAAAATCAGGGGACTTAATGGAAAAAAAAAAAGATCTCTTAATGTTTATAAAGTTACAAGCCTTGGTTAACATCTCTTATTTTGAGAAAAACTTCCAATATCTAGTTAAGCCTGCCTCAAGCTCTTCTTGAATTTCCTGAAGTTCTTGCAGCAGTTTTAAGTACTTTGCATCTCCATAATGGGTTCTCTTGAGTGCCCTTTGTCTGCCTGAGCTTGGAGGCAGCTCCTGCCATTTCTATTTTTATTCTTCTATTTTGCAGTACCTTCTGGTCAAAGGAGATATACCTTTCTCAGAGAAAGTATGCTGGTAGAAGGTGTGTGGCTGAAAACTGGGAAATTGGCAGTCCTTCTTGTTTATATCACAGGAAGAGCTCAGCCAGTGCTGACAGGGGTTTCAGGGCATAGTCCCTGCATTGTGTGTCACATGCTGATGTTGCCACAGTTCGAGGGACAGCTTTTTGGTGTGCATATGTACACCAAAGGCACAAACAAATAAAAGCATGGCAAGGCAGGGATTTGTGTACAAGTCTCTGGAGAAAGCATGTAGTTAGGACATGATGGGAATTTATATCTATTCCTGGAGAGCAGTGCAGGGATGTGTCTGTGCATCGTCCTCAGTGAGAGTAACTTAGGAAGATCTTTGGCAATGCTGGTGGATGCTGGGTTTGGAGCACTGGGTGCTGTCCCTGACACCTCATAGGCAAACCAAGTGGTGCTACATCATTTTCAGAGTCTTGAAGGACTTGGAAATTTGACTATTCTGAGCTGGACTTCCCACAGCCACAACCGAAACTAGGGGTGGCAATGTCGTTTCTACCAAGGGACTGATCTACATGAGCAGAACAAGCAGGATCCGTTGCCTTAGACAAAGGTCAGGTATTCAAATGATTTCATAAATTCATAATTAGGGAGCACTGAATTTACAAAAGCGCTTTATAAGTCAGAAGAAAGTATCTACTCTGATAAATGTAAAGTTTACATTTATTGAAGAAGAAGAGAGGTAACTAATGACTGTTCACAAATCTAATCCCTGGGTGTCAGAAAGGCGCATCCATAAGGCAGTATCACAGCAGTGCATCTGCATTCACGAGTGAGAATGAAAATGCTGGCTGCATGTGGAATTGATGCATTTGCTCATACCGTGACTGACTGCATACATGGTATTTGGGTGGATGTGTGCGTTCAGTGCTCATGCAGACCCAGCCTTTGCACTTCGGAAAACTTCCTGTGGAAGTTAATTAAAATACAAAGTCTGTATTAACCACTTCATTTTCCATGGTAGCTACTCCAGTGAATGGAGAGTAAAAAAAGGTGCTTCCATGATCTCATTCAGAATGTCTTATAAATATCAAACACTGCACTATTGCAAGGGGTAATTCCTTGTTTATCCACAAGTATAATATGTAGACATACTGCGACAGTTGTTAATCATTATTCAGATAGCCTGGTCTTTCTTCACCTCTTTCTCCAGCCTCCAATTACTAGTTCAAACACTGTGAATGCTTCTGTTAACTAACTCTTTAAAGGTTCCTGATTGCATTAACCAAAAAATGGAGTGCCACTAAAATCTTGGGATGGATTTAGGAAGTTTAAAACACTGTCTAGTTTGCCAATCATGACTAATAAGTTTATTGAGTACAAACTGTACCTTTCAGAATTTCACCCTGCATTGATTTCTCAAACGGTGAGAAAGCTATTTGAAGTCTTTAATCAGACATGCTCTTCCTCCAGAAACAGAGACATCTATGGGGATGTTTATTCTGAATGAAAGGAAATATTAAAAATTGATGCAGCAGTGATCTGCCATTTTTTATTATCACTTGTGTCCACTGGAAATGTGGTACATTGTTTTTGTGATGGCACAAAGCAGGAAGGGAACAGGGAGAAACAACTGCCTAACTCTAGCACAGCATAGCAAAGTGTCTGTGGGGCCTGGAACCAGAGGGCAGAAGGCTACTGTAGAGAGCTGAGGGAAGGAGACCTCTGGGAGTGGGTCACAGATGAGAAATATCTTCCTAGGAGTCCCAGTCTGTCATCCAGAGACACGGGTTGAGGATGCAGCTGGGTCCCAACCTTTCCCTGTGCTGTCCTTGCTGCTTTGCTTTTTCCTGGCACTAGGAATTAGGATTACCGATTGGTTTGAGCATCATCACAGCCCTCGTCCTGTGATCTAGGTTTGGCCTGGGAACTGCACTTGAACTGTTAAGTAGCCCAGGCTGTAGCAGCTTTGTACACAGAGCGTCCCCATCTACCCTTCATCTCAGAGGACAGAAGCAGCACATGCAAGGGAAGAAAAATATGTGAGCCAGACTAGCTTCTGTTAATGGTGTGGTTACTTCATGCTTCTTAACTTCTGGAATATTGAACTACTGCTGGAAAATGTTCATTAGCAGGCAGAAGAGAAGTCAGACAGACAGCTTTACAGCAACTGTAGTTCACAGCACAGACATCATGAGCACATAGAGAAAATGTCAGACTAGATACATTTGTTGGGGCTTCAGTGGGATTATGTAAGAAATAACTCATATCTGAGGTTCTTTTGCTAGCTAATACCTTAAAGCAGTTTATACTGTGTTTAGGCCCAGCTACCTGCCGTTTCAGGGAACAGGTGAATCACAGAAAGTGATGAATGGTCTAGCTACAGTCACCCCAGAAATGCCCCCTTACCTGGTAGTTCCAATTTAGTGGTGAGTCACCAGCAGTTCTGGATTGCCCTTGGATGTCTCCAGAGATAAGTAGACTGCTATGCTACAGAAAAGTTAACAACTCAGAAGTGAGGAGCTGCCTAATTAAAAGAGATGTGCACTCTGAAAAATGTGGTTTCCATCTGAAAATGTCACCTTCTCAATATTTAGTCCCTGGTGGATCCATTTATTATACTCCAGTCCAGTTAATTTGTGTTGATATTAAAGGCAGAAGAGTTTGAAAAGTGTGAATGACACTAGCACCAAGAAGGATGGGAAGGTTATTTGACCATTGACATAAAGGACTGGCAGCAAAAGGAAAAAAAAGTCTGAATGCTTAGCACATTAAATCTGAAAGCTGCCCTTAAAATTGAAACTAGAACCCTACAACGTTGTTCAGATAAAGTAAATTTTCATGTCAGAACTATATTCCTTATTTTGCCACCGCCTGCATATAACTAACAATAAAGCCTTTAACTGCAGTGTTTCCTGCTCTTATTTCCATAGAACCTGTCTCCCATTTCTTCAGGCTCTGTTAAACAGAGGTGGGCACATTTCAAGGAATATAGTAGAAAAAAACTGAAAGCAGTTGTTTGCAATATATACTTTCCAGAAATCATGAAAAAAGAAAAATATAGCACATCCTAAGAGACTTTTTAAAGGTGCAGGGAACAATTTCACACAATGCAAATAACTTCATGTCATTTGCTTAGTTGAAGTGTTTTCAATTTGCTCTATGTGATCCTTGCTTCCTTTACTATATATTTCAGCTTGCTAGAAAACTCATCAAACAATTTCCTTGTGCAGGGACAGTTTTCTTCTAATTATGTTGGTGTAATTCTGAAATAATTCAGTTGACCTCAGCATAATTCATCCAGATTTACACCATGTTTATAGTGATAACAATTAGGTCCAGAATAAGAAAGGGCTACGTAAAACCTTAGCTTCATTTGTTAATTGACTAGCATGGTATATGAAAAGTGACTAAGACACGGTAATGGCATATTGTCGTATAATTTAAAACTGTCTTCCGTAATACAAAACATGTAACCTGCCAGTATTCATTTATGAAAGTAATGCTCTGTAACCCACCTTCATTCTTTGAATGCATGTTTATAAAAGACATAGAGATTAAAGGGGCAAGAACCAAGGCTGTTCCTGGACCATCTATGTAAATTTTAACACTTTTTTTTTAAGATAATAAATATTTATGTGTATTTAGAAAGCCCAAATGTCTTTAACAGTTTTAAAGGAATGGAAAGAGGATGATATAATCTTAAGGGTCATTTTTCTGGGGTTTACCTTCACAACCTGAATTCTAGTGCCTCTTGTCATCCTCACAATTCTCGTTCTGAAGGCTGATTGGTAATATTCACTGCAGTATCCAGCGTATGCTAACCTTTTTGTTCATAAAGGTAAATACAATTAGACACTGTCAGTCACATGCTCCATCACTTCTTCTACGACATTTATCCACATCAGTGAATAGAATCATAGAATAGTTTGGGTTGGAAGGGACCTTAAAAATCATCTAGTTCCAACCAGCCTGCAATCAGCAGGGACATCTTCAACCAGATCAGGTTGCTCAGAGCCCCATCCAACCCGACCTTGAATGTTTCCAGGGACGGAGCATCTACCACCTCTCTGGGTAACCTGTGCCAGTGTTTCACCACCCTCATCGTAAAAACTGTCTTACTTATATATAGTCTAAGTCTACCCTCTTTCTATTTAAAACCATTATCCCTCATCCAATTGCAACAGGCAGCAGGCCCTGCTAAAACATCTGTCCCCACCTTTCTTATAAGACCCGCCTTAAGTACTGGAAGGCAGCAATCAGGTCTCCCCACAGCCTCCTCTTCTCCAGGCTGAACAAGCCCAACTCTCTCAGCCTGTCCTCACAGGAGAGGTGCTCCAGCCCTCCCATCATTTTTGTGGCCTCGTCTTGACCCTCTCCAACAGGTCCATGTCTTTCCTGTGCTGAGAGTCCCAGAGCTGGGTGCAGGACTGCAGGTGGGGTCTGACCAGAGCAGAGTAGAGCAGCAGGATCACCTCCCTCGCCCTGCTGGCCACCCTGCTTTTGAGGCAGCCCAGGGTACAGCTGGCTTTCTGGGCTGCGAGTGCACATTGTCAGATGATGTCCGTCTTTTCCTCCGCCAGTACCCCCAAATCCTTCTCCTCAGGGCTGCTCTCAAGCCCTTCATCCCCCAGCCTGTATTGATACTGGGGGTTGCCCAAGCCCACATGCTGGACCTTGCACTTGACCTTGCTGAACCTCATGACGTTCACATGGGCTCATTTCTCCAGCTTGTCCAGGTCCCTCTGGATGGCATCATGTTCCTCAGATATGTCAGCCGCACTACTCAGCTTGGTGTTGCCTGCAAACTTGCTGAGGGTACACTTGATCCCACTGTCTGCGTCACTGATGAAGATGTTGAACAGTACTGGTCCCAATGCAGACCCCTCCCTGAGGGACACCACTCATCTCCAGTTTCCATCTGGACATTGAGCCATTGATCCCTACCCTCTGGATGCAATAATCCAGCCAATTCCTCATCCACAAAACAGTCCATCCATCACATCCATCTCTCTCCAATGTAGAGAGAAGGATGTTGTGGGGGAACATGTCAAAGGCCTTACGGAGGTCCGGTCAGATTTCATCCATAGCTCTTCCCTTGTCCACTCATGTAGTCACTCCATCATAGAAGTCCACTAGGCTGTGAGACTAATCTGGTATTTGCACTGGACATTGCTGTCAACTTCATACCTCAGGAGCCAACTCTTGGAAACTTCATAATTACACTCTTTACATTTTCTCCTTGGAGAACCAATCTGTGTGGGAGACAGGGTGGGTACACTTTCCCCCAGTCCTTCACTTTCCCTTTCTCCTTCAGGCTACTTACAATAACTCCTGAGTATTTTGAATATACTCGGAATGTCCAAACCATCATGGTCCTATTGCTACATCTCCCGAATGTGTGTCAGGTCTCGCTTAGGGTTAAACAACCATTTCAGAATACCGTCCAGAGATCTATGCCTGCGACAGGCACTGTGTTTGTGGTTTAACCCTGCAGGCACCTGAATACCACACAACCATTTGCTCACTCCCCCTGCACCCATCCCCACCCCCGGTGGGATGGGCAAGAGAATCAGGAAAAAAAAAAGTAAGATTTGTGGGTTGAAATGAAGAAAGTTTAATGGGACAGAATAGGAATGGAAAATAATAATGATAATGATAATGATAATGATAATGATAATATAATAATAATATAGAATATAGAATATACAAAATAAGTGATGCACAATGCAATTGCTCACCACCCGCTGACAAATGCCCAGCAAGTTCCTGAGCAGCGGTTGCTGCCCCCAGCCAACTCCCCCCAGTTTATATACTGAGCATGACATCCTATGGTATGGAATATCCTTTTGGCCACTTGGGGTCAGCTGTCCTGGCTGTGTCCCCTCCCAGATTCTTGCTGGCTCAGCAGGGGAAGCTGAGATGTCCTTGACTGGTGTAAGCACTGCTTAGCAACAGCTAAACCACCAGTGAGTTATCAGCATTATTCTCATACTAAATCCAAAACACAGCACTATGCCAGCTACTAGAAAGGAGATGAACTCTATCCCAGCCAAAACCGGGAAAGATAATTTCCTCTCATCCTATCACTTGCTGTCTGGGAGAAGAGACCAACACTCACCTTGCTACAACCTCCTTCCAGGAAGTTGTAGAGAACGATAAGGTCTCCCCTCAGGCTCCCTTTCTCCAGGCTAAAAAAGCCCAGTTCCCTCAGCCGCTCCTCAGACTTGTGCTCCAGACCATTCACCAGCTTCGTTGCCCTACTTTAGATACACTCCAGTGCCTCAGTGTCCTTCTTGTAGTGAGGGACCCAAAACTGAACACAGTATTCAAGGCGTGGCCTCACCAGTGCAGAGTACAGGGGGAATGATCACTTCCCTGGTCCTGCTGGCCACACTATTTCTGGTACAAGCCAGGATGCTATTGGCTTTCTGGGCCACCTGGGCATACTGCTGGCTCATGTTCAGTTCATTGTTGACCACCACCCCCAGGTCCTTTTCCACCAGGCAGCTTTCCAGCCACCCTTCCACACGCCTGTAGCATTGCGTGGGGTTGTTGTGACCCCAGTGCAGGACCTGGCAGTCAGCCTTGTTGAACCTGACACAGTTGGCCTTGGCCCCTTGATCCAGCCTGTCCACATCCCTCTGTAGAGCCTTCCTACCCTCAAGCAGATCAACTCGCTCACCCAACCCAGTGTTGTCTGCAAACATGCAGAGGGTGCACTCAATCCTCTCATCCTGGTTGTTGATAAAGATATTAAACAGAATTGGACAAAATACTGGAGTTCCCCTGGGGAACACCACTTGCAACCAGCCTCCAACTGGGTTTAACTCCATTCACCACCACCCTTTGGCCTGGACATCCAGCCAGATTTCACCCAGCAAAGAATACACCCACCCAAGCCATGAGCAGTCAGTTTCTTCAGGAGAATGCTGTGAAGAATGGTGTGAAAGGCTTTACTAAAGTCCGGGTAGAGAACATCCACAGCCTTTCCATCATCCACTAAGCGGGTCACCTTGTCATAGAAGGAGATCAGGTTAGTCAAGCAGGACCTGCCTTTCATAAAACCATGCTGACTGGGCCTGATCACCTGGTTGTCCTATATGCAGCAATCCTAAAGCATGTGGTTAAGTTGCTCAGCAAGCTGAAAACCACACTATCAAAATTTATATGACTGATGCAAAAAACACACATAGGGATAAGCCTTGGCAGCATTGTTCAGAATCAGGTTCTTTATGTGCATGTTCTACGTAAGCTCACAGTTTAGACCTAACCAGACCTCCCTCTCATGTTTTGCTTCCCCTTGTATCATGCAAGATTTAGTGCCATTCAGGATAGACTTCAGATGGCATTAATGGTAAAACAATTGCAAACATCACCTAAAATAGACAGGGAGCCAGAGACTCCCAACTTTATTCTTGCTACTGAGAGGAAGGCATTAATGAAACAGCATAAGGCAACAAGATGTTCTGGCTGGGAAAATATGAAAAGGCTTCAATTTCAGGGTTACTCTGGTTTATGATAAAAGACCATTCTTTAACACTAGGATTTCAAGGTGTCCTGCAGAGCCAGCATAATGTGTTCCATATATCATATATTCCAGGTACTTGGTGTCTCCAATACTGTTCAGCTTATATCCAGTCTTGTAGAGTGAAATTCACTGTTTTCATTTCTATGCTTGTAAACCCAATCAGTTCATACTGTGTACAAAGGCAATAATTACATGGTATAGCATGGCAAAAGTATATTTTTTTGAAGGCATGAAAGCTTTTGTACCCATAACTTTCCCGAGGCAGAAAGTTTTACAGGTTATAAAACTCCTCCTTTTGTTTGTTATGACCCCAGAGTGCCCTAAAACACTGGCCTCCAAGTCATCAGTGGGTATTAAACTACTTTCATATTGTTTAAAATGTTGGCTGGGATCTCTGTTTGCCTTTCAAAAGGCCAAATAGGAGTGGGTTGGCTTCCTCTCTGTTACTAAGCTCTCTGCTCTTGTTGTGTGTAGAAGTGCTTTAACTTGGTTTAACAGGCAGCCTCTCGTGGGCGTTTGGTGAGTGTCCACCTAGTTTGTGGATACCAAGAAGGTTTACACAGGTGAAAGGTGAATAGTTGCTGAGTTGGAGCCATTCTGCATATGCCCAGAAGACATAACTGAGGGTACTTAGGGCACTTTCAGACTAAAACTGATAGAACCTACGGAATCCAGTCATCTCCAGGGGCAGATGGCTGCCAAGCTGGGAGACTGTATTTTGCTGAGTTTTTTGAGAGGTGCTTAAACTTGCTTAAAGTGTTTGGTTTGTTTGCTTTTTTCTTTTTAAGTTGGTCTTGACTCTTTTGAAATTACTAGAGTTAAAACTGTCAGCAAGAGAACAGTCATTACACTTTGTTTTCTGTAGCGATGCAGAAAGGTCAAGGGGTTTGAGTTAAGGTAAGTCACTCAACGCTATATCCATCTCTGCTTCACCAGCTGTTCAGCTGCAGTTTGTATTTATTTGTCACTGGACAGTTGTTGGATGCTACCTAAAATGCCAAAACCCCACTTGCTTCATAATTTGAGAACAGTGAACTGAATGCTGTAGTTGGCCCAAGTCTTAGAGATTTCTGATTTCTTTTTATCTGGGCATCCAGTTCTGTTTGATTCACACGCAAAGTAGGTATTTTTGTGAATGCCGCTATGTGGTGGATGGGAAAATTTTGGTCATTGTGTATGTTATGCCACTGGCAGGGTATCAATTTCATCTATGCAAATCTGGTCACCCGTCTCTAAGTTGTTTGAGTGATGAGTTCTTTTCCTTCCATGTAATATTGCATATACTGGGGATCTAGTAAATATTTTGTAGGTATGAATGCTGGCCTTTGTTTGGTCTAAGTTGGCTTAAATGATGATTTGACACCAAAACTTAAAATAGGAGGAGAAAGTTTTCAAAACTACATTGCAATTTCTTCCATACCTCCAGCTGTTAGGTATTTTACATTAGAAAAACTAAAAAATTAAAATTGAATGAATCCGATGAATTATTGGGATAGCGGCTGTATGCATCTTGTTAAATTCAACCCATCTTGCTTACTTTTGTATAAAACCAATAATATATGGCACCATTGGTCTGATGATACTTTCATCAGATAGCTCTTTTCTAATGTAACTGTAACACGGTTGCTTAGAACTTGAATTTTTCTTCAGTCTTCCTGTGTGGATAAATTCTTCACTGACTTTTTACTGTGGCTATCAGCAAGCTGCACAACTTACCTTCTTTAAATGCATGCTCTAGGCTTTCTGTACCTTTCTTCTCTAGAAAGACAGAAGGTCTTGCTAGGTGTTGGACTCCTATTTTCCAGTTATGTTAATACAGCAAGACCTAACTGTATCTGCTTACTGCAAATGCTTTCACTCAGGGACCTCTGGCCAGAACACTTATTAGAGCAGCTCCAAACCAACATTTTCAAGCCAAAACATTGTTTATTTCTTTCCTCAAGATATAAAGCTGGTAATGCAAGAAGTGGTTCAAAAAAGGCTTTATCTGTGTCTGGCACTCTCTTATTAAGAACAGAAAGGAAACTTTGGTAGTACTTAGTGTGTTAGTGGTGACCAGCTGCAGTGAGAGGAATATTACCTTTGTCATCCAAGGAACATGATGTCTTTGAAATGTGTGCATCCACAAACGTATTATCCAGGGACAGAAAGATGAAGGAATCCAGTTTGCAGACTGAGAATGCTGTTTTTGAGGTGGATAGGACTTCACATCACTTAAGGCTCTATCATTTTTATTCAGAGAAGAGCTAAAGCAAACCTGCTGGGACCAGTCCTTGCCAGTGCTAACATGCTTACACATGCACTGCAGCCTCTGGAGATGTGAGGAAAAAGCAGCCAGTGTCCTGCAGCAGTGCTGCAGTGAGGCAGAGCTGGCCAGGCAGAAGCTGAAGGCTTCACTTGAGGCCAGAGGGGCCTGGCTTTCCATACGTCCCTCCCTCCTCACATGGAGCTTATTTTCCCACACCCTACACAATGCTGCTCCATGGTGATGGTTGTGCCTTCAAGTGCTCTGACTTTTCACAAAAAAAATTGTGATCCCAAAACTAAGAAAGGAAGAAAGGAAATCCCTTGTACATATTGAGTTGAGAGAAAAAAAATCAAACCCAAAGTTGTTTAGTTTAACTGAAGTTTTTTCCCCCAGTGTTTCTTCTGACAAACAAACAAACAAAAAAAAATGGCAAAAGCAGCTTTTGCTACTGAAAACATCAGTTTACAGGAGCTGACACTGTTTGGCCTACCTCTCCCTGCTTCCAACATATTGTCAGTTGCCATTATTTTTCTCCAGCTAAGACTGCCATTACTGTGAACTTCTGACATACAAGGTTTTTGCATAGAAGTATACAGCTATGCCTGTTTCAGGAAGATGGAATTTATAATTGTATTAATTCCTGCCCACTGGATCATCACTGAGATGGACAAGATATGCTGACCCACTTTCTCAGTTTCATTCTTTAAATCAGAAGGGAAAAAAAGTTTGCTTATTTAAAATTCATGCTTTCAACTGGATACATGACAGGTTAAATATCATACAAAGGTAAATGAGCATATTTCAGTTCTAGAATTCAAACTGGACATCACAAAATTATGACTGACAATGGAAAATTTAGACAATCTTCACTTTTTGAATGTTGCAATTGGCATTCATTCTTTATCCTGTATACAAAGATATGGGAAAAAGAAAAAGTTGAAGCTTACTTGTAATTTTGTTGGCTTTAGACTGCTCCTTCAGTTCCCTTGGCACTGGGCCAGGGGATGACAGTCACCTACCTCTGGGCAGCTTGGTAGCTAAATTCCACTCTGTGCACTTTAAACATTGAGCTTTTCAAGCTAAACTTGTGTATTTCTCAATTAAGAATTAATTAGTTCAGTTCAGACCTCTGCTCCCTAGGAAATGTGGGGCTAGGATGCTTTGGAAAATAGAAAAATCAGAACATTATAGGATCTCTCAGGACCTGTTCCTTCTTATGTCAACTACTGTGACACAGATGCCCACAAAGCCTGTCAATACCCAGCAGAGTTTGTTCTTTTGGGCGCGGGGTTGTCTGTGTTGAACATGAGTTGCATTTGCAATGCCAGCCCAGGTTAGTTGGTGCTGAACTTTGAGGAGGATGTATGGCCTCAGAAATGGCACCAGAGACATGCACAAAGTTATTAGAAAACTCAGGAGCCCTTAGAACAAGGGAGAATGGCCAAGACCTGGAAACATCTACATGGGGTCACTCAGGCAAACATAGGTTCACTCTTTCTGGGCTGGCTGGACATTTCTGTTTGTCTCAGCTGTGCTGTGCTTCCAGGGAAGGTACGGTGTCATTGGTGCACACTCGCTCTCAGTGACTGCAAACCAAGTGCTCCGCATGCAAAAAATGGAGAATTAACTACATTTAAGTAATTCAGATCAAATCACTATGAAGGGATCTGTGAGGCACATGGAAACTCTGATGTGTTTCATCATTTTAATAAGGAGGTTAGTGAATCCAAACCCTGTGTTGATTCAATTACAAAGCCAGACTTAGTTTCTGTTCTGAGCTCTGCCAGGCTTTGAGGCAATTTATGCCTGATACAGGCTTCCCTACGTAGCACCCAGCTCCTTTGGATTGCAGGTGAAGTTAAGTTTCCTTTCTTGGTTTCTGATTGTCTGGGTTGTGGATATGACTTCCTAAATGCTTTTTATTTCCTGCAGCCTTTTTAAAAGAGGAAGCATGTTTATTACTAGCCAGGCATGTAGATATATAAATAAGAAAGATCTTAAAGGCATTAAGACATTGGTGAATTTAAGACTTTAGTCTTAATTAGACAAGTGATTTGGACTTTGCCTTCATAAAGATGACAGGGCAGACACTTTGCTTCATTCCTAGGCCCTTGTTCTTCCTGCTGTTTATAGGGTAGAGGAGTGGGAGAATATGATCTCTATTTCTTTTAAAAAGCACCTTGGTACTTGTGTCAACATCTGGAAATGTCCACGTGTCTTGAACACACCTTTGATCCCAACACCTCTTCCTTTCCAGCTCACAGGGGAAAGTTACTTGCTGTAACTGTAGGTAATGATAAATCAGAAGTGAAAGCTGACTCAGACTCTCAGCAGTATTTTTGCCTTGCAGTGAAGATGTGCCAGGTGACTTGCTAGAAGTATTTGTCATGGTCATGTGCATGGAGAAAGGGTGTCCTCTGTAGCCTTTTACTGCCTCCTTTAAATCCACTTTCAGCGGCCCCACTTCTCTCCATCTGAGATGACCTGCATATATCATCAGGACAAAGAAATGGGGGATGAACCTTTAGAAATAGTCTCTGACCCTCAGATATGAGGGCATAGTTTACCTGTATAGGATCCCACCCAGTACTTCCCTGTGGAAAAAGCATGAGTCTGGCTTTATGGAATGGCATCCTGAGGACTAGTTATACAATATAGCTCAGATATCGGAACACAATAGCTCTTTCAAATTGCATCTATGCCACATATTTCTGTGAGAAGGCCTGCTAGAAATATGTGATAAGACCGTGTTAGTGCACCTATAAATGAGTGTGACCGTGACATAAAGCCTAAGAGATCATGTTTTTTAGCAGCGAAAGAACAAAGCAAGTTTTCAGCACTGATGCTGCCCCAACACTGAATGCTGTTCTAAGAGCACTTCAGTTTTTAGATCCTACTTGTCTTCTCCTCTGGGGGTAATTTTCAAAGGAGATTGTGGGAATGAACATAATTCCTCTGAAATTACTGACGAAACTCCCACTGCCTTGCATGGAAAGAAGATAAGACACTACTTGTAAGATGGTGTTTTTTCCTTGTTGCAAATATCGCCTGTGATGCTCTGCCAATCGTTGCATTACAGAGACACTGAGCTTTTGAGTAGATAGTGAGTCACCAAAACTTATCAAACTAAACCAGAAGAACTCATAGCATTTCTATAGTGTTTTTCATTACCATTCTTGCAGTACTTTATAGGCACAGGTAAGTTTATCCTCTCTCTGTTAAATAAAATGGGGTCCAAAGTAAAATAATGAAAGGAAAGTAGTAAGGTCATAAAAGGAACTAGAATGTGAAGTAGCAATAAGGCTGACTTCATTGCTTCCGTGGCTCCATATTTTACACTGGATATGAAGACTTTCATGTTATCCATAGTTGGGTATTGGCTGTCTTGGTGTTTTCTCTTCCATTTAAAGTCAATCAGATGGAGAAGTAAATAGAAAAAAACCAAACAGTGTCTGTGTTTTTCAGTGAAACCCAGTAAATTCAGGCCAGATGCTGAACACGGGCAACATTTTTTAAAGTAATGAACCAGTTGGAGTTTTGCCTGAGTACAGAGCATGAGGCAGTCTCAGTCTGTGAGCACTTACAGTAGGCTTGCATTAGCTCTATTTCCATCTCTTCAGTAGGCATTAATTTGACAAAATCTTTTTTTATAACCAAAGTAATCAGAACAAAAAAGAAGTTCTGGAATTGCTCCCCTCTGTGCTCACTCACTTGAATAAAACCCCCTGTTGTCATGAAAAGTACACCAGGGATACAGAAATACCTTTTAATGAACTAGTTATTGTGGCAGCATGAAGTCGGGGATTAGATATATAGTGCTATTAGTCTTATTTGTGTCTATCTAGTCGGTCTTCTGTTACTTTTATCTATTTTTCACAAATATTTAAGCTGGTAAAGTAAACCATTCTCTTTGTCTCCCGTAGTGCCCTGAGAAGCAAAAATAAAATAAAATAAAAAATCTTAACATCTGACACTGATTTGCAATCAAGCTCCGAGGCTTCAAATTGCATCACGTGATTCTACCTAATGGTGATAAAGAGCTCCAGGAATGGGCTAAAGTTGCAGATTGTTTGCCACAGTGATCAGCTGTTGTGAAGGGTTCGGTATAAACAGTGATGGATGTATGGGTGTGGTTTCCTAGGGAAGGCACCAGTTTTCAAACATGTTGCTGTGTTTCCAGTAGCCTGTGTTATGCCGACTTGTTTGCATTATGCTCACATGAGCAAGGCTTAGAAGATAGGATGGTGTTTTAAAAGCAACAAGATGAGAGGAACCTGTACAGGGGCAGATCTACCCCTTAGCCACGGTAATTCTCGCCCCAAAACTTAACACTGTGCATTGCACTGCTAAGTGAATGCATGAACTGTATGCACATCAAAAAAGAAAAGAGATTTGACTTAGGTTTTTGAGCTATTCTTATGTTGGATAGAGCACTATTTCATTTCTAGAATTAGGCAGCACAACTGAAAGGGTTTTACAGAACTAATATTATTCCTCCCAAGTTATGCACAGATTTTAAGAGTAATGCTCACAGAAATCCCTGGGCTTCATCCAGATTCAGTTGTCTAAGACTATTTTGGCCTGATTTTGTGAATATAATTTAAAGTTCTAGCTGTTGTCTTTTCTTCAGGCAGTCCAAATTAACGTGCAGCACTAACACTACTTGCTTACATTTCAAGCTTTCAGTACTAAGTCCCTAGAATATTTGGTTTAAAAAATTCAAAACAACATCAATATTTCTTTAAGGCTCTTTAAAGATGACTGAACATGTATTCTGACCAGAAACCAATACATTGCCTGCTAGGTGAAATATTTTTTCTCAAATTTCCTTTTGTACTTAGGACAGCAGGGATTGGGAGTTGTTTTGATGCATTTTTGGTGACCTCTGTGGGGAATTTGCACTGTGACATTAATGAGGAAGCAGAGTTCAGCCCTCTTTGATCAATGGAAAGCATAGAGCAAGCTACGATGCCTTTGACAAAGTCTGAAAAATCCCCTAAGATTAACACAATTTGGTATTTTCCCCAGTATTGTCACAGGCTTTCATACATTCCTGTTTTGATCTGATCAATACCATTTGGGAGTTTCTTTTCCTGATCGTGACTTTTCCATACATTCCTTACCTAGAGGTACAGAACATAATCACTACTGCTAGGCTGCTGTTCTGTCTTTCACAAAGCTATGCTAATGATGTTCCCTGCAGGCTTTTGAATCAGGTGCTTGCTCAGTCAAATGCAAGATTACGATGTTCCCTCTGGACACTTCTCCTCCCAGGCCAACTGCCTGGCAGACTCTCATCTGGAAATTCTTGACATTGCTTTTCTAAATCCTGCCTCTGGCTACAAAGACTTAAGATACTGTCTCATCAGTATGCAGATGTACTTCACTGGTTCTGTTTAGATATTTTCTAAACACTGACTAATTAATTTCCAGTTTAAGACATGCCTGATCAGAATATGCAACTGAAAAACAAAGTTAAATCTGAAAAATGTGATGGCTGCAAGCTTCTTACTTTCCAAGAAAACAGAAGGGATGTATTTTGCAACCATTTCTGTCTTCCATTTCACCTTTGTATTTGACGTTCTGGATGTCACTATCAAACTTAACACTCTTGGACTCACTGTCTAGCTCCCCTACACATTTTACACAGGGCTGTGTGATGGGGAGGACGAAGGAAGGAAGGAGAGGAAGGGAACACTGACGGGTTCTCTGCTTGCTTTGTTTTCCTCCTCTTCTTTCCATTGCTTATTATTATCCTTTTGTTAGAGATGGTTTCTGGTGTCTAGAAAAGTCCCACTCCTACTAGAATTTCTCAAGTAGACCTCCCATACATGGTGAGGAGATAATCATGTCACTCCACAATGACTTTTTGTAGAGGTTAAAGAATAATAAAAATGCTGGCTGCATACATTACTGAGGATAGAATCTGTCACAACACAATGAGATGTGCCTTACTTCTGAAATAAATTCCAGATCCGCAGTTCAGATGAAAACAAACTATTCATAATGTCTTCTTCAGAAAAATAATTCTTGAGTTTTTTGTCACCTCTCTGAATTGCTCCTCCACATCTCAATTTTTTATTTAATTTCTAAATTTTTAAGTGAATTTGCTACTGAAGGCAGGAATTCTCTCTCATCTACAGTGCACTTCTTTTTTAATCTGAAAAGTGTCAATACAGTGCAATAAAAGAAATACAAGATTTTCAAAGGCATAGATATCAGGAAAAATGGAAAAAGCTGCAAAAGGGAAGTACTGATTTCAGAAATGTTGAAGACTCCTTAAATTTTATGTGAGCAATACCCTTTCCATGAGCCCTATGAGACTTCTTTTTGGGACAGGGCACTGTGGATCACACTGACTTCCATAGACTGAGAGCCACACAGACCCAGCACTCAACAGCCCTTGCAAGTGTTTTCCCTCTTCTGACATATCTGCCAGGCAACATTTTTTCATTAATAATGTTATAGAAGCTTCTATTTAAAGACTCTTTCTAAGTAAGATTACTGTAAAAACTGAGCTGGGGAATAATGAATAATCTGTGAATGATTTTGCATAGTTCATCCATCCCCCTGAGCCTTCATACATCTGAGCGGTAAGAGTGCCATGAGAACATGCAGAGGAATGTATCTTAAAGTACTTTGCTTCTTGCCAGGAACGTTGCAGCAGAGTTAGTCACTCAACTGGAAGCCACCAGATTTTGCCTTACTAGGAAAAGCAGGACTTGGTACAAGAAGTCATGTCATTAAAAGGCATACGGACTGCATGTACACACAAACTCAACAGCACTTGGCCTTAGTTTTCTCATGCTGAACATGTCCTACCATAATACCATTCCAAAGAAACACATCATTGTATCTTGGTACCTAAAAATATATTCCCTTTAGCAATCACTGCCTTCACATCCAGCCTCTCTCCTTTTCTCCCTCCTTTCAAAACAAGGGTGTTAAAAAAAAGCAAACATATTTTCTCCTTGTTAACTTCAGGATAGGAATGGCAGAAACAGACAAGTTTGGGCATCTTATATGAATATAAAACTGAAAATCTGTGTAAGAACTCACCTAGTATAAATGTCACTTTCAAATTACTGAAGAAAAAAGGTGAGATTTCTTGGTAAAGTCCTCCATATTCTGACTGGTCAATGCTCTTAAAAAAAGGGTTCAGGAAATGTATAAGCCAATTTTTTAATCTATGTGTATTACAAAGACAAAAGTATGGATTAAGTCTACTAATTTTAATAGAATCACTGCATTTTTATGGAATAATCATCACAGTCACGTACTTTTACTGTAAGAGAGTGGTGACCAGAACCATTTGAAATAACTGTCTCTTCTTCAACATCAGGCTTCCAGATTGCTGGTCTTGCATTGCATGCCAAACTGTCCAACACTTATTTTTGGATAAGCTGCAGAAAAAAGCCATTTGAGATTACCTTTGCAGACAGTCTTTCATTCTGCAGCAAGAGGAGGAATGGTGGGAGATGAGGCATGAAAACAGCGTGTGTGCTAAAGCAAACAAATCCAGAAGCCTGCAGACACAGCAATAAAAGGTGAAGAACATTTGTGATGAAAGGTCCACTCTAGCTGGCTCGGTAGGAAGCTCTCGCTCCTGCATGGATGAGCTTTCCTATGTGCCCAAGGGATGGAGATGTTTACTGAGCTCCCTGCCTGGACTTTGTAGCAATGTTTTAGACCTTGTAGCTCAGGTCACTGAACAGATGGAAGGTAAAACTGATGAGCCATGGGAGCAGCAGAGTAGGGGATGGATGCAATGATGCATTGAGCACTGACAAAACCCAGGATCACCAGTAATCAGTGGCATGCAAGCACAGTAAGAGCAAGCAACAAACAACTGGAACATCACTAATTACCTAACGCTGCCACACTGACACCTTCTTTGTCACGAGAGGGTTATGTTTCAGACACCTTCAGCTCAATGTTGTGGTTTAGCTGCAGCTGGCAACTAAGCACCACACAGCCACTTACCACCCCCCTCCCCGCAGGTGGGATGGGGGAGAGAATTGGAAGAGCAAAAGTAAGAGTACTCATGGGTTGAGATGAGAACAGTTTAATGAATTATTATTATTATTATTAAAAGGAAAACAACAAGAGAGAGAAAAAAAACCCAGAAAAACACACAAGTAATGCACCTGCTCACCACATGCTGGTCAATGTCCAGCCCATCCCTGAGCAGCAATTGCTGCCCTCCAGCCAGCTCCCCCCAGTTTATATGCTGAGCATGACATCATATGGTCTGGAATAGCCCTGTGGCCAGTTGGGGTCAGCTGTCCTGGCCATGCCCCCTCCCAGCTTCTTGAGCCCCTGGCAGAGCAGGGGAAGCTGAAAAGTCCCTGACTGGTGTAAGCCCTGCTCAGCAACAACTAAACCATCAGTGAGTTATCAGCGTTATTCTCATACTAAATCCAAATCACAGTGCTGTGCCAGCTACTAGGAAGAAGATGAACTCTATCCCAGCCAAAACCAGAACACTCAGCTAGCACTCAGCCCTTGATGGAGAAAGCTACTGGCCTGTTTGCAAAGGGTGCACACTGGAAACAGCTTGACTAAAACACTTTGAGTGGCTCTCCTTGTGTCTCATTTAGCCATTGGAAAGGAAGGTTAACCAGAAGGACTATGACCAACCATTTGAAAAGCTGCTGACAAATGTAATATAATTTGTGTGGGCATTTGGCTATTCCATGCTGGCACAAAATGAGTTGGTGCATGAGGCCAACCCAGCCTCTGTATCATTGTCACAGCTTGATGGAAAGGGACAGAGAAACAAGGATTTCAGCAAGAAATCAGAATTGTCCTACTATAATCTTCTTAGTCTTTCTCTGCAAAAGAAAGATTCAAGACAGGATGATCTGGTTGACAGAAGCCTCATCAAACACTGTGAGGAATTCTGGAATACTTTTAAAGAATTTATATCATGGGAATTTTATATGGTTTTATGTGCAAGCATGGGTTTTTTTTTTATTACTATCATTGTTCATGCAGTACAGCTGAAAATTACGTGCATCGGTCTGTCACCACCTAATGTTATTCTTTATGTGAAGGTAGTAAGGTAGACTTTCGTCCTTCCAATGCCTACATATCCAGTTTTAGGATTTGCTTCAAAGATGCCACTTAGTGAGGAGAGAAAGAGCAGCACACATTTCTGAAAGCATTTTTGGAGCTCTGGCTGTAGTACATTTATCAGGACTTAGAGGAACCTCCCTTCTCCTCCTATCCATTAATGCCAGCAACAGTAATGTACTGTCAATAGGTATTATCGGACTTATGTTACTTAAATAATTGATAGCTATAGCCAGTCCCTACAACACCAAATGAAAACAGTCAAACAGATTATCACTTACACTGCATATTCTAGCCACCTATGGTCTCTGCGTGATGTCAAGGAATAGATAATTGTTTTCCCTTACAAGACAGTATGCTTGTTCTATGGTAGCTTTAAGTTGCACTAGGATAAGGCAGTTGGATATGAAGTGAGTATCTGCAAAACGTAAGTGGAAATTTTCTTGTGCCACATGTCAGGGAGCCAGCACAGTACTTTGCTGGTGATTTATTTCTTCACAGAACTTCCCTGGGTAGAAACAACTACTTTAATCCAAGGGAGTGACTGGAAGATAATAAACTTTTCTGGCTAACTGCTGTTAACAAAGTGTTCCCTAAACCTGGTTCTACCTGAAATCAGCCAAAGGGAACTTAACACATAAAGAGATGAAGGGACATTACAGGATGTGCTGGGTTACTCGTGGAAGCCATTCACTGAGCAGCGGAATCACAATGGCTGGAAATACTTGCAAACCTGCATGTGCTTAATGTAAAAGGTAGAGGTCAACTTCTAAATAAACCCAGAAAAACTGTGGTTCTGATTTCCATTGAAAGAAAACCAGCAAAAAAACAGACTGCAGTAAAAAAAACCCCATTATAAAGTAAACCACAGCTGACTAACCAATTATCCACAGTGCACTGCACTCTCTCAGGCCTTAAATATTTACCAACCCTAGTAATTGTGTGGACAGTTAAGAGAAACTTTGTCATGGTTGACAGGCATTATAACCATAATCTTACAAGTTCACAGCAATTTTTCAGAAGATGATTAAATGATTTCCTGAGTTTCCAGTGTTTATTTAGTGCTTGATCTGTAAGGATATACTGCAAAAAGAATGTCTAGCAAAGCATGTAATTTAAGGTATGAGTTCCATGTCCCTCGACAGCTAAGCTCCAATCAACTTCAATGACCTTCTATCTGAATTTGTGTCTATATCACATATTTGAGAGCTTCTTGAAATGTTTCATATCCTAAATGAAGTATTTTCAGCTTAAAAAAACATACTAGTTGTCACCAAAACAGGGATTTTATGAGACAAAACTTAGTTACAGGAGGGATTCTTATTGGGGCTGGAAAGGAGATTTGTGTGCAATTCACATTGCCTTTTGTGTCTCCCCAGCCCCACTTTTTTACCTTTCTGGCAATGAAAAAACCATCTGAGACCAGAATGTCCTTCACTAGCTTCTGAATATGGAAACTCATAGTGATATTTCCTCATAGTTCTGAAATGAAGAAAACCGTTCATTATCGAGTTAGTTTGTAATCTTCAAAAGTGTTTTCTGGGAGACATCATTAAAAATCCAGTACGCAACTCACTCGTCTAATTTCTCCCCAAGTGTGCTGTGCATCTGCTGTTCTGGATAAATGAAAGTGTTTCAGTTCTTCAAAGAATGAACTTTGAAAAATACAGGACCAGTTGGCCACAACTAGAAATATTGCTTTGGTTTAAAAAGACTATGGGGTATAAACCTGCCTTTTTTTTAAGTATCTCAGCTTCAAATGATGGTGAGACTCTACAGGGTGCATGCAAATACAAGAGGATAGTAAAACTACCATCAGGAAAATGATGTTCCTTTTCATATGCAGATTCCCATCCTTAACGTGGCCTTTTAATTAGCTTGATTATAGTGGTGTTTACTTGTTAGTGCCTCAGTGCTGTAATTTAAGAAACTGACTGTGTGTTCATTATAAATTCCCATTCTCAAAGATTTATAAATAAAGCTGAGCAGCAGCAGCAACAACAATAAAAGATAAATTTACTTGGAAAGTGTGGTGAGAAAAATATCACTTGGGGATATTTCCAAACTTGCCAGCTCAAACTTGACTTCAGCTTGGCAAAGTTAAGAATTGTGCATGTTGCAGAGGAATTCTTCCATCTTTGAAGTGTGGGGTTTTATAGCATTTGGGTTGTTCAGCATATTAAATACTTAAGCAGAATATAATGCAAATGTATGGAAACAATGTAATGGGTATAAATTAAAAGGTGGTTTGATAAACAGAGCCTGCAGTATGTTGAAAGAAATGGAGTAGAAATGGTAAACTTTTTCTAAGTAAGTGGTGTACTCAGGAAACAATTTTTTTCTATTTGCAGGTTGTCAGTCTGTTACTCATGCAGAAATTATTCTCAAAAATTTGTTTAAATAAATTCACATACCGTAATCTTGCAAGCACCCAGGGAGCTATATGTACACTTAGTGAAGAAGACATAGTTAGCAGGGTTGGCTTAAAGGCAAAACTCAGCTTTGCAGTGACAGCAGAAGAGATTTGAGTGGGAAAAGAGTTTGGAAGCAGACTGGGAATAGTCTGCAAGAGTCTCAGAAGGTGAAGGTGAGTGAGGAGGGCTGGCAGAGGTAAAGGAGATTTTTGGGATTGTCACGGTTTAACCCCAACCAGCAGCTCAGCCCCACCCAGCCACTCGTTTGCTCCCCCCCAGTGGGACGGGGGAGAGCATCAGAAGGGTAAAAGTGAGAAAACTCATGGGTTGAGATAAAGACGGTTTAATAGGTAAAGCAAAAGCCACGTGCGCAAGCAAAGCAAAGCAAGGAATTCATTCAGTCCTTCCCATGGGCAGGCGGGTGCTCAGCCATCCCCAGGGAAGCAGGGCTCCATCACGTGTAACAGTGATTTGGAAAGACAAATGCCATCACTCTGAACATCCCCACACTAGCTACTATGAAGACAATTAACTCTACCCCAGCCCAAAGCAGCACAAGTATTCAGGGTGGAACTCCCCAAAGGATCAGAGGATTTCTGGGGTGGGGAGGGACCAGTGGAGATTGTGGAGGCAGTGAATGGGACCTCTCTTTTTTTGGTTTTTTTCCCCTCCTTCAGTGAACTAGCCCTTCTGTGGTCCCTTTCTCTGGTACCCTAGAACATAATGCTTGTAGCCACAAATGCTCCCTTCCTCAGCTACTTCTAGCCACTGAGCGAAGCTGTGCAGCCTCCTGCACATCAGCCTGCTCTCATCTTCTCCTGACTCCTTTCTGGGAAAGGGGACGAAGTGGGAACACTGGCCAGGGTCATTGCCATGGGGAAGAAAAGGAGAGAATCAGAGGGGAGCACCTAAATGACAGGAGCTTCTGCTTGTCCAGTTGCCAGGACAGGGGCTGGCCCTTTGGCTCCTACACCCTCTCTCAGCAACAGCCTATGGTAAGAGGTAGGGATGAGGTGTTGAGCCAGATCATCTAAATCTTGTCAGCTCCAGCTCCCTACCCTCTGCCTACAGCCTTGTGCCAGCTCCACTGAGGTCAGTGAAAGAGTGAAGCGGCATCTGTGTTAAATGACTGCATGACTGCAGCGTTAGATACACAAGTTGGGTAGCTACTTGGTTTCCTTAACAGCTCATCTTGCAATACTTCATGGATAGAAGAGAATCAGACCATGTAATTTAATGGACCATTCAAGCCACAAGCAAGCTGTTGCAGATTGGACAGCTGTGATGGCCTGCCCCAGAGCCACACTGGCTTGCCTCATCACATCACATTCATGTGGTGTTCTAAAACTTCTTTTTAATTATTCCAGCCAAATGTAGCATTTAAACTGAGATACACTACTGAACCCAAGGCACACAAAGACAAAACAAGCCTGTTATTCTCAGAAAAAGATTAACTTGTTTCTTGAGATAAAGGTGACTCTGCAAGCAAAGCATAGGTCTAATCCAAGAGCCACATTCATGGTGTGTTCATCAGCAAATTTCAGGGGTTATGAGGTCAACTGAGGGAGCCCATCTGACACTCAGGATGATTTTAGGCAGACCCCAGAGTGAAGGCTGATTTCTACTTACGCTGTAAGGAGTACCAGCATCTTCACTTGCCACTAGGAACAGACCCAACCCCATGAATTTTATTTGCATTTGCAACTGTGCAGATTAACTTTTTCAGAATCTGGATTTGCAGCTGGATATGTTTTGATACCTTATATTTTGACAGCGCTACTCTGATTTTCCCTGTTTAGTAAATGAAGCTTCAGTGGAGACCTTCTGATTTACCCCCAGCCTGGAAAGAAGTGGCTGCAACTTCAGATTCTAAAGACAAGTAATGAAAGAAGTCCTGGAGCTGATTCACATTGGCCTGGACATGATGAGGGAGGGCTTAAAACCAGAGAAGACAGCATTTGATACAACAGCTTTCATCCACAGCCGTCAGCTGCAGTTGCCGGAGGGCACATTCTTGTTCCTGAATAAAACACTGAGAGCAAAATAGATGAGCACCCTTTGAAATCCAATTTGTGCTTTAAAGATACTACGTATTTCCAGGAGATCAATACATGACATAGGAAATATAGCTGGCATACACTTTTGAAGTGCACACCTGCTGAATATTTTATAATAGTCATTCTTCCAAATTGAAGAAGGTGCATGTAACTTGTTACCAAACTGGTCTTTGACAGGAAGGGCAAAAGCTCTATGCCACCAGCAGTAGTCACAAGGAGGCCTCCTAGAGTGTAAAATCCCACAGCTTTACCACTCTTCTCCTATTATGTCTCTACATTTTATCACCACTGTGACAGACAAACAGGCTGCTAATAACTTGTTCTTCTACCCTTTCCTCCTCCTTTCAACTATTTTTAAATGGAGTGTGTAATTTCACAGTATTAGGTGCTTAATATAATCTGTGCACAACAGGAATTGCATCTTCTTCCTACCTCCTGGAAGACGTCCTCATTTTACTGGCAGATGTTGTAAGTATGAAGAAAAACAAGGGCAGATGAAAGAAACAATGGAAGTTATGTACCAGAAAGGAAGAAAATAAATTAACTCTTGGTGGTCAGAAATATGCTGGTTATATGACAGAAATCAAATATCTGCTTCCCCTAATATTACACCACCACTTGCCCCCAACTTTAAAATGCAATACAGATACACAGGATATACCCAAAAGCATTCACAAAAACTGCTAGCTGGGGTAAGATTGAACTAATAACTACTTTTGGTTGCAAGATCTGGTGAATGCATGGGAAAGTGAAAGCTCCTGTAAGTTAATGTAATGTTTTTAACAGAAGTTTCATGCTGATGTACCCTGCTAATGCACAGACAGTCATAGAGCTGCCATACCAATGTGGGCACAGGGACGAAGCAGAATGGGAGAGCCCTGGGACAGAGCGTTGTTACAGCCTTGCTGTGTTCGGGGAGCGAGGGAGATTAGAAAGTCCACCTTGTCCTGTGTGATCAGCAAGCAGGCTGGAAAGGCCAAATCCTCAACTGCCAGATCTGGCATTTGCAAACATGAACACCAGCTTTCTTGGGTGCAAGCAGATAAAGTTACAGCTCTAACCTGCATGCTGCATACTGGGGAAAAGGGTGAGAGCATGGTGGGGTGGGTTTGTTTGAATGTTTTCTCTGTATGTACATGCAAAAAGCAAAGAAGAAAACTTAGAAAGCTTTGAAATACCTGGAAGACTCTTGAAATGACTAGACACTCACAGCAGTCGAATCTGAAGTTCTACAAAAAGCTTCTAATAAGGACTAACAAGTTAAAATTATTCTCAGCATAAGAGCAGAGGCTGAGCAGGAAAAACTTTAATAGAAATGTCTGTAAGTTTAAGTTATGCAGGGTTGTTTGAGAGGGCTCAGCCAGAGGAAAAAACCACACTGCAGCAAAATGTTTACTGCTGAGTTTGCTCCAAATAAGTAAACTCTTTAAGATACTATTATAAAGAAAGAGAACAACATTCACATGCCTTTTATCAATAAAAAAACAGGGTTTTTTTTTATCTGGAAAAAAACCACTCCTATTTTCACAGATCAGACTCTGAATCTAGATTTACCTGGTGGTTTTTAAGAGCTGGGCATGCTAAGGCAGAAAGGTGGGGACCTGCAAAAGCCTTTGGCAGTGCCAGGTGGAGAGGTCAGCAAAGTGCTGGCATGAGCCACAGGAGGTGGCTGACTTAGGGTTCAGGGCACTGATGCCTCCCTGCCAGCACTGCTGAAGTCCAAAGTTAAGCATTAAGCAAGCAAAGTTCAAAGCACCAGATCTGACATTGAAATTTTTCCTGTACCTGGTGGTTGCCTGGCAAAGCATGACCACAAAACAGTCTGTGAAGAGGGTAGAGCTAAGACAGATCCTCCCAGCTTCCATGGGCGGAAAGAGGCTACTGGAGATTGTGAGGAGATGGTCTGTGAAATGGCATCTGCAAGTTCATTCTTTCAGTGTGAATTTTGGCTTGTCTCAAGAAGCAAGGGTCACCTTAAATTTGGACACAACTTGTTGTTGTACTGGCATGGCACTTGGGCTATCTCCACTCATGCTTATAGTCAGCTCATGGTAGTGGGTTTCACTGAAAGAAGAGAGGAAAGGGATGGGCAGCATTTGCAAACTCCAGAGGCTGCAAAGGCTCTGGAGGAACATTTGATGTTAACTGCCAACTACAGGTGGGAGTCTATTAAAGAGAGACCTGAATGATGCTCTACTAACAATGCTGAGGACCTTTATAAAGTCCATAAATGTTGCAGCATCTGTACCACTACAGACCTACTGGGCCACGATGGATTGTGGCCTGTCGATGGTTATTCAGATATTGCTTGGTACCAAGGAGCCATGAGGCACTTCCTAAGCTAAGACTGAGCACTGCAATTCTTCCCAGGCTCTGAGGATATCCACACAAGGTGGAGTAGTGGCACAGAAAAGGGCATGCACACGTGCGTCCAGTAACACAGAAATGTAAATGTTTTACTCAGACTTCAGACCCAGCAGTGGAAGAGTGACAAACGTCTGTCTGTGAAGAAACTGATGTGATATTCAATTACATTGTCTCTGAGAAGGTTTTAAAACACTGTCTTAAACATACTTCCAGCGTTGTATGTAGTCTGCACCTAAGTAATTGTCAGGTAAGTATATGTCAATTATCTTCCTTAGGAGCTAATGGAAAGCTGTAATTCTTGCTCATGTTTGGAATTCTGAATAGCTGTTAAATGTTCCCTTAAATGTTCTGGGCAGTCATACTACTATAAAAAATCAAGTAAAGAAGCTGGAAGAATGAATGTTCTGGCACTTCATACAGAATTTGTTTTCAATACTGATATACAACTGAGAAGAGGTAAAGCAGTGGTATTTTACTTACATTTTACAAAAAAGCAAAACCTCTCTGCTTATTCAACAGGAAAATGTTGAATATGTTTTTATTACCATCTCCTTATGTTTTGTGGCTTAACCCCAGCCAGCAACTAAGCCTCACCCAGCCCCTTGCTGGCTCCCCACCCCTGGTAGGATGGGGGAGAGTATCAGAAGGGTAAAAGTGAGAAAACCCATTCGTTGAGATAAAGACAGTTTAATAGGTAAAGCAAAAGCTGTGCACACAAACAAAGCAAAGCAAGGAATTCACTCACTCCTTCCCATGGGCAGGCAGGTGCTCAGCCATCTCCAGGGAAGCAGGGCTCTATCACACATAATGGTGACTTGGGAAGACAGACACCATCACTCTGAACCTCCCCCCTTCCTTCTTCTTCCCCCAGCTTTATAGGCTGAGCATGATGCCCTATGGTCTGGAGTAGCCCTTTGGCCACTTGGGGTCGGCTGTCCTGGCTGTGTCTCCTCCCAGCTTCTTGTGCCCCTGGCAGAGCAGAGGAAGCTGAAAAGTCCTTGACTGGTGTAAGCCCTGCTCGGCACCAACTAAATCATCAGTGAGTTATCAGCGTTATTCTCATACTAAATCCAAATCACAGCACTGTGCCAGCTACTAGGAAGGAAATTAACACTATCCCAACCAAAACCAGGACATCATATTATCTTCATTAAGGTGAACAACAGACAGCAATATAAATAGCAATTTAAGACACTGTATGTGATGAAGAGAAATAAGGGATTATAAAAGAAAGCCCAGGTATTACACCAACTCCGAGACATAACCATGCACAAGAGTTAAGCCAGAAGTTTAATTATTGCAAATACCAGCCTAAGTCCATAAATAAGTACATGCTTTTACAGCCCTGATCCATGAGGCATAGGTTGTTATCCAGTAGAGTGATGAAGGTTTCCCTACACAGACAGTGGATGCAGTCCTTGTAACGTGGTATATGAATCCCAGAAATGCTGTACTCTTCTTCCTAGCTGCAGACTACCAGACCACAGCAAATTCTCTGCCAATTTATACAACCACACCAGTCAAAATCTTGTTTTCCACATTAGAGGATGGGTGAGTGTATTGGGAAGGAAGGAAGAGTTGATAGCTGTTTGCACAGTCTTGACCTTTGGGTCAGGTTGGTGGCAGTAAAAAGATGTAAACTCATAAGCTTACTCTAGGAGTGGTGGGCTGGTATAAGAGAGGATGGAGAGAGACTTCTATTTGCCTACTTTAAAATACCTTGTGAGACACATACACCAGTAGATGTTGTAATTGGCAATGCTTGATTCATTTGCCTGCAAAGGCTGTTAATAAGACACTACTAGAATTTAAGGACTGATGGGTTTATTGTGTGCTATGCCACTACTTAAGATGGACTGCACAGAGATGAACATGGTATTTCAACCAAGTTATCTACCAAATGCAAATAAAACACAGTGTGCAGTTAGGTGACAAGAAATAATCAGAGATACAGAAAGCACTCCTCCTCTGGGAGACTGAGAGGATTAGGTTTGTTTGCCTTGCAGAGGAGATTAATTACAGTTATTGAACCTAATAAATGCAAAAGAGGAAATAGATGAGGAAAGTATGTTTACCAACCCTTACAGCAAAAGAATAAAATGATATCCAGCAAAAAATTAAAGGCAAGAAATGTAAGACTAATTACAGGGTTTCTTTCATATGATAACATAAAATTAGCCTCTGGAATCCATTGCCACGATAAGTGAGCTCAGTAAGATTTGGAAAGGGGAATGAATATGGCTAATGATAGTCTCTGCAGTCATAACAGATGCAAACCAAGGATAACTGGAGATACACACCAAGGACATTGTGGATAACAAGGACATTTCATATGTTGTCAATCATGACCAGCCTTTCCTTTGTCTTCCTGAATTCTAGACAAGCGCTTCTGGTTTTTCAAATAAGCAGCAAAGTTCAAATCACGTTGCTATATTCTATAAAAGGAGGCAATCTCCATCCTGGAGCATGTATAAAGGACATATTCCTACTCTTCAGGAATGAGGAGTAGCTTGGTTTAAAATATGTCCAGGATAAGGATTTCAAGTCTCTCTGTAACAAAAAGTCAAATTTTGAACTGTGTCAAAAAGACATACAAAGCATCTCAGATAGGAAAACACGAAGTTTATTGCTAAATTTTTAGGTATATTTTATATCAAATAGATTTAAGAGGGTAGAACAAAAGTTGGAAATGCTATTTCAGTACAAAGAAATGAAAAAACAGGTGCTTTCTATTTCCTCACAATCCATTAATAATTGTTCCTCATGACAACTGACATGGTAAAAGTAAGAAAGGTGAACTAGTTTCATTCCACTGGCATGGGCATGAGGTCTTCCTGGCCATTTAGGGATCAAAGAATGTTCTTCAAATTCTATTACTGTTCCCATGTATCTAAAAGTGCAACAATTTTTATGAGATACAAGGAAAAATGTTAGAAAAAGTTTGGAAGGAAGTGAATGATCAGATGCACTCCAGGACAGGATTATCTCTACCAGATACTCAAAGCTTACTTTCAAGGAAAGAATTTAATGCAGATTGTAAGGCAACTATTACCTGGCATTATCAATAGAAATGGGTGAAGTTCAGTGCTACTGGAAACAGAGGAAAAATCTGAAATTCGGTGATTCATCCATCTCGAAATCTCTTGTGAGCATTTCTAAGGTGACTGTCAGTCTTCCTCAAAGCCTATCTAAATGATTGAAAATCACTTTGTGCATTATTTTGCATGTTCTCTTATGTGGGAACCAAACAGAACCAAGTGCCTGGGATCCATGAAAGCGAGGCAAAGACACAGCAGGGTGTTATCGGCATGGCAGGAAATTAAAGAGGAAATATTACAAAGTACAGTCACAGTTACAAAAATTATAATAATGCTTTCTGTATATTTGACAGCTCTGCAAAAATGTCCATTAGTTTGGTGCACATGGTAGTCACCTGTGTAGTTCATGTCATTCAGCATAACCATGTCAGACTTGCATTAGATTCAGTATGCATGTGCCTGGACTTCCATCCACATTTTCTCAAAACAATGGTAACCCCAATGTAAGAGAAAGAGGATTTTTTATGGTAGAGCACAATGAATTACTACTGTCACACTCAGTTCTACGGCTTGTTGCAGTGCAGAAAAGGAGCACCTACAACTGTTTCACTAACACAAGCAAAGTCTAACCAGAGTTGTTGGTATACAGTGATATTTTTCAGAAGGATTCTGCATTGGAAAATATATTGCACTGAGAATAAATCTCTGCAGATGTGTTATTTGGTGCTGATAGACATTTTCCACTTTTTTTTTTTTACGAATTCAACAAATTTAATACTTCAAGTACAGGGGCATCTCAAAGGTTAGTATTAAGAAGATAGGCAAGAAAATAATCTTGTTTTGCTTCATTCAATGAAATGCTCATAGAGACATTCAGATTAATGTATTGTATATTTCCATTCTTTTCTGTTAATATTTGTAATTTCACTGGTTGAATTATCTGGTTTTAAGAATATATATTTTTTTCCTCTCTCTTTATGCTGTGTGAAAGATATGTACATGAATAGTAGGCATGGTGCCAAAAATATTCATCCACAAAGTCCTGCATGTAGTACAAAGCCAATGAAAAAAACCCCAAAGCTAATTTAAAAAAAATTCTAGATATAATTTTTTCTAGCATGGGTTGATAAAATCTTTTTTTATATATATATTGATATGTGATGTTACATGAAAATTAAACAAATCACCACCTAGAATAGACTCTGAACAGCTTTTTGTAAGAAATGCAATAAAAGCTTTCTTTCTAAAATGTAAAATTCTTTGGCAGAAACTAGTGACCTAATTAAGAAAAGCATTAAGCATTAAGAAAATGCAAAAAGCATTAAGAAAAAACCTGTACCTTTCATAAGCAAAACATATGCAAGAAAAAGCTTTCAGAAATAAATGCAATGGTATTTTTTTAACTGAAAAGACATTACTTATAAATTACTAAGTGGGATTTTTTTGAGAAGTATTGTTTACACACCTGTTCACACTACCAATATACGTGCATCCTTATTCCTCAGAACCAGACGTGGTTTTGCCTTTGCAGTGTCAGGGGGAAGATGGCCTAGACAGATCACAGAGGGAAGGCTTTTCCTGTTTGCTTAGGAGTTGTAGAAGATCTTGGCAGTCTTTGCCCAAGGGTATGAAAATATCTCTTAGCTCTTGCCTTCTACCTGAAGTGGCTTAGCTGGTGATTTAACATCATGTTCAAAATGCCTAAGAATTAGGTAATAGTGGAATCTGATATTGGATACAACAGTCCTAAAGATGAACTGCTTCCCAGCAAAGTGGAAAGGTATTCCTACACCCTTGCTTTTCAGTGTAAAGGTGCTGGGATGGTTCTGGCTACCATTGCTTCTATGAGCTGGCCCCTTGAGGTGCAGGAGGAATGACCGCTACATGCTTCACAGAAGTCAGGTTTCCAGCACAGTAATGCTGTAGTTGGCCTCCTTGGGAAATCAGGGAGCCTAAGGCTGTCCGTGTGAAACAGGAGTATGAAGCACAGGTGACAAGAGACATGGACAACTGCTTTACTTTCAGAAGTAAAAAGACACCTCCCTTGCATGTATTAAATAAGAAAATGTTTAGGAGAAAGATATCTATCACCAGCCCTGGCATGGGCTATCTCTCTGCATTGCACTTGATTTGCATCATATAACTGAAGTGCAGGTCACCACTGGCCCAGCATGACTAGAAAAGACCTAACAGATACAGTGGGATGAAATCTCTTTGGACTTTTGCAGAGGTTTCTCAAGTGTTTTTAATAGGTCCTGGGGATGTGATATATACAGAGTGCCTCCAACAAACTGCTGAGGGTATATTTATCCACTAGACTCAGAAAGTTCAAAAGCCATCAAGTAGTATGAAGAGGTGCTTGAAGTCTAGTTGTGTGAAGTCCTTCACCAACAGAAAGGGATAGAGACCTTTCCACTGCATCTGAGAAGTAACAAACACCACAAAGTCCTTTCTGAAGAATCTGAAGGCCACATGGAGTCCAAATAAGCAAAAGTTTGTACCAGTAGCGATCCAGGCTTATAATGAACTAGGATTATAGACTATGTAATGACCGAATCAGCAATGCAAAAATAAACATCCTGAAGTCTGAGAGACTTTAATGAGTTTTGCTTTTGGAAACAATGCTATGATCTCAGGAATGGTCACAGCCCTGAAGTTGTAAAGACACAATTTGTGAGACCAAGATGGGTTTGGGATGACTTTTTTTCCAAAAAAAGGTTTTACAGAAGAGTAGGTAAAAGTACCTGGAGAAAGTCCAGGTCTCTTGGTACACTCTCAAATTCCCTTCCCCAGTGACAGGATATAAACAGCAGATGAAGAAGCATCATTTGGGCCCTTGCTGCATTCTCTGGGGGTATTGATGCACAAGGCTGCTTTTCAACACTGAGGATGAGGATCTCAGTGCAGAGCTGAAACATCTGAATGCAAATTTCCTCTAACTGAATCTGGAACGATCTGCAAGGTGCTTTCAAATTAGGTAAACAGGGTAAGTACCTCATTTGAACTTGTTCCCCAAAACTCTGCTTCCCTCAAAAGACAGATCTTCCACAGCATGGTGCAAGCCTTGGGGCTTCCTAGTACTCTGCAACCAGGAGACATGCTGGGAAAAACTGCACAAGGAAGGGGCAGTTATGTGTGTTATTTAAATGGAGAAGCAAGAGATCTTTAGACACTGAAGAGGCAGCTACACTGGGATTCCTTTTCTCATATCTCCAATTTTACTATCATTGCAGAGTAGGTGTTGACAGAGAGAATGCATCACAGCTGGAGATGGCTTGTCTGCAATCACAGCACAGAAGAAAAGTGAGATTTTCCCCCCAGTGTTTCAAAATATTTATAGCCATAAATGGACCAAAATATTCTTACTTCCCTCACTGGGACATCTCCAGAGCTGTCTCTGCAAGCATGTAAGAAGTCCATGGTTTTTGGCAAATGTGGATATTTTTTGTCATTACAATATCTATTGACATTTTAAGAGGCTGCTATCTGTCCAAATGTATATGCTGTGCACCACAAGAAGCTACTGATAGATATGAATAAATGTTTTCGGAAGGTGTCTCAAAAGGTAAGCCAAGGGCTCTGAAAAATTTCTAAAAACTCTCTGCAAGACAACAGGATCTGGCTGAGGAGCTTCCTAACCCAGAGCGAGCCTTTCTCCCTTGCCTCCCACTGATCCCAGGACACTAATGACTTTTATGTACATGCCTGGTTTATGGGCTGTGGGCACAGTGGGACAGAGTGAGCTCTGTGGCTACTACCAAGGCTGAAATGATCCTCTTCCGGAGTGACTGAGGTTGTGCACACAAAAAGAATAAGGATAGGGAAGAGATGAAATTTGCGAAGTCCTTGCCTTTGACGTGTAAGAAGCCAAATATGGTCCCCTCCCAAGCTGCATTTCATGAGCCTATACCTTTCTGTGCTGTGGAGTTGCCATCTAATTCTGAATTATTTAAAATATTTGTTCATGGTTTCACAACGTCTCTTTCCTTCAGTTTCCAAAAAGTACAGGAAAAATCACTGTGATTTTTTATGATCCCACTCTCTGCATGGCATTTTCCTGTTTGAATTTTCTAGGGAACCACTGAGTCCAAGCTAAAACTGGTTTTGTCAGCTCTTGAAAACAAAACCAGAAACTACCCTAAATATTTTGCCACAGTCATGCATTTGCAAAACAAAACATTGGCAGCAAGATTAAAAATTATTTTAAATTAAATGTCATGATTCAAGTATCACTCTAGCAATAAAATTCTTATTACAAAGCTGTGAAATTGGACACTCTAAACCTTCTGAAGAAGAAAAGATGCCGTAGGTAACAGTCTGGTTAGTAACACATTTGATTATTGACACTTTTTAATGTTTTGCCGTGTCAAACTGTCAATGGCACCCACAATACTTTCACTGACACTGATTTCAGAAATAATGCCGGCATTACTAGCACTGTCATAACTTCTCCTTCTGTTAGAATTTCATTAGAAAAGCTCCCAAGCCTTATGGCAGGAAAAATCTTCACAGGAATCTGCTGTTGCTATACGTAGCAGAACTTCAGCCCTGGAAACTATTAGGATTTAACTGTGTTGTAGTGTAGTCACAAAAGGGGGCAAACTGGGTGGCCTGGAGACCCATAATTCAGGCATTCATGAGTCTTTAATGCTTGACTGTGCAACCAAAATGGTCTTCTAACAAGTATTTTTATGTTTGGTATTACATATGGGTATGTGTATATATACGTGAATGAATCATTCCTTAAAATCTGGTTTAAAAGAATGTTATTAAAATTTTGGAAGTCAGTACCAATATGATATGCCAACATGTCTGTGCACTCTTAATTTGTCTTGTGCCATGATACATCCTCTAATTACATAATGAGATGTCTAATTTTTGGTGCCTACTGGTTGACATTCCCAATCTCCCCATGAAATCCTTGTCCAGTTTCCCTGCTGCCCTCCTCTTCTGGATCTTTGTTCCCATTGGGCCAACCATACATTGCCAAGTGAATCCCAGTTCCAGTCTGGAGTTTGGAAATGTTGAGTCAAGAACAGGAGATTTCATGTGGAGGACTCAGAAGGCATAAACTAAACATTAATCTATACAATCTGAGATTTTCTTTAATCTAACGGGAGGAACAGGGGGAGAAGACCATTAAGTCCACTCTCTGGATATATCAGATACCTCTGACACCACATTTTCAGAGATATTCCTTGGCATGGTAGCCCAGGTTTTTTCCATAGCATAAGGTTCTTAGAAAATAGAATGCCTTTGCAAATCTTTCTGCTACTTGATTTGTCTTTAATAGACTAATTATCCTGCATTGTCAGGAAATTATTCATAGTTATAGCAGACAGTAAGTATCTCAGCTGGCAGCTTTCTGAAGTTAGAAAAGCTTAGAAAAGAATAAATATAAGTCTAATCCCCTCCCATTTATTTTGAAAGCTCTAGAGAACATAAGTATTCTATGTACTTAGCTGCTCACTCCTGAGGGTTCCTGTTTACTATTATTTATATTTGGAGATGGAAATTAGGGTACATGAGAGATTTTTACATGTTTTTAACCAAGATAACATGGCTTCTCAAAAATCTCACCAAGGTAAGGGGCAAAATAAACACTGCACTTGGACCATAAATATTGTGGTTTAGAATGCCAGCACTGAATTTCATATCGTCATATGATGACTGACATGGCTGAACAGGGATCTTTTACTGAGTCTCAGGAAGAAAAGGAGAGCTTACCAGCTTTGGATGAAGGGGCAGGCAACCCCAAAAGAGTACAGGGATATCATCAGGTCATGCAGAGAGGAAATTAGAAAGGCAAAAGCCCAGCTAGAACTCAACCTGGCCACTGTTGTAAGGGATAATAAAAAAAGTTTTTACAAATACATTAACAGCAAAAGGAGAGCCAGGGAGAACCTCCATCCTCTAGTGGATGCAAAGGCTGATACTCAACGCTTTCTTTGCCTCGGTCTTTAATGGCCTGATGAGTTATCCCCAGGGTACCCAGCCTCCCAAGCTGGAAGATGGGGACAGTGAGTGGAATAAACCCCCCATAATCCAGGAGGAAGCAGTTTTTGACCTGCTAGGCCACCTGGACATCCACAAGTCTATGGGGCCAGATGGGATCCACCCAAGAGTGCTGAAGGAGCCGGCAGAGGAGCTTGTCAAGCCACTCTCTATCATTTATCAGCAGTCCTGGAGAACAGGGGAGGTCCCAGATGACTGGCGGTTGGCAAATGTGATGCCTATCTTCAAGAAGGGCCGGAAGGAGGATCCGGGGAACTACAGACCAGTCAGCCTGACTTCAGTACTGGGGGAGATTATGGAGAGGTTCATCTTGAAGTGTGCTCACCAGGCCTATACAGGACAATCAGAGGATCAGGCCCAGCCAGCATGGGTTCATGAAAGGCAGGTCCTGCCTCACCAACCTGATTTTCTTCTACGACCAGGTGACCCGCCTAGTAGATGATGGAAAGGCTGTGGATGTTGTCTACCTGGACTTCAGCAAAGCCTTTGAGACAGTCTCCCACAGCATTCTCCTGGAGAAGCTGGCGGTTCATGGCCTAGATGGGTGTACTCTTCACTGGGTTAAAAGCTGGCTGGATGGCCGAGCCCAGAGAGTTGTGGTCAATGGAGTTAAATCCAGTTGGCGGCCGGTCACAAGCGGTGTCCCCCAGGGCTCAGTTCTTAGGGCCGGTCTTGTTTAATATCTTTATCAATGACCTGGATGAGGGGATTGAGTGTACCCTCAGTAAATTTGCAGATGACACCAAACTGGGTGGGGGTGTCAATCTGCTTGAGAGGAGGAGGGCTCTGCAGAGGGACCTGGACAGGCTGGATCGATGGGCCAAGGCCAACTGTATGATGTTCAACAAGGCCAAGTGCCAGGTCCTGCACTTGGGTCACAACAACCCTATGCAGCGCTACAGGCTTGGGGAAGAGTGGCTGGAGAGCTGCCTGGTGGAAAAAGACCTGGGGGTACTGATTGTCTGCACATGAGCCAGAAGTGTGCCCAGGTGACCCAGAAAGCCAACAGCATCCTGGCCTGTATCAGGAATAGTGTGACCAGCAGGAGTAGGGAAGTGAACGTGCCCCTGTACTCGGTGCTGGTGAGGCCGCACCTCGAATACTGTGTTCAGTTTTGGGCCCCTCACTACAAGAAAGATGTTGCCTTGCTGGAACATGTCCAGAGGAGAGCCACAAAGCTGGTGAGGGGTCTGGAGCACAAGTCGTACAAGGAGTGGCTGAGGGAACTGGGGGTGTTCAGTCTGGAGAAGAGGAGGCTGAGGGGAGCCCTTATCGCCCTCTACAACTACCTGAAGGGAGGCTGTAGCAAGGTGGGGGTTGGCCTCTGCTCCCTGGTAATGGATGACAGGATGAGGGGGAATGGTCTGAAGTTGTGCCAGGGCAGGTTTAGGCTGGCCATTAGGAAAAACTTCTTCACCGAAAGGGCTGTCAGTCTCTGGAATGGGCTGCCTGGGGAAGTGGTGGAGTCCCCATCCCTGGAGGTATTTAAAAGAAGGATAGATGAGGAGCTTAGGGACAGGGTTTAGTGGTGGGGTGGCAGGGTTAGGGTAATGGTTGGACTTGATGATCTTAAAGGTCTTTTCCAACCTAAACAATTCTATGATTCTATGATTCTATCTCAGACATAAGTATAATAAGCAGACATGAAATACAAATGAATCAATTTATGAGTTACTGAAATATAACTGTCAGTCATGAGGAAAAATATATTGCATCATAAAGCAGCAGGGCACAGGCAAAAACATTCAAGACTGTATGGAAAAATGGTGTATATTTACATGGACAGGGTATAGTCATGCTGACTGGAAACTCTTCAACAAGACGCACATCTTACATAAATGCCACAGAATCTGTATGTAAATTTATTGTATGTTTGGGAAAAGACTAATCTCAGATAGTTTTGATCGGAGCAGCCTGGGTCTGATGAACAGCAAAACCATAGCAACATGGACATCAGCCACTTGTTGGGTACCACAGGGCTTGGGCGAAGCCATGATTTCGTGATCTTCAGCACAGGCTGTATTACTGTCAGCCTGTGAGTTAATTAGTCTAGGTCTTTATGAACTACAAACCCTCCCCTCTCAGTTACAATATGGTCATTTTAAGCTCTATAAGTAGCTTGTGATCTCAGTTCTTCATCCCAGTCAAAGACTAACTTGATAACTTTAGTACAAGTTCATGTTTTTTTCCAGTATCTTTAAAAGCGCAGTGGTGGGGCATTCATTAATCCAGTGCAGAAGGAAAAATGCCATCTGCTGAGTTATGCTAAGGTTGCTTCTGGAATGTGGTGGTTTCAATTGATATTTCCATTTCAAAAGTGAACACACACTCCTCTACCTAGCTTGAAGAGAGGGGAAGGCACAAACCTTGGCAAAGTGTTTGTTATTCCACTAGTTGGGCCTTAAATTTCAATGAGATGAGAAACAAGCTGTAAACTTTGCAATGGTTGATTTACAACGGAGGACAACAATGAGTCATGAATCAGAGACTGCTTTAATTGATTTTGCATAAATCAAAAGCTGCAGAAAAGCTGATTAAATGGCTTGTAGAATGCCTCATGAGTGATTTCCATTCCAGAGTTGTTCAATTCTTTATTAAGGGGCACGAAAATATACAAAAGTGCATGAGAGATTGTTTTTTAAATTAAAAAAGAAAAGCAGTATTGGAGGTCCTACAAGCTGTCAGGAATCTTAAGAGTCATCCTGGATGCAAGATAAGGGAACATGAAAAACTAGAGAAACCCATTAATTCTGGCACAGAGTGTTTTGGCGGAGGGAATCCTAGATAGTACTTAAATTAATTTCTGTTGCCTGACTTTAAGATATCCAAGCACACTGTATTCTTATGACTTTTTCTTCAATCTTTTTGATTCCTCCTGGCTATTTCCTGTTTTGTCTTTCCTCTGAGCTTAGGACAGGTGTATGAGCTCAATGCAATCAAAGAAGGCTAAAGATACGTATCTCAAATCAGATGAGGCTTTAATGACAGTTGGCAGTTAATGGCAGTTGGTACCTCAGCCAGTTAAAAGGTACAAGAAAGCCAAAAAATAGTCTGGATCCAGAGGAAATAAAAGCTTCACCCTACAGTTCTCAGTGTTTTTTGAAAAAAACCTCTCTTCTGGCTCTTTGGCTTTCTAGTAAGAAGTGCAATGTTTCTACCCTATCCCCAGATGGAGGTCTGGATCTGTGGGTTCATCAGTTCTGAATTCATCTGCTCCTGGAAATTACTATTTTATAATTTAAGATTATGAGAGAATAATCCTTTGCTTCAGCCTCTATTTTAATGGTGCTGGATGACACTGTTTAAGAAGGAGATGTTAAATCACAGAGCAAATGTCAAAAGAATAGAAATTGGAAGGAACATCATGGGATATTGCATCCTGTCTTCTGCCACATTGTGCAAAGCTTGCTTTTTAGAAATGTTATCAAGCTATACCTTAAAAACATATTTCTTGTTCTGCACAACTCGTGCCAGAAGGCTGCATTCAAATTGCACCCTAAAAAAATTCCACTTTCTTGTCATTTCCAGCCTAAAATATATTCTTGATCAGTTTATTTCCAGATGTTGTTGTAATATTATATTCTTTTTTTAGGATCTTTTCCAGAGAGATGAAGACTTGTTCAACTGGGCTTTCTGTTTTGAATTGCTGGAGACTTTCAAGAAAATATGATAGGGGGCAAAGGGCTATCTTGCAGGCAGCAGACTCCTACTAGTCCTGTTAAAATATCAACAGCTTGCTAGATGTGAGAGGTTCCTGCCACCAGAGCAGAGCAGAGGAAGCTCAGCCCTTTTTCAATGTGTTTGATAGAAGCCTGTCAGCATGTCTGCATTAATCCTAACGTGCTGCTTTGTGCCCACATGCCAGCAAGGAGGTAAGTAAAGCATGTATGAGGGGGCTGCAAGGTACCGGTCAGGGAGCTGGACTGTGGGAGGGAGAAGAAAAGGTGCAGAGGCAGGAAGAGATAGAAAGATTGCAGTAGAAGTCTCAGCAGATGGGATAGGAGGGAAAATTGAGGTATAGCAAGTGTGATGTTAGTGGATACTGCAAAAAGGAAATGGAAAAAACCCAAACCTACAGGGAATGGCTTTTCAGTAGCTCCTTTGCTCTTGAGGAAAATGTGCATCTTGAGCAGAATCCCGAGCTTACCTAATCAATACTCAGCAGTCATTTATATCCCTAACTTTTATTTCTCTAGGTTTGATACAGAATGCTTTTGCCTTATTTAATAAGATAGCATGTTTGTCCTTTGACCATCATGCTACTTTTGTATTTATGGTACGCTTCCATATGTTTTATAGCGCAGCAAGGAGGGTAGCAAATTTCCCTCCTTTGGAGTTGTATAATACTGATAATCTGGGTTGGGAGGGAAAGCAGACTTAGGTCAATCAGGGCTACCTACGTTTCGGATATACAGTTCACACCAGCCAAAAAAGAGGGAAAATGATGGATAACAAGGGCTTGCCCACAAACTTATTATATTTTTAATTTGTACATGCACACAGCAAAGTACCTGTGGGATGTGTGGTAATTCTCATGCTCAGCTGAGGTCACCCTGTCCTGGATAAGTCAAAACGTTCCCTGGCAGAGCACTTTGAGGTCTGATTTTCACTCTTGTTTTCTGCTAGTGGAGTAGACCATGTTTCCCCACTTCTTCTGCCCATTCTTTCTTTCAGTCTTGAAAGAGTTCCTGGGCAGTTTAGGCAGGAATTGGTCATGAGAGGTTACTACAGGGAACATCAGAAAAGTACCACAGTACCCTCTTGTCAGTCAGTGGAAATGGTATCCTCAGCTACATAGTTCTGCACTAAAACTGTACAGGCAGAATCAAGATAAACTTCTTGCTATTATGCATTTACTTCTTACCCTAGGTACCTGATTTTGTTTCAGGGCTACAACAGATTTTTACATTAAGGCCTTATAGTAAATATTCAACAACAAGCATGTGAAAGCGCCTCAGCTGAAAAGATAATCGATTGATAGATCTATTTATCTATCTATAGATATAAATTTCAAGTGATTCCTCTCAATAGGTAGGTGAAAGTCAGTATTTAGTGTAGCTAAAATGAAAAGTAATACTTCCACGTACAGACTGAAGGCAGGTCCATTTGAAGTTTTATTCCTACAGTGAAAGAGATTAGTATTAATTCAGATTAATTTGAAAACAGCATAAAATATCCTTCCCTACAAAAACGGCGTAAAGCAAAGCTAGCTTTTCATCTCAGGCCTTAGTTGAATAAACCAGTATTTTAAGGGCCCAGTTTCTACTGAAACCTGTAAAGTAAATAAAAATACCAAAAAAAGTGTTGAGAAGGGTAGGAAAGAAGGAAGTCAGCCTTGGACAATGTTAGACCTGAATAGTTCACTTGCTCCAACTATATAAAATTCACTTGCTGGGTTTTACAGAAGTGACTGTTAGCACAAACGAAGGGATCATGTCTGCCAGTTTTTACAGGTACCTTTTCTTTTGGGCCAAGTCCCCCACAAAGGCAATATATTGCTAATTTGAACTAAATCTGGCCATTTCATTTACTTATTCTTCTCCTGAACTCAAAAGGCCAGGTTTAGTTTGATTGCACATATGAGACCAGTTATTCAAGGACTTTGGGCTCAGACCTGAAAATGAAATTAAGCCTGCTAGGCAGATCCTCACTGAAATAGATGCGTACACATCTCTGGCAGTGCAGCCTCTTCCCAGTCCGACAACATAAGGACACTTAAGGGAATACGGAATGTTCCGCACGGTGTGACTTAACAACACAATCTCCATTAGCTTTAATGAGAGTTGCACAATTAAATCTTCATGCAACGTGCTAAAATTTACTCTTCCAATTTAGTGCATAAAATAATAGCTCCACTTTAAAATGTGAAAGGATAGGGTAGGTGAATAATTTTTGGAAAATATATATGCCTTAGGTTGATTATGCACTTAAGAAGAGGAGAAAAGTTAAATACATGGTATGAATCTTGTTGAATTAGACAGTAATAGAAAAACAGAAAGTATGAGATGTTTATAATTCTTCACTGTGAATCAGGTAAATAACTAGGTTGTCTCTATTTCAACAGCCTACATAGAAAGATGTCTAATTAAGGCTTTAAGTATGCTTCCACCAATTAAATATACAATACACAAACCTTAAGAAACATAAAAGCCTTCCTTACACACAGCCAACACAGAATAAAAACAAGTGAACTGCTCTTCCCCTATTTTTTTTTCATATATCCCATTAAAATCACCTTTGACAGAAGAAACATTGTGGCTTGTTCTTGGGGGACCAAATGGAGGTTATTTTGGACAAGTTGTGGAGGGGGATTGAATTCCCATGTTGATAAAAATCATCATTAGGAAAGTTGTGAACAGCTCTTACATACCCGTGTGAAGTGAAACCTTAAAAGAGCTTTTCAAGTCCCTTTGGGAGCCAAAGTAGGCTGTGGATCCCTACTACATTTTCTGATATTCTGCCTTACCAATAAGCTGCTATATTCTGTGGAAACCTTCATCTCCTGGCTGGGTTTCAAGTACAAGGAGTAATCACTGCTATAGATTTTTTTTTTTTTAAATGAAGCTCAATACTATATGTAATTATAGTTACAGGCTCCAGTGCCTTGCTGAGTGTATATTGACAGTTAACAGCTTCCCACATATGTTGTATTTACAGGCAAGCTGTATTTTTACAGACACAGCAAAGAGGCTTCACTGGTGCATGTATTCATGACCAAAGTATAAACTTAACATTATGAAGCCTTTTCTCCTGAGATGGTAAGTGTTTGGAGAACCACTCCAAATTCACAGAGGCTGCCCCTATATTTGAAGGTTTAACATATTTTTTTTTTCCTAAGGCCAGAGCTTGTTCACTATCAAGAAATTTATGAAAGAAAATTTAACACTCCTCCAATGTTTCACTGTCCTGCAAAGGTAACCACACTTTGTATGACTATATGAAAGGATGAAGTCCTGCCCATTCCTCTCAAAACTAGAGCTGAATAAGGAAATAGACAAATCAGAAAAGATCTTGGCTTAGATGTGATCATCTTAATGAAAATACCTGTACTATCATCTTTGGTATTTCTTCTACAAGACAAGGTCAACTTTGTCCTCTGCTCCCTCTCTTCACCATCACTCCTTACAATCTTCTTCACAGCAGTTCCCTTCAGAAGCAAGTATCTTGTGAACCTGCAAGGAAAAAATACATATTTTTTTTACATACAGAGTATATTCAGTATGGCACTCTGGTATGTAATGTACGGTTAACTGTCTTGGTAGTCCAGAAGTCAACAGGTAAATACTCTTCCCTGCTGTATGAAGTAGGATGATTTGCCACCTGGAATCTGAGTGCCACCTGTTTTAATGGGATTTGTTGGATGCCCATACTGAGACGTCCCTTTCCAACAGCTCAGCCTGCAAATGTCTTTATATGAGGCTGAGAAGTGATAAATAGGCATCAGATATGGATGATTTTACTGTATTCATGCTCTCCTCTGAACTCCTTGCACTGGGATACAGCAAGTAAAGATTGCCAATGTACATTTTCATAGTGAGTCTCTCAGAGTAGGATACAAGAAATGGATCCTGAGTCTTTCAGTCCTGTTTTTCTCTAAGTACTCTAGTTTTTGCAATACAGAACAGCATTATGAGTTGAGTCTAAGTGAGGTTAAGCAGCCAAAAAGCAGACATCAGAAGTAAACTTCAGGAAAGAGAAGCAAGTAATAAAAATAAATGACTATAAAGTGAAGAATGTGGCCCATGCCAACAGGGTCAGTGTGGATAACTGATGAGAACTGATGACAAAATCAATATAAAAGACTTTCTTAGGAATTTTTCTGGTGTCAAAAGCAAATAAGAAACAGATAAAACTGGAGGACAAAAGTGCACACTCAATCCATTTCAGGAGAGGATTTGTGATTCTGAGATCTTTGGAGATATATCTGCAATGGGAAAACTAATACACCAACTGGTATGAAAAGCAAGAAATTTGAATGACAAGAACAGAGATAGGAAAGCTTTTACTAAACCTGGTCTGATAACTTTGTGGTGGGTTGACCCTGGCTGGACACCAGGTGCCCACCAAAGCCACTCTATCACTCCCCCTCCTCAAGTGGACAGTGGGGAGAAAATATAACAAAAAGTTTGTGGGTTGAGGTAAGGACAGGGAGAGATCACTCAGTAAATACTGTCATTGGCAAAACAGACGCAGCTTGGGGAAATCAGTTTCATTTATGACCAATCAAATCAGAGTAAGATAATGAGAAATAAAACCCGAATCTTAAAACCACATCCCCCCACCCCTTACTTCTTAACTTCACTCCTGATTTTCTCTACCTCCTCCCCCAAGCCATGCAGGGAGATGGGGAATGGGAGCTGGGGTCAGTCCCATCACACGTTGTCTCTGCCGCTCCTTCCTTCTCAGGGGGAGGACTCCTCACACTCTGCCCTTGCTCCAGCCTGGGGTCCCTCCCATGGCAGACAGCCCTCCATGAACTTCTCCAACATGAGTCCTTCCCATGGGCTGCAGTTCTTCATGAACTGCTCCAGCGTGGGTCCTTTCCATGGGGTGCAGTCCCTCGGGAACAGACTGCTCCAGTGTGGTCCCCTGTAGGGTCACAAGTTCTGCCAGCAAACCTGCTTCGCCTGGGATCCTCTCCCCATGGGTCTGCAAGTCTTGCCAGGAACCTGATCTGGCACAGGCTCCCCATGGGGTCACAGCCTTCATCAGGCACCCCCCTGCTCCAGCGTGGGGTCCTCCCTGGGCTGCAGGTGGGGATCTGCTCCAGCGTGGGCCTCCCTGGGCTGCAAGGGCACAGCCTGCCCCACCATGGGCTGCACCTGGGGCTGAGGGGAATTTCTGCTCCCCCTCCTTCTTCACTGACCCTGGTGTCTGCAGAGCTGCTCCTCTCACATATCCTTACTCCTCTTGTTGGCTGTAATTCCACACTTTTTTTCCCCCCTTCTTAAATATGTTATGACAGAGGTGCTACCACTGTCACTGATAGACTCAGCCTTGGCCAGTGGTGGGTCCATCTTGGAGGTGGCTGGTGTTGGCGCTGTCAGATGGGGGTAAGCTTCTGGCAGCTCCTCACAGAAGCCACCACTGTTATCTCCCCCCACTTCCAAAACCTTGCCACAAAAACCCAATACACTTTTGCACTACAAATGAGACTTCAGAAATAGACTAATAACACATGCACTGAACCAGCCAGTGCCAGACTAAATCATTGGGAATGGAGTCCCTGGGAATGGAGTCGATAGTCAGGTGAAAATTCAGCTGCAGAACCTGAGCTGCCAACTGGGAGTGCTCACAAATCTCAGAAGTTACTGGAAATGGGATCTCCAGTGGGAAAGCTCTGGAAGCATTATCAAAAAATACCTACTCACACGAAAACAGTGCCTGGGAGTGTTACTTACAGTGGATCACTCAGGACGTAGTTTAATGAAATATGCAGCGGAGAAATAAAATGCTACTCTTTAAACATGTCTGTGTAAGACATTAGTCATGCCTCCCAGTCTTTATCATTGTCATTCTCATAGTCATAACAAAAGACACAAAAACCAGATAGAAAATGCTAACAAGATGTAATATAGGCCATATGAAAACCAGAACAGTATTGATTTGGGAAAAAAAAGAGTTTTTTAACATGAGAGCTGGTCTGTGGAACCACTTTCCAGGGACTGACTCACTGCTGTTTGGATTTTCCTGTCATGATTAAATGGCTGACGGATCAACTTCATCTCAACGGCAGAGCTGAAGTTTATATCTAGTATACTGTGTCTTTCCTCAGACTCAAGATTTTAGAGAATCCTTCAAACCTGGTGATTTGGTAATTCTGAAAGGCACTAAGATACAACTAGTTTTTGAGGCATTATAAACTATGCCCATGAGATGAATCATGCATCAGTATTCTAAATCTATGTAGAAAATATAGCTCAAAAAGTAATTTTTAATCTAATGGTTACTGAACTATTTGAATTAATCTTCACTGAATGTGGGAATATAGATATATTGGCCTTTTGTTCTGCATGGCACTGTCATCATTTTATCCCCTGCTATCAAGCAGAGGACACAGAGCTCACAGCTACATTGCATGCCCTTCAACTATTCACTGAAATGAGATTAATGCTAATGATGAGATTTGGAACAACGTCCTAATAGGTCCTCTCCGAGCCTATTAGAATTTAGAACAGAAGCCACAACAGAGAAACTAATAGAAGCACAAAGTTCATGGTATCTATATTTTACCGGCAGACTATTATCACTCATGTATCTGGAATAAACAGTCATGTTCTCCAGCAGTACTTTCCCAAATGATTAGTTGTTTGTGACAAGATCATACGGTGCTAGGACAATGACTCGCTGCGCCTGACCATACACGCATGCACACGCCCATACACACGCTCCCAAGTATTTGTGCTGTCTTGCCCACCTCCACTACACGGCGTGAACACCAGTGTGACTTGGCAGTGCAGACACCTGCACCTGAGCCAGGATCACCAGAGTCATTCATGCAGGTGAAGTCTGTAGGAAAGATGCGGAGTGAATTACCTACTGTGCTCCTACCTTGGGGCATGAGTGCCCCGCTGTGATGAAGTGACATCGCGGCTCAAGTAAGTTCTCTAAAAAATTCCTTACTGCTTTTTTTATTTCAGATCGGCTTTCTATTTGCAGTTCCATGCTGTGTGCTCATACCACAGATCCGTGTAAAAATTTGTTTGTGAGTATGCATATTACACAAAGGAAACCCTGGTCAGTAATCCATTTTTCCCACCGAAGCCATCCTCATTGTATTCAAACACCTCTGAGCTGGCCACAAATCTGTTATCTATTTCTTTAATAAGTGAAGCATTTATAATGATTTCCACAGAACATTTTTCTTAATCTTTTATCACATTTATCTTAGCAAGTAACTCTCTGGGGCCCTTTCTCAGCTGTAGAAAGAATCTATCTCACATTGCATGTAGGGTTATTAAAAGCATTACTTTTGTTAGACACTGGTATATTGATGTCCTAAAGGCTCCTCCTCAGCACATCTTCTAGAACCTAGATGCTCAATTCATGTACAATATCTGTCTTTCACATATCAAATACATGTTTTAGGGCTGAATTTCATGCTGACGGCTGCTTCTGCCACCTTATCTCCGATCCAGTTACCTATCACTTTTTCAAGTGTGGCAAAAGTATGTTGAAAACCTTCAGGTTGAAGCACAAAATCGTCACTGATGTTCGTACTTCCAGTTTTATTCATGTAACAGTTCACAGTGGAATTTCCTTCATATTTTCCAGGTTAGGTTAAGCAAAGTTGATGCTTATTAACATGAAGGGATTGACAACAGTATGTAGAGAAAAGCACTGTAAGTCAGATCCTGTACAATTTTCCATTCAGACCCTTAATCTTGAATTGCAGTAACCACTTTATCCCGTTATCCTGGCTTTTGGCTTCTCCTAAGGAGATATTTGCAATCGTGCTAAAATTGAGCTGAGCTATCTATGCTCACTAATGATTAAAGGAGATGAAAATTTCACTGAATCCACTCTAAATTTAGCGTGACTGGGTACTAGTAAGCTGTGTAGGGAAGTTTTCTGCTGTTGACAGGTACTCATCTGACCAGTTGATGGTTATATTGTCTTTTCTGGACTAACTTTTCTGGGTGAACTCATCTGATGATTTAGATGACAAGTAATCAGAATAAACTGAAAGAGAAATAGCCCAAAGTTAATGAGAAATGTCTAAGACACCACAAACTTACTTTTCCCAGAAAGTCTTTAAAAGAAATATGTCACTGTTGTCAAAATAAACAGCTATAAACAACAATCAGAAAAATATTTAACAGACTAAAAGTAATTCTGGAATAAAATACATGAAAATATCTTTTTGTATGCTGCTGCTGACAAATCTGTATGACAGTAATACAGCCTTTCCTCTGAAGTCAATGATAATCTGCTGGTATAGGAACCACTAAGATTATTGGTAATAATATTTTGTTTGTAGATAGATATGCTGCACCTACTGATAATAAAGGTTTATCCCTCACAGAAGGGAACATTTTCTACTAGCAATATTATACATTTTTGAAAAGGTCATTAGTATAAGAGATGATTTAACAGAACATGGTCTTCTTATTTTATAAGAAGTAATAAAATATCTATTATCTATATTCAGAGAACAACATTCTGTGACGAGACAGTTTTCCAGACAAGGGGACTCTATCATTATGATCTTCTATTAGGAGCAAATACTTCAGCTTCCTGGCTTTCAAAGTTTCAGCCTATTTTTCTTCCCTGACTTCTCTGTTCATTCTTGCTGGTCATACTAACTAACCTGTGTCCTTTATGCTGGTGATGAAGTCTCTGTAAATCTGGGATGCTGAGATTCCAGAGACTAGAAAGAGAAGAAGGAAGAAAAATCATCCCAAGATATAAAGCAGAGCAACCAATGACCCAGAAGGAAGAACTCAATTGACCAACAAATGAAGTCATGTTTTTAGACCAAGACATGCAGGGATTAAGTGACACCTGCCAAATGTGAAGTTGATGTTGTCCTTGAGAAGGAAATTAAAACAGGTGGCAAAGGTTTTGTTGCCCTCATAAATGAAAGGTGAACAAAATGGAAGAGTGTAGCTATGGTGAGTGTGCATACAAGTTAAAAACAGTCTAGATATGGTCCCAAGACAAAATATGTATTTTGCACCAGTTTTCAACAAATACAGCAGTCCTCTGGTGACAAAGTAGGATGGTAAATCTAAATAAGGTATGGCACTGGATTTTATCTCAGCTGAGAGGGAAGCAAGACTTAAACAAGATAATGCATTTGAAAGCTTTCGATTTTAAAAAAGCTGATGCCTGAATCACAGGCACAAAAAAAAGTGTTTAAAAAACCCCTAGTGATCAGAGTGTGGCATTGTTTGATTACAAAATGGCAAGTAAAATAGCTGTATTTTAGAAGAGGAAGAATACAAGACAAAGAAATCCAGATAACTATTATTCAATTAGCCTGATCTCAATGGCATGCAAAGCATTAGGACATATTGAGAAGAATAATGGCTAAAGATATGTAAAATAACATAAAATACATATGGGCTGGCCAAAGGTAGACTGTGTCAGTATTGATCTTCCATAAGAAAATGAAAGGTTTTTCACAGAAAAGCAATCTCTTTCTGAATTTTAGTAAGCATCTGATATGAAGTCACATAGAAATTATTAGTCAAACAAGGGTGACGACTCAGTAAAGACTAACCAGTATTGCTGTGAAATAAGGCAAATTATCCTGAGTTAGGCTCTGAGCTGCTTTGGTTTGGCTGTTTCTTGTACCTGAGCTAACTAACTGCTGGAATTTGCACACTTGCCTGCAGGCTACACTCAGTTAAAAATATTCACGAAGACAGTGGCCTACTTGGTTTAGTAAAGCCAAAGCTAAAAGCAAACATGTAAATACACGAAAGTAGTAAGGGCCTATAGGGAAAATATTTCAACTGAAAGAAAATGTTGGCAAAAACCAGCTGAGAATGAACTGGTATAAGCTGGACAGTAGATGTTTCTAATTGGAAGAAAAGTGGCATCCTGGTCAAATCTGTCCATGACAAAATACTAACTAATTTCAGGACAGGATAGGAGGGACGCCATTGCTTTTATCTGCAGCTATATATGATACACAGTTTGCCACACCACCAAGTCACAGCCTTTAAATCATGCCACAACACAGTCCTTCACTCTAGCTTTTTATTGCAAGGTGCATTACAGTAACATGAATGTAGAATCATAGACTCATAGAATGGTTTGTGTTAGAAGAGACCTTTAAAGGTCACCTAGTTCATCCCCCCTGCAACAACCAGGGATAATTCAACCAGATCAGATTGCCCAGAGCCCCGTCCAACCTGACCTTGACTGTTTCCAGGGATCTACAACCTCCCTGGGCAACCTGTGCCAGTGTCTCACCACTCTCATAGTAAAAAAATGTCTTCCTTATATCTAGAATAACGTGCAGTTACTCTTTTGGTATGACCTTTTGTTTTGTGCAGGTGTACCATGCCAATACATTAGCTACGCTTGTGCATAGTCACCCCACTACACTTGAGACATATGGTAGAATATTATTGCCCTGCAAGTGACTATCTGTGGATTATAAAGGCAAGCATAGTGCTGTCTTCTGCTGTGTGATACATTCAACTCCCACTGACTTCTGGTTAAATGATAGCAGTGGGAGTGTTGCATAGCAAGCAAACACTGATAAACAAATAAGTTTCTGCCTAGAATGCAACACAAGGATGTATTTTTAAATGAGAATTTCAGCCTTATATCTGAATTTGCCTTTGTGCCTTGCATGAAACCATTTCAATGTGGTGCTCTCTATTATGATATTTTCATGCAGAAATAATAGAAATCACGTGGAAGACTAGCAGGTGGGGTAAGCCCTATTTTGACATGACATTTTACCATATAAGCCTGACCAGACATGATTTTTGATTAAAGATGAATTATTTACACTGTAGCTCTGGAAAAATAGTGTTTGTAGATAGTGCCCTGTTGTGATAAGAATAGTGAGAGTAAATAGCTATATATCATCCCTTTCATGATAATATTGTCATCTAATTACATTTTGGTCAAACTAAAATAATTGAGAGTAGTAAGTCTCTGTGTAGGCTACAAACTGTCCATTCTGTTAAAATCTTTGGCTCTCTGGAAGGTGTATAACACATGCTATACTCACAAGTCCTCAGGGAATGGGACCTTTTTATCAAGTACCTATGTTTAGGAGTGATTACAATGTCCCTGGTGAGGTTGTTCCAATGAATGGTTGTTCTTCCTGTAAAAAAGGTCTTTCATATATCAAGATGAAAGCTCACCCATATCCTCCAGGAAATTTAATTTTTTAGTGGGTCTACAGCACAAAGAATTGGTAAAGGAAGATGAGATGGCTCAGAGGTTTCTTTTTGTGAAGCAGGCATCAAAGCTTATCTAAGATATTTTGCTTTGAAGGGTGAGTTTAAGTTCATAGGAGACCAGATTTCTCCTTAAGCCATGCAATACTTCCTGATTTAGGTCAAGCTCAATTTAGTAAAAAAAGAGATTTTTGTATGGTTTAGCATATTTAAAAAATACAATAAACAAAATACACACAAAAACTTAGAAATTATGAAATTACAAAACTTTTTCAGTCCCTCAAAAATTAAGGAAAAAAGGAAGATAACTTTTCCCTGACTGTCATTGAAGTACAGCACTGAACTTTTTAAAAATTATCTGTGGTGTGTTTTTTTCACTTGAGTGCTCTTCCCACTTTAACAACTCCAAGTACATGTGATGAGTATTGGGAACAACTGTCTTTTTTCAGAATGATCTTCCACCTATTTCACTGTCTAAAGTAGTCTTTCTGATTAGCCACCTCTTCTTTTTCAGACCCTTAATCAAAGCTCCTTGCAACTTTTTTTTTGACTATTAAAATTCACAGCTACATTATAAATATGGTTTCACTGGTTCACATCAAGAGTCTGTCTTGCTCAGTTTTCCGTCTCAAACAGTTGCCCTTAAATGGATGCCCATGGGACCAGCAACAATGGTATTTTCCCCTAAGATTTTTCCAGTCTCCCAGTTTTTCAATACAATGAATTTTTTTAGCCAATTTTGATTTTTCTATTCAGTAATCCTCAATAGCTGTCTCTTCTAAATACTTGCTCCATCCTCACTATGGCATCCACAACATCCTACAGCAAGGACCCCACCAATCTGCCACCTATTCTCTGATGCACCATCTCCTTGTGGTTGTTTCAAATCCAGCTTTGTCTGATGGCTCCTATTTCTTGCCTTGGCAGAAACTAGGCATGTTTTCCACTCTGTGCATCAGTTTAATTTATCTTTGTTGAATTTAGCCTCATTTTTCTACACTATTTTTTTTTCCCACTTAGTCTGTGGACATGAATCACATTTCTCCCCAGTCTCAATTGCAGGATGAGGAATCTCAGCCTACTGGATTGGTTTTTGCATGGAAGCTGTCCGGTGCCTCTAACTGTCCTTGTCCTCTGTGCCCATACTACTTGAGGCAGTGATGAACCTCAAACTTATGCACCAGTATGGTGATTTCTGTTTCTTTTCTTATGCTTTTTCATAGTAATTCCCAATATTCTTTTGGTCTTTGACTACTGCCAGCTACTGAGCTGATGTTTTCCTGGAGTTACCATAAACCTTTTTCCTGAAATGCAAGGATGCATCCAAAGCCATCATTTGAAATGTGTAAGTAAAAATGCTTTTCACCCTATAAATTAATTTCCTTTATCTACACTGATTTTGTCACTCTGTCTTGTGTCTTGTGATTTTTCAGCCTCCCTCTAGTTTTATCATCAGTGAGCTTCATCACTTGACTGCTCACTTTTCTGTCATATGAGTTGAATATGGCACAATTCTGGAAAAGTTTGTGGTAGAAACAGGTAAATGTTAGCATCCATTTTCACTATTCATACCATAACTTCTTTTCTAGTTGCTTCCATTTCAGAAAAAAACCTGTGTTGTTCTTTTCCAGAAAAAAGGTTTTAGTTGGAAATCTATATTAAACAAATTATAACAGTTTGCACTGGGGACTGTTTGCCAAGACTACTTCACTTGCATTTCTTTTTTTTTACTGACAGTAAATTGGGTTTGGGAAACTTGGGTTTGGGAAACTCTGCCCACAAATGCTTATACAAAGCCATAATGAAATTAAAGTAGACATACCATATGCCATACCATTAAAAACAGTCTTAATGTTTAAGTAATTGGAGACTGAGTATGAAAGATGATTCCTGGACTCGTTTGTCCCATTGCTCATTAAGAGCTCATGGCCTTAGTGTTGACAGCTGATTAGCAGGGATGAAATACACAAGAGACCTACACCCTCAAGAATGTAGCAACTATACCCAAAGTTCCAACCTCTGCCCTGATACACTACCACACCTCAGTAGCCCTGTTGTGACTGCCCACTACTCATATTTGTCTGTGGAACCCCATGCTACACACAAGATGACACCCCCTCCATTCACTCAAATTAGGTGGCTAAACGATAGGGAAGCTCCTGCAAGGGAACTGCTGCAAGGCAGCTTGGCACCCTGGTGACTTGCTTGCGTCCACAAAGGCAGTCCATATGGCTCTGAGGACAAATGACTGTGCGGACTACATTCAGTACATGGGGATATAGTGGATCTTTTATGTGAAAACATACTTCAGTTTCATGACCTCACTTTGAGAAACTCTGTCTTTGTGATCAACAACGGAGAAAAAAAAATTAAGAGATAATAAAAGCATGAGACAAGAAAATCAAGAGACCAAAAAAGTCTATGCCAACCCCAAAAGTTCCACAGCTATGATGAGCTACAGAATCCTGGCTGTACTGGGGGGGTGAAAAGATAGTGTCCCCTAATCTTTATTTCCATGAACAACTCATGCATTCTACATTCTAGTGCAAAACAATTACTAATTTGGTTGTACAAACACAGGTGTCTAGAACCACTTGAAGTTACTGTTGTGGTTTAACCTGGCTGGCAACTCAGCACCATGCAGCTGCTCGCTCACTCCCCCTCCTCCCTCAGTGGGATGGGGAAGAGAACTGGAAAAAAAAAGTAAGACCCATGGGTTGAGATAGAGACAGTTTAATAAGAGAGAAGAATAACAATAATAATAATAATAATAATAATAATAATAATAATAATAATAATAATAATGGTAAGAGAATATACAGAATATATAAAACAAGTGATGCACAATGCAATTGCTCACCACCCGCTGACCGATGCCCAGCCCGTCCTGAGCTGCGATCACTCCCCACGAGCTGCCATCACTCTGCCTGAGCTGTGATCACTCTCCCCCCCCCCGACCAACTGACCAAACTCCCCCAGCATGATGTTCTATGGTCTGGAATACCCCTTTGGACAGTTTGGGTTATCTGTCCTAGCTGTGCTCCCTCCCAGCTTGTTATGCACCTGGCTGAGCAGGAGAAGCTCAAAAAGTCCTTGAGTAGTCTCAGCACTACTTGGCAGCAACTAAAAACATGAGTGTGTTATCAACATTCTTCTGGTACTAAATCCAAAACACAGCACTGTGCTAGTTACTATGAAGAAAATTAACTCTATCCCAGCCGAAACCAGGACAGTTACCAAGGGCATCTGAGTCTTTTTCATGGGGCTCAGAGATACAACAGAAGATGTATGGGAAACCCAAGTGTCTTGCACCTAGGTTGGGGCAGCCCAAGGAGCCCTGAGGAGAAGGACTTGGGGGTAATGGTGGAGGAAAAGCTAGACATGAGCCAACAATGTGCGCTCGCAGCCCAGAAAGCCAACCGTACCCTGGGCTGCCTCAAAAGCAGGGTGGCCAGCAGGGCGAGGGAGGTGATCCTGCTGCTCTACTCTGCTCTGGTCAGACCCCACCTGCAGTCCTGCACCCAGCTCTGGGACTCTCAGCACAGGAAAGACATGGACCTGTTGGAGAGGGTCAAGACGAGGCCACAAAAATGATGGGAGGGCTGGAGCACCTCTCCTGTGAGGACAGGCTGAGAGAGTTGGGCTTGTTCAGCCTGGAGAAGAGGAGGCTGTGGGGAGACCTGATTGCTGCCTTCCAGTACTTAAGGCGGGTCTTATAAGAAAGGTGGGGACAGACGTTTTAGCAGGGCAAATGTTTAGTTTTTGCAATTGGATGAGGGATAATGGTTTTAAATAGAAAGAGGGTAGACTTAGACTATATATAAGTAAGACAGTTTTTACGATGAGGGTGGTGAAACACTGGCACAGGTTGCCCAGAGAGGTGGTAGATGCCCCATCCCATTCAAGGTCAGGTTGGATGTGGCTCTCAGCAACCTGATCGAATTGAAGATGTTCCTGGTCATTGCAGGGGGTTTGGACTAGATTACCTTTAAATGTCCCTTCCAACCCAAGCTATTCTATGATTCTATGATTTGCACATTGCTAGAGAGGCAATCAGGGGCTAGGCAGTATACCCTGAAGATCCTAAAAAGGTATTACACGCAATGAATACAACTCCTTGGATTAAGATATTTGGCAGATGTGATAGAGGACCCAGAGGTGATACAGGACCACAACCTCGGATTTTTTAGAGGGGTGGCTGGAGGCCACATGAGTTATGTGATGACATCTCAAATGCACTAGATTTGTGTTTTCAACTGAACTGAGCCTAATAAACTCCTTCGACTACCATGAGAGCCTTTACACAGAGCTTACATATCTACTGGAATATGTTTATATGGAAATGCAGGTGTCAGCCTCAAACTGAATCCCACCCTAAAAGATGACCTCCAGAGGTCCCTTCCAACCTCAACCATTCTGTGAAAACAGCTGTTCAACATCAGTATCTGTTTGTTCTCACTCCAAAGAAGTAGATGCAGACAATTCTTGGGAATGTTGCAAGGACAGGGGATATTTTCAATTCATGTAAATAGAATGGTATGATTTTGTGGATGAATCATTTTTTTTTACTGTGAGTTACTCAATAAAAATATATATACGCTCCATGGTTAAGTCAAGATATATTGTTTATATGTACTGCAGATTGTTGGTGTAATGAACATTACACAATTAGGAAGCATAAGAAAGACAGTGAATTATACTTTTTATTGAAGTGGATGTCTGTGCTTTGAACCATTGAAATGAGACATAAAGGCAGCTGGATGTGCTGTTTGACATTTTAATCAACTGCCACGCATACTAAGTTTTAACAGTATCCTGCTTGTGCTAGTCAGAACAGCATTTCTGAAAGACTCTAGGATTGTCAAGATCATGCTACCTCCTTCTTCTTACATTTTAATTAAACTCTTACAGTCTGCAAGAATGGTATTCACAGAGTCTGCTGGAACGGGGCTTGTCCAAATGTATGTGGTGATTTGGCTGGTTTCTTTTTCATATCCTCTACAAATTCCCAAAGCTTTCTTGAATTCTCTCACCACCATCATTGTTCCAGTGGTTTCCCTGCAATTACTGGAGCTGCTCCAGATTTTTACTGGTATAAAAAGTCAGAGGATGCTAATTTGAAAAGGATGTAAATGTAAGGCATACGAGGTAGGCTCAAACATACTTCTTTATCACTGAAATCCCCACTCACAAAACAATACAAACCCAAAAAAGCCATTAATCTTCCTCCAAGTCACCTCTTTTCACCATATTGGGAACAAGATGGGTACTAATTAGTCTCCTTTTCCTATGAAAAGTTCTCCCATGCCTCCTCCCATTTTTTTACAACATAGTGCCCGAAAAGAATACAGGTCCCGAGCCATGATGTTTAGTCACTAGCTTTCAGAAGCATCACTTTAGGAAAATTGAATAAATGCTAATGGCAGAAAGCAGTATGGATACAGTGTGCAATGCTGATACACAGACTGCAGGGTCGGTGGTGTTTAGTTGTTTATTAAACAGGCTACAACAACATATTCAACTGCATTATTGATAGATCGATAGTACCATAAGGTATCTATGCTATAAAGATACAAATCACACTAGACAAAATAATGGGCAGACTAGCCCCTGAGTGACCATAATAGTTGCTGTATGCTGGGGAGGGAGTATTGCTTAGTGGCAACCAATTTACAATGAGCAGGTAAAATGGAGATGTTTGCTGTTTTCAGATTGAGAGCAGATTTCATTCAAGAACAAAACAGCAAGGCTGACTGAACACAAAGTGGAATAATAGTTTAAATGGAAGAAACAGACCCACTACATTTTCTAGAGTTCAAACTTTAGGTTTTACACAAGGCATTTTTTCTTAGACCTTCTCTGAAAATTAACACACAAGCAGCTCAGGGTTTCCAGCAATTTTTCCAGCAGACAGACAAGCCCTCTATCTATTATTCCTCTCTTCCTTGGTCACTGTAATCCTTCAAAGCCAAAGAAGGTCTTATTTTATTTTACTGGGAATCATTTCGGCCTCTCTGTGGTATCTCCTTGTATGTGAACACAGCTTGTAGATGTGAGGGCTCTCCCACCCATATACTAGGTAGAATTAAGTAGGAGTAACTTCACTAGAACCTGTAACTTCACTAAAATCCCATTAGCAGAAAACTGGTTTAAGAAGCAAACTAGGCTCTATCTATAAAATTTGAAAACCTAGGCTTGAGAAATGAAGCCTGGAATTTTTCTGTCATGGTCCAGTCATGGACTGCTGTAGGTATTGTATTTGTCTGTAGCAGTCACACCGTAGGAATGGGGATTTTTCCCAGCTGATGTGCAGAGTCAAGGGTACTGTGGGAGAGGGTTTATCTGCTGCAAAACTCTGATTTGCATGTTTTCCTCATGCACGAGGGTTGCACTTGGCAGCAGATGTGGAGTAAGAAAGACTTTTTGACTAAAGACATGTTGAGAAATCTAGAACTGCTTTCCCTTTTGCTCACTGGTAGAGGTGATCCTTACAAGTTTTTTGCTATTGTGGAGACCTACAACAAAAGCAAGTCCTACAATCACTTCCTGTGATACATGACTGTGATTCTGGCTTTTGGTGTTTGACTGTAGGTCTTTAAACTGTTATGAAACGCTGGGAATTTCTGTAGTCTGTGAGGCACAGAGCATGTGTATTGCTTGTCCAGATCTAAATATCTCTTTCATCATTGCTTCCAGTCACAGGATATGGAGCTTATTGAACAATATAGATTCTTTCAGTTTTATATACTAATTGTTAGCAGTCAGCTTATATACCCCTGTGCCCTGCAGCCCAAATGGAAATGGGAAACTTTGGTGACCCTGATCTTGCAGTCAAGCTTTAACGGCCATGATCCTTCATGATCCTTCCTATGAGGAAGGGCAAGTCCTGCTTCCACTGACGAGTTAGCATATTATTCCAACAGCACCACACTTCTGCATAAAAAGCTGTCAAACTCATTCATTAAAGCTTACAAGAGAAACAGATTGTACCTGGGTACTGGGTGAGTGCAGCCTCCCTGTGCTATATTATGAAAATTAGTTATTTCTCCCCAGTCATAAGGAGCGGTACAACTCTTACCCCAAATAACCTTCACAGCTGTATTAATCTTACCTGAAGCTGAACCGTGAGTAACTCACATTGCTACAACTAGATGCTGCCCCAGATGACCAAGTGCAACCTCCATCTATAGTATGACCAGCTCCTTCTTTGGCACTGATGCTGTCTGATGGTCTCTTCTGGCCGCACACTCCCAGCCAGTCACTCCACCTAGATATGTCTGCTTCTACCTATGCTATGAGCAGGAGGGAACATTTTCCCTCCAGGATGAAGAAGAGAAAAATTGAGAAGAGATTTCAAGGCAAAGAAATTTCAAGTATCCCTTGAAGAAAATGTTTAAATGTGACTTTCCCAGTTTGTGGTGTATTTCAGAAGACTGTAAAGAATTATACCACCTTAAGTCTCACAACAGATCACATGCCATTTCAGAGGCTGTGTATCATGACATTACGTGCTCGTTGTCTGATTATAGTATATTAATCACTGTAAAGTCAGCAGTTTTGCTGATGGATTTTTTCAATAGCTGACTTCTTTTTCTTATTACAAAGCTTTTAGTTTAAATACATTACCTTGTCCTCCTGGTAAAAACACTACCCTGGCAATCACCTCTGATGCACGTGCTAGGAGCATACCCCCTCAGAAATCTGATCTGTGCAATACGCACTTGTGCAGAGAAACTTCCAGAGAGTTCTGAAAACTTCACAAGCCTCTTGAAACAATCTTCTTTGGCCCAATGTCCTGTGTCCAGACCTGCAAGAATGACAGCTAAGTTGACAATATAAGACCTGACTTACCTATAATAACTTATAAAGGCATTGGAAGTGGGAGGACTGATCTCAGAAAAAATGGGCTGGCCAGGCAGCAGAAGCTATGTGCAACAGATCTCAATGCTATCACAATGAAGTATGGTAATTTTGTGGCTGGACAGACCTAAGCTGCTTCTCCTGGTCATTAAAAGCTTTGCTACCTGGGACCACCGGCAAAATTCTGGGGACTCATTCCTCCAGCCTTCATGAGAACCTGCTGTGCAAACATTTATTCACACTTAGAGTCTATGAGAGCAGATAGAGTTTGAGCCATTAATTATCACCCATGTCCTTGTGGTAGTCTTAACCCCGGCCCAGTCCCAGGCTGTGCAAATGGTTGATTGGCTCCTACTTCAACAGCCAGCACCTGTTGGCCCCCCTTTGGCTTCCTTACCTGTATTTGCAGGGGAGACAAGTGAAGGATATACCAGTTCTATCAGCACTGATAACAAACTATTCGTATCTGGATCATCCAACACTGCGTCTTTCACTATCAAGGTTTAGTGTTATTGCTTCCCATTAAACTGGCTAGCCTTTTAGCAAAGGACATAGCTGCATGAGTTATTTTTTTCATAAATCCACCAGAATAGAATTGACCTCTCAATAATAAGCAAAAACTCCAAAAGCCAACATCCATTGCGGAACATGGCTGGTGAGTAGGTTCACTTCAGCCTTATAAGGTCTTTTGTTCACTTGGATTTTCATAGTATAAACATCACCCCCAATAATCTGTATTGCCAAAATTTAGTTGGTCAGATTCTCAAAACAATTACATATACCACTGGATTTGGGTTTCATCCCATTAATATACAGTCTATAAAACTCCAATTATAAGACTGAAGTATGAAAACTGAAGTGGGTCTATATTCAAGTAGCAACATCAGCATTATATTTCAGAAATCTCTAGAAAGAGAATTTACCTTTCTCATACCCTTAACCAGGATGTCTTCTCTAATCCTTTCTGGCTTATTTTGGGATGATGTTTCTGAATGTCTCTGTTAGCTCCGCTTTCCGGGCAGAACTCACTAGTTGGGTATGTTTGTCTTGGGTAGCAGCCAGGGTTCATGGGTCAGTAGGAGGGCATGTCCTACTCATATGAGGTTTTCAGGGTCCTGTCTCAATCCTACTGAATTTTAGAATTTGAGTAATGAGTTACTGGCAACATACTTTCACAAAATCACTGGGTTTCACATGAAACAAGATTAAATGAGCTAAGGAAGGAGATACATGTTGTAAAAATTAATCAAGTTAAGTGCGCACATCCTGCATAAAGAGGATGTCATTATTAGGCTATATTTCACAGAGCAGATACAATAAACAAGAGGTGGTGGATAAATACCACAATGCTGTGCCTATAGTGTATCAGTAGGTAATTAGCTTCAGCTGTAGTAAAGTGTTCAGTGCTGTCATCCGTAACCACCAGGACCTGCTGCTTGCACTGGAAGATAAAGGTCAGAATATACTTTTAGAATATTCTGCTAAAAATGGAATCTATTGATTTGACATGGTTTAAAAAAGCATTATCATTGACAGGGGCTCTTCATCATCATGGTCGATTTGATAATTTGTAAATTAATATAAATTTTTTTAAATAGGTTATGTTCATTTAAAACCTGATGCAGTTATGTATTTGGGAGGTTATCTCTAGATCAGTTTGGTGCATTTAAAAGAAGAGAAGAACATCAGCAGTAAAATACAAGACATTTCTCCATAGAAATGATACAGCAGAGAAAAGCACTGCTTATAAACCTTGTAAATGTAACTCCTATACTTTTATCTGTGTGTAAAATAAAAGACAGATTTTGTCAGATAAATACTAATTAATCTCAAATAATTAATGCATGAGGTGCACAAAACCACTTGTGTTCTTTTGGTTTTTTCCCCAGCACAAATCACCTGTAAACCCAGCTAACTTGTAATTTAAACTGGGTTTATGAGTGCTTGCATAAGTGGAGCAGCATGAAACAGTTGAGCTGTATTGATCAATGGTCATTGAAAGCTTTACAGAGGTTTATTCTTTTAACTTACACCAAGGTTTTATTAACTTAACTCTACTAACTTTAGAATTACTCCCAATTGACATAAGTTGAGAAGAGAATTGGGTGTCTGATTGGGAGAGGGGTGACTATGAGGAATGGATGGGCTTGGACACTATGCATACTACGATCCTCCACTTTACTACACGGTAGTTAAAACCTGTTCATTCAGTTCTAGTACAAGGAAAGACTGCAGTCCATATAAAGTTTTCACTGTCTTCTGTGGGTCAAGAAAGTCCTGCAGTCTGCTTTGAGGCTCATAGTGGGATCCTTCCAGATTTTTTTTGCTTTCTTTCCTATTTTTTTTAAACAACCTGTGTCTTAGGGAAGAATGACTTTATGAGAACACAAGTATTATGGAAATCTGGAAACCTGACTCAAGTGATCCTGGTGGCTCAAAAAATGGAAGACAAAGAAAACATATTTTAGTTATGTTTTCTTTACAGAATCCCATGATGTGACAAGAATACCAGGTATACGGTGCTGAAAGTTTTCTCCTCTTCTGCGGGCCTTCCCCACCATGTTGACCAGACAGGTCTGTCACATGACATCTCTAATCACTAGAGGAACTGTAGCACTGCAAGTGCAGAAAGATGACACCTGCATCAAGTGGCTGATGATACCTTTGATAGTTGAAACTTTACAGGTCCCAGCTGGAGTCTCATCATTATGGCTACATCTAACCTAGTGGACCTGAATGCATGTCCAGGCTTCTCAACCCAAACATGTACCATCTCACATCTGGACCACAATGAAATGAGAGCCAGGAATCCTTCGGGGCTTTGATTTCCTCAGAATAAACCTGGGAATCCAAGTCAGAAGGAAGCCATAACATGTTTCCAAAACACCCCCCTGACAATCAGATGACCCAGGGATACATTACTGACTGCACCCGCCCCTTAGCATATGTGAAGATTAATCAGCATTTTCTTTTTTTCTTTTTACTCTGATAGCTCATGCAGAGGCCAGGTGTTTTGACCACCTTTTGAGCAGGAGATCTGTCATTAGTTGAACTGGCAACGCTACCTCCCCTAACCCTTCTCTTTATCACAGACCTTAGAAAATTTGTTATTGTTTTGAAAAGAATAGATGGACACTTGAAAACATACAGCAATTTCCTATTACAAGAAGATGTGAAAACCAAACTTGAGGATTAAAAATCTTTTTAGCAAAAAGAAAGAGCAAATAGTTATCGTAATAACACTCTTCATAACCATTCCTTTCGTGATACTCAGATTCCGAGGCCTGGGTAATTTTTTCTACCTTGTAATTTTGAGACGATTAAAACTTCAGCACTGCAGCTGTTTTCTTCAAGAAAATCTGTGGCTGCAGAATTATAATACATATGGTAATGGTACATTAGTGTAGTATTATTCACATCACTATAGTTAAACTTGGGTCAGCACTTCCTTTTTAGACTCCTACAAGTTAGGGTTTGTCCATGCACATTTCCTTTTAGCTGACTAATGATGCCTCAGCCTTACAGCTATATATACTTTTTTTTTTTTTTTCCATTCTGTTTGAAACAGCTCTGCTCAAAAGCTCTTAATCTTATGGCTAATGTTTAAGTGTTACTATCTTTCTTTCCAAAATGTGTGGCATGTTTAATTGGCACTGAAATCCTTTCCTGGTTTGTAATATTAGAGCCAATATGTTTTTGGAAATAAAATTGTCATGTTAGGATTTCTTCACTTAGATTATTCTCCACTGGTTTAGCTGTCCCTGAAAATGTACCTTATTAATACTCAAAGTGCTGGTGAAAGGTGAGGCACTCTGGTCTTCCTCTTAATCTTCTCCATTCTATTTAGCAGCCTTCAAATCTAAACCCCTTTGAATGGGGGAAATGCAAATATTCAGTTATTGAAGTCTTTCATTCAAGTTTATCCATTGGAGTCTGTCTTACCTCATGGAATTTCTGCAATTCCAGAGAGTGGAAGCACAAGTAGTATTCATAAAAATCCTCTTCTTCAAACACTCCCAGCTTAATTTAGTAAAATCAGAGTACTATTTGCTTAAATAGCACCCCCCAGTTTCATGTCTTTCCACTTTTGAACTCACTGACTTGTTTTTCTATCATAAACAGTAGTTGATATTTTCCTAAGCACCACCTCAAGAACCATCAAGGGGACTCAAAGATGACCAATGCATGATGGAAATGAGTAAATGTGCCCTTCACAAGCCAGGGTCTATTTGGGCCCCACAGTCATCATCTATACTTCCTTCTCAGCAGCAAATTTCTGTTCTTTTCTATCCATCACTCCTAGCTAGAAAACTTTAAGAATGTGGCACTATATCCCAATGACCCCAAAGTATGCCCTATGGTTGTGGCTAATAGAGAAGTACTTTGGAGCTGGCATGTGAAAGCTCTTCTATAATGGTTTTCTCTGAGAAATTTGACCCACTTCTTTAAGTTTGGGTAACTTTAGTCTAGCTAGAAAAAAAGAAGCTGTAGAAGAGACACCTGTTCTGGTCTTCTTGCTGTAGTGTCTAGATTGTATTCCCACCTCTTTTCCTTAAAGTTTCAGAACTGGAATGGCTTTTCTAAACAACAAAGATGGCAAGTATGGTGACTCATATGGTCAGTTTACAGTAAGCAATTAACTCCTAGTTTGTATTAATTCAGGTCTTCCTTTGGGCAGTCTGCATCTGCCAGACTATGAGCCTCCTCTGCTTACCTTTACTTGTGCCAGATAGTTACAAAACCAACCCAAACTTCTCCAGCCACAAGTACTACAAGGAGATCCATTTCTACCTGTTAAAAGCACTGGATACATAAATTGTCCAGAGGAGAGCCACAAAACTGGTGAGGGGTCTGGAGCAAAAGTCATACGAGGAGCGGCTGAGGGAACTGGGGTTATTTAGTCTGGAGAAGCGGAGGCTGTGGGGAGACCTGATCACCCTCTACAACTGCCTGACAGGAGGCTGTAGTGAGGTGGGGGTTTGCCTCTTCTCCCTGGTGATGGATGATAGGACGAGGGGAAATGGTCTGAAGTTGCACCAGGGCAGGTTTAGGCTAGATATTAGGAAAAACTTCTTCACCAAAAGGGTTGTCAGACTCTGGAATGGGCTGCCCAGGGAGGTGGTTGAGTCCTCATCACTGGAGGGATTTAAAAGAAGGATAGATGAGGTGCTTAGGGACATGGTTTAGTGGTGGGATGGCAGGGTTAGGTTAAAGGTTGGACTCAATGATCTTAAAGGTCTTTTCCAACCAAAGCGATTCTATGATGATTCTATACCACAGCCACACAGAATGATTTGAATTTCTGCGTTTTTGACAGGGTGCCTTGTTTTAAAATCTCATTTTACCTAACGTGGAAAGATACTCTCATGTGTTCTAGCACATCTTTTTTTCTAGTTAAAATGAACTTGAGTTCTCTCTCCTGCCCTGTCCCCTGAGACTAGTTGTGGTGTTTCCACTTTGCAGTCTGTAGTCACTCTTCAGAAGAAATCCCATTGTTCCTAAGGCCTGGCTGCATCTGATAATTGACATAACTGACACATAAATGGTGAAAGAAAGCCGTGCAGACAGTGCAATAAATGCAGCAAGATTGGGAGAACTTGTCGAAGAAAACTGCTTGCTGAGCAAGCATTCTTTGATGTTTTATTTTTCTGAGTGAAGGAACTCTGTTTTGAGGCTTCCCTTCACGTTTATGCTTGCTCTTACAGGCAGTTGGATGCAGATCCCATCAGCATATTCTGGGTATTGGCTGTGGAACTTCTTCAGTACAGCTTTAATCATATCCGCTGTCAAAAATGGTATGGATAAATATATTGCTTTTGGCTCAAGCAGAGCTCCACTCTTGTCCTTGTAAGATACAGAAAAACTCTGTGCGTGTGTGTATGTAATCCATAACTTTTCCTCCTGTGCCTTATGCACTCTTTTTCTGACAGCCTTTTCAACTTGTTCAGACCTCTTTTTCCAAGCCTGACATCTGCAAAGCCACTAATGTAGTTGAAAAATGGGTATATTATATTGTAAGTCTGAATTCTGTATAGTATGCAGTAAGATTTTCATATAAGGGTTTAATTTTATACCTACACTGTACAGTTGTAAAGACTACAGCAAGTCCAAGGCAGAGGTTTTCAGTATCTATACTTCCATCCCCTTATCTTGAACACTAAATTGTCAAACAAGATGTCTGTCTTCACATAAATTATTGTGATCTGCTGCCTGGCCTCCCCCACCCTGTTCTTCTCACTGCCTTTCTTGCCTCCTGCTTTTGAGTTAGTGATGTCTTTCCTGTACAGCTTGGCCTACAATGCTTTATATCTACTAAGACTTGGTGTGGCTCCTGTAACAAATCCATGGTCTGAATTACATAGTTAGGGTATACAATGGGTGGGAAGAGAGAACTGATAGGCTGAGTGAGAGCTTTGTACAAGGACAGTAGTCAATAGAAAAAACCAAGCCTTTGTCTCAAGCCTTGCCTCTGCCTTACTTCAGGGCTTAGGTACCTTAGTCATCAGGGAGGCACATATTCCCGATTGGCACCTGGAGCTCCCAACCCTCTCCTGGAGTGAGGGTTGCTTTCCTGCAAACAAAGTCTATGTCATTCTTTCCGTCAGGAACACCACTGGAGGTGGCATTACCCTCATTCAGATGTAATACCTGGTTGGAGACACTTTGCATTAAACAGTTCAGAGCTGACTATATTTTCCACATAGATTAAATAGTCATTTGAGCAGATGTGTAAAAAAATCTTGAAAAACATATGAGCACCCTGCTTCCTATGCATAACTGAGTCCTTTGAGTACCAGGACACATAACAATATTCACACTCTGCTCCTCTCTACATCCAAATTACTTTTGTTCTTTTGAGCACAGGAGAGGAGATTCAACAGAAACCTCAAAGGAGGCCCTACCATGACGCTTTAGGGGTAATGGTTATAGCAGCTTCTGAAACTGATCTGGAATTCAGAGTGACAAACCCCTCAGTCCAATGATTCTCATCTCCTCATGGCTGAGCATTTCATGATAAAATGCTTTATATTCTTGCCTTTGCTGGGCCAGTTTGAATCAGATAGGAACCTCCAGCCTTGGCTTTCTGTCTCATATGTGTATACATATCTCTTTCGATGCAATGTTTTACATATGCAGCTGTGTTAACGGTAAAGCCTTCTAAACAGAAGATTCTGCCCAGTGCTCCTCTCCTGAAAACAGGTGTGTTTGGGATTTACGTTCACAGATGCTGTGCAGCACATCCACAGGAGTTCCCTCCTACTGCTGAGAAATGCTGTGCATAGCACTCGGGGTGCAGACACAGATAGGCCAAGCACCTGACCTGTGCATGCTTAGCAGACTCATCTTGGCTTTCCAACCATACATCAGACAGACAGCTATCCTGAGTGTGAAATAACATTCCAGCTGACAGTTACCAGATGTCCAGAACTTGAGGATATATGAAAAATCTTCAAAATCCATCTTGAAAGATTTCAATTAAAAAAAAAAAAAAACCCCCAAAACTTTTCTGAAAAAATCTACAGGTAAAATAGCACTGCCAAACTGCAAAGATGTGTCTCACTCAAATCTGTTACTCAGGATAATTAAGAGCACAGAGAACAGCAATATTCAGAAAATCACGCAAAAGTACCAGACAGCAGAGACGCCATCTTCTATTTAATACTTAGATTTTAATTGAAAAATCTAATCACAAACATGGTGGATGGGACCTTGTTAAAAACTCAGCCTCCAAGTTAGTTGAATTTACTGAACAGGTTTTCTTGCCTCTGATGAAATCAGTCACTCTAAGTTTACTATTAAATCAGTCCTGTCGGTTCTGATTTCATTCTTGGATCATCAAGTACTTATGCATGCTATTTTTCTATCTCAATATCCAAAACCAAATGATGCCAAGTAGATGGTGTGAATATTAAAAAAAAAAAAAATCCTTTAAGGGAATTATAATCGATTTCTCTTTAAACTGATGTTTCTTGTCCCACTGAAAATGGCACAGTTAGGCACTGGGGTTTACTATCAGAATGTAAATAAGCTGAATTTGCTGAAAATGTACTTGCCAAAGGGTGCTGGTTAAAACAGTTCATACAAAAACCAGACAGATCCCTTTAGCTTTTTTCCCCAGCGGTATGTTTGATTACCATGGAGAAGGGATAGTTTTTAAAGAATATCTTTTAAAATCTTTTCCTTGGTATTATCTTCTCTGCCAAGTCTACATGATGACTACCAAAGAGAAACCTCAAAATAACACAGCCAACATTAATATAAAGCCTACTGCTTCAGATGTTGGGAAAGGAGAAGTCATAAAAAGAGCATAAGAGGGTGGAAATAACAGAATTTGAGCTGGAAGTACAGTATGACTATTGGTCAGCAACAAAAAAAAGGTGAAAAGATTTCTTCCTCTTCCCTGACTCTTTAAATACTAATTATTCTTTGAGGTATTCAGAACTTGTCTGGATATGACCCCGAACAACATGTTCTATCTTCAAAGCTGGCCCTGACTTCAAAGCCAGCCCTGCTTTGAGCAGGGGATTGGACAAGATGACCTCATGAGGTCCATTCCAAAATAAGTGATTCTATTATTCCATGGTTCTACTTAATGCTAGGAAAAAAAACCCCTCATGCTTCACACTGCAGAACTAACATACCATGTCCTATGAATGTCAGCAGCGGCTTTCCAGGGCTAAAATTAGTAAGACCAGACTGTCTTCTTTGCACAGTAAATAAGTTATATGCATGTTTCAATCAAATAGAAGTAGACTTTATTAAGTATAGATTATGGTTTTACTGGTGATGTGTGCAAAATTGGCTCTACTTCATCAGTTTGATCACCAGTCTGATCTGCCAAAAGGAGCAGCAGATTGTATTCCTAGACTCAGTCTCTCAAGACTGAATAAGTATATGCTCATCAGACCAAATTCATTTAGTTTAGGTGTGTTTCAAAATATTCCTGATATAGCTTTTGTAGGCGTAGCTATCCATCTTATAGTCATATGTGCTGAAGCTAAAAATAGCAGTAATTTTTAAACTTCCCTAATGTAGGAAGATTCAGTAGTAATAATAGTAACTCCCAGATGATATAGATGTATTACTGTAATTTCTGAAATAAAGAAATGCCAGCATTCTTTGCAAATTTCTGTTAACTGTCTAGAATGACAGAAGGAAAAGCCTTTGCATTTAATTAGGAATTGAATCTTGCCAGTGCTCTCAAAGAAAAAGGTGTTTGTCACTTTAGTAGAAAGGACATATTTTCAAAGAGAATAAAACATTACTTTTCTGTGATGGTTCCCCAGTGGTGACAACAGCTTATTTTCAAAGCAGTAAGTATTTTTGGAGGGACTTATGACTGAAGCTCAGTGACTGGTAACTTTAAGATCAAATACTGATCTTTTTCTTACCCTTTCTCTGTAGATCAGAGCAAAGGGGACAAGGAAGGACCTCAAGCTGTCGTCAGGACCACCTTCCTACCTGGACATCTCACAAACTTTCTAAACGGGTTTAGCTCTCTATTCTTCTGTATTTTACACGTTCAGTTCTCCTGTGTGAATTTTTTATACTGCACTGCCACTTCCCAGAAACTGACATTTCACTCTCACAATGCAGAACTAAAATGTGCTGAATGAAATCAGGGACCCTGCTGCACGTGGAAGGGGGCAGGGGGGAGGCAATGCAGTGGATTGTACTAATTAAGTACTGTAGCATAAAACCTCTAGTATATACTCAATACACGATGTGTATAGATATATACATATATGTACACACATAAATAGGTAAGTATGTCATAATAATACTAAATAAAACAGGACCAGGGCAAGGGCTTGAGCACCAGCCTGTCATGTGCGTGTAGCAAAATCCCAGAGGCTGCTGCAGTGCCAGTGCTCCCAGACATTGCCTAAGTTATGTGCCAGGGGTACTTCCTAGCACAAGAGCCTGAAGTTTGGACCCTGCCATTTGGAGGGGACAGGGGACAGAACATGCAGCAGTCCGAGCCCAAGCTGGCCACTCTGTTTGGCCTCAGGATCACAAAATGGTTCCTGGGTGGTTTTACTTAGTCATACAGATGTAGCCAAGGAAACCAAATAAATGTCATAACACTTATTCTGACGGACTCATTCTGGCATAGTTGAGTTTGAAGCCTAAAATTGAAACCTAAAAAAGAAATGATGAGAACCCACAGAGTCTCATCAACCTTGATGATACATAGATTTTGGTATGAAAATGTAAGAATCAAACAACTAATTTTTTTTGTTTTCTTTTCAGGTAATTTAAATGGCTTAGGTGCAGATTGGTTGTTTCATAAATGGGCTATGGTGAACCGGAAGATGTTTTATGCTCATTCTGCTGGGTACCGTCAGTCTTCCCTACCATTCCCTCTGATTCAAACTCATAGCTCTGGGCTTGACAGTTCACCTGAAAAATGGTCTTCACTACTCAGATCTCATTTACTGAGGGTTTTTCATCAGTGAAACCCCAGCACTTTGATTTTCAAAACTTTTGGCATCCCCACACATAATCCTAGCAGGATTCTCTGGGTGTGGAGCTAGGATGCAGCTTCAGAAGAACTGGCCATGCCGGGAGCAGTCTAGAGGAACAGAGGCACATGGGTTTAGGGCTGCCAGAAACAGATCAGCTTGTGCATAAGGAGACATAAAATAAGAGGGGAAACAGACTTGTTAGCAAGTATCTTCAAATGGCTTTATGAAAAAAATCGTTCCAAAGGTCTATTCCATACAGGAAAACTTAATGGATACGAAAAAGATTTTCTTGACTGGCCAGTATGACCCTGATTCCCACAGGGAAGAGTGACAGATAAATAGAAACCTATTACCTTGATTTCAAATAAAACCATTAACTTTACTTTTGCCTTAGCTCTCCACTTCTATTACATAAAGCTACTTACCTGATTTAAAAAAAGAAGAAAGCAAAATTCTCATTCTTTTTCTGTTTACAATCCTTGTGGTTTACAAACATTTAATATACATAATCAGGAAATTAAAGATGCCTTAATAACAGACTTGATTGCTGCAGAAAGCACGTTTTAAATGTGAAACATTTAGAGATGTCCTTGAAGGGGCAGAAGAAGTACAATGGCTAAAGTGCAGTTATTTGGTGGCTCAAGCTGGGTTAAAGTCTGGCAACTAGCAGGCAGTACCTGCTGCTTGCAGCCTCCAAGCACCGCATCAAGTCAGAGAGACTACAGTGACAGTTATTACCCAGCCTTGATGTAGTCCTTAATCCCTTTTCTGAGACCGGAGATAACAGTCAATGTAATCTGTCATGGAATAAGCTAAATTACTATTCTATGAGCAGGTTAAGCTATAAACAATTCTTTCTGTTTTGTGTTTAAATGCCAAATCAATGCAACTTAATGTCATACAGTAGTTAATACTTACTATCTTATGCAACAGAATTTCATTCCCATGAAAATACAATCTACTACTGCATTCAACGTCCATTTTATTCATTCTACTCTCGACTAAAAAGACGTGACTTTCACCATTTTGTAATACCAAATTTCTTTTACATTAAATTCTCCCTAATCTGGTATTTTGAGACCATGAGGCCCAACCATAAAATACAGACACTTTAGTGCATGGATATGTAATTACTAGAACATAGAACTTGTGAATGTTGACCTATAAACTGAGGGAAGCCCACCTTTGGCCATGTGAAGTCATTTTGTCACTCCAGCACTGAATGCAGAGCTGCTGGAAGCTCCTATGTCTCAAGTTTGTAGAACTTTATGAGATATCTTTTTTTTTTTTTTTTTTTTTTTTTTAATATATTCTGCTTATTAATGGAACCAAATCTTCATTCTTTATGAGCCAAAGAGAAGATTTTAGAAATACTAATACAAGATGTTTCCAAATTGCTTTTTGCATTTTTGCCCAGTTCTGTTAGCTGCTGCAGAGCAATGCCTGCCGGCTTGCCAGGCCCACGGCTTCGGTGCAGCTCTGCCCTGTACAGTGCTACAGAAATGTCATGCCTGAGGGCCAGGGCCGCCTTCTAAAGGCTTTCTGGAAGCCAGCTGCCTTGCATGGTGGGAAGGTTTGGCCCTTGGGTAGTCTGTGTGGAGGCACTGACCTAAAAACTCAAAGCATCTGAATCCCAGCAGAGGCCATAAGGCTTCTCTCTTCTCCACTACAGGGCTCCAGGCCCAGCATCTAGGTTTTGAATCTTCCAGTTTCTCAGGCCCATGGTGAGATAGGAGCCAGGAAGACAAGAGCAATCTCTGTCTAATCAAACATCTTCCTCTAATCTGTGCCTTAGTATCACCTCCAGGTCTCAGGTTTCCATACTGTCTGTGGAAACTTGACCTACTGAGTGCTTCAGGCTCCTAATGTTATAGCTGGAAACTGAGTGTTGTCTTTGCCGTGGAGAATTTGGTAGCACAGATCTACAGAATAACAGCCAGTGTTCCCAGAATGTTCTGGTCTTGGCAAGATTTTGTGTAGCTGCAGTTTTGGAACTAACTTATTTCAATACTTCATTTTTAATGAGGCAATTTTAAGCCCCTCCTCCCCTTTTTTTCTAAGCAGAACTTGATGCCTTGATATCTGAGTGATGGCTGGAGAAACAGAGCTTCCTGTGAGCATTTGAATTCAGAATGTCCCTGGGGGCAGTCTCAGCATGCCTGCTAGTGTGAGGTCATCTTCAGGCAGCATTGCATCTTCTCCTACGGTTGAGGCTGTTACCTACTCTGCTTTTTCCAGGTCTTGAGATTCTTCATTACTTTCTTCAAGTTTGAAGAATGGCCCAAAGCCTCCTTATTCCCTATGCCCCATCTGAACCTGAGGCCAGGCTGTACCTTCCCTTTCCTCCAGCCCTCGCCCCCTGGTATTCTCCTTCCTTACCTTCCAACATTATAATGGGGAATTGTGATTCCTGTCTTGTCAGACACCACGTGGGACGAAGTGTGACCTGCGCATGGGCAGGCTGCAGAGTGTGGCACTTGCACCCTGTCAGCAAATGGAAGGGATGACAGAAATGGCAGAATTAAAAGCTTTTCCAAAGAACATAATTGCAGGGGTCAAATCCTCTTACTAAAGCACAAATGTAGGTGATTGCTGTAAAATATAAAAAACTCTTCCTTTGCCAAGAGCAGGCAGACTGCATTGGTCTCCTGCTAGACAAGCAGGCCAAAATTAAGCTGTGAAAGCAAGCATTAGTCCAGGGATTGCTTGCTGCACTGAGAGACTGAAGGACAGTCCCATTTCTGAGAGGAGTATGCACTAGTTTAAGCTGGTAGCTAAAACTGTTTCCCGACTGTTAATCCCCCACCTGCTCGCTGGGGCCAAGGATACCTCAGGGTACGTCTATGCTCTTGACAGTAGCAGGACCACATAGGTGGGCAAAGCACTGTCTCTAATTAAAGTAGCTTGTCAGAAGAAGTCTATCTCACAGCAAAGGGGAACATTGCAGAGGCTGAAATAACAAGGTAAGTAACTGATGTAGAGCTGGGGTTTGCCTGAGAAGGATCTTTTCAGCAACAGCAGGTACTTTTATGCTCTACTCAGACAGCTTTTCAGAGCCCTTTCATGCTATATCAACCTCAAGCATCTTTGGCACATTATTAAGAAAGGTTAAAGCCACAGTTATGTCCTCCTTTTGATTCTTCAGGTATCTGAGAAAGAGTTCCCTGAAGCAACAATACCTGACTGTATTTCAGCTGTAAACTAAAATGAGATCACTTCCCTTTTGCCATCCAGTTCCAGCATATATATTCAGACTCAGGGCATTGCCACATTCCCACTCCACAAAGGACAAAACCCAAAAAGATGAAAACAAAATACCTGAGGGACAGCATTGCAGCCTCAGCTGTGGCCTTTGCCTACTTTGCCAGACACACACTGAAAAGCTCTTTTGTTTTCCAAATTTTCTTTGATTCAGGCATTTGGGAAGACAAGACAGGTATCTTCAGTGTCAGAGCAAGGGAGCTTGCGATGACAGCCTCATGTCTGTACCTTGACCAGAGTCAGTGTGGTGCGCTGCCTCTGGTCAGCCTGTGGAGATCCTTTACAGGCTCCCTTCCATGTTAGGATTTCCAGCTACTTCTTTCAACACTGTTTTTCTTCAAACAAAAGGCCCTGGTGACATGATGCTTCCCAATGCTTGTGATTACTCTGGAGCATTTGCCACTGAATGCATTAATTCTGCTGAATCATCCTCCCTATGAATGAATTTCTCCATGGTCTGGTGATCTCTCTGTGCAATATTCAGAAAATTTTTAACATCTAGAAAGCAGTAGACCTTCTGCAGTCTCATCTTCTACTGGCGAAGTACCCAAAAATTACAAGGTTTGTGATAGTTATTGCCTTCTGGCTTGAATGTCAAAACTTGGGGCAAAGGTGTCGCTTCCTACCAGATAAGAAAGCAGGTGCTGTCTAACATGGTGGAGATGGACAGCAGATGGACTGAAACAGCTCATGTGCATGGCCTCTCACATATGCATAAAGCTGCCATTACAATCAAATAGCAACATAATTCGATTGCACAAAATCTTCAACACCTTCTTGAATAAGGAGGCTATCATGTCCCTGCCCCAACCTCTCACTGTGCTGCCAGAACAGCACACTTAGCTCACCAGGTTTGGAGGTCCGCCTCTTGGCTGTCTAGAGAGGCTCTGTTCTGGCTCACACTTTTCCTTGCCCAAAAGGTCCAGAGGCAGACCCACCAAAACTCTGGTCCTGTTCATCACCAGATTTTGAAAAAGTTTGAAGACTACCCAAGTAATTCATGCCCTCTTTCATATTAGCAGGTGGGATTTTTCAGGGTTCACCAAGGAGCAGTGGACACCTTGCCTGGGGTGGAAGGCTGCAGCGTACAAGCCTGTCAGCAGGAGCATGATGATGCCTGCCTGCCTGCTTCAGACTCGGTGCTGGTGATGGAGCACATTTAAAGGGTGATGACAGGGTAGTGCTAGAACAAAGTGGAAGAGACCTATCTTATCTGATATCCAGTTCAGGTCCAAGCACACTGGGAAGTGACGACATCCTGTTGCTGAATGACAATGTCTATTGGAGTGGTGGAATCACTTTCAGAAGGAGCTGCTGGTTGGTTGTCATCCTAGGTGTACTGGTGGTATGCAGGGCTTTTATAGTGTGCACAAGCTTAGAGGAAACCCAAATGAGAACTTGCCAAAACATGCTGACCACCATGTAGATAGTTTCATAATCTGCTTCATAGTTGTTCTTGGAATTTGAGCCCTGGAAAGTTTCCATTTTCTCACTTACATTAAAAACAGTGAAATACTTAAAAACTACAGTGTGGGTGAATCATACTAATGTGATGAAGGTGCATGGTTTTTAACTAAATTTGCACAAGTTCAGGCTGCATAATGGAAGAAGAGGTCATTGTCCTGGTTTTGGCTGAGATAGAGTTAATTTTCTTCATAGTATCTAGCACAGTGCTGTGTTTTGGATTTAGTAGTAGAAAAAAGTTGATAACACGCTGATGTTTTTAGTCGTTGCCAAGTAGTGCTCAGACTACTCAAGGACTTTTTGAGCTTCTCCTGCTCAGCCAGGGGCATAACAAGCTGGGAGGGAGAACAGCCAGGACATCTGACCCAAACTGACCAAAGAGCTATTCCAGACCATGGAACGTCATGCTGGGGAGTAGTCGGTTGGTCGGTTGTGGGGAGAGTGATGGCGGCTCGGGGGGAGTGATCGCGGCTCGGGACGGGCTGGGTATTGGTCAGTGGGTGGTGAGCAATTGCATTGTGCATCACTTGTTTTATATATTCTGTATATTTTCTTACCATTATTATTATTATTGTTGTTATTATTCTCTCTTATTAAATTGTCTCTATCTCAACCCATGGGTCTTACTTTTTTTTTCCAGTTCTCTTCCCCATCCCACTGAGGGAGGGGGGGAGTGAGCAAGCGGCTGCATGGTGCTGAGTTGCCAGTCGGGTTAAACCATGACAGTCATCTTGGTGAGAAGCAAGAGGTACCAGCTTTCATTAAAGAATTGACTTCCTGTCACTTTTCAGATTAAAAAGTATTTATTTTATCACAAGGCATTGTGTTTGGTAGTGGTGCTTCAGACAAATTATTTTTCAGTAAAACCTAAATTTTTTGATGCATTCTCCAATAAATGTTTAAAACAAGACTGAGCTACTTAATTAGAAATAATTGTTTATTACAGACATCAAGCCAGGTTCATATAATTTGATTGCTTCGTCCAAAGAAGTAATTAAAAAATTAAGGCAATACATTTCAATTTTCTCCATAACTGGAAACAAGATCTGGCTTACTCATATGATTCCAGTGACTCTCTTGTGTTTCTGCAATAACAGAGATTTATTGAACTTGTTGGAAATATATACACTTGCAGCAAACTTATGAAGACTGATTCTTCACTAATCAAAACTGGTATAAATCAGGAGTAACTCTGCTGAAATCAATGGACTTAAAATAATTGTAGACCAGTATAAACAGCTCTTGTCTGTCAGATTTCATATTGCTTTTCCACATGAGTGACTATGTGAAAAGCCCTATGAAAACCCAGTGAAGTTATTAAAATTGCCTAGAGCCACTGCAACCCTACTGCTCAAATAATGCACAACTGGAGCTATAGTATGTCCATGTCATTTATATTAGTCCAACCATGTAGTATCAGATAGCTTTATGTTTTTCAGGGATTGAAAATACATTTTTTCCTGTGCAAATATAGACAACCTAAGTTTATTTAAAAAATTATTTGTACAAAAGGTTGAATTAATTCTAGATTAATGTGTATTAAAATTATGTTTAATCTTACTTATTCTTTTACTTCAATTTCTCTACCAAGAAGCAGAAGAAATACCATCTGACACTAGAAGATACTGTCAGTGCATTGCTTCTTTGGAGGAAATTCTAGATGAAAATATAATAATAAATTTAGTGTTCTCTGGATTTTATCTTAGTCTAATTGTTACAGGCCATCATGAAAACCTACACATTTTTCAGGCACTTGACTGCCTCTCATAAATGTCAATGTGTCAACATTAATTTATTTGTAACAATGAGGTGTAAAGATGATATAATGAATACTCTGTCTGTCAAAATTCTATGAGCATGTTAATGAAGTCATCAAATTTCTACAGAGTTGTAGAAACTCCTGTTAAAATACATTTGGGGCAAATCCAACTATGAATCCCGTGAGGCCTGATCATTTGAGACTTCAGTGAACTTGGCAACCTTTCTGCAAGTGATGCCTTTAAAACACTTGAAGGGTACACTTTTTAAAAAATCACAAAAGTATAGACATTTCAAATATATCTTCATTAAATAGAATTTGATCACTGTTCCGTCCCACCTCCCTCCATCCCTGCTTTTATGGATATAAAATGATCCTACAATATCTAGGCATTCTGTTTACCAGATCCTCTGAATCCAAGCTATTCCTCAACATCTGAACCAAGGAGCAAAGGGCTATATGCCACAGCAAAGGAGGCTGTACCATGGGTTTGAATTTTTTATAGCCTTCTGGCATCTACCTTCAACTCTGTCCTGCTTAGGTTCAGTTTTAAACAGCTGCTGTTCTCTCCTGATCTGATCCTCTCCACAAAAGCAGCAGAGGGACAGCAGAGTTATGACTTTGGTGGATGGGGACTGTTGCCCGTCTGTCACTGGTAGCTGGCCTGCTGACTCAACCATTGCACTTCAATGCTTTGTAGAGGTGGAGAGCTGATTGGTTTGGAGCTACAGGGTGAATACTTCTTTGGTGACAGTGGATCTCTACACATGCACTCAGTACATAATTCCACTTGAGTCTCAGTTTGAACACATTTCCCTTGTCTCCCTGACAGCTTTTGATGGAAAGAGCTTACAAAGATTTTAGGGATTGAGCTTTCCAGAGGGCTGTAACATAGGACTGGGACCCAAAATCCCTGAAGTCTAGCCATTTTTTATGACTGTAAGCGAATCTCTTTTAATGCACTTGATCTGCTTTCCTCCCCCTTTATGAACAGCAAAAGATGCTTGCTATATGCTATATGCTACAGCTGGGGACAAGAGGAAGAGACTAGATGTCTTCCCACATCTGTGGGGTTGTTAAATCAAATTCCATCCCTGTCTGGTGTGACACAGAGTATGTGGTTATTCATTTGGGGATTTTCCTTATTCCTATAAAACAAGCCAAAGACCTTGTGTTCAGTCTCTTGTTCATTTATCTCATTCACTGCTGGTGTTTCTCTCCCACTCTGGTCTTCAAATTCTAGAATAAGAGATGCAACAATATCAGATACTAGTTCTTGCCTTTGCAGTTCTCTCTTTACTAGATATTTCCTAGGTTTTCTTTATATGTTATTAAAAATAAATACTTTTGAAAATCAAAATGTCTGGAAGCATGACCAGTGAAAGAACTGCTTCAGCTGAATAAGCCCAAGTAGCTCTGGCAAACAGAATTAAGTCTTTATAGTGGCAGTTGCCACAGATGCTGCAATCCAGCCTATTCTTGACTATGCTGGAATGATCTCAGAAAGAATAAAAATTCTGGTTCTGTAGGAGTTCTTTTGGTTTTTTAAAAAAAGTGATGATCAGCATTTTCTGAAAGTAACCATGAATGTTTAAAATCTGTTTAGAGGAGCTTGGTTTTCTGAGAATTAAAGACAATCTTCAGTCCTTGCATTAACATGATTGTTATACAGAGTTAATCAGCTTCAGATACTGTAATACAAATAATAAATCAGATATATGACTCGGGATACCAAGTACAGCTGGTTTAATTTTTCTTGTAAATTTGTAAACATTTAGCTTTTCCTCTTGCACTGAGAAATTAAATTGTGAGATGATAACCCCAACTTGAAGAAAATTGTCCTCCCTTATAAAAAATTCAGGGAGATAGCCCGTATCAGTTAAAACTTCGGAGACAATTCAGTAAAACCAAGGGTACCATCAGTGTACTAGATAAACAAAGGTTACCTGGACACAGAGGGCAGTTTTGACTATGGGTTAAAGAGAAGGCTGCCTGTGGGGCTAGAAAAGGCAATGTCAATCACTGGAAAGCATCCTGGGAATAGAGAGCGGTCACATTCTATCCTATAGTGGAAACAGGAGGAGGAAGGAAAGTACTTAGGACAGAATAAAAGTAGAGACCAAGTAGGAACAGAAAGGAAGAAAAAGGATCCAAACCAGCATTGACAGAAAATGGCTTGGGAACCACATTCTCAGGGTATCTCAGAAATTCCTGTGATGATGATAACATGTCCTGTTTAAGCTGTGTTCCCTATAGTTTCTCAGGACCTAAATTTAAGCATTCTGTATTTTTCCCTGAAAGAAGAAAAGGAGCTTTTATACCTGCAAGAAGTGCCTTTTGTAATGCAGAAATATCTGGGTGAAGCATATAGTTTGCACTTTGTGAGTTGGCCAGCATAATTTCCTCCTCCCTGCTTCCCCCTCACCTTCCCCAGTCTTAAATTTTAGTAAAATTTCCTAGCAAGAAAGAAAGCCCTCCTGGAAACTGCATACAGTACTAATGAAGACTTCTTATTCAGTTTCTTGAGCACTGCTTGAAGCAGGAGTCTGATTTGTAAAGCATTAACTTCATTTGCTGTTACTGATAGGTTTTAATCTCTGACAATATTTTTAAAATTACCTGAAATTCTAATTCTAATGCTGGAATGGATGGTAGACTGTAGTCTCTAATAATTTACTTTACAGTTAAATTATGTCAATTTTTAACTGGATTAATTTACAAATAATAAATTCTGGCATGCTTCCAACATTCAGAGAGTTTCCTATATTGGTCTGAATATTTGGTTTTGTGGATAAATATAGGATACAAACCCAGCTCTTGTGTGATCGTTTTTTAATAAACGCATTTTTTTTTACTTGGGCATATAACTAACCATCAATACCGGGACAGGTTTTGATGTCACCTTTTGGTTTTGGGTTTTTTTCAGCTGGATCCAGAGCTGATGTTATAGAGCTTCTATAAGTTAACAACACAGCATAAGCTTTCTTCAGCCTTCTTACAGGCTTCAGCTTAATATTTATTTCCCTTATCAAAAAGGAAGAGATTGTTTCTTCCCCCAGAAACACAAACTCCCATGAGCTTGAATCCTAAATCTCCTTATTCAGGGCTAGTGTATTGAATGCTACCCACAAGCTGTGAGAAATCAGAAATTACACCCTGGGGTGGTGGTGTTTAACTTTGGGTGCATCTTGTTGAAGTCAAAGGCTGCTGCACAGGTCAGATCTCCAGAGTAACGCCTGGGACATGTTTCAATCTACCTGCTAGACCTAAATGAGGTTCGTGTTTCCAAAGTCACAAAGTAGTAAGTTGTAGCTTCCAATCTTGTAGTTAGAAGCCTCATCTTTCTTTGCTTAATAACTATTACTTTGTGTTTACTGATGAGTTCAGGCAATGCTTGGGGTACCTCCTTGCATCAAGGGACTCTGTCCAAATAGACTCACATGTGCTGGCCCTCCTGTCTTTACTTCTGCCCAAAATTTAGAGTCATATTTGTGTCTCAGTGTACAGTACAGGGTTCAGATAGCAGCACCTGTCTTCTGGGTTTCCCAGTAGGGCCCATGCTTAAACTCCCACCTCCTCTGTTGGCTTTAGTTTTGTACTGAATACGCTAGATTACTGTACTCTGAATCCATTGAGGCACAGCTTTTGAAGTACATCAATGTTGAGATATTTCTAATATTGCTGTTGATAATTTAATTTCACAAGCTTTACTGTGTTTTCTGTGAATCAGATAAGCTAGTCACACATAGAATTTGTTCCTCCCTTCAGTATGAGAACTTTCAGGCAGTTGCATCAGTGTAGTGACCAATTCAGGGAACTCTGTCTCCTTATTTCTTGTAGGCGGTTAAGGGCTGATTTGCTCAGCCTGAGGACCCAAAAAGTTATGGTATGGATGTTGCTATCAGACAAATGTTTAACAAGATTAAAAGGTTTTAAAAGTCAAAATGTGCCATTTAAAAATCTACCAAGGCTATGACGGATATTCTATCTTTGAATATCTTTGCAATCAAGACAGGCCATTTCCTTTTCTCCTTAAACCACTGTTGGACACAAAGTAGGAGGGGAAATTCGGGATATCTTATATTGTGGATTAAACTGCACAACTGAGCCCTCGCAGCCTCAAAACATTTAGCTTCTATTCATCTCTCTAAATGTAGCACTGTTTTAAGTTCTGTTATTGTTGTTGCAAGACAGAAAATTATTGATACATGTTTGGAAAATCCACTTTTTTTGGGAAGAATTTAGACACACAAATCTTTTTTACAGTTACTCTAAAAGCAGACAGTTATTTTAAAGACACTATCTTAAAACTGAAAACACCTGAGATATTTTTCCAAATTCCTTTCCATTTAGTAGCTCTTTCTGATAGCAGCTAGATTTCATGTAAGTGGATTTTTCAGTGTCAGCACTTAGCAGTAGATAATATATGTTTCAATGGTAAATCAATGATAATGTCAATGCTTTGTTCACAGTACTCTAAATTCATGAGTGAAGAAGAAAGAGAATGGCTTGGGAAGCATTTCTGAAATGAGTTCACTATTTCTTGCTTGTTCATATTAATTGGGAAGCTACTTTAATAATGCAGTCAGTTACTCACAGTGCAGGTGAATTTACGTAAACTGAAAAGACCTTTTTAGATGCCTCAGAAAGTAAAGCAGCAGTTATTTTGTACCTGCTATAACATCCCTCAATCTCACAGAATCACAGAATGACAAGGGTTGGAAGGGACCTCGGGAGATCACCCAGTCCAACCCCCCTGCTCAAGCAGGTTCTCCTAGAGCATGTTACACAGGACTTCATCCAGGCGGGCTTTGAATATCTCCAGAGAAGGAGACTCCACAACCCCCCTGGGCAGCCTGTTCCAGCGCTCCGTCACCCTCAGAGTAAAGAAGTTCCTCCTCATATTCAACTGAAACCTCTTATGTTTCAGTTTGTACCCATTGCCCCTTGTCCTGTCGCTGGACACCACTCCAAAGAGACTGGTTCCATCCTCGTGATTTCTGCGTTTAAGATATTTGTATGTGTTGATGAGACCCCCTCTCAGTCTTCTCTTCTCCAGGCTGAACAAGCCCAACTCCCTCAGCCCTTCCTCATAGGGGAGATGTTCGAGTCCCTTTATCATCCTAGTTGCTCTCTTCTGGACTCTTTCTAGGAGTTCCTCATCTTTCTTGAACTGGGGAGCCCGGAGCTGGACCCAGTGCTCCAGGTAGGGTCTCCCCAGGGCAGAGCAGAGGGGGAGGAGAACCTCCCTCGCCCTGCTGGCCACACTCCTCTTAATGCACCCCAGGATGCCATTGGCCTTCTTGACAACAAGGGCACACTTCTGGCTCATGGTCAGCTTGTTGTCCCCCAGGACTCCCAGGTCCTTCTCGGCAGAGCTGCTTTCCAGCAGGTCAGCCCCCAGCCTGTACTGGTGCATGGGGTTCGACCTCCCCAGGTGCAGCACTCGGCACTTGCCCTTGTTGAATTTCATCAGGTTCCTCTCCGCCCAACTCTCCAGCCTGGCCAGGTCCCACTGAATGGCAGCGCAGCCCTCTGGCATATCAGCCACTCCTCCCAGTTTGGTGTCATCAGCGAACTTGCTGAGGGTACACTCTGTCCCCTCGTCCAGGTCATTGATGAACAAGTTGAAGAAGACTAGGTCGAGTACTGAGCCCTGGGGAACTGCACTAGCTACTGACCTCCAACTGGACTCTGCCCCGCCGATCACAACCCTCTGAGCACTGTCGTTCAGCCAGTTCCCAAGCCACCTCACTGCCCGCTCATCCAACCCACACTTCTTGAGCTTCCCTATGAGGATGTTATGGGAGACAGTGTCAAAAGCCTTGCCTAAGTCAAGGTAGACAACATCCACCACTCCCCCCTCATCTACCCAGCTGGTCATGACATCATAGAAGGCTATCAGATTGGTCAGTTTATCTTCAACTGTATATTTATTATTTACTGAATGGCATAGACTTATTTTGGTCTGGACTTCTGTAACAAGTTTGTCTTTATCTGTAAAAGAAAAAAAAAATCCTCTAAACCCCACCTATTCTCTTTCCTCATTTGAATGGCCTCTATTTGACATTCTCAAAACATAGCAGTTTATTGGACTCCATCTCTTTTGTCTTATTGTGAAAGGCTCTGGTAGGATTTTCAAAAGCCTTCCCAATATTTTGCTCCTGTTCCATAGGCCATTCAATTGGCTTCAAACATCAGGTGTGAACATGAAAGATTCTGCTGTCCCCCTTCCTGAAAACAGTTACCACGTGTTTCAGATTAAACCCTTGCAGGGAGCCACTGATTTCAATGGGAAAATAGCACTGTGGTTCTCATGTGCTGGTCCTCTAAAATAAAGAACAGGCATTTGGAGTACTTTTGTGTAGAATTTAGATCTTCACAACTTTTTCCTAATCCTGGAAATATGCAAATCCCTTTGGCACTTCTTCCCTTCCCAATCCCAAAAAGGGCCCAAATGTCTTCAGCTTTTTACTACCCAATGTCTTAAGGTTTTATAGCACTGTCTTATGCCATATTTATCTCACACCTAATATCCATCCATCACAGCTAATTCTGGTAGGCTTTTCCTTGTCTATACTGGGCATTCAGCTGAGCAGGCCTGCTCAGAGCTGCTGGCCTCCCATGAAATAGAGAAAACACTACCCTCTCTTCCTTCAGTCCCACCTTACCCAGTTGGTTATGCCTGAGGCAATCACCCTGCATGGGATGATCATAATGCAAATCCTCTCTCTGCTTGACAGGAGCAAACCTTTGACAAAAGGTTTCTTGCATCTTAAAGCCATTCCATACAACTGTGATAGCGCTGGATTCAGGAGGGTCTTCTTTATCCTCTTCTATGGAATCTGCTCCATTTTGCTCACATTAAAACCCATCTGGATACTACTAACTTTCACATTCTTTCAGCTTTTCTTCTGCCCCAAAGACCAGCTTTTAATCAAACTAGACGAAGTTTAGTGTCTCCTGGATAAGAAATGGAAATGGAAATCAGTATGGTTTCTGCCTGAGTTGAAAGTCCTTCACTAAGATGTCTGTGCAATGGAAGGGTTTGAAACCTTTGTCTATCATCCCATTCCTCCAAGGGTTACCATGTTTAAGGCAACTCTCAAACAAAGGAAGTTGCTTTCCCTGCCTCAGTGGTGCTGCTGGTCCAAAGAAAGGGTGACAGGGATGGATTATAACTACTATGTGACAACTCCTTCGCCAAAACCACCCAAGCAAATGTTAATACAGTTTTAAAAAGATAGTGAAGTTCAGGTTTGACACTTGGGAGAAGATCAGCTATAAACTTGTAAAAGCTCAATATATTTTACTGAATTTATCTATGACAAAACCATTTCCTGCTTCAGCTTTCTGGTAGAGAATACCACAGACATCAAATTAGTTTTCCAGATTACCCCTCTGTAATTACCTTGTGTAATAAAAAATGACTGAACAAAATTTCATTTAACTTAGTACGTGTTAAGAATACAAATCATATGAGGATATATTTACTATATCAGAATGTCTTCAATTGTTCATTTGAAATTGTCACTGTTGTAACAATGCGGTTATAACAACAGGAAAATGAGAAGATTTCAAATGGATAAATATACAGAAGGAGTCTGGGAGCTGGAAAAATATATTGACGCATTGTTTAGCAAAAAATATAACTTTTCCATCGGTCCATTCCATGATTCTCCATACAGGTAATTATCTTTTAATTTTGTCCCTCAAAGCTCAGAGACTGTGTCAGAGAGTAGCTGAATGGAAATGAAAGTATATTTTTACTGCAAAGTGCTTGCAAATCCTTAGGTCTTATTTTTACAGAATTTTGGTCAGACTTAACAATCTTCTTGAAACACAAGCTGTAGATTAAGTAAGCACTAGGATATCACGCTGAATAATAAATATTTGCTCTTTCATTTGTGTGAATTGTTCCTAAGGCTTTCAGAGGATCTCTTCTGTGTCTTTAATCAATGTTGAAGTAGCAGAAATTTACACGTTAAGGACCAGTTCTGAAGGAATTTAACCAGCAATTCCACATAGGTTATGTGCAATCAGGATAAAAAATAAAGCTTTTCATCAGTTCCATGAGCTCCAAGGCCTAGACTACTTGTACTCATTTTCTGCTTTGCAGTGGTGGTAGCTGATATTATGGAATTGAGTGAATCAATTTTTAGAATAGAAAAAAGATTCTGAGATATTGTGCACTTTCTTTTTCTCTCTCTTTTTTTTTTTTTTTTTGATAAGTGGTTGTTTTTCTTTGTCTGGAACTGTACAACAGCCTTCGTGCTTTTCAGGCTACACACCAACAAGTTGTGACTTTACCAGTGCCTAAATAACATGATTCCTCAGTTGTTTTGTTTTAATTGGTTTTGTACTCCTTTTTTACATGTCAAAACAGTGCTAAGTGCCTTCTGGCCAAACCATAACTATGGTTTCTATGTGTTAACCAGATTTTAATTTTTTTCTAGTGTAGTCTTTGTTTTAACAAAAATGCAAATCAGTCTTTTAACCTTTTAGTCTTCATTTTATTTGACACTAGTGTTTCTATTAGTCTAAAAAGCAGATACTAGGGTGTTCTTTTCATTTGTGGGCTGACACTTGGCATTTTTGCACTAGAAGAAGGTATTTATTTTACCATGATGTTCTTACCTAAAACCAGGAGACTCAAGGGCATGCTGGGGCATAAATGTAACATACAAGAGGATCCTGAGACATTATGGATTGACTTAATGTAATCTTGATGGTAATGAAGCTCTTGCCTATGCTGTCATCCTCTAGCTCTCGTGCTGCTCCTATTTTTAAAATAAAACCAATTTTCTATAATGAAATCTGAAAAGACTTTTCAAAGATCAATATTTGCTTTTAAAGCAATTACGATGCACAGTCTTCTCCACTCTAGTGCAGAAATGTGATGATAGTCCCCCATGTATCAAGAAAGTCTTGTCTCTGTGTGCAGTTTCTATGCCATGAAAGAAGAAAATAAATTACAGCAGTGTATTAGCACTGTGCACTAATACCTCTCATGCAAAACTGTTTTTATATCTGCTTATGAAAAATACATCCTTGATAAAACTACTGAGAAGCTAGGAAAATCCCATTGTCCTGTGCCTGTGCAGGATATATGTGGCAGCATATTATAGCATTATGCTGTAGCTTAAATTGTGATTTCAAATTTTCATGTAAATTTGAGCAAAATGCTTAATGCAACAGGAATAATTTCTCTTGCAATGCATGGTACCTCATAATGTAAGTGTATCTTGTGACATGAACCAGATGTTGTGTACCTGTGGAAACTGAAAAAACTCATACAGTTCTTTGTACCGTCACTGTGTCTAAATTAATCTTTTTAACTGCTAGGCAAGCCTAAAAGGAAAACAAGACTGATTCTAATAGAGTAAAAGGTTTAATTGTTTCAGTGCTCAAAACAATTGAAGAAGAGAAGTTAGCCACAAGAAAGCTAAAATTTGAAGTACACTTGACATTGATCTCTGTTGGACTAGCTGCTATATAAAGCTTGTATAAGCCTCCTGGTGACTGAAGAGAAGGAATCATTTCCAGTTCCAAAACACTGTATTTCAGGGAGTAGTTCTGTCTCGGTTCCACTGAACAAGTTACAGGAGGTTATCTTGTGCTGTTGGGTGCCAATTAAAACAAGTTTGGGATGATCCGAGGGCTGGAGCACCTCTCTTATGAGGACAGGCTGAGAGAGTTGGGCTTGTTCAGCCTGGAGAAGAGAAGGCTGTGGGGAGACCTGATTATGGCCTTTCAGTGTCTAAAGGGGGCCTATAGGAAAGATGGGGACAATCGTTTTAGTAGGGCCAGCTGTGACAGGACAAGGGGTAATGGTTTTAAACTGAAGCAGGGTAGGTTTAGACTGGATATAAGGAGGAAATTCTTTACAACGAGGGTGGTGAAACACTGGAACGGGTTGCCCAGAGAGGTGGTGGAGGCCCCATCCCTGGGAACATTCAAGGCCAGGTTGGATGGGGCTCTGAGCAACCTGATCTAGTCAGCGGTGTCCCTGCTGACTGCAGGGGGGTTGGACTAGATGACCTCTAGGGGTCCCTTCCAACCCAAAACATTCTATGATTCTATGATTCTATGATAACACGTCATATTTAAAAATACCAGGAAATCTCACTTCATTTTTATAACTAGGCACTTGTGGCTATAACACCATCCTTACAAGAAAAATGAATCTTCCAGAGAGTTCTTGAGGTTTTCCTTTTCTTCTTCTGCTTTACAAATTAAATAACTAAGGAAAACTAATTATATTACAGACATGGTTTGCTTTGGGTGAAAAAGCATATGAAGTATTGTTTTAAGTTTGATTGAAACTGCATAATTTTTGATATGCAAAGATTACTTACTATGTTGATATTCCATTCTAGATTTGCCTGGTGGTTTAAGAAGCCAGCTGAACTAAAATTTCCTCCAATTCCTCGTTTTGCAGACATTTGGAATTCGAGATTTTCCATAGTTTTATGAAATACATATCAAGGAAATACACTTACAATTCATGATATGTGAATGACTCCCTGGAGACAGTACAGATGACATATTAGGTTACACAGATCGATGGCAAGACTTCATTAAAAGAAAAGTGCAAATCATCAAAAGAGGTTGTGTGTTCACAGTGTAGAGAATACAAAGAAATGAAAATTCGAAAAGCTAATAACATGTATTTCTCTGCTAGTGAGAAAGCCCATATTCTAATTTTCCATGCTTTCTATTTTAAATTTACCATGTAATTCCTACGGTTTATATTTCATGTACCTCAGTTTAAAGACCAGAATAATCTTTCACATTATTTTTGTTAATTCTGGTGATTGTGGCTGTCCTGTTGTTTATTTCAGGTATTTAACTGTAGCAGAGATTTTGAATTATTAACAGGTGCTGGAGAGGGTATAATTTGGCTATACAAGTGAATGAACACACAATCAAACTATGTGACAACGATTGCATCTTGATCACTTTACTTAAATCAGGAATAATATTTCCACTAGTGCTCTGAATTATCATTTTTAAAAATAGTGATATTCCTAATGAAGCAGGAGCACGCAATTTTCTTTTCTAATTAATTCTGTATGAAAATAAATCCTGATGAGAGAAGCACCAATAAAAACATAAACGGCCTGTGACAGAAGACTTACAAAGTCATTGAAGCAGAATGAAATAAGATAGAGTTGGGCTGTTAATGATGAACACTCAGAACAGGACCTGAATAAGTAAAAATAAAGTTATTAACATTAACATGTGTTAATGTGATTTAAATGGAAGTGGTTTTGAAATGGAAAAACAAAATAGCAAGAAAAAGAAGGTAAAATCTTCAGTAAGAAACAGTTTATTCTAATGCTATGTTCAGCTAATTATCACTAATCACATGCTGCATCTTATTTAATATTTTTGTATGTACTAAAATAAACAAGCACATCTATCTTGCAGTACTTCTTATGTTTCTGCTCCCTTTCTCACAGTAAAATTGAATTTATTAAGTTTCAAAGATTGCCTTAAGGTATAGGTTTAATCAAAGCTAGCAAGAAAGCAAGTATTTTGCGGTTGGACTAGATGATCTCCGGAGGTCCCTTCCAACCCTTGCCATTCTGTCATTCCATGATTTTGTGATTTTTATCTCATAAAAAATGTCATGGCTTCAGTATTTAGCATGTTATTCTGAATCAAAATGCAAGACCAAAAACTGGCAGAAGGGTCAACCAAAAAAAAAAAATAATTAGATAAAACATTCTGGAGCTGAGTTTTGTTGAAGCAGATATATTTCCTTATAGGGTCCAGGCTGAGCAACCTGAAATTTTCCCATGGAAAAAAGCTTTATTGAAAAACTTCCAACTTCTTCAATTTCTCATTGTTTCCAGTGAATCTTGAGTATCTGAATCACAGTTACAGGGAAGATTAAATTTCATTCTGAGCAATTAGCGCAATTTTTGAAAGCAGTATTCTAAAACACTGAATTGACTTTGAGTTAAAAAGTACACTATCAGCAGTGTTTACTTGAAAATTTAACATTCCTATAAGCACTGATGTCAGTAATGCCATATATTCCTGGTGGTATGAAATATGCCAGAAAAAACAGAGGTGTTTTACCAGTAGCTGGAGCACTGTGAGACAGTTAACCCCTTTTAAATTCTTCCTATCATAGGTACTTGTGCAAAAAATGGAGGATGAGACCATTTCTTTTTGGGATAAGGCTAGAGGTAGGTACTCAGAGGAAAGGTAGAGTAGGGCCTCTGTAGTCCTGGTACTACATTGTCTGGTAACAGAGTCAGATCTGAAGGCCACTTGGGGAAGAAAGTTGGATCCTGACTTTTAAAGTCTCTTACAACTTTCCAAGCCTCTTCTCTCAGCCCCTCTCTCTGTAATGCATCCCATTTGCACCACTTACTTAGAATCATAGAACACTCCCATCCCACCACTAAACCAAGAAAGGAAGAGCCCATGCTAGATTATTCTTTCATTTTGAAGAATATTCTGAATTAGTCCAAGATTGACAACTGAGATATCTCTGTAGTGCAGGAGGCAAGGTAGCATAGGAAGGATAGGTAGAATTTTACCACAGGGACTGGGTGAGTGTCTGGATAGAGAAGCAGATCTGACTTGGGATGAAGACTATAGGCAGGAAGGACTTTGCTAACATGAAGCCAACAGTTACCTATCTGGGCTCAGGAGATGAGATGTGAAAGAATGACTCATATTAATCTTGAATACTAGATTTTCATTTGCAGGAACAAAAGGACCAGTGCTCTCAACAAGCAGTTGTCCAAATATCAAAAAATATCCCATCCTACCCATGACGATCAGCCAGTATACTTAGCACTCTGCTGAAGCCATGTGGGCTAGAGAGAAATCTGAAAGAAAAGATACTGCTCCATTAATGGTGCTGAGTCAGACTGAAGCGGCAAGACGACATTTATTAAGACAACTTGCAGAGGTCAGAATGATCTCATCTGCTTTCCTTTGCAGCACTAAAATCCCTCTCTACCTCTGTGCTGTGTAGTGCCACAGCTCCCAAATAACACAGATTATACACTCTGTGCTGGAAAATACTCTTGTGAAAGAGCTACCCATGGTTAATCCCAGGACAGGAGCTAAGTAAACTGGAACATGTAAGTGTTGATTACTATGTGCCTACCATTTAAGCATCTCACGTTACGTGCTTAACAGGCATATCAGCCTTGCTGCACAATCAGAAAGATGAAGTAGTGGAAAAGAAGAAAGACCAATTCCTCTGACGATGTCAGAGGCAGGAAGAGAGGAAGGCTGTTTTATCCATTCTCAGGGGCATGGACCTTCTGCAAAGAAAACTAACCGGTTCTAGATGCTCTTGGGTTTTGATGGCCCTGAAAGATTCCTGTACTTTTCAAACACTAGCAGTGGGGAACGCTATTCTGCTTTTGTAATCTCTGAAGCAAATGCATGCAACATCCTCTCTTATGTAACATGCTCTAGGGTAGGAAAAGAAATTATTATCTAGAGACTATGTGATGGTCATGAAAAGGCAAGTAATCATAAGTCACTACACTAAATATATCTTGTGAACCAAGAATCATCTCTGCCTTGAGATGATTTTGTATTGACAAATCAATACAAATCAGCATAAGAAAGGGATCAGATCAGGTGAACATCTGAGCACTAGCAGTGAGTTGGAAAAACATCCAGCATTGAAAGATATTTCATAATTATATTGATGTCTCAGCATGGTGTCATGATGGTAAGCCTTTCCTTTTTGGAGACCCTGGTGCAGAACATTTTCAATTGTCAAGGGGTAGAAATGTCAAAGGGGTCCTTCCTCCACTGAACATGGAAGCTCAAGCTAGCCAAGTTTGGGTCAACAGGGTGTTCAGCTGGAGAATGTGAAATCTGGTGCCAGATTTGAAGGTTGTCTGAGGAGGCTGTGAATTCTCCTTGCAGACAATCAGATCTCAGGCCTTCAGCAACCTGATCTAACTGATATTGCTCTGTGCAGGTAGTTGGAACAGAAAAAAAAAAGTAGGTAGTTAAGTACTTTAAAGAGAGTTTTGGATAAGTTGTTTCAGATAAAAGTTATAATACAAGCCAGTTTCTAAAAGCTGATTACAATGTATTAATTTTATTTTTTAACTCTCTTACACATGTGAAATAAGTTACAAAAATTATTCATACAGTAGATTGTGATAAACTTACACATTTAATATACATGAGAAAGTGTTCATTAGACAAATGTGTAGCAAAGATGTTCATAAAAATCTTTTATTGAAAATGAGAGTTTGGCAGGGGCAGAATCCTTTGAAAATTCATGATCTTTCTTTGAATCATTTTGGAGAAAGAAGTAGCACTGCAAGGAACAAAAATTCTGACATATGCAAAGTATTAACATATTCCAAATGAAGCAGTTAATTTTCCTAATTTGAGGGCAGATTTTTACCCCTCCAAATGTGCCTTAACCTGATGTTCAAAATCCACATGAACCATCTTATGTCAAATGAAGTGTTTCTTTCTATTTCAAATAATTTTTGACTTTATTTTCCTGAAATTTTTTTGATTGACCTGAAATGTTCCTTTTGGAACTGCAAGCAAACTAAACCAGTCCATGAGGAGAAACCTAAATATGCTTTAATCAAAACAACATTAATCTTGCTCTGAGACCAAGGCTAACACAAGCTGTGAAATGCTCTTTGAGTTGCAGACTGAACAGTTAGAAGTGCACATTCTGTGTCTAACAGGCTGATACTAAACAGCGGAATTAAGCCATGCATAATCCAATCAAATATAGAAGCTGCAGGAGCTACAATCTCAGAATCATCTGTCAGAATTTAAGGATTTGCCTTTCCCCTGGTTCCAGTAGCTCAAGCCAATAATAAATCCAAGCATTGTCTGAACACCTCCAACTTTCTGAAAAGCTCATGAACTTCCTAGCCCTATCAAAAGAAAATTTCCCTTTTATTCACCTTTGAGATCTATGAGGAATGAAAAATGCTCAGAGAAATATATCCAAAGGAAAGAACAAATGCAACTGAGAGAAATCCATATTTCTACAAAGGGACAAAAAACTGATGGCTGTCTTTTCCACTTGTGTATTCTTCAGCAGTGAGCTTCCTTTACGCTTTTCCAAACATTTATTTTGCACAACATACAAATCTCCTTTTTTAATAGAAATGGTACCCAAGAATCATAAGCATAAGTTTCACAGCTCAGTGGAATTGCTAAATGAATAAAAGGAATAAAATAACAGTATGAAGAGAAATGAATAAGATTAAAGTCTCAAAGAAAGATTGAAAGTGTTGTGCAGTAACCCAAGAACCTTGTTTTCAGGTTTTGCTGAAGAATGTTAGGTGGCTTCAGTGCAAGGTTTGAAGCCCAACACTTCTGGATGGAAAAGGCCCACCTCTGTCTGTGTCCGGCCCATTTATTGAACTGGGAAGAAGCATACATTTCTCAGATGTCAAGCATAACAACCTGAGTGACTTGCCACTGTCTCTGAGTGAATTCCTAGAAAATACATTCCTGAGTCTTTTTGCATTAGCAAGAATGATCAGCCAGTCCTATCTTTGCCTTTTATTCCTTTTTCACCACAGCAGCAATCCAAGGCCATGAGAGCTTCATCCATGCAAAGGAGTGTTGAAGTGAATCTCCAGCTTGAGTGCTACCAAATATGGGTAGCATATCAAATATGATATGAGAAGGCTGCACATTGGAAATAGTAAAAAATCTAAGTAAACACTAAAAAGTATTTTTGTTTCAGTGGCAGGTTGTACAAGTGTTTGCTTAGCGACAGGAAGAACAAAGCTGGGTCACTGATTCTAGGTAAAAGTAAGATGGCCAAATGAGGTATTTTGAGGTTATTCTAGATCCACAGGCTGGTTCAATGTGCAGTAATGGAAGAAGCTGAACTTGCTCAGCTGAGGGGACAGCAAGGAGGTCGAAAGGACATCAAAGAAAAACAAAGAACCTCAAACCACAGGCAGTGATTTCTGCTATCAAGAAATCTCTGAGAGGACAAGTGTGATGAAAAGCATACAGAGAGATTTTTCTTGACAAATCTCAATCCTCTCACAAAAGATATGAAAAAAATTAGTGAACTGAAGCACGGTTTTCTGCTCTGTACACTCAAAAAGTTACGGTTGCTTAAGCAAACAAAATGTGATTATCCTGGGATATCAAAACATATCACGGGGAAATGTTAAGTGGCACAGAGCTGGGTCCAATGAGACAAAAAGAGAGGTGTTATTCAGCAGGATAATATATCAGCAGTATAACAACAGTGCTGTGAAAGCAAAGAAAAAGATCCACTTCACAAAACTGAACCTAAATTTTAAGATAAAAGATAACATGTGAAATGTCACAGTACAGAAATGATAATACATGGTTTATACTGATGACTTCCAAATTATCAAGACATCTTTCCATTCTCTGTAATTTTAAAATCAAAGCAAAATGTTTGTCCATTTGCACTCCTTTTACTAGATTTGTTTGATAGGGAAAAACACGGTTTTCAATAGAAGAGAGAACACATATGTTTTCAAATTATGCTACCTGACAGCTAAGGTTGTCACATATGTTTTCCTGTCAGCTTTTAAGACTAAAAAGCTTAAGCATCGGGTGAAAAAACACAAGTGCCAAATGATCTGTATATTTCCATTTGCAAGAGGTGGCATTTAGCTTTAGTGCCTCTGCAGCAACCCACAGAAAAACAGAAGTAAAAACAACAAGCTGGACAGTAAGAAAGAGACAAGAGAAACCAGAGTAACCTACAAATAATGTAGCTCCTACTACTCTTTTCCAGATGCAACATTTTCTTCTTGTGTTTCATACAGGTTCTGTGTATCAACTTGCCTGTGTGCGACTGTCAGTATCACCCCATGCACTAGATTTATTTTTTTTCTCATCCAGACAATGCGTATGTCAAGGGCAAGACATTTTTCCCAAGAAAATCACTATAGCTCAGACTTTTTTCAATCAAATATTGCTTCAAGGATCCCCAACAAAGATGAGAAAAACATCTGGATAGATGTATGAAGGTGCAAATGTTCTTCTACAGTTAACATAAGAAACTCAGTCACAACTCCAATCCCTTTCTTGCTGTGAATTCTAATGCTTTACAACAAGAAAAAAACACCACATGTTGCACATGTTGTGAATGCTGAGAAATCATTTATCTACTGCCATGGAATAAAAATTGTTAATTCAAATCTAACTACTAAAATGGCTGCAAACCCTATCAAGCAGCATGTTTCCATCTCTCTTTGCCATGTAATGATCTGACAGAACAGCCACAATTTCAATTCCTAGCAAACATAATCCCACAGAGCTAAAGAAAATCCCACAGTTGTTTCTCTATATGAGATAGAACATGTAAGGGTGGATGGGACTGCAGCATGCAGGGAATGATGGACTCCAATCTTTTGGACCAGCTTGCAAAGTCAAGATCTCCTCAAAGATAATATCTTGCTATCAGCTCCCTTTTGATTTTTAAAGATCATTCCTTTGAACATATCTTTCAACATCAAAATGGAAGGAGACTGCATAATGAAATGCAATTTCCCAAATAAAACATCTCCAAGCAATTTAGGTAGGTAAGAAATGATACTTCTAGCTCTCTGCAAAAGTCAGTGGAAATGAAAACCCACTTTATTTTTCAAATACAGTATATAAACTCTTTGAAGTAGATATGATTTATTACCACATTTAGGCTTTCTGGGCCTTCTAGGACACAGTGGTATTTTTAGAAGAACTCAGCCATACGCAGATTTCACTGGGATACAAAACAGTCTGTCAGGGTGCTTTTAAAAAGCTCATACAGAAACAACAACAATGCATCTCTTAAAATGGTGGTACTCCACACTTATCAAATTCCCCTTTCAGCAGCCACATACTCTCTTTGCACAGAGAGAAGAGTCCCACATTTAATTTTGCAAACATAATGTTTTTCTAGATGCATAAAGATCTATATTGTGCTATTTATCCTTTATCTATCCTATTTATGCACAGGTAAACTTTGTGGAATAATAGTTTGTATAAAAACCATCTTTCTGTTTGTAGAGACAAAACTTTCGTTCTCTATGGACAGCTAAAGCAGGAAGGCTGTACATTATATGTATGAGTAAAACCTCCACTCTCAGCCCTGATAAAGGGAAGTCCACTGCTATGTTAACAACTTGCATAACCCTGTCAACACTATGACCTACTATGAATCTGTCTGGGACCACTGCAACAGCGGCTGACAAGACCTGTGTGGGGCCAGGAAAAATGGCGGGAGATTTAAACGCCGTGTAACCAAAACTAGCACTCAGTCACCAAGGTGGGGTGTGACACAGCAGTTTGTGCAGAAGGGAGTGCACTGAAGCTCTGCCAGCTTGGGCAGGGAGCAATGGTACCCACCCAGAAGAAAGCCATGGCCTCTCTAAGCTCTGCACCCACCACAGCTGGTGCAGCTTCCCAGGCAGAAATTGAAAGGACTACTTCTTGTAAGCCAAACACAAAACTCCTCTCCTGGCCTGTTATACGCAAGTACCTATACAGCTCAAAAAAGGGCAGACACCTCAGAATGAAAGGTTTGTGCTGCATGATCAATAGTTTAGATAGTTTCCCTTCACCCTTCAGATTCTGGGTAGAGAGGTTGCTTGGTACAATGCTCAGCAGGAAGCCATTTCAGTGAGCAGCAGCACTGGAACAGGTTCCTGCTTCTGTCTCTTTAGGTCCACAGGAGGACGTGCTGCATCACATTTTGAGTCTCTTGTTTCTATTCATGCAAACACCTTTTCAATTTTATTTAGTAACTACGAATCAATTTTATTTAATCTGAAGCAGCTGGTGCCAAATGAAGTTTAGATTTAGTGTCAACAGAGGCAGTATCAAGTCCGGTTCTTGAACACAGCATTTGAACAAGCACAGAGAAGGGCAAATATACCTTTTATAAAGAATTCTACTGCAAATACACAGCAATACAGTGCAGTTCCTATCCTACCATAGCAGGATATGTGCTTCTCTGAGGGTTTTCACCAAGGATGAAAAAGGATGTCTGCCTATTACACTATGAACTCTGGAACACAAACACCGGCTGTTTCATTTTTGAACAGTTTATAATCTTTGAAAACCTGATTTCTGCAAGTCTTTTATAGCCACACGGCATCTTACTTTAATTTAGTAGTTTTGTAGAGTAGGATTTGAGGAAGCCTTACCTGTGAATGCAAAGTCCTGCACCTCATGTCTGCAGGTGTCAGCTGCATGCTACTGAGGCAGCTCTTGGAGCAAGGCTGGTAGTTCCACCCATGCAGCTCTGCAGCAACACTCAGGATTAACCACTTGCGGCTTTTCTGTGTTAGAAGGAGTTTTCCTCTGCCTCAGAGGAGATAACCTGTGCTCTGACACTCACCCATACCAAGATCAATAGTGGGCCAAACAAAGAAAATTTGGGCTCAGAATGAGCTATACAAGTAATGATCTAGTACACAAAGTGACAAGTTTGGGGCAGTAGGTTAATTCAACCAACCAGACTGGGAATTACTGTCCTTAGGGTGTGCTCCAAACATGCTGGGGAGTAGAGAACACTCTGGCCGTGAATTCAGATTTGACAGGTAAAACCACTAAGATTTCATTTTGCAGAAATATGTGAGAGTAAGAACCTAGTTGAACTGCAGATTGGAGACATCATTCTGAAAGCAGCTAACATGTTTAACAAGCAAGTCTTTTCCCATATTCATCTTTCCAGGTTGTCTAACTGATTATGAGTAATTTATTCTTACTTATGGAATTAAAAAAATAAAAGGAAATTATTGTTGGAGATTTTATATTTTCCTTTAGCAGAGAAGAATGCAGGCACTGCTTTTTCATATATCTAAGAAATCAGAAGTACAGGCATGCAATCAATGGCAAGAGAGGTGCCTCAGGTCATCTCTTTTATATTGAAAATAATCTTTTATTGTGAAAATTTTCTTGTGCTGTTTGAATGCTACTTACCAATGGCATGTACCTAGGCACTGCTATTCAGCAGGCAGTGAAGCTGTTACCACTGGTTCCAGAGATGGTGCTTTTGCACCAGCACTTCCCTTTGCAGTAGAATCTATAGCAGAATCTATGTCATAACTTTGGCAACATTGGAAAACTTACGAAACACCTTTATATATACTACACACAATAGGAAAACAACATGATGCTGAGTTTATGGAATACATTCCTATTGTGCTACTTTTTTTCTCTAATCATGTACATGAGATATTAATACTCTGGTGCTATTTTTTCAGAATTATTATTTACTGACTGCCATAAAGATAAATGTATTTTTCAAGTGATAATTCATGAAGGAAAAGACCCTGTCCTACAAGCTGTCAGAGAAAGTTATTGACTCAGGCACAAGAATGATGCAGTTCTATGTGATAAGGAAGTAAATGTTACAAAAATTTGCAAAACTAGAGTTTTTAAAAGAAACATCTGAAGAGAGAAAAGACATTTGCTGCACAGACAGTGAAGAACTAATCTCTTTGCCTGGATCAGTAAAGCACAGTTTGGACAGGTGAAAACAGATATTTTGCCTCCTCACAAAGATGTGTTTAAAAAATTTACTTTAACACTGAAGTTAAACACTGAGGAATTTTGAGATAAAATGTTATTTGTACCCAAATAACTGTGCCCAACTTTTTCAGGTAACAAGGGGATCTCTTTATGTTGTTAGTTGATTAAAGTAAGCTCCTCTGAAGGAGATGGAAGGAAAAGACAGAGAAGTTAAGGAAGACCTGGACAGCTGCAGCCTTGATCTGGTGGTACCCTGGCTTCCCTTCATGTCTATACCAAGGCAGAAGACAGCCTCCTCCCACTCACATTTACTTCCAGCAGAAGGTCTGGTGGAGGTTTTGTAGCACATCAATATGGCCCAAGGAAGCCTGCAACAACTGCCAGCTTTTAAGTCAAGCTGTTGGTGTGCTGGAGAACTGCTAGTTTGAGAGTGGTGCTAGTAACCATTCTGAGGCCCAGGAAATGAGCCAAAAGGTTGGTCTTGATAGCAGGTCATGGCAGTGCGCAGAGCCCCCTGCATATCTTATCTGCCTCGCTATCTGCAGACTTGAGAATGGCAGATGTCTACACATGATGGCAGAGGTGGAACAGTATGGGTGCTGGAAGGTGCAGGCAGATGAGGACTCTGCCTCAGGTGGAAGCGAGGCACAGACGACTTACACCTAGCAGAAGCACTTCAGAAACCTTGTGCAGTCCAGGCTAATAAGAAAAAGTGGTATCCCTGAGGTGATAGAGAATAGGTGTTCATGGGATGCCCATAGGGTTGTATGGTGGTATTGCAAGTAGCATCTCTGGGGTAGGTCTTTGGAAAGCTCTGAGAAAGCATGAATTTACAACAGGCTCTCAAATAAACTTAGGGGGTTTTGTGTAGAAAGAAGAATAGACAGAGAATTGTAATTATGGACAACTTGAGAAACAGGAGATTGTAATAGTGTACTTCTAGAGATCAGAGAGGTAAAAGAAGCTACATCTTGTGCCAGAGTCAGCAATGGTGGGTCAATGTTTACTACTGAGCTCCTAACCTGGCAGATAAGAGAAGAGCACGCTTTCCGATTCAGCTGTTTCAAAATGGGCATGTTCATTTTAACTTTGGACATCTATTCTAATAGGGTGACATGCCTCGCTTTGCAGGGAGTCAGCATGAAGATACATCAACCAAGTTCCAGTGAGCTCTACCTGCAGTCCTTCAGTTTTGTGTAAAACTGATTGGGATGCTCTGCCAGGGCGGTCACTACAGTTACACTGTTGATGCTGTGACACAGTGGACAGGCAGGGACACAGGCCAGAGAATATGACAATGAAATTTATCCAGCTGCAGGCAGCAATCAGTAGAGTTGGTGGTTTCTCTTAAATGAAAATAAAAGACATTTGGGATAAAACCATCATTCCCCCTCAATTGTTTCTATGGGAACTAGCTTCGAATAAGTTCAGTAACCAGACCTTTATTTAGACAAAAATATTTCATAAGTGAGGCATGGAATTACACACTATAAATGGCAAGCAGTCCTGAATTGAAAAGAGAAATTATACTTCAGAGTCACAACCTGAGGTTTGAATTAAAAAAAACTATACTCCTTAGCTGGTTTAAAATGAGAGAGAAAATACGATTGTTCCTAAAGAAGTGTGGCAATTTACTCACTCTTGCAGTACATCAGAATTCAAAAACTTGGTGTTAGACAAATATTTAGATAACTCAGTATTAAGAAATGTATATGAAAATAATCAGTAATTGCTAAATTAAAACCAGACAGAAGCCACTAAATATTACAGAGAACAGTGGGGAATACAAGGTATAGTGCACAATTACTCCCTTTTGTATTCTTCTGTAAAAAAACCCCAAAACCAAAACCAACAAACCCACCTTATTTTTTCAACTGTAAATTTTTTATTAGTAAGGCAAGTACAGTGTATCTCCCTAACAATTAAACAGCACCCCATAGCCTAGAGAAACTACAATAATATCTTGGAATTGTTTAGAATTCTGATAGAAAGTCTAAAAATAAAAATTTCTATTTTCATGTAATTATATATCAAAATGAATAATCCAGTTTCTGTAATGTCCTTTGCTGTTTATAATGTTATTAATTAAATTTATTTCTTGTTGTCCCCAGTTTTAGTTTTCAGTGAATTGCAGTTCTATGACCTGACAACATACTGGTAAGACACAATTAATTAATTAATTAAGGCTGGACAGTGATATCTCCCTTCCAGAATACAGATTTAAGGATAACTCAAGATACGTTCTGTTCCCTTAACCTTGGCCCTGTCAGAGCTGGGAATTGCAGGTAGGAGTGCCTACATCTGTAAGCAATTTGGCTGTGTTTACTGTGCTAGGTTTAGCTTCACAGAACCAACCTAGTCATCTGAGGTGGGCTGGGAAGTCTAAAACTCCAAGTTTTCTGATTCTTAAAGTTTTGCTGAGCCTGAGGTTTTGCAAGAGCACAAGAAGCCCTCAGATAATTAACTCTACCTTAACCAGGTGTTTCAGTTCATGAATTTCCTACTAACCTTCTAAGGAAAAGATAATGTTATTTCTAGGCATTATGGGTCATTTAAACACCCAGATTACTTACAAACCTATGTGAGGAGATGTTGGGATCTGTTAGAAGCTGCATAGCATCCTTGTGTGTCTTTTTTTTTTCCTATAAACTTCATTATGGTAGAACGAGAGTTAAAATCCTACCTAAAAACCTTTGGAGTTCTCTGTGATGAAAAGGCTCGGGTGGTAAGGTATGACTATGTGAAAGATGGGCTGATGTGATGAGGGGCTGGAGGCAAAACCCTGACGATAGCCATCTCAAGCAGAATAAGCATAGATGAACAACTCTACTGAGGCTGCAGGGAAGAAGTGCACCCATGGACAGCAATGAAACAGAAGAAAGTGATGTACTGAAACCAAGTAAAAACTCCTAACTTTGAGAGGTGGCATTTTTCTCAGGACAGCTAAGGTTTTCTACCAGACACAGTATCCTAAAACCTAAGACTGTTTCAATGGTTAGTTTAGCAAGTTTCACCACATGCATTAAAAGCGGTCCTGAAGTCCTACTCCACCACTATTTCTGTTTAATCTCCTTGTTAAGATATTGGGTTCCTAGATGCTACTACCATTTATAAAGTTGGTCCCTGAAATGTTTGATCCTGTGATGCAGATCAGAGGAGAGGGGCTGAAATTACCATTCCCTCCCCAAGAGGGATGCAGGCAGAACTCAGTCGTTACCGCTCTGTTTGGCAGCTCTCCCAGCCTCCTCTCACGTGTTGTGGTTCTATCAGAGGTACAGAGAGAATGAAAATTGCTGAGGACATGGATTGGTTAAGGAGAGGAAGAGCACAAACCTAAAGGAAGCTATTCTGCCTCAAGTTTGTTTTTTTAAAAACAAAACCAAAAACCTGGTTTAGTTCAACTACACAAATGTAAATCCCCTGCAAATGGAACAAGTACAGACTGAGTCAGTACAGTAGTCCTGGAGAATATGGTCACGGGGAAGAATTATAAACGAGATAGTCATAGGCACTTGAAACACATCCTGCTTCAGCAGGGTGTTTTCTCCGTACATTGGGAAGAGACCAGCATCACTTTCACCTCCAAGAAATTAAAACCGTTTGCAAATTTAGGGTTTCCATGAAACGAAAGTTAAGTCTAGTATTTGTACCTTGATGCATTTTGCCAAGTTCACATCTTTATTAGTCTGTTTACTTTTCTTGTGAATTTGTTCTGTGGTCAAATATTTTTAAAGGATCTGGTAAGTGAACAGCTGATAATCAGTTGTACAGCCTCAGACAGTAACAGCGCTTGTCCACAAAAGCGTGCGCACAGGCAAGCGTTCACAGATACTGAATGAGTAATAAGAGTGAGCCATGCTTTCTCCCTCATCCACTGCACAAATTTCTGACCCTCCATTATATGAGATTATGCACATAATTGGGGTTGATGCCTCACCAGTACTAATCGACGTAAACTAATAAATTCTTGTTCTGATTGAGCGGTTGAAATGTTTTGCAAGCTCTTACAAAGTCTGGGAGTTCTTCAGCATACTCAGGGTAAACCAGTCACAATCATCGGGAAATATCTACGATTCTAACCTGACTTTTCAAGATATTCTAATCAAAAACAAATGCAATCTTGCTGTAGATCAGAGAAATAGGACAGATAGTAATTTGAAAGAAATGAGAAAGATTGAAACTGGGAGGGTAAAGTCATCAGTCTGAAATATAGTTGAGTTTTATTTAAAGAACTTAATTAGCAAATTCATGGCTCCAGACCCTGAATTGAATTAGCATTTACTTCCATGTATTATGTATTTATTCTTTCTTTTCTGTGGCTTAGCCCTAGAGGAAAGTCTCACAATAGTATGTTAAAATATCTGACACCAAGCATAAAATAAAAATTTTATAGATGCATTGTGCAACTGGAGTTATATGTGTACAAAAATTAATCATTCTGACCTCTTCCACACACTTTACAGGTGCAGATAAGCAACTCAATGTTTAATCCTGACTTTCTGTGTTAATAAAGGTATTTAACTCTGCCCTAAATCTAGTAAGCTTTAAAGCAGTGTATCTTGCTTTCAAACTGCCTCACAGTACATCTGAAATAAACTCTCAGGTCTAAAGGAATAAACATCGTAACTACTTATGTTGCTTTTACCAAGCAGAATTTAACAACAGATTATTCAATCATCACCGACTGAGGCTTTAAAAATGTGCTACTGAATTAAATTATTAGAAATTATTATGATTAGTAGAATTGTTTCCACTTGGCTGCAACATTGCTGTTCTGTGGCTGAGAAAGAAGTTAAGCTGCTGGGGGCGTTGAGGGCAGAAGAAGGAGGAATTCACAATGAAAAAGGACACTAACCCAGCAGGTGAGCAGGCTTTATTAGCTCTGCCTCTCACTGTGCCTGCCATATGCAAAACTCTCCCTGTGTCTCCTGTGCTGCCTGTGCCACAGGAAGGAGCCAGTGCCCCCTGCAACAGGCAGGAGTACTTAACAAACCTGAGCTGCTCACTTCTGGGCCAGTATGAGCAGAGCAGTGAAGCATATCTGGGAAGTGTGGAAAGAGAGAGAGAACATACAGGGCAAGGAATGGGGCACAGAGGGAAGCAAAATTAGCTAAAGTCCAAGTTGCCTGTTTGCTATCTGCCACTTTGGTGTACCTCACGTGCTGAATGGGCAGTATTTGAACTTTCACAAATGTGAGTTTCCTAGCCACTTGTTGTCCCACACAAGGAAGTGAAAGTAGCTTCACCATCTAAAATAAAAAGAAAATAACGTGACCCCTTAAATTAACATAACAGGTCCTGAGATAAAGTCTGTGGAAGTCAGCAGAGAGAAGTATACTTCCTAGATGTATAAATTTTTCGTAGCTTCAAATATTGAAAAAACCTCAAAATAGCTCAACAGGTTTTAAGAAAATGCTTGGTTATAGGCTTGTTAACATCTATGTTAAAAGTATTTACGTTTTCAAGCTTTGGTGAACATTTAAACAAATGTTTTCCCATTAATGCAAACTGCACTTCATGCCTAGCAACATCTGAGTATTTCACTCCAAAAAAAGTCCCAGCTTCCATGTACCTTGGCCAGTACCTAAGAGGATGCCCCCGCACTGTGGGTTTTGCTGCTGGGTCCCAGGGCAGCTCAGAGCTGGAGCAGCTGAGGGCAGCTCCCATCCCTGCTGCAGGTATCAGCCAGTACCCACCCCCAGGGGACAGCAACACATGTTGGTGAGCTCCACCCGCCACATGCTTGCCCCAGAATGTTGGTGCATTAAATGCAAGGACAGAAGAGATATTTAGTCTTTTAATACTTTATGATTTATATACTAAATATAATATGATATAATCCTTCTAGTTCTGTGCTAAAAGCTATAGCAACAGTGAGGCTAAACTTATTTTTTACTTAGAATATCTAGAATTTACATGAGAGAGATACTGGATTCTCCAAGACTTTTTTGAAAAAAATACTTTTTTGGAAGTTGATTATGGACCTGACTAAATTTTTTTTTTCAAAATGAAAAAAAAAACCCTGTATATACACCCACAAAAATGTATATATACAGAGTAAAAGTTGCACTGTTTGTAAGTCTTTGCTTAAAGTCCTCAGCACTTGTATTGTTTGAAAAAGTATTCCCATTTGTTATTTGCACTTCGTGGTTGACCAGCTGTATTATGTGAACTCATTATTAAGTGAATGTTAAGAAGAGTAATGGTGGCAGCTAACAGATAAAACATTAATGATCAGTAAGCATTTACACAAATGCCTACTAATCTCTCTCTTTTCATCAGGCAGCAAAGAAATAGCCTGATAATTACAATAAGGACTGCCCCACTTTATGCAAATGTGTCATTTCTTTTAGTTATTCCACTTGTATTTTTGTCCCCTCAGCATCAGGGCTGGTATTATTGTGAGTTGGTATGTGCAGTTGTTGCATGGGAAGAGAGACTAGAATTTTAGGCGGGACGAAAGAAAAAGACAAAATTCATTTAGGATCTAAATACATCAGTGGAGTTATGATGATGAATTTAATGGCTTTTTTTATTTTATTCTGAATGCATTTATGTTAATTAAAGGTTAAAAGTATTATAGAAAACACCATTAGTATATGTGCTCTAACGCTCTAGCTGTTCATACTCTTGATAAGTGCAAGTATTTCCATAGTTTAAAATCTAATAGACGAATTGACAAACACACACACACACACACACACACACACTCTTATACAGTCACTCTCATTTATTCCAAAGGCTTCTGAGGGAAGCCACTGCTCACTCTTCAGGGTCCGCTGGGTTTTCTAACTGACCCCACTATCTCCTATTTTAGATATGGCACTAAACAAATAATCCTGGCAGTAAAGAGCAGGTTTATTTTCTCTTTTAAGCCTATAGGATCAGCCCCACTGAGACCAGGTCTTATTTACAACAGCAAACTTGATACGGTCCAGCCACTGAGATATACTCATTTGCCTGAGATATGCAGTACAATATCGTTATGTCCAGTAAAACTTGGTCAATAAAGTCTGGCAGCTTATGTTACAGTATGTTATGTTTGTTATGTTAAGTTATATCATATCCAGTAAAGTCTGGCAGCTTGAAAGTTTTCACCAAAATGTTGTTTTTCCATAGTTTGCTTTCTGTTTCATTACTGAAGCTGCACACAAGGCCATGGAAAAGCAACTGCTCTTACAAAGCATCTGTAACCATTCAAAACATCCTGAACTTCCTCATAAGTTAGTTATCATTAACGAAGACCTTATCTTAACAGATACATAATAATATATATCTATATCTAGATGAATGTACAGCTAAGATACATCAGTACTCTGCAACTTTATATTGCTGCATGGATATAAAAGGCACTACACATCTCACTGAAACAGATAGAGATTTGTAGCTGCTCACTACCACTGGAGCAACACAAAGTGTCCAGATAGCCCACAGTATAGGTCCTCCAGGTATCATCTTTTCTTAGCAAGTCTGCCCAAGATACCTTGTTAGAAGACATCTTTAACCTGTATATAATCTAGAAAAAAAAAAAACAAAACAACTTGGGCAGAAATTTTTGTATTCAGGGAAAATTACGCCACAAAGCACTGCTGAAGAGAAGCTGGGATCCCTTTTCTGTTGAAATACCAGTGCCTGGCCAAGGAGAGAGCACTGACATTGCAACCTGGTGGTGGGGTCCTGGAGATCATGCATGCTGGGAGCTGACTTGGAAAGAATCATAGAATATAATCATAGAATTATTTAGGTTGGAGAAGACCCTTAAGATCATCAAGTCCAACTGTAAATGTAACAATGCCAAGTCCACTACTAAACCATGTCCCTAAGGGCCAAGCTTCCTGCCCCAGGGTTGTCCCCAAGGGCAGGAAGGGTAGTAGAAAATTGGAAAAGAGGAACTGAGGTAAGCAATGCAAGGAGAAGCAAGGTACTGGAAATACCAGAATAAGGCAAAGAAACAGGCTGAGGAAAAGAGTAGGGAAGGCATAGGACTGGGTAGAGAAAGAACTGAAGAGGCTGCACAGAAGGCTGCAAATGCAGTGGTAGGAGAAACAGAAAGAAAACCAGTCAAGAGTCTGACTATTACAGAATGTTTTCTTTTTTCAAGAAGAAGTGGGATACAAGGAGAACACCAGGCTCAGCAAAGCAAGTGGAACAACATACTGGAGCAGGAAGAAAATGACAGCAGGATGTGGGGAGCAAACTCTGACACTGAGGAGTCCCAGGTCCCCCCAGTGAAATCTGCAAGGAAAGTGCTCGCTTCTTCAGTGGTAGAGAATAACCTACCACTGATTTCAGTTACGGTAGCAGCTCAGCTGGCAGGCATCTACAGATAACAGATGGCTTTCAATATGATCGTAAAATTTTCATAAATTTTCTAGCATTTTTTTCAGTTTTCTTTTTTAAAAAGAAACAAGAAGTGACACACAAAACACTGTAACAGAGAACACAGCATTGTGAAGTCAAATGCTTAGAAGCTGGAAAATGACAGAATTGAGGTTTATGGTGTAACTTTAGTTTGCCTCCACTGTGTAATGTTCTATTTCACCATCCTCACGCACCTGATAACATAACTTTTGCAGACTGATCCCACCAGCATTCAGGATGGAGCAGCTTGACAAACAGCTGTTTTGTTCCTCTCAATAAAGGTAATGTATAAGCTTCATCTTCCCTGTTAAAGAATATGGAAGGTCTAGAATTACAATGGAGACCTGCAGTTAAAGCAGATGAATACAGAGAACAGAAATACATCTTTGTAAAAGGTGGTGAGTGAATATTGATGTTGTGTCCTGTCTGGAATGCCTGTAAGTCTTCTGCCTTCTACTATAGAGAACAAATGAACATCGAGGAGTTTCTTTTTACCAAGTACAAATGAATTTATATTCCAGAGTAAATGCATTATCTGGCTTTAATAAATGCCAAACCATGTGAGAAATTCTTTGAAGTTTTAATCTGCAATTATATAAATATATATAAAAATATATATAAAAATAAGGGGAGATACATTAATTTTTTTTTGGTTTCAACATAAACTTGTAGCTTGTACATATATGTTCATTACATTCAGTTCCACATGGATTTAGTGCAAAGTGTTCACACAAGTTAGCCACTGTAATCCATGGTTTCAGAGACATTAATAATTTCATGTTTGTAAACAAATTACTCAGAAAGGATTTGCCTCGAAGAAGTAAAACAAAGTTGAACTAGAACATTTGTGATGTGAGCTCTAGGGAAATATAGGACTTTTCAGCTTCTCTGGAACCATTTGTAAAATAGAACTGCTTTCAGCTAATTGAAAATGCAGTGTGCATGCTACATTTAGACTACGTTTTTTCCCAGTAGGAGTGGAGGAACAAATAACCTGGAGTAAAGGTTCACAAAGAGAAAAACAGTCAGCTGCAAACCAAATGTTTGATGTTGCCGCATTTAGAGGAACAAAAACACTGACAAAAATAAAAAGCAGCAGGCAAATCCACAGTGTGTAGGGATGATAAGAATCTGAGTTCCCAGAAAATGTCTTCCTGAGAAGAGCTGCTAATGTGCTGAACAAACTGCCACTCCATCAGAACTTCTTACCCATCCTCTAAGCTTTTTGACTTCATTAGCCAGTATCCACCCCCTTACATGCAGCAGTATGAAGAAAGAGAGGGAGTGGAGCACAATCAACCATTTCTGCTGATTCAGTTCTTCTCTTTTCTATTCTCCCTTGAAAATAGACTCAAAAATTGGTCTACAGATTAGTCTAGTACCTGTCATCACTGTGATGGCAAGAACAAACTGTAAAACAGACCATATTAGAGCACACAACTGAAACTTAATCATATTAGTATGAATTTTAAATCTGTGAATTTTAAATTATGATAATAATTCAGAGCTAGAAATTAACCTCTACTAGTGTTCATATGGTCTTTTAATACTTTTGTCAAGATTGCACTGTAGCACAGGTTTTTAAAAGCATCACCAATTCTGGATGCTTTCCCACACAGCAATTCATTACTCCTCACTATCATAACAGTAAACAAAATTAGTGAATGCTTTTGAAAATGTAAGGAAATGGAATATTTTTGATGGTGCTTGATACAGAGAAAAAGCATACATAAATAAATATTAATATCTTGGCAATTATATCCATAATTACTTTTTTATCAGATGTATATGAATGCGATATTAAATCAACTATTTAGTTAGGTTATACAAATCAGCTCAGAGATTCATTACAATTTCTTATTTCAACTTCTGGATAATCACATACACATGTACAAAATTAATTTCTGCCAACATGAGATGCAGTCATATCTCACCATAAATAAAAGCAGTGCTAAATTATTCCTGTGGATTCATTACAGTGTCTCAGCAGAGAGCAGTAGAGATGCTTTCTGCTTAACCAGGTTACAGAAAACTTATGAAGCCATATCAATAATGTCAAGTGCATTAGTGTCCTGGTTTCGGCTGGGATAGAGTTAATTTTCTCCGTAGTAGCTTGCATAGTGCTATGGTTTGGATTTAGTATGAGAAGAATGTTGATAACACACTGATGTTTTAATTGTTGCTAAGTAGTGCTTAGACTAATCATGACTTCTCAGCTCTCAGCTCTGCCAGGTGCACGGGAAGCTGGGGGGGGACACGGCTGGGACAGCTCACCCAAACTGACCAAAGAGGTATTCCAAACCATGTGATGTCCTGCTCAGCATATAAAGCTGGGGGAAGAAGAAGAAAGGGGGGACATTCAGAGTGATGGTGTTTGTCTTCCCAAGTCACCATTACATGTGATGGAGCCCTGCTTCCCTGGGGATGGCTGAGCACCCGCCTGCCCGTGGGAAGGACTGAATGAATTCCTTGCTTGCTTTGCTTGCACGCGTGGCTTTTGCTTTACCTATTAAGCCATCTTTATCTCAACCCATGAATTTTCACACTTTTACCCTTCGGATTCTCTCCCCCATCCCATTGTGGGGGGAGTGAGCGAGTGGCTGCATGGTGCTGAGTTGCCAGCCAGGGTTAAGTCATGACAATTAGACATCTTGCTAAAGATGTAATACTTATTAGTTTTGAAAATAAATATATGGATTTATTACAGCAGCAAAATATATAAAGAAATGCAATACATCTGTATGCATATATTATACTGACCATTCATTAGTCCTAAATCAGAACAGCCTAAAGCACGCCGTTCTGTTATTAGTCAAATCCACCTAACCATTCCTGAGCTGAACAGAGAATACTGTGTTTCTGATGTCCGGATACAAAATTAGTTGACTCATGCCAGGCTCCATTAAACAGGTATAAGATCTCTTTTCATGGGAAGAATCACTCTAAAGGAACTTGTCAGTGGGCTACCTGATACTGGGATGCACCAAGCATAGAAACTCTGTTCTTCCAGGAAAAAGGCAGATCCTATTGAATAAGAACAAATGGTTTTGATTTTCTAGTTCTGTAATGGGCTTATTTAATAGCTATAATACTATGTCATGAGACTGTTGTGATTTTATAATTTTGGTTTAGACGTATGGGTTTAACAGTTTAATTTGACTTCTTTCAGAACCTGTGAAAGTTAAATACCTGTACTAGTCAGGTCTCCATTGTGAGTAACTTCTGTTTGGAAATTTATAGTCTTCTAAAACAGCTGAGGTTCAACATAAAGCTATGCCAAGGGCTACTCATGGAATCAGGAAGATCAATATACAGACATTTTACTGACCCAGTATTGATAATTAGAGGAAAGTTCAGATTTTTGCATGTTACACAGTCTAGTTATTGCATTGAATATACTATCAGTTGACAAACTTCAACAGGTGTGTCATATGGAATTATTACAGTAAGGTAAACTAAATTTTACTACTACTGTTATGGTTCAGAGATCTGAGAATCTGTGTAGAGCTACAATTATTTTTTGTTGTTGTTGTTTTAGTTTGCAATGAGAATTAGAAGTACTATTAGTAAAAATTCCATATGAAAAGTAATTGATGGAGAACAGATTTTTTACTATCCCCAAACACAAGGAACCTCACTGAACTTGAAAGTTTTAACAGACACGATAAGTAGCAGCCCAAGCTTCAGATACCAAACAAAAATACAGTTAATATGTTGATGGTTTCTGCATGCTTCAGTTTGACCTGAAATATGTGCAGTCAGTAGTCTGTTGCCAAATAAGAAGTGGCTACCTCATTCTGTGATTATGCTACTTCCTGCTGGCAGTAGCAGAAGCTCTACACAGATGAACAGATCTGTACAAAACATGACAGATGTTGCTTCAAGAGATGTTTAGTAGTTTTTTATATTTGTTACCCTAGCTTTAGGAGTAAATACTAAAATCTAATTTTGTCTCATTTGAGGTTAAAACTGCTAGCCAGTACAGAATGTCCCACATAAGGAGTCTGATACATACCATTGGTCCATGAAACAAACACTGGTAATAACTATTATACTACAGTTCTCACTTCTGTACATGAATTGAGTCATTCAACTTCCCAACACCATTTCCAAGAACTTAGAGACAAAGCCTTTCTTCAGAGCTGTGATCCAGCAGGGAGGCCTGTAAATTTTTAAGAATCCTAATAGAAAACAGACCTGGATGCTCGTAAAGACCTACAAGGAAGAGCTCTTTCCAAAGGAGGATGACTACATTGACTGTAACTTCTGTAAAGAGATTTTTTTTTTGCGTATTTTACTCACCTAAGTGGAGCTACAAAGCAGGATATTGAACTAGAAGCATTAATTCAGTGTCACAATTTGTGTTAAACAGCTATTTGCAATGAGGGATGGAGGAAGAGCTACAGCAAATATAACAAACAAGGTGATATCCTATTCTCCATATTTATGAGCAGGCAGGAATATCCTGCTCCAGGAATTGCTTTTTAATTTTTCTTAGTCCTGGCTAAGAACACTCTATCTTGTGTCTCCCTAGACTCCGTCATATTCATGTATCTTAAAATACTTCAGCAGTATTACTTAATGTAAATTAATTAATTTGACTGAAAATATTTTCCATAGAATATAAAAAAAGAATAAACCTTAAGGTAGGAGGATCTGGAGTGTTTGGTAGTGTTTACTAGCAATAGTTTTGAAATTAAAACAACAGCACAATGGCTTACTCTAGACAAATGGCCCATCACAGGGAGACACAAAGTGCTATGATCCTGGTTCACCCCTACTCAGTAAGTATTTTGACTTCTAAGTCCAAGCCACTTTTAAATACTAGTTTGAAAGACATAAATTTTCAACAAAAACAGGCAGCAAATCCAGCTTATTCCCAAAGCAGCATTAGTTTTTTCACTATGTGGGTGTTTACCAACTTCCAAGCTGCATCTGACAGCCTACAACTTTACCAGATTCAAAACGCACAACAATTAACATTTACACTTTATATCATGACAAATATTGTTGTGACCAGAGGCAAAGTAATCATTTTCTTAGGATGTAATAGAAATGGGTTAATATTTTGCGTGACAGGCATTTTATTACTTACATCTTGTGAACTGTGGGGCAATGTAAACTAGTAATATAATTTAGAATTTGGTTTTCATGTCACTTAAACTGAATCCTGAAGTTACTCATAAAAGCTGGTTCTGTGCTCTTCTAGGGAGGTGTCACTTCACTGTAATATGTTTTTGTGGTACAACACTGTGTGGGACCAGTAACTAGGCGTCAGCACTGATCAATATATTTTTGTCAGGCCATATCCTATATATATATATATGGAACTGTCTAATCCACATTTCCCCAAGGAGAGGGGTTTTTGGCCTGCATTCAGATTTGAATTCAGCTTTCAGATTTACCTGTTGATGCCTGGAAAGGAGCATGTTATCACAATTCTTTTCTTTGTAAAAGAAAATGTAAGCTGTGGCTGCTTCCAGGGAGCTGGAACTGTTGCTGGACGCCAGCCTTTCTCTGAAACCAGCCTACTTGCAAAATAAATAATTTAAGTGTAACTATGAAGAAGATTGACAATCTAGCACTGCATCACTGTACTTTCTCTTTATACTATGGAAAGTCTATAAAAGTCCCCCTTTTAATCTTGACCAGTATTTACTGTGCTTTAAGTGTATTCAAGACTCATTTATACTGTAAATTAAGATCACAAGCTCTAATTTTCTTCCTTTTCACCTCTAACAAACCCAGCAACTCATCTGGATCAGCAGGGAAGATGAGTCTTCCCCAAGTCCACAAGTGATATGACTGCCTTTCTAATAAGTGAGAATGGCTGAAATATCCTCAATGCTATAGAGGCCACTACTGAATTTTTCTCCTCTTTGGTGTTGAAAGTTTTGTGTACTCCAAAGTAACAGAAAGTCACCCGGATTTGGTCTGCACCTCACAAAGATGTCAAATGATTGTTGGAGCAATTAAAGAAAAAGTCTCTGTAGCATTTTAATGCCTGGTGGGTAACTGAGAACAAAGGTGCAAATTTACCCTAGTCAAGTTTTCAAATGGGGAAAACCTCCCAGCAATCAGCAGATTCTTGCAGGGTACTTTGTTGGTATCTGCCCCAGATTTTGTTACGCACCTTCTCTTAAAATGCCAGGTATGCAGTGCTATTTTGGACAGAGAGAAATGATTAGGTAAGGTTTTGAGCTCTGACGTGAGTCATGCCTTGGTGCCAGCAGACTCCAGGAATATACAGTGGTGAACGGAGATTACATTTTACCATCACAGAGGCCAGATGGAAAAAACATAATATGTGAAAATATTAAATCACTGAAACCCAGATATCTTAGAATCTCTTATAGTGCTCCAAAACTACAAGACCTCTCTTTGGATCCAAGGCATTTGTTTTAGCTTTCCAAAAGTAAACAAGGCATTTAGGACAAGTAGTACCTACTGTTACACATGTAGAGCCTTAGTCACCTCAGTGGCATTAAAATGCTATGACAGAGAATTTGTGTATCTTTAAAAAGCCACAGTGCAAACCTGCATGTCTAATAATGAACCTCTTGTTTGAATATCTCTGAGAAACAAAAAAATTTATTTTAAGGATGTCTGTGCTCCTACGTTTACACTGCAATATGCAATGAACAGCTATAAATAATACAATGCCCTCATTTTGCATAACCTATTTATAATTGCTGTAACCACAAGTTACTTGCAGTCCAGCAGTATCATGTTCCTAATATGAACTGCTGTGTACTGTAGTCATCATCACAGCACTTTGTGGAAAGTCACTCACTGAAATGCAAATCATGTCTTAATCTGAATTCTCTCACTCTGATATGTCACCTCATTTCCAGTGTGACTCCATGAAAACACAAAACAAGACAGAAGGAGGACTTGTCTCCCCTTGCAGGAAGGTTGCCACAAACGTACTGTGCAGCTTCATAGCTTTCTGCTATGCTGTCCTTTAAATAACATTCTGAAACAGCTGACAATAACATAGTTTTAAATGTTACTAGTAAGCTGATTTAATTTTATTCATCACTTGAATAAAGTACCTGTCACAGATGACATAACTATTTATAGACTGGTACAATTCAATTAATGTCTTAACAACCTTTAGTTATGACTGCAGAAAAAGGCACATCCATCCAGTATTCTGATTATGAAATATTTTGGATTTGGAATGTTCAATTAGATCAAAACATGTTAGTCTCTGCATCACAGTCAGATTTTCAGTAACATTTGCAATACAGGAGATCCTGTTTGTTACTATAAATATAAAGAACATGCTAAGTCAGACTGTTAGCCTGTACAAATTATTTTCTCCTGGCAAGCTCCACTTGGGGTATGTCCTAAATGACTTCAAGGTCCATTTTATTCAAGGACTGCATGAGAAGACACAATAGCATTAGGAAGAGGAATAGAAGTCCTTCCTTGCAGGGAAAGGTATCGTATCAATGGAATCTGTATATGGGTTTTGCAGACTAAGTAATCTTTTAAATTGTTTTTTTTCCCTTGTTCTAATCTTTTAATACTAGCTACCTATTACTGTATTCAAATTACAGCTTTTGGAGAATTGCAATAGCAAGTGGAAAAGCTTTCCTGTAGAAGTTGCACCTAAGCTTGTCATTCTCTATTTTTGGTGAGAAATAAAATCAGAATCAATATTTCACACAAATGGCAGGTAACAATGAGGAACTTTCAACACATTTTAAATAAACACTTAAAGCAAGATGCTGCGACATGTAACTGAATTCACTAGAATTGTTTGTCTAGGGAAAAATCATATTCAGTTTTTGCCTGTACAGCATTTTAACACACACTTATTTTTGACACAGGAGAAATTGGCATCACTGCAGAGAATACACCTCCAGAATAATATGAAAAGTGCCTAGAAAACTGGCATACGGGTACTTGCATGATGGTAAAGAAGTAGATGAAGGCCAATGTTGTGCCAGTTTCAATAAGGAAAAGCATTTTCTGCTGAAAACTGTAGGGTTTTTAAGTCTAACACTTGTGCCAGAGAATGTTTTAACACCTTTTACAAAGAGATGAACCACTTAGCTTTTTAAGCACACATCACAGGAGTGTGATAACCAGGAGGAGTTTGAGGGCAGTGCATCTGATCAGACAAATTCTTTGACTGGATGAATCTAGATTGCAGGCAATTCAGAAGATGCCATTTGCACAATTTAGAGGTTATTGTTTCTGAGGAACAGCTTCTTCAGGGATGAGAGTGCTTCACCGCAGAAACCCTCTGTGTATGCCTCTCAGGGACTGCCATTAGCCAGAATGGCCAAGGTAGGGTTGCTTGGCTTTCAAAGCAGACACTAAAAGTGCACCAGACAACTTTGCCTAATGCTGCTTCTGTTGCCCTGATTTAGGCATATGAAAAAGAACAGAGCATTGACGCACTGTGTGTTAGAACATGGAGACAGAAAGGCAAGAGATCTTTCCCAAATGCCAGTGATTGGGTGAGTGATTGAGAACATATGAATATAACCAGAAGAAACTTCTTGAATCCATCCATTTTAGTGGTCTTTACCTTGCTCATGGTCCTGCAGTAACTTTTACTTCCCTCAATAATCCTGCAGTGAAACAGAAGTACTTTGAACAGGGACAGCTCCTCAGTTTTCCTCTGTCTCCAAAGCCCTTACTACTTCTTTCTGCAGTGTTTGTTGACCGAGAGTAATATTGCCTGTATAAAGTGACCCTGGACCAACAGCTGTATATTCCCAAGAGGAAAAAAAATAGTCCAACAGGAAGAAGCATTAAAATGTCCAAGCTGCAACATGCAATGATTAGATTCCTGCTCTGCTTATGTGAGGTAAAAGTTTAAGTCCACAAACATCTCCACTGAAGCACCCGCTGAAGTGCTTGCAGAAGCAAGGCTTTTGGTTAGGGTGAGACACACTATGCATGATGAAAAGAGGATGGTGGAAATTTTCCTTTTAGCCTGTTCTTTGTAGATAGCAAAGATGAAGAGAGTCTAATGAGAGGTATCTGCCAGATGGCAGAGTAATAACTTTCACATGAACCTGTCACTATTTCTTTCAGTCTTTCCATCTACAGCATTGCCTGGTCTCACAGGAAATACTCCCAAGGGCATTTTAGCTTCAACACAGGATAAAGAGCTCTGAATATGTATACCTCCCTAAAGGAAGCCTGTAGTTATGTCAGTCCTGGGGTTTGAGAAGCAAAAGTATGGATCTCACATTTATTTTTCTATTTGCAACAGCTAGTGGTTCACCAGAGTTATGGTTGTCTGGAAGAAGTGTGTTCAGGGAGAAAATACTTTGTTCGTTTCTTTTTTTGTGATCTGTTTTGGTATATTGAAAGCAAAGGTGGTATAAGAAGTAGCAACTTTCTTATAATGTTTAAATCCTTACATTGTTGTTGTTCTTCTGTCCTTACTTTATGCTTTTTCTCTGGCAATTTTTATCAATAGACTGCTCCTGCAAAGGTGTTGTTGAAGAGAAACCAAACAGTCATTAAATTACTACAGTGGCTATATTTCAAGGACAAGGATAGCAACTGTTCTTTCAAAAAGGTTATCAAGGCCCTATCCTACTGTAGCAGGTGAATCTTTCTGATGACATATGTTAACCTCAAAAGAAAGTGCTTTTCTGCACTTGGAGATGAAAAGCAATCTTTCTGTCATGTTACTTAACACATCAGTAGGATTTAACTTGTTCTTTCAGTTCACTCACTCAGCTGCCTTTTTCTAGTTCCTTCACTGTTAATTGTGTTGAATCCACTGAATCACAAACCACTAAATTGAAATCACTCTCTCCACCATTTTCACATTTGAGTTTGAGAGTTACCAGGTAGTGAACTGGAACAGTGACAATCAAAATGCAGAATAAACTAGTCAGACCAAACTGAATCAAGTTGCTGGATACAAACCTTCTGAATTTTACTGGATTTTGGTAAATCCAAGCCCTCAGTAGTCTGTGTAATTTTCTGCATTGCCCTCTCTGCAGCGAACATGTTCAGTCTCTGCTCCGTGGCTACATTGATGCTACACCTGTGGCAGTTCCACACATTTCTTCTCTTTAAACAGTAGCTTTTACTCGTGAATAGCTCAAGGAAGCATTCAGACAAAATGTAGTTTCTTAATAGCTTCACTGTGTCTTTGAAATAATATTTCACTTCCAATTGTGAGCAATACCACTTTTTCTGGAAAAAAAAAATGAAAAAAAAAATCATCTTGGTACCAGTTTCTCCCCCTTTTTTCCACTGCTAAAGGAATTGTCACCCAAAATTTCCCACAAGCCACTGGGTTGGGGGACTTTAATTGTTTGTCAGGGAGGGAAGATTTTTCCACAACCAGCCTTTTTAATAACAAAGAGGGTAGCACAAAAGCAAACCACTGAAGAGTCTGTGTTAGTGAGTGTACTGCATGCATTCATAGCATACCTGGCAGGAGGTGATCAGGTCACTGACCAATTCTTGAGCATCATTGACTTTCTTTCTCAGCTATAACAAAGAGGGATGCAGACTTCCATTCTGGGAGAAATGCAGGCAGTTGTTGCAATCTGTTGAATTATGACAAAAGCAGGCAGTAATGCTTGTGAGGCAATTTGAAAATAGATTGCCATAAATGATACACCTCTGTGTATTTCTAGTTTCTTCTCAACATCTTCAGATGTGAGTGTGAAAGACAGAAGCCAATGATCCAAAGCACGTTTTCTAATGTATGGTGTCCTAAGCTGGCCCACTTTGCAAATCAGGAAAATTAAAATTTAAATGTCATTATTTAGGACATCCTGTACAGAAGAAAAATATAAACAGAGGTACAAAGGAAAATAAAAAAAAGATCTTCAGTATTTAATTCAGGGGGAAAAAGTTAAGCTGACCTATTTATTCGGTGATGAATATTTGAGAGACGCATTTTAATGGAAACAGTGGTAAAACACAAAACAGCTTATCAAATTTATGAATAATGTAGCTATTCAGTCCCCAGATCTCAGCTGGCTGAGTACATGAGGAAGGAAAGACTTCCTGGGTGTTATGAATATATCCAGAATATGCTGCTGCTATGTTGCTAAGTCTAGATCAGCTCACAGGTGGGACAGTAAGTTCATAATGTCACAGGAAGATCAAATTTTGCAGTGCAGTGAGTAGGGAGAAAAGTGGTAGCTAACAGGAACTAGAGGGTTAATGCCTGGATAAGTAAGAATGAGATACAAATTCTCAAAACATGAGATGCTGTTTTGGTGTGGAGAGCTTTTAGTATAGTAGTCATTCAGTATCCCTGCCTTCTCACTTTTTCAATATCATCAGAGAGTACTGATTTTAATGAACTATATTCTACATTTCCTTAATGTGGCACATAAAGATGTCACTGATTTCTGCCTATTTTAAGAGGACAAGACTTAAACAGAGTCAGTTGTTCAGTGTGCTTCTATACACTTCTAATTAATAGATTTTTCCTGCCACTGAAGGTTTTTTGGGCCCATTACAATGACTAAGGGCAGACAAATTCTTGAAGCAGAATGAGATCTCTTACCTCCTGTCTTTAGTTAGCTGACCTATTCTACCACTCAAGCCCATTAAAGCCTGGCTGACTGCTTCCATTAAGAAATAAAATGGAATTTGTTTGATTTTGCTCAAGTACTTCAAATTCACTTTTTTTTCCCCCTTTTTTTTTAAAATCTAGCTTCATGTAACGGCAAGTATCCACATGGTGAAAATATTTGCTACGATATCAGTACTACAAAACCTTAACTTCTGATGCTGTTTCAGAATCCAGGCAAATATCTATTCTGACTGTCCAATTAGCCTAAGAGGTAGCTGAATGAAAAGCTGTCCTTTTGTAATGAAATGACACCATATTTTTCTGCCTGTTGTAACTAGGATCTAACTTCTATTGCACCAGGAGTTACAGATGTAAGCAATTGTTGATTGGATGCTAAGAGCCTTTTAGGCTTTGTATTAAAATGTCTGTCAAAAAATAAATTAACATTGCCAGTTTACTGCCTGGATCCACAGCTACATACTGTGCATAATGTTCTGTGCCTCTCAGCGGCTTCTGGAACTTCTCTTGTTTTTCAGAAAAGCCTTCATTTGGGACAACTTCGTATTCCAAGGCATTCAACCTGCTGATAAAGCACTCAGCTTGATACTCTAAAATAATAAAAAAACAGTTGAAATTTTAAAGTATAAAAGATCTAAGGGATGGTGCCTGAAATTTTCATGGCACCTTAATGCAAGGATGAGTTTTTGTAGTAGAAATATCTCCTTCAGGAATGAGGGAAACAACTTCTGGTACTTATATTTTATAGTATTTTTCAGTTGCCTATTGTGTTGTCTAAATCCAGAAAACTCCTGAACACTTTTCCTTGGGTGGATTTTTTCGTTCAACACCAGTCCATATTCTGAGGTATGAGGCAAGACCAAGCCTCTCTTTCTCTCTGCCTCTGTTCTAGCAAGAACATGTCACTAAGAATGGAGGAATAGGGACCACACATTTTACATCTCTGTCCTCCATGACTTTGGATTGTCTTACTTGCCAACGCCTTAACATGACTGAACCTCTTTTTATAATGCTGAAGCAGGAAACAGCATTTAAACTGTGACCCATTAAAACTTCCATGGAGAAAAAAGAACACCCTAGGATGAAAGAGATCATAAAACCCTCTGAACTCTTTCCAGATTGACTAAAGCCATGAATACATATTGTGGAAAGGGTGAGCCCTCCTTATTTTATATTCCTCTTGTACTCAGATGACTGACTCCATAGGAGTAAACAAAACAAGCTGGAAATTTGAAAGCAGCTTCAAAGGAGTTCAGCACCTAATTCTATTGATGTCTCTTTTGAAGATGCAGACATTCACCTCTAAAGTAATCTACATCTTTTTAGAATGTTCTATTATTGCACAGACACTGAAAGCTCAACATTAAAAAGCTTTTCAATTGGATTGTTTGAATTATTCTTCCTTCCCAAGCTTTGGGATTATTCAGAATGCTCTGAAAAGAGCCTCTCTCATTGAGCACACTATTTTATAATTAGTGCCACAAAACAAAGTGCTTCAATATGTCAGCATAAAGTCTAAGGTTACTAAAGGACAGAAAACAAACACAGAAAGCTGGGTAGTAGCAGTGAAGGTAAAAGACATCAGCAAAATTTGATATTATATACTTAATTTAAAAGTAGAAAAGTACGTTTCTAAAAATGCACATATATCCCATGAACAGCTCAAATAAATTAAGTAGCTGAACACAGCGAAGAAGGTCTGATGGTGCTCATGGTTTAACTTTCAGGAAGGTGAGTGGAACTTTGCTCATCACATACATCACTCCTGAGATCTTGGGCCTGGAGGTACATGCAAGGAAGAGAACAGGAGCAAGAGAAATCAGCTCTGACATCTACAGTGAGAGTGACAGAAGAAGCATAGAATCATAGAATCATAGAATGTTTTGGGTTGGAAGGGACCCCTAGAGGTCATCTAGTCCAACCCCCCTGCAGTCAGCAGGGACACCACTAACTAGATCAGGTTGCTCAGAGCCCCATCCAACCTGGCCTTGAATGTTCCCAGGGATGGGGCCTCCACCACCTCTCTGGGCAACCTGTTCCAGTGTTTTACCACCCTCATTGTAAAGAATTTCTTCCTTATATCCAGTCTAAACCTACCCCGGTTTAGTTTAAAACCGTTACCCCTTGTCCTGTCACAGCTGGCCCTACTAAAAAGATTTTCCCCATCTTTCCTATAGGCCCCCTTTAGACACTGAAAGGCCGTAATCAGGTCTCCCCGCAGCCTTCTCTTCTCCAGGCTGAACAAGCCCAACTCCCTCAGCCTGTCCTCATAAGAGAGGTGCTCCAGCCCTCGGATCATTTTAGTAGCCCTCCTCTGGACCCGCTCCAACAGTTCCATGTCCTTCTTGTGCTGAGGGCTCCAGAGTTGGACACAATACTCCAGGTGAGGTCTCACCAGAGCAGAGTAGAGGGGCAGAATCACCTCCCTCGACCTGCTGGCCACGCTTCTCCTGATGCAGCCCAGGGTACGTTTGGCCTTCTGGGCCGCCAGCGCACATTGCCGGCTCATGTCCAGCTTTTCAGGCAGGTCTAAAGCTCTTTCCCACACCCTCAGCACAAAACACAATAATAGATTCATCTTATTTTCCTTCTCCCCTGAGATATCGTCTCCTGAAGTCCCCACTGAATGAGCATGCTTTATTTCTGCTCCAAATAAGTGACTGCATATATGGACGATCAAACCAAATATTCAGAAGCATCAGAAGTGTATATCCCCACATAAGTTTTTTACTGTCTTTCTAATACTTTCTAAGTGAAAGTCATTCAAGCCACTTCATAAGCCTACCATGCAGTGCAAATGAGAAACAGAAGGTCAAATAAGAAATTTATCCTCCAGGAAGACTTTATGCTCATCCTAAGGAAAGAGTCCAAGAAAGCCTAATTGTGCCTGAAAGCATAATGGCCTAACTTCATCCCCAGCTAAAGTCATAGACAAAGTTTCCTTTAAATTTCTCAGATCATAAAGCTAGCTAAGGTGAAAATTGTCCATGGCCAATTTAGAAAATATTTTTACTTTGACTTTAAAGGATACTGGCCACCTTCACCTGAAAAAGCAAAGAAATATATTATATACTACCTACGCAATACTTTGGGTGTACATAGATGATTACCAGTCACTTCTTGTCAAAGAAATACATGGTGAGAAGAAAAGGAAATGTGAACAGTCCAGTAAAAATAAACTTGTTTTTCTGATGTGGGGTGTAAATGCTTTTCCTTCTCAAGTTAGTTTAATGTATCAAGCAGGCCAATGAACCTAGCATGTACAATTTCAGAAATAACTGCTACCATGGTACTTATTTCCTCTACTAAAGGAAAGCTTATAAGGATAAAACCTAAAATTAGATTCCATTCTTCTTTCTCAATATTCAAAAGGCCTATCACTTGCTGCCAGTCACAGTCAATTTTATTTTGATGGTTATTATTGTCTTTAATAGCAAACCTGAAGAAGCAGTAAGTGAAGCTCTATAAATCAATTGGAAGTAGAAATGGAAGTACAGATGTGAGATGAAATCCCTGTTCTTATCATTTTATACCTCTGAGATTGACAACACATGAGTAATATAGTGCTCTGTGAAAGGCACTTTAGATTAACTCTATGAAAATATTCCTAATTGCATACTGTTAGACCTGAAATTAAAATATAAACCCCCATTAGCACTTGTAAAAAAAAAAAATTACAATTTCAGAATATGAAATTACCTATTTTTCATAGTTCAATGCACTATTTAATATGCCTCAAATGAATTAATGTTAATTAAGAAAGGGATGATTTAATTACCATATGGTTGCCTGACAGAATAGTAATTTACTATAATAGAATTCTGTATGTATATGAATTTAATTGTGCTTATGCCCACTGATAAACTTATCAGGTATTCAAAATTTGTTGATGTAGTTTGAGGTCTCACAATATGATAGGTTTGTTAGAGATGGGCTGAGAGAGTTCTCCTAAAGCAACACACAAGAATAGATTCTCTGCTTTCTTAGTCCTTTATATGGCACATCCTTACTGGGTGAAGGGACATAACCCTGTTGATATCGCACTGTAAAGCTCCATCACTTAAGCAAACATGACTTTGTTTGGCACATCTGAAAATAACAGCAGAGTGCTAGACAAAATCTGCTAAATCATTTAGGTATACAGGGTTCATTTCTGCCATAGCTGGAAGGAGTTCAATAGTATTTTACCAGAGATATGCAGGACTTTTTGCTTTGGAAGAATGTTTTCAGGAATGTCAACGGTCATAAAAGTACTACAGTAGCTTTCATTTTCCAAGTAAAAGAGACCTTTATATAGACTGGCTTTGGCTTTATTAGCTGAGAAGACCATTCTTTTGACTGCTAAAAGTATGTCTACAGGATTTTTATTATAATTTATTAGTTTTTCTTCAAATAACACAAGTATTCCTGTCTGATCATGGCTCAGCCCAAAATCTTTAAAGTTTATAAATAAGTGCAAAACACAGAAGACCAGGTAGAGCCTATGCAGGATGTCAGGCTGGTGAGAAATAAGTAGTTATGTTCTTTACTGTACAGACCTACAGCCAATCCACATCTCACACTATTAGATGCCCTGGATTTATGCAACCAAATTTTTCAACAAGTCTCAAGGTTACTCTTAGAGTGATGAGGACATCTGAGATCACCTGGATTACATAATTTTTTTAATGCACAGACCACAATACTGATGTGTTTGGCCATTTTGAGTAACTTATTGGTCTTCCTGCCGTGGTCAGAAAGCAGCTATGAGATGACACCAGACCTTTGCTCATACTAATAAGCATGTAAATTTAGTTCCTATTTCATCACCAACTCTTCTTTAAGAAATAGTTACCAAAGAAAGGGAGACAATTTGCTTTTCTAACTTCTTTGGTAGCAGAGAGGAGATTCCTTGCTGTAAATTCCAGAACGTTTGGCACCAGGGTAAAGATCCTAGAGGGAATGGCTTCCTTGTAAGGGAATGGAGAGATTTTCAGATTTTGTCCAGGCACCTGTCTCTGATGTCAAGTCCTTTTTCCTTAGCTAAGATTTTTATAAACTTCAAATGCTCCATAGTTTTGGCATCTTAACAACCTTGGTATTCATTTTTCTGTGCATCTGATACCACCAACCTTCTTCCAATCAGACTTCCACTCTCCCCTTTCATAAGCTAGTAAGACTAGCTTATCTGTGTTTCTGTTAAACCCAGATTATTCCAAATTATTACTGGGTAATGATTTTGCTGTGGTAGACTAGGAAGAGCATAATATTTTGGCAAGGCTCTCTCTGCCTATTGACATTTCAGTCCCACACCAGTGTGACTTAGCTTTCCCTCCCACCTGCCTGGCAGCCTCCAGGGCCATTCCTGCAGCCTCTCTCACTGCACCAACAGGGAAACGGAGAACATTTGCACCACTGCAAATTATGTAAAAAGAAGAAACAGTCTTCTCTTCCCATAAAGTAATCCAGTAATTCTGGCCTTGACTCTAACAGGATCTGTGGTAGTTACCCTTTTCATCAAACAGTAGGCGATCACTTCCTCAGACATTAACCTGAACAACTATTAAGACCAGGGTTATTTCAGTAAGCTAGAAAATGTGGATCATTCTTCCTACGCTAAGTGCAGCGAAGACAAGATCGCAACGTTCATGGAGGTGCAAACTGATGTTTAAAAACCCTCATGTATTAAAACCAGTAGACCTACACTACTGTACTTTGGTTCTTCAGTCGGGGGATTTACAGTCTACAGTTTAGATGTGTAATAATATACCAAAAGCTATTTCAGAGACTATTCAGGTTGCATGGAAAAAGCACTTCAAATCTCCTAAAGGACAGCTTTCTTTTTTAGTTCCTTCATTCTCTTTTTCCTCTAAAATAAAAACACTTCCCCCAAAGTCTACATAGCAAATTCGTAATGCTCCATTTTTTGTAGCCACAGAATTGCATAAACCACAAGGTAACTCATAAGCTGGTGTTTACAACAGGTTATTGCCATGAAGATTTCCAGTGTCCAGTTGTTTTTAGTGTTATAAGTAGTCACTTTGACTTTTTTGTCAACAACTTTGATTTGTTTAATGGCTTCACTGGCAGATCTGATTACAATAGTTCATGAGAAACTTGGAAAAAAAGACTTTGAAATATAGCCATGACTGAAATTAGACTTCTTTTTCTCATCCATTTTGGTAACCCTGAAATATATTGAAAAAAATCTTACTTCTCTAAAAGTTAACTTTTTGTGAAACCTCCTCTGCTTCCTATAATTTGTCATTTCCTCATTCATACTATCTTCTGACACAAGTTACAGACCCCCTTGCAAAACTAAACTGTCACTTCTAACTGGGTTAAATAGTTATGAATTGGTTTTGGAACATCACTTGGAAAATACAAATCTGCAGTAAACCAAAGTACTACGTGGATTTACTCATTGCTCCACATTAATATAAACAGCAAACTAATTACTGAACTACGAATTTATTATCAGGCCACAGAACACCTGCTATGTTTTTGAAATACCAGTCAACTACTGCAGTTTAGTATGTACAAATATTGTAAGCTTACTGCCTTTATTTAAAATTTTATTATGTTTTAAGAGTAATTTATAACCCAAATTATAATTTCTCCCAGCATGGAATTTTTAAATTCAGTTACAAAAGGGAGTATTTACAGTCTCTTCAATCCATTAAAGCATTAAAAGATTTCCTGAGATGGAAATAATGGGGAAATTCTTGTTCACACATGTGCTTCTCTCTACTAATGAAGTTACCCAAAACTTAAACAGGTTTAGGTCCTGACCTTGTTCTGGGATCTGTTAACAGGGATACTTGGACAGTGACAAAGTTCTCCAGAAACAAGAATTCACAGCAATAGGTTGCACTGAAAGACATGAGTCTTGCTTTGTCATTCACAATACAAATGTCTTACATAAGAACTGCAAAATATAAAATCTGAAGGCTAACTAATTCACAGGTTGCATTTGGGACCATTTTGTCCATTCTGTAAAATTGCTGTTAGCCTCTCTTTCTCTCTTCCCCCTCCCACACACTCTGCCAACATAAGAGATGAGAGTCCCAAAATGTTACAAGCTGAAAAAAATACTGTGCGAGGTCAGTGGACATATTTTTCTTCCCCCTTCCCTCCTTTTTATTTTTGCAACACTAAGCTCAGACTTAAATAATTTTTCTACAGAAAAAAATACAGGATTTCATTGTCAAAATGTGAAGTCTCAGCGGTGTCTGAACTTCTTCACGCTGGGAAATTAGCTAAAACCAACTGTCCTGCATGCCATTAATTTTAAAATATTGGCATTATCTGAAAAGATAACTTTGACAAGACATTTCTTCAGGGCAACTGTGCACGTATCTGAAGAAGAATGATCCCCTCCAGATGAGAGAGCACAATGAAGCAATTGGTTATGTGCCAGGACATGCAAGCTCAGGTGTGGGTGCAGGGCCAGAGCCTGGGAAACGGGCTGTGCAACTGGGAGTGCTATAAAGGGGAGTGCTATAAAGGGGAGAGGTGAGGATGATCTCTAGGAGTCAAGTCCTCACTGGGTAAGTGGTGAGATACATCCGACAAGTGCTTCAGATTGCACCCTGTGACAGCACCCACAATTTGATTTTCTGGAATAAACTAGGATCTGGTCTCCAAATTCTTTTTAGCATCTTACAGCATGATTTCATCCTTGCACACTAATTTGATGTTGATGCAACTTTTGTTTCTTTCAGTTGAGTTACATTGGTGCAAACATGGAATAAAACGTTAACCTGATCAGTTGTCTGTCTCCCTGTCCATCTTCTTGGCTATAGTAGTTAATAAAGGCTTCTGAGAAAGCTGGTAGAGGTTTTCACTCTCCTATTGGCAGAACAGCATTATTATTAAAAGAAAAGTGGGGGGGGGGAAGGGGGGGGAGGGGGAAGAGGTGAGATAAACAAAAGTGATAAAACAAAATTTAAAAAATGCTACTCTGACTGGCTGCCTTCTTCCCTCCTGCAGCATAAAAATAATCTTGTTTTTATCCTATTTTAAATCTTAGTTTTATCATTTCTGGACAAAGCTAAGTTTCAGCTGAAAAGAAATATTGTAACCATACACTTGTTTTTGGTCAGACATTCCTGACTTTCATTAAGATGTGAAATAACACAGTACTGAATTTCACAGGGTGATGTACTGAAATAACAGACCCTGGAGAACAAGAGCTAAAGAGACTTCTAGGAACCAATATGGAATGTTTTCGACAGGAGGTTTGTGGAGACGCATACTGCAAAAAATTACTTAATAAACTAGAAGACAATCTAGCTTTCTAAAACATAACATTGTTATCTATTCCCGAAAATCCTCTCTTTAGGCAAGGAAGACTCAATCAGATATTAAGTTGAAGTCCCCTTTGAATTGAGATTTTTGGTTTGATTTTGATTTCTACATAGGCTGATTTCTCTTTGAAGAAGTTTGGATGTATCAGATCTAAGACATCTGTGCTCTAGAAAAAGCTGACTGGTGGTGTTTCTCCCTTTTTCCTCGGAAGCCAAGGTTTCTTCTGGGGTAAAAGATAGACACCAAGAAAACTTGTTTATAAATCCATTTCTAGCAGATCACAACCTTCATCCATTTTAGCCATGGCATACACGTGTTACTGGTGCCCTCCAGGCAATGTTTTAACTTCTTGCCTTAGCTATAATGTGAGTTTCTCTTCAAACTGGTCCCTTCCTTTCATATCTCAGGTGGTGTGACTGAGCTCAAAGCAAATGTTAGCTGTGTTTCTTGAGGTGAGAAGTGGACTTGCCTTGACAACTAACTTTCTGTAGTTCATGCTGGCATGTGCATGTCAAAGAGCTTATTTCCACGTCTCCAAGGTTAGCAAGCCAAGTGCAAAGGATAGAGCACAGCAACTCCTTGATCCAGGAAGACATGATAATTTCATGCTCCCCATAAAATTACACACCTGCATATGCTGAAATGACAGAGCAGAAGTAGATAACCAGCTCAAGCAGAGTGACAGGTAAGACAGCTCCTCTCGGCACCACTTCACTATACCAGACAGGCAAGGTGCTCAGAGAAAACCTGCTAGTACTCCTCCATATTTACCTTGCTAAAGAGAAGAAATGGGGATGGGGCTCTGCTGCCAACCACACTGTTGGAGAGCAAAGACAGCATGAGAAGGCAGAACTGCTGCAAAGGAGAAGAAGTGGTTGTGGTGACACACAGATTTGGGAGTGCAATCGTACCAAAATCGTTGTTTTTCTTTACTTGAGATGATTGGCAATACAGGTTGTTTATGAAAATATTAAAAAATTTAGATGGACGTCAATAACATGGTATATACAGTCAAAGAATCACAGAATCACAGAATGACAAGGGTTGGAAGGGATTTCAGGAGATCATCTAGTCCAACCCTCCTGCTAAAGCAGGTTCACCTAGAGCAGGTTGCACAGGACATCATCCAGGAGGGTTCTGAATATCTCCAGAGAAGGAGACTTCTCCCCTCAGAAAAGATGGAGGGATCTTTAGCCCAACTAAAGTGCATCTATACCAATGCTCACTGCACAGACAATGAACAGGAGGAATTAGAAGCCATCGTGCAGCAGGAAAACTATGATATAGTTGCCATCATAGAAACGTGGTGGGACAACTCACATAACTGGAGTACTGCCATGGATGGCTATAGGCTCTTTCAGGCAGGATAGGCAAGGAAAGCGAGGCAGTGGGGTAGCCCTATATGTTAGAGTGTTTTGATTGCCTTGAGCTCAATGATGGTGATGATAGGGTTGAGTGCTTATGGGTAAAAATCAGGGGAAAGACAATGGGGCAGGTGTCACAGTGGGAGTCTGTTAATGACCGCCCAACCACAATGAAGGGAGAAATGAAATATTCTACAAGCAACTGGGAGAAGTCTCATGATCGCTAGCCATTGTTCTTGTGGGGGAATTCAACTTACCAGATCATTGCTGGAAGTACAGTACAGCAGAGAGGAAACAGTCTAGGAGGATTGTGGAATGTGTGGAAGACAACTTATTGACACAACTGGTGAGTGAACCAACTAGGGAAGGTGCCCTGCTGGACCTGTTTTTTGTGAACAGAAAAGGCCTTGTGGGTGATGTGATGGTTGGAGGACATCTGGGGCACAGCGATCATGCTTCTCTATTCTTGGAGATGTAAAGATGGTCAGCAGAATGGCGTCCTTTGACTTCTGCAGGACAGACTTTAGACTGTTCAGAAGGCTCGTTGGCAAGGTTCCTTGGGAGGCAGTCCTCAAGAGCAAAGGAGCCCAAGAAGGCTGGACGCTCCTCATGAAGGAAATCCTGGAGGTGCAAGGCCATCCCCATGTGCCAAAAGATGAGCCAGTGGCAAAGAAAACTGGCCTGGCTGAACAGAAAGATTTGGCTGGATCTCAGAAAAAAGAGGAAAGTCTATGAGCTTTGGCAGAATGGGCAGGCACCTCAGGAGGACTACAAGGATGTTGCAAGGTCATGCAGAGAGACAATTAGAAGGGCTAAAGGCCAACCAGAACCACCCAAGGGTACTGAGGAAGCTGGCGGAGGTGCTCACCAAGTCCCTTTCCATCATCTATCAGCAGTCCTAGGTGACAGGGGAACTTCCACTTGACTAGAGGTTGGCAAATGTGACGGCCATCTACAAGAAGGGCCAGAGGGAGGATCTGGGGAACTACAGACCTTTCAATCTGACCTTGGTGCCAGGGAAGGTTATGGAGCAGATAATCTTGAGCGCCATCACACAGCACATCCAGAAAAAACAGATTAGGTCTAGTCAACGTGGGTTTAGGAAAGGCAGGTCCTGCTTAACTAACCTGATCTTCTTTTATGACGAGGTGACCCGCCTAGTGGACAAGGGAAAGGCTGTGGATGTTGTCTACCTGGACTTTAGTAAAATTTTTGACACCCTTTCCCACAGCATTCTGCTGGAGAAACTGACTGCTCATGGCTTAGATGGGCATACTCTTCACTGGGTGAAAAACTGTCTGGATGACTGGGCCCAAAGGGTGGTGGTGAATGGAGTTAAATCCAGTTGGAGGCTGGTCACAAGTTGTATTCCCCAGGGCTCACTGCTCGGCCCAGTTCTGTTTAACATCTTTATCAATGACCTGGACAGGGAGATGAGTGCACCCTCAGCAAGTTTGCAGCTGATATTAAGCTGGGTAAAAGTGTTGATCTGCTTGAGAGTAGAAAGGCTCTACAGAGGGAGCTGGAAAAGCTGGATCAGTTGTATGAGGTTCAACAAGGCCAAGTGCCAGGTCCTGCACTTGGATCACAACAACCCCATGCAACACTACAGGTTTGGGGAAGAGTGGCTGGAAAGTGGCTTGGCAGAGAGGGATCTGGGGGTACTGGTTGACAGCCAGCTGAATGTGAGCCAGCAGTGTGCCCAGGTGGCCAAGAAGGCCAACTGCATCCTGGCTTATATCAGAAATAGAGTGGCCAGCAGGACCAGGGAAGTCACCCTTTCCCTGTACTCGGCACTGGTGAGGGCACACCTCAAATGTGGTATTCAGGTTTGGGCCTAGAAAGACATTGAGCTGCTGGAGTGAGGGCAAAGAAAGGCAATGAAGCTGGTGAGGGGTCTGTAGTACAAGTCTTCTGAGGAGCGGCTGAGGGAACTGGGATGGTTTAGCCTGGAGAAGAGGAGGCTGTGGGGAAACCTTATCACCCTCTACAGCTACCTGAAGGGAGTTTGTAGTGAGGTGGTTCTCTTCTCCCTGGTAACAAATGATAGGATGAGAGGAAATGGCCTCAAGTTGCCCCAGGCGAGGTTTAGGTTGTATATCAGGAAAAAATTCTTCACTGAAAGGTTTATCAGGCACTGGACTTGGCTGCCCAAGGAAGTGGTCAAGTCACCATCCCTGAAGGTATTTAAAAGACAAGTGGACGAGGTGCTTAGGGACATGGTTTTGTAGTGGACAGGTACGGTTGGGCTCAATGATCTTAAAGATCTTTTCCAAACAAATGCATCTATGATTCTATGATAGCATTAGAAAGCTGAGATAGTTCAAGATGAGTATTCAGATTCTATGATAACAAAGTGTAACAAGCATAACATTTTACTGTCTGTCTGTTGCTTTTCAGCTTTTGGGCAAAATGAATGAATTGGGGTTTTTCTTTCTATATAAAAGATCAAGAGATTTCTCATCTTTTCCAACATACATTTTGTCCTATTACAGTAACAACATAACTCAAGTTGTGGGTCAGCCAATATCCTGTCATGTTCAGCTAGCAATTCTAAAATAACACTAGCTGTCTTTAACCTGAGCTGCCTTTTTTAATGTTTCTTGATCGGACAGACTAATGGCAAGAACAGCTCTTGAAATCTGTCCTGCAGCAAAGACGGAATAGCTAACAAAAGATTAAGTTTAGGCCATACAAATATCCATTTGAAAATTGGGAATGTTCCACATTTCTCAGCATCTATACAGTATAAATCACCATAACTTTCAAGTACATATTATGATGTCTGGCAGGATTTTGCTTGAATTCCCATGAGACCTGGCAAAGGGCTAGCATATTTAGAATTCCTTTGAAATGTTGAATTAGAAGGTATTAATTGTGGTTCAATCTCTCTTGATGATGCTGTATCATATTGTTTCTTCAAATCAGAAGAAAAGTTCACTAGTTGTTTTATACTGAGTCATACTAAAAAGCAACAACTGAAATAATATCTTTCAGTATTTCTGGGCAAAGATCTGATTTAGAATAATGTATTTTCTGAGAAGTTAGTATTCTGTTTGCAATAGTTGCCAACAGTTTCTCACCTTTGAATACACAAGGGAAGAAGTGGGTAGAGGGGCATCATTGCTCTTCATTTTTTCTGCCAAATGATCTCTAATTGTCTTTTATCAATAATACATAAGGAAAGCTGGAAATGGACTTTACTAGTTCAAAACTTCTACTGCTTATTAAACTATTATTCATGGAGCTTCCTAAGAGTTTATCATCTCCATCCTAGATCTTTTTAATGTAAAAAGAGAAAAAATGAAAAGAAAAAAGAAAGAATGTAAGGTGGAAACTATTTAGCAAAATCAGGAAAACCTGAAAGGAACTGACTTAAGGAATTTAATCCTTTTCTGCAAAGTGAGTCTTGCAGGTGCCCCACCTCTACTGCAATGATACTTGGATGTTAATGAATGCAAATAGCTTAGCAGGTGTTTGAGTTTGTCTGTTTTGAACTCCATCACTGATGAGGATTTATTTTGTTCTTAATGACATATTTGTATGTTTTCAGAGGCTAAAAGTATTTGAAAATACATCTGCTGATGCTGGTGCCACTTTGATTGGGCTGATTAGATTGCTGTGTAGCTGGGTTAGCTTTGGTACTACATTATGTGGATCTACTTCACTTTCAGAGACTTAATAGGACTCAGTCTTTTTGTTGGAGTCCACGAAATGCAACAGTAACCCACAGTCCTGAAACAAGAGTCCTTCTGTCAGTTTCAATAGGTTTTGAATTAAGCTCAAAAACTGGTGTTTGCTATCCAGAAGCAGCAGCAGTAGTTTGCATACTAGGGAGGATTTGCCACACCTGCTGCAGAAGGTCAATTCTGCAAGTGAAGAAGCAACAGCTCTAATGAGGACTCTTCAGTGTCCCTACACAACTGGGACATGCTACAAATCACAAAGGTTTAATTTTTATTGAACTGTTACTCTTTGAATGAAATCTGTAGAAATGGAAAACGTCTCTTAGGATAATTCACTACCTTATTGTTACAAGCTATTTGAAGACAAATCACCATTTTCTGACATTAGGTCTCCCTGTTGGATCACTAGTGGTAAATGGCTAGAAACGGGGAATTCTCTGAAGGGATTTTTAACTACGCAATGTGCATACAGAGTGCAGCACAGAGACTCATCAACTGCACCAGTAATTCTACAAACAGGCAGAAACTAAATGCACTGCAGGAAACCAAAGATGAAGGGAGAGGGGGGAAAGCCAGGATGGAGCACTTAAAAAGAGGAAAGGACTCTGGAGTCAGTGTTCCCTAAGGGAAGGAAAACACAGGTGAAGAGAACCTCTTTAAATTTTTACATTAGGAATCCCTGAAGATTGCAAGGCACGTCCATCACCTATTCTAACAGGAATACCAAAAGAGCCTCTCAGTGTGAGAACATACCCAGAAGATCAGGTTTGTCCCTATGAACAAAAAATTATATGTAACCTCCTTATATAAAGAACCTTAATCACAATAGGACATTTATGGCAAATGTTCTTCATGAGTTTACTTTAATTTTGGGACAGAAATTTCCTAAACAACTGATGAGAATTTTTTTTTAAACTCATTCTAAAAATTAATATAGTTTATCTATAAATTATTGTTTTCTTTCCCTTTACTGTTTGTTTGTCCTGTGTGCTAAATAATCAAGTCCATCATCTGATAACAGGCAGCAATAACTCAAGAGTAAACACTACAACAAAAGCAGCCATATGTGGAAAAGTCAGCCAAGATAACAATTCATCCTAATCCAGATGATGGGAAGCATGAAATTTCTAGAAATCTTTGTCTGCACCAAGCATTCTGCTTATCTATTGTTTACACCGTTGCATTGGATGACTGTTTTCCTAAAGGATATAACAAATATGAAATAACACTTTCTGTTTCATTTTCCTATTTACAGAAGTGATCTCTGGTAAAATTGTACCTTCTGGGATTCACAAATATTTTTTAAAAAGCAGAGCCCTTCTCTGAATTCTCTCATGTAACTGCAATGCCTCTGCAACATAGAACACAGGAATTGGATACTTTTATTAGCAGACAAATACAGACCAATTATTTTCGTTATACAACCTAGCTAGACAATGACGACAACACTGAGACTGTGATTATCAAGTTACAGCTCAGAGGTGAATCCTCACAAAGACATTTGGAGATGTAAAAAACCCCACCCTGAGCTGCAGCAAAAAGGATGGGCAGTAGTGAAGAGAAGGACCGAGAAGAAGGTTGTTGGAGATAAAATACCTAGTTCTTCTGATCAGTGACAGTCTTCAGGTTGTGTGGAATAAAAAGCTGTTTTCCCAGCCACTGTGGAGTTGCTTTGCCTCTCTACACAGTCCATTGCAGCTTCTTATGCAGAAGCTGCTGCTGCTTGTGTGCTCTCGGGAAGCAACATGCTCTTCTGGCTCAGATAGCACAGCAGCTCTCTTCTCTGCTCGGAAGTGTTTTGAGTCTGGCTTCCCACTAAATTTATTTCTAGTCTTCCACACTTGGATAATGGATTTCATTTGAAATAAAGGTCATTCAATTTCTTTCCAGTTTATCCTCTTATCTGTGATTTTTACAAAAGAAAGTCACTGGACAATAGCTATTGATCTGTGGCGGTCTTCTTGGTAGCTGGAATGAGACAGCTGGTTACTCACAGCTGCTACAGCCCACTGTGATGACAGGCTCTTTTTTTCCCCAGAGCATGTGGATGTGAAATATTCTTTAAATGGTGGATTAATTTTACATTAAACTACAGCCTCAGTCCCCATAAAGACTGTGAGCTTAATAATTTATTGAGACACTCAGAATCCATCTGATGAAAATACACACCAAAGGACAGATATGTTTAACCCCATATCCGGATAATCTGCTATGGTAAAGATTAAAATAACCAGCAGGTGAGCACCAATGCTGAAACCCACTGTGCCTTCTTGGCAACTTGAGACTACCTTTTTCACTCTGTTACTATACAGCTTACCCATTCAGACATGTATAGCCACCTTCAGCAAGATACTCTGGACTGCCCAGAATACATTTGTATATGTACACAAGCAGCTTCATAGGACTTTAAAAGTTTTGGAACTCTATTATTCAAACTGTCAAACTACTAGAGTGTCCCTGACACACACTTAACCTGTGCCTAATAACACTTTCCCAACAATTCCCAAGTCACAGTTTAGGAATTAGGAGGAGCTACAGACAATTTACACAGATCTATTATTCTCTGGCAGGTAAGAGGACTTAATAATGTGGACATGGGCTCTCTGCAGCACATGGCCAGGGCCAGAGGTTGGTTTCACACATACTTTAATTTACAGATAAAGTTATAGCCAAAGAGAATAAGAAATGTTATTCTGAATACAGATACTGGGGAATGGCTGTTCCTATGGCAAGCTCACACTCCTGCTGATGAGTCTTTCTAAGGTTTACCAAATTATTTCTCTCTTTTGTACATCTCATCTGACCTTGTTGCTCAGCATTGACCCATTTCCCAGGTGATGTATACTCTTTCTTCCTTACTCCTACTGTCCTATTCAAATTTCCCTATGTCTTTCAAAGTCTCATTTCCAGATTCCACGTTCCTCAAAAATCAGCCCTGATTTTTCTTGCCCATTTCTATCTTTTGCCCATTTCTCTCCTTCCTGTTCTTTCTAAAATCCTTCATTATACTGAAAAATGCAACAATTTTCTCCTTTTCATCTGTTTTGGATGCCTTCCAATCTGGCTTTCTGTGTTTCCACACCGATACCATTCTCACTAGTGCTGCTAATGACAAATCCATTTCCAAAAATCTGCCACTTCTTTGTCCTCAACGTCTCCACAGAACAATCCTTATAATCTCCATCCTTATGGCCAAACACCTCATTCAGGCCCTCATGCATGCTGCCTTGATTAGTAAAGGATTCTCCAAAATGCAGTCACTGCCTTCATCAGCCCACATAAATCACTGGTTTTTATTTCATCCCCATTGTCTGTATGTTTGAATGTTAACTCCCCTCATCAGCTCTGTCCACTGGCTTCCTGTCCAAAATTTTTTTGACCTTGAGAACACCCTCAAAGTCAAGGGCACTCCGAGTCCTCTTCAGGCAGCCACCCTTTGTCATTAGCCTCCCCTGCTCCACCGTCTTGTCAGCCTGCTTCCTCCTTCTGCAGCTTCCTCCTCTACAAGTTACGAGTGTTTTGATTTTATTGACAAACTCATCATCTCACCCACACATACTGCATTTTAAAGGCCTGCTTGTGGCCTGTAGTAAATTAAGATTAATTTCTTTCTCTTTTTCCCCCTACCTCTAGTCTTCATTTCTGTTCTGCCTTTTAACAAAAGGTGATTACAGATTTTTGTGCATAAATTCACTGAGTGCAATGCTGAGTGGCTCAGAATCAATCACCATACCGCTACCTGGAAAAATGCCACTGTTTGGTATCCAAATTAAAGTAGTCATAAATTTTTTTAAAGTAGTCGAAGAGTTTCTGACATGTCTTTTAATTTAAGTGGCAATAATGTATCTATTTTCATTATACTACTTGGAAACTTCCAAGTAAGAACATCAGGGTGTGATGACTTTGGAAATGACTATGCACAAAGCAGGAAGTCTGTCCAATACTACATGAATAAGCAAACTATGCCTATTAAATGAATAAGTGAACTATGCAGTGAATAAGCAAACTATGAAGTGAATAAGCAAACTATGATCTGATACTATGCTGAATAAGCAAACTCCATCTTCATTATAGGGCCTATTTTAGCTTCTTGGTGTTATTTCTGTCTTTAATTTTGACAGTTGCCACAGAGTCAATAGTAGAAGGACATTAAATTTTGAGCTCTCTCCATTTAGATTGAGCAATCTTGGAAAATGTGGGATGAGTGCTTCTCACGGAGAGCCAGATTTTCAGGTCTCCAAGCTGTGTGTGCTCTCATAACCAAGGAAGAGTCCTCTTGAAAGAGCAGGAGCAGTTTGTCATGACAGAGAAAACTGAAAGGCTATGAAGGGGGGGTGTGCTGATTTAGCTGTTGACCATTTTAATAGCTCAAGAGAAGAACTTCTGTTTCAAGAATCTGATCACATAGGGGAGACATGCCTACCTGGATACAACAGGCATGTTGATTTTTATTTCTAATAAACTCTCTGCCCTTAGGCTTTATGTGTTAAGAGCAATGGAGTCTTCAAAAACCCCTGTGGTAATACCAGAAGTATTTGCCCTCGGCATCAAAGCTCGGATTGTTCGAGGCTGGGATTCTGGCAGACTGCACGTATATACCATAACGACCAGTGAGAGGTAGGACCAGCGTTATCATCAAGGCTAGGCTTCAGGAAGGGAGGCTTGGAAGGCTCTGCTTCTTGAAAGTGTCTGCGAGTGCTAAAATAGGAGTGATGTCTAGAGCCTGCTTACATCCAGCTGCTTTATATATGTCAGATCTAACACAGATTTTTGGAGTTTATGCAGGCAGGGGAAACCCTGCTAGATATGTGACACAAAGGTTTTATTTAGAAAAAATCCAAACACATGGCCTGTGGTAGCAGATGATGATGTATCAAAGTAAAATAGTTGTAACATGCAGATTGATGTAAAACATGAAAAAAAAGGCTGAATTAATGAACTCTGCATTCATTTGTAAAGACAAAAAATGGCAATGCAGCATGAAAGAATTAATATCTGGCTACTCTAAGAGAAGACAACAAGCAGTTGGAATGGAGTTAAGCTGGAAACAGTCTATTCCTAATGACAGCATCGGTTAAACATTTAGCGGTCACTGGATTTACATGACATGACTAATTCTCAACATGGCGTTCACTGACTAGCTCACTGCATATATCCAGGTGTCTCACATTAGGAGGTTATAAAGCTGAATCCTACAACACTGAGGTCCTTTTTTTTGTTGTACGAAGCAGAAGCTGAGGAGTCATTTATGTGGTGTGGCCCTGCACACCTGGAATTTAGGAATGAAGATATAATCAAAAGACGGTATTTAGCAGGATGCACAAAACTCATTATTAGTTTAATTGTTATCAGTTGAGACTGTTATCAGTGGAGAAATATTACAAAATAATTTCAGTTTACTGGATGCAGATGTAACACCTGAGGAAAATGTTTTTAGTATAGAGAAATTCTATCTACCTATGAGCCTTTTTGTACTGCATCATACATTCTGCTATATGGCTCTTGTATCTCCATTGTAAAGCAAATAAATCCCCCACTTGTGCCCTCTCAGACTTCCCTAGCTCTATGCCAGTGGTAAAAAATAACTGCTTTTAACAGAAGTTGAAGTAAAATTGGAAATTACATGGAAAAAACAGGAACATTTCTAGCTGGTAAATTGTCCAAAGAGCAAACTGGTGGCACTGTTTTGGTAGCATGAGTACATGTTGGTAATCTTTAATTTTAATAAATCTTGGAAAGATTTATGTGTCACAGAGCAAACATGGTTGTATGGAATGGCTCTTCACTACTGCTGTGTCAAAAAGACCTTTTTCCCTTAGGCAAAAATGAGGAATTACAAAGCATGCACTCTTAAAAAGTCAGACCAAATACCATTATGCTTATGACCTAGACAAAAGTGCAGTCTGAAGTTATCTAAAAGGTAAGAGATAAATATCCCCATGATGTTTCTTCCTCAGTTCTCCTTTTTCTCTTCTGTGTTTTCTCTCTTACCAACTGCTGAGAAGACATCCCACATCCTGTCATGTTTAAAGAAGCCAAGATCCTTGTGGATACACAGCACTAGTTTTTTTTTCCTCTATCCACAAATTGCTTTCACACATTGATAACAAAGGACAAGAATAGACAAAATTAGTTTAGTATGTACAGCAGGTTTATATACAGGTTTAGTGGCCAAACCAGGTTTGACACTACCAGAGCAATTTACCTTTGGCTGCAATCACATATAACAGGCAGATTTTCTGTGAAACCAGGCTAAAAATACTCATTGGCTATTTCACAAGACCATGAGACAGCCTTCTTCCCCAGTCTCCAAGCAGCCTCATCAATGTCGTAATTTTCTGGATAGCATGGAAGGCTATGACAACTGTCTGAATTCAAATACTGTAGTAGGAGCTTCGTAAGAGAGTTTGGGATAGGTCTCCCACTGAGGACAGCCATGGTGGGTCAAAGAGTCTTACCAAACTAGAATACAGATTATGTGGCCTACTTCAAGCCTGTGTGCAGATCAGCTTTACCTAAAACATTTCTTTTGTCTGAACAACTCTCAATTATCTTAGGCAAGCCATTTCTGAGCTTGGCCACCCTCGTAGTTAGAAAGGTTGTGGTGGGATTTCCCTTGCAGTTCACTTTTTCTACCATTTAAGCTCAAGTATTTCTATCTTAAATATTGTCCCTTTGTTTTGTGGAGTGATCCTGGTGTACGGTGTCTCCTAAGCTGCCCCATGCTTCTAGCAGTATTAAGCAGTTTTCTTCTTTCAAAAAATGATCAGATAGCCTATGGTTTAAGGTACTCAGACTAATTCCATGCACAGTGTCCATCGGCCTGTCGTGTCCCTTGTGGGCTGGGAATGTTTTGCTCAGCACCTCACACCTGCAATCTTCATGCTGCTGTGTGCCCACCATTCCCAGTGCTGCAAAGTCAGCTCTCCCTCATCCTGGAGCCACAGGGCCATGCTACAGGCTGAAATCTTACTGTGGGGCAAGACAAGGAGGGAGACAGGTAGCAGAGTGCAGCACTATTGTCCATGCACATGCTCTGGGCTTTATTGCTGCGTGGAGCAAAACTATCTAAACACAAAGAAAATATTTTCCCTCCCCCACAGAGAGCATGTGTGTCTCAAGCAGTGCAGAACCTGACCCTGAGGTCCTGACACCACACACTCCGCTCAGGATTGTGCCTCACTGGGGCGTGGTCTGCTATGAAAACAGTGTCTCTGTTTCTTAGATTTGTAGATGTCAGAGGGAGATTTCCCAGTTCCTCTCCTAACTGCTACAGGGCAAATATTCAGTCCTGCCTGCATTGGTTAAGAAAGCTATGCCAGTATTTAATAAGCAAAAAAGCAAATATCCATGTCATTTCAGCCTATAGTTTCGGCCAATTGCAATAGACAAGAGTTAAGCTGGGTAATGCATAAAGCTGTCAGAAGGAGGGGAAGAACACTTTGCTTCTCTGTGAGAGGTCTGCCAAGTTAGGAGGGGACTGTTTGGTATAGTTTTGAAGTGGAGTGAAGAGGGGATGGAAAGATTCATATTTCCAAGGCACTAGCAGATGACACGTGTACACTAGACAAGCAGCTCAAGATGCATTATGAGAAAAGATATATGCTCATTTTTCTAAGCAGCTCTCATAACTGAGTGCTGGGCCGTAATTTAGTGTGCACATAGGCTCTTCTGCATATGTCTAGTTTGTATTCTTAAAAGTCCATTTGCATTTGCAAATATGGGATTTGTATGCAGAACCTGAACATCCTTTTTTCTAGGGTTTCACAGTCAAACTATCACATCCTTGTTACGTATTTACTCTGTGCCTGCAGATCTGGTTATAAAAGGATACAGTATTTCAAAATATCTCTAGCCAATACATTTTACATCAGAATAAACTAAGGGTGGCAAATAAAGATTCTTTGTTAATCCTCTTCCAGTTATAAAAATTCCAGCATAAATACTGTTCCATAAGAAAAAAAATTTCCATCAACAATTTTAATACACCAGATCCAAGTAACCAGAATGTTAAGAGGGCACATGAAAAACTGCAGTTCAGACATTCTCTATTTTGGGGGAGATTCTACATTATAGTTTTTTCCATGCAAGAGGGCGTAGGGGTTTGTCATTCATCATTCACTGTTCTAAACTTGCAGAGTGCCAGACTATTTTTCTCCACTTTATGAGTTAATCTCTTGAAACACAATGAAGCTTTGAGTGGTACAATCCAGAGATGGTGACAGCCAGAATCTTAATTTACAGATTTGAGATAATCATTCGTGTTTGTGTCTCAACAGAGATGCCTCAAGGTAGAATCACAGAAATTGCCATACCCAAGCAGCACAACTATATGTAATCCAATATAATAATGTACATAAGGTCCAACCTAGAATTTCAGGGGAAGGGTTTGCAGTCTTTCTAGAAATAATGACAGACTCTTTGCTTGTAATGTAGTAGGTGAACCTTCATCAGTAAGATGGCTTAGGGCCTGCTCCTGGTCTTATTCTCTTCTCTTTAGCATAAATAGGATTGGTTTTCATTTCCACATTAATATTTAATACTGGGGTCTGAACCTTTTCAAACTAGTGGTCTCCCTGACATTCACAGATCTCACTACCATAAGCAGATTGCTATTTTGACAAAGTTATGTTTGAGAGATAATATCCTATTATTTTCTTTCTCTGTATTACTATTTTATATCTGGTTAATCTGCTGGTTTCAGGTTAGCTAAATTTCTACTGTCAAAGACAGTTTTCGTATCTTGAATAATTTAATACTTAGTCATTTAAACCACAATAGCTTTTCTGTTTCCAGCTTTGCTTAGGAGAAAGGGTGCTTTCGTTGACACTGTTAAAGTAAAATAAATAGCTCAAGGGAAGATTGCTTATTCTTAATTTTCAGTTTTTTTCATTTCTCATTCTTCAGTTTTTTTAACTTTATAATTTTTTAACTAGTTTTCTGTTGTAAAGTGTATTGAAAAAATTTTAGTTTTGGCACACTGTATCAACTGTGGATGTTGGTTTTAGAAACTGTGTTATATGGCTTTTACTGCTCATTCAATGGTGGTTACTTATTAATGCAACTGCTACATTAGCCAGCTAATTTTTGTTATTATTAATATTTTTAGAGTTGGTTTTGATTTTATCTGTTCCATACAGAGTATTTAATACACTTTTACTGACAGTAAATTTGTAGCTTAATAATACTATTCTGTTTGCATCTAATGATGGGGAATATTTAATTTTTTTTTACAAATATTGCCAGATGGGTGAATCTAATTAGAAGCTATGAACCAGATTTAAAACAGTGTTAAGTATCATAAGTAGGTGCCCTGTAGCATTTACAACATTGTATGACACTTGCCAATTTTCAAACAGAAAACATGATATCCAACCTGCTGAGGAGTCTGCTACTTGCCTTATGTGTCTGAATACATTTTGAAAATATATTCACGTACCCCACAATATCCTATTTCTGTACTTACATAGTATACTAGTGTGTCAGCTGGTCCTGAGCACGACAGAACACCCCAAGAAACACACGTTTGTATATTTTTGACAGTATTGATTCTATCAATATTGCTTCCATTGCTAAACATCCCAATTCACCTTATTTCACTTTGCAGCTTCTCACATTGGCATTTAAATTAAGGTGCAAGTACAAGAAGATCAGGCCTTTTTCATCTTCTCAACATGAAAGTTGTGATTAAAAACTAAAGTAAGTCACTCCCAGGATGAGATTAATCTCACATAACTTTGAGGTATCTATATCTCACTAGGTGTTTATGGTCCTTTTACTGTCAACAGAGTCCAGGAGGTGATGCATTTGACCATATACAGATGTTTGCTAGACGATGAGAGGAATGATATGTTATACTGTCCTGACTGTTTAGACAAATTCCCCATCAACTATAATGGGATCTTAATGCTTGTTTTGTGTGAAGGCACCTAGTGTTGGGAGAAATGAATCCCACCAAAAAGTAAAAAAAGACTTTTAGTAGAAGATCTTGGAAAAAACAACTTCAAGTCTATTTTGGGTGGCACCTGTTAGACGATTTATGGGCATCTTTGCTGTTCTCGGACCTATTCAACAGATCTTGCAAGAATTTTGCCCCTTGAAAGATGATCTTATGTTGATAAGAAGTTGTAAAAATGAAGCACAAGAGTATTACTTTTTTCGTGGGTAAAAGTTGCAGGTTCTGAAGTGCTGAAGACTGCTGCTTTTTAGGCTAGAAAACTTGATTTATCTAGAAGGAAGGTCAGCTGCCCAGGATAAAGGAGGTCGTGCAACAAGGATTTGTGAAACAGTTTGGATCAGGACAACCCACTATTTCCCCAGTTCTTTTCTGAGCCCTGTTTTCTATAGATGGATCAGGCCACACACACAGAAGTTGTGTGCTGATTTGTTAGTTACTCATCCCATCGTAAGCGATGGCAAAAATTTCATACATATCATATATAAGAAACAGAACATACAGAAAAGCAAATTAAAACTAGTCTCAAATGAGACCATTTCTACTAAGCTGAGGGCAATAGTTTTTCTACCATTTCCTGGAGTGACAAGACTTTAAGTGTCAGACTGTATTATTTGCTTATTACTCTGCAAAGGAAAACTGCTACACTGTAAATACCTCATATACCACTGTTAAATTCCCTCATTCATAGCTTTCATTCACACAGGCAAGGAAGACACTATGTTTACTGCGGAGAAGCAGAAATGCCACCCTGCTTTCCTTTACCCAGTGACTATACATGCTTGGTTTCATCTCTGCAAAAGCACTAACCTGTTCATCATCAGTACTGCTTTTGCAGCTAACGGTAAAGGCAGACCTTTTTTTACCCAGTAATGGTTATCAGACACCAGTGAAAAAGCAAGCACTATACAAAATTCAAAGGAAATATCTTTATGTCTAAACTAGAGAAAAGTTGTTCAGAGTTCTTTGTATACTCCACGTTGTTTACAGTTTTCAAAAGTTTCATCTAGTTCAAAGATTACACGCACTGTCCCTAGAAGCACTAAACTTGCTTTTTCCCAGCATAGGACCTCATGAGTTTCCACTAATAGTCTTTAACGTTCTGTTTTGCCGGTCAGTCACCAATCAATGAGACAGATTTCTTATTGTCCCTTTACGGCTAACTTCTTTTTGAAGGCTTAATCAGATTCACATTCAAAACCGTTCTGGATACCTGAATACACTATGCCAAACACATCATGTTATCAGCATATCCAACAACATCTTTAAAGAATTTCAGTAGTTTTGCTGATTCTTCCCATTACATTGGAATTAGCCCCGCGTCTGCTAATTCTATTTATTACAGTGTCTAGCACCTGACCAGGCAAGTAGTTTTCTACAGTTTTTAAGTAGCCATTTTTTAAAAAATTCCTTTCACATTTGCCACTTCCTATTTCTCTAGTGTAAAATAGTTTAGCCATCAGTAAACAGATAAGTGCAATCACATTAGAATGCCTTCTAAGTAACTAAATGGACTCTAAGTGGTTCTTTGGTCTTGCTAGTGATAAATACACATTTTATGATTAGGTAATAATAAATGATTTAAAAAGTGGTTGAAATTATATGTCTCAGAGATTCACTCATAAACAGTGGCTCAGATACAGAATTCACCCAGTGATCTTCCATAGTGACACTAACATAAATAATTTCCTTTCTCTGCTACTGATTTTTCTTTTCACACAATTAACTCCGTCAGCCTTTTACACTCAGAGTTCTTGTTTTCAATTAATTTGAGAGGGGTCTTTGGCCTTTGTTTTTATTTTACTCCCTTATCAAATTTTTCCTTAAAATCTGCTTATCTTTTCTATGTTGTTATCTTTTTTTCAGAATCAGATATATTAGAAAGTTTCTATCTTTCCTGTTTCTATTCATCTATTGTACATCCTGGTCACTGTTACTGAGTGCCTTTTTTATAGTTACATCCTGGACCAGATCCTGTTCACTGATCAAGACTAAAGCAAACTTATCTCCTTATTCAAGTTTCTGACTAGATGGTTTTCCAAGAAGTAACCATTTCTACTGTCTAAACACATAATTTTTTCTTTCTATAAAAGCAGCTAGTTTATGAAGAGTGAAGTTTCCCAACCAGTTGTTTTCTGCTCTCTTTCATCATGCTGGCCAGTATTTCCAGTAGACCATTACTACTCTTCCATTTAAAAATTAGGGTTTCTTTTCTTTATATATTCTGTGGTTCTTGTTGACACTTTTAACTATTTGCCTTATTTGGATGTAAAGTTTTCTTAACCAGAATATGTCAGGAAGTGACAGAAGTGCTGTCTCAATGTACTCTCTCAATGCCATTTAGTCTGATTTTCTTTCCTTCGTTCTTCCTTAAGTGTTTATTGTATCAGTGGCCCATTTAAAACCAAACATTATTTTTTACTGGTCTTCCTGGGTTCCTAATATTGTCACAGAACTTTTATATTTAGTCTTGGTTTTGGTCCTCTTTTTTTGGTGTGTGGTGGAACAAGACTTTCTTGTAGAAACTACTCTTCACCATTTTCCAACTAAATTTTTTTTTAAGATCTGCCCTACAGTTTTTTTGATGATTCAGAACTCTTATATCTCCATCCCTACAGAATGTGTCATCCCAAACCGCACACTCTTCTTTCCTTCTTCATCATCCCACAGTCCTCAATTCAAGTAACTCTACTATCAATTTTTCAGTGTCAAAAGCCTGCTTCCATTTTGGTTTAGACAGAGCTAGGAAGAAATGCCATTCCTTCTCTAATGTCTCCATTTGTAATCAGTATAAGCCCCTCTTCCATGCACTGTTTCCTCACCAATGCCTTTCTGGTGGTAGGTGTTATATTGTGAGCGTTTCAGACTAACCTCCCATTAAGCTCAACAGTCTATTACAGCTTAAACCAGAGAGTATCTCATCTTATCCTTATTTCACTAGCACTCATATAGGCCACAACAAAGGTTCCTACACAACGCTATTCTCAATGTCTTGTGCAGGCTGCTATCTCTGTCCCATCAGGCATGTAACCAGGCCGTCCACACAGCATGTAACTATACTGCTGAGCATCCCAGACACAACAGTCCCAAGTGTCCATATGTCTGACATGAGAAATCTCCCCTCTCCCCATCCCACAAGCCACTATAGACCACATCCTCCTATTGGAATCCCTGGCAATGCAAGATAGTTCGGGGGCAGGAAAATGCAAAGACGTTACTTGGTGTGGAAGTCTTGCTGACCTAAATAGGATAATCATAAAATCCCTGAGTGTTATCCGTAAAAGCTTCTTACCGATGGTTGTCATTCTATAAGAACAAAGAGGACAAAAAGTACAAGCTTCTTTAAATTTCTGTTGGGAAGTACATGAATGCAACACCAAAATAAGAAGACAGAGTTGACAACTATACTACTTTTCAGAAACTTTTACAAAAAACTAAGATGGCATTTTGACATAATAGCTAGGAGTACTTGCAGATTTTCCATACTCTCCTCACTGTCCAGCTTTGCTGTGCAAAATTTAACCTCATCCCATGACTTATTTTCAGTGGCTTATGTATTGTTTATATTTTTAAGAATTTCATTCACAAAATAAATGCTGACAAGATATGCTTTCCCCCACCGAAAAATCATATCTGTAGTCTTTGGGCTCAAACATACCAAAAGGAATGATTTGTGGCATTTGGTGGTGGTTCTCTTTTTTTTTTTTTTTTTTAAGATATCCTTTATCTCTCTCATTCCTTTCATGAGGAAACTACTAAGTTTTGTTATCTACTTATCTGTTTCTCTAAGATGGCATGCAAAAATGAGATATCAGGAATCTTAAGTCTGCAAGTCTTTAAAGTTGTCTTAGTGGAAATCAAACTATCTTGGGGGAAAAAAGCACCTTGATTTGTAGTTCAGCTAAAGAAGCTTGTGACTTTGCTTTAAAGCAGATATAATTTTCAGTTAAAAAGAAAAGAATTGTATTCTCCTTTTCATTATGTGTAGCTATTCATTTTATTGTCAGCTGTCTACATACCATTCTACACAGTAAGTTTAGTGATGAAATCAACTACTGACTAGATCAAGAGGCACCATACCCAGATGCAGACAGGAAAACAGTAATAAAAACCTGTGAAAATACAGCTTCTTGAATTGTAATAAGATGAAAAATTCAAGTACTGTGGAAAAATGAAATCTACCTATAGAGGGATATTTTTCCTAAAGAATCTAATCACTCTGTCTAGGCACACGTGCACATAGCATCAATAGTCTGAAAATAAATTATACTTGAGTATCTCTGGAACAATCTCATTCTAATGACACATTTACTGTTTAATATTCTATCCAGAAGGAAGCTGACTGGAAGTCTTGGCTACTCATTTTCCAGGACTAATTTTGTTTATTTTTTACAGATATGGTCAGAGAAGAACTGCACATCTTGTACAGTGTGTCAGAGCGTTAGTCACAGACTGCAGCAAGTGTTTTGCAGCACAGACCATATTTCTGTGAGACTGTGGTGAACAGCTCGTCACAGCCTGCGTGTGAAGGGGAGCTGCTCACTTCACTGACTGTTGGATGAAGGGAAGGAGGAAAACCCATTCCTTCCAGAAAATCGTGGCTCAGATCCAGTGGGGTTCTACTATTTTAGTTCCATGCAATCTTAAGAAACAAGTTTACTGTCTGAGAAACTACATAGTCATTTTTAAGCTTTATTCCTATATTTTTAGGAAACCATCATGTATTCTTATATCTTTTTATATATATATATATATATGAGATACATAGATATAATATACATATAAAATTACGGTGTCTAGAAATTACCAGGTAAAATCCTCTTAGACGGAACAGAAGCTGAAGATTTAAATATTATTAACACAATATTGAAGTTGCTTCTTATAGGAAGAATCTAATAGCTCCATACAAATCTAAGAACTACCTACATTTTTGGAGCAGGCATGCCTTTAATGTTTCTGGCTGTTCCCTGTACTACACAGGACAAGGGGAAATGACAGGACAAGGGGTAATGGTTTTAAACTAAACCAGGGTAGGTTTAGACTGGATATAAGGAAGAAATTCTTTACAATGAGGGTGGTGAAACACTGGAACAGGTTGCCCAGAGACATAGTGGAGGCCCCATGCCTGGAAGCATTCAAGGCCAGGTTGGACGGGGCTCTGAGCAACCTGATCTGGTTAACGGTGTTCCTGCTCGCTGCAGGGGGGTTGGACTAGATGACCTCTAGGGGTCCCTTCCAACCCAAAACAGTCTATGATTCTATGATTCTATACACTATTGTACCAGGAAGCCAGATCCTATCCTGGAAGATCTGTGCAGATCAGGTATACCTGGGGGACTCCAGAGACAAATGTGTGCTGCATATACAGAATTTTATGTTGTTGTGTATGTTACATGAGTCACTAACAGTTAATGATGCTGCTGTTACTTCAGTCCTAACCTCCAGTACCCTGTGTCAAACTAAGCAACCACTTCGCTCTTAGTTTTAGGAAGGTTTGGGGCAGCACTTTTTCTAAGAGTTCTAAGATCCTTGCTTGAAAGTGTACAAGCACAGGAGTTTTATGGGAATGAATAGAGTTGTTGTGCTATACGTAGGCATCTAACATAATGCACTGACTACATGACAGCATTTTCTGTGATAAGAAAGTCTTAACACTCTAATCCTCAATAAGCATCCTCTATGAAGCATGCCATCATTCCTTTCCTAGAAATTTCCATATGCTGAGAAAAATTCTTCAGCTAGACAGCGAATCCCTATGTCCTCATCCTACAATACCAGGTGACACAACACAAGAAGGCAGGAGAAAAAGTTCTAAGTTTGTTAATGAGAAATGTGATATTAGAATTACCTAAGTTAGGAACACATTTTACCGATTTTTTTTTTTTTTAGCAACTCAATGCTGAGAAGTGGAACAGTTTCCTGCTTGACAGGGATGTCTATGATGTGTGGTGCACAAACTTTCGCATGTTCATGTTCTAGGTCTGAGGCAAAAGGAGAATAGATCGTTTCTATCCCTTTCCAGCTGATGAGTACAGACTCTGAGAACATTCGACTTCATCTAGAAATAGTATGCACAGTGAGTCACATTCACCAAAACAAACAGTCCTGTGCTTTCATTTTGCAATGACTGAACTGTTATATTTGAGGAACAGTACCTGCAGCCATCCTACTGAGGTCCTGCAAGTCATTCGCTACACCTCAGTAGCTCCTTCTCTTGCTCCTCACATGGTATGAAAGAAGAAAACTTGAAGTAGAAGACATGGTTCCCTTCAGCAGGAGAAATGTGTAATTTTGCTACCCAAAAAAGAGCAACAGGAGCTCTCCTGTGGACCTTGATCACATTTAAACCAACACCACCTCCACGTACAGAAAAGGCAACACTCCTTTGTTAACAGTCCCTCAGAAACTGTAATGTTCGGAGTTCCTGCTTGCCAAAGAGACAAGTACAGCCAGAACTTGGCTGAAGTTAGCACTTGTATTTTGCTCTAGGAAGTAAAGTAAAGCTGTGTATAACAGTAGTACCCAAGTTATTATTGCCAAAATAATGTGCATTTAATGGTCTGTAAGGTAAAAATGCTTTTACTCTAAAATCCTCATCTACCATCCCTCCCTACCATCCCTTCCTTTTATAGGGAGGTGTAACTATGCAATATGAACTGGTGAGATAAAACATAAGTCTTTCTATGAGGCTTGTTAGGCTCAGTTTAGGCCTTTAGCCTCTGACCAGTTCTACTATATATTATCACAAGCTATTCCCCTTGGCACTTCAGAACAGCTGTACCCTTTTGGGTCTTCAGTCATCTCCTTACACTTTCTTCTTGCTTGCCAGTTTCTGTAATGCACCTGGACCTCACCCACGTAAGTTCTTGGCCATAGAAAATCCAGCAGCAGGTCTGCAGTACCCTGTTCCTAACTTTAGGTCTTTTTACACTAAAGTTTCCCACTCCGCTACCTCATGTGAAGACAAGCCCAGCAAGAGAAATGCATTCACATCCAGACCCTGAAGAGCATGGGAAGTGTGAAAGCAAAGATCCCTTCACAGAGCGACCTTCCACAAAAAAGGTAACCTCCAAGTGCTTCTCCAGCACTAACACAGCCTCTCTCTCCTCTACCTTTGCTTCTGTACAAAGCCCTGCACCAGACGCAAGAGGGTGGGGTAGTTGCTTTTCAAAAGAAAATTATTAGTACTACACTTACAAAGGTGAGCCTGCACAGCTCTCGAAACACCCTGAAATGTTCCAGGTCTAAACTCTCAACTTTAGGGAGCAGGTGGAATCAGAATGGTTTTGTTTATCTGAAGCAGATGGTTAAAAAGAAAAAGTATTTGAAGCTTAAATTAAGATACAGCAATACCATTGACTATTATTATCAGTAAAGGTGAACTAAGGTATTGGTCATAAACAATGACCAAACCATTAAAAATCTACTTGGAAAGTCAGGCTCCTCTGTGTTTTACCCTTGCACAGAACATTTTTCATACAAAATTTCAGTGCAGTCTAATGCCAAACTAAATTATATGCCAGGTTTTACCTAATCCTATCCTCAGTAATATTAAATGTATTACCTCTATGGAGTAATCCAGCTTCTCTAACCCAGTTAAAACAACATGAAGAATTTGGTGCTGTTTGAACCAAAATGTTTCTCAGCATATTTCAATTACACAGCCCTTCAGTGTCATGCTGGTTGTGCAGGCATAACTCTTGAAGATCATGAAAAGATTAAAATCAGCACTACAACTGTGCATAAGAAGGGCAGCTTTGTGATTTGTTTCAATGAGCAATCACATTATCAACAGCATGCTCAGCAAGCAGATACTAGTGGTGCTCATAGAGCTCAGTCTTGGTTTCTGCTGTCAACATTGTTAGTGAAACACCCATATTCTTTATTTTGCTCATTTGTAAGCAACAATGCGTCACATATTCTTTATATTTTCAGTTGACTGCCTGTCTTTCTTTTTTATTCCAATACTGGAAAGAAAACCACCATCAACTGTCTTGCCATTTTTCAATAAAAAAAAAACATCAGGGACTTCTTTTTTCAATTTTTATTACTAAAATTTTGATTAAAAAATGAGATCACTGTATAAACCAAAGAAATATTTCTACTTTTCTGGTAGAAATGCAACTCTCTGTCAGATTTCAATATTAACTTAAGCTCTAATTTATCACAGTTACACTCTCTTTAGCTTAAGGTTATTAAATAACATTCCCAGTAGTACTTTTACATCCATTTGAGAAAGCAGTTAAAGCCTGCCATCGTAACCATTGTTGTCATCAATCTGATAGCAGACAAGTACAGCCTCTTCTCAGCCAGTAGCAGCTCCAGGTCAATGTTTTGCAGGGCTCAGCTCAACACATGCTCCATCACAGCAATGCCAATAGCACAGCTCCCATTTTCTTCAAGTCAGGGATCACTGGGCTACAGTTAAGGGGTTTTTTTAAATCCCTCCCAAAATGCTTTTTATGCCCAAGCCTGAGTTCAGCCTGCCTGCGCTGTGGGCTGGCTAGTGGTTATGAACAGGGAGCTGGACAACCGTGCTAGATATGTAAAGTCGGGCTTTTGCACAGGAAGGCTGACAGTTATCCAGAATCTGCTGCTAAGAAAGTCACAGGCTGCTCTGAGGTTGCTACAGGGGCAGCTGAGCAAAACAAACACTCATTAACACAAAACTAACCAGCACAACTAAGAGCATGTGCTCACTTCTTCATGCAGCCTGCACTACCCTGTGCAGCTACCAACAAGACAGAGCGAAAGGACCAAACCCTCCTTCCCACCTCCCCTCTTTCCACCTCCCACTGATCTGGCAGGTACGAGCTCGTGGCTGCTGCAGAGCATTTTTGGCAGCTCTGGAGACTGTGAGCAATGGCAGCAGCTAGCAGCACACAAGACACCATGTCACAGCCTTCCTTCTCCTCTTCCTCCCTGCTGCTGTCACCTGAACTGCAGACTACCCTGGAGTAGGATGCTCAGTTTGGCCCGCTAGTCTTCAGTTAGGCACAGATCACAGGCATTGAGCGCAGCTCTGCATATGTTCTTAGGGGCTCATTCTGAATAATTTGCTTTTTGAGTGATTGTCAGTACATGCACAGATACTTAGGCAATGTCTCTCAAGATGGAGACAGTCTCAGAAGCTACCCAGTGATGCTCTAATACACCCTGTGCCATCGCATGCCAGTCATATCGACAGACAGTATGCTGCATGCTGTGTGCACCAGACAGAGCCAGAGCTTTATCTGTTTGTGACTGTCACCTTAGCAAGCAGGTATCAGACTTTTGTAAACATTTGTATTTGGTTTCTGGTTTTTAAACTCTTCATTTTCCCATTCTTTGTTCCATTTTTCTACTTGCACATACTCTTTTGAAAAAAAAAGTGGAAGTTTATGCCCTGTCACAATTTTCTCCTTTTTCTTTAACTTCACCTGCCCCATTTATTTATGAGAGACACTTTGTCTTAGCATGAAAAAGAACTCCAATAACAATGATGTCCACTATTAGAAAGCTTTGTTCTTCAATCAACCAGCAGGTAGATACTTTTATCAGACACATATACATACTGTTTCCATTGTCTAGAAGACCCTGCTTTGACAAATATAAATAATTTCAATCACAGATTTATTAACATTAAAAAGATGCATTAAGGGGTGACACAGAAATGCGTTCAAACTTGGGGACCATGTACCATGCTGAATTGCATCCCCTTTTCAAGAGCTTTCACCACTTGGACTCTACACTGGCAGGAGGAAAGTAAACCTTCTGCACATCTGACCTGTATACCATGACCAGTCTCCACTAAACCTCTGAGAAAGATTTCTGGCTAATGCACTCATGTCCAAAACCTCCCAGACCACAGATGCTTGTCAATACATTGATGTGCTCCAAACAATTTTGCCCACTATATAATTTGTATAAAGCTAAGGAGCAGAAATTGGAAAAAAAAAAAAAAAAAAAAAAAAAAAAGCAGGTTTTTTCCTGAAGTACAAGCTCTCCAGTCCTCTGCCTGGGAATGGCAATCCTGTCTGAGGTCTGCTTCAAATCTGATTCTGGTTCTAAATATCTGTTTATTCGCCTCAGTTTTTAATTCAAATCAAACATTTCCTTTTCGAAATCACACACTCTTGGACTGACCTATCACTGCAAACCTAGTATGTCAGGAAAATTTATTTTGCACCTATACATAACAAAATCCTTTAGAAAGGTTGCTGGGCTCTTACTCCACCTGGCAGGTTCCAGAAGCACAGCTGTCTCAAGGCAGGGACCTGAGCACAGCCCAGCACCCTGCAGCACTGAAGACAACTCCAGGGAGAGTTCCCGTGTTCCCATGAAGGCTGAGGAGACTTTGGTGGCACCTCTGAGGAGGGTTCAACCCCAGAGGCTGGCAGCAAGGCTGCAGGGAGCTTGTACAGGAGCAGCATGGCTTCCAGGAGAGTGGAAGAGGACATTTTTTTCCATAAAAATGGCAAGACTCTTCTCTAAGTTGCAGAATATGAAGTTCTGGGAGAGGAAGAGCTTGTACATTGGGGTGCTGTGGTTTGAAAGTAAGATACAGGCAGTCATCTAAGAGCAAAAAACCAGTCACTTGCTGCAACTAGTTCTGCAATGCATGTTGTCTAATACATATGCCTGGCACATATGATTGCAATCCTCCCTCACTTCCACAGCCAAGTCTCCTGGACAGGTTAGGACTTGCAGCCCTGAGGACTGGAAAGCACACACCACACACCATGTGTATGTGTGCACATACAAGAGAAGAGGCAGGGGAAAGGAAAAAAGATTTGAGCAGAACTTGTGACCTAGACTAAGTATTTTAAATAATTTTGTAAAAAAACCCAGATTCAGAAGAAATTCCAATATTCACAAAGCAAGAAGTCCAGAGCAGAAGACCAGGCTTGCATACACCACAACCATGAAGCAAAGGGGTGAATGGGCCATGCCTGCTCACTTCTTGAGTATGTGTTCAAGGTGCAGTGCCCAAAACCTTTCCTCTTGGAAGCACAAAGAAACAACTCAACCAAGCAGGAGACAAGATAAACCAAATTATGGATGCCATTAAATACACAACCTGCTGACAGCCTCGGTGTGCTTCAGAATGGTCAGGGACTGGAAGAACTGTGTTGCATTCACAGCTAGGTAACAACTCACTGTTTTTTAGAGGGGAGATGTAGAGGAGTTTCTTGAACAACAGGGCCACAAAGTATTATGGGAATACGTGGACAATCCAGGGTTCGAAAAAGACAGTGTGTCCTTGATACACTGAAAAAAGCAAGAAGCTATGAGCTAAGGCAAAAATGTGCTGACAGAAAGGAGAACTAAGATAACTGTGTGCTTTGTTGCATATATCCAATCACCATTTGAGGAGAAGCGCGTGGACAGTAAGTTTAGTCCAATGAAAAGTATTGCATATGCCGTCACCACCTGAGGAGAAGCACGTGGACAGTATGTTTAGACCAATGAAATTATTATATGCGCCGCGTGAACCCTGCTCTGTACTATAATTATACCCGTACTCTGGAATAAAGTTGAAGCATTCACCATACTCTTATGGAGACTGTGTTTGTATTCCAGAGCTCCCCTAAATCTTCAGGGAGACAAAAGCCTGGTCAGGGATCCAGGTTCTCCCCCTTCTGAGAGTCCCTCAGGTCCTTCCCAGGCAGATGTTCAAGCAGGCTCCCCGTAACAGACTGCCTTACCTCATCACCCCGTGTCCATCCTCTGAACGGCTGCGTCGAGCATGTCCTCGCTGCCATGATCTCTGGCGACTGCACCTCTGTGCAGGGGCTCCTCACTGACAGGGAATGTGCCCCTACCTCAGCCGGGACTTCTGTGCCTCCCTTTGGGGTGCGGGTGCCTCTTTTCATCATTCTCACAGGCTATTTTGGGTGTAGTTGGTGTTGCTGGTGGCAGTATTTCACGACACCTCCTGAGTACAGAGCTTACACCGCTGCAGGCATGCCAGGCTCTCCCTGCTCTCTTCCACCTTGCTGCCTGCCATCGCTTCCCCCACCAGCTGTACCCGCTGCCTGGCACCGGTGCCCCATACTGGCACAGCCCTGGCAGCTCCCTCCGGGCCCTGCTGCAGGCAGGCAGCCCAGTGTTGGGGAAATGGCTCCTTCAGAGGGTGAGGAAGGGAGGTCTGAAGCCTGTAGCAGAAGGCAGAACAGATTTTATCCCCTCAGCAGACTGCAGCGGAGCTTTCAAACCATGCATTGCTGACACACTCCTGCTGCGTGCCATTGGCTTCTCACACTTGTGGCGGTGTGCTCCCCCCTCGTCTCTGACTCCCCCTCCTTTGGCCTCTTTCAAGTGATAACTACCTGTGGCTGTGGTGATAGATGCATCTGATAGATGTGTCTGGTCATGAAGGATGCACCCACTGGGTGTGGGGGGGAGACAGATAACAATGCAATAGCCAAGGGCTATTGTGGAATGTGCCCATCTAAGCACAGTGGTCAGTATGCAAATATGACTATGAGCCAATTATCTTATCCCCATCAATAGTGAGCAGCCCAAGAGCCCTCTGAGCTCTCCTGCACGGCAGCGGGCTGCACGCCAGGATCTCCCCTTGAGTGGGGACGCCTCTCAAGGTTACTCCTCGAGGTTGAGAGATTCCTTACCACGACAGATTCTCGGTAAGTGACTAACAGCATGCTAGCTTGGAAATCTTAGCTAAGTGACATAAAGGATTAATTGTGCATATATAATCCTTTAGACATAAACCGTTGACCAAGTCTGGGACTAGGACTGGATCCAGCCGCACCTAGACTCCTCTCTGAGGGAGTTTAGAAAGCCAGGGGATCTTTTCTGAACCTCATGAGTCAACAGGAGGGTCTCCCTGACAGTCTTGTCTGACCCTGTGCTCTGTGCAGTAAATAACCAAGTGTACCTTGCCATCGAATCTCAGACTATTGTCGCATTTACCACTGACCTTTGTTAACTCACTGTTTTACACCAATAAACCACATTATTTTTTACCTCCCTCTCACTCCATCCATGACATTTTCCCATCCTATTTATTCCCATTTTATTTATAAGAGAACAACCTTTAGAGGTGTCTAAGAAACAGAGAGATGCTGCAAGCATCTCTGCTGATAATTAAAGCAGATTGTTTAAATCTCCTGAGTTATGCTTATTTAGGACAACGGCAAGGCCAAGATGCAATGATCAAGGTTTTTTCTTTAAAATTGCTAAACTGCTTAGAAAAGTAAAGACGGCAAACACTGTTGCACAGAATGATACCTGACCCAAGCTGTCACTTTGAAATCTGAAAAAGGCTAGGGTTTTTTGTTACTGCTTGTTACTGTTCACATCTAGACTTGCTGGCTCAGGCTGGCACTGACTGCCAAAATGCTGAAGTGTCACAAGTGGGTTCCTGCTGGTGCTTTCATCTAGACTGTCAAAAAAAAACCAAACCAGTTTTGATGTTTTTTATTGTTTGTTTAAAGCCCATTTTCATATTCCAAACCCAGTTCTGTGGACTCTTAAGCCTCAACAATCACCCAAACTTCTGTGTACTTGTTAAAACTGAAATGAAGATTTTAATCATTTGAGGTTAATTTATAACATCCACAGAAAAAATACCATCATAAATGGCACTAACCAGCATTGCTGTTGACAGGCCCTCCAGAGGTAAATGATTTAATAGGCTTTGACACTCAGCTGCATTTCTCTCAGAAGTGGCAGACAGTCCCAGGCAGGCTGAAGGACTTTTTATTTGGTGGGGCTTCCCTTTCCTAGGCTTCGTAGACTGATGCTTTTACACCAATAAAATGGCTGCAGTGATTAAGTCAACTGAGATGTGGATTTGAATCTGATTTTTTTACCTCCCATCTGCACAGGAGGTAGATGACTACAGTGACTATGGGAGGTACTAATCTAAGCAAGCAGGCAGCGTTATAGACCAGAGTAAAAGCAAAAGGGCATATGAGAATTTAGGACAGTATATCCTCTGCTTGTGATACTGTCACAGAAAGGCTGCTTTCCACCATGTACTCAGATCCTCAGATTTGAAAGATTGCTTAGAACTACCACTGTGTTAGAGCTGTCCTGGTATACTTTTCCATATTTCACAATTATTATTATTTTCAATTAATTTTAGTACTTGGATCAACTTTACATCAACTGCAATGAAACTGAACATTTCTACTTATGCGGTAGATTCTGGCAACTTCCTTCCTGTCATCTTTCTTGCCAATATGTGATATATTTACATAAATAAAATTGTTAGTTTTCCTTGGATTGTTTCCATTTTCAGCTGTACCACTTTGTTTTTTAAGGAGATAGTAACAGCTCTGTCTATTGTTTCTCTTTCTACCTTAGCCTGGACAATCATTTTTAGCTTTGTTAAAGTGTGAGCTCTGTTTCAATTTTCATTTGAAGCTCTCAGTGTTTCCATTGACTTGAGGACAGTACTTTGATGATCTTTTGTGAAAGATATTTCTTTCTCTTACAGATTTTCATGGTTTAAGAAGATTAATTACATCTCCAGTACACGTTTTCTTATTTTTTTTCCTCTACTGAAAATGGTAGGCAGGAACATAATTACAACAGGAAAATGACTTGCAAGGTAAATGCTGCTTTTACATTTACAGAATTAATTTATCAAGGTAATAGCATAGCAATAGTAAAATGGAGTATGGCAAGAACATCTTTGCATGTTCCTTGCAGGCTTTTCCTTGCTGAGTAACAGAGAGTGCATGGCTGTGGTGGTGGTGCATTGCTGTCTTGTACTTGGAGACTACCACAAGCTTGCATGGCAACCTCCACTTAAGCACCCTAGTCCCAATCTCCAGCATGGGTTTGGTTGCTGTTGTTTTGGTCTACCAAACCTTAATGTGTGTCCCAGGTGAGCTCTTTAGCTTTTCCTTGTACTACCTCTGAAATACTGGCTGCCCTGTAGGGAAAGCTTGGCTTATAGTCTAAAGAAAGCTGATAAATCTGAATCAATAATCCTGGGATTATTTGGCCATCTTGTCATAAATTCATATGGTTTTGTTGAAGTGGACAAAGTAAGCAAGACAGTTTGAAATGATTTTATTTTATTTTATTTTGTATCTCAAGAGAATATACTTGTAAGAGGGCTACTACTTCTGTATCTCATCTGAGAATTAGAAAAAGAGATGAGACTACAGGACAACCAGTCTGCCTGTTCCCACCCAGGTGGGCACTGGATAGGTAGGAAATGCTGTTGTGAAGCTGTATCACAGTATAGCAATACCCATGCAAGACCTTACAGGAGGGAAAAGTGATTTTATGTAAAATAAAAACTGAAGCAGAACAAATTTCACCAGCTGCTGGTTACAGCCTGGTGTTCACCAGAGGCATGTGTCCATGAAGTGGATCCTGTTGCAGAGTGCCCAGGCTGGAGTGTTCAAGCCACCCCACCAGCAGCCGGGCACTGAGTGCCTTGTGCCCAGATGACAGGCCAGGATCTGCAGAGGACAGAGGACAAAGGACACCAGCTGATCTGTCCTCCTTATGTCTCTGGGGGTTTTCTGAGATTTGAGAACATGTGCAGGTTTTGGATAGGCTTTTTTTTGCATTGTGTGGAGCTGACAGTGATATTGGCACTTGTTTAAAGTATATTCTTTTGAGATACAAGAGAATACATCTTGTTATGAAAGAGAATATATCCTAAGATACATCTAAAGTGCTTGTTTCAAAGTCCTGTCTTACCATGTTTCAGAGCCTGATATTTATTTCATCTACTACTTGTTGTTCTGCTGCAGTGATAACTACTTTTTTCTAACATTCCAGAAAATTCAGCAAGATGCAGCCTCTTATCCTGAAGCAATGGCCCTGCATGTTAATCTCTGCTGAGAGATCCTATCAGACCAGATAAACCTGAGGCAGTGTCAGGGGGCTGCTAACCTCATGCCTGATGCTGGATGCAAGATGACAAGTGAGGCCAGACCTCACACAAATCAAGAAAACGAATGCAGCAATCTTCAAGACCTGGGACAAGCAGCTCACTTCCAGGGTCGCACAACAAGCATCCTTTCTCGGAGCACTTCAGCAGATCTTCAGATGGGAGCTAACCACATCCTCTTTGTTTCAGCTTCTGCCCTCTGACTTCTGGGATCGATCTCTTTTGACTAGGAGTCACATTAGGTTAGTTCTTAATTTATAATGTTATAAATCATAAAGAATAAAACATTATTTATGAATAATATCTAAAGACTGATTGTACGCAGGCAACGAAACACCAAAATTCAGGTCACCTATGAGACAGTCTGAGGTAAGAAAGTGACTAACTTCTATGCAGCTAAATGGCACAAAAAATGGTAAGTGACTATCTGACCTGAAGTAACTGGAGTTGTCCTCCCCCATACAATATGCAGCATCTTTAACAGGATGGTGAATTGAATCTAACCCCCTTCTCAAGACAGTTTCTGATACTTCATCACTTACTTCACAGTTAGACTAACTGCTGTGGTATGCTGCAGCACAGCAGCCAGCCTTCATGCAGGGTTTGTGCCCAACAAATTTCTTTGACAGTAGTCTGCCCAAAGTCCAATCAACACGTGTTTCCAGACTGAAAGGTAGCAATCAGCTAGCCTTACTTTTCTGACACTCCACCTCTTTTCTCTGTGTTTGAGAAGTAAATCATGCTCAGCTGCCAGATTTAATTAGGATACTAAGTTCTCTAATTCACTGAGTGTGGGTGTGAGCTTCCTAGGCTGAATGGCTGTACCCCTCCATAAACAAGAGTTAGTGCATGTGCATGGCACCACGTTGTGTGATGCTGCCCTGACAGTGTGACTGACAAGTCCTTTAAGGTAGAACTGAATCTACTTTGGTAGTATACATGAGAAGATAACTATACACAATGGTGTTTTTTTCTTGGTTCAAGAACTAATAACAGTGGCCTCTTCTATTTGGCTGTCTCAGCCCTATGATGCCCAATTTTCCCTGAGTTTTGGAATATTGTTTTGCTTGGCCATGGTTTGACGGCATCTTTTCTTAATGGATGATTGCTGCTGGTAACAGCATATAAAACATTCTTTGTGTGTTAAGATTTTAGAAGTCAAAAGTGGTTTTGCTGGGTCTATGGGACAAATAAAATAAGAATTTTTCCCATAAATGAGGCTGCTGAGTTTTACAAACTTCCTTATGTTTGAAAAGATGTTAGCAAGAAAGATTTGGTGATCAGAAGATGCAAGAAGGAAATGTATAGAGAAGAGTTAACACACAAAGAGAGACAAACAGCCTGTTTCCTTAAACAGTACATCACAGTTGTTGGTTCACAGGGGAATGATGAATTCTTTAGGGAATTCTCTTTTAAACTAGACAGAGTATATCAAATATATATCAGCACCATTGACATAAGAGAAAGTTTAAAAGATACCAAAGGGGAAAACGTGTTCCTTATTTGTCTTATTTTATTGATGTGTTAGGGATCTATGTGTTAACAGTGTAGTACATATTGTACTCTTTTTCTTTCTAGATAGCAGTGCTCACTGCATTTTAATCATTCTTTGATGTTTCTGTCAAAAAGCTGAAATGGTTGGGGCTATGGTGCTTTATCCTTCTGGCTGTTTTCCCTATCACAAAAAATCACTAAATGGACAAAAACCTCACTGTGCTTAGCATTTTTATTATCTCTAAATTTTCTTATCATCAAAACAAGAATAAAACCAAACAACTGTCTAAATTTCTATGCAAAATATAATGAAGTAATCACCAGTGAAAGTTTTCATCCAATTATTTTCTTTTATATGCCACCTCAGATTCAGCAGATGAGTATCTCTTGTCAGAAAAAGTCACCCATTTACGTAAACTTCATTGGAATGACTAGCTTCACTTCACATTGCTCTTTTGACAGTACAATACTGGCAAATAAACCAGAAAAGCAAAGGATACCCATAACAAGATGTCCAAGAAAGTCTTTTATGAAATTTGTAAGTTCCAACTCCCTATATATCTTGTACTGTAAATAGACTATCAACACAGTTTCAGGGCTGAATCTTGCTGCATTTAATTTGTTACAAAGTCCCTTGACATTTTCATGAATAGATTTCCTACTTGTCTAAGCTTTAATTATTTTCTTCATTTTAAAGAATAATCCTATGAAATTTGATACAAAGTTAATTAGCTTATACTGAATGGGATATCTTAACCTCTGCAGAACACACACACACATAATTAAAGATTAATTACCCTGAATGTGAAGGTAGGTCAAATTGGAGGGGCTTATTTATCATTTCAAGTGTTCTTCTGCTTGTATATTGCAGATGCAATGTCTGAATTTGGTGTTTGTAAGTGAGAGGAACTGCTGTACTGTTTAAGACAGTGAGGCTCTAACAAGTCTGTGCAAGTGCCACTCACTATAAATAAGCACCCCTTTCAGCCTCATCAGAGCAGACATCCCAGACATGGATCTCTGGTGGCTGCAGGAGGAGGCTTTGCTGTCTCACTTGCAGGTCCCCGGGGTCACACATTTGAGGAGCATCCTGGCGGTTTCCAGGCTTCGCTGCTTCCTAAGCAGCAGCACTGAGCAACACCCTCTTTGTTTTATTCCCTAGGACCTAACACATCCAGTGTCTGTATGTTGATAAATACTGGTATAACCATGTTGTAAACATTTTTTTACCTTAAATAGAACAAACAAATTGAGCATCCTCAGATGCTTTCATATAATGCTTAAACTAGCTATAATTCTAGATATTAAATATTGACACAAGTGTTATCTACATTTGGAAACTGCGGCATGATTGACTGGGTGAGCAAATGCATTTTGTTTGGTTTTTTTTTCTATTGTTTTTCTTTTTGGGTTTATTTACAAACAATATAACATTCTGATAACATAAGAAAAATCCAAGCTGCTTTTTTTTTTTCTTTTTTCAGTTTGTAAGAAACTATGGGCTCATTTTACTGTTCTATGCCAGCAAACTAGTTTTTGTTAAGCAAAAGACTGCTTAAAAGATGTTTTAATATGATTACTTGGTCCGTGTATTAATACCTTGACCACCACAGTGTTGTAATTCTTGACAGAATCCCTTATAAGCAAGTATTGTTCTTAATGTTACACTTAGAGTTAGTCTGAGATAACCTTTTTGGGTTTTTGTTGTTTGGTTGTTTTTTGTTGTTTTTTGTTTGTTTGTTTGTTTTTTTAATTCGTGGCCACAGAGGAGGCCTAAATTCCATCCCTCAGTAGTGAAAGAGGTGTTCTTATCCCACTACCTTTTACATACAAACAGAATATCCCCATTTCTGTTACTAGTAAGATATAGTCAAGTATATTTGTATTCAAAAGTGTACTTAGAAGACTGAGATAAACAGATAGCTTAAAATAATTTTGGACAGTGACACAAGATATGAGTCACATTCCCAATGGACGCAATGCATCTGCCCTGAAACACACCAGAGGACAGTCTGACCACTGATTTTATGATAAATTCTTCTGAATGAGTAAGGGTTGTCTCAGATAGATAGAAAATAATATTTAATTTTTATATTATTCATCCTGTTCTGAGTAAGAGAGGATCATCTTTCTTTTCCTGGGTCTCTTTATATTTCAGTGATGTGGTTATACTAAAGTGAACATATTTATGTTTGGGTTTTGTGGTGTGCTGCACTAGTTCACAGTGTTCAATAGTGTGTTCAATAGTCATAAATTCTGTTAGAAACATGGCAGATATTGAAAGAGATTAATTTTGTTGAATTTTTTTTTGTATGGCCAATTCAACATTACCTTTTAGTACAAACACATTCAAAGGAATCAGTGCGAATAATTAAGCTTTTTCATTCTGTAATTTCTTTGTGATACAAAGGAAAACATAGTGTTGTACAGCTTCACTTCCACTGCCCTAGAATGAATACAGTAATTAATTTTCTTCAGGTGGAACAATAGGAAAACTATCTCAGTTCCTCATGATTACTTCTTCTCAGCAGTTATCAGTAATACTTGGTATTACTGAGGAAAGAGGGGGATGTAACACTGGTCCCATTGTAGAAGGGCAGGCAACAATTTTAGATGTTAGAATTGAAGTTCATAGAAGAGTAATTGCATCTGAATAAATGAAAAATTATAAGACTGCTTTCAGTTAGTCAGATAAGGTAAAAATAGGAAAGAGCTACACCCACACTACCCTTATGTTTACTTATGACAACTTCCTCATTTAAAAAGTTAAATTAGTTTATTTTACTTAACCTGCACTTTGCTACTCTTAGGGAGGAAGACTAGGAACATTGTAAAGATGACTTAAGTCAACTCATATCATTGTTTAATGGTACAATGGCTGTCTTCGCACATTTCTCCCCTCCCCACATGTGTGTTGTCCTGTCCATTCCTTTCTTTCCCACACTCTCGTTCTTGTAGCCAGAGCTACACAGTCTCCCCATTTGGGTAAATGTAAAATTCCCCCATGAGTCAATTCAACTCAATAAAATGTCAGAAACCCACCCAATTTTCCTGCTCGCTTATTCAACAGTTGAGGGTTGAATGACTGTCAGAACTGGCACAAGATCCATAACAAGAGTGTATGGCCAGAGGAAAGGCAACAAGGTGAAAACTGAGGAGATGGTTCTTCCTTCCTTTGGCAGCTCTGAACCATTAATTTGCATTATTGCGTCTCCCCAAAACAAACTGTCAGAGAATTTCTAGATTTGCAGGGAAAATGGTGTGAGAGGAAAAAGAGAACTGGCAGTTTCTCCAGTGAACAGAGAGGAGTCGTGAGTGCTGGCCACCCAGCTTCAGGGCAGGGAAAGGGAGTCAACATGGTTAAATCCTGCACTCTTCATTGACCTCAAATCCAAAAAACTTCAACAACGGGAAGTAATTCTGGTTATGCTGGATAATGAAAAATATAAAGATGAGATTGTAGAAGCAAAATCAGAAGGGGTGAGATGGAGAATAAGATAAAACTTGCAAGGACTGTCATGTGTAGGAAAAAGCATCTGTAAAGGTACAATAAAGCAAGAGCCAGCAAAGAGTTGTTCCGCTGTTCAGCAAATTGGGCAAGCTTTTGATAGATAATGCTGAGGGGGCTAAAATGTTCAATTACTTTTTGCATCTGCCCTCTGTAAAAGGTTAGCTGCAGCAGAGCAGACTTTGATAACCAGTAAAAGAGTTAAGAGCTCATCCTCTGGTAATGAAGAGAAATGTTTACACATTGGCTGGACTTGATGAAATACTGAGATGCTTAAAGAACTGATCAATGAAGTCTCAGGCCTGTTTATGCTTATCTTTGAGAGCTTACAGAGTACAGGGAGTGTACTGCATTACTAGAAAAGGTAAGAACAGGCCTATCTTTGAAAACAAAAAAGGAAGACCTGGGAGTTATTGAACCACAGGCTTAGCTTCACCTTCTGAAAAAATACTGAAACAAATACATTATTTATTTGCAGGCAGCTAAAATTTACTTGGAATATGAGCAACAGCCAACACAGCTTTCTCTAGAACAAACCATATCAAACCAATCTTATTTCTTTCTTTGACAAAGTAAAAATCTTTGATGTCAGTGGGGAAATAACAAATATTGGTTACTTTAATTTTAATGTCTGTAGTGCTTCTCTTATTCTTATTATGAATCCCCTTCTCTGCAAGTCTTTAAGAAAGGGTTGAGCTGCTCCCTGCCAGAGGTGTTGTAAGTATAGATGATCCTATCCTCAGGCCAGAGGTTAGTGGGAGAGGTTAGGACTGATGCAATCCAGACTGGCTTGGCTTCATCTCTAATAAGTTAAAAAATAGATTCAGTGATTTAACTTCCACTCTTCACAACAAAATAGGAAATAGCATAAATAATTAGGCCTTAAATGAAGATCAGCTTGAATCATAGAATCATAGAATTTTTAGAGTGGAAGAGACCATTTAGATCATCAGGTCCAACCAGTAATGTACCACTGCCATTCCACCACTAAACCATGTCCCTAAGCACCCCATCCACACATCTTTTAAATACCTCCAGGGATGGAGACTCAACCACTTTCCTGGGCAGCCTGGTCCAATGCTTGATAAGCCTTTCCAAGAAGAAATTTTTCCTAATACATAACTGAAACCTCCCTTGGCGCAGCTTGAGGCCATTTCCTCCTGTCCGATTGCCCGTTACCTGGGAGAAGAGACTGACACCCACCTTGCTACACCCTCTGGTCAGGCAGCTGTAGAGAGTGATAAGGTCTCCCCTCGGTCTCCTTTTTTCCAAACTAAACAACCCCAGTTCCTTCAGCTGCTCCTCATCAGACTTGTGCTCCAGACCCTTCACCAGTTTTGTTGCCCTTCTTTGGACATGCTCCAGCACCTCAATGCCTTTTCTGTAGTGAGAGGCCCCAAACTGAACATTGGAGAAGGGAACATTGTAGGAATTCTTATTCCACACTGAAATCCAATGTGTTGTCTCACATTGACATGGAAATATAATTTTCCATTTGAGCATCACCATAACCTTCCTTGTGGGGCAGGGTACTGCTGTACTACATTGGTAATCATTGTCTCTGGGTACCCAGGTACCGTGTAGGTCCCTATCCCACATCCTTTGGTGTTCCGAGCCGTGGCTCGTGTGAATACTGCACTTAATTGCAGTTTCTCCCATTTTCCATGTTCCATTACAACTATTGTCTGAATTTCAGAGGCCCTGGGAAGGGTACCAGCAAGTAAACATATCCGATATAAAGGTTCAGAGTTCCGGGATATATGTCTCAATGGGGTCTCCTGCACCCATGGTGCAATTTAGGGTTGTACTACAATTCATTAACTGGGGTGGGGGCTTCAGCATCTTTCTCATCAACTGGATGACCAGGATCAGTTTTGCCATACAACATATGTTTGATAGGCCAAGCCCATTCATATCTGGTCCTAGTAATTTTGCTATATTACTGACCTAGGTGCTCTGGAATCTGTATACAGGAGGCCACTTAACCATGTAGGGGTGCTCAAAAGGTTCCGTTTCAGGAGGTGGAGGCCAATAGGGGATTTGGGTACCTGATATCTGGTAGGGATTTGCACAGTGAGTTTGGCTCCACCATTCATCTGATGCAATATGAGTATTCATCAAATCTTTAGGACAGGGAAATATTGGTAATCTAAATGGAGCTTCTGGTATGGGAGTTACCAGATCACTCATATTCCATTTATTACATGTTTTGTTCCAAAGATCAGTCCAATTTTCTGGGGGAATTTGATAAAACACATGTAGATTCACCCTCCAGGTCCCACCAAATTGGGTCTCAAATAGAGCTTTTACTCTGCCCCAAGTGCAATTTGTAGTACAGTTATTAACGATTATACATAATTTACGTTCCAACAATTTGGAGAGGTTAAGATTAACTATAGAAAAGCCAATACCTTCTCCTGAAGACTTGGGAATTGGAACACAAATTCCTTGCTTAGTGTGGTTCCAGATACACACGAACCTTTGAATTAGTTCCCAAGAGGGAGTTATCAAGGATGGCGAGGGCGGGGAAGAGGGTTTTCCAAAGCATCGAGCTCTGTTATAACAAAGAAAAGCAATGCAGAAAACTATACAGACGGTACAAACAAGCACTAGAGGTAATAATACAAAGATTTAATTCATAAAAGCTTCTGTGACAACCTGCAAATACATAAAACAAGAACAAAGCAGGTTTAAAAGGACAGCACAATCCATCTAGTATTTATTCAGTGATTCCTTCCTTGGCCATCAGTGGCTATCCAGGCATAAAAGTTATTGTTCTGGGTTCCCAAGATAAGAGAGAAAGATCCTTGGGGTTTGAGGGACATGGGGTTCCCTTTATTTTGCCCCAGCTTTTCACCAGACTTTCCAGGTTGGGAGTGGGTACCCTGTCCATCACCTCCTGGAGAATCCCTTTTGAAATGCCTTCTGCCTATAGGAAATATCTTCTATTATCAGAGGGTCACATCGCTGGAGGGGAGGGTCAAAGATTTCACGAGGGCATAGCTTGTGTTCCCCCATTTCCTTCCACCCTCCTAAGGTCTGCCTTGGGTTTTGTCTCTCCCTGACCAGTAAGTCCAATTCGTCTCCTGTAATTAATCAACTCTTGTGCTACTACTCCCCATGCCACCCCCGGGTGACCCCATCTCCTCCAGGGTCAGGGTGCCCTAATTTGATCTTTTAGTTGCACCACGTATAATTTCAAGGCATCGGGTAGTCCCCTTGTAAGAGGATGCAACCTGTCGGGGTCTGCCACATATTACATGGGAGAGGGCTGTTGCGGAACCAGTAGTCAGTCATACATCAACTGGAGATACACAGGTTTCTGTATGGCCTGCCGTAGGTGTTTTAATCAAGAAGGGGTCTCCACTTTCCATAGCATCTAGTCCACCTGCCCAGTATCCTACTCTTTGGGTCAGAGACCAGGGCTCTCTATCATGGTTATAAAAACCCCCAGTCCCCAATACTCTCGTGCCTCATCCTCACTCAGCAAGCTACGATCACCCCCAGTAAGATACTCTTCATACGTATTCAGTTTCTGTTTCTTGGCATCCCCAGGAATATTTTCCCTGAATTTTAGCCAAATTGGTAGGGGAATAGGGAACAATACAGGTGGTAATTGTCAGGCTCCTCCTTGACTACCATCTACATTCTCGGTCTTAACTAAAGGTCGCATTATAGCTTCCTCCCTTCCAAGGGAAAATATTTCTCTTATATGTCCTCGGTCTTTAAGGGGGCATAACTTTGATTCTTTTCCCCCATCAGAATCTGGATCCATATTTCCTACACTGATTTGGGAGTCAGTTTCATCTAATTGTTCCCATAATATTCAGTTTATTGGCAGTTTAACAAAGCTTTGCAATGGCCACCCAGTCTCTTTCTGCAACTCCTGAGACCTCTGTGTCCTGCAGCCCTACTGTTCTTTAGCTATCATGAAGCATTTCAAAGTGTCTCGCTGTCTGTCATCACTATCAGCCTGAACTATCATTACTTGCACTAGCCTTTTTCCTTTCTTCTTTTTTTCCTTTTGGATGCCACGCTTTTTCATCTTAGTCGTTTCCAAAAGTTACAGCAGATAAAGCCCTTCATGAGTAAAACTCTCCTAAAATCTGGCTGAGCCTCAAACTTCCCAATGAATGTTTTGTCTCCCAAGAGTCAGTTACAACATGGTCAGTGGCCTGGCCCTTTCTGTCTGATGAAATGAATGTCTTTCTCTAAAGTGGTTAAATTTTGCTATGACAAGAGCAATAATGATAAGATTACTAGAACTCTACACGAGCATTGATTATTATGGTATTGACTGACAAATAATTGCTGAAGAATCATGAAAAACATTTAATAAAGCTTCTAATGATACCTGCAGGTTTTGAGGACTTTCTTTATGTCATCAGTATAAACAAATCAATGTAATAGTGTGTCAATCATTGTTTTAATCTCCAGTATGCTTTTAATTTTTGGTCTTGGTCTACGTAGTATCAATGAAAATTCAGTCTGTAAAATATTTTAAAATCTCAGTGTCTGGTTTCTGGCCTTTTAAAACCATATCTTTTCTTCTGTCTCTTCAACCCCAAATCTCATACAGACTGAAGGAACAGTTTCATAGTACCTTTAGGCAGAGATCTGGTGGAAAATTAACTACACTGGGAAATGTGATGTAGAGGAGTGGCTGAGTGAGAATGGGCATGATTTAGTCCCATTCAACAGCCCCTGCTCTTAAGCAGATGTGGGCGGACCTATGACCGGAAGAGAAGGTGAAGCCCCTCCGCTGGACAGATGACCCGTCCCAGTCACAGTAGCGATGTAGGCGTGTGTATAATGGTGTTCTACCAATCACAGTGTGACATGTGTGTATGTTATGGTTTTCGGCCTATATATGCTTTTGTTAGCTGCACAATAAAGGAGAACGACCATACTCATATTGAGATCCATTGTTTAATCTGGGCTGGCTTCCCCTTCCGACGACAATGTGAAACAGTCCTTGCTGAAGAAAAATGATGTTGTCTGTTACCTCTGTTAAAGTTTTTCTCTATGTTTAAGGTAAACTTGCCCTCTAGTTTGGTTTAATTTCTTCAAGTTACTTAAGAATATTCATAGCTTTGATCATACATGACTACTTCTGAGACAGACCTTTATTTCTTAATGTCACTCAACACGAAATTCTCATTTGGTAACAATGAACTGTTATATTTGATAGGTTTTAAGCAAGGGTTTATGCTTAATTTTAAAGTAAAAGAAGAGAAGCAACTCGTCAGAGGCATGGAAACATCAGGAAGGACCTCACAAGTTTGGTGAAATTCTAGAAGCAGTTTGACCAGGAGTCTCCTCACAGGAAGATGCTTAATTACATCAGAAGACTGGAATACAGACAGTCAGTAAAGCAGTGCACGTTGGAATTCCAGAGCACTGTGAAGTCTACCTTCATCTCCAAGGTAATGCAAATTACTTGCATGCAGAGAAGGAGAAAAGAGAACAAGTGTTCAAACAAAGGACAGCTTGCTGCTGAGTTGCCTTTTGCCACTTAGCTCACAGAAATGTGAAATGTTCAAAGGCATCAGTTCTTTCACAGGATATATACCACATATGGCATCAGCTTCTCCACTTCCAACACTGAGAATTATTTTCTCAAAATTTAGCCTGTAAACTTAGAAATATTCATATTTTTACTTTAGGCTATATTAAGTGTCTAACTTGGCTGTGCTGCAGGGAAGGATATTTAGGACTGTGTTCCTTATATCTGGAGAGAGAGAGGCACTTCCCTTTGTCTCATTTCTTGGGTAGGGAGTGCACAAGGATAGCAGCTTTGTCAGATGTGACTACATTGAGATTATCTGTATATCAGTGACAGTTACTCTGCTATATTAAAGTTTTTAAAACCTTTTATTGGCAGATGGTGAAGCCTATTGCTGAGTAGTACACTCATCAAGTTTGTTTGGTACAAATATTTCCTTAGACCCCTATTATACAGTGACTGTGCAAGCTCTCAGCATGCAGCTGTGGGGGACCCATGGGTCCAAGCATCATTCTGGGTGTCTGCCCTGGATTTCTGATATCACTGCAGATGAGGAAGAGTCTCTCAGCAAACAACTGCAGTCTTAACATCATACACAGAATATCCCTGAGTGAGTCTAAATACATGGGAGGAAGGGTGAATGTAAAGAGACAAGAGAGTGCTGAGATGTGGATAATGTGACCTTCCCACAGCTTCAGTGCCTATGCCACTGCCAGCAGCATTTCACACAGCAGCAGTGATATCAATGACACCAAGTGTGTGTCAGAGCATGAACTTTTGTTCCCTCCCTTTCTTGTGACTGCTCCTTAAGTTGGTGGGCTGGTTGGTGGGCAGAGGGAAGACAACCAGCAACCCAGGCAGGGCAGTTGCCGGCAGACCTCTGGTCTGATGCTTGACTGACAGCAGGAGTTCATTTGGTGATGATGCCATCAGCACAGGCCTTGCCCTGTAATTTTACTAATTTTATTAAATCGGGCAACCATACCTATAAGCCTAAAGTAGTGAAAGATATCTCTGCCATTGCCTCCCACATAAGAGCAGCACCTGGTTTTGTATAGAAGCACAAAGACTTCCAAAATATTGGCCCGCTGTAAAACAGGAGAGGTAAATTAGACACCAACAATGTTGAAAAGGCAGAGGTTCTCAACAATTCACCTCTGTCTTTAACAGCACTGCTGGGCACATCAGTCTCACTTCAGTCCATGGGAAAATTATGGAGTGAATCCTCCTGGGGGCTGTCACAAGTAGAATGAAGCACATGATTGGGAAAAGCCAGCATGGCTTCACCAAGGGCCAATTGTGATTGACAAATCTGATCGCCTTATACGACAAAGTAACTTGGTTGGTTGATGTGGGCCAAGTGGTGGACATTGTCTACCTCGATTTTTCTAAGGCTTTAGACATGGTTTCCCACAGCCTGCTCCTAGAGAAACTGATGTGTTATGGTCTGGACAAGTGGTCCATGCGGTGGGTGGGGAACTGGCTGACAGTGCACAGGCTAGAAGAGTGGGCTAACAAGAAATTAAGTTCAATGACAAGTGTAAGGTTTTGCACCTGGGAAACAATAATCCAGGAATGCAGCATAGGCTGGGATCTACCCAGCTGGGGAGCAGCTCTGTGGAAAGGGATGTGGGGGTACTGGTGGACAACAAACTCAATATCGGCAAACCATGTGCTGCTGCAGCAAAGGAAGTCAACAGGTTGCTGAGTTGCATCAATGAGGGCATCATCATCAGAGATAAAGTCATTATCCCACTCTACTCAGTGCTTGTCAGGTCACATCTGGAATACTGTGTTCTGTTTTGGTCCCTGCTATACAAAAAAGATGTGGACAGGCTGGAGAGGGCCCAGAGAAGGGCCACAAAGATGGTCAAATGACTGGGAAGCCTGCTGTATGAAAAAAGGCTAAGAGAACTGGGTTTGTTCAGCCTTGGGAAAAAAATGCCTAGGGGAGATCTTATCACCGTGTTCGAGTATTTAAAGAGTGGCTACAAAGAAGATGGAGACTCCCTTTTTAAAAGTCACATGGAAAAGATGAGTGGTAATGGGTACAAGTTAATCCTGGGGACATTCCTACTGTACTATCATGGTTTAACCCTGGCTGGCAACTAAGACCTGTGCAATCTCTCAGTCATTCCCCCCACAGTGGGGTGTGGAAGAGAACTGGAAGGGTAAAAGTGAGAAAACTCATGGGCTGTGATAAAGACAGTTTATTAGGGAAAGCAAAAGCTGCACGCACAAGCAAAGCAAAGCAAGGAATTAATTCACTCCTTCCCATTGGCAGGCAGGTGCTCAGAAATCCCCAGGGAATCAGGGCTCCATCATGCATAACAGTGACTTGGGAAGACAAACATCATAACTCTGAATGTCCCCCCTTCCTTTTTCTTCCCCCTTCTTGGGGGGAGACCTTCTCTCTCTCTACAACTATCCAAAATGAGGTTGTAGTGAGGTGGGTGTCGGTCTCTTCTCCCAAGTAATGAGAGGAAATGGGCTCAAGTTGCATCAGGGGAGTTTTAGATGGGAATTAGGAAAAACTTCTTCACCGAAAGGGTTATCGAACACTGGAATGGGCTGCCCAGGATTAGATACAAGGGGATTAGATACATGGTTTAGTAGTGGACAGGTACAGTCGGACTCAATGATCTTAAAGGCCTTTTCCAACCAAATGATTCTATGACTCTAAGAAATGCCCAAGAAATTTCCTGCCTCATTTCAGAGGCACTGAAAGGGAGTTGTCCTCTTGTATCTCAGAGATCAGTGCCTGCACTTTTGTTTAGGCTGCACAAAGTCCATACTGTAAAGATGGAGGGTACTCCTTTTCAATGTTTACCTCCTCCCATAGGGTCCATGTAAAGATAAGCCATATGAAGATATTATGGTGTGAAAGCAGAACAAAATCAAGGTTTTATTTAGAGAGGGTTTTTTTTTCCAAAAAGAGAATGCTGTTTGGTGTTTCTTTGGCAACTGGTAGTGGGACAAGCAAAGCATCAATCAATGGCAGAAATGCCAAAATAATAGAAACAAATATGCTTTTTCCACTTCTATTCTCTTCTCCCTAGACTACGCCACTTCTTTTCACTTTCAGTTAAAAATTAGAAAATGGAAGACAACTTAAGTGCTGTCTTAGGAGGAGAGCATGTGGAACAGGAACTGTTATCAAGGCCTGACATGACACTGCTCTTTGTGTAGTCCAAAAGAACAGTGCAACATTTAACCTTCAAACTTCTTGTTAAAAATAATGGAAGTCAGCAGAGGGCACAAGCATGTTCACTGCAACATTTTAATTAGTAAGACCTGCCTAACAAATCAAGCAGAAAAGCATTGATTTACATGCATGGTAAAGAGCGTTAAAGGAATGCCTGTTATTGGGAAAAATATACTGTGAAAATATGGTAATAAGTAATAGCAGGGTGTGAGTTTAAAGGCTGTTTAAGCATTGGTGTATTTTAAAACACATAGATAAGAGACAGTGTCTTATAATGCACACCCTGGCACTGTGCATTGCTGTTGGAAGATGAACACAATACTCTGCTTTTCTTTTTTCTGAAAAAACTAAACCCAGACTTTTGACAGTTTATAAACACATCTTCTAAGGCTGAATGTTAATGATGAAAATGTTAGGAAGTAGGAATAGGAAAAATGTTGTTTTGGCAAAAGGAAAAGCAAAGCACACACAACTAGAGGAAACACTTCATTTGTGGAATACCAGCCATAAAGGTCCAAAAAGTGAGAGCACTGTATAGAAATCTAACACGGTGCTTTGGAAAAATCTCAAATGACTCATAAAACTCTGACTCTGTACTACTTACAGGAGGAGCAGTACTACATATATTCTTATTTTGGCATTTCTAGCCAAGTGAAAAACAGTAATGCTTGTATCTGGTTTTCCCATGGGCATATACTACGCCCATGGAATAATTCATCCTACAGCTACTGGGCTAAAGTAAGTACAAAACACAAAATGCAGAACTGTCTTTACATATTTTATTCAGTATTTTTTTCTTATCTTTTCTGGTTCCTTGACCTTTCTGAATCATTTTGCATCCTCCATGATTTTGCTATTCTTTGAAGATGTGGATTTTGGTACAGTGACAGTTTTCACCTCCCTTTGTAAGTGAAAAGCAAACCTGTGATTTCAGTCTATGAAAGAACTTGCAACTAAAAGCTGAATTGCCCCTATAAAGCAAAGAAATATTGGGTGGGAAGACAAATCCCATCCCCTTTCCAATTTTTCCTTTGGGTATTCCAGGGCTGGGAGAAGAAGAGCAGTGCACTGTTTCACTGCTTAAATTTGCCCAGCCTGTAGTGCCCCCAAAATACAGAAACAGGGCAAACTGTTTGTTGTTGCAGCTTGCTGTCAGCAGAGCTCAGCTTGGCCTCCACCTTCCCAGGAGGATTTTCTTGTCCCTTCTATACTTTAGACGCATTCATTACATGCAGGTTGATTTCACTGCATGGAGAGATGTCATGGGACAAATTAATGTGAGCTAAGGCACATGAAAATTTCAGCAGATGTTCTTCTGGTAGCCAGCTTCTCTTTGGGTTGACACAACAGTATATGGGTCTTTAGCAGTTCTTTAATTGAGCAGAAAACAGCACAGTCAAGTCTAGTAGCTGGAGGATGAAGGCAAAGAAATTCACACTGGAAATAAAGATAACATTTATAAAAGAATACATAACTAAATATTGACTAATATCTGACTCAATGCTCATGATAGCTTTTTACTTTAAGATCTTTAAACCTACAGAATTAAGTATTTTCAACAAAGCCACTGAGGCGGAGGGTTCTGGAGCAGAGGATCGCGCTGAGGGACCCTTTCTGAAGTGGCAAAGCCACGGCAAAAATTGCAGAGGCAAAAGGCGAAAAAGCACAGGGAGGGAGAGGGGACCCCAACACCCCCCCTCCCAGGGTGGGAAGGAGCGGGGTCCTGATGAGCGGCAGCTCTGACTCAGCGGTGGCGGAGTCAGGGGTGACAGTGGCCTGACCCTCCTGGCATATAAAAGGAGCCCCCAGGGAGCACGAGCGACCCGGCGCACAGCGAACAGGATGGGCAAACAGGGCGTGGGGCGTCAGAAGGGCGTGGGGCGGCAGTTTGCGCAGGCAGTTCGCATGGGCAGGGTGCATTCTCCCCTCCTGGCTCAGAGGGTCACTCGATTAGCACCCATAGACACCCAAAAGAGGAGCAAGCAACTCGTCCGAAAGCCGTTACCAGAAGGAATGTGGCGACCCAGACAGAGTACCCGCCTAAACAGAAACATGCGGCTGTCCAGGTCGCTGGCTGTAGGGAGTGCCTCAGCCTGTCAGCTGTACCAGAGAATGGTAAGGACAGGGGCTGTCTCAGGTGTGAGCAGGTGGATGATCTGCTCTGCCTGGTGGCAGAGCTGAAAGAGGAGGTGGAAAGGTTAAGGAGCATTAGGGAGTGTGAGATGGAGATAGACTGGTGGAGCCACACCCTACCATCCCTCAGGCAAAGGCAGCAGATGGAGGCTCCACAGGAAGTAGAGGATCCCCTGTCCTCTTGCCATCGAGCAGAAGTTGGGACCCAAGAGATGGCGGGGAATGGAAACAGGTGTCTGCTCGGGGCACGAGGAGAATCCCCTCCTGGGCTCCTTCACTTTCCCAGCTGCCCTTGCATAACAGATATGGGGCTCTGGAAGTCAAGGGCCAGGCAGCTGAGGATGGGGATGAAGGCCCATCCAGAGGGTTGGCTAGGAAGGGTAGGTCACCCCTACCTATCAAGACTGACTGTACAAATTAAAAAAGAAGGGTAATTGTGGGTGATTCTCTTCTGAAGGGAACAGAGGGCCCGATATGTCGCCCAGACCCATCCCATAGGGAAGTCTGCTGCCTCCCTGGGGCCCGGATCAGGGACATTGCCAAGAGACTCCCTGGTCTGGTACGGCCCTCTGATTACTATCTGCTATTGATTGTACAGGCAGGCAGTGATGAGATGCCAGAGAGAAGCCCCAAATCGATCAAGAGGGACTTCAGGGCACTAGGGAAAATGGTTGAAGGGTCAGGAGCGCAGGTAGTGCTCTCCTCGATCCCATTCGTGTCAGGAGGGAACATGGAAAGGAACAGGAAAACTAGAGTGGTTAACATGTGGCTCAAAGGTTGGTGCCATCGGAGGGGCTTGGGGTTCTTTGACCATGGGGAGGTTTTCACAGCACCGGGCCTGTTCACAACAGATGGTGCCCAGCTCTCTCAGAGGGGGAAAAGGATCCTCGCTCATGAACACCAGTGCTGATTCCTTTTGAAGGTGAAACAAATCACACCCTCTTCTGATTATGTAAGCGTACCTGTAAGCCATGTTATGAAATAATTCAGCTAAACCTTTCTAAACTTCTGAGCACGGAAGAAAGTCTTGGCAGTTAGTTTAAATCTCCAAATATCTGCAAGAGATCCCTTTTTCACTGGAAATTTCTATCAAGCTACAATCTGGTGAGTTTCCCTTTCAAAAACTGTTTTCAACAATATTTTCAGCTCATGAACAGGAAATTGGTGGTAGGAATGGTACAGTGTAAAGCTACAGCTTTGCTAAAATGAGGAAAGCAATTATATCTAGTAAGGAGATAACATGCATTAGAGATAGGGAGATAGAGATAAAGGCAACAAAAGAGCTCTGTTATGCTTGTACTTCACAATCTAAGCTCAGAGTATCAGTGTATATAGACCTACATGCTTCAGAGCAAGATAAGACTAAGATAGTATTTGGAAAAATTATTGTTATTCAGATAAAGTGAGATCTGTTTTTTAAAGTAGAAATAACATACAAGGCACTAAAACAATGGGCTAAATTATCAACAGGAATTAGTGTATTTTTCTGCTTTACACCCTTCATGATCCACCCTTATATTTCACTTACTGGTTAACCTGAATGAAGATGTATATTTTTAATCATTTGCACGTTTGGCTTTTTTTTTTTTGGTAGGCAAATCACCTTTAAAGCCACCAGTGATTTTTGTCTGTCTGAAGAATAAGAACAGATGACAGGATCTGTCATTAAGTAAGAAAGGATATGAGCAGGGATTCACAGAGCACCTGAAGAAATTAAATGAAAAAAACGTCATTGTGCTTTCAGAAGAAACACCTCAGAGAAAGGGGTACACAGCCATTGTTCCAGAGGCTGATAGATTTTGATTAATTTCCAGATAATGTAATGCATAATACTTACAGATTTACCAACAGTGACATGCACTTTTTACCTGAAGAATTATGTAAATGTTAAAAACTGCTTCTTTCAGGGAGGGAGATTTTAGTAATTCTGCTGATTTCTCATTATACAGTGCCTCTAATACTGTGGTTTACTACAATGTGATATTGTCATGAAGGCTGACCTTCTGGCTAGACAAGGAAAACTAAGACCCCTGGTAAACACCCAGAACTTTCTGAAGGTTTGTTTCTTTGTGTGAATGCATTAGTTGGCATAACTTCTGGCTTGTGTTTATATAAAAAGTGCAGAGAAGAAGAATGAGACCAGCTGCTGGAAAAGAGTAATTCAGGTTTTAAAAAAAGTCAAGATTTATTTTTCCTTTGGGGACAGTCTACATTACCCTGAAAACTAGATGTCCTGAATATTGTTGTGAAAATATATGGGGAAAAATGAAAGCTGTCAACAGCCTGTTAGCTGAGGTAGTTACTTGAGAAAGCGATGCTGTGCAAGGGAGCCGTGTTCAATGCCCCTCCTCTGCATAACCTAGTGCAGGGAGTTGTACCACTCTATCTACTTAGGTACTGTCCTAACTGCACTGTTACGGAGTTAATTTCTTCTGTCTCTCTGCTGTATTGAATTCCCTACACCACAGTGGGATGGTCCTGACAGGAAACCCCTTACTCCAGTGGGATGTGCAAAACCACATCCAAGTCCCAGTTGAGATGCAAGCGAGAAACTTCTCCCTTACCTTGTCTCTAGCTGTGCTAGGGATCCCCAACTGACAACATTACTGTCAAATGAGAAGTTTTCTTTGGGTTAATCAGGCATTTTTTCCATTAAAAAACTCCAGGTATGTGCCAGGATCTGAGTGTCTGGATGACACAGCCCTGGCCTTCCAGCTGCTCCTGGAGGAGTAGCTCGTCAAATCCCAGCATCCACTTCCTCCCCTTATTATGCTGCTTTTAATGAAACAATCTGAGGGTGAAGCACAGAAGTTAATTAACAAAAGGAAATGAGATATATGTGTTAGTAGGCATTGTCGGTAAAGTGCGGCACCAGGTATAAAATCAGTGGTCTGTAGTTAGGCTTTCTTGGATGTTTTAGTTCACACAAGTATCAATTGTTTCTCCAGTTTATACATCCTAAGACTAAATCTTACAGATTCTCTGTTCTCAAAATACAGCATGAAAAATAAATAAACCCCCTTTTGTTCCGTAGTAGCTTTGTCTCATTAGAGGACCAAATGAGGACCTCGTGACCTCTCCAGTTACACTAAGGGTGGATAGCTGCAAGGCCTGGCATTATTTATCAGCAATGACATTTCTAACGCCAGCCGGCTTTGCATATCATTTTGTCACTTTAACGTGGGTGTTCTAATCTCAGTTTGGGTGCAAGTAAATGAGTTCAAGTGAGAATACTTCCTTCTTTTCCCTCTTTTGAAGGTTGTGCTGCTGATTGCATTGTGTTTGTTTTGTTGCTGCAACATTTGAGAGTAGAAGGATGATGCAGCACAAAATGGTTATGATAACTTCACTGTCTGCACAAACTCTTCCCTAAGACAAATCACAAAATAGCTGATTGGATCAGAGGTGGTGCTGCAGTTTCACTAACAGCATTTTCACTAGCGAAGAAGCCTGTGAGTCTGTCACAAATCCAAACCCCATTTTTACATTATCAGGTGAATGTTTTGAAGCATTTCTTGGTGTCCAAGTGTGTCTGCAGGATTGGAACAACAGTGGTGAGAACAAAAATTCAAAACTGCTATGCTACAAATATTCAATTCTCTTCTCTCCTCTCAGACTCAAAACATGACATCCATGATAATAAAAGAGTATGTAATATCTGCTGATTAGTTTAATTTTGGTGGAAAATTAGAACGTAAGTGATGGAATTGTAGCACTTGATGTTGCTGCATTACAGCACTGTTTTATGGAATTCCTTTCTTTTTCATTCTACCTCTTTTTCAGTCTGGAATAATTGCAATACTGTAAAGGTTACTTAAGTTTTTCCCCAGGCCATGTGATGCAGAGTATCATGGCTATTACAAAATCACTCCAAAAGTCCATTAAACCAAGTCAGCTGCGTTACAGGCATTAAGGAAAGTAAAAAGCAACAGAGCAGAGATCTGTGGGTTTGTCTTGGGCACTTGTCTAGTACGTATTACCATAGTTTCAGGATAACACGTATTTTTTAAGTATACGATAAAGATGCTATTTTGAGGTTGTGTTTTTGTGTGAAGAGAACCTGCACTGTGAAAGAAGTAAAAGGTTATGTCTGGACTGCCCTTAGGAGCTCAATGCATTCCCAGATCCTGGTTCAAATGCCTCCTGCAGGATATGTTCAGCCCAGGCTATACAAAGCCAAATAGTACTGCTGCAAAGGTTAGTGGAGCAATACACAACTGTGGCCAGACAAGGCAGGACAGTAGTTTAGTCTATTGACACCTCAGAAATTGTTCAGTAGGACTTGCTGTAAGCACTCGGCAGCCTGAATACCTCAGCTCTTGTTTCACTACTCCTCTCACAGCTCAGCCCAGAGCTGTCTCACACCAGTGCCTGATCTGAGTTCACACCCCCGTGGTAACACAGTGGGAGAGGAGCATGGACTTAAACAAAACCTAGGAGGGCTACTTCATTATTGATTCTAGATTTACAGATATTGAACTTTAATTATGAGATGAAGTGTGTTCAGGTTTTTTTTGCTCTCTTTTCACAGAGCCCAGGGAAGCCTGAGGAACGAGAGACATTGTTGTGGCAATGCTAGATGGAGCTGTAATGGGTTTCACCGTACTTGTCCTTTGGCAGACACTGGCTCTCCTGTGTTTGCTATATGCTTCAGTTGTTTAAGGTTTTTTTGTTCAGAGTTTAGGTTGGTATAGATAATGTGGCTCCATATGTCCCTGCTGATCACATCTTCCAGTATTTTCTTTACTGGTAGTTTTCACTTCTAAGAACAAACACAAACCAACAAGGCAGGTGAGATCAAGAATCACCAGTTTAAGTTTCTCCAACCCGGGCATTTCTGCAACAGAAGTCTGAGGCTGCCTGCACCCATCCCAAATGTTGGTAGGGGAGATGTTAAGAGATTTACAAGGAATACTGTTAACTCCAGGCACATGTCTTTATCATGAACTCATTTTAGAGAAGGAGCAGCTAGTTGGGAACAACTTATAAGGAGCTTCTGTCCAGGTGTGCTCCGGAAAGCAGAGCACTCTCCTACTGTATGGATGAGAAGGTCCATACCTGTGGGTAATGAGGTGTGTTTTCACTGTTCTTCATTCTCCTTGAACTGCATTGGACTCCACATGTGGTCCCTCGTTACAAGTACTGCAGCTACCTCTGCCTTCCCAGAAATGTTGTTCCACTCCAGAGCATCCCTGATAGACTCAAGCATATGATTTGGATTTTACAGTTTGACCACCTCTACATTTAATGTCATTTTGCATATTCATCTTATTTTGGTAAAACCTTAACCCTGAGAGAGTTTTCTCCTCATCTGGTCAAACTGTCAAAGTGATGGATGTGAGCACTTGTAACTCTTTATCCCATACAGTTTATTTTTGGCATCTTTCTTGCTCCTGATTTAAAGTGGGCACATAACTGACATTCTTTTTTCTTCATTCTTGTACAAATGCCACACTGCAGTCTCAAAGATGGTCTGGGTAAGAAATCAGGTTTTTACTAGCATCTATCTGAATTACAACATCACTTTCAAGAACAAGGAGTGAAGGTGGTTTTGAGCCAGGAGCTGTGGCTCTTTGAAGTTCTCTAACTACAGTCAGTTCCATTTCTTCAACTTATGGGTCAAGTCCTTTTCATATGGGTATCACTGGCATCCAGTAAGGAGAATACTTGCTTTTGGAGAGTCAGGGAATTGCTCTTTAATTGCTAACAGTTGGTAATGGACAGGTTTTTATGTTACAAAATGCACAGCTGTCTTGGCTTCTTATGTTCAGCATGTTGCTTATCAAATGTCTAGAAATTACAGCTACAGTAAAAATTCCCTCTTCCTCTGTTTAACATTACCTACTTCCAGTAATTCTTACTGCAGCAATTTATTTTTTTTAAATAAGTGTAACATTTGCAGAAATCATTCTGTGCATCTCACTCTTAGCACAGCATTTATATCTACTGTCCAAAGCTGCCACTGCACATCACTTGGAGGTGGTTTGTACCCCATTGTGGGACACTCAATAACCAGCTTACTGTCTCAGAGCTTGCTCCTTTGTGTGCTTATCTGAGAAGATCAGACAAGGTGGCTTGCAGGCTTGCTGAAGCAGCAGACCATTCTTTTGCTTATGGGACGCCCAGGTGGGGCACCTGCCCACCAAGGTATGCAGTTTGAACTCTGCCCCTGCCCAACAACAGCAAAGCCAAAAGGAAAGCTCACTAAATGTATGTGCAAGCATGTGCCTTAGGCATGCAGCCTATAAAAGGCCACCATTCAGACACCCAGGGGGGCCGGGGGGGGGGACCACCAACTCTGTAAGTGACCACTGAACCCCTGGGGACCACGACTCCATGGCATCACTAAGACTCTGTTGACCACTGACCCCATGGGAGACCACTGAAGACCCCAGAAGCACGGACCCTCAGGACGCCACAGATCCATGGTGGTGACTGTCTTCCCTCTTCCATCTGGAACTCTTGCTTAATTTCCTATCTTTCCTTTCTTCCTTTCCTATCACTTCTCTCTCTTTTCCCCCCGAAGAGTTAATAAATGAGTGAATTTATGACATCTGACCTCATTTGTGTCTTAATGTTGCTTGAAGGGATCGAACCTGAAATGAGAGGTTGGTCTAGCTGCCCCTAGCCTCCCAGACTTGTCTGAGGTGGGCTAGAAAGCAAGGGGGCCTTCATCTCACCCAACAAAATTGGATCCTAACACCCATCAGCATTACTCAGGTCGCCCTGACTGGCTGCCTATGGGCAGCTCTCTCCCACCCCTTATTCACAGGAATCTGGTGAGTCAAGGTTGCATCTCTTGGTTGGCATCATGAAGTCCTACAAAAGGTAGGAGAGAGTTCCTCACTATAGTGGGATAAAAAAACAAAACAAAACCAACAACCTCCCATTTAAGCACTCTAGGACCTTTGTATAAACATCAGTGGAAATAGTGAAGTCTTAGTTGTGAAGGTTTGGGGGTTTTTTACATATTTTATGCATATGTTTTTTTTCTCTTTGATATACTGGGGGAAAAGTTAAACCCACAAAACTAGAGGCTAAGACCTAGATAGTAAATTTCCTTTATACCAGTATATATCTGATGGGATGCAAATAATATTTCTGATTAGCAAAAACCCCTGTTGTATAACATGAATCTGGAACTGTTTTAGAACAGCTATCATAAGGTTATTTTGAATACAAGTTATGAACTTGTATTGTTAATTCAACCAGCTCCTGTGTGAAAAGATTAATACTTGGATATACACACTCAGAAAGCAGAACCATGTTTAACAAAATGGAAGGAAATCAAGTCCTTCTTATAATCTATTTGAAAAGCAGGATTCAAGAAAACATTAATTCTGTAATTTGGGAGAAGAAAAGTTTTTTACAATGCATAATATTGAAGAGGAAAATATTTGTTGGAATATTTATAGTAAATGTTGATGTCGCCTCCAACAGAGGGTACACTTAGTGCACTGGGACATGAAATGATCTAAGAAATGGGAAGGAGAATATCTTAGTAAGGTTATAGAATAGCTATACTTCGAGGCTGTGAATGTAGAAAAAGCAGAGGCTGTTAAGGCTTGATTTTGCTATTTAATCCCTATGAACAATATCAACCAGAGGCAAATGCATTTCAGGAGCACTTACCCATAGAAATCTGATTGGATCTATCCATTAGAGTAGGACCCAAATACAGTAGCACAAAGATATCACATCTAAATGGGCAAAATTTTGAAAAAACATGACTCAGGTAAATTAAATTATTAGGTGGGCAAATTTCCTGAAAGTGGATTCAAGGGAAATAAAGCTGAAGGGAGGCACAGTCTGTGTTTATTGCTGTGATTCCAGCAGCACAGTCGTAGTTCTGGTTGACTTGGCTCCTCCATTTACAGCCCAAACGTCTCAGGTTTTATTATCCAGGCTGTTTCTTACTACAGCAGGTTGAAAGTGAATACATGGATGTTAGTGAAACAGGTTGTGTAAAGTTAATCCTTTCTAAAATTACAGAACAGTAATATATGGAAGGTGAAATGTGATTTTAGATAATGGGGAAATGAGATCTTTTTATTAGTTTCCAATGAAAACATGTTGTTTCAGAATACATACATTTATAATAGGAAAGGAAACTTTTAATGTCTTAAAATGAAGTCTGAAACATTACTATTGGTTATGCCTAGGCAAATTTTCCCTGAAAGGCTTTTGTCATAATCACAGTAATTCATTGTGAATTTAAGTACAGCTTATTTTTGGAATAATAAACTCATGGGATAAGGATGTGGGTATTCTGACATATACAGAGAGACGTTGAAATAAATCCTAGTTTATAATCTGCATCAATATTTTACAAAAAAAAGAGTAGATCTTGTTCCAATATTATAAATATATAGCTTAAGTGTGTTTCTCTAAAGAGGTGGAGATCAGCTGTATGTATTTGGCACAAGTCAGTAGGGAATCTTTCCTGAGTAAAGACTGAAGTCATTGAAACTAGATAAGACTGGAATAGCAGAGCACTGATGGATTCAGTTGCAATTTCCATTTCTGCCTTCATGAGTACTTTAATCAGTAGTTATGCACCTCGATTTTCTTGGGCAGGGAGAAAATGTCTCCTGACCTACCCGGTAGCTCTGTGCTTGTAACCCCAAAGGGCATGCGCAGGTGGAGAGACAAAGGTTGGTGCCCTGAGAACTGTATTTTGAGAAGAGCCAGGCTACATGTCTTGTGTGAAGGGGGAGCTGAGCACAAACCCTCCTGCTCCGCACTGCCAGGTGGTCCCTGGCCCCTGCCTGCTGCCTTCCCTGGGCATCCCCACCCACTAGGTCATGGCTCTGAGTCCTCTCAGCGGTGGAGATTGTAGCCATAAAGCAAGTACCCTGGCTCCTTCCTAAACTCTGTAGTGTGTTTCTCATTTCACATATCAGGACAAGCACTGGGAAAAAAAAAAGTTTCTTTTTTACAATGGCTATTTGTGCATCTTCTGATATTGGCTTGGTGTTGAAAAAGCTGCCAAGGGAGACGAAGCACTCTGTCTGCTCCTTATTAATGCTTGCAATTGCTGCATATGGCATAAAGTTGCTGAGCCAGAGAGTTTAGGGAAAACACAGTGTGCCAACAGCAAGCTTCAGAACAGAAAGTCTGCTAGGGTGATTCTTCAGCATAGACTATAGAGTACATGCATTGCAAAGGGAACAAATAATTTTAGAATATATTAGCCTAGAACTTACAAACACAGAAGAGTAGAAAGAGCTTGCAGAAGTCAACGTATTTCATGCCAGAGGTGAAGAGTCTTTCCCTAAATGAGTAGCAGATAAAACTTTTTCACTTAATGCATCTCTCAGCAATAGTACAAAACAATTAAGCCTCACTTCTATGGTTCTTATGTGGCACTTGCGTCTGCTTCATCTAAGGAACAAAATTCTGCTCTCCCGTTTCCTTTCTTGGAGGAGGCCCGCACCTCTGTATCCTCAGGAATGAGGGGCTATGAATCCCTAAAATCTCTCCTCAAGTCCTTTGGGGAGACCCAGCAATAATGCTTGCACCCTGAGGAGGCTCCTGAGGTACCCCAGGGGACTGGCTCTTCCCTCCCTCCTCCCCTGGCCCCTGGCCTGCCCATCCCTCCTGCTCTGGGTTTAGCAGCCTGCTCCTCCCTTATCCCTCACCATCCTCTTGCTGCCAGGAGACACAGCCTTCAGGGCTGCGCACAGGGGGAGTGGTGGGGCAGGTGGTTAAAAAGCCCTAAAAACACGGTGTCGTGGTTTAACCTGGCTGGCAACTCAGCACCACGCAACTGCTCGCTCACTCCCCCCCCCCCCCAGTGGGATGGGAGAGAGAATCAGAGAAAAGGAAAAAAAAAAGTAAGACCAGTGCATTGAGATAGAGACAGTTTAATAAATACAAGAATAACAACAACAACAACAACAACAAAAAAAACAACAACAACAACAACAATAATAATAATAATAATAATAATAATAATAATAATAATGGTAAGAGAATATACAGAATATATAAAACAAGTGATGCACAATGCAATTGCTCACCACCCGCTGACCGATGCCCAGCCCGTCCCGAGCCGCGATCACACAGCCAGAGCTGCGACCACTCTCCCCCCCCGACCGACCGACCGCCTAACCCCCCCGAGCATGACGTTCCATGGTCTGGAATAGCTCTTTGGACAGTTTGGGTCCTAGCTGTGCTGTACTCCCAGCTTGTTATGCACCTGGCTGAGCAGGAGAAGCTCAAAAAGTCCTTGAGTAGTCTGAGCACTACTTAGCAACAACTAAAAACATCAGTGTGTTATCAACATTCTTCTGGTACTAAATCCAAAACACAGCACTATGCTAGTTACTATGAAGAAAATTAACTCTATCCCAGCCAAAACCAGGACACACAGAGCCTGGATACCCCTTCCCACTCCCATGGGAGAGGGGACACAGGGGAGAGAAGGGCCTGAAGTGCCCCTTCCCAAAACCGCCAGGGCCAGATCCTGCCTTTCCTGCCCTCAGGCCAGCAGAGGCCAGGGCAGCCCCCCTGCCCCCTGGGAAGCCCTAGCAGCAGTAATGCCCACCCCAAGGAGTTCGTATCTCACTCTTCTTACCACAAAAGGCCTGTAAAATCTTCTCCATATCCTTGCAGGAGCCTGACAGCCATTTTTCACCCCAGTGCTGTCGCGGATGGAGTGAGAGGGAGGTAAAAAATAATGTGGTTTATTGGTGTAAAACAGTGAGTTAACAAAGGTCAGTGGTAAATGCGACAATAGTCTGAGATTCGATGGCAAGGTACACTTGGTTATTTACTGCACAGAGCACAGGGTCAGACAAGACTGTCAGGGAGACCCTCCTGTTGACTCATGAGGTTCAGAAAAGATCCCCTGGCTTTCTAAACTCCCTCAGAGAGGAGTCTAGGTGCGGCTGGATCCAATCCTAGTCCCAGACTTGGTCAACGGTTTATGTCTAAAGGATTATATATGCACAATTAATCCTTTATGTCACTTAGCTAAGATTTCCAAGCTAGCATGCTGTTAGTCACTTACCGAGAATCTGTCGTGGTAAGGAATCTCTCAACCTCGAGGAGTAACCTTGAGAGGCGTCCCCACTCAAGGGGAGATCCTGGCGTGCAGCCCGCTGCCGTGCAGGAGAGCTCAAAGGGCTCTTGGGCTGCTCACTATTGATGGGGATAAGATAATTGGCTCATAGTCATATTTGCATACTGACCACTGTGCTTAGATGGGCACATTCCACAATAGCCCTTGGCTATTGCATTGTTATCTGTCTCCCCCCACATCCAGTGGGTGCATCCTTCATGACCAGACACATCTATCAGATGCATCTATCACCACAGCCACAGGTAGTTATCACTTGAAAGAGGCCAAAGGAGGGGGAGTCAGAGACGAGGGGGGGGGGGGGGAGCACACCGTCACAGAAGAGCATGGCTTTGTAAGGAACTCAAAAGATCCTGTAACATCATTTGAAAAGTTTAATAATGCCAGGAACTGTAAGGGGTGGGTTTTTTGCATTTCTACAAAGTAGGTGCGAACTTCACCTAGCAATATATTAGTGTAGTGAAAAAGGAATTCATATGTAATTTTAAATCACCATGTTTATTCTCCTTTTACTTGCCTGAGACATTTGGGGGGTTGGTTTCTTTGCTTTATTTTTCTGATTTGAATGCCAAAAGGCTATACCACTATGATATATGGTGTTCTCTTTGTCTGCCTTTCACTGAAGGGTGTAGGAGAACGGAGAGGAGCTCTGGCAGGAGTTCTGCCGTGTTAGCAGGTGATGGTACGTAAGTTTGGAGAGCACCTACAGGAAACATGAGGAGTGCTTTAAGAGCTACCCAGATGGAAGGGAAAAGCCAGAATAATGGTAAGTAAACAAAAAAACTAAACAAATAAAAAAGAAAATAAGTATTTTTTATGTTAATAGATATCTTAATGGAACACATTTATAGAAAAACATTAGTGAGATCAAGACATGTCACGCTGTATTAGTGAGATATATTTAAACAGTGTGAAAAAAAACAACCAAGAGACCAATTTATTAGGGTTGTTGTCCAGTGAATAATAATGTATTTGTAATGAAGTAGAAAACAGCGTATAAGTTGCTCATAAAATTTATTTATGACAAAGAAACTGTTATAATGATTGAGTTGCTTTCCATTAAAATAAAAAAAAAAAGACATTCGGGGTAGATGTGGGAAGAAAGATTCAAGTGTACCTCCCCGTTGGCATAAGAAGCCCAAAGCAAAGACAGATACTTTGCTCAGTTGCAGGTGGGTTTTGTATGCCAAGGACATCCAAAGACGTGTAAGGTGCTTGGAGGTCTGCTCATTGACTTCTCTGAATTTAGCTGAATTCAGACACTTGGAAAATGACTTTGCAGTCTGTATGTAATGGACTATGGTGAGGCAAGGAAGACTCTATTAGAATCTCCCAACACAGAAGTCAAGACATATGTTGTATGAACAAGAGACAGTGGTTCAAATACATTTTAAGTTTTATGTCAGCTAACCACCCAGCTGGTATCTGGGAGCAGGGATGAAGTATTTCTACCATAAAGTGTGGTCTCATGAAAATTCTATTTGACAAAATGGTTCTTTGCTTTCTTCCTCAAAAAGATTTATTTTTAATTATCTTCACATTTCATTTCCCTCAAATAATTTTTTCATTGTGCTTTTAAAGTTTAAAAAACAGTTCTGTCAAAGCTGACATAAGTTTTCAACTTTAGCACGCCCAGGATTTGGTCTGTACATTTTTACAGACTTATAACAAGTTCTTTAAAAGCTTGCCTATGTAACTAAATGGGCATAATTTGTACATGTCATTGACACTTGGCTGCATCCAGAGGAGTGTCATTAATATGAGAGAAAAGAAGCCCCAACACAGTTCATGCACTGGGTTCATCTCCACCTCTCTATCATGAAGTAAAGGGAAGAAAATAGGTCTGATAACCTGTTCCTCTGCTTTTAGGAGTAAAACAGACACAAATATTTAAAAGGCAAAGAAACTAGGTTGAAGTCTTTCTCTTGTCCTGTGTTTATATGAACCAGCTGTGCGCTTCCTAAGGCAGCAGTTTGCAACACTGAAAATACCAGCCCCAGCCATTAGACTCTTCCAGCACTTTTAATGATTTCTCCTCAGTTCAGCAGATCTCCACTGACCTTACTGGTGGGTCTTCCTATTGCTTCTCTCAAATTCCTCAGTTTCTTCACACTTTCTCTTGTGCTAAAGGTTCAGATTTTCTTGAGTTTCTTTGATGCAGAAGCCAAAGCTAAGGAAATCCTACCACAGCTCCAAACGTGTGATCTCCATGGGAATGTAGCCCTCTGTCCTAATACTGCAAGGCATTCCCTGCTTTCCACTACACTCCTTTTTTTTTTTTTTTTTCTTTTTTAAAGTGGGGCTACAGTGATGTTCAGTGACTGTGATAGATAACGTCTTCTTCAGTTGATTTAAGTCTTTAGGGAGATAAATTTGGATTGCTAGCATACCTCAGTGCCTGAAGCAGAGGAAGACACAGATGCCAGTCATCTGTGGTTGGCTGCATTCCCACGTAGGGAGAGAGCTGCTTCTGCTCTGGAAACTTACCAAGACTGTTTAATGTATATAATTTTTTTTATTGCACCCTGTCTCTATGTTTTACTCTACAGAAAGAGGCATTTTCTTTTCTTGTCCTTCAGCTGCCTCCATCTGTCCTGGAAACTGTGCCAGCACAGGACAATAGCCAGCAGGACTAAAGTGAGTGTGGAAAGTAGAGAGCTTAAGACAGCTGGAGGAAGCTGCATACTCGAGCATCCACAGCCAGTAGCCCTGAGGGATCCTTGCAGCCAGAACAAGGCCAGGATAGTCTCCTGAAGTGGAGATATCTGCACTACAGCTATGCCCACATTTATTTATTTTCATTAAGTAAAGATATTGTATATTCTTATAGTCTGCATAATGATATTCAGGCATTCTTCTGAAGCACTAGCATAATTTAGACACAATATAAGACTGAATAAATCAGTAACACACTGTAGTGTAGAAATGACTATACCTGGTGATTGCCTATATAAATCCTGGGATAATTTGAGGCAATTTTAAAAAAATATCCCTTAGGTTGAGATTCGCTGTGCAATGGTTCCTATTCATCTCCAGTGGGGTTTGACTGAACTTGGGGAAATCAGAGAAAGAATGCTTTTGTGCAGTCATCCAGTGAGCTGTGCATGTGCTTTCCCCCCTCCCAAATAGGTAAACACCCCTGTACTGTGACTGGGACAGAATAATCAGTATGTGCCCCATTTTTCACTAATGAGAGTGTTACAGTACCTTTCATGTACTATATGCCAAAAAGATTTTCCCTCCATTTGGTGAGGAATGCCAGATGCTGTACTCAAACTAGGTCAAATTGTCATAGAATACTGAAGTGGCTAATTGTGAAAAATAAAATTGGTCATTTCCCACTCATTAGTGAGTAACTGTACAGTCTTCTCTAGTTCTAATATCTCTTAGAGGAAACATGTAATTCTAGACTAGAAAAATGAGTTTTACTGTGTATTTCACTTCTGCAAGCATTTGCAGGCCATGGTTTGAACTTGTTAGTGAAACCTTGTTTCTACAAGTACAGTTCGGCATTGAAGTGAGAGAAACCTAAATATTCTTCTCACACTAATTGGTATATACCCTGCAAAACTCAACTGAAGAGGTTTCAGTGTTCTCATAACATATTTATATAAGGCTGGAAATCTCTTTTCTGGTAGTCTAATGAATCAACCCATAAAGAAACAAAAAACATGCATGGGAATAATTTGCCATGGATCTGTCTGCATATTTGAATAAAGCTTGCTTTATTGAGCTCTGAAAGCATTTAATTTTTCTTCTTGAAGTACTGTATATTAATTATCACTGGTATAGTCCCCTAAACTTAGCCTCCAAGCCTGGGATGCAAATCAGATGGAACAACTTTACATCTTCTTCCCTCCCTCCTCTCACCTGCTAGAAATCCGCAGGTGAATTTTGCAATAGGTTCTGAATTTTCTGTGTACACTAGACCAGATGTAGAAACTTTGGTCACTGAAAAATCAAATCTGAATTTTGTGGCTTGTGTAGTTTCATCGTGGAGGTTTGTACATGAAAAACTTTCTCAGCTGTTCACTAAGAAGCTATAAAGCACTTTGTGGCTTTGCAGTACGAGAGAGGACCTTGACCCCACCAGAGCCTTTTTTCATCCTCCCCACATACTGGCAGTGGTGGTTCTGCACGGCGGCCCTGCCACTCAGCTGGGCACCACTGCACAGAGCATTGCAAGTTCATTTTGCAACCCCAAGACACAACAGAAGGCTGATAACCATGAAGAGGTGGTCGCTGGCCTCAAACCTGTTTTGCTAGGTCACAGACATTGGCTCTAGAGCCAGCAGCTTATAGTCAGCTGCAAAGGTTAGGCTATGAGGGCTTTGCTGCCAAAAAAGGGCAGACTTGCCCCACTTCTGCACATTCCTTGCCTCCCTTGTGCTGGCATTAGCAAATAGACACTCTTGTGTTCAGCCAGCCCAGGAAAATTATTATTATTTTGATTAGCCCTATTAACTCATGTAAGGAAAACAGAGCAGTGCAAAGCTGTTGCTATAAATACATCTGAAACTTATGACTGTATAAATAAATACATTCATTTGCTGTATGAAATGTAAGAAACTGGAAGAGTAATTTTGAAAATACTTTTTCTGAGAAAATATTTAAGCCACATCTGTGTTACAGAAATGTCTGAGTCAACAGGAAAACTCAGGTCAATAAAAATGGACAAGAGCTTAAAACTAGAACTCATTTGCAAATGCCTAAATTTAGATGTTGAAGCCCACGTTTACAAACCCAGTTAAGGATGATCTCATAATCAAAACTGCTGCTAAGCTCCCCTCCCTCCCCGCCCCCGCCGCACCCCTGGAAAGTATGACACATTGCTATTTGCAAGCAGTCAGTAATAAAAACTAGTTTGATATGGTAACTATATCTGAGCACTTAATCATAGGTGAAGAGCTTAAGGATCTTCAGGAAGCTATTTATCTCATTTGTTACACTAAGCCTTTTTAAAATACCTCCAATGAAGAATATTCCACAACTACCCCAGCCAGTCAGTCAGTCTAGTCCAACTTTTGCAGACTCCCTGTTTCATTATGGAGTTGTGTATGCTATAAGAGAGGACTGCACTGTAGCCAAATGGCCAAACTATTTAACCCCTGACAGAAGACCTGTCAGTCCCTTACCTGGCAAATACCCTATTCTTCTGGCATCAGATAGACTTTCTGGCAGACAGTTACTGCTGTTTCACACCACTGTATTTCTCAAGGCTATGTATTATTTTCCTTTTAAAAATAAAGACCATTCTCACAATATGCATTGTATTCTTTGCTTTATGCACTTAAAGAAATAGCAGTACAGACAAAATGGGGTTTTCTTCAGTTTTATTTGAGTTTTCTCTTCAATGGAAACATCTTTCCATCTTTTTCTACCAGTTAATTAAAATGTAGTAGTCAGGTTTTTCTTCTATGTTTTTGACATATATGCATAAAAGTGTGGGCAAAAGTATTTGCAAACACACTGAGGAGTATGAACTGTGGAAGACTGAAAACCCAATTTAATAGATCAAAGAATATTCTCTTTCATTATACCTGAAAGCAGAACTGATTAATTACCTACTAAAATGATACTAAACTTCATCACAACATAAATGCTCAATTATATTTCCCAGCTTGTAGCATATACTCAGTTTGAGTCAATAGTCAATTTATTAGCTAATTCAGTCACTACAAGAGAAAATACTTACCAGACTTCTTCAAGAAAGAGTAGCATTTAATAGTTTTGTATTCAAATCTGCTATTTTCTTTCTTTACAGGAGATATACTCTCTTACCTGGGGGGGAGGGAGACGGGACGGGCGACAGAATGTATGGCAATAATTAGCTTTTTTTGCAACTTGAACTGGTCTGTTAACATATCTTGACACCAAATACTGCAAATCACCTGAGGGAGCAGTCTTGCTGAGAGTGCACTTTTAATGAGAAAGAGTAAAAAAGAAAATACGGCATTTTTGAGCAGAATAATTGAAAGTAAGACTATTCAGGAAAATTGTCTTTATTGTTAGGACTTAAGAGTCTCTATAATTATGTTTGCAAAAGTATTTAATGGTTACATACACTTCAAATTTTAAAGTACCCAAGTATTTCAAAGTGAGAAGCTGATCAACGGGTGGTGAAACACAGACGCAGATTATTCTGACCTGAAATGAACCTTACTGTTTCTGACATGCATATTATTTTTCCAGAGAATGGTGAGATATATTGAGAAAACCTCACCAAATCCCTCCAAAAAAAACTTTACAAAAGGACTTTCCTGGCTTTAGAGGTCTGACCCTCCCTGCAATGCTACTTAAAGCTTCTGTTGGAAAGTGCTTCTGTCACTGACTAAATTTTGTGACAGTGAATTTATGCCACATCTGCCAGAAACACTACATAAACAGAGCCTGAACTCTTGTCCCCATGGCCACTAACAGCATTTGTCTTGATGCCACCTTGGCAGCAGAGGCAGTGACAGATCCAGGAGAGTGTAGGGAGCACAGCGGGGTGCTGTGGGCTGGTGTGGGTTGTCCAAGGGCTATCAGAAACATGGAAAATCAGGAAAGGAAAGATATTGTAGTCTCAGGAGGTCACCTTCACACCATTGGGATCTTCAGCAAATTTAAATCAGCAGGGGATTTCCTTGGTCAACTCAGTTACATTGTGCTGCTTCCCCTTATAACAGGGTATTTTTATCTGCTCGGTATGTTCCTTTGCAGCTCTATAATCAAGAATATTAAAGGGAATTTCATTCCTGCAGGAAATGCTGATTGGTAGGATGAGGCAAAATCCCTAATAATGTTTCTACAACCAATTCTGAAGCATGCCTTATTGGAAACATACAAATGGACTTAGAGAAATATTTCATGATAATACTGTTGGGTCTGTTGTAAAACATTAAGCATATGTTCTTATGAAAGATAAAATTAAAATATTATAAAGGTACAAAAAATGACAAAAGAAAATTAGCCCAAAATATCTGATTTAAATTCAGAGTGGTTCAAAACAAAGACTTCCTTAGAAAAGACTGAATTTGCTGAGGCATCATCAAACAGATCTCATTTCAGATATAATAGGTAAATATGACTTTAAATTTTGGAATGCACTAAATATTACAAACATACTTTACTAATAATGCTGTTGCAACACAGGAAATTCATAGACCATGCTCAAAAGAGCAATGTTTACACATTGCATTATCAAGCACAGGAAATTTATAACCCTGAAAAATACACAACCATTGGGCTTTCAAAAAGATAAAAGCAGCTCTTCTATTCTATGGGCTATATCAAAGCAAAATTTTCCTGTCATTTTCACCATCAAATAGTTCATATATTTAATGTGTGTCGTAAGATTAGGTTCACCAAGAAGAACCTTCAATGTACATTAAAATGACATAAAAAATAGGATTACTGGAAAATGAAGTTTGAGTCCAATAAGACACCCTTTTTTATAAATTCCAATTTTAACATAAAAAGCCTTGCTAATTACAGCACAAATTAGTATTTTAAGAACTGGAAGTTCCAGTTACGCTAGCAATTCCTGTTCCATTGCTCTGGGGATCCACAAGCAAGAGTGTTAGTACTTTGTCTCCTTAATTATTACTGTGGTGATAAGTTCACTGTCTCTCAGGATCCAGACACAGAAGCTTTATTAAATACTTTGCTCAAGATGTTCATAAATGCCATGCTTCACTGTTTGTCAACAGTAGTGTTGCAAGACTTAATAAATCAGGAAAGGATACATCAGGCCAATGCTTAGAAAAAGATTAGCATGTACCTAATGTGAACTATGTATTGAATTCTTGTCAAAACAAACAAAAACCTCTTGTATTTTGAAGTGTCAGCAGAAAGGTGCCAGCACACATGAAGAAAAATTCTGTCATGCTTGCAAAGAAAATAAAAATCATAAATCCCTAGAGTCACTTTTAGTTATTAACATGCTTAAAAATATGACTTTTAAGAGGTGCAGTCACATTGGTGAAAGAATTTGCATGCTCGGGGTTAAGCAAGGGACAGTAAATACAGTGTTTGCTGGTCTGCAGTGCAGCAATCTTTGGATGACCTGATGGTTGAGTTATTGCTTCAGAGACACGGAGCACATTCCCTTTACAATCTGTAAAGTACAGAATTAATTAGTCTGGCTGTCCAGCATGCTTCAGTAAGGACAAATTACACTAAAACTGTCTCTGTCAGTCCTTGTCAAAAGACACTTATGGCAGGAGCCTGACTTCACCCTGCCTCCCTTAAACCTGTGCTCTCCTCTCTCCTGCCACACCAAACACCAGCCTTGCACTGACCCTTCCTACATCACGCAGGGCATCCCAACTTCCCTGGCAGAAAATAAGGAAGCAATTTTAGAAATTCAAATTCTGGCATGGGTCACACTAATAGTCAAGGGATGAAGTCATGAGATGAAACATGAGGGGAAAGCAGCCTTACCAGAGGAAGGCATACACGATCATATCACTGCCGTATTCTCCTCTCCCCAACCAAAACCCAAATGTGCTCTTCAGCAGAGCCAGGTGGGGCTGCCTGTGGGCTTCCTACAGGGTCCAGCGGGAGCACCACGTTCAGGGCACTTCCAGGGATAATCCTCGGATTTGTCCTTTTCTTTTTTATTTCCTGAATTTTGCTTAAAGTGAGAATACTGAATCTCTCTGAAATTGCTTCTAAGCCACCAATAAGCAGACATTTCCAAAATCCTGTAAACTTGTATTTTTGTAAGATCTAATGGAAGGCCTCTGGACCCCATTTCAAAGCAGATTTCTAGGACAATTCTGAGCCGCAGGCAATGAATGTGAGGTTACAGTCTAAGGGTGGATGTCTCAGCTTAAGCAAATAGCTTTTATTCTTTCTGTACCAAGCTTGGCATACATAATTAGAAAAGCTAATTGAACTCATCTGACCTCCAGAAAACTGGTGTTGCTGCAGCATTAGTAAGAATGACCCATTTTGTCATGGGGATTTTTTAATTAAATATTTTATTGAGTATGGATTTTTTAAGTTCTTCTGTATCTTCACAGAAATGCAGAGGAGCAGACAGATGTAGCCCTATTAATATTCCACCTATTGCTTTCTAAACAGCAATACCTCAGTGAAACCAGGAAGCCCTCCAATGTTTGTAGTACTTTGTTCATTTTTTCAAAGAGTTAATTGGTCTATGTGCTTGAAGTATGATCAAGAAAGAAAAAAAAAAAAAAAAGCATGTGCAATAGATCTTTTTTTTAATGAAAAATTTGGAATGCAAACTACCCAAACTCCAGTTCATAAAATTTTTTCAAATTATTATGGACATTAAGCTTTTATCATGAATGCTTTCTGTACCAAGCCTTATAAGGAGAGGAGAGATCTGCAGGAAGAACAGCAGTAGCCAGATAATTTGAACAAAAGTTAGTTTAGAATTTAACATTAACTTAAAAGTTACCAGCTGGCCTTTAAAACTACCTATGCTTAATCATGACTTTTATGAAATTTTCTTACCATACATTAAAGAACATTAAAAGATAATGTCACCTACATAATACCAGTAAAATACTCTACACTGACTTTCCTCTGCTTTACTATAAATGTATTTTAGACCAAATTTAAGCACCAGCATAATCCCTCCTCATTCTACTTCCTTTTAGCCACATGAAAAAGCCCAACTTTTGTAAGCATTTCTCATCATATGATCAGAAGAGATTCCAGAGAAAGGGGTTTGAATAAAATCCCTTTTACAACATTCAAATTGCAAATGCAGAGAGACAGATATTTCTGAGCACACTTACCTGGCACCTTTTGCATAACATGCGCCAATGCAAACATTCGCCCTCCATGACCTGCTCTCAGGTTGATTGCAGCTTCAGCAAGGAGATTCCAGACCTGACCAATGGCGTTCAGTGAGGTGCAGGGGCCACACAACTCTCAAATATAACCTGAAAGGTCATCTCTGTTGGGACCACAGTGCTCAGACGCCTGCAAGGATGCACACAAAAGCAGCCTGGCTCTGGCAGGAGTTGAAGCTCCACTTTTGTCCTGCAATTTTCAGGCTCCAGATCATTAGCTAGAAGCACTGAGCTGTACAAATGTGTTAAAGCAAATAGTTTCTCCAGCAGAGCTGATGTGATCCCACCAGTGTCCCAGCACCTGGGAGCATGGCCCTGGCATGAAGGGGACCCATATGTGAACCAGCTTGGGGCTGGTGCGGAGGTAGGGCTAATGGACCTGGGTGACTTGGACAGTAGAGAGCCACTCCCGGTAACGTACTCCTGACTTCATGTATTTCTACTGCTGAGGAGTCCCAGCTGTGATACCCCCAGGACCCAGCGCACACTGCAAGAGGAATTTTGTTTGGGGAAATGAGCATACAGCAGCGACACAGTTTCACACAGTGAGCTAAGCAGAGGTCCAAGTTCAAGGCTCAAGCACCAGACGCCAGGATGAGCCTGACTTGAAAAGTGCTGATAAAATCTCCCTGTATGTGTATGTCAGATCTGGGGAACAGTTTTTCAAAGAATGGGGCCAGCTCAGCAAAGATCTCTCAATTATCCAAAATCAATCATTGCAACTCCAATTTTTTTACCTGTGCAGCATTAGTAGCTGAGTCAGGAGTTAATACTGTAACTGTACAGAAAAGTATGAAATCAATAGTATATGCAGAGCTGTGGAGCTTTAAACAAAAAATCAGCACCCTTGAAGGTTTTAAACATTTGACTTGTACTTACAATTTACCAGAGACACTCAACAAATTTATGTAAGAGCTTTTCTTCCAGTGTTTACTTATTCATGGCCTGCTGCAGTACCAGACGCCGCTTCTTCACGGGGAGGAGGTGACACTTGTCTTTCCAGTCTGTACCTTGGACAGTCCCTGGAGCAAGCTTCATCAAACTGTTACAGGACAGATGGCTGAGGAACAAAGCATGTGGAATTAGCATTCAGGTTACTCTTCTTTTCTGATTAATCACTAGCCACCAAAGCAAATGACAGAAGCAGTTTAAACCACTACAGACACCAGGGTAGATTATAATTTACTCCAAATGGCATAGTTGTGATAACTTTGAAATTTTGGCCTTAGGAAGAGCGCACTGCAGTGATTGACACCAGCAGCCGTTGCCCAGGAGTGGGAACCTGCAGTTATTTAAACAGCAGATCACACTGGCACTCTGCGCAGCACAGACTTGTACTGACTTGTGCTGGCATTTTATGCAGTCAATCTTTTCCAAAGCCACCATCCTCCGTTTCTTTTCTCAGAGCTGAGACAAACAGTGCTGACGGGAACTATTTAAAATTTAAAAGGGAAACAGCACTGCTTTAACGTTTTCCATCACACTAAAACATACCCAGGGTCTTTCCACTGTTCTGATTTTGGCACCCTGGAAAGCCTGGGGTGTTGTGCAGCAAGCTCAGTGCTCAGAGAGGCAGAAGCAGAACTGCAAGTGCTCTGGGGATTTCCTGGTCAAATCCCAGAAGTACACTGGCACCCCTGGGTCACTGACTACCAAATAAAGATTTTTCTAGATTATAATCTTTTGCTTGCATACCTACATTCCAACTCAGAGTTCTAGGCACCAGTGGTCTCTAACACAGATGGAAATGGAAGAGGGCAGTGCATATGACAAAGGAGAATGCTTGTTAGCTAGGATTAACATGAAGACAGAGTTTTTCTCCAAAATAGGCTTCCTAGATTTCTCAAAACTCATTTTCTTTCATTTCAGATACCTTCTGCTTTCCTTCTTTTTTCTTCAAGCCTTTTGAAACCATTTTGTTGGTTGATTTCCAGGCAGGAAAAAAATCAGCACCAAACCTGCCCTCCTTTTAGCCTCAGCTTAACAGCTTGGGGGATCTTTAATCATAGCCAATTCTAGTATGTGATACAAATTCTAGATAAAAATTCCTGATACAAATTCTAGAACTTACCTGAGTGTCACAATAAGAGTTTGCTGAAATACACAGTTCTCATTGGTCAGCTTAATACTCTATATATTCAGCAGCTATCATCTGAGTGTAATCATTAGATAAAAAGATGTCTAAACTGATCATCCAGATGAAATTATCCTGAATACATAATTAATGTAATCTTGGTGTCAGTTTTCTATTAATTATCCAAGATCTCAACCCTTAACAAAACAGATCTAATAATACTACATGGTGTCATTCTGTAAATTGAATCCTGTCCTGTTTAAAAATGTGAAAAACTCATGTCAGTGTTAATGTTGATAAAATAAATAGGAAATACGATACATGAATCATTAATGAAATGTCATCCCTTCTTATTACTGCCATGAAAATTTATAATTCTTCTGACAATGTGCATGTTCACTTACTAGTTTATCTGATGATGCAAAAGTCTATTTTTAAGACTAGATTCACATTATATTGTTGATGCAAAGGGATTTCCCCTTCTTCATATTAAGCCACAAGAAGAACATTTCAGAAAAATGAAAAAAAAAAAAAAGATCAGGCAGATGGGTACAGTAAGTCACGGTATAACTCTTATTTTAGAGTATTTTAAAATTTATCTTAAGAAAATTCTATCAATAAATGGAAAGACTGTAATTTGGGAAGCAGCAATTTCCAGCACAGATGGTGGAAAGAGAGCAACAAGAGAGACAGAAAGAGGATGGGGGATGTGACAGAGGAGAATGCTTGTTAGCTGGGATCAGCATCATAACAGCATTTTTCTCCAAAATAGGTTCTCCAGACTTCTGGAAACTTGGTGTCTCTCACCATGATTTTCCCCCTCTATTCTTCTGTGTTCTCTGAGTTACCATCCAACACAATCCAGCAATCTGTCAGAAAAAATTAGCGAAGACTGACTGCTTTACATGATCTTTTATTAAAATCCCTGGAAGCTGAGGTCAGACTCACTAGTTTAAACTCTTCAGCTGTCTTCTAGTTCTTTTCTTAAGGGCTATGTTTTCTGTATCCTCTCTTTAAATACCCCATAAAGACGAAACATTATCAAAAATAAGAGTATCTTCAGTCACTTGTTTAAGCCATAGAGCTGAGTTTTGTTTATCTCAATTATTTTAGCTTATAAATGAGTTTTTTCAAAAGTAATTGCCTATGCCTCTTATTTCACAGTCATCTTTTCTGTAACACTGGACCTCAGGTGGTATGAAGTGGCACAGCTTCTCGTGGTATCAGTGCCAATTTACATCAGCTGAGAGCCTGGACCTTTGCAGTTCTCATTTCTTACTCTTACTCATCCCTCCTAACCCAGAGGGATAACTCTTTTGTCTTAAATACTACCCTATTCTTACTGTCTATTCCTTTTATCATCCTCATTGGTTTCATTAAATACAAACTACATTCATATTTTTAATGAGAAAATATAGACAATATTTAACAACATTTCAAACATAATAAAAAGAATGTATACACAGGGCAACATGTAGCTGTTAGAGTGGTATGTTTTTTCCAATGGAATCAGAAGAAGCATCCACTTGCATATGTGTCTTTATTTGTGTTGCAATCTTAAATGTTAGTTAAAACACGTGTCTATCAGCAGCCACCTTCATATGGTAGCTCTGTTCTACCACTCCGAGAATTACTCTGGAGATCCAAATACTCCTGTAAAATTCAGTGAATCAAGCACTTGACTGGAGGAATACAACTTATTGAAAGAACCAAGCTACGCATCATCTTTGCTGCTAAAATCCTGCTTTGGAATATACACAGTTCTGACAGTGCATAAACTTAAAGGTTTTTCTGGGAAAGTTTTGTTTTGCAACAAAAAGAAAAACAAGAGGTGAAATTTAATCTTAAGGTTGTTTTAAATAAGATGGTCCAGAATGCCTTGTGAACTGTACCTGAAATACTTATGGTTGGAGCAATCGGACCTGCTTTTTCAATATGGTTATGCACATGTAGATAGAGAAAGAAGGGCTCTCTGCAGCAGTTCATCCATCAGCGTTCTGGATGCAGTCTACAATGCGTGAATGTGAAAGTTCTTGTTCAAAACTACATGTGACACAAGTCCATTGCTGTGCTGGGGTTGCAGCTGACATTCACCGCTGTTCTCATACCATGAGAAGACGACAATAAAGACAGAAAAATGTCAAGCATCAGTCTGTCTTTCAAAAAGGTTTATTCAATCAAAAACAATAAAAAGGAGTTTGAGATTATTCAAATAATGGAAATACTTCACACAAAACATGGTGACTCCTGTGGTGGAAAGGGAGACTGTGGAATCTCCACCCTCAGGGATTTTCACCGTCTGAATGGACAAAGCCCTGAGCAACCTGAACAGTAAAGTTACCCCTGCTCAGAGCAGGAAGCAGACCTGGATGACCTGCAGGAATTACTTTCAACCTAAATCATTGTATAAAAATAGAGAATAATGAATTTCATGGAATTTTTAAAGAAGTTTAAGATTTGCCCTATGAGAAAATGTAACTATCAACATCCTTCTTCAGTCAGATTGTCTGGTATTAAAAGCCCATGGTTATTCAAGATGCTCCCATTATGGTATCTGCTCTTAATTTCTTAAGCGTTTTGAACAGAAAAACTAACAACAGTAGTGTCACTGTACTCCCGACCAAAACTTACAGACACTAGCTAACACATCTCAGTTCTTCCCTTTCAGACTTTTGCAAACACAATCAGACATTGCTGCACCCATTACCGTTTGGAGAGTGTCCTTAGTAATCATAGTGGCTTAATTCTGTTTTTTATTTCATTTTTATTATTGCTTTTGTTGTTATTGTTAGTGAGATAAGATGAAAGCTGGGACTCTTAGGACCAACAGAGGATTATTTCCATGCACTTCTACCAATCATTTTGGATCACTCTGAAAACAATTCAAAATAACAGCACACAACAGAAATTAAAATCCATCAATTTATTTCTCTAGTCTTGACATACATTTAAAAACCCCTAAAGACAGAAATCCTTTAAGGCAAAGATGACAAACATGCATCAATGCCACATATACCTTAAGTGGTTCTAACACAGCCATATATGATCCCTATAGCCAAAAAGCAGCAAGAAATGTAAGATCTTTAAGCAATATATTAGGTAATATACATATTCCTTATACATATTCCTTACTAAGGGGAAAGCAGACACCTGTAACATAACTGAACTTCCCAAGTTATGTAATCCATAGGGGTATTTATGTTGTGGAGGTATGTATAGCACATATATAACACTTCTGAACAGATTTTTTTGTTGTTGTTTTAGCTTTAATGATATTCATATGCTGTATACATCTCATGTCTGACACTTTGGGCCATCATGTCTCATGAGCCCAAAGCCCTAACAGGCTTCCAGATGGACTCCCATGTAGAGGAGAAAAAAACAGTGGCAGATAAGAAGATTTGGGTAATGACAGGGATGAAAACAAGAATTTCTGCCAGAGGAAGAGGCTTCCCTAAGGACCCACTGCTGCCCTCCATTGCAGCGGCAAGGAAGGAGCAAGAGGCATCTGTCTTGCTCTCTGCATTGCACTGTGCAGAAGCACAAGGAAAAGCAACTGGCTGGAGTAAGACAGAAAACATCTGTGGCTGTGTGTACCAGTAGCATAGGTTAATGGTCATCACCACTACATCATCTCCACTACGTCATGAATCACTACTACAGCACAAAGATACTACCTTGTTTCAGTAGGGATTATTATTTCTGTGTGGGTTTTTTTTAAATGGTGAAACATCTGAGTAATATCCAGAATTTCACTGAAAACAGTTAATTTTATTTGCCCTATTAAAGACAGTTAAAGCACAGATAACACACTGAAGTGGAGTCACTGTCTGATCAATGAATCCTGAATTAACAAACATATATGGGTGGATTGCTGGATTACTATCCCACTCCCCTTCTTTTTTTTTTTTTTTAACACTTATTTCAGTTAACCTTGCATGTTGATGAACAGTGTTTGGGTTACATGTCAAATTTTATTTTAAAAAAAATCTTAAAAAATCTCAAAAACTGGCATAAATTTTAGAGGGAGTCTGAGGACGAAATTTCCATCTTTTTCTGTTTCCTTATAGATAGCATATAAGATAAAGGTAAATGTGGAATAAGAACAAATTCAAAATCAACAGAGATTCTCTATGTTATTCCAAGCAATAGACTGTGAATTATTCAGAAATGAAAAATAAAAATGCAAAGTGAAGATGTAAGACTTATTAATTGTATTAAGGAAACCCATATTAATCATACTAAGGATTGTTCTATTACTTTTAAGTGGTACCTGTTTCCTCCTGCATGCCTTTGAGAAATACTACACTTAATGTCCATTTCCCCAGATTATTAACTGTCTGTGAGATTCCAGAGAGGCTGGGCTCATCTGAGAGCTTAGCACAGAGCAAGGAAACAAATATTCTAAATGTATTCTCTTTGCTGATGGTCCCTCCATGCTTGATCTTGTAAACTAAAGGGAACAAAAGCCCCACTTACTGGATTTTCTGGGTGCAAGATGAAGTCCCTCAGTGACCCCTAGCATGTCGTTTAATGGCTTTCCTTTCCACCCTTACAAAGTGCATATTGAAATCCTATTTAATTGAAGTAGACGTCATTGTAATGCCATTGCAAAGAATTAGTCAAGGCTTAACTATGGCCTGGCTCAGCCTGCAAGAGTGTGCAGGCTGGAAGACTCTCAGAAACCACTACTCCTTCCTTCCACCCCATCAGGTACCGGGAGAGAGGCAATGCCAAATTCTCTTGGAAATACAAATAATTTTTGCTAACAGTCAGTCAGGTGCTATAAATGACGATTTACATTTCAGCTCTGTGCAACAGCCAACACACCCTGACAAGGACAGGCAGGTGCAACACACGTGGCACAAGTGCAGGTCAAAACATAGGAACTCCTAAGCGGAATGTGGATTGCGCAGCCTTAGGGAAACTGCCTCTATGCTTGGTATGGCTAAGAATGCAGGGTTCATGCAGTTAAAGCCCTAGACTTACAATTCATAAGAATAATACACGTATTTGGCCTCCTCCAGCTCATTAATGAGGAAATTATCCATGATAAAACCAGTTTTAGGTAATAGAGGTTTGCATGCTAAACTTCAAAGCACTAAATATACTTCTCACTCTCTCCAGGCAATGGGTCATCACCTTAAAACACAGACTCCTTTCTCTTCTGTGCAGAAACAGATTGTTTCAGACTCAGTGGTTAGTCACTGTGCTCTCTACCCTTTGCAGATCAGTGATGATGCTTCCTTTCCTATCATAATAATACTCAAATAGCATGACTGGCCTGACTGAATAGCCCAGGAGGTGTGCCCTGTCTCATGACAGGATCTCTGCCTACCTCAGAAACAACAGCTTTGCCATACGCTGAAATTATAAAAATGAGATTTGGAAATAATTATTTTCGTGATTGTATTTCACATAACTGGCAATCGGGGGGAGAACCACAAAGCTGATTTTATTTGCAAATAGTAATTATGCCAAGGGGAGGGGGATGTTTTCCTGGATAATAAACAAAAACTAAATTGTTCTTCCAATCTTGGAAGCTAGGAGAAAAAATGACATTTGTATCCTTTGGGGGTTCTGAGTGCTTACATTATTACATTCCCATTTTTACTGAGCAGGGAAGTAATAAGACTTGAACATGCCACATCAGGAAGAACAGCATTGCAAAATTTCAGAATAATAACAATATGTTTGGGGCTTTTCTCCACATTGCTCAGGATTTTGGAAAATAATTTTTAAGAAAAGGAAAGTAACAGCAGGACCTTTGTCTTGTGTTTTCGGATGGGATAAGTTCCCAGTTTCTGTGCCTCCCAGGAGTTCTGCCATGGTGCTTACCTGCCAAGGTGGATAATAAAAGGGTGCCTCCTCTTTTTTATATAGGATTTTTGCTTTGCTTGATGCTAAGCTATTATTAGCAATTATCTAATAAAAAACCCAAACACAGTGAAGACTGCTAAAATGTTTAAAAACAAACCTTGCACAAGGCATAGAGTCTGTTTATACTTAAGATTAATTAAATCTCAAGGGGAAGATATTTTAAATTACATTCCCTCAATTTTTCGCCTCTCCCTTTTCAGCATGCAGCCAATCCCAGAACCATTAAAAAGCACAGAAAGAAAGGGAACACAGAAAGAAAGGGAATTTGTACATTCACTGGTCACAATCATTGTCTGAAAATTGGGTGGTAATGCAATATGGCATGGTCTGGTAACAAGACACACAGAAAGGAGAACAAAACCATTTCAGAAAGGAGTGCCTGCTCCCCAGTTTTAGTATTCATCTTATAAAAAATATCTCGATCTCTCATGAATTTCATTTCCTTGACCAATGCATAGAATCTCTCTGTTCTTTCAAAGTGAAAAATACCTGGAATCAGCAGGAATGTAGCTCTCTGTGAAAACAGAGTTCTGAAGGAATACTAAGAATATAAAAACTGGAACAAGTAAACACAGTTTCTCTTTTGAAGCAGCCACTTTCAGAGCACATTGCATATGCCTGACATACATTAAAGTAAATAAGAAAGGAAAAGGGGAAGGTGTGAGATCCTGACCACAACTTACACTGAAGTCACTAACATTTTTAACCAGATTGACCTTGTCTTTTTGTATGTCTTTTTTGTCTTATTGCAGTACTAGGTTATTGCCACCAAGCTGCTTGTTTTCATCGCTGCACCTCACCTCTTAATCACAGCTTTTAGCACACATTCAGGGGGTCCACAATACTACAGAGAGATCACTCTGCCCCTTCAGGCAGCAGGATGGTGTAACCATGATGTCCAACTATCCTCACAGTGGTTTCCATCTGTTTTCAAATTATAGTTCAAGACTGACCCCCTTCAGATCTCTATGAACCTGCTCCATCTCAATGTCTGACCTTGAAGACAGTTAGCCCCGCCCCTTTCATTTTATCCCTTCCGTTTTGATTTTCTCCTTTGGTTCTTGCATTTGTACATGTTCATGATTCTTGCACAACTGCACCTATTCACATATTTACTCAGCAAGCCCTCTCCATGTGCTTCAGTCCTGCCTGGCTCCTCCGCAGTCCCTTTGTGTCTGAGCCAGCTGAAGCAGCGGGAGAGGCAAGAAAGCTGAACAAAGTCACTTCTCAGTTCCTGGGTCAGCTGGCAGCTGAGATAGCCTCAGGAATAATTTGGAACAGACCAAAATCAAAACAAGATAATAAAAGAGTCATACAAACACATAAATCAATAGTCTAATGGGTCACTGAAGTCACCACTTGATCACTGGCAGGCAGCCTGCGAGTATAAAATGAAATGGCTACAGCAGGAGGTGAAATTTTCACATCAGCAGTGCTAATGAAGTGCAAACCTTGCTAATATTATAGTACCTAAGCTGAGATACACAGAAAGGAAAATTAGTACAACTAATTCTCCAGAACTTGGAGTGTTTTGATTGACCTGCAGATCTGGTGGCCAGTAGAAACATGTCTTTCAGCCAACCATGACTGTGTAACTATCTTTCTGATTTAGAAAAGCAGCTGAGCACATGCTCCTGTCCTAAGAAAGTGAACAGGAACGAGTTGTAGCTATGTGCCAAAAGCTGAATCCTGTGAGTTTAGAAGTGAAGGTATAGTGGGTTTGAAAAAGAACTAAGTTCCAGTATGGATAATAATATATGCAACTGTAGCTGACAAAGTAAAAAAAACCTGTGAGTCAGAAAACTGCTTCAGTTTGGAAAGCAACTTTCCTAAAAAGCAAGATATTACACAACTATTTATGCTTAACATTTTACAGCTTCTTCCAGTGCAGCTGGTGCTGTTTATAGTCAGAAAAGCTTATCAGAAAACTGTATACAGCTTTTCTTGTTTTGTTGGTGTTAGGATAGTGCCAATTCAAATATCTCCTGCTTGAAATTTAAAAGATACTCAGAGGACTGGCAATGCCATCATAAATCAGGGTGGAGAAGGTGGTTCAGCCTGAAGCATTTTCAGATTAACATCTTCTATGTAGAAACAGATACTTTGTCTTAAAATAGTTAGGACTGAGAAGTGTGCAGACAGAGACAAGCAACAGGCACCAAAGCAAAAGCACTTCTAGAGACACAGTGGAGAAATTACATGTCATGATTTTAATTTCACAAGAAGAAATTAACCTTAGCGTACCACTGTGATTGCAGGTCTAATTCGGGTGAGATTGCAGCCACATTTTTACATTTTTACATTAACATCAGATCACCTATCAGCAGGAATTTTGAAAATCTGTGTGAAAAGGGAGTAAAAAAGGCATGAAAAATACACATTGAAAGACAGGTGCCATTATATATACGTATATATACATGCATGCATATTTGTGTGTGTATGTGTATACACAGACAACCTGTGCTAAACGCAGTGTGACAAGAGCACATCCTGGCTGACCTTTCACTAACAAAAGCAAACCAAAGTCATGCTGGGCCCGCTAATGTGTTACCTCTGCGATCACTGGTCCTCCCCTAAAGAGTGCCTGGGCCTCTCAGAGGGGGAGTCCTGCAGACCCCAGCAGCGGCACCGCGCCTGGCAGGGCTGCGCAGCCCAGCGAGCTGCGGCCAGGGCCCCCCACGGGGAGGCTGGGGAGCACGGAGAGGTGCTCTGGGGGTACAAGCCATCCCACGTGCAGGAAAACACGGAGCTGCAGTCCAAGCGGGAAGCCACCCGCTGGGGGAGGACCTGCCATGGATGCTTTGATGTAATTCTTGGGCTGTGGGATTCCTCTCTTAAGAGCGGCTGCTTCTTTTAGGCAAAACCCCCATCCGTAAGCTCTCAGATCTTATTTCCTTTCAACCACTGTTTCAAAATTCTTCCTCAGTTGAATTTGCAGTTGTGAAACTGAAATCACAATTTTTCAGCTTATGCATCAGAAAAAAGTGCAGACACATGTTAGAAGATAATGCAGACTCTGAAGGGTGTGTGAATGTGCATCTTCTGCAGTTAACTATGCTTTATCTTTGAGAGCCCGTGCAATTTCTTGAACTATTACCACTGCTCCATGCCTTTCTGTCTAGCTAGGGTCTACAGCAGTACTTGGAGTCAATACAAGTTTTCTTACCTTACATTCAGCAACAACTGACAAAGGTGCTTCTGTAAACAAAACAAAAAATACATTATTCATTACTCTTTACAGAGATGCAGCTGCTTCCCTCCACAAGGTTTTATATCACATTTCAGCTAAACTGAAAGAATGTTACCATAGTACAACTTCATTTAAGATGTTATTTTTTTGTTTGCCTGTCAAAACTGAAGTTTGAAGGGAGCCATTTTTCAAAGAGATACCAAAGTTTCAAAGATGATAGAAGCAGACTCAGGGGCATGGAAACAGTTATACATGCAACATGGGTAACAGGAACTAGGTCTATTGTCTTTTGCAGCTCACATCTGCACTTGAAGTCAATTGGAAGCTCAATAACCATGAGAGCATTACTTTAATCCCAAATTAATTTACTTTGCCCTTCACAGTGGTTATTAGCTTGTATGTTATGCAAGCTCACGTGTTATGCATGGCCACAGTGTTTCTGATCAAACCATAATAAGTATCCCAGTTCATAAAACACAGTTTTACTGACCTTCAGATGGTCCCTGAAAGAGTGCAGCTATGTGGTTTGTGTGTTACCCACCTGAGATTAAGCAGTCCCTCATTCTGTGCTCTGCTCTGGGGAATGGCCTGCTAAAGGTAAAGAAATGGGGGTGTCCTGGACTCTGCCTCTTGACTAATGAATATTTGGAATCAATTCAGCCAAGCAAAAGATTTAAGCTTCCTGACTTCACCATATTTTCACATCCATAGTTTTTCCCTCTATACATTCCATAGTTAGGAGCAGTATCATCCATCACTGGTTGCTTTAAAAATTCACCAAAACCAGAGTGCACAGAATCTTCCCTAGACTAGATGACAATAATCTTATTTTCCTAACAAAGCACAAAACAATGTAGCTCCAGCTATTCTTCTACCAGCCTGGAAGCAGTCCTCATAAACCCCTCAAAGTACAGGATTTAAAGTGAACTTTACTAGGACCCTTTGTTAACTGAGACTGCTCTCAGATAGATTTGCTCTAAATTTTACAGAGATGGACAGCAACATAAAACAATTAAACCAGACCGAGATTGCTAAGAAGAGCAAAAGGGGTAATTATTTGTGTTCATAATTCCATTGGTATGTCAGACAAACATGGACAGTTTTGCACATCTTCCCAGAGGATTTGCCAGTCTGAGGCTGAACCTAATTCCCTTGCCAGGTGTGAGAGGCGGTGCATGGTATGGGATATAGTGGTGTGCGTTTTACTGTGGGTGCCAAGATCAGGAAAGGGCAAGATTGGGAGGTTACTGATGTTGGCAGTTCTCCCCTTGGGATGCTGGTAGCTCTGCAACAGGCAGTAACTCTTCCTTTTGCTGGTAAGTAGGCAGCCAAGGTATTTTCCACTGTCAGCAGGGCAGAAAAGGAAAAAACTATACTAATGGTATGACAGAAATCACTTTTCTCAGCAAATGAAATCAGAATATGTTAAGAAATGTTAAGATTATGTCAGTTATTTATCCTTCATTTTCAGTGTTTTGCTAAATTAACAATGACAGCTTGAGGCAGGAGAAACGACAGTCAACTCCTTAAATATCACCTGCTAGTTAAGTGATGATGCAAAACCAGTGCTAAAGAAAAATGCAGTTGTCACATGACAACAGAGGCTGTTAAAATAGTCCTGGTAGATGGTGGATGACTCTTCATACTAAACTAATCTCAAATTCATTTTTGAGAGGAGTGTCTGCAAAAATGACACAAAGAAAACAAAACCCTGCTGCAAAATTTTCATTACAACCTCAGACTGGTTGACCTAAAACACGTCTAAAATCTGTAGGTCTTCCAAATTAATTTGTTTTTAAGTAAATTTAAGACAATACATGTTTTTGCACAAGTACACTAGGAAAGTTGCAGTGCAAGCACAGTTTTGAACAGTTCCAGCCTGGAAATCGTACTATCCATAGGGTTTGCTCTCAAGCTGTTAGTTTTGCTTCCCTGCCCCTCTCTCCCCCTCCAAGAAGTTAAGCAACCTTGCAGCTACTCTGTCAATTGGCAAAAGTTTCCTTTAAAGGACTATATACAAAGGCAGCTTTGCCAGAGCATGCAAGCAAGCAACAGGACACCACCACTTGCCTCTGTATCAAAAAGGAGGAATAAAGGGGGGGAGTAAGGGAGAGAAGTGGTCAAAATTAAAATGTAAAAACAAAAATAAACACACTGAGTGAGTTTGCACAAACTGCTATGAAGTTAAACATTAAGACCTGCTTGCTTTTACATGGCTGGTCAACTTAGTGCCACCACCAGTTCAGGATTTGTGTTTGTTAAACATCTGCCCTGCTTTCCCTCTACCACTGCTCTCCTGGCTTTTCTGCACCGTGGGCACCCCACAGCTCTGGTTTCCCCACTAGTCAAAGCTGGGGCCTTTCCGGATTTGTTGTGGCTTCCTCCAGACCTGCGTAACCACGTTCCTTTCCCATGAGAACCAGGGCTGAGAGGAACAGAAGACATGCATGTGTCACTCCATCTTGGAGTCAGGACATAGCCCGAACAAGCAGGAGTCTGGGAAGTGCTTTCGGGTGACTCTGCAAGCATAGCCTTGTGTTGTTAGACGCATCAGCCCATCCCTGAGCTCAAAGAGTTCAGCCATCCCACCTGCAAGCAGCACCGCCGGGGTGTTCCCCCTATTTGTATCTCTGCTGCTAAGCCCTTTTCCAAAAACCAAATTACTTGCTTCCAGATAGTCCCCTGGCAGCTCTTGGGGTCTTATCTTGACCTCTGCCAGCTATCTTAAAGATTGCGTTTCTCTTTGATTGCTTGGTTAATCTCCCTACTGGTTCGGAAACCTTTGTAGCCTCCATCACTATAGTAACAGGAGGACCTACAGCACCTGATCAGGTAGGGAAATTCATCCTTATTGCCATTTCACAGAGACATGGATGGAGGAACCTCATCCCATTTGCATGAAGATATCAATTATTTACTGAACACTAACAACATGGGTAGGGAATACAAAATTCTACAACTGCATTCATACCTCTGCTTGCTAGCAGCATAGCTTGCCCCATAGACCTAATGTTATGAACAAAATTTCTTGTGGGGTTTAAATTTCACAGGATGGATTCTCCATTCACATGCGTAGGGTCTCTGGCCATCATTTCCCAAGGGAGCAACACATGGCCTCCAGGCTGGGAGATTGGCTGGCCCTCAGCCACTGCAGCCCCTCCTTCACATTGATGGCAAATGGAGGCTTCCAGCTGAGGTGACCAGGAATCTGCAACAAAATAAGACTATAATGAAACCCACATCTTTTTTTTAAAACCTTTGGAAGCACCATTTCTTGACCTCCTCTTATTTTTTCTCCATTATTTTATTCTAATCCCCAAATTTATTTGTGAGATCCTCATGTTTAATGGGAGGGCTTGGTTTCCAGCACTGATAAAAGTCTCTCTCTTGCCAAAAATCATGCTGGGGATCTATTGCTTAATTCAAAGAGGATACAGCCATGCCAGATCCAATATCCTAGTCATTTTGTACTTTTTTCAACCCCAATTTATAGCCTGCTCCCATAACAGTATTGTAACTTTGATGTAACTGATCTCACAGAACAGAAAATACTGAGGAACGTGAAGAGATTTCCTGCCATACTGTGTGGCCTGTTGATACATACCACTTACAAAGCATTTGTTTTGACAACAACAACAAAAAAAAAAGGCATTTGGACCATCTATCTGATAAAACTAAACTAATAACAGATGTTTGTCCACCTGCCTGTTTTTATAAAGCACACAGTTTCATGGCACATTCACAATATCTCTACTTTTTCCAACTTCTGCAGCTAACTTCTGATCTTTCCTTCATTTACACTTAAAGAAAACAGGAATAACTGTGCCCATAAGCTGCAAGTCAGACAATATAATTTGGTGCATGTTTTTTTCTATATACTGTCTGAGAGAACAATAGGAAGTTATCAAGTACATGCTCACTTTCAGCATTTAATTCCTGATGTTACAAGAGTTTAAAGCACAGCCCACCAAATCTAAACAAATCCCTTTAAATTTGCTTCCTTAGTTATTGAGAAAACAGATATTTTGTCTTCCCTTCAGGTTTTTTATACCTATTTCATTCTCTCCCACATTGCTTCAAGCCTCCATGCACCAGAGGTTGTCAGAAGCACCTCCAGGACGGCAGGCAAGGTGCATTTTTGTGGAGGCAGCAGAGCAGGTCCTGCGGGAGAGCCGGGGTGGAGGGCTGGGGAATTGCAGAGCACCTGAGGGGCTGTGGGGACTTGGGGGAGGCTGGGAATGGCCAGCAATGTCCAAGAGGAGTTTGGGGCTGGTCAGAGAAGAATTAGCAGTCCCTGCCCATGCATGAGGCTCTCTGCTCCGCAGAAGATGTTGAGCTTAACTTTACTGCTCCTCCACAAGAAAACAGCATCCCTCCCTGCCCAGCACCTTCACTCCATTTCCTCTCCGGTGGGGTGCAGGATTGGGAGCAGGGACAGGAGCTGGTGAGAGCCAGGCTTCCCTCTCCTCCTACCTTCCACCTCCTTCCTCCCTCATTGTCTAAGATTAGGCAGAGAAATAGCAAGATGAGTCAAGAAAGCAAAAGCCAGGAAGTTTGAATCACTGAATTCCTGAAGTATTTTTGGAGTTGGTGGCAGGAGCTGGGAAGGTTCAGCCCACATTTAAACCAAGCTGTGACTGCAGGACACCATGAGCATAGCGGCTACAGAGCAGCCTTATGCTCTGCCGTCTGTGATTTTTAATTTAGTATTTGTTAAAGGCACAAAACCATCCAGCACACTTAGCTCTGCGATTTCCTCTGCCTGTGGGCTGGCTCACCAGACTGCAGTGCTGAGCTTGGGCGACTGCATTTCCCAGGCTGGCCCAGCCAGATTTCATTTCTTCCTAGATGTTCCATCAGGAGTTGTGAACATTATGAATGCAAAGAGGCATCAAGAGTGGGTCTTTATGCACAACATTACAGCCACTAGAAATGCTACTATGTGCACACACATCCTGTCATTCCATAAGCTTATTATTTTCAACCATCCACAAGCTTTCCTCCTGATCCTCTGTCTCCTAGAGGATAGGCTTCTCTGGTCCTTTGCTTCATTTTTTCCCTATTTGACTTTCCTCCATTGCCACAGGGTGATCCACCTGCCAGCTGGCCATGGCAATGCCATGGTTAATGTTGAAGAAAGTGTTACTTGCATGGGTTGCCAAGACCTGGGGAGTGGGATAATTGCAACCATTAGCTTTAGTTGCGGCAAATCTGTGAAAAGAAACCAGGACTGAATTTACTAGCCACCCCCATAGCAACAATATGACCTTAATTACACAGTCAGGGTTATATATTATATTTACATAATATTGGTTAGAAAAGGACACAGACTTTTAACATTATTTTCCATTATTACTCATCCTCTTGAGGGAAAACTGTAGCAAAAACAATACCTGGAATCAAATTTGCAGTGAGTCTGGTATATTCAGCAACTTTTTGCTGGCCTTTTTTGGCTCTCAGAAAATCCTTGTATTACGTAGATGAGGCACAAATGTAGTTGCTGCTGCCGTCTTCCAATAGCAAGCATATATTGACAACACTGTGGTCCCAAAGACCTCAGAGGTGGCATATCTGCTCTCCAGAACTGCCAGCGCTAAGGTCCTCTCATGAAGCGTGACCAAAGGCTCAGCTTGGTGAGAGCCTACTCCGCAGGACAGGCTCTTAGCACATTTGTTTCAACAAAGTGTTAACAGATGAATGCCTATGAAGAGACCTGGCCCAAAATTCATGTTTATTTGGCAACTACATAATTAACACAGAGTTTGAGTTCCCTATTACACATATGCGTTCTGATACAAATGTGCATATCCCATTCCTATCAGAGTTGTTTTTTGCATCACAATTCAAGAAATTTGTTCCCACAAACCCACAAGGCCACTCTTATTCATTAAATGTATGTTCCTTACCCCCTTTTCATAGGATTTTATATCTCATACCATCCTCGCAACCCCACTATCACATTATTACATAGACTGTACATTAACAGTCACAACTTCTATGAAACCTTCCTTAGTTAATGCTTTAGGAGATTCTTAGATTATTATGCCTACCAGTCAATGCTCCAGCTAGTCCCACAGTGTCACATGTGTGAAAGATGTATAGAGAGCTATAAAAAGATATTGTTGATAATGTTTGAGTAAGACATGGAAATAGGTAGGTCTCTTGTCCACAGCATTAGTACAGCTGCAGCACTTTATTAAAACAGTGGATCATAGACTCTGAAAGCTGCTGAACACTGGGTAGGATCCAGCCCCATGCTGAACTTGATGATAATGTCACTGAACTTCAGATCAGCTCCTTGCTGAGTACTAGACAAATCCAATGAGACTGATGGAAGTTGCTCATGTTTAGTGCCTATCAAAGCTTGACCCAAAGGAAATAAAATGAGACAGAAAACGAGACATAAGTGAATGAAAGAAAGAGACGGAGAGGAAAAACCTATGGCTGAAAAAAAAATATTGAAGCAATGAAAATGAAGAAAAATCTTTCCTTAACTCCTTCTGTTATTACTATTGCAGTAAGGTGTTGCAAAGAGATTAGAAAGTAATAATCTTTTTCACGAACCATCTTGTCTTGCATTTTTCCCTGCCATTGCACCAGTTGCTTTACAGATGATTCCACATTTATTTACCTTTTGGTCCTCACACAATTACTCTGTGTTTTCGTTTGCTCCTGTTCTGCTTACTTCAGAATTGATTTCCTGCTAACTTTACTCAGACTGCTCCTCGTGATTACCAGAAAGATCCCCTGAGATTATGCCTCTGAGGTCAAAGTCAACACATTAGAAACTCTCCTTGAGTTTTTCAATATTTCAGCATTCTTCAACTGATATTAACCTAGTGCTGATCGACCTGGCAACAAGACAGCAATATAAAGGAGTGAGAAGTGAGTGTGACAATTTCAGCACACGAGGCACTCGGTTTCCCCCGTTCCATGGTCACACTGGCAGGTCCACGTAGTTTAACTTCACTGCTTACTCAGCTGATCCATGAAGCATTATGGGCTCACAACAAGCAGAGAGAATGAGGAAAAATTATGAGACAGAGTTCCAAGATGAAAAGCGAGGCTGATCCTCAGGCCTTGGTCAGCCAGAGGAGTTTGACATATTTCGTTTCTTGATGAAGGGTCTTGGCAATTGTAGCCATCTGATTCACATTATTAATTCCCCATCTGACACTGGCTGGAAAAGACCCATTTTATTTTTGGCACAAAGGCAATAGTGGGCAGATTAACTTCCAGGCAGGAAAGGAAAAAAGAAGAAAATGATGTAAGTAAGCATAAAATACCTGCAGCTCCTGGGCAACTTAAAAAACACGCCAGTGACTGGCGCTGATGTCATCTGTTCAGCCTGGTTTCATGTGAAATGAAGAGCTTCTGAATTTGACTCAGCTTCATTTTAATTCTGTATAGAGTCAAGCTATTCTGATCCTCAGCAGATGCCAGGAACAGCATGAGGTGACACTGGCATATCCTTTTACATCTCAGGGTAAGAAGAACAAGGAATTTATACCAGGTGATGGTGGACCATTATGAGATTAAAGGCTTCTCTTGAAAGAAGGGTGATGAGTTTGCAAACAGGCGTCAAAGTCACTTCTCAGCTATGAGTCAGTTTACCATTTTAGGCAGAACTCTCATTTATCTTACAGTAACATGCACAAATTTTCCCTATATCACAACTTGCTTGTAGATTACTGTGAGACTGTGATAGTCCTCACTAACACAATGAAATACAGCTTCCACCATCTCCAGGCTTAATAACATTTTATGTAACATCTCTGGCTTTTTTCTTCTACAGTATGTGAAACAATCCATCATACCTTATTGTACTGTCACAGTACTACAGGTAATATCTGGTCCCTAGAGTTTACACTTAAAATTAGGCAAGTAATTAGGTAAGTATAGCAAAAAATACAGAAAGTGTTCAGGGCTGTATTAAAAACTTGGCATTCACAGTAGTAGGAACTAGGATCTTATAATATTCTAATATGCTGACCTTATAATCACAACTGTTTATTTTGTGGATAATAAACTTCAGGTATGAGAGATTAACATTTATTCGGAGTTAATACTTGGTATTTATAGACGATGTAGTTTGCAATACAATATACATTCTGGTTCTCTAAGATAAGAGAAGACCTGTGACCTGTGTGGTGAATCCATCTATTACAGACATTACGGAGCAATTATCTGCAGTGCTGTTCTGGTGGAATGAGGTGAATCCATGACATTAAAAAAAAGTGTGGTCAGCTCATCCCTGACTGTGTAAAGACCTAACAACATGAGCTATACTTGCACAGTCAAGCTTAATACTTTCCATTTTGGAGGTCCTCACAAGTAACAGAACATCTGCAAACAAAACTGTGCTTTCCACTTGTTCTAAAATGTAACTATTTAAAACATATTTATTGGCTTTAAACCAGCAATAATTTATTTTGCTAACTCTCCTCTATGGGGATTGAAAAGACAAAAAATGTACAAAAGTCAGAACAGATGCTGACTCTACAAGGCTAGCTTTTTCCTTGCTAAGTAAACTTGATTTAATTTAGAATAGAACGGTTCAGTCAGAAGGAACTTACACCAATCTTCTAATTCAACTGCCTGACCACTTCCATATTTAATATGGAAATATGTGACACACCCAGAAGGAGAGAATCACAAGGTAATATCAACATCCCTCTTTACACTGGAAAAAAAAATCCCTGTCACCTTCAATTTCCTGAAAAGAGACACATCAGATTAAACCTAATTGAAAATCATTGTGTCCTGAAAATGAAACTTTTAGGATCCTTGTAACCCTTCAAAAAGTCTTACAGGCCACGATCCACATTTCATAGATACGTTTTAGAAGAAAATGCAAGTCAAACTGTTTAGTTGGTCACTGTGTATCAGCTGCAGGCAACTTGCCCTGGCCCTACAGCCCACCCAGCCCCCAGACCATGGCTGGAGAAAAGGGACACAGTCACACCTTCAGCAATCAGACGAGAAGCAATACCCAGCTTCTGGCTGGCATTTAACTCCTCATTTACCACTGATAGCAATTTATGTGTTAGCAACATTTGGGGCTTTTTAATTAATTTCTCTGAGGATAAAAAAAAAAATGAAAGCTCAGTTCCTCTGGCCATTTGTCTCAGCTATGAGTCATAGGAAATTATTAATTATTTAAAGCAAAAACATTTGCTGTTATGGAAAATAGCCCTCAGATTTTTTTTCCACATCTTTAATTTTTGACAAATTAATGAAAACAGACCGCTGATTATATAAAATATGATCACAGAAGTGTTGCTGCTTTGGTGAGTCAGCTACACATAAAGAAGCTAATACCATTTTGGCTTGAAAATGAAGTAAGATTAGAGACCAAAATAGTATCTTTAATCTCATTTTTCACTGCAAGAATATATGTATTTGAAGTCTTAGATATCATCTTTTTCTTTAATTACAAATTGCTCTAAAACACTTTAAAACCTGAACAGGGCATATGATATTCATAAATATGCAGAATTGCAAGCAAATGAAAGTTTAAAAGCTCTGAGATTCAAAAGCCTTTTTCCAAATTGGCAGAGCAATACAAAGGATAAGTATACTTTAGAAAGATTAAAGATCACTAGGATTTGTCTTCCTTCCGAATACTTATCCTGGAAAATGTTCAGCAATAAGCTCGGATCTGCATGTGTGTTTCTGACAGGTGGGAACCAGCAGGAAGTTTTAGGGTCAAGACCAGGGAAGAGGAAAAGTGCAACAAAGCAAAGAGGAGAAATGAACACGATATGAATACGACAGTGAAGAGCATAATCAGTCATCAGCATTTGTTTTTCTAAAATACCCTTGGATTATATTACAATTTAAATGCCAAATTTGATTTTCCCACATTAGTACCTTTCCAAGTCTATAAATGTAGTGGAATATAGGTTTTATATTTAAATTTTTATTACACTATTATCTATAAAGAAGCAAGGTTTAATGCCATAAGCATTTAGATTCAAATGAGGTACATCCAGATTTTACTAAGAAGGGCAATCAACATTAGAAAAAGCAGTCTGAATCCTACATAAACAATTCAAAATGCTCTTTGTTTCCACTGCAGACCTCCACCATTCCTGCATAAGGAGGGAAACCTTCAGCACTAAATGTGAGGCAGATCAGTACACTGCAAAATAGGTACAGAATAATATGCAAACAGATACTGAGGCAATGATTAAATTTCCTGGGCCTGATTTAGTGCATCTGAATTCTGGCTGTCTCTTGGATTTGCAGAATATCTTGACAGATTTCCACCTTTATTTTCCCAGAGTTCAAGATTTTAAACTTATTATCTCTATAAAATAAACATACCTATAGTAGCATTTCATCTGCAAATATAACCTAGAGCATGAAAAATTTCATAACTGAATGGCATATAACTCTGAGTGGTGCAAACCATCCTCATCTTCACAGATTTTTCTCTCTAAAATTTTATTACTAGAGCAATTTAAAGAAACAACTACTAATTGAGTGTTGCAGGCTTTTATGACCACTTGACATGTCTTTAATGACCTCTAATATGCTTCAAAGTGAGAGTCTTTAAACCTTGACTTTGGTCACTCTACATCAGCTCTGAGGAACATTTTCTCTCTGGAGGCTGTTTACAAATGCGTTGGCTGTTATAATAACACACAACTTAGCACTGCCCAAGAGTACCATGAAAAAAGTACTTGAGATTCACCTTTACTGCATGAGCATGATGGAACATTCTCAGTGGCTAATGCCAGATCAAAAATAATGCTTCAAATTTATTTGGGTGAAAAAACACATGTTCTGGCTAAGCCCACTCTAGACATAGGTTAATGATAACTAGATGTTTCCAGGACTATCCCAGCTTTATATTACCTTCTTTCCCCTCAATGAGGCTATTCAGCCAGTGTAACCACTTACTTGCCACCAAGTGTGAGCCTCAGAATTAGGAATTCTCTCTCCCCAGTGGCCCATGATGGCAGTGGATTATCTCCTAGCACAGCCCCAGCACCTGTACGTAAAGCCTTGATTCTGGCAACAGTCCAGTTAAAGCTGTCCTCAATTTTTTGTTGCTCTCTACTCACTATATGCCTGACTGTGATAGTTTAATGATATAAGTTAATTCCCTAAGGAAAACTGACATTATCCTTGAACTTTTAATGGACTTTGCCTTCGAATAGAGAAGGTTCTTAACATTAGTTATGTATCTTTTTGCAGTTCTTGGGGAATCAGCTTCCCAAAGTCATACTGGATTTGATGCAGATATCAACAGATTCTTCTAAGGGTAGGAAACCAGACACTGGTAAAAGGATTCTCTCCAGCTCTGGTGGCTGGCTCTGATGGTGACAGGAGACATCTGTCATGTCCAGATGGTGCTGAAAGGATGGTAAAAGACAGGTTTATTTGCATTTTTGTATACTGTTGCTTTAACTGGCAATAACCCTGTTAATTTTAAGTGGCGCTACCAAGATTAAATTTATTTAGGGGGAGGAACAAGAGAATTTAATTGGAAGCCATGTTACAATAAAGCAAAACAATAGTGAGCTTGTACTGGAGTTATGTTGGCAATAAATCCCCAATGACTATGCTCTCTAATAAGCACTGCATCCTACAGCTGTTCAAAAGCTTTCCATCATAATAACTTTGCAATTAAAATGCAGGTTTTTTCAAAACACAAATTCTTTTAAGGGTAAAAACTTTATTTTGCAAAATATTTTGATATATTTCTTAGGAAAAATGTAAAGCAAATTTTGCATTCTGCACAATTCGTATGGATTTTGTTCTAGCTGCAGTTAGTTCTAGGTTCAGCCTGTAAATATCTAAAACTAGGCAAGATGAATCCTATCCTGATGCTTTCCTGCATATAGAAGAAATCTCAAATGGGTCCTGCAGAACACTCCATTGATTTCTTCTCCTAGTATACCTTCCACAGGTTTTGACACAAGAGTGGGAAATTCAGATTTGGTTTATAATGTGAGATCAAAGAAACATTTCAGAATTACAACATTAGCTATAATCTGAAATATCAGCTTTGAATGATCTATACAACAATTATATAATGGCATTAACCCATCATAACAGAGATGAGGTGATATCATAAAAGAGAAATTGCAACATCTAAAAAAGTAGCAAGGCTTTATTTTCTCACACAAAATCATTTTAGCAGAATTGTATAAGGTACCAAACATTCAAACATTCCACAGGTTGACCCTTAGCAACAGAGATGTGCTGTTTTTGAAGAGATACAGATTTCAGAACAGTGGTTAAAAAAAAAAAAAAGCAGTCATCTGACAATCCCCAGAAAAGAAGAACACTGAAATGGGCACAAAAATGAATTAGCACTCTCAAATATTAAAATATCCATTAGAAAGTATCAAGATGTCAGTAAATCCATTTATCTGTTATGAATAGATGTAGCAGAGCCAGTTCTAACCTGTCCATGCTGGGAGAGAGGTAGGATGGGATTCTGGTAATGAGTTTTGAAAAAAAGCTTTATTTTTATTCACTGCATGTCAATAAGAATTCAAGTCAAGCCTCACACAATTAAAGCAACATAACACTGGACAAGTTACAGAATTTGTGGAGGACTACTTAATGGTCTGTATATTACAGTGTAGAAAGGATGTAATGTATCTTGTCATTCCAAAGTACAGAAAAATTTAAAAGGGCATTATTTCTGCAAATTGAAAGCATAATTATTTTTTTAACTACAGAGAGAAATATAGTTCTACCAAAGTTATAAAGCATACTTTCTATGAATATAAAACCGTTAATATTTGTGTGCAGTTTCTCATAAACTAGATCCAGACACAGACTTCCGTTCTAGGAAATCTCACCGGGTTCCCTGCATAGTCCTGATCATCTCTGCACATCAGAAATTCCTCAACACAGAAACCTACCCTCCTCTCTGTATAAGAGTAGGGACTGAAATATTTATCTCAAGTTTAGAGGCAAGTTTCATGAATACGATACTGAAGTTGATTGAGGGAGGGGAGGGGCGAGTAGACCGGTTAGAAGGATTTATGAAGCTAATAATGTTCAGCGCTTCCACAGCAGAACATATAATGCAGAAAATCTATGGCATATATTGAAATTGATTTCATAGATTAGAACAAATTACAGGAAGATTGCTACTGTGATGTGGAATTTTTAAAAGAACCTTAAGAAACAGTGTAGAAAGGTTCAACTGGAAAGTAAAATTGTAGGCAATAAAGACATAGGCATAGCAAACATTCACTTTGCCTTATTTTCAGTCTGCTATTCTCCACTCAGAGAAGAACAGTCCAAGGCCAACTGCTGAAGGGCTACAGAGTACGATGGCAGGAATTGTTAAGTATCGTCCTGCAGTCTTATCAATCACAACAAAATTCCACAGATCAAGGAGGATTGCTCAGGAGATGCGATATTTACTGTTCAAGCTTTAAAGTAAATCAGACCCCTGAACTGTAACTGAGAATTTGAAATTTTAGACTTTTGAAGTGCTAAACTTGACCTGATAAGAACATATAGGTACTGAAAAGTTTTAGAGACTTGTTGTCAAGTCACTGGAGGTGCTCAGTGCCTGATGTCCTTTTGCACGTGAGACAGCATACATGCTTAGCCATAGAGACCTTCTGCGCTGGCACAAGTATCCCTCCACCGCTTGGTACACAGGCTAGGACCAAATTGTCACTTCCTCTTCTTCTCTGCCAAAGTCTCACGGAGACATTGTCTGCCTTCCTCATCGAAGGGAAAGTGGAAGAGCTGAGGTTGTATTATAGGCGATCCATGCCACAGAGCCTCCAGGTCAAGCTCGTCCCTGCTTGAGGACATGAGCTTTCCTCCCAAACAGCTCAGTCAGAGAGGCTAAGGTCTCTCCTAGGGATCTCAGTACTGAGCCCAGACCCCTCTTGAGTCAAGTCCAGAGCAAAGCTTCTGTACAATGGCAGACATGGGAACAGCATCGAGTGCAACCATCACAGGAATGAATCCCAGGCTGATCAAGGAGCTCACATGGACAGAAACTGTCTTTTGGTTGTAAGGGAGCAACTCCACACCAAGCTGGGTGTGAGGATGACGTGCTCTGCAATTTATACCTTTCTTTACCTGTCAGGCAAGTACATCCTCTCTAGGAAAAAAGTTTTTGCCTTTGTGCATATGGACTCTCAGGTCAGCATACATGTTGCTTCATTTGAACAAACTCACTGAGGAATGAGAACACAGGAAAGCTACTGCCCCTCTTGACTTTTGACCAAAAATGTGGAAGACAAAGAAATGTCATCATTTAAAAAACAAACAGATCTGAAGAGCGTGGTGACCACAAGCAGTCAGTAATACTTGCCAGCTAACTACAGGTGTTATTTTTATTTAATATGCCTACTAGTTTTATGTGCAATGTTAATTTTGAAAAACTTACCTTTCTCTTTCTGTATCATATTTAAGATATTTTTACTGAAGTTCTTGCAGTTTTTTTAAAACTTTATTTTCACGGTATTTTAACTGATCTCCAACATCCACCCAAAAGTAGGTAGACAAATATTCACCAAGAAAAACAGCAATAATCTGAGAAGCAAACATTCAATTTCTCATTTTTCAACATAACTGAACTGCGACATTTTAAAACCCCAATAAATATTTGCTTGAGTAAATATATAATGATTCTGTATAACCTTATGGTTACCAAAAATTACTGCAGTTATTATAAAGGCAGTATGTAATTTGAAATCAATATATCTTTAAATATATCAATAATATCAATATATCAATTAATATAATTATATATCTTTAAAGCTCTCAAATCAAGAAAGCAATTTTGTAAGCAAACACATACACAACAAAATGCAAAGCAAGATTAAAATTGATGTTGCTGATGTAAATGAGCCAAAGACTGACAAAATCTTTCTGGCAGTGTTGCACAGCAATCGCTTATGTAGCTCCCTCTGAACCTTTCTGCAAGCTGAGGCCGTTGGTGCTGATTTTCAGTGCTCAGCTATCTCTCCAGAAGGAGCAGCAATTGGCTTTGCAGTTATTTCCATCGCTGTCTTTCAAAGTGATCTTAACGGAGCATGTGTTCTCAGTAAAGGGTTTATTTCTCTTCCAAATTCCTCTGTATATTGAGGAAGGATTACATCACTGAGAAGTATAACACAGTCTCATAGGCCATCAAAATGTAGGTGCCTCCAGTATTTTGTTCCCAGCACAAGGACAAGGCTATGTCTCCCATATTACCCTAGAGGGGCTTAGGCACTAACCTGCAGCAGGGCAGCATTGCTCCTGGAGTCCCTTGGTCCTGGGTACAGAGCAGTGCTGCAGTGAGAGCTCTGCTCCCTGTGATGAGTTGACCCTGGCTGGACACCAGGTGACAGCCAAAGATGCTCTATCACTCCCCTCAGCAGAGCAAGGAAGAGAAAAATATATCAAAAGTTTTGTGGGTCAAGATAAGGACAGGGAGAGATCATTCGCCAGTTACCATCATGGGCAAAATAAACTCAACTTCATGAAATTAGTTTGATTTATTACCAATAAAATCACAGTAGCAGAAGATAAAAAAACTCCCCTGAATCTTAAAAAAACACCTTCCCCCCATTCCTCCTTTCTTCCTGGGCTCAGCTTCACTCCTGATTTCTCTACCTCCTTCCCCTGAGTGGCGCAGGGGGTTGGGGAATGGGGGCTGGGGTCAGTCCATCACACACAGTCTCTGCCGCTCCTTCCTCCTCAAGGGGAGGACTCCTCACACAGCAGACAGTCCTCCACAACCCACTCCAGCGTGGGTCCTTCCCACAGGCTGCAGTTCTTCATGAACTGCTCCAGCATGGGTCACAGAATCGCAGAATTGCAAGGGTTGGAAGGGACCTCGGGAGATCACCCAGTCCAACCCCCCTGCTCAAGCAGGTTCTCCTAGAGCATGTTACACAGGACTTCATCCAGGCGGGCTTTGAATATCTCCAGAGAAGGAGACTCCACAACCCCCCTGGGCAGCCTGTTCCAGAGCTCCGGCACCCTCAGAGTAAAGAAGTTCCTCCTCATGTTCAACTGAAACCTCTTATGTTTCAGTTTGTACCCATTGCCCCTTGTCCTGTCGCTGGACACCACTCCAAAGAGACTGGTTCCGTCCTCGTGATTTCTGCCCTTAAGATATTTGTATGTGTTGATGAGATCCCCTCTCAGTCTTCTCTTCTCCAGGCTGAACAAGCCCAACTCCCTCAGCCCTTCCTCATAGGGGAGATGTTCAAGTCCCTTTATCATCCTAGTTGCTCTCTTCTGGACTCTTTCTAGGAGTTCCTCATCTTTCTTGAACTGGGGAGCCCAAAACTGGACCCAGTGCTCCAGGTGGGGTCTCTCCAGGGCAGAGCAGAGGGGGAGGAGAACCTCCCTCGCCCTGCTGGCCACACTCCTCTTAATGCACCCCAGGATGCCATTGGCCTTCTTGGTAACAAGGGCACCCTGCTGGCTCATGGTCAGCTTGTCGTCCTCTGCAGGGTCACAAGTTCTACCAGCGAACCTGCTCCAGTGTGGGCTCCTCTCTGCACTGGTTCGCAGGTCCTGCCAGGAGCCTGCTCCAGCGTGGGCTTCCCACGGGGTCACAGCCTCCTTCGGGCACCCCCCTGCTCCAGCGTGGGGTCCTCCCTGGGCTGCAGGTGGGCATCTGCTCCCCCGTGGGGTCCCTGGGCTGCAGGGGCACGGCCTGCCTCACCATGGGCTGCACCAGGGGCTGCAGGGGAATCTCTGCTCTGGCACCTGGAGCACCTCACCCCCTCCTTCTGCACTGACCTGGGTGTCTGCAGGGCTATTTTCTCTCACATCCTCTCACTTCTTTCTGTCTCTCTCTGTCCATGGCAGGGTTTTTTTTTTTCCTTCTTAAATATGTTGTCACAGAGGCACTTCCACTGTCACTGATTGGCTTGGCCTTGGCAGTGGCAGACACAGGGAAAACTTCTAGCAGCTTCTCACAAAAGCCACCCCTGTAGCCTCCCGCTACCAAAACCTTGCCACACAAACCCAATACAGTACCCCTGCATGACATATTTGGCCAGTTCAGTGACAGCTGTCCCCATTTCAATATGAGAAGCAGCATGTTCCTCACCGATACCAATTTATTTTTTCTTGGCACAAAATGCATTCACTTTTTACATAGGCTCACACAGTCTTTCTTGCTTGACTTGGTCTTAGATGTGGCTTGGCAACTTTCCTTTTCTCCCAAACCTGCAAACAAGAAACAAGTGCCTACCCTAACCAAAGCAAGCGCAGGTTCACATAGGTAGGAGTCCAGCTACAGACATCATGTCTGCAAAATGCCATGTCATTTCTGATAGTTGTAAAACATCTCAATAGGAAACAGTGGAAGCGTGCAGTGGAAATCTTAATTACTGTCTTGTTTTCTAACAACTTCAGATTTTCAGTTACTCAACTCCCCTCCAGAGTTTAGAGAGCAAACACATGTATTTAATAACAACTTATGTATATTCAGATGATAATTTCCTGGTATATGATCATTTTGAATATGTTAATGACAGTTGTAACTTGCATAACATGCCTGAATTAGGAAATTCCATTTATACATATTTACATTGCATGAACACTACTCCCAGAGAGTGGGAATACCAGTCTAAGGCAAAATATCCCATAGGGAAGTGATTGGCATATTTGATTATGCTTTGGCTTTTTTTTCTTTTTTTTAAGGCAGAGGCTTTTCTTAAGCAATCTGCCTAAAATGTTACATTACCCTCAGTGCTAAAAACTTGACTACAAAACTTGCATAAAATCTGTATCAGCAGACGTGTACACTAACGCGTCCTACTAAGGCCAAAGGGCAGTTTCGAAACTGGGAGTCCCTGCTGTGCAATCGGGAGAGGGAGGCAGGGGCTGAAGCAAACCTGCGCAGGGGAAGCTGCACAAGCAAAGCTCAAAGGAAATCTTAGAAAAGCACTTGGGCATGGGCAGCGCGCACTGGATTTCAGGGGAGGAAGATACATTGCAGGCAGATTTCAGAGGTCCTGTGCAACCTTGGGTTTGGATGTCTGCCCTCCAGGCACCACGAGGGAAGCCTCCTCTGGAGCATTCAGAGCCTGGAGCCATGCAGAAAAAACCAAAACGCTCCCTCCTGACAGGAGCTCAGCTGCCCTTCGTAGTGTCTGAGCAACAGAAAAACACTTGGCCCATTCACGGGGTATGGAAGAAAACTCCTACTGGGCTTGATAAAGTCTTTTTTTTTTTTTTTTTGACTCTAAATAAAATATTTTGGTATTTGTTTCAGGCTTTATAATCAAAAGGTTTCATTTTTTCCATACTTTTTTTGTCTGTATGTAAACCCATTTGCAAACTTTTACACAAATTTGAAAAGAATTTCAGTACAGCTTTAAGTTTGGTGAAGTAAGCTCTTCAAAATCAATTGCCCAGCCCCAGTTGTTACAGAAGAAAGTGGTAAAGAAAAAAATAATATTAAATATTCTTCAGTGATGGCAGGGCCATTTACAGCAAGACACCAAGAAACAGCTACATACACATGATGCTATGGCCTTTTGTGAGAATATGTACACATAGCAAAATGCAGGCAAGGCTGCAGTATTGGCTAACTTAAGTTAGCACAGGCACTGATGGCAGTGGAGACACTTGCACGGGCTTTTGGATCTATCAACAACCATTCTTACTTTTTCCTGAGGGTTTGCTAGTATTCAACCCACATTGCTGTTTCTTCAGGAACGTTCTTTTGTCCAAGCTGGAGAGAATACATTTGCACAGGTTGGCCATCACGTGATACAGATATTTCACTATCTGCCATTGATCTGTCCTGCCTCACTATAACACCTTCTGGCGTCACTTACCTGACTTACTCCTCCTGTCTCCCAGGGATACTTTGATAATGAATTACTTCGCAATTGCAGACATTTTCACCACCATTTTTGTATCATTTATGATAGATTTGCAGATGTATCTGAAAATGAGGCGTGCAAACTCCCATCAATCCTCTGATTTTGTGTGAATTACTCAATAATGTGTTTACCAGCAGCTACCATGACCTCGGTTTTCTGCAGCAGAAGGATTGCTGTTGCAAAGCTGAAGTAGGACTTAACAAAACATTCCCTTAACTTGTCACATCATATGAACTGCTGTTGACTACGCCGTTCACTACATAGCTTTCAACAGACGTGCTCTTCAGCAAGCAAACTCAACAAGCCAGAGACCTGCACGCTCTCTCCCTTTGAGCAATAGGAAACTATGTGGGTTTGTGCTGCAGTACCAGTAAGATCACCTTGCATCCTCTCACCAAAATATATCCTGCTCAGGTTGAGATCCAACATCAGCTACCTCTTTGGAGTACTACACTGCATTTCACCAAGTCGTCTGACTTCTAAACCCTTCAAATGCTCTGCTAGGCAAGGTGCAAGGTGCAGAGCCCCTCTGTCGGCAGAGCCAGTTTTCTGGCAACACAGAAAAAGATCTCTGAGTGCCAGATTACAGAAGAGGCAAAATTACTGACATTGGCACTTACAGTATTGCTCCAGCTCCCCTCTGTTGCTTACAAATCACTTCCATGAAAGAGTATAACAGGGGAATATTAGAGAATAATATAGAAAAATTAAATCTATCAGATACTTAAGACATCATTATAATTAATCATTATTTGATACAGTTTTGTATCATGTTAAGAATCTGAAGATGCTGTCATGAACGGTTGTTCATTACTCTAATTGCTGTACCACCAAAGCAGGTCTGGAAAGAACTGAATTTTGAATGGGGATTGGAGTGCTGATGGGGAAAAGGAGGCTGTAGTGGAAAACGGTGGTAGCATCAATAGTGGAGGAGAGTTACCACAGTCCATTTGGTATCTGAGGTTTGAAAAAGTGAAGTATATGGAATATGCAGCCATATGGAAACAACACATTGCTATTTTTTGGTTTTGTTTGCTAAGTTATTTTTTCATATGTTTTGCAGGAAGACCAGAATGCATTTACAGTAGACAGTAATATATATTTCTTGCAAAGAAAACAAAGGGATTTTTGGTCTTTTCCATGGATTCTTAGATTGCAAAGTCCAGCTTCATGGTTCTCAGTTGTTTCTGCTTGTGTAACAACAGTTTCTCATTTCCCTCAGCACGCTGGTGTTTTCTCTTATCAGCCAAATGCTTTGAAAGTACAGAAAACCACTCAAATAACCAACGACACTTTTCCCCCATTAAGTCATTTGAATGTACAGTGCAAAGACATGGCCTTTTATCCACCCTATTGACTATTAGTCCTTCAGTGTTTGTTGTCAGTGAAGGCAGACATGATATTACTGGCTGTCTCTGGGAACAGCAACGTTTGCTGCTTCTCATAAAGGTACACAAATCTCATTTCTGAAGGATAAGTGCCCAGCCAAAAGCTCTTGGATGCACTGGTTGGTCTTGCTGGAACTGATAGCACATACACATGATTACAGAGATCTGGTGTTTCCATCTTTATCCAGCATCCCTTAAAAGGCGTGTATTTCACAAAAGGTAGAGTTACAAGTGCCAAGGCATTTTCATTCATTTAGGCTTTCTCCAGCCACAGAGAGTGCTTTATGGAGGACAGGTGAGATAGTACAGCAGTACAATGCATATTTGTTGGGAATCCTCTGTGGCATCCTAATGCAAAATGTGCGTATCGAAGACACACGTCCTAGCTAATGGGGCCACAGACACACTTATTTCTCTGGTAACTTAGAAAAGAAGAAAAATTTCAGTGTTCTGTATCTCTGACAGTATAGAACTAAAAAGAATAACTCCAAAGAGCTAGTGTGTTTTCTTAGTGCCATGGATGTTACAATAATTTGGTTACCCCAAAAAAATCACATTAGCCAACCCATAATTTTCTATGCCATTTGGCACTTTGCTGATAATAGAGATTCATATTAACTGCAGGAAGATTCCATGCCTTTCATTGCCACACTGCAATGCTGTCAGCACAGAAATGGAGGCCAGCATTGAGACAGGGAATTTAAACATGTTGGAGGCGTAACGTGCTTGGTTTGTCAAATTATTTCAGATCTAGTGCCTTGCTTCCTTTCCTAATGTCCCATGAAATTCTAATCAAATTAAAAAATATATAAATTATTCCTCAACAGTGATGTAAAAATAACTTTAGGAGGGTAAAAAATCATTATCCTATTATTAAAGTTCAGATATGTGGCCTATGTGAAGCTTCAACTGAAAATCACTATAGTCAGCTCTTAACCAGCTGAGAGTGGTCTGTCCAGGCTGTGGGCATACACCCAGCGCAGACGTATCAGATTCAGGCAAACTGGAGCCAGGAGGGATGACAGCTCAAACAGTACAAAAGCAGCTGCCTTGCCTCCAGATCCAGCTCCTGAAATCCCGAAAGGAGAAGAGGCGCAATGGAGAAGGGGGCTTGCGGGCAGGAATCAGGGAAGGGGGCAGAGCATGTTTGGTATAAACCAGGTCAGGCTCAGGGTCCAAAGGGTAACTTCACCGATGAGTGGGTGGAGAGACGGGACAGTCAGTCACAGGCTGGTGGAGAGGACAGCAAAGAGTGTCAGACGCCAGACAGGATATAAGTGCTGCAGAGCACCAGCCCAAAACTCAACCCAGCTCAAGATTTGAGGTTCAGTCTCTATACTGAGTTGCAGTATAGAGCCTGCTATAATGAAGTGCTAAAGATTTCAGACCATTTCCAGTGGAATTCTACATGACTGGATCCAAGAAGGGTTTACCTGACTTTTAAAAATGAAGTAGTAAATTAAGAGAAAAATATTTCCTCATTAAGAGAAGAGTAATAAACCTGAATCCCTGCAGAATGCCATGGTTAGATATACCCACCAATAATCAAACACCTTAAACCCTCTGCCCCAGTGTGCACAGCCTTTAATGTAACCCGTTAAGACTGACTGAATATGTCTAATGTCCTTGCTGAGAGACTGGAAATGGGACTGCTGCAAAAAAAAGTGATTAGTAAGAGGACAAAAAGCCCAGCCTTTGGTTTCCTGGAGAGTACTGTAGACTAATGCAGAGTGGAAAAAATTCACAAGTGGAATAAATCTGTTGTCACTGACAGCAGAAGTAAAAAGGCAAAACAACAAAAAAATGGTATTTACAGGAAATAAGAAAAAACCAAAAACCCAACAAAAGCACATGATTACTCTGTTGCTTAAAAGATGTTTTAAGCTGTAATGTAAATTGAATATAATTTATTTTCACCTTATCCAGAGCAAACAAGCTGATGATCCCCGGGTACGTGAGCTATGAATAAAACAGCCTCAACAGTTGCTCACCAACAACTGCATAGATCATCTCTCAGCAAGCAAAAACCTTCTGAGTATTGCCAGTTGAACCATAAAACTCTTGAAACTTCACAAAAGAAGTGTGTTATAAAAAAAAAAAAACAACTGAGGCTTTTCATGGATTTTTCACAGGAAAGCTTTCTCAAACTGAGAGAGAGGTCATACCAGAAGAGCAAATGGCTCAGCAGCAGGGGGGAGCAGGTAAGCTGGTTCTTTCCTTAGAGAAGAAAGCCTCAGTTTAAAGGCTGATGATGTGTTGCAAAATGGCGCTCTTGGTTTTCTGCCAGCCTTTCTCCCAAGGAAAGTACCAAGATAGAGACATCATGTTACTTTTTCCAAGACTACGGTTTCTTCAAGATCAAGATCAGAATGTCACTGGAAAACATTTCTGAATATTAAAGTGAAATTAAAGACCTTTGAGAGCGGTCAGAAGTGTTCTGGGTTGTAGAAATAATTTGAATCATTTTATTGAAACAGAGCCTGGAAATAACATGCTCTGTACGAACAGGACAAAAAGTGATTTTTTTCCTCCTGTTTTAAACATGGACTCCAGGTACCACGTGGATCTCAGAGAAAATTATTTCAGAAAAATAGCTATTTGACTTTGGAAGTCTTCCTCTTGTTTAATCTTAAATTTAATGATTACCTAGATGCTTCTAGGGGTATTGGAGCTAAACATCACAATAAAATTGTAACCAAGATAATAGTGGTTTTGTTATGCATTCTTTAATCTGTATCTTAGTCTTTGAAAACAAAGTGATGGGATAGTTAAAACACTAACATTATTGCTAAGCTACTGTCTGCATACCCTGCCCATTTTAATAATAGGTTAAGGAATGTTTTATGTAACCAAAGTAGCAGGTTTATGCTGTGTTTTAGAAACCTTGGTGAAGGGTGTCCTATCTTACACACTTGGGTGCCATGGAGAAAGAAAAGTTACATTATCAATACGCATGCTCGCAAGAAGGGGTGAACCAAAGGACACACTGGTAAGACCACCAGAGACCACCAGAGACTCCCATCAGCTTTTAAGGATGCATGAAAAATGGCTATGTAAATATGATAATTAGTTCTGGGAAATTTGATGCATATGTATGTAACCAGATGATATAAGCTATGATTGATGTAGCCTACAGTATGCACGTTAGGTGGAGCGATCCCCCGTGCACCCGGTGCCGTGAATAGAGAATGCCTGCCTTTTAACACTACATTGGTGTTACAAGGTTTATTCCTGATTTTGGTGACAAAATAGCACAGTGGTACCTATTTTCAATGGGCAGAAAGTAAGCAGAGACTTTTTTTGCTTCTCTCATCGTTTACACCTTGCTTCAGACATTCCACAAAGAAACATGCTTTGGCCATCCATGTTGATATTCGGAAGAGCAGGCTCTGCATGCCAGAAACTGACCCTGTTACTGACTTTTCAACCCAGTATCACAAGCTGCAGGTTTGGCCTTAGCAGAAAATAAGAAGAAATGGTCTCTTGGGTCTGGGCTGTTAGCTGCTCTCTCCTCACAGATTGCAAGCAGTTTTTACTCAACTCCACCACTGCTGCCATGACAGCCTTGTCCTTGCTCTCATGGCCCTTCGTGTGTATGCAGAGCTGAACACCCCTCTACAGCTGACACTGCTGTTGTGACCCAAACTGTAGCGCAGTTCAGCATGTCAGAACAGGAAAAAATAATATTGAGTACAGAAAAAAGTCTCCTCCAGAACAGAAGAGGCAGGACCTGGTCTCTTCTTCAGTGTCTGGCCCCAGGGTCTTGGCAGCTGCTCAGGGACACAGCAGTGGACAAGCTGTTCAACTCCAGGAGCTGAAGGTGGAAAATGTCTTCTTTTCCTCTAAGCAATGCCAAATAGTCCCCTACAGACCTTTTGTGTAGCCTTTCCAATGGGGGCAGCAGCCACAGGATTACCACTGGTCGATTATTCTACTTTTTAGGTGAAAACCTGGCTCTGCTGGTATTAAAAGGAGGTGGGGAGGGACAGACACATGGACAGGGCAGGTTTCCAACCCTTCCTCTACTTCACTGGCAGGAAAGTTTCCCTTGTCACCAGTGTTCATGTGCTGCCCCCATTTTGTCATCTTTTCACCAAACCAGTCTGTCAGACCACTGGTTTCTGGCTTGTCTCAGATAAGTCACTTTTTGCAACACAGTGAGAGCAGAGTAATAAAAATGCAAGGCCAGAAGGGACTTTAAATCCTATCTCATCCATCCCTCTGCAAGAATAAACTGTAACCAAGCCACCTCTGAGAAATGCTTGCTTCTATAATTTCTCTGCATGGCTTGTTCTTGTGCACCATTTCCTGCTAGCTGGAATCCTTTTCTTAAAAATTATTTTATGCCCCAGATACTCTCGCGTTTGTCTTGTACTATCCCACCAGAAATAGTCATCCTTTTCTTCTATAATAAGCTTTGATAGATCAGAAAATAAAACAAGTTTTTATGGGTTTGTTCATTCAGCTTTTTCTCAAGGGACAGCTTTTCTTACCACTCCTGTTGGTTTTCCTCAGATTCTCTCTATTTGCCCATATTTTCCTTTGAGTGTGTTCCTCAAAACTGAGGGAGCTATTTGAAACAAGGCTTCTCTATTTCCAAGATTACACTAGCTGTTGTTCTCCACAGTAGCAATGCTCTGTTGACTCATTCTGTGTGAGCCCCTCTAAGCCCTTTGCAGATGCTTTCCTGATGGACTCCTGCCCAGCCAGTTATTCACAGTTCTACACCTGCAAAGTTAATTCTTCATCTTTCAGTGCCACACATTGTCACTGTCCTCTCTGATTTTAATCTTCTTCATGTCAGCTCTCCAGTTTATGAAGCTTATTTGTCATCCAACCCTGTTTGTTACCTTTTCTGCTTCAGAAGGGCTCTCACTTCGGTGTTACCTTCCAAGTCACTCAACAGACACAAGCCAGGACAGATACCTGTGGTGTCCATTTGAATTCTCCTTCAAGTATTTTGCTTTTTAACTTGTATACTCATTTCATCCTGTTTTAATTTTTACATCCATTTTTCAAGTCCCTCTTTGTTACAATGTCATATGAGACGGTGTGAAGAGCCTCACCAGTTCCCAATTCTGCATATCTAGTTCTGTAACCTTAGTGGGGAAAATAATTAAGCTGCACCAGTGTAATTTATTCTTGAAAAATCTGTGTTGGCTTCCATTTTATTGGCACCTAGGTTCTCTTGAAATGGCTGAAAAGTACTGGAACAAATGAGATACTGCATACTGAAAGCAGGCAGACTGACTGCCATCTTTCTGTTAATGACAATCTTTGACCCTCCTTCATTCCTTGGACTTCACCCAACCTCAAAGACTCTTCTACTCATTTTTTACTGACCTTTCTCCAATTTTTCAAAATAGAAAGTTAAATAATACCCCAAGACCTGCCTTGCATGCCCAGCGACAGGACAAGGATCAATGGGTACAAACTGAAACATAAGAGGTTTCAGTTGAATATGAGGAAAAACTTCCTTACTTTGAGGGTGACGGAGCACTGGAACAGGCTGCCCAGGGGGCCTGTGGGGTTTCCTCTCTGGAGATATTCAAGGCCCGCCTGGACGATGTCCTATGTAACATGCTCTGGGTGACCCTGCTTTAGCAGGGTGGTTGGACTGGATGATCTCCCGAGGTGCCTTCCAACACCTGCCATTCTGTGATTCTGCGGTTCTGTGATTCTGTGAAGAATGGTCTGTCAAAATCCAATAAATACATAATGAAAAAGTGCATTATATTACTCCATGCTGTGACAGTGTGAAGATGCCATGCACAAACTATGAATCAAATTTGTGGTTATGAATTCTATGTCTAAACCAACCATGCCATAACACACATGGTACATCTGCTGGAGAGAAGCCACAGAACAAAGAAAAAACAGTTAACAGAAAATACCTTAATTTCTGTGAATCATCACAGCAAATGAAGCCGTGAAAGGAAACATACGGAGTTTGATGAAAAGGAATTTCCTTCAAGCACAGTAAAAATCATTAGGAATTAGTGGTTTCATTAAAAAATGGGAGTTCAGAAAGACAGACGAAGATGGTTATTGAACATGAAAACAATGTTTTAGACAAAAAAAATCAAATGAGAATTGGAAGAGGGTAGCATCCAGGCCATCTGCAGAGCAAAGAGTGCCCAAAGTCACTCAACACCAGTGACAGTGTCCAGGCTCCGCAAAGTCCGAGCTGCAAAGTCAACGCATACTTTAAGTAATATTACTGGCAATTAAATGTTCTGAAGCAGGCAAAGGTAACATTGAAAGTTCATGGTATTTTGTGTCATAGAGTGCATTCACCCTTCTACCTCTTTCAAAACAACCCTAATCTGATACATCAGCCCCATTTCTTCCCACCTTTTACAACTGCCTGAAGGCATCTGGCTACGTCTCTTCAGGCTCTCACCTTCTCTTCTGGCCTTCAGTTCTTTTGTGTCTGGCATGTCCCAGGCACCCAGATTTCTATGGCTCTGATAAGCAGGGTAGATGTCTTCCCTCTTACTGAAAGTGAAACAAGCACATAATCTGTGGGTTAATTGATTTACAGTAAACTGAGAACATCAGTTACCTAGCTTTTTAAAGAACATGTTGATAAAATTCAGTGTTACTAGTGATCTGGTAACTAATTAATATTTTACATTCCCATTCTAAGAGATGGTGGTGTACACCAGGTCACATTCAGTCTGCAGTTACCTCACTTTGAAAGAAGTGTCTCTGGTATCTTCAAGCTCCTTTGAGGAACAAAGGGCAAGGAAACACTTCAGCACTATTATGGAGTATTTGTACTAAAGTCGTGCCCAAAAGCCAAATCAGTTTTCTCCATGAAGACCTTGTTCCATAGGAGAAAGACGAACAAAGGTGAAAGAAAGCGATAAAACAGAAGCAGCTGATGCAGGACTCCTCTTAGCTGAGCAAACATGGGACACTTCATGTTTTTCTGCAAGCAAAGCTAAGCAAAAGTAAGTAAGTATGTCAACATACAAAGAGGTGGGAGATGGTAGAACAGGCATTTGTACATGGTAATGCAACATAGATGAAAACTTATTCCATAATGTGGGCGGAGGTAGAATAGGCAGGGAAATTATACAGCTATTTGCATGGTTGCATATGTATATATGTATACGTGTGTGTGTGTGTGTATATGCACACCTGCATTTAGTAGAGAGAGATATTTCCCATTTAAAATAGTACACATGCAGCAGTAACATAACAGCAGTTGTGTTAATCTGAAAGTGAAGTCGTATCAGGTCTTCTCTGTCCCTTCTTGGTTTGGAAGAAGCAGCGTCTCTTCACCATTTACAAAGCTGGACCTGTGGCACACCTAGAAGGTGGGTTTTCTTCTCCTCCAACAAATCCTCTACAGCCCTGTGCACTTTTGTAGTCTGCCTGCTTACCTTCTACTGAAATTTCTAATCTGCACAGCACCATAGTAGCTATTCATGGACAGTTTAAGAAGTGCAAATGCTACTAACTGTGAGGGTCACCAGACTTCATGTAACTTGGGCCGAAGTGCATACTGAAATCTGGTAAAAGGAAGTTGAGCAAATTCTATCTCTGACCCTGCAGTGCACCTCAGCCCTGCAGAAAGGCTACACGAGAAATCCTGTGGCAAAGCTGCACACAGACATAGGAGCCTTTTCACTTAGCAGAAGAGTTTTGAGAGACACCTTTCAGATCCTGTTTTACAAATCCTACTCCCTGCCTCACCTTCCCTGCTGAAAGCCTGTGCCTGCTCAGGCAGTGGAAATGGGAGCTGACAACACAGAACCACCTCCTACTGTTAAATCGACCTGGAGTCAAAAGACATTTTTACCCTTCCCTTCACCTCCAAAGCAATAGCTGAGCTTCAGCAGGGCTGCCAGATGAGCAGGGATTTGGGAGGACCATAACCAGCAGAAAGGCAGAGTACAGGGAGCAGGATAATGCTGCTCTAAAGTTGTAAGCTTTGTAGATGAACCCAGTGAGGGACTCGGAGGGTAAGCTCTATTGTTAACCTACTGGAGACTACAGTAACTGCAAGCACAAGGAGAAGCATCCTGCAAATCACAGGTATGGAAAAGCAGGTACAGAAAAAGAGCCAGAGACAAGGAGTTGAAGTATTCACCCTTTTCCTTGATAGCTTTGGAAAGCAGAGCATGTACAACCACAAGGAGGCACAGTTCTTGCAGAATTTCGTGTAACTCCAGAGGAGGCTGAGGAGGTCTGAGTGTGCTCTTCATACCAACAGCACCCTTGAAAGCTGAGTGCATTCAGCACCTGAAAGGGTAGTTCCCCCCTTTTCTCCCTAGGAATTCCTTGAGTTCACTGTTTCACAATAGATGTTATAACCAGCAATGATGTGAGCCATCCCACCAAAGCACATTATATTTTTAAATATAGCTGTGCTGGGCAAATGTTGTTAAACCCTTGTCTATATGAATCTAGGACTAGATCTGCACAACTGAAGATCCAGGAGAAAGTATTTCAGAATTGTGCATTATGAGATGATCCAGAACATCGTTCTGGCTTAGCACACATGAAGTTACTTGTTCGCCACCAAATTTGAGGAGTAGAGCTTACTCTGCCTCCACTGCCAAAACGACTTCATTAATGAAGGTGTATTTGTTACTCCGAAGGGTTTATAGCTGATGCAAAGACGGGTTAAGAGTTTCTAATAGACACAGCAGAGGTGAAAATTTATGACTAGATGGAACAGTTAATTAAAAATATTTGGGGAAAAGTGACAACTTAAAAGGTAAAACAATATTTTTTAGCAATTTAACATGCTATTTTGTACATTCTACACAGGATGAGAGAAATAATTTTTAAATAACACCATTGAAGTATCAAATCTTTCAATACGTGAAATAGCAGACCATATTTGATCTTGTTGATTTGAATATGATTCTATCTGAGTTAAAAATACCTTTTTTATCAAGATTTACCCTTGAAAGATTAAGAGGATTTCAATGAGTTTTCTGGCAAAAATCAGGACTTTTTTTTTTTCTTTTCTTTTCTTACTAATATTAGCGTGCTCTACCCTGGTCATATGTGCATGCCTGAAGACATTGGGCTCTCAGCAATGCTGTCTAATTATCTACATTCAGGTTTGAGAGGAAAAAACCAACTTTCGCTCTGCCATATAGGCATGAAAAGCACTGTTACAATGAACTGCACACCAGCCACACAGAGGAAAGCATTAATAGATGGAACCCTGTTTTAGGCTAATGTTACTGTTTCATTTTCATGAAAGATGTGGATTCCATCTGTTCATTCAGGAGGATGCTATGCTTAAGGATGCTGAGCCACCACTGCACTGAGCAGAGCCCTGAGCTACTTGCTAAGGCTGAATTTCACCTGGTTTGGAGCATGGCTTTGACTAGGTCCCTCCAACAGAACTTACTGCACAAGTCTATGATGTCCTCCTTCCCCACATGGATTTCTATAGGGTTGGCAGTGCCAGTCTTACCCTGAAAAGGATGCACCGTGCCATGACATAGCCTGCAAAGACCTGTCACCTGATGTGAACCTCCAAAGGACCCTTCTTCTTCCCAGGAGCAGTGGCTGCTTCCTCTAGGGCAGCTTGGTGGCATTTGTACTCCTGGGTGCCAACAGAGGGCCTGGGTCAGCCAGACGCTCACTGGTGTGTGCTACCTGGGATCTCCCAGAGACGAAGAAATTTTGGTATGAAAATTAGGTAGATGCAATGAGAATGTGAACCTCTGTGAAGCAGATATTATGGCAATGCAACTACAGGAGTCAAACATTCAAAAAGAAAAATCCTTTCTGCCAAGAAGTATCTCAAAATACTACTAAATCTTTCAGGAAATTGTACTAAACACTGTTTTTCCAATTTCCTTTCAATCTTAGTCTCTTTATTATGCATTCTTTTTCTGAAACAGTATTTCTCTCTCACCTCTGGAAATTCCTACCTGCACTTAGAGCTGCTCATGCCACAGGACCCTGCTGGTACCTTGGTGGGTTTAGGAGAATTTAGCAAAGGAGTGACTTGCAATATGATATTGTCTAAAAATCTAACCATGATTAGTATTTATGAGGTTATTTTCCCTCTGTAAATTAAAATATATTCTGTATCTATTTGACATTTGAAATGTAAGCCACCTTCTGTTTACCTCTATTGTCAGTTACTAATGGAGAACATTAAAGACCATTTCCCATAAATAATAAATTATGGGAGGGGGGGAAGCTATCCCATGTCAAAATAAATGAGCTCAAGCAGTATCTGTGTGTCAATTCCGTATCACCTTTTAACTGATGGACACATTACAGGAGATGCAGTAAAACAGCAAACGCCGAATAGACTGCTACCTATGAGTGATTTCTACCTAGTCTTTCCAGATGCTGAACTGACATGTTTGAAACCCTTCCTGTGACAGGCAGGGAAGGACAAAGCCTGAACATAAAACGTGTGTGTCTTCCTCATCAGTAGGACAGTCTGTCTGTGGGCAAATGTCCATCAGGGCTTGGCAGCCCAGGCTCCAGCTGCTCAGGAGGGCAGACAGGGCTCTCGTCCTGAAGCACCAGTGGCTGTAATACACACAGCACAAGCCACCAGCCCTCCTCGATCAGTGTTGCAATACTTGCACAGGATCCCTGCCATAAAAATGACACTGCCAAATAGTTTGGCAGCTTCCCTTGTACATCAGCTGGACAAACAGCAGTTCCCCTAGCACATAACAGTTCTCTCCTTGGTATTAGTCATGCTGGTAACTGCTCTGCCCTTCAGCCTGTGCTTCGCCACAGTGATATGTGCTGGTCTGTTTGCTGAAGAGTGCTTGGGACCTTGCCTCTTTGGGCAATATACCCCAGCTCTGCCTCATCTCCAGGACATGGCTGTGAGCCCCCAGAGGAGCCATCTGCCCACTGTAAGACAAGCCTGTGCCCATCAAGGCTAACAGCAGCTCTCCTGGTTTGTACACAGACAGCTCTCCATCCATCCACCTCACTGTCTGAGACTCGCCAGTGAACCTGCAGAGAAATGGCCAACCATTCACCTGGGAGACAAAGACACAGCAGCTCCCACAAGCTGTTCTCCAAAATTCTAGCTGCTTGGGTATTGATCTCAGAGATTTTTTCATCCCTCCTTTATTTTTCCCAGTAACTCTAAGACCTCATCTGTTGCAGTCCTGTTGCAAACTGTTCTGTAGGCATCCTACACCCAACCTGAATGAAGGGAGTCCATATGGCTTGGGCAGCCTTAAAGACAATGTCTTGCTATTACCACTGAAACCTCCTTCCCTGTTACCTCCTGTTTCTGTGATCAAAGTAAAACAAAAGCAGTTTGTTAAGGTCACCTATAATGGCTTGAAACATCCCTGACTCCCACTCCTTTAGCATTACCACTGCACAGCCTTGTCTTGGCACTAGTGGCTGTGTTACCAAATTGGTCTATCTTTCACTGCCTGTAAATAAGCTCAAAGTCTCATCTGAAACACATATCAGGGAACCTTTCTTTACACCGAAGAGCACCATGCAAAACCTCTGACTCATTTTGTGAGCCTTCTGTGCTCTGTGGTGCTGCAGTGGTAGGTACTGCAGCCAGAGAGTCTCCAGGGGGGGAAGACTGCCCTGGCCTTTGGGGAAACTCCCGGCAGAAAAACCATAAATTTTTTTGTTATACCACCTAGGTCTTGTCTTGGGGTACTGGACTCACACCAGGACCAGATGGTCTGCCCAGTTCAAAAAACATGCCACCTGGCTGGGAAAGGTGCCTGGCAACCCCTGATCATCAAAAAAAAAGAAAGAATGGGAGAATGCACATGAATATGGCCAACGCTTACCATCTCACTCACTCTCTTTCACTCTCACAGGCACACATAGACCCCCCTTGCCCTTTCCAACCACACACGAGCATGCACACGTACGTGCACACATTCACTCCTCTTTAGTTCCCAGTACAGGGGTCATTGCTTTGTACCTTCCATAATTTTCAAATGTCCTATAATTTGTCAATGGGACAAATGTCCCATTGTCTTCCATCCAGAAAGCCCCTCCCTCCTCGCGCATACGGCCTTTGAGAGCACATTTTGAATATGTTTTTAATTTCTGAATTCAAACAGGTAACCTTTTCATGCCGTGCTTGATATATGACTTTTCATAACCATTTTGTCTCATCCATTGAAACAAGTTTCTTACAGGATTGATTGCCATGACCTTCTCTTTTCTCAGTGCCAAAATGTGATGGGTATTCAACTGTTGCACAGGACCTTTTCCCATATTATTAACCTAAACATTCCTTAGAGTCCCCAAAATAAAGTAGGAAGAGAAAAGGACAAAACCCTTATTTTGTAACACCTTGTCCATTCAGCTAAGGCTTGAGTCACATCAGCTGAACAGAAACCAGCTGAAGTCAGGGCTACTGGATCCTCAAAAGATGGGCAAAACTGCCCCATGAAAAAGGATATGGTAGAAGGGCAGAAAGTTTTGAGGTAAAGGAGGGGAGGAGAGGAACTGCGGTATTGGAGGATGGAAATCAGCCCAAGGCAGAACTGGAATAGAGGTGCTTGTCTGAACTTCTCAAAGCTCTTTTGCAGAAGGCCCCAGAAGAAGAAATTAATATATTTTCATCCTTTTGTATCCCTTCAGACACAGTTGAATAGACTGTAAAAAAATAGGCCTGTATGGAGCTCAGAAAATTTAGGCCTGATCTGAGCATTTTTTCTTTTTGCAGTCCCACATTCTTAGTGCCTCTGCTGCTAATGATGTTACTGTTGGAAAGAGGTAGGTCAATGCAAGGGAAATATAGCATCCATGCAGGTGCTTGTCAGGGATCTCACTAGGTCCCTCTGTGAAAACTGGAAAAAAATAGATTTTAGGGTTATATTTCCTCAGATACACATTGTGCAGCTCATGATGTTAATATAGTTTCATCAACAATATTACATAGGTCACCGTAAGTGCTCAAAAGAAGACAAAAAGCCACATCCCTCATTTGGTAGACATTTGCTATGCTGAACTTACTCAGGAAGTTGAGCTTCCTTTCATTTTGCTTTCAGCCAAACATTTGTGCCTAAGATAAGAGAAAGAAGCTGAGTTTGTATCTACATTTTTTTTCTGTTGTTCAGAAACAAAAAACCTCTACAGAAATAATATCCTTTAAAGTTTGGAGGGTTTTTGATTTTTATTAAGGCAACAAATATCAAATGAAAAGCCATTTAATATTTTCTTTGGAGTGATCTTTCCCTGGAACATACACCCCAGTTCACAAACTGTGCCTTGAACTTTTGCAGACTAGCAGTGAAAGCCAAACTTCCTGGAGCAAGTAGCAGGAATCCATTTACCATCAATGAACATTATAAACATCTTGTGTGCCTGTACCAGCTTCCACTGAGATAACACAGCTGGGCAGCTTGGGAGAAAAAATGCTGCAACTATTCATTGCTGTATTTGCCTCTACACGAGCAGGAAAAGTTGGGAATAATATTTTCAGACCTGTTGATTCATTTTGACCACACAATTACCCAACATGTTTTTTATTGAACTTTGCACATTTGGAAAATGTAATTGCTTCTTTCAATATAACCTCATGTTTACATCTGCAACCCACCTTTGAAATTTCTTGGACAAATATCTTCTTGTAATGATGTTACACTTAATGGGAATATTTCTCTTTTTCTTCACTGACACCCATATTAAACTAATTATTGTAATGACTATAAAAGAATAAATACATTACCAGAATAATGAACATCTACGTGTTGTTTATATGAAAAGGCATAGTTAAAATGTCTTAAAATAAGTGCATTAGCGTACTTCCAAATATTACTATTTATATTTTCACATTTCAGAATGTATTTGGGGATAAGTCAGTGTGATGTTATCGAGGTGAAGCCTTCAATTTTTGTTGTTCCTGAATCACTGCAGCATGAACACTATGTGGAACTATTGCTAAAAAGCTGTATTTCTCTAATCTGCCTTTTTTTTTTTTTATTTGCTTACTTCAGAAATTACTCCAACCTAGGAGAGAACTGCCTGGAGGACTGGAGCAAGCTGAGTTCAGGTTTGTACTGCAAACATGGTCCAGGTCTATACAGTTTGCAGGAGCGGGATGCCAGTGGACATCCATGCCTGAATTTTCCTGATAAGGACACTGTGGAGAGACGCCCAGGTGGATTGTTAACTGGGCATGTAACCACCAAAGAGAAACTAAAAGAAACTAAGTACCCAGTTCAAGAGCGGTATTTCTCTAACATGGAAGAGCTACGTCAGTGTGGGACGTCTGTACAAAAGAGAAGTCTAGAACTTGAACTACCCATTGCTGAAATTTCCTGTCCTGAAGTCATCCAATGAAGATCAATCTGCAGTAGCAATTAGATTTATGTCACAGGTGAAATTAGTAATTTATAGTAAGTATTCCTGCCAGGATCATCTGAGAAATGAAGGGTGAATTTCTATCAAATCTACACCACATTGTTAACCCATGCTCCCTCTTTGTGGCTTTGTAGGGTTCAACAGGATAACCCCTGGGCACACACACACACATCAACTTATAGTAGTCCTGCAGCAGGATACAAAATAATGTGCTACATCCCACTCGTATAATAGTAAGGTCCTCTTCTGTCACTCTGGACAACTGATCAACACCAGAATATTCCGTGTTGTTAAACAAACATACTGCTGCCAAACTAGTATTTTTCATTTCAGCCCGAACAGGGGCACTGCACGTCAATTCATGAGGGTATTTTATCTTGAGTCATTTCTCTGAAAGTCTCCAGGGGCCTTGCTAACTTTATTTAGCTCATTTAATACCATTTCTTTTGACAGCAGAGCTATTTTTTTGTGTTAAGATACCTTCCTGAAAAGCATTCCTTACAACTCAGAACTTCTGCTTCAAGATGGCTATGATAGTGAAATCACAGGTGAAATTTTTGTAATAATACATTACATTTAGCAACAGATACTTTTGCAAATATTTCACTAATAAACAACTTAATGTGAAGAATAATCTATCTTCGTCCTCAATAACTGTACAGAAATTCAGGATATTAGGTTTGCAACGTACAGGATTCACAGGTTTTCAAATAATCCCTGTTATTAAAAAGCAAGGAAAAAGGTCACGTTTGACTTCATGTTAACACAGGCAGTAGTCCATGTTACAAGGTATATTTTGAGATAACGCAGCGCAATGCATTATATTATTATCTGATGTGTTTTATTTTAGTATAACTGTATGTTTCAGGAAGAACTGTTGAGATTAATCCAAAAAAAGCTCACTGATAGCAACAGGCATCAGTATATGTAATATAAAGCACAGAACACTCCCCCTATGTTACAAAACAGGAGCCCATTCACAATGGAAGTTATTCTGATTGCAAGTAAATACATAAATACGATCACGTAACAGAAAGAATACCAAAAATTCTCAGTACATACATGTCTATGGTCACTTTCTTGTTGAAAAGCAGACTTCATGGGACTGAAATTTGTCTCCCATTTCACTGACTACTCTCTGGTTGCTTTACAAACAAAACAAAACTGAGCCTAAATCAGGCAATCTGTTCTTCTTAAGTGTGAAAGCTATGTCTATTTGTTTCCAATGTGCCTTTTTTCTTTTCATTAATGGCTTTGCACCACCTGAAGCTGTCTGACAAGTACTCCCGAACACACCATTTTATCATAATGTTCCCTTCTGATTCGAATACGTGCAAAGTAAACTATCCTGATACATGTGTGAGAAGCAATAGAGAATAGAGGAAGAAGCACCAGGTTTTAGGGCCACTGTCCCTTAGAGTGCTGCCAGAAATCATCTGCAAATGGACCATGCTCTGTCATCATCATTATGCTATAAGTATTGAAATTACATTTAAACTATCATCCAGAAATCAAAACATAATTTAAAGAGTAACTTCCAAATCTTTTCAACTCTCCCATTAAACACAATCATATCTCTCTTTTATTCACCTGCAGCTCAATGCCTTCAGCTTCATTTCAATCAGACCCTGAGCGGTACGTTTCCCTCCTCTGAAACCTTCTCCCCATTTTGATGAATTCATTCTGAAATGCCATTTCTGTGCAACTCTGTGCTTCACCTGAGCAATTCTTTGTTACAAGTGGCCATCTCAGCCTGTATACAGGTGCCTACAGGGTACCATTTTAGCTCTTTAACATTAGAAATTATTGTAATTGTTATATATAAGAGTTTTAAAAACCCTACAGAAACATTAGATTTTTTTCTTCATCTCTGAAGGGTAAGTAAACATATTGGATTGAGTTTGTGTGGCAAGGTTTTGGTAGCAGAAGGGCTACAGGGGTGGCTGTTGTGAGAAGGTGTCGGAAGCTGCCCCCGTGTTGGACGGAGCCAGCTCCAGCCAGCTCCAAGACGGACGCGCCGCTGGCCAAGGCTGAGCCCATCAGTGATGGTGGTAGTGCCTTTGTAATAACATATTTAAGAAGAGGAAAAAACCTGCTGCACAGCAGCAGCTGGGAGAGAGGAGTGAGAACATGCGAGAGGCACAGCCCTGCAAACACCAGGGTCAGTGCAGCAGGAGGAGCTCCAGGCACTGGAGCAGAGATTCCCCTCAGCCCCTGGGGCAGCCCATGGTGGGGCAGGCTGTGCCCCTGCAGCCCAGGGACCCCACGGGGGAGCAGATCCCCACCTGCAGCCCAGGGACCCCATGGGGGAGCAGGGGGGTGCCCGAAGGAGGCTGTGACCCCGTCAGAAGCCCATGCTGGAGCAAGTTCCTGGCAGGACCTGTGGCCCCGTGGAGAGAGGAGCCCAGGCTGGGGCAGGTTTGCTGGCAGGGCTGGTGACCCCGCAGCGATCCACACTGGAGCAGTCTGTTCCCAAAAGACTGCACCCCATGGATCCATGATGGAGCAGTTTGTGAAGAACTGCAGCCTATGGGAAGGACCCACACTGGAGAAGTTCATGGAGGACTGTCTCCTGCAGATGGGACCCCACACTGGAGCTGTGGAAGAGTGCAAGGAGAAAGGAGCGGCAGAGATGACGTGTGATGAACTGACTGCAACCCTCATTCCCCATACCCCACTCAGGGGGATGAGGTAGAGAAATTGGGAGTGAAGTTGAGGCCAGGAAGACAAGAGAGGTGGGGGAAAGAGTTTTAACATTTGGTGTTATTTCTTATTATCCTATTCTGATTTGATTGGTCATAAACTAAATTAATTTCCCCAAGCTGAGTCTGTTTTGCCCATGACAGTAATTGCTGAGTGAGCTCCCTGTCCTTAGTTCAACCCATGAGCCTTTCATCCTATTTTTCTTCCCCTATCAGCTGAGGAAAGGGAGTGATAAAGTGGCTTGGTGGGCACCTGGCATCCAGCCAAGGTCAACCCACCACACATATATTTACTATAGGTATGGTTTGGTTTTATTTGGTGCACCTGTATTGATTACTCTAAGTTATTTATATTACCTTACCAAAGGTGAGGACAATGGCCAGCTTCCTAAGGCCACAGAACCAGCCGTCAAGGAGTGTTAAATGTGTGTTTTTCAGGAAGAACTGTTGTGATTAATAATAATTTAAAAAAGCTCACTGATGGCAACATGTATTATTGTATATAATATAAAGCTCCTGAGAGCTACTGATATATCCAGGAATTTTGATGGCAGCAGTGGCTCCCATGGGTATAGCATATCCACCTGGTTAAACCCAGCTTTTCTGCAGAATTCTTACCAAATCGAAGTTAGCGCTCCAGCAGCCTCGGGAAGAACTGAAATGCCATCTATCCACTGCCCTACCCACTTACTTTGTGGAGCAACAACAACTTGCACGTGCAGGAGAACATTGAGTCTTTGTTGTGCTTGTTGTCTCACCAAGCTGATTCCTCAAGGGCGTGCAGTGAGGCACCTGAATACCACAGCTGAATTTGGAAGGTGATGGGTGAAGAACTCCAGAAAAATAACCTTCCTCATGCTACGCCACAGAACAAAACCATCAGTTATCCAGCTAAATTAGGGTAAATAGGCATGCTTGGCCTGATGCATAAAAGTAAACTTTAACAAATATGTTTTCCCTTGATTATAGCCATTTCAGACAAAAATATGCACTAAATTATTTTTACTTTCTTCATACTCTCTGATTTCAAACATACAAATAATGATCTTCTGAGACGCTCATGTTACTTTTCACCATCAGCTAATTCAAACAGCAGCTCTTTTCTAACCTCCTAGTTAAGCCTGGGTCTAAGATGCATTTACCTGGGTTCCAGTCCTACTCTAATGAAAGGTCCATGTTCTCTTCTTATCCTTGCTGAATGCAAATCACATTTCTTATCATGTCATTGTAGAGCTTTAGACAATACTGTTGCATATTCCACATAAACATATAAATATTTAGCAAAGCTTTAAATGATGGCTTGTTGAGAGTCATATAAAACCACGTGTACTGGGTATTGACAGTCTGTGTAATACTACATCTCTGTCATGGAGAGATGAAGAGGCTGTTTGTTGGAGTATTTGCTTGGAGTGGAGCTCTCGTATCGTCATTAGTGAAGGCTTTGCTAGATGATCTAGCACACTCTCCCACATCACACACCATGGGGGTCTGAAGTGAGACTCAAACTCGTGCAGTTCTGTCTCTGCAGCAGAAGAGCAAAACTGGTCCATCACAGAATGATGGGTGTTCTCAGCTGAGTACTAAGGGTCAGATTTTATCAATTAAATGACTGCTTATATTTCCCTTTGGGTTCAAGAAACAAATACTTCAGACCAGCTGCTGAATGTGGTCAACAGCAATGAATTACTCAAGCTGAAAAGAAAGCAAAACTGATTCACATGCGTATTGCTCATGTGTTCAGAATGTTTTCACCTGGTAGAGCACTGCATCCCCAGCTCTGTGGGTGAGTTGATCAGCATTAAAATGCTCAGAAAAGAAAACCTGAAGCTCACAGAATTTCAGTCATCAGATTTTTGCAGGCTGTGCTACTGATTTACTAATAGGTATTTAGTACATGCCCAATAAATTTAAAAGCAAATAAAACCCCTCATGGAACATAAAATATAGTCTCAGTTTTCTCTGTCTTGTCAGATATTAACTGCTAAAATAGTAGCTTTGAAATGTGAAGTTAGGTATGGAAGAGAAATTACCTGAAAGTATCAGTCAGCAATTACACTCGTATCTAAAACCAAACCATTTCCTAAGGAGTAAGCTAAAAGTTATTCCATTTCAAAACTTTGTCTGCAATCCATTTTAACAGAAAAGGGTTGGGAAATACTTAGTTTAAGGACTATTTCAACAGGTCTTTATTTTTCTCATTAAACTTAAAGGCCTAAAAATCTCTAAAAATCAGAAAAACTAAAATGATAACACGAAGGTAAAAAACAAGAAGCAATTCAAAATGCATTCTTATGGAGCCTGCAAAGCATGCTAATCCCTAAACCAGACATTTCTCCAATTCAGAAACATGCCTAAAGAAATACAGTACAAATGTTTGTTGTTCCTCTTGTGCAGAGAAGGAATAAAATCACAAAATACCTTTTAAAAAAAAAAAAATCTAACCAAATGAAAAATGCTGGGGAGTGCATACAGTCACGATCTGGGTTACAAACATGGGCAGTTACCGCAATCCAATATTTAATACACACCAGAAACAGAATGACTAGATGAAGAAGCTCTCAGGTAATTTTACAGAGCTTTTTTGTCTCTTCCTTTGAGAGGACAAAACTGGCATTCTGAAAATTTGTTCCATACATTACGGATGTCAGGGAGAAGTGAAACAACTGTAAAAGGAAAGTGACCATAAAAACAGATGAGTAGAAGAAGCGGGTTTGCAGCTTCTCACTGAATTTTCAAGAATATATTTTAGATAAAGGGTATGGAAGATGGCTAAAAATTCAAATCTTGATGCACATTCTCTGGGTTGTTTATTTCCAATGTTTTATCAATTCTAAGGAGCTACCCAGTAACATTTGCATCTGCATAGATGTGCTTCAGTTTGATCTGTTCCTCCTTCAAGTTCACCGCTGTTTCGGGCCAGTTTCTTCACATCCTTCTCTGTTTCAGTCACGGAAATAATTTATATTCTGCCTCATTTCTATTTGCTTCACATACCCTTGCCTAATGCAGTTATGTGATCTCTAATGAGGTGAAAATGTTCATGTCAACTGAAGGAGGAAACAAGACATTAGGCTATGTATAAATAATGTGTGAAGAATAAGGTACAGAAAAATGATGATGATAGAGTGTAAAAGCAATGAATCATTTTCACATAGTTTACTATTCACTGTTCTGGCTAGCTAACAACAAAACCAGAAAGGCTCCAGGGAAGCTTGATTGTCCCCATTTTTAAAAGGACCTAAATGATATATGTGCTAAAATTCCATTTAGAAATTTGAGTTCAACATAAAAGGTATTTCAGCGTTATTAGACGCAGAAGCTTAATTGCACTGACATGTCCATCTGATTGGTTTCAATTTCTTTCAAGAACACAGACCTTAAATCTCTTTTCAAACATGACTTGGGCTCCTAAATGACTTTGTTTCAACAGTACGATGTAAAAACAGCTGCTGGTTTTGAGAGGATTTTGTATTCTAAGACATAAAAGAGATTAAGAGCAAGATTTTGAGCGTATTTCGGAGAAAGGACATGGAATAAGGGATGCAAGGCAAAGTCAAGACTTTTCAGGGATAAGGTCACTGGTAATTATTAACTTACCAGTGTCTTATAACACAGAAATGGATAGAAATACAGCAAACACCACACACAAAAACCAGTTTCACAACCTCCTCCAAAAGGTCCCACACTCCCTCATCGTACTTGGTCTTCCAGGAGATAAGGCAAGGTTTGCTCACGTACAGAGGCAGTCAGTGAATTGCCACATTAATTAGCACAAAACTGTGGGGTGGGCTATGCCTGGGACCACAGGAGTCACTCTCTTGCTGTTGAGAAAACTGATATGTGAAGAACCACAGACTTCCAGAGGTGGTAGTGTTCACACCAGTTAAAAACCCCAATCCAACCCACAGTGAAATGCTGGATGTCTGGCTGCTGAAGTCTATTCCTCACAAAAATTCTTAGAAAAAGCTTAAATCAAGCAAAGTGATCATTGGTTAGCATTAACATTCATGACTGTCAGTACCTTATTATAATGACAGGTCACAAAATTCCATAAGAATCAATGAAGGAGTTATGTCATGGTGACAGTTATTAGCATCAAAAAGGACAAAGCTGGTATGCCAACTGCAGATTGAAAGATAGGCTCCTGGGATGCTGCACTTTTGTCCAGGTATATAAAACAAACTTCAGATAATGTAACAAAAAGCTTTCTTCTTACCCCAAGGCTTGACTTTTTTTTTTTTTTTTAAATAGTTCTTTAGTGGCAAATAGCCCCTTGTCAGTCAGTCAGTCATTACTGTATTGAAGAGAGATATTGACTACATGAATAATTTAGTTGAAATCCATTACTTTTTATCACTCCACAGCTTTGCAAGGGAGCAAAGAAATCACATCAAGACTCATGGTAATTCTCATTCTTTGGATAAAAATCAGGACTCATATGGTGAGTTTGTAAAAATCAATGTTCCTTTTTACAAGTGAAATTAAAGAGTTAATATGGAATTCCTGAAAAACTAGTTTACTTAATACCAAAATTTTAATTGGACTGAAATAAGTGTACCTAAGGAATTGAAGATAAACAGCCCTGGGTAATGCTGGTAACCACTAAACCCTTTCACAGTTTTCTGCTCTTGCCTTTCTACAGCAAATCTATATCACTCTCTAAAACTTCTGGGTATTCTCTTATTTTAAGTCATAATCAACAGGAACAAATATACCCCACAGTTCTGAATTCTCAAGTCATCTGCAAGTTCAATTAACTTGAACTGCACCTACCAGCTTTCCCTGGAGATATTCAATAGTTCTAAAAATCAGACCCAAACACAAAGGCAAATGCAAACAGCAGATGCTTTAACATGCAACTGTTTCTTTCAAAAATATCATCAAGGTGTCCCTATATTTTGAGACTTTTGAGGAATCTTTTCTTGTTTTCCGAGGACAGGTTCTTAGGAATCTGAAGTCGTGTGGCATACAGTATCCTTTTTTCCTTTTTTAAAAATCAGGTAAACCTATTTGATAATACCTTTTTTTCTTTTCTTTTTTTTTAAGGTACACTTGAAAATTGCAACTAAACATTTGCTAGATGCTATCAAGATTATTTTTTGCCTTAATCTAGAAATGCATAGGACTGCATCTTAAAATTGAATATGGATTAGAATAATCTAATTATTTACACATGTGTGGTTTTATGGTAAATTTTATATATGACCTATTTCTGAGTTCTTCAAAAGGATATTTTTCCATAAAGATGTGGTTCACTTCTCTTGCAGAAATGCTAAACACTGGGTCAAAGACTGATTTTTTTTTTCTCAATTTTTCTTTTTCTTTTAGAAACCATAAAAGGTTTAGGTATTTTTGTAGTTCTTGTTTATTTGATGGTTTGCTGCTCCTTAGTGCTTCAATTCCATTAGCTTCAAATTTGCTTTCCAATATCACTGCCATTAGGGTCTAAATCAGTTACTTGTCTGGATGGTTTCTGGTTTAGTTCTGAGAAGCTGAAACGGAAGACTGGTTTATTTGGCTGTACTAGCTCGGATAGAGTTAATCTTCTTCATAGTAGTTTGTAAGGTGCCACCAAAACAGTGTTGATAACACACCTCAATTTTAGCTATTGCTGAGCAGGGCTTACACAGAGTCAAAGCCCTTTCTGCTCTTCACCCCACCCCACCAGTGAGGAGGCTGGGGGTGCACAAGAAGTTGGCAGGGGGCACAGCCAGGACAGCTGACCCCAACTGACCAAAGGGATATTCCAGACCATATGACCTTGTGCTCAGCAATAAAAACTAGAGGGGAGGAAGAAGCATTTGTTTTGCCAAATAACCGCTGTGGGTGATGGAACCCTGCTTTCCTGGAAATGGTTAAAGACCTGCCTGCTGATGGGAAGTGGTGAATTAATTCCTTATTTTGCTTTGCTTGCAAGTGCAGCTTTTGCTCTAACTGTCTTCGTCTCAACCCATGAATTTTCACACTTTCACACTTCCAATGGGACTGAGCTGCCTACTGGGGTTAACCCACAACGCTGGCTTAGCACTTGCTGCTTCCTACAGAGTTGAAGCTGGATTAATATTTTTGCAAAGTCTGGTATGCTGTAGAGGTCTCCTTTTATGTATTGTTGAAAAAAAATTACTAGTTTTCCTCTATGGTGCTGTCCAGCACAGCAAAGCAGATTTATTCAGAATTTCGTACAGTTGTGGTTAGTTTTTGCTTGGGGTTTGGGGATTTTAGATTGTGTTCATGCATTGCAGACCTGTGATTTTGACTGCAAAAGCAAGATATCAAAGATCAAGAGTTCAACTGAATCATAATAATAATAGCCCTGATCTTTTTTAATGTATGGAAAACTCCACTTCTTGCTCCCATTTCCTCCCATGCTTCCAGCAAGTATCACCACCGTGCCCAACTGTATTTCCAAGCAATCCTGATAGATAGTGTTGTAATTCACATATAAATGAAAAAAATATTCTTCAAACTAGTGCAGCCCAAGCACTAAAAAATCATCCACAGGGTTCTTCCTCTCCCTTCCTACTTAGCACAGGTTAAGACAAACATAGATGGGTGGGTCTCCCCCTTCCTACCTGGTGGAGCACCGTCTTCCTCCATTTCCAAATCTCTGTTGTCCCCACAACAATAAAAGTAGGTACTTAATTAGAAAATCACCTTCCTCAACAACAGAAATATGCATTGCTAGCTAAAAACAATTCATGCAATGAAAATATAATGAATGAAGTCTTGCTTCCTAATAGTTTATGAATCATAACTCACAACCCTATGATCCCAGTAGTGCCAGTGCTCTGTACACCCTGGGCTCTTCTGTGATCTCTTGTTCCCCGGAAAGCTCAAAACGAGCCCATATTCTCAGTACCTTGAGTTCACAAAACTGTTCTGCCCCTGCTTTCTGACATTACCTAGATGTGGGCATGGCATCCTTCTGTTCTTTTGTCTCTTGACCTGTCCTTTGCAGGATGTCTTCAGACTCCAGCCTCTCATGCCTTGTCATTTGGCATGTCTTGAAGCAGCTGGGAGAGTGAGACAGTCCAAGCCACACTATAATTTCACAGATGACTTAGCTGGTGGATCAGGATCAGCTGGCTCATTCTGGACATGGGTAGAACAGATGTACTGCTGGCAGAAAGAGGAGGGAAAAGGGCAAAGCCCACCCAATTTCTTCTCATTTTTCATCCATCAGTGGCATTTAATGTGAAATCTGCAACAGAGATTATAACCAAAAGGAGAATTAATATGAAAACAGGTAAATAAATGAACACTATAGGAAAGAGAGGGGGAGAAAGGGAAAAAAAGAAAACTGTATCTTCTTAAGCTGGGAAAACTCATCCAGCCCGAGTACTCTAAAGACAACATATGTCTGCCCAAACCTTAAATGCCAAAATATCTTCACAGGTTCAACTATGGATAGCATGTGCCCTCTTGTTGTTAAGTCAGTCAGTCTATTGAGCTTAGAAATACTAAGGTTTATCTTGGAGATATATAGATACAGATTTAGATACAGATGTGTATAGTGGATTGTGTGTACAGGGAAGCATTTTTCTCCTTAATCTCTGAGAAGGATGATGGATGAGTCCAGCTACAGCACAGCAGCCTCCATGGGCTAACAAACACCACCAGCAATCAGCCATCGCTTAAGACTGTTCAGTGATACAGACAAAGTACGAAAATACTGCCTACTGCCACCTCTGGCAGTATCATTTCTCATTGCCACAAGCCAGGTGGCAGCTGATCACAGTTTTGACTTCAAGATGGGTAACTCTAACTCCTATAGAAATTAGTTGTTTTCTGTTGAAAAAAGCCTCTGGCAGAATACAACTCCAGCTACTTAACAGAGTTAACCACCAATACCTAACTATTCAATGGCATTTTTGTTCTCCTTCTGGAAACCGGAGTTTAAACTCTCCACTGTGAAAAGGAAAGGAGATGCTGATCACTGTATTTCCCTGGTAACCACCATTAACCAGGCAGCAGGATGAGGTTTGCATTCAGCAGCAACCACACAGGCCTTGACTTGGTCTGCCATCAGTGAAGTTTCACAGACTAAACAAAGTGACTGATTACACAAGCTGCTTAGGCAAAAAAAAAAAAAAAAAAAAAAAATTAGAAAAAAAGTAAATTCTTTTTCTAGTGTTAAATATTTGGGAGAAAGACACTGGGGTTTGATGGCAGCTTGGAAACGCAGTCAACATGCTCTTTGGATCCTCATGAGAAGCAGCCTCAGTCCTGGTGGCTTTCAAGGGGAAGATTAAAAATCATTCTTTAGGCAACAGATTATGGTAATATTTCTCTTTCATCTTCTCTCTCTGTATCATTCACTTACTGGTCCATGTTACAATGACATCTTGGCAGATGAGTTCACATACATTTATGACATCCTCTATTTCTTTACTTTATTAAAAATGATTTGCAATGTAAAGTAGAAAATAATTCATCTGCCTGTTCAAATAAAGTCCATGTGCAAATTTCCTATTCATCTCTTCTTTATTCAGTATTGAATCAGCGGTGTTGTTTCAGCATTAGAGGATTTTCTTTCTTTCTGTGCTTGTTAAGGCAACTGGCTGTACTCCATACTGCCTGCGAAATGTATATTATTTTTGTAAGTCATTCTTTCCTGTAATGGGAACTGCGTAGTACTTCACAGACAAAAGACAAATGGCTAAGTTCATGCAGAGAAATAATAGGAAGTGCAAACCATTCTATCCTATGTTGCTAAAGAAATATATCCAGAGAAGACATGAGAAGTGGATGTTGTTTATCTCTACTTGCTCTCAAAAATTCAACAAGAACCATTGCCATTTTCCCAGGCATTTATAGGAATTTATTTAGTTGTTACTAGAAGCATACAAACATGTAACTATATTTGGAAATACTATGTAAAACCATGATACAGTTACCATCACAGAAACATGGTGGGACAACTCACATCACTGGAGTGCTGCCATGGATAGCTATACACTCTTCAGGCAGGATAGGAAAGGAAGGCGAGACACTGGGGTAGCCCTGTATGTTAGAGAGTGTTTTGATTGCCTTGAGCTCAATGATGGTGATGATAAGTTTGAGTGCTTATGGGTAAAAATCAGGAGAAAGGGCAACGAGACATATATCACAGTGGGAATCTGTTATAGACTGCCCAAGCAGGAAAAAGAGACAGATGAAATATTCTACAAGCAACTGGGAGAAGTCTTACGATCACTAGCCCTTGCTCTTGTGGGGGAATTCAACTTACCAGATCACTGCTGGAAGTACAATACAGCAGAGAGGAAACAGTCTAGAAGGTTCATAGAGTGTGTGGAAGACAACTTCCTGACACAACTGATGAATGAACCAACTAGGGAAGTTGCCCTGCTGGACCTGTTGTTTGCAAAAAGAGAGGCCTTGTGGGTGATGTGATGACTGGAGGCCATCTTGGACACAGCAATCAAGAAATTATAGAGTTTCTTGGAGAACCTGCTGACTTCTGGAGGGAAGACTTTGGACTGTTCAGAAGGCTGGTTGACAAAGTCCTTTGGGAGGCAGTCCTGAAGGGCAAAGAAGGCAAGAAGGCTGGTCATTCCTCAAGAAGGAGATCCTGGAGGTGCAAGAGCAGGCCATCCCCATGTGTCAAAAGATGAGCCAGCGGGGAAGAAAACCAGCCTGACTGAACAGAGAGCTTTAGCTGGATCTCAGAAAGAAGAGGAAAGTCTATGAGCTTTGGAAGAAGGGGCAGGCACCTCAGGAGGACTACGAGAATGTTACGAGGTCATGCAGAGAGAAAATTGGAAGGGCTAAAGGCCAACTAGAACTTAAATTGGCCAGTTCTGTGAAAAATAATAAAAAAATATTTCTATAAATATACTAACAACAAAAGGAGAGCCAAGGAGAATCTCCATCCTTTATCGGATGCAGGGGGAACCGGAGTGACAAAGGATGAGGATAAGGCTGAGGTGATTAATGCCTTCTTTGCCTCAGTCTTTAATAGTAAGTTCAGCTGTTCTCCAAGTACCCAGCACCCTGAGCCAGAAGACAAGGACAGGGAGCAGAAAAAAGCTCCCATGACCCAAGAGGAAATGGTTAGTGACCTGCTCAGCCAATTAGACATACACAAGTCTATGGGACTGGATGGGGTCCACCCAAGGGTGCTGAGGGGGCTGGCAGAAGAACTTGACAAGCCACTCTGCATCATTTATCAGCAGTCCTGGATGACCAGGGAGTTCCACTTGACTGCAGGGTGGCAAACGTGACACCCATGTACAAGAAGGGACGGAGGGAGGATCCAGAGAACTATAGACCTTTCTGTCTGACCTTGGTACTGGGAAGGTCATGGAGCAGATCATCTTGAGAGCCATCACACAGAACATCCAGAAAAAAGAGATCAGGCCCAGTCAGCAGGGGTTTAGGAGAGACAGGTCCTGCTTGACTAACCTAGTCTCCTTCTATGACAAGGTGGCCCGCTTAGTGGACAAGAGAAAGGCTGTGGATGTTGTCTACCTGGAGTTTAGTAAAGCCTTTGACACCATTTCCCACAGCATTCTCCTGGAGAACTTGGCTGCCCATGGCCTGGACAGGCATACTCTTTGCTGGGTAAAAAAATGTCTGGATGGCCAGACCCAAAGGGTGGTGGTGATAAATGAAGTTAAATCCAGTTGGCAGTTGGTCCCAAGCAGTGTGCCCCAAGACTCACTGTTGGGCCCAGTTCTGTTTAAAATCTTTATCAACAACTGGGCAAGGTGATTGAGTGCACCCTCTGCAAGTTTGCAGATGACACCAAGTCGGGCAGGAGCGTTGATCTGCTTGAGGTTAGGAAGACTCTACAGAGGGACCTGGACAGGCTGAATCAATGGGCCAAGGCCAATTGTATGAGGTTCAACGAGGCCAAGTGCTGGGTCCTGCACTTTGGTCACAACAACCCCAAGAAATGCTACAGGCTTGGGGAAGAGTGGCTGGAAAGCTGCTTGGCAGAGAGGGGTCTGGGGGTCCTGGTTGACAGCCAACTGAATATGAGCCAGCAGTGTTCCCAGGTGGCCAAGAAGGCCAACAGCATCCTGGCTTGTATCAGAAATAGTATGGCCAGCAGGATCAGGGAAGTCATCCTTCCCCTGTACTCAGCACTAGTGGGGTCGCACCTCAAATGCTGTGTTCAGTTTTGGGCCCCTCACTACAAGAAGGACATTGAGGCACTGGAGCATGTCCAGAGAAGGGCAACAAAGCTTGATGCTCTAAAAGGTCTTTTCCAACCAAATGATGCTATGATTCTATATATCCAGGGCTCTTAAGAGGTTCTTACAAAGTTTTTCCTAGGCTCTGTTAGTGTTCACAATTTTAAGCACAAGGAATTAACTTAAATCCCATAAAATCTACGTTAGGTGTTAGAAACATCTTAAGTGACTGCTATCTGGCTGGACTTAGAATTGTTTAGCTTACATGATCAAAAATACAGGGGATACAAGGCGAAACAAATATACGTCAAAAACCACTTGGCTGATTGGGAGAGTGATATTGGAAGGGGATTAATGAATTATAGTCAGAAAGCTCTGTAGTGCCTAGGGATACATAATCTTAGTGGTTAAATTGAGAATTTGGCTTCTGTCTCATTTTGGTTCCTCTGAATACCTCTGCCTCCTCTGTGCTGCACCAAGCCTGTTGACAGAGGTTAGTGCAGAAGGGAGAATGCATTCCATCTGTCTGGTTTCTACCAGAGTAAATCCGTGTGTAAAAGCCTTTCTAGCAGAAAGTCTGTGGGAAACAAAAGAGGACACAGTGCAAGGTTGCACATCAACAGCTCATTCCTAGGTTGGTTGTGGATGCCTTTGACTTACTCTCGAAAGTACAAGTGGCTTATACTTACCTTTCTGCCCAGAATTTCTTGATGGGAGAGTCAATAGATGCATGGCAGTCCTGCCCTTTCTTTACATGTTTTTGAAACAGCAATGCATGGCTCACAGGTAAAAGATAATCTACCTTTTATTTTTCTACCAAAACCATGCAGTGGATGGCTTCAGGAACCCAGTCACTTTAATAAAACATGGCTATATTTACAATCTATGGTTTCTTTGGGTTTGTTTTTATTTAAGTTACTGTCTTTAATAACTAAGTACCCAGCCTGTACAGAGACATTTCTATAATCAAAAGATCAGGGATTTCAGAAAAACTTGCAGCTCTAAGTTTATACAAAGCCACTGTCTAAACAAATTATGTCCTTTGGTCTTGGTGCTGCCAGCAGTTATCCACCCAGCACAGGGCTGAAATGCTGAACATTGTTATAAATCCTCTTCCTATTTTAAAACTATTGGTGGGAGCTACTGAACAAGGACTCCCACTTATTTCAAAGTTGACATTTCTCATGGAAGAAACTGCAGCCAAATAGGAGAGACAGAGGCTGATTAACCTTTTAGAGCAGTAGCTCCTACAAGCTCCCTTCTTTCTTGATCATTCTCAAAACAGGTAAGATTTTTCTCACTAATCCTTTTGGATTTTGGTACCTGTTAAAGAGGGCTGATATTTTCAAACAGATTCTTAAACTACCAATTCCTTTTTAATTTCAGTGGAATTTGGGTACTCAAATCCCCTGACACTTTTTAAAAGGACCACTAGGGATGTCAGAGGAATAGAAGTGCTGCAAAAATATCCCTTCTATGTTTTTCTGCTACAAAAACGAGTCAGAGTTGCTTTAAATAAATTACCGCCCACAAGCTTTTAATTGTTTTGTTGTTGTTGTTTCTGTAATTCAGCGTTATTCAAAAATATCTACCTACCACAGCATTGCTTATCCATGCCAGGCTGACAATTTCAGGCTCCAAGGACATAGTTTGTATCACTTGTTAAACTCCTGCCTGCACCTTTTACAAGGTACAAGACCAGTTTCCCCTCTGTAATGAGAACAAATGGACAACTCAGGCTCAGAATCGCTTTGTTCTTTCCTCTTTTTATTTTTAACCCCTTCAAAAGTGGACAAAAAAAAAAAAGTGTTTTGTTTAAAAAAATAAATGGAAGTCTTTTGTTTAAGACAATAAATGGAAGCAAAAAAAGAGCTCCAGGTCCCAGGTGACATGAAGTAATTTGCAACTTAGATGCAAGTTTTTAAAAGAATTACTTATTTTATTGTACAGTAATAGATCAGACATCTATTTTAAGCTCTGGGCCATTTACATTTGATTAAAAATAGAATGCTCATCTATAAAATAAAATACAACCCAACTTATGCCAAGCTCACACACACATTATGAGAATTTTTCTATTTCCCCTGTCTTTTGCAGCTTCTCAAATGCCAGTCTGTACCTGCAGCGTTTCAGTTGTGCCCTGAGGATCAAAAATAAATCTTGGAGGAGGATAGACCAAATCAAGGGCTAGAGCACATCCCAAAGGCACGGCTGCAGCTACCAACCGAATGACTCTCAACTTCCAACTGTTCCCACCTTGCACAGGAGGGAAGTCCCTCTGAAATAAGTCCCAGAGGTTTATAGCAAGTTCCTATTTGAAACAGCTCTAGTGCTTCCTGCCAAAACATACAGAAACAGAGACTACTACCCACAGCACCTAAGACAGGAAGAAAAGAAATACGTGAAATTGTAACTGTAAGCGATGACATAGGATTACAAACTGAAGATCCAATTTCTAACATAGCCTAGGTAAATCAAACCTGGACTTTACACCCTCCTTCTGTTGCCTTTTTGGAGCAAAGATGCAGGTAATTATGGCTGTCCTTCCCACAGCTGGAGCAGTCCACATCACTACTGCATTAGCAAAGGTGTTTTCTAATTCATAGTACTTAGGCAAAAGAAACCATTATTCACTGGTACTTCTGGCAGAAACAATAGCTAAACCCTATGGCAGCTGAATTTCTGATTCTCTCTCCAGTGCTTCCCTAACTAGTTACAGCAGCTGAAGCACACTAAGAAGATCACGCTGGAGTTCTGCATTTGGAGGGTTGCCCAAACATTTTTTTTCTTCCCATAGATAACTTATTCACTGAAAACCAGACTCTTGAGAACCAAAAACATTTCAAATAAGTTAAACAGTTGAGATCTTTTTTTATCAAACATTTTTTCATTATAAAATGGTGTTTGTTCAGCAAAATGCAAACTCTTAGTTTTAATGATATTTCAATGTTATTATCTATTACCCCAGAATCATTGAGGTTGGATGCGAGCCCAGAATCCTAACACCTCACTGACCAAAATGGGAAATCCTATAGCAGACATTCAGGCAGTTTTCAGCGCAGTGCTTGTTGCTGTTAACCCATGAAGTAAGTTATTTACTGCGTAACTCTGAAGAACCTAAAAAACACATCCCGGAGTTACCAAGCTGAGTCTGTGAGAAAGAGTGGCTGCTTCATTGAAACAGAACAACGGAGACATCCAATGGACCCTCGTGTTTATTACAGCTGATTATTTCTTCTCCTTATCATTACTTACGCCCGTGCCACATCATATTTAACTGCACCTCCTGCTTGTACCCACATGCTACATCTTCAGCCACCAGGTGCCCTACCTGTAGGCGCCGTTCTCCATGCCAGAAAGCATTGGGATCCCTGACATACTGCCATCAGGTTTTCTCCATTTCAGTGCATCTTGCAGTTGTCACACTTCATTGCATAGTATAACATCCATACATATTAGGAAAAAAGGTCTTTCTTTCCAGTTTGCTACATGGTGTTCCTGTAGATGTGACTGGATTTTAGGATTCAGTTACACCACGTCTTATTAGTTCTTTTACATGCCATCTGCTACTGTCTCTTTCCGAACTGCTACAATTTTTTTTTTATACATTACTTTTTTCTTCTACTAATGTGCTTTCTTCAGAAATACACAGATCAGATGCTTCCTTTATATACTGAAATCTGATACAATTACTTTCTATATCTGAATCCTTAATTGCAATCAAGAGTGGAGGCAAAGGCACAGTGTCTGGGGTGGCTGCTACAGTGAACCTCACCCCATATGGGCAGACTCTCCAAGCTGTTTCCCACACCTAACTCCCCTTATCCTCAGTGCCAATTCTGCTCAAGGATTATGGGCATGATGGAGCCACAAGATCAGCAATCTGATTGCATTAATAGTTTCCTTTCTACCTGATAATTAGAGTTGTTTCTACAAACATTTCCCAGGCAATTAATGGTATTCTGAAGGTAAGTATTGCATAAATGCAGGCACATACAGCTAAAGAACATTGCTTTAGGAGAAGCACGAAAGAAGAGCAGAAGAAATACTTCGGGTCCTTGCTCAAGTAACACTCTTGATCATTTAATTAAATCTAAAAACAGATGAAAATTTGGATGTGGGATTGTTGCTGTACAAACTGTTACCAGATAATCTACTCTGAAAGGGTTCTCTAGCTGATGTGGGAAACCTCTGTATTGAAGCACAGATAAAGACTGCAGAATTTGACCTCTTTGTAAAATCTTTGCTTTGTATTGGGTTCTTTGTGTATTTTGTTTTGGATGAATGTACTGATGACCAAAAATCAGTCACTTCAGGAGTGCAGATGCACTCAAACGAGACTCACATACAGCAGAGGGTAACAGCTGGAGTGCAGAGCAGAGGAATGCCTCCACTTACATCTAATGCTCAAGATAGTTGGGCGTTTCAACACATACATGATCTGTGCTCTAGTGATGCCATGGTTGCACTTGTTAGACTGCACCACTGATGTTAACCTCAGGGAAAATAAACCTTAATCAAAAAAAAAAAAAAATTCTTGTGCGGTTGACGACCTCAAAGAATTGTTCCATTACTGCATGGTTGCAATAGAAGAAGGCTTTTACTCAGTTTCTGCTCAATCCAAATAAAATCTGGCAAAAAATCACAGTGACTCAAGGAGAAACTTTCACCTTTGTGGAGCTGGGTAGAGAAGAGATCTCTAAATGGGGCTTCTAATGTTTATTTCTCTACTGTTCTTTCACCCTGGATAGGTCCCAGCAGGAAAATTATTCTCATAAATTTTTTGAAGAGCCGACCAATGATTCAAAGAACTTCTAAAAATGTACAAACAGAGCATGCAAAACCCCAAAAGGCACAAATATATCAAAAATCCAGAAAACCAGAAGAGAAAATGCATTTCCAGTAGGTTGTATCTCCAGTTGAACTGCTGTGCTTTCCTACTCCTGATCAATTTATCTGTCACAAATCTCACAGGCTGCTGGACACAGACTCAAAAAAAAAAAAAAAAGTCACATCTAGTGTTCTTTTGCAAATGGCACAATGTGTTTGTAAAGCATTATTTAGTCTTTGTTACAATATTGGCATAATGACTGCAAAAAGGGAGATCCGCATTGCCATGTAAAATCCACTGCCAGTAGAACTGGGGAGGCCCTATGGCTAAACAGGAGCATATTGCATGGACTATCCACTGTGGCAGAAAGGTGATGTCAGCAGTTTTACAGGGCAGTGGTCTGCTTGACTTGGAGTAAGAAGCTAGCTAGTTCAGGACACACTTCCAAGTGAGAAGCCCACTCACTTGCTCCACACTCAGGAAACTTTGGGCAGCCAGCAGCTTTCCAGTTCTTCCACAACACAAGGTAGCATTACTTTAACTGTAGTAAAGTCATATAATAGCACATAGTTACCGTAGACATGGCTTCATCCACTTTTTTCCAGAGAAAGAGCGAACTCATAAAACATGCAGATTTAACCAAATACCCCTGCTTGTCTGCCATAAATACAGGAATAAAAAGCAAGGACCACATAGGTATTATGTACCACTAACTTTCCAGCAGTGTGAAAATACCCCACTCCTGATAGCATTATTTTATTTCTCCCTCCTTTCCACTGCCATTATCTTCTCCTCTTCCTCCATCCTTCTAGATTTTGTCATTGCATTATTTTTGTGGTCACAAGGAATGTGTATTTCATTACTGACATTCTCACTTGCATCTTGATTTTATTTATGATATAAGAGGGTATTTGTGGTGTAACAGAGGAACAGCATCTAGATGGGCAGTCAGTTTCTGTTATTTTCCTAAGCAGATACAACTGAGGACAGAATTTCCTCCCAGGACCCATCCCTTCCTTCAGGGGAGCACCTGCTGGTGTAACATCCCTAGGACTATCACAAGATCAGCAATCTCTTCCATGCCATCTGGTGAGATGGGACCAGTGCAACAACCCATTTCTGGGTTTCTCACCGCCCACCTAGCACCACTCTCCTTGTGGTTTGCTCTCTGCCTTGCTCTTTTACAGACTTTTCACCTCATCTCCCCTCACCTAGTCTAGCTTAAAATTACCCCTTTCTCTTTAACTCACAACTGATTTTTCAGATGGCTTTATTCTTGTGCTTACCTTCTGGCCTCTGGAAACTGTGGCAAAAAAAAAAAAAAAAAAAAAGAGCCTGAATACCCAGCAGAAATTAATTAGGCAGAAACAGAAGTGCAAGAAAAAAAGGGGAGGGAAACTTGGCTACAGTACAAAATCTTCCCCAAAAGATGTTTTTTGGCAAACATACTTAATTTTGTCTGGTCTTGGCTTATTAGTGGTATTCAGGTTTAACATAGTCATCATTCTCCAATCCTAGAAGAAAGATAAAAAACTGTGAAAGGCTTTTTTTGCCTTAGAGTGGCTACAAAACAAAAAGTTTTTTCATATTAAAGATATTTATCACGTATCACCAGCAGCATTTGAAGTGTATTTGCATAAATATAAAATCTATTTATCTTAAATGATCCTCCATGTATGCAAGTATTTTTCATTTTAAATACAAATGGAATTCTTCTCTGACATAAACATATTGAGTGTGTGACTCTGCATTTATTCAGTTTAATAATAGGAAACCTTTTACCACACTCACCCCTGCAGCATGAATACTGATATGGAAAAAAATGTTACACTATTTCTGCTTCATGCTTTACTCCCAGCAAATCAGCCTGGCTTCTCTGTCCTTGCCTACCTTTCTGTTGTGGGTTCTTTTAAACAAGAGTGAATGAGGTACATGGCAGACTGAAAGACCAGTTCTTCACTTCCAAGAGCTGCATGCAAATAGGTACTGGTAAATATATTTTAACCTGTTGAAAAAAAAAAAAAAGAAAAAAAAGAGAGAGAATGAACCAGACACATAAAGTTTATTTGTTTTCTTACTTGAAGTTATTTGCCCTTTGCACAATGGGACATCAGAGAGAAAGAGTTACTTTCCCTTACTGAAATTTCACGGTTGTACAGCAGTCTCACAAACCCCACCACTCTGAAGAGCTGAAGGAAATATTGGCAAGATGGGCTTTTGGTTACTTAACGTACCCTAACTACTTTGGACTCAGAGAGATTTACAAGGACAATGTTTCACATGGGAACACCACAAAACTGGGATTCCTCTCTTGCGTTAGAGTCAGGGGCTCTAGGGGTTTTTTCCACTTTTTATTAAAGAATTGAGATTAGGAAGAAACCTTCCACCTGAAATCTGGGGGACAAGAAAGAAAAAACAAGTCTGCTGAGCCATTTCCATCAGAAGGGAAAATTAATACACTTTCAAAATGGGCAGACTACTTTCCTGTCTAGTTCATTGTAACAAGGATGGCTTTTATCAACTTGGATAGGGGCTTGGATGGGCATCAAATGTTTAGGCAATAGATGGGAAATAAAATAAATATTATGGCGAACCTTGATTAATCAGGAACTATTTACAGTATATTTGATAATTTCAACTCTTTACTGCTTTAGAGAGCCAGTGTTGCTAACAGAGCAAAGCTGAAGGGAAAAACCCTGTAACAAAGCAAATTTGCTGCAAACTCTATGCTCCTGCAAACAATTACACTTCAGTATCTTTTACATAAACTCAAATATCTGTATACCACATAAAAATAATTTAAATTGAAATTATTTAATATGTAAGATAAAAACATTAATCGATAATATTGGAAAGGTTGTATTCTCATCCTGTGCTTACTGAAGAAAAGCTTGCACTTAGAACAGAAGCTTTATAAAAGACAACATTATCTCTTCACCGGGGGTCCCTTTTTTGTCACCTGAAATAACATGTATTTATTATTGGACCATATACCTAGACATTGAAATTTCAGACATGCTTTAAAAGAAACAGTGTCTTTGCAACTTCATTACAGTACGTGACACTAGAGTTTAGTGTCAACATGAGCCAGTGGCAAGATCTGTGACTTTATTCAGAATCTGGACAAATACTGACAAATAAACTGTTCCTTAAACTATCCAGGCAGTTTCAGTCCCAACCATTTAGACCTCCCACAGCCTAGGAGCAGGAGAGGAACAATTTCAAGAACACCCACAGTTACAGACTGCTCCATCTCACTACTGAGATCAAACCCTATGAAGATTTTCCTGCAAGAATAACAGAATTCGGACTTACTGTCAAATATGTCACTGCAGTGATCATCAAGTGCTCATAAAACTTTTTTCATAATGAAATTACACACAGTTTTTGCTCAGGAAGCTAAGCATACCATGCAGAACTAACTTTAAGTGTCATGATACTGTGTCCATGGAACATGTAGTGTGAATTAGAAATGCATATTATTTTAACTTTATAGTATTGCACATGCACTGAAAAGAAGATTGCACTCTGTCAAAGGAGTCTTGAAGTCCCTTACAAGTAATGGTTTTTAAAATATAAAAAATTACAGATTCACTATAACTGGAAAATTAAAGCTCTCTGGCTAAGTTACTTCTTTACGTAAAAAAATCATGTCTTGTTTTTTAATTATAATTAGTTTTGTATTTTATCATTTGACTGAGAAGGTTATGTTTAGGTATCAAAAAAAAATGCAAAATGTTATTCACCAGTTGCTTTGCACAACAAAATAAGAACTCAGAGTGAGAATGTGATAATTAGGTGTAATGTCTGTGCCTGTGTGATTCACTAAATAATTTTCTCAATTCTATTCATGTTAACAGTTTTGGAATTCTACAATTTTCTATTTATGTACCCAAGGACTTAACTATGGCTTTTTTACAGTGCAGTAAAGAGAAACTATTCAACTGAAGGAGATTAGAAGTATCAAAAACTGCAGTGTGACAACTGTCTAAATATGAGTCAATCTTACAGAAAAGGGAGTGCTGGTCTTGACATGTCACCTCTGGATTTCCTCAAAGATCAGCCCTTGGGAGAGATGGCTGCTGGCAAGCTGTTTCGCAGGCACGCACAAATGGCATTCACTGAAGATGCACAACCAGAACTAGTTGAACTTGGTAGACAACGAAATTTCACAGTACAAGTTACAAAGTCTCTTATGCAAGATTCAGAGCAGTTATGCTGGTGTCCTAGTAGGAGTTGAATGTTCAATATACTTTTCAGAGAGCCCCTATATATATACATATATAGGTATATGCAGAACTTGCTTTAACAGCAGGTAGACATTTCCCTGAATAAAGCAGGCTATAAAGCGACATTTTGGATGTTATATAGAGGAATGCATGCTTTCCAAAACCAAAAGAAGGATGGCAGCCTATCCTAGATAAAGGAAACTGAAAGCCTTTCTTTTGAAAATTAAAAGTCTGATGGTAACTCTGCCCATTGTTCCTCAGCCATTTCTATTTTCAGATCCTAGAAATACACAAAAAACCCACATGGGAGCCAATCCAGACATGGCCCTGCTATTCAGGCTGTCAAAGGATAGAGGGTTTTGCAATGATGCAGAGGTTATGTTGGACACCTCTCACAAAAAGAACATCCATGTGATCAGCTGGAAAAAGGCCAGCAGAGAATAAACTCAGAAGTGCTTTTAGATCATTTGGTTTCCTCTGTGGTCTAAACCTCACAACACCTTGTGAGAGATGACTCTGTTTAGACTTACAGACCTGGTTTCACAGAGTGGCTGCTACAGTGCGACTGCCTGGAGACATCCCTCCCTCCGGGGGTGGACTGTCCTGTGTCTGGGATGCACAGGGATCTACCTCCCGGTCCAGTTCCCCATCTGTCTCCATTAGGATACTTCAGTAGTAAGATAGAGGCCTATTCGGAGGACCTGGCTGCTCACCAGCACTGCATGCCAGAGGAATACAACTGTCACGTCAAGAAAAACTAAGAGTAGCTCCCACACAATCTTTTTCGTTTGCATTCCTATGCGATGACAGACCATCATCACCACATACTTTGCACCACCTTATTTATGAGGAAACATTGCCTCTTTTTAGGAACCTTTAGTATGGCTGCATCAAGCACCAGAAACAACAGCTTCAGAGGATGTACTTGCCTGGAAAAACAGAACAAAGAGACCTTTACAAAAAGAGTCCTCAATACCATTTATTTAGACCTGTTTGCTGGATCTGAAGAAACCTAATATGCCCTTCAGCTTTATGAAATTAGCAGCCATTTCTGCTCACCACATTTCAGAGCTTTCCAATGATACAATGCTAAAATACCTTTCAAAGGGATGTTTAACTTGTTCTCACCTGTGGAAAATCCAGCGTACGGCCTATGACAAAGAACCATGGAGATGTCAAAAAGCAGATAGCAAGATGATAAAGCAACAGCACAACATCTACAGGGATTCGCCAGCTCGGGCACACATGGCTGATAGCAGTGTGTCCTCAGGGGGCTGGCAGCTGCAACGGTGGCAGACAGATGTCATGGTACAACTGCAGACTGGCCCAGGAAAATGCTGGAGAGTACCCCACAGACCACTGCCGTGTCAGTCAGCCCGCTCGGGGGCTGTCAATGCTGCTACGGCACACACCACATGGATCCAGAGAAACCTTCCCCTCAAGAAAAAGAGGAAAATTAAATAAAACAGATCTACACTTCAGTACATCAGGTTCAAGTATCCTCTGTTTGCATATAACTCTTCAGAAAAAGTTTTGGAATATTTACCTCCCATGACTTGTGGAGACTAGAGAAATCCTTGTAATTTGTCTGAAAAACACACTTCTGCTAGGCGTATCAGCCAGCCGTCATTCACGATTTCCCAGCTGGGGTTATCTTCCCTCACCGTTAGTAGTCTTGGCTGTCTGCTCCTCGTGTGACAGAACTCTGAAAACTGGTTTTAGAAATGCCCTGCAGTGAAGGAACATGGTGACCACTTCGATCAGCCTTTTGCAACAGTTACAGGAGATAAAAGCGACAACAGGTAGCAAACACTTTTGAAATGTATTACATATTCAGGTTGAGCGTCCAACAGTGCCCAAATGGCTGTAATCCACAAAAGTTTCTCAATAAGCAGAAAATGAGGATTCACCTCGACCCAGCAGGAAAGGAAGAGGAAGTAAACAAGATTTTTACTGTGGGTTTTGCTTGCTTGTAAGCTATTTAAGCAATTTGTCCTTGGTTGGGTGACCTCAAAAGGTGTTTCACATTTCACAGTTCAGAACTGCAGGAACCTGGTTTTCTGTTCAGTCCAAAAGATTTCTTTATGTAGGGCTTTCTTTTTAATCTCACAGTCTCTTCCAACCATAGAAGTGTGTATCTTTTAGGAAGAAGAACTACCTATTTTTTCTCGGTTGGAGTTAAAAGTCCTGTTGGCACAGGGTGATATCTCCTTCTGCACTGAACCACTGCCATTTTCATTGCAGGTCTGCTCCTCTCTGATATAAAGTGAAGAAAAAAATTTACATAGCATTCAGATCAAAATGGTGGGGAAATGCCTTTTCTAATGCTTTCTCTCTGAAGACTTGCAGCCTACTATCAAAACAGTACAACTTTTTTAGGGAGCCTTCTATGAAAAAATCCATACCATTACTCTGCAGAAATGCTCATGCACTCAATACCTCTTGACAACAAAACTGCTTGAGAATCCCTCTACTGCCAGATATGAAGATGGTTGAGAAACTCGAGAGCTCTTCAAGCACAAAGTTTCATGTACTTTCCTCAGTGCAGTACACCAAAAAGATGTGTTACACCCTTACTAGGGACACAGACTCTCATTAGCATGTCTGTATGTGGCATCCCAACAAGTTGCAGGACGTGCACTAGCCCTCCTGTGCAGCAGGTGAAGGTATTTTATTATAAGACAGACCTTGGCAAAATAGCCCACTAGCATCGTTTATGTAAAACATGCAATAAATGCTTTTATATGGACATGTAATGTATACTTAATAGACTTGGAAAATACCTCCACACAACCAGCAAAGCATATAACAAAGCACAGAGTAAGTTAGATTCGTATGACATTACCTTCAGCAAGCACCTAAGTGTTAAGACAGCTTTTGCCAAAATGACCAAGTAAGACAATGGCAGAAAGGGAAGGGGAAATCCAGTTATCTGTTTTAAATCTCACAAGATATTGCCTCCTGACGATTAGATTTTCCCATCAGCTACTTCAGTATAAAAGACTAGATAAAAGATGTATTCCCCTCTGTTCCATAAGCAGGACTCTAAGTTTGAATAACGTGTAATTTCACTAATGAGGCAAAACAAGGAGCATAATATCTACAAGGAGCTTGACATTTTCAGATTAGAAAGCCTTACTAGGGAACCTTGCTTCTGACTAAGTACATATTAATTGATAAGTGTCCTGGTTTCGGCTGGGATAGAGTTAATTTTCTTCACAGAAGCTAGCATAGTGCTGTGCTTTGGATTCAGTGCTAGAAGAATGTTGATAACACGCTGATGTTTTTAGTTGTTGCCAAGTAGTGCTCAGACTGTTCAAGGACTTTTTGAGCTTCTCCTGCTCGGCCAGGTGCATAACAAGCTGGGAGTACAGCACAGCTAGGACCCAAACTGTCCAAAGAGCTATTCCATACCATATAACGTCATGCTCGGGGGGGTTGGTCGGTCGGGTCGGTCGGGTCGGTCGGGTCGATCGGTCGGTCGCGGGCAGAGTGGTCGCAGCTCGGGCTGTGTGATCGCGGCCCGGGGGGAGTGATCGCTGCTCGGGACGGGCTGGGCATCGGTCAGCGGGTGGTGAGCAATTGCATTGTGCATCACTTGTTTTATATATTCTGTATATTTTCTTACCACTATTATTATTATTATTATTGTTATTCTTCTCTCTTATTAAACTGTCTCTATCTCAACCCACGGGTCTTACTTTTTTTCTTTTCTCCGATTCTCTCCCCCATCCCACTGAGGGAGGGGGGGGAGTGAGCGAGCGGCTGCGTGGTGCTTAGTTGCCAGCCGGGTTAAACCACGACAGTCCTATTTTGGCGCCCAACGTGGGGCACGAAGGGTTGAGATAACGACAGATCTGAACATTTTTAAAACGCATTTGTGATAAGCATTCGTTATATTAGTCTAATAGTCGCTGATCGCAATGTTGTTTTATTTGCTCTCAGAGTTGCTGTCCTTGTTCATGGAGTTCTTTTATATATCACCTTACCTGCTGTATGCACTCCCTGTGCTGCTGGTTGTCACTTTTCGCAAGTGGATTAAAGCTACTGTTCTGCTGTACTGTGTAATACTGGCTTATGCTATGATAAAACTATTGATCATCAGATTAAGCTCATATTTGTACTCAGTATTGCTGTCACCTCTGTATTTTGGGAACCATCTATTGGGAATTATGAATAATTATACATTTTACTTTTTATCCTCGGAGAGCCAGCCTGTGGGGGAGTCACCTTACTCCATCTTCCCCTTCTTCTCTGAGCTAATTACAACAGTTCTTGAGAATGTTGAATATCCTTGGGATGTTCCAACTAGCATGGCCCTATTGCTAGGTCTCCTGAATATAGTTCAGCTTTTACTCAGGGTTAGACTCCTACGTAAATTATATACCATCCAAAGACTGATTCCTGCAGCAGGCACTGCTGCTACTCCAGCCTCAGTAACACCCACTGTAACTCCTCCAACTGCAGACACAGGCACTGCAGCTACTTCAACCCCTGGACACCCACTGTAGCTATTCCAGCTGTGGGGGGGCCAGCCCCTGCAACACCCGCTGTAACTACTCCAGCTGTGGACGTAGGCACTGCAGCTACTCCAACCCCAGTGACCCCACTGAGCTCCTCCAGCCGTTGCACTGCAACTACTCAAACCCCAGCAACAGGCATTGCAGCTAAGACAGGGAGCGAACCTGTGCCGGTATCAGTTGCCCCTATACACAAGAAGAAATCTTGGAAGCGAAAGTCAACTCGTTTAGAAAGGGAGGATGAATCAGGGCCATCACAAAAGGAGGAGGAAGAGGAAGAGCTCATAAATGAGACAGAAACGACACGGTCTCTATCCTTGGGTGAGCTGCGAGATATGAGAAAAGATTTCAGCCGTCGTGCAGGAGAGCATCTTGTCACCTGGTTGCTCCGATGCTGGGATAATGGGGCCAGTAGCCTGGAACTGGAGGGTAAGGAAGCCAAACAGCTGGGATCCCTTTCTAGGGAAGGGGGCATTGACAAAGCGATTGGAAAAGGGACACAAGTCCTCAGCCTCTGGAGGCGACTACTGTCAGCCATGAAGGAAAGATATCCCTTCAAGGAAGATGTCATACATCGCCCAGGCAAATGGACCACCGTGGAGAAAGGCATCCAGTACCTGAGGGAATTGGCTGTCCTGGAAGTGATTTATAGTGACCTGGACAATGACCAGTTGCCTAAAGATCCAGATAGTGTCCAGTGCACACGACCCATGTGGCGGAAGTTGTTACGGAGCGCACCAACATCATATGCCAACACATGGGCAATAATGAACTGGGAAGCTGGACGGGGACCAACAGTGGATGAAATGGCTAGCCAGCTCCGGGAATACGAAGAAAGTATCTCTTCTTCCCTCGTCTCTGCTGTGGAGAAACTGTCCCAAAAGGTTGAACGACTCGAAAAGCGTATACCCTACACCTCTCCTGTACAGACCAGTATCTCAGCCATTAGAAGTAAGCGCCCTTCTGCTCAAGGAAAAGAATATCGAGGGTACACACCACGGGGCACTCTATGGTTTTACCTGCGTGACCATGGAGAGGACATGAGGAAATGGGATGGAAAACCTACCTCAACCCTAGAGGCACGAGTACGCGAGTTGCAAAGAAAAACAAGCACAAAAGGGGGCTCTTCCAAGAAACTTGTTGCTCCAATTTCCAAAGACGGGGTAGATCGTCATTTTTTCAGACAGAATAGAAGAGCTGATCTTAATTCTGATTGTGATGAAGGAACTTCTGACTCATATACACAAACCATGAGCAACAGTGATCAGAATTAGAGGGGCCCTGCCTCCAGCCAGGTGGAGGAAAGGGACAACCGGGTCTACTGGACTGTGTGGATTCGATGGCCTGGCACGTCAGACCCACAGAAGTATAGAGCTCTAGTAGACACCGGTGCACAGTGTACTCTAATGCCATCAAGCCATATAGGGGCAGAATCCATTTGTATTTCTGGAGTGACAGGGGGATCTCAAGAGCTGACTGTATTGGAGGCCGAAGTGAGCCTAACCGGGAACGAGTGGCAAAAGCACCGCATTGTGACTGGGCCAGATGCTCCGTGCATCCTTGGCATAGACTACCTCAGGAGAGGGTATTTCAAGGACCCAAAAGGGTACCGTTGGGCTTTTGGTATAGCTGCATTGGAGGCAGAAGAAATTAAGCAGCTGTCTACCTTGCCTGGTCTCTCAAAGGACCCTTCGGTTGTGGGGTTGCTGAGTGTTGAAGAACAACAAGTGCCGATTGCCACCACAACAGTGCACAGGCGGCAATATCGCACCAACCGAGACTCCCTGATTCCCATCCATAAGCTGATTCGTCAACTGGAGAGCCAAGGAGTGATCAGCAAGACTCGATCACCCTTTAACAGTCCCATATGGCCAGTGAGAAAGTCTGATGGAGAGTGGAGACTGACAGTAGACTATCGTGGCCTGAATGAAGTTACGCCACCACTGAGTGCTGCCGTGCCAGACATGTTAGAACTTCAATACGAACTGGAGTCAAAGGCAGCCAAGTGGTATGCCACAATTGATATTGCAAATGCTTTCTTTTCAATCCCTTTGGCAGCAGAGTGCAGGCCACAGTTTGCTTTCACTTGGAGGGGCATCCAGTATACCTGGAATCGACTGCCCCAGGGGTGGAAACACAGCCCTACCATTTGCCATGGACTGATCCAGACAGCACTGGAACAGGGTAAGGCTCCAGAACACCTGCAATACATTGATGACATCATTGTGTGGGGCAATACAGCAGAAGAAGTTTTTGAGAAAGGGAAGAAAATAGTCCAAATCCTTCTGAAGGCCGGTTTTGCCATAAAACAAAGCAAGGTCAAGGGACCTGCACAGGAGATCCAGTTTTTAGGAATCAAATGGCAAGATGGACGTCGTCAGATTCCAATGGATGTGATCAATAAAATAACAGCCATGTCTCCACCAACTAGCAAAAAGGAAACACAAGCTTTCTTGGGCGTTGTGGGTTTTTGGAGAATGCATATTCCAAATTACAGCCAGATTGTAAGCCCTCTCTACCAAGTGACCCGGAAGAAGAACGATTTCAAATGGGGCCCTGAACAACGACAAGCCTTTGAACAAATTAAACGGGAGATAGTGCATGCAGTAGCCCTTGGGCCGGTCCGGGCAGGGCAAGATGTAAAGAATGTGCTCTACACCGCAGCCGGAGAGAACGGCCCTACCTGGAGCCTCTGGCAGAAAGCACCAGGGGAGACTCGAGGCCGACCCCTAGGGTTTTGGAGTCGGGGATACAGAGGATCTGAAGCCAACTATACTCCAACTGAAAAAGAGATATTAGCAGCATATGAAGGGGTTCGAGCTGCTTCAGAGGTGATTGGTACTGAAGCACAGCTCCTCCTGGCACCCCGACTGCCGGTGCTGGGCTGGATGTTCAAAGGGAAGGTCCCCTCTACACATCATGCAACTGATGCTACATGGAGTAAGTGGGTCGCACTGATTACACAACGGGCTCGAATAGGAAACCTCAGTCGCCCAGGAATCTTGGAAGTGATCACGGACTGGCCAGAAGGCAAAGATTTTGGAGTATCACCAGAGGAGGAGGTGGTGCGTGCTGAAGAAGCCCCGCTGTACAATAAATTGCCAGAAAACGAGAAGCAATATGCTCTGTTCACTGATGGATCCTGTCGTCTTGTGGGAAAGCATCGAAGGTGGAAGGCTGCTGTATGGAGTCCTACAAGACAAGTTGCAGAGACTGCTGAAGGAGAAGGTGAATCAAGTCAATTTGCAGAGGTGAAAGCCATCCAGCTGGCTTTAGATATTGCTGAAAGAGAAAAATGGCCAGTGCTCTATCTCTATACTGACTCATGGATGGTGGCAAATGCTTTGTGGGGATGGTTGCAGCAATGGAAGCAGAGCAACTGGCAGCGCAGAGGCAAACCCATCTGGGCAGACTCATTGTGGCAAGATATTGCTGCCCGGGTAGAGAACCTGGTTGTAAAGGTACGTCATGTAGATGCTCATGTACCCAAGAGTCGGGCCTCTGAAGAACATCAAAACAACCAGCAGGCAGATCAGGCTGCTAAGATTGAAGTGGCTCAGATAGATCTGGACTGGCAACATAAGGGTGAATTATTTCTAGCTCGGTGGGCCCATGACACCTCAGGCCATCAAGGAAGAGATGCAACATACAGATGGGCTCGTGATCGAGGGGTGGACTTAACTATGGACGCTATCGCACAGGTTATCCATGAATGTGAAACGTGTGCTGCGATCAAACAAGCCAAGCGGTTAAAGCCTCTCTGGTATGGAGGACGGTGGCTGAAATACAAATATGGAGAGGCTTGGCAGATTGATTATATCACACTTCCACAAACCCGCCATGGCAAGCGCTATGTGCTCACCATGGTGGAAGCGACCACCGGATGGCTGGAAACATATCCCGTGCCCCATGCCACCGCCCGGAACACTATCCTAGGCCTTGAAAAACAAGTCCTGTGGCGACATGGCACCCCAGAAAGAATTGAGTCAGACAACGGAACTCACTTCCGAAACAGCCTCATAGACAAATGGGCCAAAGAGCATGGCATTGAGTGGGTCTATCACATCCCCTATCATGCACCAGCCTCTGGGAAAATTGAACGATACAATGGACTGTTAAAAACTACACTGAAAGCAATGGGTGGTGGAACATTCAAACATTGGGATACACATTTAGCAAAAGCTACCTGGTTAGTCAACACTAGAGGATCTTCCAACCGAGCTGGCCCTGCTCAATCAAACCTCTTACATACTGTAGAAGGGGATAAAGTCCCTGTAGTGCATGTAAAAAATATGCTGGGGAAGACAGTCTGGGTTTCTCCTGCCTCAGGTAAAGGCAAACCCATCCGTGGGATTGCTTTTGCTCAAGGACCTGGCTCTACTTGGTGGGTGATGCGGAAGGATGGGGAAGTCCGATGTGTACCTCAAAGGGATTTGATTTTGGGTGAAAATAGCCAATGAACTGAATTGTATAATGTTAATTGCTGTGTAATATAGTATGTCATCATTTTTACTATTGCTATATGTCATATCAATGGTATAACAGTAAGGATCGCCCAGATTAATGAAGAATGAATTTTGAAGAAACTGAGGAAGTGCAGCGAATGGAACCAGAACTGACTTCAGCAAGCAACAACCCAACACCAGACCCCATCTCTCCTGCCCTGAAAGACTGTTACGACAGATGGAGCCCAAAACCATGGACTAAATGAACCCAATGGACATTTTAGAGGGATGGTCCATAAACTAAGGGAATGATATCTGTGTATATATATATCAAAATGGTGGTGATTAATTGGAATGTATTGTAAGGGTAGGACCTAAGCATGACGTAAATGGTATAGAATAAGGGGTGGAATGTCCTGGTTTCGGCTGGGATAGAGTTAATTTTCTTCACAGAAGCTAGCATAGTGCTGTGCTTTGGATTCAGTGCTAGAAGAATGTTGATAACACGCTGATGTTTTTAGTTGTTGCCAAGTAGTGCTCAGACTGTTCAAGGACTTTTTGAGCTTCTCCTGCTCGGCCAGGTGCATAACAAGCTGGGAGTACAGCACAGCTAGGACCCAAACTGTCCAAAGAGCTATTCCATACCATATAACGTCATGCTCGGGGGGGTTGGTCGGTCGGGTCGGTCGGGTCGGTCGGGTCGATCGGTCGGTCGCGGGCAGAGTGGTCGCAGCTCGGGCTGTGTGATCGCGGCCCGGGGGGAGTGATCGCTGCTCGGGACGGGCTGGGCATCGGTCAGCGGGTGGTGAGCAATTGCATTGTGCATCACTTGTTTTATATATTCTGTATATTTTCTTACCACTATTATTATTATTATTATTGTTATTCTTCTCTCTTATTAAACTGTCTCTATCTCAACCCACGGGTCTTACTTTTTTTCTTTTCTCCGATTCTCTCCCCCATCCCACTGAGGGAGGGGGGGGAGTGAGCGAGCGGCTGCGTGGTGCTTAGTTGCCAGCCGGGTTAAACCACGACAATAAGTCACCTCTGCACACAAAATAAAGACTTGTTTAAGGCTGAAAAGCATGTATGCCTAAGGTTAGAGACTCATTACTCCCTCCATTTTGTAGTTATGCAGTAAAACTAGATAAGCGCCTAAACAATGCCTCACTAGAAATATTTTAACTTAGAGAAGTTCAAAGAGTATTGGTAAATTGTTAAATAATGTCAACTTAAATACACCAATGGTTTGATAAATATTTCTACAGCAGCCAGTTTAGTACAAATTTGAAGAACAAAAGTGACTAATATTCTGTCATGATAAAAACAGTTAAAACCTAATCCTGTTCTTGTAGAAACTAAATAAAATTTGATACTCTCTAATGAAAATATAATAGAGCCCTTAGTTTCCCATCAGAATTGATCATCAGTGCTGTCAAAAAATATTTTCTCTGAATATACCCTGCGAAATTGCAAAACTCTCCTAAAGTTTTTCAAAGGCTTACTCCTGAAAGTTGAAATTGCATTTTCGCTGATAGAAAAGACTTTTTCAGCATTTCATATCATAGGCTTTCTTATAGAAGAGGTCACCTAAGACTCCCTCTCATACTTTTTTTCCCTGGAGTGGCTTATGTCAGCTGCTTCAGTGAAAGGCAGGACACTTCTACAACCCTCTCAAAAGGAGGGTATTATACCACAGAAGAAAGAAATGTCTTCCTGACCCTACCTGATGATTAGCTTAGGTCATGAAGCTTTTTGCTTTTACAGTGCCAAAAAGATAGTTTCATCTTTAGGGTGAATCCTGGATTCTATATTCTCACTTTCTTTGTGGAAAATGTTGAAGACTTACATTTATATTACAGCAGGGTACCGAGAGAGAAAACATCCCAGCAGCAGTAAATGTCTGCATCTCTTTAATGCACCATTTCAACCCATAAAAACACACCATCCTAATACATCCACAGGTGCAGTTTACAGCATAAAATAGCATTCATTTTATTTGTTTTTCTCCTCAAGCACTCCTTTTGGAGAAACGTAATAATAATGTGATGTGGTTTTGAAATAATATCTAACAAATATGGCATAATATTATCTATAGCACTATTCAGTGGGTAACTTCATAGTTTTGACTCTTGTCACACACAATTCATTCTAAGAAACAAAAATTAAAATGTTGAAGCAATATCTAAAAGTGACTGCAATGACTAAAAGCACTCTCTACTTAAGAATTTCATTTGCATGTTACTGTGCATCTCTTTAATAACCCTCTACAAAATCTCGCTACTTATTCAAACCCAGAAAAAGAAACTCTTACTTTCTAGAATGAGTAATACTCAGTTACTCCTCAGATCCTGGAGAAAAACCACTCCGTTACTGTGAGACTTCACCTGATGAGGACTCTATAGCTACCTGCACCCTGCAGCAATGAATAGCCCACAGCAGTCAGTAACATTGCCAGGAGTGCCAACCAAGGCCAATACCATTGCAAAGGACAAAGCAGGTTTGTACAGATATGTTCATCAATGTGGCCAGAAATCCACAGTTTTTCAGCCTCCTACTCTGAAAATCCTTGAGAAGCCAGAAAAAATGAAAGCTCCCGAAAAGGCTGATGATCTTTCCTCTTCCCTATTAATGTATGTAGCCTGGAAACTCTTATCCACCCACACTCCCTGCTGCATACAGAGATCTGTGGGATCCAGAAGATTAATTGGCTTGTGGATCCTGAAAGAGACCAGTTTTTTCTTTAGAGCTGCATGTGGCAAGTGACAGAACACAGGAGTGAGAGGATCATAAAGTAACAGGATCATAAAACATAAAAAACAACAATTCCTCTCCTCATCTCAGCACTCGCAATGCTCAGAGCTTCAGCACAAAGCATATCTTAATTGCAAGGAAGGTGCCCTGTGCAGCATACAGAGAATGGAGATGGTCAAAGCACTTCAGCCAGCAGGTGCTGGTACCGGCAAAGCCTCTGAACATGAGCCAGCAGTGTGCCCAGGTGGCCAAGAAGGCCAATGGTATCCTGGCTTGTATCAGGAACAGTGTGGACAGCAGGAGTAGAGAAGTGATCGTGCCCCTGTACTCGGTGCTGGTGAGGCCGCACCTCAAATACTGTGTTCAGTTTTGGGCCCCTCACTACAAGAAGGGCATTGAGGCACTGGAGCATGTCCAGAGGAGAGCAACAAGGCTGGTGAGGGGTCTGGAGCACAAGTCCTGTGAGGAGCGGCTGAGGGAACTGGGGTTGTTTAGCCTGGACAAGAGGAGGCTGCGGGGAAACCTTATCACCCTCTACAGCTACCTGAAAGGAGGGTGTAGTGAGGTGGGTGTTGGCCTTTTCTCCCAAGTAACAAGCGATAGGATGACAGGAAACAGCCTCAAGTTGTGCCAGAGGAGGTTTATAGGAGGTTAGGAAAAATTTCTTCACCAAAAGGGTTGTCAAGCATTGGACCAGGCTGCCTGGGGAAGTGGTTGAGTCCCCATCCCTGGAGGTATTCAAAAGATGGGTAGACGAGGTGCTCAGGGACATGGTTTAGCGGTGGGATGGCAGGGTTAGGTCAACGTTTGGGCTCAATGATCTTTTTCTAACCTAGACGATTCCATGATTCTATGATTCTCTCCCAGCAGCTGTGGTGGAAGGAAGGGTTATCTGGTGTGGTGTCAAAGGCTACCTCCAAGCCACCACGGACCTCATGTCTCTTCACTGGGGTGTCAAAAGCATATTTGCATCCTTTTGTTGTTTGAATGCACAGCAGTGAGCTGTGCCCTTTCTCTGCTTTACTTGCTGTCTGACATAATCTCAATCTGTAGTTCAGAAGATTGTTCTTGGAGTAATGCCAGCGCTACTCCTGTACTCAGTTGAGACTGTGTTAAACTGTCACCATCACAACTCCACTTCTCCAGACTTGCCATAAAATAGCATTAAATGTTCTCCCAAAAAGTGCAGAGTAGGTGTGATGTTTATATTGTTCCCTTGGTGTTTGTACTAGGGTAATACTAGCGTGCATAAAGGGCTATGGGGAAAAAGGTCTGCAGATACTATGTTTTACTTCACTTTTGCATTTATAAATAACTCGCTCTCATTGTATCTGAGCACATCTGTAAGGCAATTCTTATTGCATGCACTGCACAGGGTCTTATAATACTGCAAAATTTAAAAAAAAAAGTGTTTAATGGCTGCTGAATTAAGAATCCCATCCCAGAACCCATATATTGCGTGCCCAAATGTCCTCTTGCTGGTCATTACAAAGAATTTTATTCTTGTTTCATTGCTTTCTTGATTGCTTTCCTTGGTTTTTAAACACAGCCTAGGAGAATTAAATCACCGTCATATAATAAATTTCAAACCCTGCATATTTAGCGGAGAAATAGGTATTTTAAAACATTTATATCCTGGATTAACCAGAGGAAAATCTTACTTCTTTCAAGAACGGGATTACTTCTCAAATATTTATGCACCGCCACTGCACAGCTGGATAACAGCAACCTGTTGCAAAGCTTAATTCCTAATTTAGAAGGATAATTCCACACCTGCCTGAGCTTAAAAGAGAAATGTTAAGTTACACTGTTTTAATTACATCCTCTTTGGAAAGTTAACTTTGGATTCTTAATACAAACAGTGTGTTTTTAGGAGAGAAAGCACACTTGGGGTTTGGTGACTTTCATGTGAAAAGAAGCCTTTTGATGCTCCAGGAGCTTATGAAATATCTTTCCTACCTGGCTGTTTTTCATATCATAAATGTAAGTTTTTATATAACCTGAACTAAAGATAATATTGAGCTCTTACTGGGCTTCTTAGATAACCAGCCTGTATATGCCATCTGCCATAATATTATTATAGAAGGTTATTCTATAAACCTAGCCAACCAATTTACATTTCCTTCCCTCATGTACCTTTCCAGACTTTCCTCCAAGCAATTCCCTGTTTTAGAAACCCCATCTGCCATCTTCTATCCTCTCTGCTTTTAAAACTCTCTTCAAAATGCTCTTCATCAGACCTGAAAATGCCAGTCTGCTCTCTTAAGATATAGTACGACAATTGATATTTTTGTTAAACCCATAAATTATATATCACTCACCTATGCTGCAATCTGAAGTTTATCACGGTCATTTTTCTCAAATCCTAGCAGATTTCTAAATATTTTTAATTCTCTCATTTTTCAGCTGGCTTTCATCATGGGATGCAGTTCTGTAAAGATTAATTATCTGAAAAAGTGCTTGCTGGAATCAAATGTGGGTTTGCACAAGACCTTAATAAAATAGTGCCTTTCTCTGAAAGAATTAACAGATTAAGTGGGATTTTCAAAGATAAATATTTGCAATATTATGATGTTTAGTCTATAAAAACCCACATTTGTGTGCTCATTCATCAGAGCCATTTGAAATTTGTTGCTTGTTTCAGATCCGAAGAGGCCCTGCATGGAAAACGGTTTAGTCATTTCTTCTAACAGCACCCCCAGTCTACAAAGGTTATTCCCTCTCCCAGCAGCCCTGCTTTACTCATACCCTTATCACAGCATTGTTGCAAGACTTCTAGCTTAAGTACAAAAATACAAAAGTTTTAAAATAAATTAGAAAAACATAAAATTAAAAGATGACTTCCATAGAAAGCTTAACCATGCTGCATACACATTTTCTGTTCCTTAGTCAAGCTGGCAGCTGAGTACCTTTGCTGCTCACTTCATACTGTATAATGTGCCTATGCGAACACTGCTGCGGTTCCTGACCTCTTAAGTATTTTGTGCTATCTCAATAGGTTTATCTGCATTTAATAACTAGTATCCATGTACAATCTGCTCCTGTACAGGCATGCCGCATTTCTGCAGACCACAAAACTTCCACAGCAGCCCCTCCAAAGAACTGGGGAGAAGAAACATGGCCATGACCTACTTGTCTCTGAGCACCACCTAAGCAGAGCTACTACATAAGCTAGCTCAGAGGAAGGCAGTAGATATGTTCATCATAGTTTCAAGGATCAACACAACCTTTATAGTGCTGTGAGCCTTATTTGGTTCTTATCTAATACACTGGAACATGTGGTTTAGTTGGAGACTATTTCCTGGGAGGCTAAATCAAGCAGGATCCACCATGGTTTATATGGAGGTGACTGTCCCTTTGCCAGAAAATGACATCTTTAACACGTAATATTGCAGGTGTAATGCAAGTTGCAGAGGGACCCCAGACATGATTTCCTGCCTTCCTTGCTGTAAAGGACATGTTTAGGGAGGGTTTATACATTCATACTTTCACGAGATGTTCAAGATTTTCATACAGTAGAGATGGTTTCTAGCAGAGCAATAACACAGAGGAGACAGTTCAATGAGTTGTAACAATTTTCCCCTCATCTCCATCTAAAGTTCAAAAGCATTTTCCCATCTGTAAACCTGAATTTTTTTCATTATAATTCAATGCAGACAAGGCACAGAAGCTATTTTTAAATGAAACATACCTTTACTTTGTAAACTTGTCATTAGAGGGGAGAAAAACATTGAGCCAAGGTCCCTCCAGAGCAATATACCCTTTAACCTGTCTATCTGCAGATCTCCACTGTACTGCAAGGGTACCCAGGAGCTTCTTTTGGAGTGTGCTTTGCGAACAGCATGCCAAAATGTGTCAGAAATTCAGTTACAATGCCCTTTGAAGTCCTTCATTTATCACATATCCTTATGTTCCTGAAGACATAGCCATTCTCAAGAGAGAGAATATTAAATCGTAATCTGTTCTGTCTCATAGCACTATCAATTTATCACACAGTCCACAGCAATTGCCAAGTTCAGTTCCTCCGAGGACTCAGCCCTTGCTCAGGTTCCCATTAATCTAGTGACCAGAATACACAGCTGTTGGCTTTGTTTTCCCTAGGAAACCCCCAGGTTTTAGGTTTCTTTTTTTTGAACTGAGGATCAAGCAAAGCCAGAAAAAATGCACAGTTATAGGTGTAAAAACTGAGGTATACATGGCGATTGACTTACTATGCTTCACAGTATGGAAATGATAACTATTAATCGTTTTACTGAGTCAGAATCCAGTATATGCAGTATAACAGACCTACAGTTACACCAAGCTACAGTACAATGCAAGGGAAGCTACATAGTTCAGTAGTACTTGTCCATCAGCTATTTTTATATTGAGAATTACAGGTATGCCTCAATGTTATAAACTAAAACATTAACACACTGCAAAATTGTCTGTTCTATACATGATTCAAAGGTAACACCATTCACTCATCTTCCTCTTTCACACAACTGTTGTTTCTACAGAGGTACACCAGACCACAGGCAAAATGAACACCTGCACCATCCACTGCATCTCATGAGGTCTGTCCATGCGTTGACGTCTGCAGCATTAGATTAAGCCTAGACAAACAATTCAGCTTTTACCAAGAAACAGGGCGAGTCTCCAAGGTTATTATCCCAAACATCTCAGTCTGTTATAGCTCTGAGGGCTTTCTGACTGGGTTAATAAAAATTACACTCCTCCTCCCTGTTCCTTGCTAAGTCATTTTAGGTCAAAATTTATATTACCTCCTCGGGGATCATTAATGGCAAAGGGATACATCAATCACCAGACGTGCTGCAAAGTTTATGAGGTGAGCGACTTTATATTTTCCCTGGCTTTTCTCACAATATTTGTACAGTAGTGTAATGAAAATGAATGATGATCTGCCATTAATTATCAGAGATCTTACACATCTGTCTGTTGTAGGAAAGGTCTTGAAAGAGGAAGATGAAGAAAAAATATTTTAAAAATGAGGAAGAAGTACAGAAGGAAAAGCATAAATGGAAAACAGATTAAAACTCTACAGAATTAGCAAAATCAGAACAAATAAAGAGTCTGCCTGCCACAAGGAAAAAGGGTATAACAGTCTGTCTAAGGAAGCATTAAAAAAGTGTAAACTATCCAAAATGAGGAGAAACCCAGGCAAAGCAGCTGCAGAGAGAGAGAATAAGAGGAGTTTATTGGAAAATTCACATAACGTCAACTAAAAGACCTCCTAAGTCCTGTAGAAGATAAAAAGAAAATCTTTCTGTCCTGTGTCAATACAGGTGGGGAGCAAATTAAGCAGCTGTGCCTTTTCTCTCCTTAGCACAAAGCATGAGAAACTGTGTAAGGTGCACTTCATCAGCATTTTATATTGACATTTCTCCTTCTGTATGTTTACATGTTGAGCTTTTGAAACTGGATGGCAATTATTTTCTTCTCCTGTTTTATAATTCAAAATGCGTATGTTGCAAAAGTGATGAAAACATTCCTAGAACTCTGGTCTCCCAAACTGCACTACAGAACAGGAAAAAATAACTGCTCTTCCTGTAGCATCAATGCTGCTGACATCTGAAGACCATGGTTTTACCAAAATTTGGTCTTCTCCCTGTAGTTATACAGGAAAATCAGGACTATGTACGCATGAAAGGCTAGTGATAAGTTTCGCTGCCTTTTTCTTACGGGCAAGTAAGAAAATTGCGGCGTTCACAAAGGTGCACATGTGTGCCTGAGGTTTTGAAAGGCCAGTGCTGGTTCTTGCCACAAATCAAAACCTGTTCTGCTCTTCTCACTGAGCATGGAGACCAGCAAGTTCCGCAAAGCAATCCCTCTCATTTTAATTGGATTATTTGTAAGTTAAAATATAATTCACCTCCCAGGATCTGACATTTCAAATACACATAGAAGAATGTTGTGCTGCATAGTCCCCTAATATACATAACATTCATTGATACTAAAATGCTTTTAAGATGGACTGATTGATTTATTAAATAGCTGGGTTTCTTGAACTGAAGGTGGTATTAGTATTTTGTTTGCATTTATCCATAGGGAAGATTTAGAAGCATCCCCTAAAAGTACAAAATTTCAGATTGAGGCAACCCCCTATAGTACTTCTCTACAGGTGGACCTCTCTGACAACAAATAAATTTGCCTGCCTTTATGATCTGTACTGTTTGACCTGTGACAATGGCTCACAGTCCAACTTTTTTTTTTTTTTTTTAATACCAAGTTGAAGCTTGGTCCATTAATTGGATCTGTGCCACCTGCAATAAGTTCACCACCTTCACAGTCAGCCTCAGGGCCGGTGAATTGCAGCTGACACCTATTGTCCTATCTGAGACCCATTGTCCTTTTGGGAGAAAGGAAGACAGGTTTCATAGCAAGCTGGAGGTCAGATGTGACACTTCTGGAAACTGCATCTTTGACTCAACAAAGCTTTGCGCAAATGTGACAAATGGGATTGTACATCTTCTGAAGAAGCTTTTCACCTTGCCTGGGCTGGCCTGGCCCTCATTCTTCAGCTGGGACAATCCTGGTGAGAGGAAAAAGAAGCAGTAATAAAGCCACAGAGCACCAGGCAAAGCAGAAAACTGATTAAATTCAGTGCAGAAAAAATGCCACGTGTGCACAAAGGGAAAGGATGGGCCCTGAGCTGATCATTAATGCTCCGTGGAGAGACCTTGCAGCTGGCACAGGCTCTTGCACACAACCAGCATCTCCAAGTTCAGTAGCAGTCAAAAAATGAAGACATGCATGGGGAGTTTTTAAGATAGCAGTAGAGAAAAAAACAGAAAATGTAATTGCATCACTGTACAAATCCTTTACTTGAATGCAATGCCTTGAATACTTTGAGCAGTCCTGATACCCCAGCTTCAAAGGAAATGCATTAGAACTGGAAAATTTTCAAACACAGGCAACAAAGATACAACTATGAAGCAGCTTTCATGAGAGGAATGGTTGAGCAGACTAAATTTAAACAGCCTGGAAAAAAGAGTATGCTTGAGTGAAATGATAGAGACTTACCAGATCATAATTATAACTTAAGGATTGGATAGGGACTGGTTGTTTCCTCTAATGCAAATAAACAGAGGCCATCAGACAAAGGTGGGTAGAGCCAGGTTCAACACCAGCAAGAGGAGGCTGCTTACAAAACTGGTCATGCATAGACTTGTGGAGCCCCTTGCCAGATGGTGCTGTGGATGCAGGAACTTCAGGTGGCTTCAGGGAGTGCCTGAAAAAGCTGATTTGAATTTTTTCAAAGCACACGTCTCGCAACAATCAAAACAGGGCTCTGTTATAACCAACAGCTTCCCAGCACCAGCTGAATCCCATCCAGTGACAAGAACAATGTTAAAAAAGACCCCATACTTCACCTTGCTTTCATCCAACCTGCTGCGGTCTCTAAGCTGTAAGTCCGGCAAAAATTTAAGCCCTTTTTAACCATCTCAAAGTTTTTAACAATGCTGCGTAGTGAATGGACACTAGTGTGAACCAGTCATGCTCCTCTTCAGGTTAGGTTGTATTGCTCTGGTACCTCTCAGCACTCCATGTGCTCTCAGGACTGCAGATATCCAGGTGTGCTCCAAAAACATCAGTTTCTCTGCAGAACAGACCCACATGGATATGTTGCATTTCACAATAACATGGGAAAAAGCAAATTTTTAGCCCTTCATGTACAGGTCACTAACAATCCTGATTATACCTAGCAGATAGCAGTGAGAAGTGAAGCACAGTGAGACACTGAGGAGTCAGGGCCTAAGGAATATGTTTCAGAGAAATCTTACTTGCAATTGCTGCTAACCTCGACATCACATACAATAGCTAAATATTTATGGTTTATGCTGAAGTTTTACTACTGGAGGCTTTTTAAACTCTATCCTTCCTTTGTTAAGTGGATTTATAATCTGAAATATAAAATTAAAAAATTTAATATGGAAAGGATTTTGAAAGTTTTCATGTAGCGTTAACTAAACAATGTTGTATTCCCTCATGTCCGAGCACGACAAGCCTAGAGCAGCCCATAGCAACCAATCCCTCAATTACAGAGAGCTTTGTCAAAGCTATGTATATCAAAGTACTTGAGTACTTGGAGATTATGGGGTAAGAGCAGCTCAGCCCCCATAGTAATGAAAAAACATGCCTGTTTGAAGAGAACTCTGGCAGTGTCCCCTCCAGCAGCAGCAGCGGCAGGACGGTAGCTGAATGGGCCAATTCAAGACAAAAAAAGAGATGCAGCACAACCCCCAGAGCGAGCAGGCATGATCTTCCTTATCCCATTCCTAGCCATTCCTGTACATCCAGCTGACAGAGACAAGCCCTTCTCCCTGCACCACCAGCAGGCAGCTCCTCAGTGAGCCCATTTTAAATGTCTGCTCTCCCAACTTCACTGCTCAGTGCAGCATGGGAAGTATATTTGATACTATTCTCCCAATAGTTCAGTGTGCTAAGAATAGTTATCAGAGATTAAAAACCTGCCAAAAAGCTCAGCTTCACATTTTTGAAAGCTCCCCTGGAAATGAGGAGCAAGCCCGTTTTGAGGTTATGAAGAACACACAAAACAAAGGGGAGGCTTTGGGAAGTGAGAAAGAAACAGCCCAGAGACACACTGGATATGCACAAAAGTACCAAGAGGTGCCAGAGGGACATAAACCATTAACCCGTGGGTTAAGAGTAAGTCAAGGCTAGCAAATGTCATGTGGGAGCTGTAAGGAAGGAAAAGAAGGGGTGATTCACCCCTCAGCAGAGCTCAGGCACCGTTGTGTGTTTGGGTATTTGCCAGGTACCTATCCAGAGAGAGCTGCTATGACGAAGTATCATCCATAGTGTTATCTACAGTACTTTCCTTCCCACGTCTACTGAACCCGCCATTCAAATTATCTGCTGTATAATGTGAGGAGGAGAACAGCCCAAATTAAACAAGCAGGCAGTTCTCTCTTACCAGTTTTGTATAAATGACAGATCTGCCTAGCAATATCAGAACCTAAATCTATATTAAATTTTCACCCATATCTTTTGGAGCAGCAGTTTCATTTACTGAACAAGAAGGAGAGGAAATCAAAGGAGAAAATTAATTATACAGGGTATAAGGTTTACCTTCCTACTGCCAGAGGCTGTCAAAGCATCACAGCCAAACAGTTGTTGGGCAGTGCAGAAAAAACATGGGATGTGCAAGCTAGCTTGGAGATGAAGAATCCAGCAGGACAGCCTGGGAAATGATAAAAGTCCAACTCCTGTAGATGAAGAATATGGTGCTAACTGGCCAGCATAAGCAGTCTGAGGTCAAACAGACAAAAATGCTTCATCACTGTTTTTAATGTTATACTGCCCATTCAGAGATAAGGTCAGCATTCCAGTAACAAGCATGACTTGTTTGGGGGATTCCAACTATACTCAGTATATGGAGATGAGAAAAATGAAAATTCTCAGCTTAAGATGAAAAAACATTTTCATTTTGCTCATACTGATGAAAGACAAGACTCACAGCTTGAAAAATTAACACCATGTAAAGTGAAACAATTATTAATGCCCTTATAATTATTTGTAATACATTAAGAATCTGATTTTGCAAGCTCTCATACCAGGTGCAAAATAGCCATCCCTGATGTTTCACCTGCTTCAGCTCTTGGACAGACCTACTACAGCAGCACAGGACAGACAGCACAGGGCAGGTTTTCACAAACCTTTTAAAATCAAGTGTTATGAAAGTCTGGCCTTTTAAATTGCTCCTATTTAAGTTTAATTTCACTGGCAATGTTAGTATATTAAATTTTTAAAAATCAACAACTTTGAATGCAACAGAAAACAAATGCTCAATGTTTTGATGAACCAGGATTCTTTGCATGGATTTGAAAAGGGTTTGTTTGGAAGTTTCAAAATGTTGTGTCAAAATTATAAATCTAAATTGCCCAGTTGTAAATTAATTTCAAAATCTCTTTAAAGGATTTCCATTCTTATATTTTTACATCGTTTCTTAGCCCACCATATTATGACATAATTGTTAAAAACATTTTTTTCTGTGAATGTTTGTTATCATACTATTAACTTCAAGGTTCATTTCTATAAAACTTTGGGATACTACAGCAAACAAAGGAGGAACCTTGATCCAGAAGACAAAACATATCATAACTAAGTAGCAACTGCTCTTGGTGACTTGTACAAAGAGTAAAATTAGGGCATGTAATCTTTGCATGCCAGCAGCAGTGACAGCATGAAAGAAGGCTTTCATAGGCTTAAGCAACTTCCAGTAATAAAAATTAGCATTTTTCACATTTTAGAAAATTAAGAAAACTTCAGTACTTTTTCTTACATTTCAATATATTTTTGCTTGGAAGTTTTTTGTGAATTTCCCAGAAATTTCACAAAAAAAGCTACAGCTTGAACAAAATACCATATCCACCCAAAATCAAAAGCCCTGTTAGTGTATAAATAACCTCAAAACATCACAGAATATCTGTATTTCTTTAGTATTTTTTTCCTCTCTTGGCAAAGAATGCAAAGCAAAGCCATTTGAGAAAAAAACACATATTTTTTCTTTCCATAAAATATTAATCTGAAGGTATCCAGGAGAAGGGACAATGGAAAAAGTTTAATTAATTGTAAAATTATATATCGGAACCGTTGTGAGCTTAGAAAATGCATCTGCAGTTTTAAATAAAATCAGTCCTAGCTAGAAATAAGGAAGGGGATACATATGTGCATATGTAAGTGGTTCTCAACATTAATGAGGTGTCACAGACAATATTGAAGGAGATGCTATTCCAGATATCTGTATCACTTAAATTTATGACTTCTGTCAACTGGAATCTATTTCTCTGAGAAAGCTGAAAATAGGGTTTATATTTGCAGCCTACCTTCAGGAGAGCTTAAGACAGTGGAAATAATAACCATGACCTGTATAAGAAACAGTAGGACTTTTCCTCAAGTGACAGGGTTTGCCAGAATGATCTGTAAGACAGCACATGAAACCAGGCACTTTGTATTAATTGGAGCAGTCGTTCCATTTCACCTCTTGACTAAAACTGAAAGACTCTGCTTCCCCTGTCATAGTTTCCCTCTATTCATCTTGATACACTTTTTTCCCTTACTGTTCTCATTATAACGGAAAATCATGCTTACTTAGCCAAAAGACTTGCTGATCTAATTTTAGGTTGCATTTAAAATTCTATTTTTGGTGCCACCTCGTTGGTGACAAGACTGGATTCCTGTATGCATCTTTGCCAGATCACTGTACACAGTCATCCAATCTTCTCCCTGCAATTTTTTAAAAAATTATTATGGTAGGTTTGACTATCTTTTTCTAGTTTATCACATGAGAAAAGACACAATCTTATAAGAAATATTTATTCGGATGACTCCAGTCTGCCTTTAAGCCAAACTGAAACAACCGCAGGCATGGGTAAACTTATTTTTGGTATCATAATATTGTGCAAACTGGCCAAACTTCTGTGCTTGAAGAGAGCATGAAATACTGCATTATGGCTGACTTCTAAGCAGCCAGTAAAAGATTTTCACTGGAGAGAAAAGGAAAAACCTTCAGAGAAGCTCTATTTTTCTCCTAGGTTTTCTCTTGCAATGTTAAGATTTAGGTAATCATAAGATAAATTTTGAGATTGACAGTTCAGCTACACTTACCTACAAACTGCCCTTTCAAATTCTGTATGTGAAAAAGTTGTGCTTTTCCTTACATGAGAAAAATTTAGCTAAAAATAGATGACTAAACAACTGGCTCAGTTGCAGCTTCTCACCCATGTCTCTAATCTCATCTTGCCAGTATATTTATACAGTAAATGGTTGTATTTTATATGTAAAGCTGTAAAATAATCCTGTCCATTCCAAATGAATGACAAAAACAGATTTCCCAAAATGTTTTTCATGAATCAAACCAAAAACTTTCATGTTGATGACTTCATTCTAATTATTTTCAATCCTTTAGCAGAAGAAAAAAGTCTGAAAAGACTTCAAATCAAACTAATGATACTGGAAATCAACTGAAAAATATTAGACCACATAAAACTGGGTTGACAGAAGGATGCCACTAACACAGCAGCAATTCATTTGGCTGCTTCTTGGCACCATCTTTCATAGAGGACAAGGAGGGACCTCACATCAGCAGCAAGCGAGAAAAACGGTGTTGGCTGAAGAGGAGCAGTTTAGCAGGACAGAGGTACAGTAAGGAGAAACCATGCCTGCCTTCCCACGGAACATGAGCCTACGACACACACCGTCTGTCCTTCCTGCTGCTTGAGCAGCACTTGCACCAGTGACTCACACCACCAACCTGCTCCCCATCAGAAGTCCCTTCCCTGAAGTCTCACACCCACCACACACGGACCTGCTACCTTGCACTCTTTTTCCCTCAAAACAAATATTTCAAAAGTCCTGTCACAGGATGTCAGGGTCTGGGTTGCTGCGAAGCAGGCACATCTTGGATTCAAATTCTTTGGGGAGAGAGGCTACATTTTTGTCCTAGTTTTTGAGAGAAGCCACCTAAGCAGGACCTAAGAGGAGTGGCAGCTGAGCTCTCAGCGGTGAGTGCCCAGTGTGGCCATTCTTGCCCGTTGCGTGGGAAGTCAGCCCACAAAGCTAAGGGAAGGTCTCCTCCTTCTCCCTGCAAGTCGCAGCTCCTTCCCAGCAGTGAACTGATGCTTCGTGAAACCTCTGATCCACATCCCGCAAAGCTCATTTGGAGAAGCAGCTGCCCAAGGGGTTTGCACAGCAGACCTCTCACGTATGGAGCCCACCCCTCATAAGCAACCTTGCTGCAATGCATACAGTGGACAGGCAGCTGAAAGGAGAATTGGATTGCTCTCAGCAGCTGGGTACCCTGAAACTTCAGAGATCCCCTAGTCATACGTTCCCTTGGTTACAACAGAAGGAGTTTTTTGCATTTCCTTTAAATGTCACTAAATGGCCTAACAGTCACCAACACAGACATTCAGAAGGGATATTCATAAACAGCAAGAAAGTACATCTGCCGTTACCAATATCCTCTCCAAGTTGCTCGCCTATTTTTCCCTCCTGCAGAAGCACACCCTAAGGTTCCCTCCAGAGTGGGAGTTATCAGCCAGCTGCATCAACCGTCTCCCAAGTCTTGCCATTTCAATTTCCTCTCATGTTTCTTGATGTACCCCTGCACAGCCTTCCAGAGCAACTCGATGTCTGCAGCCTGTGTCAGTGGCTGCTGTGTGCTGTGGAGTTCATAAATCTCAGAGCCAGCAAATCAGATGAAAAAGGAACACCTGCATGCAAAGGAAATTGTTAATTATGAAGCTGAATCACTTTCCCTATTCCTCTTAAGATCAGAGTGGCGGGTGGTACAATGTTCTTTGGCACTTGTCAGTCCATGCTGCCAGTTGAAGACCCCCCCTGGCTAGTCATCATAAATGCCCAGAGGCAGCTGACTAGCCAGACACCTTACTGTACAGCACCAGCAACCTCTGGAAAAACTGTTGCACCAACAAGAGCTCCTGTATGTTACACACCACTCAGTAGAGCCTGTCTGCTCCTCTCCAGCTTCTTCAGAAACATCAGCTGAATGAGCACAGCAGTGAGCTTGAGAGGAGAGAGAGAACTACATTAATACCTTCTGCGCTGAACTCATTTGAGGGAAGAAAAATTATGTGCTTCTCATAGAATCATAGAATGTTTTGGGTTGGAAGGGACCCCTAGAGGTCATCTAGTCATACACACCACCTTTTTATAGCGGCATTCTAGTAAAGTAGCACTTCAAAGATCGGCTTGCAGTCAATTTAGTTTCGTAATTAAGAACAAGTTCTTAATTAATCTATCATTTCCTTCATTAGCTCATTCTGTAAGTATTCCCTTGTAAATTAGCACTAGGCAATGGATGCATATGGCATTATTAATGTGCACAGGGCTGCAGATTAGAGTTACAATCATCAAGCAGTCACAGAACAAATAAGGAACACAACAATGCTTAATTTCAGCATAATTTCCATTCCTTGTTTCTTATTCCTTGTCTCAAATTTGCTCATTCTCCACTGGTCCTCTTTCTTTTCATTAGAAAATGAAACTATACAGTTATTCTAATTAAGTCACCTGACAACTTTTTACTTTAAGAGCTACAATAATTAACTATGAGCTACAATAATTAACTATGAAAACAACAAGTCCAGCTGGAATTACATCCTATGACCATGCAAGATGTTTGGCATGTTCTGATTCATTTCCATTCCCAGTGGTCTTCTTGAGTGCTATCCCACAGCCACGGGACTTGAGCCGACTCTGAACACAAAGAGGAATACACCATTGATGAAACTTATACTGTTCTAACTCTGTATAATTGGCCATCCTGTATACATTGATACAGTTTAAGGGCCGCCATTTTAAAATTCAGTTCAGAACCTTCAAATTATATTCTTCATTAGCAAGCCAACCCTACGTTTGTACCGGTTTTCAGTTTTTACAATAATTAAGTGCCTTTTTTAGATTCTTCTCTTAACCCTTATGGAAAGTGACTACCTTTCATTTGTTTAACAATCCCCCGTTGTTAAAAAAAAAAATAATGGTTCATTAATTCCTTAGCATTGCACTCATACTTAGGAACCTATAATCTCCAAGAAAATATGTCTTACCTGGAACATTAAAAGATGCCTGATTCAGAAATTTTATTAAATTTTGTGTCTCTGCACCAACAGCACTCCGCAGAGAAGGATGGCTAAAATCTTTTCCATTCATAGTAAATGAATGACATTGTATTGGCTATAGGTTCTTCAGTGTTTATGAAGCTGAAATTTAGCAGGATCTGAATTTACAAAATTATGCTGCTTTGTAGGTGGCTAATTACTTTTATTTGAGTCTGACAACGTCCTCCTTTCAGCATTATGCTCTGTGTTAATTCTGATAAGAATACAGTATTCAGAAACAAGTTAAAGCAATTAAATATGTTGAACCTAAGTATAGTACAAAATCCTAAGAGGCAGAAACACATATCATCCTTAATTCTAGAAAGCACAGCTCTCATGGCTAGCAAGCAGAGGGCCATGTTCTACGCAAATTCTGTTTTTTCTTCTGGAGCACGGAGCACTTACACGTCTATATGACACCTCCTATGTCACCACACACCTCTGCAGCCATACGGCTCAGTAAGGAGAGTGCTACGCTCACACTGATGTTTGCGGGGAACAGCAAGTCTTTATGAACACAAATAAAACCGCACGCTTTTTTTGAAGTGATTTTATTATCCCTGCTGAATAAATTTATTTTCGTTAAAGGCCAGTCTTGTTTTAGCCTAAATAACATCAGCAATAGGAAATGTGTTAAAATATCAGAGCATCCTCACTGACGAAGCCTGCTCTTGTTAAGAAAATTAGGAGCTGTGATAGATGCAAATCAAAGCAATTAAAATCCTGCCTAGCTGGCACAGGGGGTTTTGTTGCTGTTTTTTATCCTGATTGCACAGCCACCTGCTGTAGCCATATTTACTCTATATTCCACATAATCCCATGACATTAAATATGCCAGGACTTTTGGTCCAGAGACAGAAACTTATCAGGAAGTTTCTTCCTGGCTCGACTCAAGCAGAGTTTGGTGTAGCAGAAAGCTACGGTCTGCACTCTATACCAAGAATCAACAGGGAATACAACACAGAAAGCCAAAAGATCTCTAAAGAGGAGGGTCAAAATTACAGGTTTTGAAAAGCAACAGTCTAATTGCAAGATTTCTGCAAAGCTCATCCGATTATTGAGAGTAACAGATATGTATGGCCTTGGGTCTGGTGTTTTTCTACATAAGTGCAAATTAGCTGCAGTTTGACTACACTGAATGTAACTGCACATGGAAGACTGATGCACAACTTTCTTCATCAGTAAAAATGTGAGTATGAAGATATAAGCTATAAGCTATATGGTTATAAAAAGTTTACCACAGATTAGCTGATGAAAACCACAGGGACTGCCTTTTTTCAAAACCTCTTTAGTGATATGACAAAATATTCAAAACCTAACATTTATTCAGTGAAGTGAGGATGCCAGCAAGAACAGCTCCTCTGAATACAAAACGTGATATAACAACTTAAATGTAATAGAAGGATAAATGCTAATCTTGAAAAGGAACCAGTTCAAAGATATGAAACCTTGAAAATTATGTAAAGCTTACATTTCTCTGAAATTCTAGGCATTAAAAAATTCCACACCTAAATTATATTAAAATAATCTAGATCTTCCTGGGAATTTGGGCAAACCTAGACAACGTTCAGGCAAAGTCTGTTTCTTACAGAGTTGATTTAAAACATCTTTATTTATATTGAAGGTATCTATGATACTGTAATTATCAATCTCTGAAACTGGAGAAGTCTTCTTTAAAGCTGAATCTGTTCAAATGTCATGCATTAATACCAGGACATGTAACAATTAACAAGCAATAAACTTCAATTTATCAAACCCACCATTTCCTTTAATGAAATTTCCTGTAATTTGATCAAACCAATACCTGCCTTGTTTCAGGAATATTTCCGTGGAGTTGAAAGTCAGACTTTCTACTTTAAATAATTACCAGCCTTCTTTCATGTCTGATAAATCTCAGCAGATTATATCTTTGGGAATTACATTATCATACTATGAAGAAACCACAGACAATTTCAGTAACCACTGAACTCCCTCTCACTTTTCAGAATTGCCTTTTCTCTTCTCCTGTGGGTTTCTATTAAAATTGGCTTCTATTGAAAAGCCTCATTTCCCATCTTATATCTTGCTCACATGTATCAACACAGTCCTAATGGGTACTGGGGGCGTCAATACAATAATTTACCTTGTGGACAAGGTGTAGAGACAACATAGGCAAATATTTGATTGCATGTCCCAGGCTTTATCACACAAGGTGCCACTGGATTCAAGCACAATTTGCAGTGGCAGAATATCAAGATCTGTCTGAGCTGGACTCAGACCACATAAAAGTTAGTGCACAGCTGATGTTGATCACACATTTCGACAGAAGTGTGACAGACACACGCAACTCCTACCTGTACTTTGGTTCAAGATGAGTAAGGGGCAATAGGCCTTGTGTCCTTGGGGTGAACGTGTGAGCTGGAAAGCCCCTGGCTCATGTACAAGAGAATGAAGGTGTCTTGAAAAATATTTCGAAAGGTGGTTTTGAAATCCAAAAGTGAAAGATAACCAAAATACAGAACAATATACCAGAGCTAAAACGAAGACACCCTGGAGGTATTTAAAAGAAGGATAGATGAGGTGCTCAAGGACATGGTTTAGTGGTGGGGTGGCAGGGTTAGGTTAACAGTTGGACTTGATGATCTTAAAGGTCTTTTCCAACCTAGACAATTCTATGATTCTATGATCTACTGTCTATACTATTGACTAGCAGCCAACTACTTCACTCTAAATATTAACATCAGGATGGGCCCAATCTGAGTTCTTCTGAATTGCAGTGGGACTGCATGCCAGGTGACTCTCCCCTTGAGCAGGGACGCCCCTCAAGGTTAGAGTTTCCTTGACTGAGAGACTAAGACATCCTTCCTGACCCAAGGCAGAGAGATCCCTTAACTGTAATAGATCCCTTACTTGTGATAGATCCCTGGTAAGTGACAGATAGCTTGCTGAATTAATACTATGAAACAATACTAACCCATGTAACTACCCAGTATTATTATAAACGTTGTATGGCTAATTCCATTATACATAAACTGTTGACCAAATCTGAGACTAAGATTGGATCCAGCTGCACCTAGGCTCCAAAAGGAGTTTAGAAATCAAGAAGGTCCACTCTGAACCTCGTGACTCAATGGGAGGATCCTCCTTACTCTTTGCACCTTCAGTCTCTGCGTGAATCATTCTAACTGGATTCTAACTCAATTTTCCTTTGTGTGTTTCTTCCATGCAGTAATTAATAAGGTGAACCTTGCCATCAAGCTTATTGAACCTTGTCAAACCACTGTTACACGTTGTTAAATTCCATCAAACTTACTGAACTCTGACAAATTATTTTACCTCAATAAAACACATTGCTGCTTCTCTCTTTTGAGTGGGGTGCATTCCACTCATCCACGACAACAGGCAACATAATGTGCCCTGCTTTGAACAGATTACAGTTAAGGCAAAAATATCAGTAACAGGTAGGAGCTTGGCCCAAGCTGAAGTAATCCGGAGTTTTACTCCATATTTCATTTCATTGAAAACCATTACCACTGCACTAGTTTTGGAACTCATCAAACTGCAGAAATAGTCACAAATTCTTTCTCCAGAGGCATGTGTCTGCACTGTCTTCAATACTGCTGCTCCTCAGACTCATGCCTATGTGCATGATTTCCTTCCTTTGGCTACATCTTTCTGAGATGCAGCATATTCCTCAGCATCACGTATCGACTGCAAGTAAATACACCTGACAAACATGTACACTGATCCTACAGAAACATACATTTAGCCAGTAAGATTGACAAACACATCTGAAGGCTGGCACTTCCCAAACTGCTTTTGAAGGCTGTGCTCTTACCTACTTTGCTTGGAAATGTATGGAAGTTGGAAATGTTTATCATCTAACATACATTTTTTAAATCATATGATATATTTATGTCATATATATGTAATGAGATCTATATAATCAACCCCACATTATATAGAGGACATGGGACAATTACTTCATAATTTAAATTGGCTGGTTGCTTAAAAGCATTTCCACTGCCTACAGCAAAATTTATTCTGATATTTGCTATCTGCAAATGCTCCTGATATACGAAAATGCTAACAAATACAACAAGGAGGATTTAATAAGGCTGGAATGAATAATGTAAACATTTAAACAAAAATATTCATGGAAACTCAGTTTCATTATTCTGGCTACAGTCGGATTCTGTGCACAAATAATTTCTAAAACCCAAAGAGATCATATGAAGCATAAGGAGGGAGTTGAGATTTTTTGTTTTGAAATCCGGCTTTCCAAGTCAAATGTTGATTTATCTGGTTTGAAATTTCAAATCCTAATCTTCAAAAATGCTTTTCCCAAGTACTAATGCTGCATTTCACCTGAGCAGTGGAATGCTGAGCCCCCCAAATGCACACATCAACAAATGACAGTAAAATTGCAATGAAATCCCATCTCAGAGAGTTTAAGCATTTTTTCTAAATCATTAAGTGTTGATAGTTGATATGTTTGCTTGTGCACCATTCATGTTAAGATCCATTTTTTTTTTTTTTTTAATGGATTACTTCATGTGCATTACTGTGCATACAACGTACAGCAAAACTACCAAGGAATAGTGCCTTCTTATAATTTTTCTTAGCTTTCTGGAAGGCTTACCTGAGGTCCTTCTAAAAAGAGTTGAAGCAACTAGTAACTCTGTTGTCATGCCACTGTAACCCCCAGCCTGGGGTTCAGCCACTGTGAGCCAGGGCCCATATCACTGCAGCACAGCTCAGCTGTGCATCCCTGGTTTAGCTTTACTGAAAAAATGGTTGTTGAGTTGTGACAGAGCACAATAAGGGTAAAGCCAGGAAAGATAGGAAACACTAAAAAAAAAAAAGACAGAACTTAAGTCCGTAATAGTAACTCAAGGGCTGAAGATGAAAATACAACATGAATGGTAGTTAAGACTTGAAGGAAAAAGCTGACAGAATATGGCAATTAAGCAAGCCTGAGGATCAGCCTGTTTCAGGGTTGATAAAGGCTGACATATTCTCACCTGACTGAACTGTTCAGACAGTAGAGGCCCCCTATGTGACTGCAGAAGGAAACTTTTGATGTCTTTGGTCCCAGCTGGAGCCAGTGCTATATTTTTTTTATTTTTTTTTTTTTAATATTTGGACAAGATCTCTGGCAGAGATGGCAGTCATAGTTGTTTCCTCTTACCAGCTGATGATTCTCATACCATTTTCTTTGGTTCAGCTATCATTCAATGACCTGGGAATGATCAGGCTTTGGATGATGAGCAGCAGGCTGAAGCTGATGGCTGTAAAAGACCTGGTCAACGTATTGTCTCCATATTCAGTGATAGCAGGAACCCTACATGTCAGCATTGTGCAAAACCCTGAAGACCTGCTGGACTTGTCCCTACAGTGGGGGAAGTTTCCAAATATTTGGGGTTTACTTTGTTTCCGTGTTTTCTGTGGGTTTTTTACCTCTCCTTTCAGGTAGGGACTGTGCATTTCCATCTCCACCACAGACTTCTTGTGACTCTCCATACCTGAAGCTGAACATGAGGATGATGCAGGCATGACATCTGGAATCAGATTCGACTGCCTGACTTCCCTGTGATTCAGCCCACTATGGATACCACATGCTTGAGTTCATATTGTTCTTCAGGGACATTCTGATGACATCAAAAACTTTTAATTCTCATTTTCACTGCTATTAATTGATGAAGTCCAAGGAACATCAGAGAGACCATTTTTACTCTGTCAAACACTGCAGCAGCTGCACACTGTCAAGGCAAAAAGGATAACAAAGCCATGGATAAATCATATTACATCAGAAACAGGCAAAAGTAGCTTGCTTCATTTCGACTGATGGTGATTACAAAAACCTACTGAAGGTTGCAGTGGAATCTGTCAACAACAAAATCTTTCATCATTAGTTTTCTGAAGAAATTACTCCAGCTCAAGTAGGACTTTAGGAAAGGTCTAGATACTCTGCCAATATGGGAGATCAAACCACATGAGCACAGTCTTTTCCAGCTTTATATTTTTGAGGGAAAGGCAAGAAAACATTTTCAGTAAGGAGATTAGGGTATGGATTACCATAGAAGTTAATTTAAAACTCTGGGCATCTTCAGCTAACATTGCAAGAAAGGTTTTCCACCAGTAGTAACACTCAAGGTCCTGTTCTCATCCCTTCATCCAAATGGCATGATTAAGTTCTCTGATGCAAGAAAAAGGGCAAATGCAATCCAAAGCTATCTGAAATTTCATCACCCCTGTTAATTTTACACAGAGGGTACTCTAAAGTTACCTATTTTCTGTAAGATTAAGCCTACTTTAAAACATTTTAATGGAAGTAAGACTACACATAACTACAGCCTACCTGAACGTTTTCTCATGTTAAGGTCAGAAGACTTGACTGCACATCCCATACACACCTGCACATCCGTTTGTCACAGCATAGAGGACAGTTCCAGGATCCATGCAACGCAGACAACACATACTCCTGAAAAAAACTTGTCCCACCACCGCACACCTTGCTGTGCACTGCCAGACCCATGGAGATGACAGGCCTGAAACATTGCGTAGTCGCTGCAGAGGGACAGGGAGCAACCTGATCCTTTGTCCGTTTGTTCTACTGCTGCCACCGGGCCTGACAGCAGCGATTCTTTCCTGAAATCCACATATGTGGGACGTATATAAACAGGAACAAGAGAATTCCAAAAAGATATCAGTTTTATGATTTTCCAACTGGAAAAAAAGGAAAAATAGATAATGTACAAAATGTAGAGAAATTTCCAGAAGATACTACATGCTCTGTACAATTCTACATTCTACTGGGTAGAATTTCCATGAATTAATGACATACTAACAAAGCTTTGGAGATCCCAAGCCTTTCATTCACAGACATGTTATTTCAATAGCTTATCATATCATATCCTGAATGGACACAAAGCTAATTTTTAGGCATCACTCCTTACCAGGCTGTCTCAGACACTACCAGAGAGATTTATTTTTTTGTAAACAAAGCATTGAAAGCTTTTGAAGATCATTTCACTGGTGATTTCATTTCAAAAGAGGGGGTTATGCAGCAAAGCATGTAATATTTTTTGCCAATAAGGATTTACCTGAATGGGAAAAAAAGAGCTTCAATTCCTTCCTTTTAGCTGATGGCATAGCTGTTTAAAGTGTCTTCTCCAGAGAATATTAACCAGGTGCACATCACGGGCACACATCCAAGCATTCAGCTGAGAATGCACATGAAGCTTCTGGCTGTGTGCATTATTTGTGTTTGATATTTAAAAAAAAATAAAAAGTTAGAATTAGGTCTAGGCTGTTGCTCTTCAGCCAAAAGCAGTTAAGTATTACTACACAGAGCTCTGTTATCCTGGGGAGCTGCTATATGTGCTGCCTGTGTGTTGAAAGTCTGCAGCATTACTACTCCTATAATCATGCTAAAACATGACATGGAAGGATGAACTGATATATCTGAGAGCTCAGCTTTTTCAAGCAGCACTTGCCCTACCAAAACACTTCTGCACAGCCTTTGGACAGGGACAATGAGAGCAGATGGCCTTGGCATTCCTTTCTTCTATCTCATTTGCGGGAAGCCAGGTTCAATCTAGTTCTCTGCTGTGGACTATGTAGAATTTCTTTTTTGTCTACAATGTATTTCTTTTTCATCTTGCCTATCTCTTGTGTTGTTGGTTTTTTTTTCTTCATTTTCATAAACCCAACCCTAAAATGCTAAGTCAGACAAAACTCTCACAGGTGCCAGCAGGATTTTTGTCATTGCAAACACTTCAGCACAGACCAGGTTTTATACCACATGGTGATATACTTCAGCAGCCACATTGAAACTTCAGAAATTCTTGCACATGCTTTCATTAAAACAAAGTTCCAAGGAGGGCTACAGAAAAAAACAGAAAAGAGTATCCATTGAGCAGGAAAAAATCTGTGGAGGATGGTCTGCTGTTATACAAACACTTTGCCTGAAGCTTCTTCATAATAATTTAATTTTTTTGTTGCTTTCCTTAACCTGCATACTGATATATACCTGGAAAAGCATCAGTAAACCCAGCAGTATTTACAGTGGATTGTTAAAATATTTGCATCTGAACTAAGAAACTCCTACAGTGACAAACACAGCTCTATGCTGGCATTGGTACAAACCCAGAAATTCAAAGGACAGCTTTCTACCCAGCCACTGCTCCAAGTGCCTATAATCTCACCTGAAAACCATCCACACTTTCATATTCTATCTTTCCTTCCTCCAAAACATCTCTAAGCACACTCAGTGACTCCTGCCAAATTATATAACTAGTTCACTCTGTGGACCGCCAACGAATCAGAATAAACGTTCTGCTTTACTGATTTTTGAAATATACATCACTGTTTCACAGCCACTTATTTCCCACATTATTATCTGCATAACATCAATTTTGGAAAGCCCAATGATGTGCTACTCACAAGGTCTTCATTAGCAATATATTAATCGGCTTCCAGTCTGCCACATATAACAGCTTCTGGTTTAGAACCTGTATTTGTTTGATTGTATCAAGTTTTACATATCTGGGTATTACAACTGTATCTCTAATTTGTTCCTTTGCCATTTTTCCCCAATATAAAGGCAAATCCCAATGTAAAAAAAGAACAAAAGCCCTTAGTAAAACATTCAGAAATGTACATAAATATATTCTAGTAAAACATTCAGAAATGTACATAAATTTATTCTAAGTCAAACCAGAAATGGCTTATGGCTAATCATGTGCTGAGGTACTCAAGGGCTTTCATTCTAAATTTACTATCAAAACATTGCCAAAAAGAGAGAGATATGGGGTTGGGGAGTGGCGGTGCATTTTTACCATCAGTGATGCTGTCATAATGGTTTGGGCTTCTGGTTTTATTGGCAAAAGGAGCCCCTAGTGCTCTGATTTCACTGATTACCATTTTTCCAAGAAAGTATTTTTATTTGAAAATGCTTAATCACTTCATTATCTGACTTTCATTGGGATTTATAGATTAAACACAAAAATACACTTAAGATAATGACTGTTGCCCTCATTAGGACTAGCACTTGAACTCATTTCCTGATAATCAACACAAAGCAAATAGTGACCATCCTTTGGGATGGAACAAAATTAATGAGACATTAGCATCTGATAGATATTCCACATACACATCTTTCTTTCCTAATGTGCTTGCCATTAATACTACAGCACCTGCCCCTGTCCCAGGAGACCACAGTTCTCAGCCTGGAAGAGCAAAGAGTACCAGGGTGCCCAGGGATCACAGTGGGAGGCAAGATGGATTTTGGGAGAAGGCAATACAAAGAGCAGAAGCAGAAGAAGCCTGGGGCTGGGCACCATATCACTGCCTCTCAGTCTCTCTCCATCATTTTCCATTGCTCTGGGACCTCTAAAGGCATAGCTCCAGCGGCAATGGGACCCACCAAGACCTGTGCCCTGACCCTTCTTTTCACTGCAGTTACATTACCAGTCTTTCTCCCTGCCACCCCATTTTACCTGCTTCAGGTCTGCACTCTCAGAGAAATACAGCTCAAGCATCAAAGCTTCTTTCCCAGCAGGATACTTTCCTGCCAACATTAAAAAAAAAAAAAAAAATCACCACACATTATTAATAATTCTCGTATAAATTTATAGGAAGAGTTTTGTAAAAAAACCCCAAGATATAAATAGAGAAGAGATGCTCTATGGTGGCAGTATTTCATTCATCTATTACCCGTTGATTCATTTCATTGAATACAATTTTACTTCTTTTTAAAATAATGTCTTATAATTTCCACAATAGAAAGAACACTGATCAAATCTTGAACTTAATTCCCAGCAGCTCCCAAAAGCTTGTTCTCAAGTCTTTATTCCAATCTTTTAATCATAGGCCATATTTATGCTGAACACAGAAACCAGTTAGTTGTTTTCTTTGTGATACATCATCTGGATCAAATCTCAGTATCTCAATTTAGCGGGAACTGTTGCATTAGAGCAACCCAAAGCAAATATTGTTCTTGAGAGAAAGGATCTGGATAAATCTCTGATCTGAAATGACTCCTTCCCAACAGTTCACAGTAACATCAAGAAACTCTTAAAAGACAGTGTAGAAAACTGTACAACATTTTCTATTAGTAGGTACAAACACAACTGCAGATGAACGCAGACTGAATTACTCCAAGGCATTCCTTCACTGGAAAAGGCAGGAGTTCAGAGTCCTGCAATATTCCACTGCTAGATGATAGTTCCAATCTAAAGTGTCACCCTATATAGAAACTGAGTCATCTGCACTGCTAGAATAATAATATGATAGCTCTTATAATATATGAAAAATAATGATAATATGTTAAATATCATAACAAAATTTAAAATCAAAATCTTAAGTCACTCAAACCAGTAATGAAAGGTTAAAACATTGTTTTGCTCTGTGATAGGGTTGAGAACCATTGACTTTCATTGGCTTTTTGGGATGACAAGGAGACCAGCACAGTGATAACTTGCGGTCTCCTGACAGCTCTTACCCTTTTTTCTCCTTAAAAACAAGGCTAGAACAGACATCACAAGACAGGTTGACTCAAAAAAACCTTAAAAATTAGTGCTCCCCAACCTGAGTGCTTTCAGCTGTCCCTTATACCCAACTTTCTCTCTATAAAAGCAGGCTGTGCAATGTGCCCTTGAAAGTTATTATTTTAATACCTTGAGAATAAATGAGCTGTACTGACAGGACAGTGAAGCAGAAACTGCACCTCCTCCTCCTGGGCTGCGCTGTATTTAGAAATGAAGTTTATCACAAGCACTGTATACTTACTGCTTATGCCATACCAGATACTTGTGTACCAAGATGACATCTTAGAGGACATCAGAACCTCCAGTATGACGTGCTACAAGGTTGTCTGTGTTTTTTAATGTGGGTTCGTTACTATCATGCTGTGCGCCCTTTCAAGGTAGTAGCTATCATCCCAACTGTTCTTTTCTGTCAGGCAGGACTGGTGCTGACAGCTGAGGGATTTAACATCAACTGTTTTGGGATTGTAATACTCCTATACCCAATCTTGATATCAATGTAAGTACAGCAACACCCACAGCACTCTAATGATAACTGCCCATGAGCATTTCCAGGAATTTAAAGCTCAGGTGTGAGAATTTGAACTGAAATTTGACATTAAGTCTAGAAGCAATACTCTGCACAAACCGTAACTTAGTGAGCTTGATCTTACCCAATTTCAGAAGTTATATTCTATAGGGATGTTTACATTTAGTAGGTACTGAGAACTCCCTGCCCTCCTAAACCACTTCTGGTAAGTCAGAATCTGCCCACACCACAGTGCAAAGTGAAGCACATGAGATTTATGTGAAACTTTTGTGCATGTTTGTGCATGGTGATTGATTCTTAATTCTTGAAAACAACATTTATTAGATTTTCATACTACTGAATCATAATGTAAAAAGCTCTCAGCTCTCCAAGAATGTGTGTGGGCTTAAGTCCTAGTGTGCTAAATACCACACAAGTATATCATGAGACATACTCTCTAAAACAAAGTTCGTAATCTAATAGTCTAATCAATGGTGAGATGCACTGAAGTCCTGGAGGAATGGAGGAAGAAAGAAAGTGAGATAAATAAAAGAACAGCTAAGAAGCATTGGTGAAGCAAGGACAATAGGAAAAATTTCTTTACTGAAAGGGTTGTCAAGCACTGGAAGGGGCTGCCCAGGGAAGTGGTTGAGTCCCCATCTCTGGAGGTATTTAAAAACCAGGCAGACGAGGTGCTCAGGGACAGGGTTTAGTGGTGGAATGGCAGCATTAGGTTAATGGTTGGGCTTGATGATCTTAAAGGTCTTTTCCAACCTAGATGATTCTGCAATTCTGTGAATAGAGAGCACAGTGGCAGTACTGTGTGATGGCATTGCTATCAAATGGCATTAGATTCCACCCAGACTCCGCTTTTCCTTGTCTCTAAATGCATCTTGGGTTTGTATATTGATTTCTATCCATGCTCTTCTGAGGACAATATGCATCCTGCAACTTTATAAATACTTTCTGCACATTTATTCACCAAAGAGTAGGTGTCAACATGTTCTCAATTTCTTTAAGAATTTGTATGTACAAGTCTCTTAAGTATCATGACCACAGGAACAGCTAGACTGTATTCAGCAATTAGGAGGGAAATTTCAAGGAATTTGTAACTTTTTTTAAGTTTAGAGTTGGTTTCAGGTAAAAAGTTTTGGAACCTAATTGTGTTTTTCTTCTCCTGGGGACCTATGCTCAAAGCTACAGTAGTAATTTATTTTAAAAACAAACACGTGGAAATGCATGGAAAAGTAGAGATTTGTTTAATATTTCTGTATATTTATATCACTTAAGATGTGTTAAATGAGGTTTCTTAACTTAGTTACAGAGAAATGAGAGGGCAGCAAATTGTTTTCTGGAGTGCAAATTATCTCCTTCTCTCTGACCACTTCAGCTCTCCACTGATCTTGGAAGCCCTGACCTCAGCTGGCAGCCCCTGCTCTTCACCACCGAGACAGCCCTCTTGCTTTCTCAGCGTGCAGTTCATACCCTCTCCTTACCCACACTTTTCAGGTCCTCAAATGCAAAATGGAGTTAAATAAATTTCATCCCTTGCATCAGTGAAAATGGACTCCTTGGGAAGATAAATGCTTATTAATGATTAGTAGGCTTTGTAAAAAAAATTTTTCCCCCTCAAGAACCAATGACTGAGCTTATGCACACCCTAAGGTAATGACTAGCTCTAGACAGCTTCCTTCAGGCCTGTAGTAAACTCCACACAGCAGAATCCCATCCCACCACACCGCTTTGCGTCTCAGATTTAGCAATATGTACTGTGTATGCAGCTACTGCATAAAATAGCATGTGCCCCTTTTCAGTGTGCATCTCACAAAGGCCGGGCAAACCTCAGCAAAGAGTGCAGCATGGCTGCGCTGTTCCATCAGTTCTACAACAGAGCAATGCTTCCCTGGGTTGCTATCCTATTATGTTCCACAGAGAGTGTCTGATTTAGCATTCAATTTCAAATTACAGTAAGTAGATTAAATCAAGTATAAAAAAATTGTGAAACTGGAAAGTGAACTACAAAGCATATTTCTTAAAGTTTTCCCACTTATCTCAGACTGGCTGTACCTGTTCCCAGGCCAGGCAAGATTTAATCCCCTTTTCAAGTGAATCCTGGAGGGATGTGTTTACACCTAATTTGTAATAAATTACAGGAAAATGAGTAATAATTAAATACTGCATAATGACTTTTTATTCTTCAACAACTACTTTTAAAGAGAATGGTTTTACAGTCCTTGGAAACCAAAGTCTCTGGCTTAGCCACCACACAACTGGATTCTAAAAATGTTTCTCACAGAGTGAAAATGGCAGCCCAGTATACCTCTGCCTGATATAAGCAGGTAGTAGCTATGCTGTTGTGCAGGCTGGCCGCTTTAGGAATAAAAAGGCCAATCAGCAAGGCCACAGACAAACCAGTTTGTACTGATTCAGGAGCGTCAGAGGGAAAGAAGCTCAAGAGGCCTTGTCTTCCTCAAAGCATGGCTCACATCAGCAAATCATCAGCTGCACGGCACTGTTGAGCTGCAAGGACATGAAAGCCAGAAAGCAAGAAAAACATTAGTTCACCTCTTTTCGTCCTACAAGCCGATGAAAAAAGAATTATCATCAAGATGACGAACATGGAAAAACAGCTTTGAGAATATTTCAGTTTGTAAACAGGAAATATTTCCTTTTCCCTAGAGATATGACAAAGAACTGGCAAGAAGTAACTTTGGCTCTGCAAATGAAGTCACACTTAGCATGGCAGGCGTGGTGTTCAGAGGTGTAGAGCACCGCACTGAGTCAGTCGGAGTGCAGACATTCAGCACCAATAAAAAGTTCTGGAAAAGCATCAAACAAGGATGTTTATGATGCCAGGTTCATGGGTGTTTTTTATGGGGAGAATGCTCCTATAAGAACTTATTTCTGGGCTTTGTGGAACTTACTTGATCAGTTCTGCATTAGAAAATAGCTAATCTCTATGCTCCTGCCCCCACCCCAAGTCTGCTACCAAGAAAAATTAAGGTTTAGTGACAAAGATGTAAACAGCCTTGGGCTTCAACACCTCAACCTTACACAGTGCAGAGGAACTCTCACTCAAGACAGAAACCTGTCACAATTTCCCCTGAAAATAGGTGAGGTTGAGGAGGCTCAGGTCTTTGAGGATTTAATCACACAGATTTCCAGGATGAAGAAATACTGAAGTTTTACGTCTTATATTTTCCTGTGCTATATTTCAGTGGTAGAAAATCACTTATCTAACAGTGCTTTTCCCACCAAGAGGTCATGTACCAGTTCAAGTTTTTTTTGCATCCCATTACTAGGATAACATCCTTTAATATAGCCAACTACCATATATGTATGACCTTCATTAAGGGTACTAGTCCATGAAGAGATTTCTATTCAGTGCATAGATCATACGACAACGAAATGTCGATGCTCATTTTTTCAAGAAAGCCGAAGTCTTCTCATTATCTTTGTATAAAGGACTCTGACATCTCATCTTTCTCAGTGACATGAATCCTGACACCAAAAAATTCTAAAAACTCTCCTACATGTAATCATCCTTTGGTGAAGCACTTTCTTTGAAGCTCCATTCTGTGAGTGCTTTTGGCTTGTTTAATTTGGCATAATTACACTCCGTATTGTGTTTATGTATGTGAATAACCTCCCTTAAAGTCAATGAGCCAACTCAAACGTTCTCTGCACTTGGGATCAAACCCCTGATTTGGAAGAATGGAATTTTGCCCTCATGAGTTGTGCTTGTGAAACTGCGGCCAGAAGCAACACCCAAAAGTTTTAAAATAATTACATACCAGTTTCTGAAAGCCTGTACACAAATAAAATCTGTATACTTTATTCTCCTGTCTTTCCTTCTGAACTGGAAGTCACTTTTTATGGAGCCCTTTTTTCGGTAACAAAACATTTAGATGTTAAAATGATCTGCAAGGAAATTCTCAGTTGTGCCCACATCTCTTCTCTTGCACTGACTTGCACCTTGGCCCAGTGATTTCAAGAACCACCTCTAAATCTTAGGAGCCTCCCCAGAATGACATTTCAGTTAGGTTTGGGGGGAGGGTTTATACAATTATGGTGTGCCTCAATTTTTTTTTTTTTTGTAGTTAATCTTTCTTCCTGACATTTTTTAGATGGGAGTATTAAATAGTTTCACTTGTGAATAAACTGCTAGATCCTTTACCCTAGCCTAGAAACTGTTCAAGTTTTATTTCATTCTTATCATAATTTCAAGCATTCTTCAAGTACCTGCATCTCCCAGCCAGGCAGAAACCAAATTTCAGAACAAGCAGATAATAGCCCAAAACTTTTATTATCAAGAACATTTATTTTTCCTCTGCAAATGAAAAAGGAGCTGAAAATTATGTCATCTCAATTACTTTTTTCCTTGCAGATCATCCTTGAAATGAAGGATAGAGCATGACACAAGAAAAGCAAGCAAATAAATAAAACCCTAGAACAATTGTATTTAATTCTACCAGTTATATGTATTATCTTGAAAAGCAATGAGAGTTCGTCACACAGCTGATACATTTCCATAGACTCATTTTCTTCCTGCTAACAGCTTTTGGGGTGCAACAGTAATGAAGTAAAAGCATTGATGCTCATTGATGAACTGGATAGGGAGGAGCCTTTTTATGCAAAATGAGATGCGATACTGAAGAAACATTCATTTTTTAAAAGCGTTGATCTTTACTGTATGTATCACTCTTGCTAGCATTGGCCTCTATAATTTTCAGATATAAGTCGCTGCCATATTTCAGAATTACCTTTAAACAGCATTATTATTTACCTCCTTTTATACAGTGTTGTATATTCAGTACGGTTATTTAGCAGACAGTCTCATCGCAAAGGCTGGTATTGACCATTTTAATTATATAGTATTAACTGGGCAATAACAACTATTTGATACTTAACTGCAGGTGCCAAGTAGCATCTCAGTTCCTTGAGATCCAAAATTGCTCTATAACCTAGAGATGCTTAGTTTGCAAAAAAAGATACACAGTATAAGTAGTCACTCAGAGCTTTGCACTAACTAACCATGAAAGCTGAGATTTGCACACTAATGAAACCATAAACTAAAATATTTTCCAGTAGTGTAAGACACAGACATAAAGCAAGCCAAGTCAAAAAGTTGTGCAGGAAAAAGAAGGGGAATATTCTTCCAGGAATATAGAAAGAACCCCCAACAACAAAAGTTCTATTTTTTCATGAGACTACTATGGCAAGGGTTCATTGCTTGAGTGTGTGATCAAAGATGGGAAGCCAGTGAGACCCCCTCACAGACAATAAAGGAATTACTCCTCCATTATTCCATCTGGGAAAGAAACCTCTCTGGCCTCAATTTGTACCTATTCGGAAGCAGGTTGCACCCTTGTAAGAATTTCTTCTGAACATCCCTGGAGGGGTGTTCTGTCATCCTCAGTCAAACCATATTTCTCAGTCAAAGCATATTTCTAGAGGCCAGCACTGCCAAAAGACAATGTCCAACAACCCAGTGTCACTAGTGCAAGAGAAAGAATACTGATTCAAGTGTTACCACCTATGTGCCCTGTCCAAGGCAGTTTTATACCCTAGGCTTTTACTTCTGCATAAATGAGAAACACCAGCTATTTACACAATTTAAATAAATGGCAGAAGGGCAGTCTGGACTATAGGTTCTGCAGTAGCTCTGCCATCTGGCTCAGTTCCAGGCAGATTTAGATATCACTATTCAATTTGATTTTGCACTCAGATAAAGCCAACTTTACATAGCCTGAGACAACTTCTGAAAGTGAAAAAGTTTAGAGAATCATTATGTGTAACAATGCTACTAAAACATCCATTCTGCAAGACTGAAATGGGATTTGAGCAATACACAGGCACCGGCTTGTTCCTCTGGACATGGGCAAATGGTACCACTGGAAGGAAAACATTCCCTTACCAGAAAAGCGCCTCAGTGGTATCGTCAGAAGCCAAGAACCACAGCCAGATGTTATGACACAAGTTGCAGCATTACATGTCCACTCTTGCAGAACTCAAACAGTGATGCAGCCCCCAGATTTTTACTAACATTTTTAGAAGAGATCTGCCAAGGTACATAGATACTTCAATACACATCATTAATTTCTGCCTACTCTGACAGACCTACTTACTCAAATAAGTCATCTTACAATGTTCTGAAAGCAGATACACAAGAAAGCTGATATGTGCCAAGTGGTCCAGTTACAAGACATCACAATATGCTTTATTACCTATTATGAAACACAGATTCCTCATTAAAACATGCTATTTAGTAATTTAAATAAGACATACTCATTGTCAGAGTCCTAAGCACTCACTGACCATTATTAAGATTCTGGATGCCAAACATCTTAGAAAATTTCACCACATCTTTATCAATGACAATCCCTTGTTTTAGACATCCAGCTAAAAATCATCAGCTTATTTCTACAAATAAAAAAAAGTTTCTTAACTGAAGAGGAAACATAAGTTTCTGAAAAAAAACAGTATTCCCATAGAAAAAAAGAAAACTGTCTTGCTATTTTCTTCCCTCTAAGTAACTAATTACCTGTTTTAATTATTTTTTGTTATAAAGAAAAGTCATTCAAAGGTGGAATAAGATAAAAACCATTGCAACTCCAAATCACAAAAAGAAATCCTAAGCTCTCTACAAATGAAATGGCATCACAAAGTAGTATTGTGCACATCAGAGTCTGATACAGCTGACAATGAACAGAATGGTTCGGAAATATTTATTTTCTACTAATAAAATACCAGAGCAAGAATCTAAATGATGGCATGACTGACTAGAAAGAACTGGAAGAACAAGAACTAAGATGGGACCTACTGTGGTCTGAACTTCCCTTTGCTGATTTAGAGCATTTACAATCTGAAAATTAAACAATGATGAAAGAATTTCAAATTTAACTGACTACCATAGCATTGACATAACTCATTAATCCTGAATGCTGACATTACTTAATGTTCCCTCCTGCAAGAAGCCTTTTTAACTTGAATGGTTTAGCTCAGTTCTTCAGGACTCTAAATTTTCTTACTTTCTCAATTTTTTTCTTTAAATTCAGAGAGGTCAAATATTTAGAGAAATACCTCTGTAGAAAAGGCATCTATATTTCTGGAAAAACACAAAACCAGAAGCAATACATTTTTCTCTTTGTTCACAATCTCAACAGCCATGAACCTCTGATTACTATGTTAAAGGTCTCTGTAGAGCTGTACTTCTTCTGAACAGCCTCTACTGAGACCAAACTTTTAGAGGCTTTTATAAATAGTGCAGCTGTGTCATTTTATTTCATTGCCAATAAAAATCCAACCACCTTCAGCTGATTCCCTGGTCATACAGTATAGCCATCTGTAATAAAAACAATTTGCCCCACTATAAAGACTGGAATGGAGAGTTTGATGCTAGGAATGAATGGATAAGTGGAAATAAATTATTTAGTAACCAGTACCCAAACTCAAATGGCTGCGATACAGTGCTCTCCTGGGAATGTGAAAAAAATTTTTGAACAAGAAGGCCTTGGGGCAAGAGGAAATGGAAATCAGATGTCAAATCTGCATGCTTCTCTCTGATGGTAGCCTTTGAGCCCATGGACTTTTCCTTTGCATTAGCACTAAAGAAAAAAAAGTACATTATACTGCTTCAAGCAATCTATATTTCGCCTTAAGAATAAGCAACGATAATCCCCCGATATTTTGCAATGTTGTAGGATAGAAGTACTACACCAAAGACTCAGTAACAGCTAATTCCCCCTGTAACCTTATTGTTCCAACAAGACTATATCCTTTATCATTCTTTATAAGTCTTGAGTAAGTCTTATATAAGGAAAATATAGTTCTTTGTAATTCTTACACAAGTCTTTAGAATTGAGGAAACTGGGAGTAGGAGAGTAAGCTCTCATTGCATAGAAACCAAAACAGAAATGGAGAGAGCAGCAGATGACAACACCCAGGGCTGGTGATGTCGGTAATGAAAATGCAAAGAGCAGTCAGGAAAGGAGTCTCTGAAAAAGAAAAAAAAAAAAAAAGCACTTACCTTATATATAAAATGATACATCTGGGGGTTTTTTCTATTGACACAGCAACTTTCCAGCTGAAAACCTGCCTGCTTTGTACTGTTCTGCTTTTAAAAGCTGCACATTTAAAACCTTCAAAAGTCCAAAACATCTCTGTTAAAATTAAGAAAGCAATCCATTGGCGTAAGATGACTCATCCCAGGTCACAGCTCTGCCCCCTGTTTTGTGTTCTTAAATAATCTACCTGGCTTTATGAAATCTGTAGTGAGAATTTGAATAAGAATTCTCTACTCCTCATTTTTCCCTTCAATCTTCTTTCCCCTTGTAAAACATCTAATTTCAGTTTTTCAGTGAAGAAGCTCAGATTTAGGGCTCCTTCTGCTAAAAGCTGTTTTTGTTGTGCCTCAGCCAGCTACAGTTCTGTAGCTGTCCTTCTTCCTGCCTGCCACTCACCTATCTGTTGCTGAGAAAGCTAGGTGCAAAGTGGGCCCAGAGCACTTGTATCTAGAATCAGCTTTCCAGCAGAATCCAGACAGTAACACAAAGTTATGAGGTGGACAAAAAGAAAATTCGAAAATGTTCCTTAAAAGGAAATGTCAGAGGATTTCTTGAAAACCTCCAGTAACTTCTGACATCTTACAGCCTCTGCTCATGTCAAACTCAAACTTTATTACAAAAAACAACTTATTTTGAAACTACAAATCTGTAGGAACTAGTCTCTGTTTATAGCACTGCTTTTCAGCAACAAGACGGTTGTTTCAAGATTAAAAATATTACCAGATAGAGTAACAAAATAAGGACAACTATTTGATATAAATTTACTGTCCTAACACACTTCTGGTAAAAAAGGTCTCAAATAAGGAAGAAATCTCAAAAATGTAGCTTTTCCTACAAAAAATGTGATTTCCAAAACTATAAGAAACATATCTCTTGTACATTATAAAAGCAGCTCCAGCTCTGCAAACCACAGCAGCAGAATATAAACACATATCAAATTGGAGTAGTTTAAAATTATAAACAACAAATACAACAAGTCTACAAGCAGTCAAGCTAAAAAGCGTTAATGTAAAGGTCTGCTGCTCCTCAGCAAAGATTGAGGAATACGTGCAGGAATACGTACCTGTGCTACTGGACAAGCTCTTAGTTTAAAGATTATTTCTGATGTGCTAATCCCTTAACCCACCTAGCTTTAAACCAGCATGGAAGTCTTTTCAGAGAAGCCAGTGTTCCCTAAGATGGCCCCCTTCTATGTTTCTATAGTTCTCAGAGGTCTAGAAATTTCAGGTTTTGAGAATTTTGTATCATCAGTAGTTTCTAATTCTGAAAGAATGGTTAGTTGGAAAATACTTGCACTTTCAAACTATTTTCCATTCTGATCTTTACTCTTCTACAGGTGTGCACATGAAGACAGAAAAATAGCTTTCTCCTTTGACTCACCTTGAAGAAGTGCCAAGCCCATCAAAGTTGCTGCTTGCTGAATGATTTGTAGAGTTAATTGTCCTTCAGAGTAGGTACTTCATCTGTAACTACCACATTAAATTTTTCATAAGTAATCCTACAACATTTTGTTAGTAGGTTCAGTCAACATAGGTCTGGAACTGGTATTAGTAATGTCATAAATCTACATCTAGGAACACACTCTTCAAAACCCATTAATAAAAAATAACAATAGTAGAAAGTTGCACCCACAATAAAACCGGTGACTGGACTGCAGATTTTCAGCCTCACAAGGGGAAAGAAGTAATGCCCATCTTCCAAAAGGTGCTCTCAGGAGAATTGGAAGGCATGCAAAGCAAGACATGTATGGTCACCAGGATGAGGTACAAGGATGTTTTCAGACACACGGCAAACCTACTGGAACAGAAATGCACACATTCATCCAGAGACAGGAATCGTTGCAGCTGTGTCCACTGCTGCCCTTCCTGGCCTTCTTCCTGTCCCTGCACCGGTGGCAGAGCAGCTGGGACATACATTACCCTGCACTGCTCCAGCACAAGTTAGCATTCTTTCCCCATCAAGGAAAATGTAAACCAAAATGTAAACGTGTGCTTAAAGCTATAGCAATTGCACTGCAACACTGTGGGGAACGCACTGTAATGGATTGCTTTGCCACAGATCCTCTCACTGACCAGCCAAACACCAGCTGGAAGAACAGAAGCAGTTGTATAGTTGGGAATGGATGTTGTCCTTCCTCACAAATCATCAAATAATTTTCATCTCCTACCTGTGACTCTTTCTTCCTATATCTCTCACAAACAGATAAAAATGAAACACACGAAGATTTCTTGGTGGCATCTGCTCTGTCTCAGCTCATTTTCATATGCAGGAGATGGGGCACATTTTAAGTGTGAAATGGTTCTCCGTAATTCACAATGGATCACCAAGCTTATAAAATACTACTGGCAGGAACATCAAGTCCACCTCATCACCCCAAGGTAATTAAGTTCAGACTGATGCGCTGATAACGCCTGCCTGTCTGAGACCTCTCACAGGGCATTAAAGGAAAGTTCTTATGTTCTGATAATTTAGGGACATCTGACCAGCAGTCTGCATGCAAAACAAGTTTTACAGCTGGGATCATGCCGTGCAAATTGGTTTTGTTTTAAGACAAGTGTGTGAAATCTGTGAGTTTCCACATAGGCAAAGTTCCCCAGCAATAGCAAAATGACTGAGTGGCACTCTTGTGATTTGACTTTTATTTCAAGGTCTCACTGACATTTATTTTTAGAACCCACTTTCATTTCAAGTGCCACTGCTGCCATATAAAACTGAAGCACAGAACACACTGTTCATAACCACCTCATACAGAGTTTTATGTGTATACATAAATTTATCTGATTTCTGCTTCATTATGTGCAGAGATCTGGAGGTGGAGGTACAAAATATGGATCATTTACTTACCTTGTTTTGCCAGCTCATCTGCCTTCTTGCTTATTATCCTGAGACACAGTGATAACTGGTGGCATGATTACTAACAGTGTTTCAATTCCTGTGAAAGACAGCTTTTTGCTCAAGGTTTACAATATTAAAAGATGGGGAAAGGAGCTGACTTATTTTATACATATATATAATTCAGGTGCAATTTATATGTAACATAAAAGACAAAGAAATTTTAAAAGTCATCTATGCTGGTTCCCTGTTGAGAATCTTCCCATACACCCACTTCTTAGGCCAGCAGGACTTGCGATTCGCTTAATTCTGTGCATCTTTCCAGGATCTAAAACCAGAATAGGTGTATTTATCATTAAATTCCTCTTCAGGCGTTCTGTGTAGGCAACACTCAGATTCACAATGCTATAGGTTAAAAATGTTGCTTGTACCTAAGTTGTATCTAGTAACTCAGCCTTGATGTTTTACTTGCAACACATACAATAGCTTGAGATGGCATTGCTGGCACAGACAGCTAACAGGTAAAGTAAACAAGCACACAACCAGTGAATGGTTTCTGAAGACAGGTTTAACATCACCCCTTATTATTAGCTAATGATTACCAAAGTGTAATTGAACATGACCTCTGCCCATAACTGACCTATCCTATTTAGTATTCAAACAGAAATTAAAATACATATTGGCAGGGCTGGCTCACTTGACCAAGTCTGATTTCTTACTACAGAAAATCATTTAGTGGAAGATACGTGCAAAAAGACAAGATCGTCTTGTAAGCTCAGCCATTACTATTAATATATGAATGACAGAAGCTATCTCCCAGAACCCCTGGCAGACTACCTGGGCAGCCTTCAGCCCATGGTGAAGGAATTGTTTCCACTTCTCTCTCTGCACAAATCCTCTTGTCCTGGTCTGAAAGCTTTCTAATATTATTTCTTTTATTTTTTTTAAAATTAATTCTAAAGCCCTGAAAAAATGTTCATGCACCATAATATTTACTGAAGAGTTGCACAATTTACGATCTTCCCATTTGGAAGCATTATGTTTAGATTTTGGTCTTTGTTATCATAAGATAGATAAGGTTCTGCTCCATTTGTCCAAACACTGATTTTTTTTTCTAAGCATTAATTCTACATCTTTAAGTTTCAAAAGGCTATAAATAGAAAGAAAAACGACTGGTAGGTTTGACTTCAGCTGAAGAACAGAAAACAGTTGACTTTCCTTAACAGGAGGAAATATATATATATTTATATATATACATACATATATTTATATATATACATACATATAGAGAGAGAGCTTGTTCTATGAATCTCTGAAGAACGGTGTTGGAAATGGGTTTAATGTCTTGCAGCTGAATAACTCCTGGTTGTGTTATATAAGATACATGGGGGTTTTTTTTTCTCTTTTCCTCAGATAAGCTTGCTTAGTTCACAGATATCACAGCCTTTGGAGAAAAAATCTCAAAGGAAAACTTTTTTTTTTGGTAGTACTGAGAATTGTAACTGCACAGTGTGGAACATGCTATTGTTCAGTTGAGATAGGCTTGAGGGTAAAGTGCAATAAGCTTAGTGAGCAGCTAATTAAGAACTTTCTTTTGCACTCCATTAACCCTGGACTGAATGTACGCAATTTTAAATTTTTACATGGATAGTTTGTGGCCCTAAGGGGCTGACACGGGATTTCAAGAACAGCAGTAGCCAGGGTGCAGCTAACACCATCCTCTCTGGCTACGGGCTCTCCCTCCTTACACCTCCCCCCTGCCTCCTCCCTCCTCAAGGTACCAGGTTAAGTGCCCAGTGCCACCTGCTCCTGACCAACACCTCCTCCCTTTTTTTTTTAATTCCTCTTTCCCAACAGAGTAAGACCTGAGCTGGGTCCTGCCTTAAAGCAGGAAAGTAACAGTGTTGGATCAATCTTTAGAGAAAAGTCTCCACACACAACTGAAACATAATGAAGCATTACTAGTAAAATCCCAGAATTATGACAGGCATATTAAGAATCAATAGTTTTGGTAAGTGGTGAGAGAACTTTTAAGTAGCTTTTTCTTCATCCCAGCTGAAGTAATGCTGACAATTGTCAGGACAGATTTATCTCCTTAGCTATATAGTATGGATTAACTCTCAGGTACATTATCCATTTTCTTAAGTTATGATTTTTTTCCCATGTAAGCAAAATTGATTGTATAACTACAAATAAAAAAAATACTTTCTAAACTAAAATGTTTCTATCTAATAAACCACCATAACATCCGCTCAGCCTAACTAACTACCTTAGTTCGCTTGCATCAAGTCTGATGTTTATTTGTGTTTTGCAGTGGCAAACATACAATCAATCCTGCTAATGCAAATGAACTCATGCCATTAAGGGCTGCCCAGTGGCATATAACACAGTCATTACACGCACAGTACATACTAGGATGATCTGGGGAAATGGGTTCCTCACCACAGAGGCAAGCTCTCCCAGAGGGCTGTTCAGGTCTGTGCTGCTCCAGGACATGCTCTAAATTTAAGAGCACTGCTAAAAGCACAGACTAACAAGTCAACCATTTTCTTTTTCACCTCAAGTTCATTAATGGAGGGAAAGGCATCAAGGCAAGGAAGGATCAGTGAAGTCAACAACGCTCTTGTAAAAGGTAATCTGAGGACAACTGACACTCACTGGAACAACATCCTCATCACAAACCTGTCAACAATTCTTGCCCTCCAAACTGAACTGACCCTGAGTCACCCTTTCATAAACTTACAGTCATTCCCTGCAGCCATAGAGTAAATTTGCAGGATCCTTATGTCTACAGGACACCTCTATGTCTTCCTCATGAGCAGCTCCAGAGCAGCCAGCAGAAACGCAGAATCCCTGTGGCAAGTGCTGGCAGTCTCTTGGGTAACATTTACTTGACAGATCCTAGCATCACGTTTCTATCGCTGCAGTAGAACAAGAGCAAGGTGCCCGGGCCTCACTGCAGCAATACTGATCCTACCATCGCTCTAAGGATGCACCTGGAAGAGGGCAAGTAGTGCTTTTGCTCCCTCAGCTGGATAACACTGTGCTGTTTCTCCCTCACTGTGGAAGTCAGAGAACATGCTGCAGATGATAAAGCAATAGGAATTCTGCCTTATACAACGAATACATCCTTGACCAACACTAACATAAAAAGCACCGCACAGTGAAGGCTGGATATCACTGAGTAGTGATGTACGTAGGAAAGAATAACCTAGAGCTAAAATAGGAGAAAGCACTAACAACAAAAAGGATATACAGAATTGAGTATGGATCACATCCATTTGATTTTTTTAATTCAGTGTTCTGTTTCTGAAGCTTGTTGTAATCTTCTTCCAGATCTACAGGCCAAGAGAAAAAGTTGACTGAATGACAAGATTCAAAACTGTTGACTAGAGATATCTCAGGTCACTGAGTAATGAAAATAAACCAGAGAACCTCACAACTCTACTTCACTTTGCCAGGAAAGAGACTATTAACCACACATGCCGTAAAATACAATATCCATGATGAAATCAACATTTGCTAAAAGAAAAAATTCACAGAATACTGAGAAATCTGTATGTGCATACATGCACACAGGTAGCATTAAAAATACATATATATTGCCAGTAAAAGTTGTTCAAGATATAAATTGATTCCAGTTAGCATTTTTAAGAATTTAGAAATTAATGTGATCAAATCATGCTTGACTAAACGTAAATTTCATTTTAATCTAGTTCTCATAGCTGAAAACTGATCATCACAAAGCAAACTGCAAATTCATCAGCCTATCTGAAAAACAGGTATGCAAATTTATGATTTGATCCTCACAGCTGCATAACAAACAAATGTTACTGCAGACATACTTTGCAATCATACTGGTTTTCCAAGCACGGTCCAAAGTCACCACTAATGTGTACTCTGTCTGCAGTGCTTCTAGTTAGTAATTTAAGCTACCCTTATTCATCCTGACAAGACAGGTGGGTAAAGAATACATTTGTCTGTGAGCAATGAAGGGTCAAGAAATGCTACACCTCTGAACCAAACACCTCATACAGAGTCTGCTAGCAAAGCAACAGCATCCAGAAGCTCACAATAATAGAGATTAGAGCTATAATGCTATATTCATTCATCCCAGCTAATTCCCCTCAAAACTCAATATCCTTGCCAGCACTGTGCACAATTGCCTCTCACTATTCTTATTGTTGCAGTTTTTTCCTTCACCTTTAGGGTCAGAAACACACTGAAGAAAAATGGCTGGGAACAGTAAAACCTATTTCTACCTTTATCTGCAGAGAACTCTCTGCTCTCTCTTATAATCATAATCTCAGTTTATCAGAAAAATGGTAAGGAAAGGACAAGTGATTGTCTCATAACTTTTTCATCTTTTAAAATGATTGATATGGTTTATATTTCTGAGCTGAACAAAAAAAAAATCAAAGTTCTTTTGAGTGAACTTGAATTCTTCTGTGCTGATACTTTCTGTCCTTTAAACTACTCATGTGTAAAAGAAATGAGGTGTAATTGCTTCAGACACTTCTGATCTTTCTGTATTTAATCAGGTTTGTGATTTTTACATTTAATCTTGTTTTCACTTATTAATAATGTAATCTGCATGTATATTATAGGAAACATAAGATGGTAGGGTATGTCAGCAGGCATGTGCCCTCAAAATGAAAGGACGAGTGACCTAGAATATCTAACTAATTTATTATTCAAACAATGCAGATATGTTAAAATTGCAGAAAACTAAACTGAATGGAGGCTCTTAGGGCAGGCATTAGAAAATTATAAAAAGACTGGTGGGAAATTTCTAGCTTTGATCTGAGTCAATCCTCATAAAACCAAAGATAAAACTTCGAGGTCGTATACTCACTTGAGGGTGTCTGAGCCCTGGCCCAGGCTGCCCAGGGGGGCTGTGGAGTCTCCTTCTCTGGAGATATTCAAAGCCCGCCTGGATGATGTCCTGTGCAACCTGCTCTGGGTGAGCCTGCTTGAGCAGGGGGGTGGCACTGGGTGAGCTCCCGAGGGCCCTTCCAACCCCTGCCATTCTGGGATTCTGTCACTCTGTGAACTCTCAGACAAAACCAAAGACACAATACTAAACATGATTCTGCATTTCAAAGGGTCTTCTGAAAAGTCCACATAACACTTGAAATCCCTAATGAATGCAGAAGCTTGATTTCTGAGAGAAGAAAGTTACAATTGGTACCTGGGGGTACAACAAAGAACCACTGCTTCTTTAGTTGAAATAGAGGATCAATTAACCCACAAACAAACTGCTGAATACAGACATGTTACTATTTTCACATTAACAACAGGAAAAGTCATTTCTCTCTAACAAGAGCTTCTGGTTAGCTCTCTCCAAAAGCAACATGAAGGAGTGAGAACTGGTGTTTTCCAGGTTTATTTTGGGGAGAAAAGAAGTTAAGTTTTGTTGCAACTAAATTTTTCAAGCATGACACAAGCTTCAGATGTGTCAATGGTCAGATGTGTGTAGAGAAAGCACCGATCTTTGCAACAGACAACTTCCCACTGCCAGACTGTGTTTGGGAGCAAAAGCAGGGATAGGGAGAGCGAGTGACTCTTGGGTACAGGAACAGGGGTAGATTTGGCCCCAGAATAGAAATTGCCTTTGAGAAGTAAGGAAACTTAACAGGAACCTAACCACAGCAGTATTTCTCTCTATATATACCGAGCACATTGGCCTCCCAACCACCCTGAAGCACTAGCAAAATCATGCATGCTAATAGCAAAGCAGGAAAAGCCCTGTTTAGTTTGTGGTTTTGGACAAGCACTGCCTCCCAGATGGAGTTTCATCACCAGAGGAAGCTCATGTGCCAACCACATGCCCCCACCCAAAGAGCCAGTCACCCTCCTCCACTTCTGGGACGGCTGCTCCAGGAGCTCTCCCTGGCATCAAAAGCCGTCAGTCTGCACTGCTCCCGTGGATGGCAACACAGCACCCAGAGGAAGGGCTGTCAGTCTGGGATGTTAGCACAAGCAGGAAAGTCTCCTGAGTTTTGGGACCGGTCCTTACCCCACACTGCTCCAGAGAGGAAAATTTAGAAGGGACATTGAAAGCACGAGGACAACAAAACCCCCGCTGCGGTCTGTCCCACCCCACAGCTTCCTGCTCCCTCCCTTTTACCAGCAGCCCTGCAGGAGCAAAGCCATTTGCAAAAAACAAAATAAAAATCACAGACCAATTAAGTGAGCTTTCAGCGGAACCAGGGTGACAATATGGAGGCACAGACAGTACGGCAGGATCAGCCTGGCTCTTTCCCAATGCTTTCCAGCTTTATGACCTCTGTTTCCTTGACGACTGCATTACTACCCCCCCCCCCCCCCGCCCCACCACTTTCTACCTCCATTCCCCCATGCACAATCCCTTCTTCAACATAAAGAAGCCCAAAGTATTCGTAAGGAGGTGCACCATGTGCAGTGCTAATTTCTGTAACATCTAGATTTAGCTTGGCAGTCTCACACCTACCTGTGCTTTGACAGCTGCAAACCAGAATGTGTTTCACAGAATATTATGAAAGCCCAGCAGCCCAAAGGAATACAGGGAAGTATAGAGGATTCACCTCTGGCCCGTATCATTCCTGTTCCTAAAATTCCTCTCATACAGTGTTCTGACATCAAATAAACCAGATAGTAGAAAAGCATTCGATCTCTGTAATGATTTTTTTTGCTTCAGAAAAAATACTGAGAAACAGCACTTGTGCATCCTTTGTGGCTTTCCCGGGATGTTTTGGTGCTAAATCCTGAGTCCTGCTGACCTAAACTGGTTTGCCAAAGAAAATGTTCATCATTCAGCTCCCTTATTCCAAAAAAGCACAAGGGTTTACTTAGTGAGCTTTAAGCGGTTCAGGAAATGTATCCAGATAAAGATCCCAAAGTTTGGACGCTTACCTAAAATTCAACACAGCTAAACTGGCTTGCAAAACAGGACTGAAATCCCACCAGAATTTGCTATAACAAAAATTCTTTTTTCCTGTCTTGACTTAGACACAACTCACAAAGTTCTGCCTTCTCCTATACCACATTAACTTGATGGACCAAAGAAGTACACTACCATATTTTCTCCTCTTTTTAGTGTCCTTTTTCTCACTCCAGAACCCCCACCCTACAAAAAGAATACAGAAATGCACCAGTATTTATTTTATTAGTATGTACCTTTTACTATTTTATCAGCCCATCCCAATTTTTGCTCAGTGTGAACATTAAGTTCAACAACAACTAAACTGATTCTGGTTCCACCAGACCTTATATTGCCTTTTGAAACTTAGTGATCCTGAACTCTTTCAGTCAAAATGAGGTTATTGTAATCTTTTTAAAAGCATCATCAGCACTAACTAAATTAACCTCAGAACATGATATAACCTATGCAGCCATTATTTCCATTCATTAAACATTGCAGATGATGAATAGGACTTTCCCAAGGTTTGATAACCAAAAATGAGACCAAGGTCCAGTTTATTAAGGCTCTCTGCATCCTGTTCTAACCTGCATAAAATAAACCCCACCATAATCAAGTGAAGGCACCAACAATGGTTTAGAAACTTGCAGAACTATCTCCAGCAAATCACTGCAATACTGTAAAAATAGGAGTGTCCATAATAGGTAGTTGAGGAACAGCTATGAACCTCCCACTCAACATATGCACATGCACGCACTGTAATTATTATAGAAAAGCTGCAAATGGTAAGAAGTCCAAAGTGTTTACTGTTTTTTATTTTTAAAGGATTGGCCCTTGACACGAATCATCCTATCAACAGGTTTTAGAGGAACACAAGAGCTAAACTTCCAAACCTTCAAAAATTCCCCTGCTTATCATTTTTTAAGAACTTATTAATAACTGGCCCAGATAAATAACTGATGAAAAATTCCACCATCTCAAGTGGAATTTTTCACCTGATATTCAATTGGGGGTTGATTTTTAATTTTTTTTTTTTTAAATGACATTTTGTTTCTGTCTCAACTTTGCACACTCAAACCACAGCATTCTCAACAAGCCATTGCATCATCTTTGTATTTCCATGGGCACTTCATATTAAGCTTTGTCATCATTACACAATCTTCTGTAATACTATCATATCCTCACTAAAAGCGTATCAAGAAAAGCAGCTACTATGCATGAAGGTCAGCTTTTGTTCACTGAGGAAGATTAAAATCCTCCTAAAACCCTTCATGTCATCAGCCCTGCCATCAGCATACAAATTCTCTCCTTTTTACAGCAAAAAGCCTCGCAAAGAAGAGGACTCAAAGCAAAGGGAACATAAAAGAAAAAGAAAAGAAGGTGAAGCAGCCAAAGCATAGTAAAGTTGTTGCAGAAGTCTCTCTGCACTAACATTGGTTTTATCTGAGCCTCATGTTTGGCTCAGTGGTCCAATATGCTTCATCATTGTGAGTGCCTGCTGTTACTATATTAGTACTTTAAGATTTGCACAGGTTTCAGAGGCACTGGCCCCAGGAAAACCTACTTCTACATGGTAAGAACTGCAGGTCTGACTGTACTGTTCTGAGGTATGTCACAATTATGAAGAACCACACTAAGATTCACACTCAGCAAGGAAGAATTTAAGAAAACTGTATAGCAAAAGATATACCTGGAACAAGTTGATTATCAGTATCACCTTATTGACAAATGTTTGGAGGCCTAATTTTTAGTTCTAGGCCTGGCAGATACAAATGATTGCAAGTTCTATTTTTTCCTGTACAATAACAACATATTTGCAAATGTAGAATTAGCATTAATAGTAAAACAGGAATGAAAAACAGTATCCATACAGTTTAAGGGCCAGAGCACAAATTAGTGGAATACAGTCAATAGAGGCTGAAGCTACCTGGCTTTATCCTTTCATTTCAGAGTTCACCAGCCATAGGGGAATGTGAAAGAACAGTTTAAACAGCTTCAGGAGAGACATCAGCAACAACAAACTCTAAAGAATGCTTATTGCATCACTTATATATATTTTATAATGTGCAAAAAGCTAGTTCACGTTCCCCTAAGTACAAATAGTCCATTCCTCCTTGGAGCAAATGTATCTATGTCTAGGCTGCTGTACCACTAATGCAGAGAAAATACTACTTTTGCATCTGATTTATCTGAATTATTTCAGACTGTCCCTTTCTGGGGACCTAAGATGACCAGCTCTGATGCATGCACATCTACTCTGTGGCATTTATACATCACAAGGCTCATTTCACAGTTTGTGCCTGTATTAAGAATTATGCAACCTCACAGGTATTTGCACATGTGAAACGATTTACGCATTTCAAAAGGCTGGCCAGATGCATCATAGCCAAAAATCAAGTAAACTATGACAGTTCTTGTTTGAATACTGCATACAGTTAAGCTTATGATGGGAAAAATACTATGCAAAGCAAAGCTGTTTTCAGACATGACATGTACTGGTTCTAAAGCTGCACGAATATCCACACATGGCCCCAGGTTTCTGAGTAACATTTCTCTAAAAATGTAAAACAACTTACTCTTCATTGCGACAACATTCTCTTCTCCCCAGTCATCATGAACTCCTGAAAACACAGGGGAACAAAAAAACCCCTGACAACTTGTTTTAAAATGTTTTGCCTAATAAGCACCATCTCTTTGATCTGTGACAGCTGTGGACTTAACAGGCATCCAGCCTTTATCTAGGCTTTATCAATAAGGCTGCACAAAACAGATCCCCCCTCAACATCACAAAGGCTCACAAAATGCCTGCTGTATCCTGTGGAATACTATCTTCTATGTTTTTCAAGCACACTTTTCAAAGGCACATGCAGCTGGTGAACAGCTTAGTTCACACTGCCTGATGCTTTTTCTGACACGAGTATTTTCCCCAGAGAAACAAATCTCCTACTCCTACCCATCACAGCCCTCATACTTACCTCAAACATATGACCAGAATTATCAGAATATTTTTTCTCAACCTACTTGTTGTCTCGTTAATGCTCATAGGACTGACATTTGCAAGCAGTCCAGTAAGTGAACTGCTGAAACCTTCCTTTGAAAAACTCAAGAGCCACGTTCTCATTGTGTACTGAAACATCTCACACCAGTACAGAAGACAGCCCAGTATCTTTTTATAGTTTTCATAGTTTGTTTTTCCACACTGTGTGCAAATAGGCTGTGCAATTCAATGAGATAGGAAATCTCTGATGACAGGAATTAAAAAGAAGACTTATAAATACACCAAGAATTTCAAAAGTTGCCATCAAGAACAACTGTATATTCTTTGAATATTCTGACCAAAGTTCTGGGACCCACAGTAATCCTGCAATAACTTGGGATCCACTTTAGACGCTGGAGGGGGGCTGGAGACAAGTGTAGTGTTAAACTTATAAACTTAAGTAGCATTTGGTATCTCTCTGATTACATGGTTCATCCTACCTCAGGAAATACAATGGTGTTGCAAGCTTATATAAGTTATAGCTATATATCTCTGCAATCCCTCTCTCATTGCTCACAGCAGATGTTTGTTATTGTGTATAACTCTATCTATGTGGAACTCACATAATTCAGTCTTAGAAGAAAGACAAATTTAAAATTCAGTGCTCACAATTAGTTTGGAATTAAAAATCCAAACTGATTCTTCATGTGAAACACAGAACTTAGTTTTTGTCCTGAAATATCAATTCCTGAGGTCATTACATCACTATGAAAGAAAAGGAATTAAAAACCACTTGCAGAAACTTTAAAACAACAAAAAAAATTATACATTCTGGATAGTTGAAGTTATAGCAACTAATATACCTGACCTTACCAATAAAAGTAAAAATAAAAATACTGAGTACATATATCCTGCATCCTATGAGCCTGTTTCAAAAAATTAATCTCAGGAAAAGCAGTTGTTTTGTTTCTTATAAATAATGGAGCCAACTGGAACTCCTACCTATGGAATCTTCATGAGACAGTTTGCCATTGCATACTTTTTCCATATATGAAAAAAGTTATTTATTTATGAAACAAAGTATTAGTTAGGGGATGTCCTGGTTTCGGCTGGGATAGAGTTAATTTTCTTCACAGAAGCTAGCATAGTGCTGTGCTTTGGATTTAGTACCAGAAGAATGTTGATAACACGCTGATGTTTTTAGTTGTTGCCAAGCAGTGCTCAGACTGTTCAAGGACTTTTTGAGCTTCTCCTGCTCGGCCAGGTGCATAACAAGCTGGGAGTACAGCACAGCTAGGACCCAGACTGTCCAAAGAGCTATTCCATACCATAGAACGTCATGCTCGGGGGGGGTTGGTGGGTCGGTCGGTTGCGGGGGGAGTGATCGCTGCTCGGGACGGGCTGGGCATCGGTCGGTGGGTGGTGAGCAATTGCATTGTGCATCATTCGTTTTGTATATTCTGTATATTTTGTTATCATTCTCATTATTACTATTATTATTATTTTCTCTCATTAAACTGCCTTTATCTCAGCCCTCGGCTCTAACCTTTTTCCCCTTCCCTATTCTCTCCCCCATCCCACTGAGGGAGGGGGGGGGAGTGAGCGAGCAGCTGCATGGTGCTTAGTTGCCAGCCGGGTTAAACCACGACAGGGGAAAATACGTATAGGTTTCTACATTGCTGCTTTGCAGGGATTGGCAGTGTGTGTTTGTTTAATTAGCAGAACTCCAGCTCTCCTAACAGTCTCCTTATTAATAGAGAAGCGCCACAGCAGCAGTGCGGTTGAACACCTGGTATGATGGACTGGCCATATTTGGGGTCAACGGCATTGCCCGTAGTCAGCTGTAGAGCTTGATAAAGAGCTCTGGTAAAACCTGCTAATGTAAGCAAGTCCAATAGATTCATCCCCTTTTGTCCTTCCTGAACATCAGAAGCAATAACCTCACAGGTGTAATTGTCATTCTGTATTCAGAAACATACCACCCCAAAGGAGAGACACTAGTTGTGTCTTTCCATCCATCAGTTACAGGGACAGAAAACCATATCATACTGTTAGGATGTGCTATCATCTGTTATGATAATTATATTCAGTACAGGATTATATCTCCTCCTCCTGTGCACTACCATTAAAAATTGCCATTATCCCATTTATGTTGCTTTTGTTCTTCCTTTCTTCAGCTCCCTAAGCAGGAAGCTTTGTTCAAATGAGACTCTCCTACTACAGAGAGGTTGTTCTCTGCTTATGCACCATGTCGCTAGGCAAACATTCACTTTCAGCAAATTTTACAGCAACAAGCTAAACCCAGGACTAATGTGTATGTCACCCCTTAACTCAGACACACTATCTGTAATTTACAGTCAGCTCCAAATTATAGCAATTTAATCAACAGAGGGAATTGCCTTGGTCCTTTTGGTATTTTTGGTAGAGATCATTACCCCTCAGGGGTCCGTACTGGGACCCGTGCTGTTTAATATATTCATCAATGACTTAGACAGCGAGATTGAGTGCACCCTCAGCAAGTTTGTGGATGACACCAAACTGAGTGGTGCGGTTGACACACCAGAAGGACGGGATGTCATCCAGAGAGACCTGGACAGGCTGGAGAGGTGGGCCTGTGTGAACCTCATGAGGTTCAACAAGGCCAAGTGCAAGGTCATGCACCTGGGTCGGGGTAACCCCCAGTATCAGTACAGGCTGGGGGAAGAAAGGATCGAGAGCAGCCCTGCCGAGAGGGACTTGGGCGTGCTGGTGGATGAAAAGCTGGACATGAGCCGGCAATGTGCACTGGCAGCCCAGAAGGCCAACCGTACCCTGGGCTGCATCAGGAGAAGCGTGGCCAGCAGGTCGAGGGAGGTGATTCTGCCCCTCTACTCTGCTCTGGTGAGACCTCATCTGGAGTATTGTGTCCAACTCTGGAGCCCTCAGCACAAGAAGGACATGGAACTGTTGGAGTGGGTCCAGAGGAGGGCTACTGAAATGGTCCGAGGGCTGGAGCACCTCTCTTATGAGGACAGGCTGAGGGAGTTGGGCTTGTTCAGCCTGGAGAAGAGAAGGCTGCGGGGAGACCTGATTACGGCCTTTCAGTATCTAAAGGGGGCCTATAGGAAAGATGGGGAAAATCGTTTTAGTAGGGCCAGCTGTGAGAGGACAAGGGGTAATGGTTTTAAACTAAACCAGGGTAGGTTTAGACTGGATATAAGGAAGAAATTCTTTACAATGAGGGTGGTAAAACACTGGAACAGGTTGCCCAGAGAGGTGGTGGAGGCCCCATCCCTGGGAACATTCAAGGACAGGTTGGATGGGGCTCTGAGCAACCTGATCTAGTTAGTGGTGTCCCTGCTCACTGCAGGGGGGTTGGACTAGATGACCTCTGGGGGTCCCTTCCAACCCAAAACATTCTATGATTCTATGATTCTATGATCATTAGTGCCACATCATTGAATAGTTCTTGAGTTAGCACATGCCTGTTCATTTTCGCTTGTCAGCATAATGTCACACAAAGCAAGAAGCATCATCAAGTAAAGAAGAATCTCACAGTTTTAGCTAGGTTATTTTACTAGAACAGTAACAACCCTTACTTGTGAAGTATGACACAGAGAAACACAACATAGTATGCCTAGGAACAGTTACAAGCTCCCAGAAGAATCTAGAGCCGAAAAAAAAGGTGAAAAGAGCAGGATTTCTGTCTGTAGGGCCTTAATGACCACCTCCACCACTGCAGCAAGAGTGCACCACATGCTGCACCACAGCATCAAGCCCTTGATGCCCGCAATGCCCAGCACCTGCCTGTCTTGAGGGCAGAAGCAATGAGCAAAATACTCAGACTGCAGCTATATAAATGATGTGTATAGTCAGAGCTCCGCACAGAGCCAGTACGAGTGAGCATGAAGCAGTTTTCTGATCCTTTTCTTCATCCAACCCACAGGGCTTGTGTTGCTCTCACCTTAGGAGCTCAGTCGTGGTTACTCTTCGCACACCTCCCATCCAGCTCACATACATTCAAGCAGCCACAGCATGGAACTGGACTTCCAAGTTTCAGCACGTTTTCTAAAATCAAGACGAGACCAAACAGAATTGTATGAAGAGGAGATGAAGACACCACACTTCGTGTTATCTAGACCCCTGTTTCTTTTGCACCTCCATCAGTGCAGGCCAACTGTGGACAAGTTAGACCCATCGTGGTATTTTTAACTGGGCTTTAGTGTTGCTGATACACTTTTTCAGTGATGCATTAGAACATCCAGGCTGCAAATTAAGAACATAGCAGGTATAGAAACATCCGAACTGCCATGCTGTCGATTGAGCTTGGTCTGGCGATGTTTATTAACTCAGATATGAAGTAATTTGGGCATAATTTATAAAATCCAGGCTGATTCAGACAAATAAACACTACTGCTGCTTCAGTGCTATGGGGGACCATAACCAACAGGAATTGTTTGAACCTACACTAACACATGCAGATCCAAACATGGTATTTCTGGCCACCTTTCTTGACATGGGAATGCTAGGTACAATAGCACAAGGACACCTGTAGCAAAGCCAGCTCTGGTGGACCAAAGATCATCAGTTTTGGCTCAGCATGGACTTCGCTAGAGCTCAGCTGGTTCTTGCACAGCCTGTTACCCACAAGCCAGGTTCTGGGAAAGCACAAAGCATCAGGCTGTGTCCAGCACAGGAAGGGAGGTAGCAGAACCCCAGAACTCAAGGACACTTCGCAGTTCTATAGGAGCAAGGACAGACAGCTCTGACTCAGAGCCTTAAAACCCTGCTAGGGCTCCAGTTGATATGACTGACATGTCTGCACCATTTCTCACTATGTTCTCTGATATTGACATTATCCGTGTAGTAAATGATAATTATTCCTCTGTATAGGCCCCAAAACAACTCAATGGGGAAAAAACAAATCCTCCCGTACCTTACCCCAAGCACAAATAATCTGCCTATTCCTGACCTATGCTTTGCAATTTCACATCATAAAAGACAGACTGGAGAGGAATAGATGCCCTGGGTTAGGTATCATTTACCTACAGTTCTTAACAATTTCTTACCGTGATAGTGTCTGTTAGCTTATTAGTCACAGCTTTTTCACTTTAAATTGTGTCTCTATTTAGGGTAAAGCCTTGACTAAAATCTATCCTATTTATGGACTCTGCAGCTTGTATGAATTATTTTATCCCAATTTACTGCAAAATGAAGATGAGCTAGAACTTCAGTTTAACCTGGAAGCTGCAAAGTACCTTGTAGTTGCCTGGACTTAGGATTGCTTAGGATTTTATTACTGTAAGATTTTATTGACTTTGAAGTGCAACCATAACTGTGGGCAAGGGGAAGTAATATAGATTTTAGATACCATTTCTACTGAAAGAAGAGTTAAAGTAACTCTGAGTGAATTTAGTATTTGGTGGACTGACAACTCTAGAGATAAGATCACACAAAGCACTCCCTTGTTTGCCAGAGGCAAATATCCTATTTGGGGGGAGGGAGGTGTTTGTTTGCTTTTTTCTTAATCAAACCCACGTTTCAAAGCCACATTTTTCACTGGTGATGGCTACAGTATTGGGGCATGTGAAAATGATCAAGGACAATTGTGTTACTGCCTCTTGGTGACTTGCTACTCATTTGCTGCTGTTACACTCTGAAGCTTCGCAATCCTATGCACCTTTGGTGTGAGTTCATGGTGGTTTAAGCAAATGCATTGTACTTCCTATTTAAAGCAGGAGGAGATCATAGATGAAGAGCATACCAACTCTGCCAAGTGGTAACTCTATATGCCATGATTTCTACTGCTGCTGTATGAATATGGCTCTAAGCACCAAATAGTTCTTTCTCCAAAACTGGAGTTCTGGCAAAGTTCTGGCAAACTTCTGAATGTGCTCAGATGCAAGCTCCAAGGGCTTACTCCAATGGGGGAACTCTGAAAAATTTACCAATCCTGGCAACAATCACAGAAACACAGGTGAGTGCATGCAGACATACTAACATGTACTGAACAGAACTTTATTACTTTGGCACTCTTGCCTGTGATTTTCCTCTTTTCCACCCTTTAGTATTTATCATCTTCATAGTTTGGTATCTTTCACTTCTTGCCTCTTCCCATGTCAACTCTCATTGCCTTCCTCTTCCTTTTTCTTTCCCACTCTACTTTTCCTCCCGAATGCACTTTTTCTATCCTCTTCCTCCCTAAGGCAGTCCATTTCTCTTCAACTCCTGCTGGGGGTATCTTGTACTCATCTGCTTTCTGTAAACAGGCAGCTTAAACTGTCCTAGCCCAAGCTATGCAAAGAAACTGTGCAGCAGAGAAGATAACCTGGTTGTGTTCAAACTCTGCTAAGGAGGCAGTGGCAGTAATATGCAATTCAGACAAAATTATCTGCGGGAGTGACACTGTGAGGTCCACGCTGCCATCCCAATCTCGAGGCCAGAGAGAACTACTTTAAAAATACAGTAAATAAAAAGGTGCACCTGGAATCATTCTCAAGTGCCAATAGAAGCAAACATCATAGAATATTTCTGAAAGCCTGAGAAATCTCTTCACTTTCTAGCTTCCAGTCCATGAAAGTCACCTAAGATCTAGGGCTGGTGGGATTTTCTAATGCCACTGGTTTTTATTTAGTTGAAGCTTTTGGCTAACTTGCTTATTCTACATAGCTGTAAAGGTAATGAGGTATATTAACAATGCCTAAGAAATATGCACTGAAGATAGCTCTGTTTTAAGCAACTGGATCCCCTAGGTTTCCATTTCACCAGCCCCAAGGAAAATGTGACACACGAGGGCTGACTCTCAACATCTTTTGCAAGGCTGATCAGCATTTCCCAGCATGGAAGCTTAATCTACCTTTGTACTGCTACACCGTCCTCCTCAGTTGTGTTCCTTGCAGTTCCTATTTCACTGGCAATTTTTGCCAGTTCACTATCTGACACTTCCAAACCATTAGTAAAGTCTGATAAGAATCAGTCTTAACAGAACCTTGCAGCATCTTGCTATTAACCTTTTGCTGGGTTGAAAACTGCTTATTCACTTTCTTGCTTTCTACCTCTCAGTTATTTACATGTTAGAATCTCATCTCTGACTGCACAACCACGCAGCCTCCTTACCAGACTCTGTGCTGCAGCTTTTTGAAAGCCCAGCTCCCCTCGTTCAGCCATACTTTTGACACTGTCCTTGCAGAACCTCAAGAAAGAGGCACAAACAAACTTGTTGATTTCTCAGGAGGCAGAGGAGGGAAAGGAACTGCTGTGGAGAAGAACAATTCTCCTTGCGAGGCTCTGGGGTCTGATTTCAAAAGTGAGACAATACATCAAAATGCTTCAACAAATGAGCATGGCTAGCAGCAAAAAGCTAGAAGAGGACTCTGGGGATCTGGGGACTATTGACACATGCTGCATTACAGTATCATTGAATAAAGTGCATAAATAGTCTAAGAGAATACAGGACTCAATGCTTCCTACACCCACAGATGCTGGATTCATCAGTCTCCTGCCTGTTTTATCCTTGACCAGAGCACTTGGTGGCCTGCATACACGGGTTTCATTTATGCATTGAAAATTTGAAAAACACAAGCACTAGTGAACCAGCAGGCACTTGCTACAGATGTAGTAAACCAAAAAGCAACTGCTGGTAGTACAGAGAATGGCAAAATACAGGGCAGGGCATTTCAGCAGCTGAATAAGATGAAAACGTTCTGCTGCGTGTACAGTTTATGCCTGTGTGCTTCCTCGCAAATCTGTCTGATGTTTGAAGATTGGGTAGGTAAACCACCAGGGTGAAGGTTATGTTTTTAGGTCTCTGATGCTTCCCTTGCAAGCTCAGTTAGTGAGTCAGGAGTCACAAGCTCTGTATGCATGTACAAATTCCCCCATTCCTGCTGTATGAGTTTCTATTTTTCCTCAGTATCTTGGGAAAGCGGGGGAAAATATCAGCAAGATACATTTCTCAGCTTCGTTTAAAAAAGAAAGAAAATCAAATGATATCTACAATAAATAGTATATTGCCAACTGAAAGAAAATTTAGTTTAAAATACTTGAAGAACAACTTCAGAAAGTATTCACGGTGTATTTTTGAAACACTGCCATACAGCAAAATAACCAGATTTAGACTTTATCTGATCAGAATTTACCTATCAGCAATTCCAATTTTCTCAAGTTGCTAAGTTAATGTATATTTATTTATGCTGTATGATTGATTCAGCTGGTTTCCTGAATAACTTAGGAAACATTCTTAGCTTAGACCACAAGCACTGACCACCAGACAGGCCCTACAGTGTTCTAGTACTTTCTGCAAGTAACAGCAAAGATTTTCCCAGTGTAAATATCGGAAAAACAAATGAATTTTTCAGGTCAAACATCTGCTTCATTTCAACATTTTCTGTCTATTTTTAAATGCTGCTTTAATAATCTTTCTTGCTAGGAAGCAGTTAAAATTGCTGTGGGAAGTGATGACAACCTGCAATCACAGTCAACATGACTAATTTGTTGTTGTTCTAAACACCGATGTGTCCCTGTACTTGTGCTACATCCCATAATAGAATTGGGTAAGCTTTCCAGAGGTTAATAAAACACAGACACTGAAAACTAGTTTCAGGTGGTAAGAAACAATACGCAAGTTCAGCAAATTGGTTTACCTAAGAATATTTTAAATGTTCTAGGCTTTTGACATGTTTGGCTGTGGCAGCTTGACTTCCAAAATTGGTTGCTATTTTATTAAAAGCAGGTTAAGAAATCTAAAGAAATAAATACAAAATTAAACCCTGGGTCAGGTAAAATACTTTTGCCAACCTACCATTTTTCCCTTCTTCAGAAAGAGAATGAAAAAGTCAATTACTTGCACAGCTTCAGCCCAGGAAACATGCTTTACCACCCGCCACCAGCCATGGCTGACTTCAGAAATGACATGTACCTCGATGTGGGATGTGATTTTATTTTGTATCATCAGCTTTTAATAGGCATGCTTTAGTTACGTTTTTGTACAGGTGGTGGAATTTGCTTGTTTGCAGCAAATTCACTTTTGCTCCTTTTCACTTCATTTTAGACCACTCTTTGGAATCTGATCACCCATTTTGTGTAAAACTAAAACCAAATTCCTTCATGATCAGTATTTTTAAGCAAGCAGTATAAACTAGTCAGTGCAGCCTAACAAAATGGTGCCTAGCCAGTGCGGAGAACAGAGGATGTAGCATTTTTTAAGCAATCCTTATGAATCCCCAATAAATTCTTAAAGGAGGTTGGCTACAGTAAATGATTTCATTTTCCCCAAGAGTCAGCAAAATCTGGTAAGAACAAGCTATTGTACCTCAGAAAAGTTTCTACAGAACCAGTCAAATCTGATCTGATGATTAGTCATCATTAGTAATCATAGCAAGCAGTATGATGAAAATTGGGAACTTTTTAAAATTAGTAATTAAACATTTTATGAAGCAGCAGCATTGAATCAAGACAAGTAAATGAGTTTGTAAAGACTTCAAAATGTGTACACTAATTCCAAAGGTGCTGCTTTTTTGCTAAGTGAAGATGTGGCATGTTCAGCAGTTCAAAGAACACCAAGAACTGCAATTTAAGAGCATCACAAGAGTTTGGAACTAAATAAAAACTAAAAAAAAGTCAACCATATTGAACAAGACTGAACAACACTGACTGTAAATCTGACAGCATATCTGCGTTAATGTGATCTATAGAAGTGATTTTATCATTGCTGAACCATCAGACAAGTGAGCCCACCTGCTACAATTTGCAGTCACAAGCTGTGAGCCCACTTAAGACTTTGGCCATCACTCCCGGTACCGTGGTAGAAGATGTCTGAACACCTCTTGGGAACAACAAGGAAACAAAGAGGATCTTTACGAGCAGCTTTGCTAAGGAGTAAATGCTATACGGTGGTCCCTTTTCCAACAAAAATTGTGGTTCAAACCTTGGAAAACGGACAACTTCACAAGATAAAGGGTGAAACTTTGGCACTCTAACATCCTTTTCTTCAGGGCAGGATTAGCGTAAATAATGCCACTTGCAGACCAACTGCAGCAGCTCTTCCTCAGTGAGATGCTAGAGCACTGCAGGAGCTGGGTTCCCCTCCTCCAAATCCTCCCGCAGGCTCCCCTGGGACCACGGAAGCCCTTCCCGATCGAGGCACGGCCGGCAGAACGCCTCCTGCCACCCGCCAGCGATGCTGCGAGCGCTCACTTACCTGACAAGAAGCGGCGTTTTCTCCCAACGGCTTTGCCCAAAAGGGCTCCTGTGTGGCGTGGAGGGCTGCAGCACCCACGGGCACCCACCGCACCGTGCCCTCTCCCTGCGCCCTCCCGGGCCGCAATGGCGGAGGTTATCGGGAAATGGCCTGGCCCTTGGACTCGTCTGCAAATGACGCAGAAATCGTCTACCGTGTCACTAAAGCGAAGGTAGGAGCCTGTGACCTCCCTCCTGGCGAGGCAGGGAATGCTGCAGATGGGACACTTGCTTTGCAGCGTGCTAACTGCAGCGATGGTGATGGTAACCTTTTTAATTTATAGTCCAAGTCTTGGAGCAAAATCTTCCGAGATGAAAAGCTAAACACCTAGTGACAAATTTAACTTGCTCCCTAAATGCATACATACACTTATTCAGAGACATTACTCAGAATGTTAATCATGATGTTATCGTGCCATTATTAGCCAAAAGTACGTCCATCATTCCTGACAGAGTCTGTGCCAACATTAGTTACCATGCACCACAATAAACTGCCGCTAACGCTCCACCACATGAGGTAATGGGGGCTTGAATATCTCAGAGAATGATGCAGGCAGGCAGGTCTGGCTCAGCAGCTGTGCTGATAAGCTTGACCTGACTGCAAGATGCTGCACAGGGAGCTTGGAGGCTTGGCCACGCAGCCGAAATGCAGAGAGCAGCCTTTTGGCCAGGGCTGGACTGCAGCAGGCAGGACCTCCCTCCCTCTGAAACGCCAGGGAGCCGCATCCAGCGCTGTGCAAGTGATCTTACCGAAGGGTGATAGAAAAGCGTTGCTTACCCACCTGAGGTTTTTCTGTGCACCATGCAGTCGTGCCGTGCAAGGTCAAAGCTAGCAAGGCTGACCAAATCTGTGCTCGTTTTATACTGAGCCAAAAGCTGAGTGGCTCTGCAGATTAACAACGCAACAAGTGCAATTTCAGTCAAACGCTGAGAGGTTCTGGTAACTAGTTCACAGCTGAAAGGGACCATTAGCACACTGAATCCCTTCCCTTGCAAGTACCAAACATAACCAGCCAAAACTCTTAAGTGTGAGAATTGATGTTGGTGGATGAGTGAAGAAATGACATGCCGATAACATACAAATTGTAAAGATTGTTCTAACAAACCTCCCTATGCCAAGGTAAAAAGCAGGAAACAATGGCTTATCAAACAACTTCTGCAGACAGATGCTGGCAGCTGGGTACAGGGGAGGTTTTGCATGCAGAGGTGCGAGAATCCCAGCAGCCTCTGCCACTGAAGCCAAAGGAGAGAGAGGGAACAGTCAGGCTTCCTCTGCAAACAGAAGGAAGGTTTTAAAAACAATCACTCCCCAAACAGTCAGTAAAGGAAAAGGCTCAGATTTTTAGAAACATCTGGTTATCTGGTAAAATTATCAAAAGCATGTAGGTGTCCTTAAACAGCTAATCCCCTCTGGGGGGGGGAAAAAAAAAATGTCTTAATAGCTTAATCATCCCTTAGTGAAGCAAACAGAGTTCACTTCAACTTTGAGGGTGGAAGATAACCACTTAAAAGGAAAATCTCAAAATGGAAAAGAGCCTTCTCTCCCTGCTCCCACCTGCAAGGTACAAAAGACAAAGGCACATAGAAAGGAGCAGCCTTACCCTGTTATTCCTGCAGCTGTCCAGCTAACTAATAAATAACGAAAACTCAAAGTGAGCCTCACATTTGCAAACAACAATTTCAATTGTGACCATCTGGACTCAAACTTTTCAGTAACAATTATGAAGTATCCTGATGATGAAAAATAGCAAAGAATTGAGATACTGAACAACGGCAGTTTTAAGTAGTCCAGGTACAGCCAGGAATTGATTGTAGTTGATTACTCATCTAGCTCTGGTGAGTTTCTCTGTGTTATGACAGCTAAAAGTGAGATAGAAGGAACTCAAGAAAGCAAGAAATTTTTCATAATAGAACTAAAGAAATCAGTGATAAAAACAAAACCCCACATCTTCAGATAGACATATACAATGATATTCTCTAACACCTCTTCAAATATAATTTAAGCATTACAATCTACGTTTCATCTTCTCTGAGACAATTAAAATGGGAATTATCTTTCTCTCATGAAGGAACATTTCTGCTCACAGTCTTACTGCTTTCCTAACTCCTTCTGCTTGTATGGTTGCTGTACAGTCAAGAAGTGGTAATAGGAAGGGGAGAAAGTTATAGGTATACAATATCAAGACAAGTAGCTCCTGATACTGAATTATACTGCTGGATTAATAGACAGTTCTCATTAATATGCCCAGAGAAGGTGTGGATGCCCCCTCCCTGGAAGTGTTCAAGTCCAGGTTGGACAGGGCTTTGAGCAACCTGGCCTAGTGGAAGGTGTCCCTGCCCGTGGCAGGGGTGTTGAAATAACATGACCTTTAAGGTCCCTTCCAACCCAAGCCATTCTATGATTCTATGATATATATTACTAAGCTCCTTCAGACCTCTCAGTTTATGACATAGCTTTGTGGACCAAAAAGCCAGTAACGGTACCAAAAAAATGGCATTGTATAGGGCAGCATATGTCACGTTCGGAATCATGGAAGTGTTACTTTGATAAAACCCTAAATACATTATTAAAAAAACAACAAAAAGCATTACCAAAGTTAGTTTAATAGCAACAACAGAAACTAATTTTTTATTTTTTAACACAAGTTATTTTCAGCTTTCAGTAGGCTCTTCCATACAAGATGGAAGGCTAGAGTTCTTTTGTATTTTTTTGGAAGGGAAATTGGACATACAAAATCTTGTTTCTGCTTATTTAGAAGCCTTGTAAAAATTCCTGTAGCTGTGCAACTGTTTCTGTATCCACGGTTTCCATAAGTGCCTGAAAACCTTGTTCTCCCAGTAATTCCTGCTGCGCCTTTAGCTTCTCATAGATGAACTGCTGCAATGACACAGTGTGTACAGGGTCCTGCAGTGCAAGCTGTGGAAAACATGTAAAAGAAAAATATATAATAATGCACTAAAAATACTCTGAAACTTACTGATCTATTTTATAACCTCAGCTCAAGAAAGAAATCTGATTTTCTTTGTACTTAATTGAGAAACAAGAGGAAAAAATCCTGTAAAGCAAAGATCACATTTTTACCAAAAGCAAGTATCTAACTATTTGAAACAGCCTCAAATCATGGACCCAGTCTGCTGTAAGATTTCACCCTTCCAAAAGCTAAAACGATTTCAAAGCTGCTTTGTTAATTACTGCCAAATGAGTTTCCCATAACTCCTAAAAAACACATCAGATGTTACCATGGTAAGCACTTCAGGGATGGCATGAACTATCGTCAGTTATATTTTATTAGTAAGGGAAGAAAATACTGAAAATGTTGACTTAGTTTAGATTATATGACAAACACCAGCTAAAATAAACTGTCCATATGCATAAAGAATAGACACACTTCTTCAGTAGTAGTACCTATACAACCTCATCAGCCCAGCTGGATTATGCAATTTCCTTTTGGTCAGAAAGGCAGAGAGTATTTATCACTATTTTCCACATGAACTGCTTCTTAATGAAAGCAGAAAGAGGTAAATGAAGGGGCTACACAGACAGAGGACCTATGCTTAATTTCAGTATCAGAAGACAAGTGTGGGCAGGCTGCATTTCTCCCTCAGTCCACCAGGCTGGAGGAAAGGGGGCAGGAGGTGGGGACACCTGGAGCTTGCCACATCATAAAGATGTTGAAATAAACGTGCAATTACTGCAGACCTGTGATCTGTTCATCTCAGTATCAAAACCAAGCAACACTACTGTTTACGTTGGAAGGTTAGGAAACAACACATAATGCTAGATCATGAGAAAGGAGAGTTCTGAGCTCATAATACCCTGCTATACTGCTATTTCCAAAGAAATGAGGCATATGAAACTTGCACAACTGTTCTTTTGGCATGATACAAAAAAAGAAACATTTGAATTGTAATATGGAGTGGAAGACATTGAGATTATTTACTTATTTATTTAAAAATATTACACCTAAAACAGGGGGAAATACTGATTGAAATAGCCACATAAACATGAGACAAAGAAAGAGTAAAACATCCAAACCCGCTTTAATTACCACAAAAGAGAAGTTAATCTTATTTCTTATGAACAACTCCAGAGAAAAAGCCGGCTGCTTTTAAGCCTCTTCCATCAGTGCTTGCAAGTTCTTCCTTCTTCTCACAGTCACCTCATCTCTCATATTGTAAACCTCTTAAATCATCCCCTCAGTATTTCAAATACTGACTTTTTAGTCTTCGATCCTTTACCGTTTTCTACTATCCAGCTATTTTACATTTCAAAGGTAGGGTATGATCTTTTTAGCACCTATTCCTAACATTACACTCTTTTGAAAAGGGGAGTAATTGTAACAGTAGTTTAATACTCTGTAATAATTCTTCTCAGTAAATGTCATCTGACTCTAGAACATAAGCAGACTTTTCTAGCAAAATTTCTAAACCACAGCTACTCTAATCAAGATTTGTCAAGATTAGTGGTATCCTTTTGTAACAGCGTTACGACAATCTACAGGGTTAAAAAAAAGACTGTCTTGCCAAGCAAAGAACCTACCAGTTTCTGAACAATTTACATTTGTTAACCAACCATTGTAATCTGGGACATATAACACATTTCTAATTAGTTAGTTTCAGTAAGTTCATAGCTCTAAACAGTCATGTATAAATTTACTATAGGGAATCCTGCACAGAAAACCTGGTATTAAAATTGCCATAGACAAGTGTTCTTACCCTTGTGATCCTGACACAGCAGCAACTAGATGAATGGCGTGCATTACACAGTCACTTTGGGAAGCGCTGCCAAAAAGCCATTCTTTAACAACCTTTTAACTCACAAACCAATTAATCTACATATTTAGTTAACTGCACGACTTCTGTGACCCTACCATAAACCCTTGTTTACATACTCCGAATTAGAATGGGAAGTCAGAACAGTTTGCCTTAAAATATCAACTTCAGGTAATCTTTCTTTCTACTCTACCAAGACAAATTCATCTAATCAGCAATTTCATATTACAAAGTTTATTCTCCTGATGCCTTAACAAAAAAAGAATATAAAGAAAAAAAGACTTAAGACAATGGTAAATAAACCTCTCACTGCTCATATGTGAGTGTTCATTAATAAGCCTCAACTTAAATCCAAATTTTTTCCCAATTTTAACAAGCTGCTAGAATACAAGTATGTGTGTAAAGCTGTTCTAGCACCCCAATGGCAGTTTTCAAACTCTGAACAAAAGGGCTGCATTGTTTTGAAAATAAAGGGGTTTAATCCCTGCTTGTTTGCAAAGCTTTCTGCAACAAGTGTGAGCTATCTCTAGCGCCTCTTGTAACAATAATTATAGAGGTGCTCTCTAGCATCCCTTAGAAGTGCTAACCGTCTAGCACCTGGCTCATGGCAGGTGATGATGGGTTTCCAAATAATCCTCTGAATCATCTGTGATACTGCTGAAAAGCAATTAATCTTGAAAAAACAACCGAAGACAACAACAAAACTTAATATATTACAGAATTCGAAATTAATATTCTTTATTCCTACCAGAGCTGCCAGATTTGCACAGTGCTGGGAGTTAAAGGAATAGGTAACTTCGGTACGTGATTACTTTGATTTTAGAAGTAGTATAATTCCACATTTTCTTTTTCATAAAACTTCCGTGAAGCTGGTCAACTTTCTCTGTAGTCCTTCCATTAGATAGGAAAGTAACTGAAACACTTCTGCTGCATATTTACCAACATATGTTCTACCAGGAAAAGTGAGAAACTGTACAGAAGTCTGCTTAGTTGCAACAAGCATAAACCCATCCCTCACAGTTCAAAGCAGCAGCACTGTAAGCCACTAGGTACTTTCACAGTATGATTAAAGCTTGCTGCTAGAAGCAGCATCTAGTATCTGTATGCCAAATGGGACTTAAGAGGCTTCAGATTTAATTAAGGAGTTAATACACTAATTTGATTTCATCCAGATAGTCATGTCAAAAATATTTTGAGTGAATTAAAGAGTTTCTTGCAACAATAATGAATTTGCTTTCCTTTCACTCTATGTTTTTGGAACTTGTATTCAGAACTAACAAAACAAAGGCAATAGCTTGGTATAATTAGTTTGTTGACAATATTAGACAATTGGCAGAAGTCTTAGCTGAATAAGCAAGCAAAATCATAAGTTTGGAAGAACAGTAAGCACTGTTCTTTATTCACTGTATTTTCGTTATGACAAAATTAAAATCATACCTGGTTTAAGAGAAGACTTGAAAGAAGTTTTCAGATTACTCTATTTGCTTTTTGGAGGAAAAAATCATCCTTTTGAAAATTTAGTCTCCAGCTTACTAAGCACTGAGCATCCAACATCAGTCCATCATGGAACACAACCATATCAGTATTAACACTGGCTACTTAGTCTGTAAACACTGGGTCAGGAACCATATTTTTGAATGTAAGTATGCATGCTGAGTTCCTAGATGTGTGGCCAGAGGTTTTTTTTAATCAGAATACTCCTGATTCTTATAAGAGTGAAACACACCTATTTTCCAGTAAAAAAAAAAAAATCCTAGAAAATTCCAACAGCTTCTTAGTCAAAACAGCTACAGACAGGAAACAGAAGTTTGGTGAGAAAATACAGATTATTGAAATGTGCTTTACGCTGCTCAGTGAAAACCTGATTTGACTAGCTTTTGCATCTAGTTATTTTACAAATTGATCTTGAAACTGGACATGGGTGCCTGCCTTGGGGCTGGAGTCAAGAACCTCATCTACAGTCAAAAATCACACTGTTTTCAATATTATTTCTGTGCTGAAACAGTGATCTAATCGCTACAAGCAATAATGCAAGCCCATGGAATAGCATTAGAATGCAAGAACAGGTAATAATAGTTTAATAAAACTAAAAAAAAGTGTGGTGTTGATATCTGAATTACATTATTGAAAAGGTTTCCAGAACTTGAGAGATTGTCTTCAGTTTAAGTATGGATACTTTGACATTGAAGAGGGAGCAGGAATGCTGGATGTAAAGTTACACACATTTAGCACGATGGTTACTATCTCATGACTGTGATGCTCTGGGAAAGACTGGAAAAATAATTTAAGGAGAGAATGTATCCAGTCACTTTTAACAGTGACTATAAAATGGAGCCAGATGATACAAAAGGCTCCTACTATCAAAGCTTTATAACAGATTTCGGTGACACTCACATCAGATCTGTGGCTAATTTGTAGGTTAAATGTATAAGGAGAAGTTATACCCCAAACAATGAAGTAAAAGTATTACTTTTAGTAAACCACATCGTCGCATAAAACTTGACCATTTGGCTTATTACACTGTAACTCATTTATTTATTTTCCTGAGATATAAAATCACAATCCATTTAGTTTCTCCCCATAATAGGGTAAAATAAAAAAACCTTTATAGCCATCTATATTTACATATAAGCACCATCTAAAACATGTACCACCACAGGTAATTTGAGTTTAAAGAAGATAGATTTTTACTGAAAAATACGTCATTTTTCCTCTCCACAGTTTCACATAAAAAATTGAAAAAGCTTTACTCCCTTTTTGAACAATGATACCAGAGTTCTTAAAAAAATGCATTAAGGGCACATAAAAATAAGTCACTTGAGGTCTATACACTATGTATAATGCGAAGTCATGAATCACCCTCCACCTATTCACATTTTCCTCAATATATCTGCGATGAGACTAAAATATAGCAGTATCTGGCAATGTCAATTACATAAAATTATCATAAACTTTTAAAGCAGTGTTCCAGCTAAAACTCTCTTTAGTAATTTTGAGCTATGGGTAATAATAAAGAGAGGTACCAATGACAGGATAAAGGGATAAATCAAAGAAAAATATCTAGACCTTGTGCAAGTATCAGGAAAGGATACTTAGCATGGACCATACCAGTTTATCTTTTTTCTCATATCAATGGCCTTAAGAGTTGCAAGGCATTATTATCGTTTAAGAGATCATCCTATTTATCTTTTCATTATTGTTTGATGAGGCTTAAGCTCTCAGCTCTGATACAAGGTGTGTTGATTCAGCAATGGAGTATGTAAGAGGGTAGAAACCTCTTGCAGGAATGAAGTGGGATGGGAGACTAGAAACTTTCTTAAATCAATTGTAGATTTCCTTTAGGTTGTTCTTGATTTTCCTCTTCTCACTTCAAATATTTGCTCCCACTTTTATTTCACCAGAGGTATCTGCTACTGCAGTTGTTCTAAATGTTGTATGACTTGAGTGTGCGCACTGATGCTCCTACAGAGAGGAGGAAAGTTCCAGTACAGGTGGGTAGGAATGGGCCCAGGTGATGTTTGTTTTTAATCCAGTTTTTCAAATCAAATGCTAGCTGTGCTTTCACAGCCATGATTAACAATCCCAATTATTTTTTGACACTTCAACTACTAGTGGCCTACCCAAATGACCTGTATCATTCTGAAATAAACAGCCAGGAGAAGTGGCAAGTCTCAATTTCTGCATCATCCACAAAAATTTATACCAAGCAATTTCAGCTGGGATTCAGAATGAATTTATAGCAGACATTCATAACAACTAGAGTTTGCTTAACAGCTGTGAGAAATTGCATTAGAAAGGAATAAGAATAAAGTGAATACTAAAGTTAACTGAAAAACTGACAGTATAGAAGGCTTAATTCTGAAATATATCAGGAATGATCAGCTAAATATGGGAATGAGAAGAGCAAACCAGACAGCTATTCTTAGAGAAGAGGACTGAAAGGAGAAAAACAAAGTATTTCCATAATGCTTAGGAATTATTAGGTTATTTCCAGTAACCATGAAAATAGTTACATCTAGATTATGAGATCCAAAATGAAAATGAAGCTTTGATGTTCACCTATGACAATTTATTTTGTGTAAACCTTCCAAGGAAAAAACGGCTGAAAAGGTGTGTAAATGGAGTTAAAGAACAGCTGAGGAACAAATCACAAGCAAGTCCTTAGAGAAAAATGGAAAATGACATGCAAGGAAAGATATATTTCCCATGTAACTCAAAACCTGCACAGTCATGTCCTTACCAGTTCTGGCTCCTCCTTACCGAAGCGCAGCTATTTCTCTTTATTCAGATGGCCATAGACTCTGTATTGCATGTGACTCCAGAACAGTTCCCTCACTATGACTGTGTTCATCAACACTACACTGGTGCGTTTTATCATTTAGGAGGGAAGAATGATACAGGACATAAACCAATGTGCCCTACTTTTCATTTTGTCTGACATACCCACACTGAAGGTAGTCCATAGCAAATCTAACAAGTCTAAACTCCTAAATACATATCCAAACTATTAAAGTCAACCTGTAACTGAAAAATTAAGAGAATTTCTGCAAGGAAGTTATTACAACTTTAGCCAGCCAGAGAGAAATAAAATTTGAGTATATTCAAAGAAAATGAAGAACATTAAATCCATTTTATGTTTTTTTTTTTAATCTGATTAACAAACCAAATGTGCCTCTCTCCTTATTGATACATAGATATATATAAATGTCCCTATCAATATATATCACTATATATGTCAAGAGATTATCCAAAACCACTAAGAATAAACATTATCATTCTGTAACAAACACCTAGAATTTAATTTAAGCCTGCAAGCTGGAAGAAATTTTAACCAAATTTAATAGTGCAGAGATGCTTTTAAAAGTAACTGAATTATAAAAGTATCTAATACATTTTTAAGGACCATAGAACATAATATTTCTGTGTTTTGTTTAAATCTGAAATTGCAAGACACTAGGAATTTCTCTTAAGGTATTACCAATAGCAGAAGAATACACAGGAGTTTTTGTGTTGTTCTCTTTTTTTTTTTTTTTTTTTAAAAAGGAACCATATATTGTCTAGTATTTAAAAGAAAAGCCCACTAACAAACCAAAAACATCCAGGGGCTTAAAAAAAACCTAAATAAAAACAAGCTATCAAAAGTCAACCAATCTCTTTTCTGCTCCTACAAGAAGAAATAAAGTAGTAAAGGACTGTCCACAAGTAGTATTTTGGATGCATGTCAGTCAGTTAAAGCAAACACGTGACAGGGCTACACGTCTACTCAATCACCCAACTCCACATTTTGCAGTTACTCAATGCCAAGCAGTTCAGACTCTATTTTATTCCACAGCATTTGTACACTGCAGCCTTGTGTGTGAGGAACCAGCTTCCCTTGAACTCTTACAAAAATATGTTAAAATGAAACATTCACAGATTGGACAAAGACAGCACAATTGCATGGTACTTAATCCAGATATCTTCACCTAAATCAATGCTCCTTATTAAGACTTCTCTACATTAGAAAAAAGTTCTAGTATATGGATCCATAGCTGTTCAGGTAAAACACAAAATCCCATATAATAAAGATTGTTTTAAATATGAGAAATTTGGCCTGCCATGGCATTTCAGTAAGCTTTAGCTCCCTGCGTTTTTCAATAAACTCTTTTTAGAGTGTCCTGTATTACAATGTGCAGATATTGTGAACAGATGATGTGTATTTTGGCAACATTTTCCAAGATTCAAAAGGAACGCAAGAGTATAAGTGTTGTGGCTATAAAGTTTGTCATCAGAGAATTTTCCTTTTTTGATTCGAGATGAGTTTTCCAAGAACAATAGATGAACCAAATCCAAAGGCAAAGAATTTAGTCTGACAGAAGTGAATCACATAATCAGTTCTATAATTGAATAACAGATCTAAAACTTACCATTTTTTTCCTTTTGTCTTGTTCTGTGGGAGGTTCCTCATCTGTAACTTTGGGCTCTTCAAAATGAAACATCAACATGCAGCTAAGAATGGGAATAAGAATAGTTTTAACATACATTATCATTAAAAATTATTTTAAAGCACTTTTAAAAACACATGACAGGTGAGGGAGTTTGATGAAAGTCAGGCAACCTGTTAGCAAGTAATTTTTTTACTGAGAACAGTCAATCTAAAGAAGCCTGCATGCATGTTCTACACCCATGTAACAATATGAGTTATACTTTGTATTGTAGCTCAAGTTCTCGCTTAAAAATGCATTTCTGCATATAGAAAACAGACCACGTAGGTTTAAAACAATCAATATAGAAAAACCTACTCTTCCTAACTAGAATTTCCTAATCTTTCCAAGGAAGTGCTATCCAAGCACCCTGTATCCTATCAACATGAAAATCAGAGTGGCACATATGCAAAATTAGCCATGACTCCTCACTGCATTCATGTATTCCCGTCTTTAACAAGACGACCTGAAAACTAATGTGGTCACTGTTCTTGGTTCTAAATACTGTCCTGGTTTCAGCTGGGGTAGAGACAACACTAAAATCTGCAAGACATTGAACCGTAATGTTTTAGGTGGACAGAAACAAGTTAGCTTCTCCATTTGTTTATTTAAAGAGTTTTTCCTAGGCAGGTAAAGCAAAGCTTTTAAACTTATTTTTTGTTTTTCTCCACCCTCAATTGGTAGGTACCAATACACACAAATAAAAGCCATATTATAACTACTATTTTTGTCGTAATTATAAAACCGGAAAATATGAAAAAAAAAAAGCTTAAATGCCAGAGGTTTTTCTGTCTCTTGGAACAGTTTAAATGGACTTTATAAAGACATTGGTGAAAGATATCCTATAGCAAACATGCTTTCCATTCAATTTGCATTCTCTGCATTGAAAGAATACACAAATATTCCACCACTTTATCTAATTTTTACTAGAAAATCTTCTTTAAAAACCAAAAGAATTTAAAAATCACTCAGGTGACAACAACTTGCCACTGTGTATTAGGTATGTTTTATGGCAGGAAGGATACATAATCGGCCTATTACACGGCACCGGGACATACACACATTATCACTCATTTTCAGCCCTGTACTACTGTACATTTTTAACTGCTGCGTTCCACGAGCAGGTGAAATCTTCCTGAAGCTAAGTTGAATAACTTGTTTTAAAGTTACTAAAATGAAAAAAAATTGTGATTTTATGTGAAAATGTTCAGATTTACTGTTTATATATTCAGTTTTCTATTAACGTGTTTAGAGCTTGCTAAAAAGCGCAGCAGAAGGGTCAAATGCTGACACAGAAGCTATTTCCAACAAAGTGATTACTTATTTCAAAATAATACAGCAGATCTCCTGTCTCCTCTCCTCATAAACGGTATGATTTCTCGCAACTCAGCTTATTAAAGAAAAAGGAGACAAAAATATGTCAATTGCTAAAACATACAAGATTGAATTAACTTTTTCAGACTTTGATAAATTTTAGGTATCACAAAAAGTAATTCAAAAAAGCAGGAAAGGAGGAAATAAAAAAAAAAGGTTATGATAAAATCGGGAAAAATTTGAATATTGGTAAGACAGGACTAGAGCAATGGAATGCTCCCCTTTCCAGAAAATCTGAGGTCTGTAAACTTTCTTTGTAATTATCACCACAATGCAAAACATAAACACTAGGAAACCTGGCTGAGTGTAATCCCTTTGTATCGTAAGCCAGAGCACCGCATAATAGTTTTCATACCTGATCAAAATTCCATCTAAAAACCAGTGAGACCTTTGTCTTTGCATTTGTATTTGGAAAGGCTCTTCCAAAAATCTCATTACGGTAACTACAACAGTTTCTTCATATTTCCTGTTTGAATGTATTCATGGTCAATACACTTAAGCCAACACTGTCATTTAATTTGTGCAGATTTCCCTGTGCATGCTTACCCCCTCTTCATCCTTTAGTGGCTGCAGATCTGTATGTATTGCTTCAGCCTTGATTTTCCTATGCTTAAACATGCATGTTGTTTTAGTCTCTGCGCTACAGTAATTAGATATTATGATAATCAGTGGAGTACACAATTTTTTTCCTGAAACAGTTCAGGCTTGAATCCTTCTTCAATAATGCACACAACTCCAGATGAGTGCTCTCACTTTATTTACTTTCAGATGATGTCAAAATGTGTAACACAAATGCCAGAATCTTTCAAGCAGGCCATTCAGTATCCGTCCACAGAAATATGTCCTTGGTTCAGTGTGCCTATACTTTATAAAGCAAAAACAATGCCCACAGTTTGGAAAAGTACAGGGACAAGCTCTATAAGCCTTCAAGCTTAAAATGAACTAGGACAAAGTTTTACTTATTTCTCTGTGAGAACTCTAAGTGCTGGCAAAGCACTGTGTTTAGAAATAGAAGGGACTCTGTAACATTGTCTCTGACTGTACATACAACACAGTGCCAAAGCACATTCCCAGACTTTGGAGTTACATCTTCTACACAGATAGTTAGGAAAAAACCAAAAGTACTTTTGCTAGCAATTTTTGGGTATAGATCAAGCTCAGCGTCAGTGTGGACCATTCTCAGAGCACACTTGTCTGCATATCACCTTATTTAAGTGGAGGAAAACTTAATAGACTGCATGCACAGTGTTCTGTGCCAGCTGGCTTCAGTGCCAGCAAATATCCCCTTCAGCAATTAATTAATTAGTTCAGATACAGTCTGTTCCATCACCAGCTAATTATGTGAAAATTAGAAAATGTTTGATTCTTAGCGTCCAGCAAATACTGTTATTAGAAAATAGAGTCTGTAGGGACATGTTGTAGTGCACCTGTTCTTAATGTCTTACAACTCTCTATCATTCTACAACTATGTAATCATTACAGAGAAAAAACAACATTAAGATCTCTGTCCTAAAAAAATCCTTATTATTCAGTGTTTTGTTTACTTTTTCCAGCTTTGATGAAATCCCACCAGCAACCTGGGAGTCAGCAGGAGAGGATGAGTGTGGTGCTGGATGGCAGAGCACTCTGAGCACCCCTTACACCACCTTCCTGCCACCAACAAACACTTGCTCCCAGCTCTGGAAACTGTCTTTTGAGGTACACCCTGTAGCAGCTGGTGTGTAAAGTGGAAGAGGTAAAAGGGGAGAATTGTCCTTGTGGGATAGGTTTTCAAGTTCTCCAGGCCACAAAGAATTGTACACAAGGGTCCACTCAATGAGGCTGTGGCTTTTAGAAAAAGATCTTGGTTAAGCTCCAGGTGTCACACTCAAAGAAAATCTGAGCTACCATCCTAGCAACATACAAGCTTGTTGGATTGTAATTTTAGATATAATAGTCAAGTGAGCAAAAAAGCAAATCTAAGCATAAGAACATTTTACGAGATCATTTAGTAGATAACTTAACGAACAACATAAAATTATATTGGCTGTCATTTTAAGCCCTTCCTCCCCCCCATAACAATTATTTTTTCTTAAGACCAAAAACTTCCTATCTTACTAAAACATTCACTCTTGGGAAAACAAAACTCTTACAAGCATGCCCTAACTGCCCACAGATTTTTCCAATCAAAACACTACATATAAAACAGCACCGCTACTGTTAAATCCACAAGAATTCATTAGATTTTCCGCTTACTCTTTGTATGTTCCTGTTTCAGGATCTTCAGTCATAACATCATGCAGACCTTCCACTGAAATATTGATGATTCCACAAAATTTATCTTGGATAACACTGGAAAAGAACAAAATTTATCTTGGATAACGTTGAAAAAGAACAGGAAAGTGACTTAGCTAAAGGAACTAAACAGGAAATTTGCTCGGTAACTGTAGAGCACATTAACTAAGCAGCATTTTCATTGCTTACTGCTTAGCTAAGCATGCTATAATGCAGCTCAGTATTTTTTTAAATTACACAAAGGTTTCAAAAATATGCAAGAAACGTTTCTTAAATAGAATAAAACCTCATGTGCCACTGTTGAAAACCTAGAAATAATTGCAAATGAAATAAAAGAAAAAAATACATTAGCATAGGATGCAGGAACTGAGCAGGGAGGGCACGCTCCTGCTAGCAGGGAGGTCAGAGTACTGGCTTCTATTCATAACACATTTAAGATGTTTTCTCCCATCTCTATTCAATGCACAATCTACACACAACCCCTTGAGCAAAGGGCAGCTTTTACAGATGGTAGGCTCCCCTACTGTTTCCTCTGCCCAGCCTTATGGGTATTTCTTCACCCTCCTAGGCAGCTGAATGACTTCCCGTAGAGGGTGAAAAATATCTGCACGAACACCACTTCCCTGACTCTAGAGAGAAAGGTGGGGTGGGATTTCTCTGCTTAAACACAGGCACTTCCTGCCATTTGAAACACTAGGTTGTTTAAGACAGCTGCAAAAGGCTGGCAGGTATCACTCTGGACTTAGAAGAGATAAGCACCTTCCTCCAGCGTGAGCTGAAGGTGAGACTGCGTACCCCACCTCCCCAACACCCAAAATGACACTGAACTCTTTATGTTTAGACACTTGCCCCTGCCTTGAGAATTGATGTGCATGTAGAGTAAGGGCACAGAAAAAAAGATGTTCCTATGATGGATAAATTAGGTGCCACCAACTCCTAGTTAATGGAAAGCAGCTGTGACTGCTTTTCTGCTGAATTCCCTGCTACTGTGGGTTCTAACGCCAGAGATGTGCTTCTGTGGCACTTGGGTGCATGGAATTGTACTCTTGTGAACTACAAAAGCGTGAGGACATACTGCAAGGGAAAGGATGTTCATCTCGGGAAGACTGCAAAAGTTCCAGCTACAAGCAGCAGAGAAATGGCCTAACTGGTGACAGTAAACTACAACTCTCTTCCTGGGACTGCTGTTGACAGAAGCATTTTATTACTTCCTGTTTGGAATTTCAGGCTTAATTTTCCCCAAAAGATGCTGCTACTTTCTAGTAGGCAGAAGCAGACATGCTCCATATTTGTTCAAAGGTACTGAATACTAAGTTCATGTACTGTAGTTTGATGTTTTAACATAGACAAATCTATTTCCTAGTATTGTTTCGCTTCCTTTTCTTATTTGGGATGAAATCTGAAAAACTGGATAAACTCTAGCTCCTCATACATTAGTACTGCATTTGAAAAATTTCTTGTTAGCCATAAACCAAAATTTTACATATATGACAAACAGACTTTATATAGCAATAGATGCTTTGGAAAAAATGCGTATCAAGTTAGAGTATAAAAGCATATAAAATATCTCTTTTAAATTTAAGATTATGATTCAACTCATGACCATTTTGTTTCCAAAGGACTACTTTTGTTCCCTTTTTTATTCAGCTACTGTCAAATGCCAGGATCTGAACCGTATTTTGTATAATGAAACCTGAAACTCCCAAATTCCACAAAATGAAAATTGACACAATTTTCATTCAGTCTGGCTTATTATAATTGTCAAGCATGTCTCTTAAAAGAGTTTCACTCCTGCCAGAACACTTCCCCATCTCATTCAGAAGAGCAAAGTTGTGAGAATGAATCTCTGCGGGGTTCTGCAGACAGCAGGCAAGCTGCCATCGACCACCCACCCCTGAGAAAGCGAGCTCTGCCTGCTTAGCAGCCTGCAGAACAAGCCCTCAGAGACACAGCAGGTTTCTTCACTCCTGTCAGAGACCCCTGCCTAGCACACCTTCCATTCATCCAGTATGAGGCACACCTCCGCCTCTTGTGCCTCATACTTTTTTTGAAACACATCCCTAGGAAAACGCGATTAACGTGGCTAATATTTTCCAACATGAAAAAGGAAACAGCTGTCCTCAGATTCATGTCAATAGAGGACAAGGGGCATTCAGCCTAGAACAAACGTGAACACTTTGCACCCTGGAGCAGTAAACTATGCCCTGTACAAATGCACTGTTTAATTAATAATACAGGCTACTATCCATTACCTGGTACTTGTATTTCTTCCTTCTGAGCTGCACAAAGAATCCCTAACTGCCATAGAAATGTTATACTGGGAGGGAAGAGAAACGTGTTTGACCCAATGAAGGCATAGGCTTTTAATCAGCTGCAGGGCTAATTGTAGTCAATCTATTCAGGGAGGTTACTTTAATTAATCAACAGGTAAATAAATACTGTAGGCATAGTGCTCATTAACTTTACGGGTTTTTTCCAAGCTTGCAGATTGATAGGAGCACACAGGGAGGCCCATTTCAGTAACTTGTGTTTCCAAGGATCTGTGGTATTTCTAGAAGAAATTGAGGATACTGGTTGAAGACCCAGAATAGTGTTCTCAGTAGGTAGCTCCAAAACACATAGAGAAATCATTAATTTCTTTACTTGGAGAGGATCGTTTTACCTTATGGCATAAATGGGGAATGATATTTTACTTCTTCAGTGAAAGACAGAAAATTCATGGAAATTTTCCCTTTTTTTGAGGAAAGCAAAGCTAAAGAACACAGAAGACCTTTCAAAATGGGGTAATTGTTGCCTGCAGCTTTCAGTAAAGATAATACCTTCTGTCTTCTCCCCCTTCTTCTTTTTTGCTTTAAATGGGACGTGAAGTTTCTTCCTACCAAAGACTTGCTGAAATCTTTACCAAGTGTGGAATCATTAAACAATGCGACTATTTTTAGAATACAAGACACATGCTGGTGAAAAATAAAGACAGCATAGGTTCACTGTGCTTTGAAAAAGAAACCTCAATTAAAGTTCAATGGCAATATAAAACACATCAGGCCTTATTTTCATAGAAGAGAGAGAGAGCCATGCAAATCAACCTTTTTAAGGAGACTAAAATTAGCTGCTTGTTTGAAGAAATACATTAGGAAGTCGTATGAGTAGATGCAGACAAGACAGGGACGCTGTATTTAGATGAACTTTCAAAACGGAACAGTTAACACTGTCCGTACTAAAATCTTAACTCAGGAGGAAGGCACTATTTAAGCAGTTCCCCCCTTGAACTGCATATAACCCAGATCAGCAATGGAACAAACAACAGCAAGAAGTTAAAACTGGTTCTGTAACTACCCAGTTTCCCCGAGTTATCGGAACAAAACCTCATTTGATACACAGCAAAAATTATCAAAAGACAGGCCCTGAATTAGAGAATTATAACTTCTATAAACTTGTTAGGGTCTAAACCACTCCAGAACACAGTTTCAAAGATGCATTTAACACATATTAACATCAATTTTTATTACAGAAAGGATCTTTTATGCTATCTGTAAATAAAATTCACCTTGCCTACACTGAAAACAAAATGTAGCAAACGTTTAGGGCAGGTTGTACATGAATAATCCCAAGCCTTTTATTTCAAAGTTTACATAATTTGTCAGATAAAATAAAAGCTTCACAAAGGAAAAAAAGAAATTACATCTGTTCTGAAAAAAAGCAATACTCATTTTTTCCTCATTCTATCATTTCTAATACACTCAGCTACCTAGTCAACGTTTTTATTATCCTGAGGGTTTATGCAAAAAATGAGAATTTGGATTTCAATTACATAGATAGCCACTGTACATAAAGTGTTATCATCAGCTTAATAAAACATGTATCATGGTAAATTTTTAGGGGTACTTAAATAAAATGGTCCCCATGTCTGCTATGCATCTTCCTCAGCCTATCAGAAAGGGAGGAAAAATTCTGCATGGGAAAACATACTTTTTTAGAAATTAAAAACGAAGAGGAGAAAGTATTTTCTGCTTTTCTACATTCACCAGGATGAAGCAGTAAACACCAAGAAAGGGAAAAGCTTGATTTCATATCTTAACGGTAGATTTGCAAAATATTAATTAATTCTTTATTCTTATCTCATTAGCCAAGGAAAGAGGTGGAGTCAGACAAATGGAGATTACTTTGCACATACTGCGAGCAATGTAAATGATTATTACACACACACACCCTGCCCCGACCTTAGGAACTGCACAGTGCTTAGGAGCTCCTAAAACAGTAACATAGCAGCTAAGACAACATTTCCCGGGGAGTCCATAAGCTTGATGACCACAAAGCACCATTCTGCTTCCTGAGGACAGACTCAACCAAGTCTTCTAATGTATTCTCTAATGATTTTAACAGTTAGACATATGAACCACACGTGTACATGAAAGGCTCTGTTTCCTAGTGTGAACATTTAAGAACAAAAGCTACTAACTGCAAAAGCAAGGCATTTCCCCCACGACCGCATAATCTCTCAATTCCTTGTTTGTCTCCTCCAAATTGTTGGCAAGCTGGGTGTTAAGAGGATGACTCCACACCAAAGGATGGCTTCCAACTGCCCCAACTCTTTGCTTGCACAAACAGCGCTGACAGCATCCGTTTCCTTTTATGCTCCCTCACTACAGATGGTGAGACTCATGCCTGGCAAACAGCTCCTACAGCAGCTTGTCAGTGGAAAGGAGGCACCTTCAGAGGGAACCCCTCCTGCTCTCCTGCAGAGAGCAGCTGTGGAAATCAGAGCCTAAAACAACCAAGCTGTCCCCTGCCAGACTTCTTCAAGAACTAGGTTTGTTGATTCTCAACCTTTGCCCGCTCTGAAAACTCCTCTGTAACAGAGGCACAGCAGCATTTCTAGCAATGAAAACTTAGCTTCCACTGAATTTCAAGTCCATTATTTCTGAAGACGTCCATATAAAATTGAAAATTTAGCAATATAGCACATAAAACTGCAGAACCTACTCCTGTGCAATCACTGTGCAGCTGTTATTAAATGAAAAGAAATGTAACAGTTATCATAAGGAATTATGTAGGAGAGGCAGAAAGTAACAAAAATGGTTTGAAGTGGAAGAGACAGTAATGGATTAGCCACCTAAAAAACCAAATTAAGCATGGAAGAATCAGTGTTTTCCCCCCTTAAAAACATTTACCCATTACATTTAACATCTGATCTACAAGTAGAAAATTATAAAAAAATAGTTTCTACTCAAGCACTCCAAAACAGTTTAAGCTTTTGCCCAAGTAGCTGAATTAAGCAGTCCATAAAATAAAAGTATTTGATCTATTATACAGTAAATTACAGTAAAATATAGTATTATGATATAGTTAATTGAGTTAATTCAACTTCTGGGCTGGAACAAGAACCTTGAGGGCATTTCTGGTTCATCTGAAGGAAACCCCAGTCTCCAGGCTGGATCCTGGAACAGCAAGATACTCTACACAACTTAAATTGACTCAATGGAGGACAGACTGTCAAAACATTGTTCTCCATTTTCCCTTGAGCAAAATGACCTAACTGTAAATTGTGTTGCTTATAAACCAGGTGGTTGAAGTCTCTAGGGCACAGGCCTGTAGAAGACAAACAGTATCTATAAAATTAAGTCCCATTCAGCTAGCTGAAAATTTTACAAGATTGGACTATTTGGAACATATTTTTATGACTTTTTCCTGAACAAAGTTTGAATTACTGGTGTAACAAGAAGGAAAAAAAAATCACAGAAATTGGTTGAAAATAAAGCTACAATACTCTAGACATAACCTCACAATAACATAAACAGAACATCAATATTCAAAATAGAAATAAAGTTAAACCAAATGCAAACTATATAGTAAAATAATGTCTGTCTTTTTGAAGATGAAGCCTAAAATTAGGTCTTCATTAAGAAAGCATACTTTGACCTGACACTTCCATAGGTACGCCACACATACGTAAACATCTTCAGCAACTAATCTAGAACTGTGTATTTAACGTGTAGTATATTTCTTCAGATTATAGCTCTTATCTAGCCAAAAACTCCCTCAAACTACTATGTAGATAACAAAACATCTTTTATTGACAATAATTAACCAGCCCTATTAGCTTAGACATAATAAACTTGGTCATTTTTTCAATCCAATACAAATTTAGTTTCCCCATTAACTCCAGTTTCAGGTATTATCATAAAATGATACAGATATACACTAACAAAAAAAATCACTTCAATATACCCATTATACAGACTGAATACACAACTTTGTATATTAAAATATGTGATAGGTATGAATAAAATTTGTATCGTTTTAAGTTCTTCTTTTCCTCAAAGTGAACATGCTAGATGTAAATATGCTCGCTTTTCTTCCCCACTGTAGAGTAGAAACTCAGTTACAATAAATAAATGAAGCACTGCTTTTTTTCTCATTCCCCCAGATTTCTTGGCTTCCTGATCCTGCTAAAAACTGATGTTTTGATTGTTTCAAGCTTCAAGTTAGTATGGAATTTCTTTAGAAACTTATACCATTAAGTACTGCAAAACAAAAATAAAGATACGTGTACTTTATACTGCACGTATACTTGAGTTATAGGTGAAACATACCTACAACAGGGACAGAGGATAATATACCTATCCATGTCAGATTTAAATGACATCTAATAAAAATCAATAAGCTTCAGAACATTCAGGAAGCAAATGATGGTGCAGAAGCCAAATTATACTGTTTTCCACAATTCTATCAACCAGCTGATTTTAATTTTTAGATATTTTTAGAAAATTGAGTTCTTGACTTCTTGACATTTCAGATCACAATAAAGTTAACATCAAATCAGATGAGATAAATTACAATGACGAGTGTTCAAACAATATGACCTGTGCCTGACTTTCAGATGCTGTTCGCTTGAGCAGCCTGATTTGGTCCAGTTCTGAATGCCCCATTGAATTCTGAGTTAGAGACTGCACTGGGTCAGTTATGTTGTATCTGCCAGGCTGATAAAAACCGTAATACTCTATCCTCTTTTCCCCTGAGTTTTCCAGCACTTTTAGTTTCTGCCTAAAGTGAATTATTTTACAGGTTAAGAACAGGATCACTGCACAAGCCAGAATGAAAAAGGCTAGTAAAATGTCAAAAGCCTGATTCAGCTTTTCGACCTGTTGTGTACAAAGTAGGGATGTTTTTAATGATACAGGAGTAGCATCTGTTGGAAATAAACCTTTTTCCTCTATGGTTCTGTTAGTAGGCATAACCTGTGCTGGTATTTGCACCGGCAACGTTGATAATACCGTAGTTGCCTGTGGTGGAATTTCAGCAGCATTCTCTTCATAGGGCAACGGGTTAGCTGTAGTGCCTTCCCAGAAAGCAAGGTATCGAGTTCCCGCATTGACAAACTGTTCAAACGCGTTGTGCCTGTTTCCCTTATGCCACGCCACCACCAAAGTGGTGGTGCTGTGATGGACACCTACAGATCCTAGACTCAAGGCTGTGTCTGGGCTGGCAGTAGGGCTACTGCAGTTTGCAAACTGAGTCCGCCTAATGTAATGCAAAGGCCTACCACGCATGCTCAGGGGATTCCGACAATGAATTTTTACAGAAATAGGAGATGACCCAAGCCAATTAAGTAACCCAAGCATTTTGCAGCTGCAGTTCCAAGGATTGTAATTTACCTGTAGATGAGTTAAAGACACCAAGGGCTTGAGCACTTCAGGCTGTAACTCTGTAATATTATTAAATGCTAAACTGAGTATTTTAAGTCCCTTTTTTTATTACATTGCTCAATAAAGTAAAAGTACTGGAATTTATATTTTCTAATTCATTGTAATTTAAGATTAACTGGCTAAGGTTGTTTAATCCAAAAAATCCATTTACAGCAATACATTTTAGCTTTACGTTTTTTAAAGACAGATATCTAAGCTTGTTAAGTCCTTTAAATGCAAAAGGATGTATTGATCCAATGGGATTATGAGACAAAGAAAGTCTTTCAAGATTTTTGAGCCTTCCAATAGCATTCGACGGCACAAGTGTTAAGTTGTTACCTTCGAGGAACAAATATGAAAGGTTTTCAAGGTGATGAAATGCTGAATCTGATATCCGTGAAATCTTATTATTGGCTAGGTTAAGTGTTCGGAGACTTAGCATTCCCAAGAAAGTCCCACTTCCAAGGACACTGAGACGATTTCTTTGAAGTGTTAAATATCTAACAGAAAGGAGATCACTAAATAATCCTCTGGGAACAAAAGCTATTTGATTATTCTGAAGGTATAAACAATGAAGATTGGAAAGACCTTCAAAGATTCCTGGATCCAGGCGTTTAATATTATTGTTATTTAGATGCAAGTAGCATAGTTTGCGGAGTTCCACAAAAGCTTTTGGGCGTACATATGAAATACTGGAGTTATCCATGTAGAGTGCAGCAAGCTTCTGAAGGCCTCTTAGTTCATGTGGAGTGACATGCGATATATTATTCCCGCTGAGGTACACAAGAATTGTTGTTTTTGGAAAGTTCCGCGGGATGCTTGAAAGCCCTAAATTACGACAGCTAACTTGTCTCCCTGTGCAGAGCTGGCAAGCAGCTGGACAGCCATGAGCCTCCTTCTGGAGCAGCAACCAAAGAAAACAATTAAGGATATACAGGAATGCTCCCGGGCAGGGTGGAGAACTTTGCAGGCCACACATATCCCTGTCTTTGGCCTTCTCACTCATCTCTGACTTTGCTAGTAAAGATAAAAAGAAGTTTATAAATACTATTAATTCGAAACTTTAAAGATTCTATGTGTACAGTCTTTAAAATATTAGCATTGCTTTCAAGGTAGGTATTTTATATATTCTCCTTTGATGCCAAATAAGCACTTCAAAAATAAAATTTACTAAGTTTAAGTTTGAACTACACTGAAAACATTTTCAAAGTAAATGAACAATGAAACAAATGTACTGCCAGCCTAGCCAGAAAGTATTTAATTGGTTGCAGCATAAAAGCGACAAAGCTGTGAAAATAAAAGCTTCTAGTAAATTCAAAATGCTGCTGCTTATTAACTATTTTTTATAGTTAAAATGACTAGGAAATGTTTCAATAGCATTCAAGTAGAAATGCCAACTGGAAACAAGTTTCCTTCTACTGGCAGCTCATTTACGATTTGAATTTTACTTTTATAAAGCTGAGATACATTCAAAATAAATAAAACCAATTCCTTACCCCAAATCTGAAGTTCATTATTTCTGTTATTTTGCCGTTTTGCAGTTCACTGGACTAAGTTACAAGCTGACCGACTATACTCATCTGTGAAAACTTTGTAAAGGCAGTATTGCCGTGTACTAGAGCGCTCACATTTTGCCTCAGGATTTGCCACTGTTCACTCAGGAAACTAAGAAAGAAGTGGTTAAAGTCAGGTTGCCATGGATACAGGAAACCCTGGGACAGGAAGCCATTTTATCTGTGCTTCAGAAGTATTGTTGGAAAGGAAATCTCAATGATTTGTTTCTAGAAAACCAAGAACTATCTTAGTTTGTAACTGTTGCCATTTTGGTTTTTATAAACTACTGTTTTTTAACTAGGAGAGCCCAAAAGAGTTTTATCTAACTTAGGTAGAACTTTTATAATAAAGCATACCTATTTGTAACAGCAGTATTGCATTATCAGTAAATCCTTTATTTTTCAGCCCAAATCCAGAATGTTTTATTAAATGAGCAGCAACGCTTAACACTGTTCTCTCTCTGTCTGCAGAGCCAAATTGCTTCCACCACACACACACACACTCCAGCAGCCCAGCAGAGAAGGAGAAGGTGGAGGTCTGGAGTGCAGAGCCCCGGTGCCTCCTGCACACCCTGCCAGCAGTCCCAGGGAAGCCCAGGAAAACTGAGATATGAGAACCACATGATGTGGTACTAAATTATTGTATTTCAGACTTGATCCAGGCACTTTGTTAAGCCTCACTTTAGACCACTTTTTTTAAAGCCCATTCATCCACAGAGGACTATGTATATTCTGACAGACACAACTTTGGTCCACAGCTTTTATTTCCTGCAGTGTCCCTTTGCACAAACACTTAGTGCAAACGTGTACTATAAATATCCCCCTCGCTTGAGTACCGGAGATTACATCCTCAGTTTATCCATCATGGACTAAATACCTGCAAAGTCCAGTCACATCATCAAAGGGGAAGAAAGGAAACAACAAAATGAGATGGTAAATTAGACTTTAAGCCTACAAATAGCAACGTAACTACAAAATCACAATTTATGCTGTAATGAGACCTTCCACTCAGCAAAATGAGCATGACAAAGCCCAGCGGTAGCCATAGCCAAGGAAGAGACACAACAGCAGAAGAATCAATACACTTCAGCCACAATGATCTCATACAGGAAGCACGAGTTCACGTAAGCGGTGAAATATCATCCAAATATCTTTGTCTATAATAATCCAAGCTGAAATGCATGAAGCACATGAGCAAAGGAAGCAAAATAGACAAGAACATGCTTCTGAAGAGGCTTTCTTCCGAATTCTGCCAAAAGAAGCTTACATTTCTGAAATTTTTAAAAAAAATGGTTTTGACCATATGGCTCTTTATATTTGAAATCTGTAAAACATTCAATATTGAGAGAAATACTCCTTCAATTTTTCAACTTGAGCTGGCCAAAACTACCTAGAGTTTAGATGGAGGGGAATGCTTAAAAAAACCCCAAACCCCACACGAATTAACGACTTATAATTCTAACAGAGTCAATACCTCTTACAATACCTACCCTAAAGTAAGAAATCAATAGGACACACCTCTTACAATATCTAGTCTAAAGTAAGAAATCAGAAGGACCAGTAAAATTGGTCCATGGGACACTTTAGACAAAGCCTGTATCAGTCACAACCCAGAATTTGAACTGCATTTGGTTCTTTTTTCTGAGACCATTAAAACAATAGGAAGACTAATTGTTCTTTAGATTCAACTATTGATTTTCACATCCTAACTTTTCACAGTATTTAACGCAATCATTGATATAAAGGACAGTAAAATAAAATGGCATGTCATTTCCTTAAAGGGAAAACACTGCATAGTTTTGAACAGTTCCCATGATGATTAGGGAAGTATCCCGGATACAGGGGACAGAACAGGAAGAGTAATTGAAAAAGATTATCCAGGTCAAATAGAGTCAGGTGAGGGGAAAAACAGAGACTGACCAAAAATGAAAAATTACTTTGAACAGGAAATTATCTCCTACCTAGGCTTCACTATCCATAGCCTATTTATGATGATATTTACTTGGATAAAGAAATTGTTACAAATTATTTCTTTCAAGATGTGCTGTGTGAAACAACCCCACAGGACTAAAAGAAACAGGTCCCAATCTAAAAAAAAAAGTTCTAAAAGACAAATGCTAATAGATCTCCCTTTTTGCAAAATGCAAGAATTAACTTATTTAGAAAGACTGAAGGAATTGTTGAAGCTCTATGATATATCAGATAGAATGGGAATTTAGAGAAAGCAATAGAGTAGTGGCCAGGTAAATGAAAGCTGGTGCCCACTAAGTGGCTTAATGTCTCTGGTCTTGTACTAAAGGTACCTTATCAATATTCATAAAAATTTTGCTCAAACCCTAGCTGCCACTGTGGTTCTGAGCACATTGCTGACCTTCCTGATTCTCAGATCCCATGTACAAAATGAGGAAGAAAAATCTTAATCCAGGTCATGGCTCCTTTCAATTTGCACTAGGAAATCTGGAAAAAATCCTGTCTTGCACTTTGTAAATACAGCACCTGGAGGTCTGCAGATCCAATTGGATTGTAATTTCCAGGTATTGCTTCGTTAACAGCACACACTGTTAAAGTATCTAAAAGCAGTATCTGTTAAGAACGAGAGGCAAAATAACATGACACATAGCTGATAACATTTTGGAGAAAAACATTAAAAAGCTGGGATACACATAATAACTTGTATCAGCTTTCTCAAACTAGCTTGTACTTAAACAATAAAATTCATTACTAGTTGAAAACTGCAAGGAAAACACTTAAACTGGGAAAGCCCAAACATTTCAAAAAAGGTTAGGCAGCTCCAACAGTGGTATAATATTTTATTTACTGCAAATTTTGCTCTCCAGTGATAGAAATAGCAGGTTTATATCTGAATACAGCTTCATATGGCAACAGAGAAAATTATTTTTGAATCCTGCACTGAATTTTATCTTTAATATGTTAACATTAATAAAGTTACTAATGTCAGTGCTTTCTAACATACTAAAATCTAGTTCAACAATGACTCTTTGTCCATACCAGCATGAAGTCTGAGCAGCAACAATTTGTCAAATTGTGCATAAAATGGCAGGTCAAAGTAATTGGAAGAACTTAAAAGCACTGCACGCAGTGCAGCCTTTCCAAGCCACTTCTATTTTCTCATTGATCTATGTTAGATTAAAGCCAATATAATTCAGGTTATGAATATTAGTTAGCATAAAACAGTGCTCATCCAACTCCAACTTATGTATAGCAGAAAAACATTCAACAAGTTCAAAACCAGAATCTAAAGTCACCCATCTTTAAAATGTATCAAAGCCAATTTTTGAAGAGGGATTTCATTCTCATGATCACTACAAAATTATGTTAAAGTTCACAAAAGAGAAGAAAACCAATTTTTAGCACTACAATTATTCTTCTGGGCTTTTAGGAGCAAAACTATCTGTTGCCCTCCCACTGCATATTTAGCAAGCACCTCCTCTTGCAGGTCTTCCTTCCTTCTGCTTTTATTCTCCACAGGTGGGCTGTGATACCACCTTCTTGTTTTGTTTTCAAATACTTACTACCTTCTGCCCATGTAATTCTCCAGATACGACCGCAAGTCAGAGTAATGCAGCTACTAACCTACTGCTTGGATAGCACACACATCAACATTTAATCTCATTTCCTCTACCTACATCCAGTAACACCCACTGTGGACACCTTATTAAAGTTAACTTATCAGACCTCAAACCCCTTTTTTGTTATTCTCATCATCATCCAGATTATCTCAAAATTTCTGATTATCTCAAATATTGCAGACGCCTCATAGTATTTCATCTTCCTGCTTAAGTAAAAATCTTGATTTGCTGCTTCAGTTACTGAAATTTTCTCTTTTCCATGGAGTGCTATTCCACTCTTGTAATAGCAATGGTGATAGTTACAAAGGGGAGACACAGGCACAGAAACTGTAATACCAAATTAATAACCTAGCAAAAATGTACCTGTTTAATAAACCCAGAGTACTAAACATTTGTATATTTAAACATCCATCACAAAATCTATTTCAAAATTATGAAGCTGTCTTTGTACCTTCCTTTTTAACTTTGGGATTCATTATTTTTGATTAAATTATCAAGCATATTTTGTAACATGCTGAGAAACAGCATAAAAAGTTAAAACTATATAACTGTTTTTCCCTTTGAGGATAAGAAAGTAAGTTTCCCTTCTATAAATCTTATTTGGCTTTAGACTCTAGTAAAAAAATATGACAGAAAGCTCTTATGAAACAAAGAGCTCACTTTGAGAAATTGTTAAGAGTAAATTTCTCACCTAGTAGTAAATAATTATTGCACCAGTGAACTGCCTTTGTCACCCAAACTGGCAAAAAAAAAGCCTTCCGTGGAGTGAGTGGTAAGTCTGTGAACAAAACAATACCATAAAGAAGACTGGCCATCAGTGAAATATGATATCCTGAGAATAACTGTATTTATAGCTTTAGCCTTTATTATTCGCTGCAATATTTAGTAAACTGTTCAAACTATAATACTCAATATGAATGCAGTTCAAACGAAAAGGTTTGAAGAACTCAAAGCAAGTTCCCAAGTTTCAACCAGAAAAAATTCAACTTCCAGAAATTGATTCAAAACTAAATCCAATTGTACAGCTTTCAGCAGCACACTGCCTGCTAGTTTAGGAGACAGGGTGGGCATGCACTTGGCATTAGCTTCTAAAAACTTTTCAAAAAGAGAAAACATAAACAATTAGTGCATCTCCTGAAAACTACTACAGAGAATACCCACACGCAAAATACAAAAGCTATTTCTTCCTTAAAAATACAAACATTCTTTACACTAGGCACTTCCTTAATATAAAAACCTGACGTTTTATTTTAAGCTCTCACTTTCTTATTATATCGTTTGAATAAGAAATGTTCATTTTTAAGACAATACTTATTTGCAGAAGTTGTCGTAGTGTCATGGGTTTGTGATGTTAACCACTTTTGGTATCTTCTCATAAAGGCCTGCCACTGTTAAGAAAAGTCATCAAAAATCTCAGCTGCTCTCACACAATCTCAAAGTTCACAGAGTATAGGGCAGAGAGAGCAGTAGGTGTACCAAAAGAGCTCAGAACAATCTCAGGTGGAAAAACAGCTGCAAATCTGTGTCAGTTTGTTTTTAACGTTTGTTACAATCTTGTGATTTTTACACATTTTTAATAATATGCTATACTTTAGTCACTGCTTATTCAGTAACCAATTTGAAACATGTAAATCACACATTACAAAGGACAAAAGGTTTGAAGAAAGCAATTTAGTCCATTATCATCTTTTGCTGTCTTTTATGTAATTAAAATTTTCAATTTTAGGATAGGTTATATTTACAAGAGTTTTAAGAAAGACTCTTGAAATTGTCCTGTTTTCGGCTGGGTTAATTTTCTCCCTAGTAGCTGGCACAGCGCTGTGGTTTGGATTTAGTACGAGAAGAATGCTGATAATGCCCTGATGTTTTAGCTGTTGCTGAGCAGGGCTTACACCAGTCAAAGACTTTTCAGCTTCCCCTGCTCTGCCAGGGGCACAGGAAGGTGGGAGGGGACACAGCCAGGACAGCGGACCCCAACTGAACACAGGGCTATTCCAAATGACACCATGCTCAGCATATAAACTGGGGGGAGGTGGCTGGGGGGAGTGATTGCTGCTCAGGGATGGGATGGGCATCAGTCAGCACGTGATGAGCAGTTGCATCACTTGTTTTTCCTAGGTTTTGTTCCTCTCTCTCTCTCTCTCTCGTTGTTTTCCTTTTCATTACAATTTTTTATTCTTCTTCTTCTTCCATTATTTCAATTCTTAAACTGTTCTTATCTCAACCCATGAGTTTTCTTACTTTTGCTTTTCCAATTCTCTCCCCCATCCCACCCTGGGGAGAGTGTGAGTGAGCAGCTGTGTGGTGCTTATTTGCTGGCTGGGGTCAAACCACAACACTACTTTTTGGCACCCAACATGGGGCATGAAGGGTTTGAGATAATAACAGATTAACCAGAGCTTATTAAGGAATTTGTATGTGTTAGCAGTTGCGGGTCATGATATTGATTCATCTGTTATCGATCTTTATCTGATCTGTACCATGCTCCCTTTTTTGCTGTACATGTTAAAGATTGATGTTAAGTTTTGTGGTTTGCTGTGCTCTGTGTGGTTAGTGATGTTTTGCCTGGGTGATTTGTTATTAAAATACTGATCTTGAGCTTTATCTGGTATTTAAGTTTCGTACTGAAGGCATTAATGTACTTCAGTACCACCTCGTGGAGACAATTAGCAATTATACTTCTTCCTCTGAGAGGTTTTTCATGGAGGAAATACAGAATTGCACCTTCACTACCTTCTTCTGTGATGTTTCCTCCTTCATTACAATAGTTTTTCAGTGTCTTGAAGATCCTTGGATAGTTAAGATCCATCTGTTGGTATTTCTTGGGAATATTGTTTTGCTTTTGTCTAAGATTAATAAGCAATGTAAGAATATCATCCAGAGATCGGCCATCAGGGTGTGTGGGATAGTATGGGCAAATGCCTAGGATGGTGAGCACCTCCAGTGTTTGGAACTTCACCCCTTGTCCTGGATTCTGCTTTCCATACCTTTGTCCTGTCACTTTTTTGAAGAACCATTGATTAGGACTGTCCTGGTTTCAGCTGGGATAGAGTTAATTTTCTTGCTAGTAGCTGGCATAGTGCTGTGTTTTGGATTTAGTATGAGAAGAATGCTGATTCGGGGGCAGTTGGCTGGAGGGAGAGCTGCTTGGGGACGAGCTGGGCACCGTTCAGTGGGTGGTGAGCAATTGCATTGGGCATCACTTGTTCTGTATATTCTGGATATTCTCTTACCATTATTATTATTATTACTATTGTTATTCTTTTCCTCTGCTGTTTTATTAAACTGTCTTTATCTCAACCCATGGGTTTTACTTTTTTTTTCTGATTCTCTCCCCATCCCACTGAGGGAGGGGAGGAGTGAGCGAGCGGCTATGTCGTGTTCAGCTGCCTGCTGGGTTAAACCATAACAGCCCTGAACAAGTGCAGAATCCTGAAAAATTAGTAGAGTATTTGGAAAAAGTTTGCTGTCACCCTGGCAATTCTAGGGAGACACAAATCACTGTAATGTGCTGGGGCCTGGCCCATGCCTGCCAAGCCCTGTGCAACACTGTTCAGTACCCTCAAGGGGAAGAGAAGGTCTCTGGATCTGACGACAAAACGACAGGCACTGCAGCTACTCCAACCCCCAGAGCCACTCCAGCCCCTGTGACAGGCATTGCAGCTGAACCAGGGAACCAACCCATGCCACAATCAGTCAGCCTTACACACAAGAAGAAAAAGTCAGCTCATTTAGGAATGCATGATGGAAAAAGCCGGGCCATCACACAGTGAGGAGAGAAAGAACTCGCACATGAGACAGACAACACCAGATCCCTATGCCTGAGTGAGCTGCAAGATATGTGAAAAGATTTCAGCTGTGGTCCAGGCAAGTGCATTGTCGCCTGGCTGCTCCCATGCTGGGATAATGGGGCCTGGAACTGGAGGGTAAGGAAGCCAAGCAGCTGGGATCCCTTTTTAGGGAAGGGGGCATTGACAAAGAGTTTGGAAAAGGGGCAAAAGTCCTCAGCCTCTGGAGGCAACTTCTGTCAGGCATGAAGGAAAGATGTCATGTATCGCCCAGGCCAATGGACCACTGTGGAGAAAGGCATCCAGTACCCGAGGAAATTAGCCATCCTGGAGGTGATTTATTGTGACCTGAACAATGAGCAGTTACCCAAAGATCCAGATGGAGTCCAGTGCACATGACCTCTGTGGCAAAAGGTGGTATGGAGCACACCAGCATCATGTGCCAACAACAATTTCAAATGGGACCTTGAGCAACAAAAAGCCATTGAACAAATTAAACAGGAGATAGCTCATACAGTAGCCCTTGGGCCAGTCCAAAAATATGTTCTACACTGCAGCCAGGGAGAATGGTCCTACCTGGAGCCTCTGGCAGAAAGCACCAGGGGTAGACTCAATGCTGACGCCCATGGTTTTGGAGTCAAGGATACAAAGGATCCGAAGCCCCCTATACTCCAACTGAGAAGGAGTTATTAGCAGCATATGAAAGGTTTCAAGCTGCTTCAGAAGTGATTGGTACTGAAGCACAGCTCCTCCTGGCACCATGACTGCCAGTGCTGGGCTGGATGTTCAAAGGGATGCAACTGATCCAGTGTAGAGTAAGTGGGTCACACTGATCACACAACGGGCTCAAGTAGGAAACTCCAATTGTCCAGGAATCTTGGAACTGATCATGGCCTGTCCAGAAGGCAAAGATTTTTGAATATTACCAGAGGTGACACGTGCTGAGGAAGCCCCACTGTGTAATAAAGCTGTCCAAAAATGAGAAGCAATATGCCCTGTTCACTGATGTGTCCTGCAGCCTTGTGGGATTGGTGGTGGTGGAAGGCTGCTATATGGAGTCCTATATGACAAGTTGTGGGAAGTGCTGAAGGAGAAGGTGAACTGAGTCAGTTTGCAGAGGTGAAAGCCATCCAGCTGGCTTTAGATATTGCTGAAAGAGAAAAATGGCCAGAGTTCTATCTCTATACTGACTCATGGATGGTGGCAAATGCCCTATGAGGGTGGTTGCAGCAATGGAAGCAGAGCAACTGGCAGCGCAGAGGCAAACCCATCTGGGCTGCTGCACTGTGGCAAGATATTGCTGCCCAAGTAGAGAACTTAGTTGTAAAAGCACATCATGTAGATGTTCACATACCCAAGAGCCGGGCCACTGAAGAACATCAAAACAACCAGCAGGTGGATCAGGGTGCTCAGATTGAAGTGGCTCAGGTGGATCTGGACTGGCAACATAAGGGTGAACTATTTCTAGCTCGGTGGGCCCATGACACCTCAGGCTTTCAAGGAAGAGATGCAACATACACACGGACTTGTGATCGAGGGGTGGACTGGGCCATGGACACTATTTCACAGGTTATCCATGAATGTGAAACATGTGCTGCACTGCAATCAAACAAGCCAAGCGGTTAAAGCCTCTTTGGTATGGAGGATGGTGGCTGAAATATGAGTATGGGGAGGCCTTGCAGATTGATTATATCACACTGCCACAAACCCACCGTGGCAAGCACTGTGTGCTCACCATGGTGGAAGCAACCATTGGATGGTGGAAAAATACCCTGTGCCCCATGCCACCGCCCAGAACACTATCCTGAGCCTTGAAAAGCAAGTCCTATGGCAACATGGCACCCCAGAAAGAATTGAGTCAGACAACAGGACTGATTTCCAAAACAACTTCACAGACAAATGGGCCAAAGAGCATGGCATTGAGTGGGTCTATCACATCCTCAATCATGCACCAGCCTCTGGGAAAAGTGAATGCTACAATGGACTGTTAAAGACTACACTGAGAGCAATGGGTCTTGGGACATTCAAACACTGGGATGCATATTTAGCAAAGGTCACCTGGTTAGTCAACACTAGGAGATCTGTCAGTTGAGCTTGCCCTGGCCAATCAAAAAACTTCTACCTACTGTATAGAGGGATAAAGTACCTGTGGTTCATGTAAAAAATATGATGGGAAGACAGTCTGGATAACTCCTGCCTTGGCCAAAGGCAAACCCATTTATGAGATGCTTTTGCTCAAGGACCTGGGTGTGTTTGGTGGCTGATGGAAGAGAATGGAAAGTCTGATGTGTACTTCAAGGGGATTTGATTTTGGGTGAAACTAGGCAATGAACTAAATGGTCTAATGTTAATTGCTATATAATATTGTATATCATCACTTTCATGGTTGCTATATGCCATATCAACGGTATTACAGTAAGAATCACCCAGATTAATGAAGAACGAACTTTGATGAAACCGAGCAAATGCAGCAGTGCTGGAGCCAGAACTGGCTTCAGCATACAGCAACCCAACACCACACACCACCTCTCCTGCCCTGAAAGACTGTTACGATAGATGGAGCCCAAAGTCATCGACTAAATGAACACAACAGACGTTTTAGAGGTATGACCCATAGACTAGGAATGATATCTGTGTCTGTATATAGCAAAAGACAGGGAAATCGGTGGTGATTAATTGGAATGTATTGGAAAAGGTAGGACCTAGGCATGACATAGACGGTATAAAGGGTGGATGCTGTCCTGGTTTTGGGTGGGTTAATTTTCTTCCTAGCAGCTGGCACAGCGCTGTGGTTTGGATTTAGCATGAGAAGAATGCTGATAATGCCCTGATGTTTTAGCTGTTGCTGAGCAGGGCTGACACCAGTCAAAGACTTTTCAGCTTCCCCTGCTCTGCCAGGGGCACAGGAAGGTGGGAGGGGACACAGCCAGGACAGCCGACCCTAACTGGCCACAGGGCTACTCCAGACCATATGTTGTCGTGCTCAGCATATAAACTGGGGAGGGGTGGCTGGGGGGAGTGATTGCTGCTCAGGGATGGGATGGGCATCAGTCAGCACGTGATGAGCAGTTGCATCACTTGTTTTTCCTAGGTTTTATTTCCCCCTCTCTCTCTCCCCCCCCCCGTTTTCCTTTTCATTATTATTATTATTATTATTATTTTTATTTTTATTTTATTTTATTTCAATTCTTAAAGTGTTCTTATCTCAAACCACGAGTTTTCTTACTTTTCCTCTTCTGATTCTCTCCCCCATCCCTCAGGATGGAGGGGCCACAGGGAACGAGTGGCTCTGTGGTGTGTGGTTGCTGACTGGGGCTAAACTACAACATTTATACAGACCACAAACAAAAGCAAGGTATCAGCAGCTATCAACCCCTTATGACTGCAGTTTGTTTTCTGCAGCAGTCCAGCTGCACTTAGTGACATAATCCCTTGCCATCACTTAGTACCTTTTCCCTCGTAAACAAGCCTTATGGGTCTTAGGGGGAATAATAATTTTTTCCTGACCAGTCCATACAAACAATTGGGTGCAGGAAAAAAATTAACAGAGACTGTGAACAAGGAAAGTTTAAAGAGTGATTCCTCTTTCCAATGCTCTGATGCGACATACAATTAAGGAGGTTGTGGTATTCTGTGTAACACTCTGAATGATACAGACTCTGATACTCAGACTAAGACCAAAGCCACGTTTTTCACTCATATCATTAAAACTGCACTGTTACCTGGCAGGCAAACTAAACAAATCCAAGTCCAAACATGGATGACAACCACAAAAATCATACTTTAAAGAGGTCCTTTTAATACTAATAGTCTATTAGATGCATGGGTGAGCACATCTTTAACTAGAGGAATGAAAAAAAAAGGAGGGGAAGATTGGGAAATGGCTTCAGAGAATTGTCTCTATAAAGGAGGTACAAGTTAGTTATGTAACAAATCCTGACCTTATAAATGAGGACATAACTATCCTGAAGGAGAACATGACATTTTATTAGGCATTTTCCTGCCATTTCCTAACATTACATATAGACAACTTCATAAGAGAAAAATTAGATTTCTAACAACGTAACTTTAAAAATGACAAAGGAAAAGCTTCTGTAATAACCTAATGATTTATAATTGCATACTGTAAGTACTTATACTCACAGAATGCCAATTATCTAATTGGCAGAACTCATACTGACATATCGGATTTGATACACAATGAGAAAAAGCAGACATTCATTTACATAACTACTAGAAATGCGCAGAACCTCTTAGGCCCTTAACATTTTCCTCACACTCGATTTTCCAAACACATTTGCCTCAAAGGGGAAAAATTAACAATGGCATCTGGAACATGTACACTACTCATGTACCACAAATTAAAAAGGAAAAAGACAAGATCAATGAAAATGCTTTGTATTTCAAAGAAGAGTCCTCTGCTTTGGAGCAGTACCATGCTACACTCGTAGGTCCACCAAGAATGAACCTATCCTCAAGCACCAAAGTTAGTGGACTGTTCTGGAAAGCACTGACTTTGAGTAAAAGCAAACCTGGCAACCTCCCGCTCAAGAATGAGAGGCATAGCATTAACAACACTTACCAGCAAAAGAGGAATGCTTAGTTTTCCACATGGTGTCAAATGCTATCCATGCTTACAGCTATGTACCACACCAAGCTAAGCTAATCATTGACATGGTATCTTTCCAAATGCTGTTTTCATTTCCTGTTAGAGACTAAACTATTCCTATCATTCTTAAGCATTTTTCAGTATTGTTTGTGTTCTACCAAGACACACAGATAATAACTGGAGGAATAAAAAAGAAATCTACTTTGCTAAATAAATCATTAGAAGCTTTCAATATCCCCAAATAAGGATATTACAAAATACTGCAATGCTGACATTATACAAAACGACAAAAGCACAGCAAGCAAGCTGATTATTTCCAGATATATAGATATAGATATAGGTATAAGAAGGGGAAGAGGTACAATTTTAGCAAGTTTGGTCTCAGGAAATACAAAGAATGCTGAAGATGTGTATTTCAAAATGTAGCACCTGAGACAGTGGTGGGGACCCACATCCTTTCCACAATGGCCTAAAGAAAAGTTAGGCTTCTGCTCCTGACCATGTTCACTAGGCACTACTTTGGGGACTAAGGGTACATCTCATAACACCCAACTACATCTACTGTACTCTACTAGAAGAGTAGTCTTGAAGCTGTAGGTTCACAAGGAAGCCGTTAAGATTGCAGACAAACTGGAATATGACTGAACTAGACCAGGAAATTTTGACATTTGTGAATGTACTCATCCACGTTGCTGTCACCTCTCATGTCTCAAACCCTCGCTCAGGTATGATTCTCCTCCATCAAACTTCAAGACTTCTGTGCTTTTCAAAAAAACCTCATTGTTCTAGCAATTGCATCTGTGCATACTTCTCTTGTGTGGTGAACACGGAAACACCTTTACTCCGTAAGTGTATCCTTACTGCCTAAACCTTGTTACTAGACCCTACTGTTACATACATCAGTTTAAAGGCAAAGGTCCTTAATTTATTTTATGAAGTACCGAGAACTTTTAATAAATGAATTAAAATTCACATGGATAGATATGAGTGCAAACAGGCAGTAAGAGTACAAAATGTGGAAAATAATACAGACACATGTATCAGTCACACATCAAAAAATGCTAACACTGGATGGCCAGACTCAGATAGCAAATGCAGATAATTAGGTAGTACGTAGTTTATGCAAAAACCCCAAGTAATACCAGGAAATTACTGTTAAATGAAAAGGTGTTGCAACACACTAATCAGGAAAGAAGTAGTTACTGTTCTTTTTTTAATATGAACTTCTAAAGACTAACACAATGTGCAGCTGCATGTAGGAAGATAAACAGGATGCCAGATCGAAGGACTATATGCATACATGGTAAAATGCAATGGTACTGTTGGCACTAAAGACACATCCTTGCTTGTCTCTCTGGATGATACTGCCTAGACAAAAAAGCTATAGTTTGGATAATAAACTGTCACTTTATAACCTGCTTAGTCCAACTAATTGGCCTGAGAAATACTGCGAACTACAACTGCTCTGCACTGATTCTCATCTTATCTGCTCTAAAATCCTTCATTTGCCACGCTGTCAAAGGTGCTATAGTTGAAATAGGAAATTCTTTTTGCCATGCTGGTTCTAAATGAAAAATGATGGAAGCTTTAGCTTCCTGCACAAAGTCCCAAGTCCACATATGTATAGTTATAAACATGACCACTAACTAGAAAAGTAGCTAAAAGCAATGAAGTAATACTACAGAGTTTAGAGAAAGAATAAGAAAGGTCAAACCTTTATATTTTCCCCAACATTTCATCCATAAAGCAACTCCGAGGGAAGAATGAGAATACATGTTAACTTCATTTTCTCCCCAGTACTTCTGTCTGTTCCCTCCCTTTCCTCTCTAAAATAACCTGACGCTCTTGGGACAGCTCCAGCTACAGGCTAGAGAAAGCAACTGGCAAAAAGAGCAAAATCCTCAGAAGTGCTAAGACACCGTGTAGATGCCTGCTTTCCCTATAGCAAATCTTGAAAACCTGAGCTTGCTACTGGTATCACCCCTGACCATCGTACAGAGGAGCAAGGGTAGAAGCTCACCCTCAGCTTGGCCTTCCCAAGCAAGCCTGTCTCACAGCCATCCTCAGGAGACAAAATTCTGTTCTGTCTCTGCAGCTGAGAAATCCAACTGGCTTTGGATGTCCAAAGTAATATCTAATCAGGAACCTGGTTAGTGAGGTAGTCCAACAGGAAAAATTACTTAAGCTTTTCTTGAAAACATTGTTCATATGAGTCAAAATATTTTGTTTAAATACTGTGTTAAATTTAAAGCAATTTTGCTTAAATTTTGCAAATGGATTTGTACTAGTTTGCTTTTGAAAAATTTTATTTTTAACACAAGTTTCAGATGTGAGATACACCAAGCATATGTAATATAATCCCTACGAAATGGCAAAACCAGAGTGACTCACATTGTTCAGTCGTAGAAGGAACAACCACTTGACAGAATCAATTTCACACATTCTGTCTGAAGGTATGTTTGGTCCTGGCAGTCTGTCAGTTGTATAGTAAAATTTTCGTAGCTTTGACATAAATATGTCCACTAAAGAGAGGCTTTTTATTTGAGAAGGAGCTTTCTAAAATGATTTGAGTATCTGAAAAATAAAGCTGTCATTTGCAGAAGGTTTTATTATGTTAAGGACTGCCAGAAATAATTGGCTCTTACAGCAGGAAATTTGGAGCAGCTGAAGGTAGTTCAAAATAACACAGTTATCTAAAGCAATGCCTTTTTTCCTTCCTCTCTTTAAAAGAAACTTCACAGGAAGACAGACATGTAGTTCAGCACCTTACATTTTAGATAACACATCTTTAAGAACATTTTGAACATACTCATGAGTAACATAATATTGTTACATTTACTGGGGGGGTGGGGGGGGTGGGCAGGGAAAAAAAAAGCTTTCTCTTAATGCAGCTGCTTGGTTCACCTTTGGCTAGATGTTTGTCCTGATGATGTGGTACAAAAAAGGAAAGCTTCTGTGCACATTAAAAGCAATGAAGCCATTTTAAGCTTTACATGTAAGAATTCCCTGATTTCTTAGGTAGTGACTACATATTCTACTGCTTTACAGATACTAACACAGCTTTAGGAGTTGTAAGCAACATCTAAATTCCCATTAGACAATACTTAAGACTTTCAGGAAATCAGGCAGACTAAATGCAATCTCATGCAGTCTTGTCTTCCTGACTTTCAGACAGACAAGAATAATCTGAAGGTAAGTTTGGACTGAACTCTCACCTAAACATGTGCTATACATGAATTTTAGTGGTGACAATTTAGACCTCAGTGTAACACTACTCAGCATTTTCATTAAAACCTTTTCATTAAAACCTACTGACGATGGCTAGAGAAAGGACAATAGTAAAAGCCGCTTGATATAGAAATATACAGTGCAAAACCTGTTTCACAGACTTTCACAGCAACTTCCATTTAATGTCATAAAGGGGAAAACCGGGATGAAAGTTCAGATCTACCCGCAACGGGAAAGAAAACTCAACAAACATTGTTCCCTGGAAGGGAATACAAACAAGCCAACTATAGCAACTTAATCACAGAAAAGAGAAGCAGCTAGTTTGATATTAATACGAGGGAATAAAATATACAGTGCTGTTTCCTCACTTTTACTAAATGACATTTTCCATGAAATAGAAGAAAGGCTACTATATTACTATGAAGACAAATAAAAAGTTAATATAACATAGCATGAAAATTGTACCTTTTAAAGTTTCTCTTGGCAAAAAAGAGGCAATAAAACTACTTATATTGGAATGTTTATCTGCAGAATTGTGAAATACCTTAAAAACCACCCTAGGGGCCTTTGAAGCATTCTTATCTAAGGCATTGTACATTTGCTTACCTATTCAATGATGGCAGAAGTGAAAGCAATGCCAAAGCAGAAAGTTTTCTTCTTTCTGGCTGAGTGATGTTATCCATACGATCAACCCACATTTCAATCATGTTACCAAGAATTTGGTCCAACTGCAATGGGAAGCAGAATGTTCCTTTTCAGTTAAGAGTACATCAGCATATTTAGAAAATAATTTATTTCAATTTTTTCTACCAACTGAATACATTATTCAATCTGGGAAAGACACCATACAGTTATGTGTACCTGACAGAAGTAGCAGGCAACAGGTATTTTTTTAATTTTCTGTGACAGTGCTTCCAAGTCCTGAACCCCCCCTCACCATTAACTGTAGCCTAGAAGTTAGAAATGCATTTAATTCATGGACAGAGCACTGATTCAGAACAGTGTACTACTCAAACAGTTTTCCTCTAACAGTCTAATACATAGAAAGCATGTGAACTTACTCTCTTTTACCTTCACTGCTGACAGGAAAAAAAAAAAAGAAAAGAAAAAAAAAAAAAAAAAAAAAAAGAGACTTGTCTTTAACAGTTTGAAAACTGTATTACACCTAAGGATAAGCAAATTACTAAATTTCACTTACTAAATTTCCCTTAAGGACACAGTAGAACACTTGCAGCAAAAGAAAATCAGTAAAGTCGTCAGTGAAACCGGAGCACGCTGGCCCCAATACTCCTAGAAACTCACCAGAGGACGATTAGACCATTATCTCTGGTGCAAGACCCATCAAGATGGCACAAGGAAAGAAACTCTTACCCTGCAATACCATTCATCCTGAAGGGGTTTATATAGCTTGTTGTGGGATTCAGTGGGAAGAAAATTTGGAGATTGTCTAAAACTTCTAATGAGATGTTTTAAGGTAATTGTGGGAACATGTAAAACTTGTTTCAGGATGTTCAGGGGAAGGACCAAAGGAGGGGAAAGGGCCTCTTTTCAAGGTAGACTGGAGATGAACAAGCATGGAAAACAGAGGGAAAACTTCTTTCAGGTCAAAAGAATGCAAGACTTCCACATGCAATCCAGCTGACATCCCAACACAAAAATCCTTACCTCCTGACTCAATTCACATGCCATCTGGCTCAAAAGCAATGAAAAAAAACTTGCATTTTGTAGTAGAACTCTACCCATTATCCCCAGGTAAGTCGACATCACCACTGGATATCTCTGAAACAAAAGTAAACCAAACAAAAGGGTCTTAGTTTAATTAAAATATTTAACGTATACAGCAGAAATTCATGGAAAATACTTGTATGCATCCTTTATGTATTTTATTAAATTTGAAATTATAAATTGTAAATTAAAAGCCTCTAATAAAACAAGACTGAGCAAGCAACCATTACAAGAGTTTCTTGAGTCTTACAATAGGAAAACTATGGCAATCTCAAAGTCATTTTCCTCCAAAGAGCCAAGACAACTTGCAAGGTGATATTACTTTAAATTTAAAAGCCTGCATCTTAAGGATTAGCATATTCTACTGATAAAAAAATTACTCTCAAAGTTGATTATGATTTGGTTTTGGCTGGATAGAATTAATTTTCTTCATAGTAACTAGTACGGACTATGTTTTGGGTTTGTGCTGGGTAGGGTATTGATCACACCGGGATGTTTTAGCTATTGCTGAGTAGGGCTTTCACAGAGTCAAAGTCTTTTCTGCTCCTCAACCCACCCCACCAGCGAGGAGGCTGAGGGTGCACAAGAAGTTGGGGGGGGGGACAGCCGGGACAGCTGACCCCAACTGACCCCAGACCATAGGACGTCATGCTCAGCAATAAAAGCTGGGGAAGAAGAAGGAAGAGAGGACATTCAGAGCGGTGGTGTTTGTCTTCCCAAGTCACTGTTACGTGTGATGAAGCCCTGCTTCCCTAGGGATGGCTGAGCACCCGCCTGCCCATGGGAAGGACTGAATGAATTCCTTGCTTTGCTTTGCTTGTGTGAGCAGCTTTTGCTTTACCTATGAAAATGTCTTTATCTCAACCCACAAGTTTTCTCACTTTTACTCTTCTGATTTTCTCCGCCATCCCACCGTGTGGGAGTGAGCGAGCGGCTGCGTGGAGCTAAGCTGCCAGCTGGGGTTAAACCACAACAGGTTCAAAATTACTGTTTACAATTTTAGTAACATTAAGAAGTGCTTAGCATTTCTGAAATTGATGTTAACTTATTTCACTGAGAGAAACTACAACACATCTGCCAATAACTAATTTGCAAGTGTCTCAAAATTAACTGGATACGCTCATTAGTTTATTATCTTTTGTTATTACCTTTAATTTTAAAAGAAGCTACTGATTTCTTTGTATTAAATTCAGCATCTAACAACGTAACAGTAAGCATTTTGTAGAATTGCCTACTTGGAAAAAAAAATGCCAACATTTACCTGAAAATGTTAATACCTTTTTGAATAGGGAACACTGTATTTATTACAGTCTTAAACCATTTTAATAATCCACTCTCCCGCTTTGTGTCTTCTTAAACTGCAAACTGTTCAAACAAACTGTCTTTTTTGTGGCCTGTACAGCAAAAAGTACACTGCTAAATTATATTACTTGGCTTAACCTTGGAAATATCTTATTTAACTAAATAATAATGGGATCCAGATACTGGTATCTGAAAGCCTTCAACTCTGAAAAAAGCAAAGGTCTTGATCAAAAATGTCAAAAGCATAGAGAATTCCACCCGCCAATTCAGCTGCTTAAAGTATTTTTTTTCTCCTGCTAGTACTTACTGCAAGATTCAACACAGTTAAAGCATATTGGATTTTATTTCTTCATCCAACATGGAAATTTGTTAGAAGCAAAGAGAGAGAAAAGGGCGAACTTAAGATATCTAAGCAAGCAAAATCTTAAAGCCTCTTCTATCTCACACAAAGCATTGTCACATCCTTCAGCTCTTCATATTAGATATGCCAATAATAAAAAGAAGGTAAAGTCAATTTTCTCCTTGTCCAGTTTTTTTTTTTTCCTCGTGCAGGGGCACTTAAAAAGTAGTAGTACAAGTGTTTTTAAAAAAAAACCCAAACCCCTCCAACACCTACAATGGATCTAACGAAGCACAGAGACATAGCACTTTATCAATGTTAATAGAGAAGGAACAGCAGAGTTAAATTTGTGTTATTTTATTAAGAGAAACACTGACAAATTAAGTGATGGATGTGTTGTTTCAACTCTCACACTGCAATGTTACAGACTTAAAATAGCTGTCAAAGATGCTCTTAAAACAAACAAACAAACAAAAGTAACATCAATATGAGAAAAATTGGGCCAGATAATGGAAGGTACCTACTTGTTCAAAAGGAAAAGTAGACAGTAGTTAAAAAAATAACTCTTACCTCCCCATCTATAATCCCCCTGAATATTGATGGCAGAAGGGGTTGAAACATTTGAGGACCCAAAACAGGGTTTACTTTTAGGACATTTTCCACAACCTTAAGAACAAATGCAAATGAGACAATTGGTAAAGTACATTTAAAAATCTTAATTAAAGCTTTAAAACTACATATACCGGTCTATATATAAAGTCCTGGTAGGATGTTTACCATTAAACCCCAGCAAACCCCAGGACTGCTGAAAGTATATTCCAGCGAAGTATCCTGCAAACCCGATCTGCATAATGGACCTGATAAACACTGACATGCCAAGTAAAACCCACCTAGCCAAGCACTTCCTCATCAGCCTCCTCGTAGGCCTGGCAAAGCTGACGAGGTGAGCTGGAAGGATGGACGTTGACAGAGCTCCTGGAAAAGCAGCTTGATGAGGTGGGTTGGCAGGGAGGAGTATCAGCAGTTTAAGGTTTATTTCCATACCTTTGTCCTGTCACTTTTTTGAAGAACCATTGATTAGGACTGTCCTGGTTTCAGCTGGGATAGAGTTAATTTTTTTCCTAGTAGCTAGCATAGTGCTGTGTTTTGGATTTAGCATAAGAAGAATATTGGTAACACGCTGATGTTTTAGTTGTTGTTAAGTAGTGCCTAGAGTAGTCAAGGACTACAAGACTTTTTTTTTAAAGCTTCCCCTGCTCTGCCAGGTGCACAAGAATCTGGGAGGGGGCACAGCCAGGACAGCTGACCCCAACTGGCCAAAGGGCTACTCCAGACCATATGAAGTCATGCTCAGTGTATAAACTGGAGGGACCTGGCCAGGGTCCCCTGCTCAGGGAGAGGTTGGGCATTGGTCAGTAGGTGGTAAGCAATCGCATTGTTCATCACTTGTTTTGTGTACTCTGTATATTCTATTATTATTACTATTGGTCTTCTCCTCTACAGTTTATTAAACTGTCTTTATCTCAACCCATGGGTTTTTATCTTTTTTTTTTCTGATTCTCTCTCCCATCCCACTGGGGGAGGGGGAGGCAGAGTGAGTGAGCAGTTGTAGGGTTTTCAGCTGCCTGCTGGGCTAAACCAGAACAAGGGCCTACCATCTCTGCAGGTGATCAAGTAGCAAGTAGTGCTCTCAGATGTGCTATTCTCAGTACCCTACCCTGGTTCCCAGTTTTTACATTCTTTACCATGTAACTTCTCAACTCTTTCCCCCTGTTGCAGGAGCTGTTCCCTAAAGTAATTTTTTTCCCTGTATTCTTCAGGCTTTCTTTCACCGAGCTGTTTGGGCTCTCCCCTTGTACCGAGACGGAGAGGGGAAGAGGCTGTGAGAATAATGGGCTCAATACCTGTTCACTCCTACGGGTAGCAAGGACAGAGACCAGACACCTACACACTGATGTGTATAAAGCATTTAAACGTACCATAAAGGTACCTCCTTTAAGCACTTCTCAGTCTCCACCTACTTTCAGTGCAGAGGGACTTCCACAAAGAACTACTCTCCTGTGCTCTTGTCCAGTCTCCCCTACATCAAACCTTGTTCCTGCTAGCTTCACTTGATGCCCTCTATTTCTTGCCTTGAGACAGATGTTAAGCAGTTGACCCCTTTCAATGCCTCTCAATTTTGTAGACTTTTAATATACTATTATACGGAGGTGAACATAAATTTTTCCGCACCCACCTTTTCCGGGTACAGGAAGTTTTGGGTAACTCATTTATTGCTTGTACAGAGTCTTTTCAAACCTTTTGTTGTCTAAGATAATCAGAAAAATCAAGCCACATCAAGCCTCAACAATCTTGCGATAAGTCTTATCAGTCCAAATTAGTGTTTTTCAACCTTATCCACTTATTTACTGTTCTAATGTCTATTTTCAATTCAAGCAAAGTTGTTTCTAAGAAAATATTTCAGAGAACACTCCAGGATGTTTCTGTTCCCAGTATTTCTCTTAAGAGTTTTTGTTTAACAAGTCAGCGTAGTGACACCTGACAAAACATATTCCTTTTTGTAAAAATAGTTCCAGGGACTACAGCTCAGGTACCCCTCAGGAAGCAAGCAGGCATACCAGGAAGGTGTTCAAAGTATACTGGACAAACCTTGTGGCCAATGCAAGGCCACACTGGGAGCCAAGTGGATAAACGATACTATATTATAGAATCATGGAATCACAGAATAGTTGAGGTTGGAAGGCACCTTAAAGATCACTGAGTTCCAACCCGCCTACCTGCCGTGGGGGGACACACCTTCCACTAGACCAGGTTGCTCAAAGCTCCATCCAACCTCGTGTTGAAGAATTCCACGGAGGGGGCATCCACAACTTCTCTGGGCAACCTGCCTCAGTACCCACCCAGTAAAGAGTTTTCTCCTAATATCCACTCTAAACCTACCCTCTTTCCATTTAAAACCATTACCCCTTGTCCTATCACTACACTACTGTAAAAAGTCCCTCTCCAGCTTTCTTGTAAGCCTTATTTTCTCCAGGCTGAACAACCCCAACTTTCTCAGCCTATCTTCATAGGAGAGGTGCTTCAGCCCTCAGATCATTTTTGTGGCCCTCCCCTGAACCCACTCCAACAGGTCCATGTTCTTCCTATATTGGGGGCCCCAGAGCTGGACGCAGGACTGCAGGTGGGGTCTCACCAGAGCAGAGGGGGAAAATCACCTCTCTTGACCTACTGGTCATGCTTCTTTTGATGCAGCCCAGAATACAGCTGGCTTTCTGGGCTGCAAGCGCACATTGCTGGCTCATGTTAAGCTTCTCATCAACCAACACCCCCAAATCCTTCTCCTCAGGGCTGCTTTCAAACCCTTCTCCACCAAGCCTGTACTTGTGCTTGGGATTGCCCTGACCTTGCACTTGGACTTGTTGAACTTCATGCGTTTGCACAGGCCCACGTCTCAAGCCTGTTAAAGTCCCTCTGGATGGCATGCCTTCCCTCCAGCATGTTGACTGCACCACACAGCTTGGTGTCATCTGCAAACTTGCTGAGGGTGTGCTCAATCCCACTGTCTATGTTGCCAACAAAGATGTTAAACAGCACCAGTCCCAATATTGACCCCCGAGGAACATCACTCCATATTAGCAGCATCATTCCATTTTGGAGATCTGATTAAAAGCTGATGCATCAAACATCTGCCCAACTGTAGACTCTAAATTATAGTATCAATAGAGAGGAATTGACATTTTAAATTCCAGAACTAGAGTCCTCAAGCTCCTCACAACAGTAACTACAAATGGGTAGGATTATCAACTTCTGTTGTTTTGCATTGTATTAGGTTTGTGTGGCAAGGTCTTGGTAGTGGGGGGGCTACAGGGGTGGCTTCTGTGAGAAGCTCCTAGAAGTTTTCCCTGCGTCCAATGCTGGCCAAGGCCAAGCCAATCAGTGACAGTGGAAGCGCCTCTGTGATAACACATTTAAAAAGGAAAAAAAAAGGGCTATGGCTCAGTAGCCAGAGAGAGAAGAGAAGCGAGAAGGTGTGACAGAAAACAGCCCTGCAGACACCAAGGTCAGTGAAGAAGGAGGGGCAGGAGGTGCTCCAGGCACCGGAGCAGAGATTCCCCCGCAGCCAGTGGGGAAGACCATGGTGGGGCAGGCTGTGCCCCTGCAGCCCAGGGAGGCCCATGGGGGAGCAGATATCCACCTGTAGCCCATGGAGGACCCCACACCAGAAAGGGTGGATGCCCAAAGGAAGGAGGCTGTGACCCTGTGGGAAGCCTGTGCTGGATCAGGTTCCTGGCAAGACTTTGTGGGTGGAGGAGGAGTCCAGGCCGAGGCCGGTTTGCTGGCAGGACCTGTGACCCCACAGGGGACCCACGCTGGAGCAGTCTGCTCCTGAACGACTGCACCCCGTGGGAGGGATGCACCCACGCTGGAGCACTTCGTGAAAAACTGCAGCCCATGGGAAGGACTCAGGTTGGGAGAAGTTTGTGGAGGACTGTCTCCCCTCCCGTGAGAGGGACCCCAAGCTGGAGCAGGGGAATAGACCCTGGAAGAAGAAGCAGCAGAGACAACATGTGATGAACTGACCCCAACCCCCAGTCCCGTCCCCCTGTGCTTCTGGGGGGAAGTAGGTAGAGACATCAGGACTGAAGTTGAGCCCAGGAAGAAAGGAGGAGTGGGGGGAAGGTGTTTTAAGATTCAGCAGTTTTTATCCTTTCCTTGTCTTATTTTGATTGGTAATAAATTCAATTAATTTCATCGAGTCTGTTTCACCCGTGATGGTAACCGGTGAATGATCTCTCCCTGTCCTTATCTTGACCCACAAGCCCTTTTATCTACTTTTCTCTCCCCTGCCAGTTAAAGAGGGGAGTGATAAAGTGGCTTTGGTGGGCCCCTGGCATCCAGCCAGGGTCAAACCACCACATGCATTTATAATGAACGGAATTAAAGTCCAAGTTTTTACATGCAATACAGAGTTCCCAGTTAGTGCAGCCACTGGAAACCTAAGTAGTAATACAACAGTTACTACTCAACCATCTTTCAGAGCATACTCCAACTTTATTTCCTGATGTTCTTCAAAAGGCACATTTAAAGTATCATGCTTAATATTTCAAAAGCTTATGAATTTCATAACATTTCTTTCATAATACCATGTGTATTTTGTGTGAAAATAGATTTTTTAGTACTCTGAAAAATCTCTAGCAACTCTGTTTAAGCAGTAGTTGCTATCACAGTAGCAAATTACGCCAAAAGCAAAGATTATTTGAACACTATGTCATAGTAAAAGTGCAAGTACACTACACAAAGGAATGTGGCAGCATTCAGTAAAGACTGGAAGAGCTCGTCTCTAGACCTATTAGGTTCTCGAGGTCATACAGAAATGCAGAAAAAAAAAAGTGAATCTTGATCATTTGGTGCTTATATTTAATCATAAAATCACCTAAAAAATCTTTATAATAATATATACACATATGCAGACTTATTACTTAACCCTTATCTTGCCAGTTTTTCAAATGTTCAGTTACAAAAATTGAACTGTAGGATTATGTTCCTTATTGGTATTAAATACTGAAAAGGAAAATCAATATTAAAATATAGTAGATATTATATTATTATGTTGTTTGTATTGGCAAAGGGATCAATACTGGTTGACAGGGTACTGACAAAACTCAGATTTGGATGGCTAGGTACAGCGATCAGATAATTACCTTTGCACATTTTGATTAGAAACACTCAAAATGATCATAGATTATTAACACTGTGTGATTTTGACTTTTGGGTTGAATAATTTCTTTATGTTGCATTTTCATCTGAATAATGAATTTTTTTCTGAATTCTGAATAAAGCTGAGAACTGAATTAGGACAACTCTTAAAACTCATTAATCAGATTGATTTTGCCCTTTTATTTTGTAATTAGAAGTGTAAGTATCTTTTGTGTTACACTGTGGTATTCTCCATTCTAAAATTCAACTAGAAATAAACAACTTCGATTAGTTTTCTACAACTTCCACTGATAGCCAAAGATTAAATCAAGTTACTTTGACCCACAGTCCTTTTTTGCAACTCAATGCTCTCAAGATTTTCTATACATAGCATTATCTTTGCAATGCAGTGATTGGTCATCTGGCTGTTTAAGTGTGCTGGTGCCAGGCTGCAGAACATACTATTTTCATGAAGATCCAAGCGCTCATAAACCACCTTTCTCTAGTAATCTAGAAAATAATCAATGGGGAAAGATATCAGGGACTCTTAATCTAAATCCATCTATACAAAGAGGACTCAAACTAGCTTAAAATTCATTTACCTAACGACAACACTTTGGAATTGCACGAAGTAATGAAAGCACTGCAGAGAGGGTACAGGAACAGCGTGTTAGGTGATTTTCTTTTAGGGTGCTCCATTTAAGGCTATACAAAACTCCCCCTGGGAAAAGTAGCATTTTTAAAAAATACATGTGTATATACACACTCTCTCTACACACACAAGCTTTAAATATGTAGTTTAAAACACCACTGACTCCAGTGTCAATGTGTGCCAAAAAAGCTGTTTTCCTGTACATGTTCTACATTCATCATACTTGAAAATATTACTCTAAACTTACAAAACACTAGCAAGAATAACAGATGTACAGAGCTGAATATCTGGGTATGATTTTTATTACACTCTACCTTTAAAACTTGAACTTGACCTTCAGTAGTTATGTCCTTCAAAAGGTCACAAAAAGACTGGCATAAGTCAGTAGCATACATCTGAAATTAAACGAAAAATAAGATGTTATGATATGTTTTATATCTAAGTATATACTTCAAAACTCAACACATTAACGATTACCTGTGTCCAAAGACACAGCTTCTCTTCAAAGATCATGTTTACTAAAATGCCCATCTTTTCTTAACTAATTAAAATCTAATCTAAGCATTTTGTTGGGTTTTTTAACATTGTTTTTTAAACATTTTAACATATTTATCATTGTTTTTTAAACAATCTCAATAAATTTTCTAGTGAAAAAGGTGTGAGAACAAGGCATAACATTTATGATCATAATTTTAATCTGGTAGGATAATTAGATAACTACTACCCCGCACAGGACCTTTCGGGTACAAAAGTACTAAATCAATCCGCAAAACACTAATTCTAAAGAATAATCTTTCTCAAATTTGATTTGATTGAGTGTCCACCACATGCCATAAAGAGCTAACATTAGAACAATACGTTGCATACACATAAATGAATAAGAGTATACATGTTTGTGTGTATGTTTTCCAACATGAGAGAAAAAATAGCTTGCCAGGAGGGAACTAAGGTGCTAATATGAATCTTTATATAATGGTAACATACCTGTAAAAATTCAGATGATGATAAGAAAATATAAGCATTGATGATCTTAAAGCAATTTTTGAGGTTTTCTGAACTCAGCTCTGGAAAAAAAGAAATCACAATTCAGAACCTCATCACCAAACTGAAGTACAACTAAAACGATTCACTTCTAAAAGCCTTTTTCCTCACACAGCTTTTAAGCGCCAGATGCCTACGAATGCGGGTCCAGAGGAGAGCTACAAAAATGATCCGAGGGCTGGAGCACCTCTCTTATGAGGACAGGCTGAGGGAGTTGGGCTTGTTCAGCCTGGAGAAGAGAAGGCTGCGGGGAGACCTGATTGCGGCCTTGCAGCACCTAAAGGGGGCCTATAGGAAAGATGGGGAAAATCTTTTTAGTAGGGCCAGCTGTGACAGGACAAGGGGTAATGGTTTTAACCTGAAGCAGGGTAGGTTTAGACTGGATATAAGGAGGAAATTCTTTACAACGAGGGTGGTGAAACACTGGAATGGGTTGCCCAGAGAGGTGGTGGAGGCCCCATCCCTGGAAACATTCAAGGCCAGGCTGGACAGGGCTCTGAGCAACCTGATCTAGTTAGTGGTGTCCCTGCTCACTGCAGGGGGGTTGGACTAGATGACCTCTAGGGGTCCCTTCCAACCCAAAACATTCTATGATTCTATGACCTGCAATTACTGATAAACGATGTCTCCCACATTTGAGTCAGCAAATGCTGAGTAGAAAGAGTGAAATAAAGATTGCAGTTCTGCTCTTCTGACTCAGGTGCCACATCAAATGGCATTGAGCTTTTAGACTGAAACACACTGAGCTTTAGGCCATACCTTGAGTATTTCAGTAGGGAAAGCATATCTATTTAAGAGACAGGTAAACACAGAAGATGGTATACAGTGGCAGTATGAAGAGAGAAAAAAGACATTTCTTCAGGCAGTACTTGTAAGACTGTTTTTAAAAATATTTGCCCCAGAACATCTATAAATGCAATTCATAGCAAAACAACATGTTTCAAAGATGCACATGGAGGTTGATACTAGTGCAGAAAGCCAATGGCCCTCATAGTCTGAAAAGAAAACAGAAGACCATAAAACCTCAAAGGACTTTCTAAATTTTCTTAAAAGCAGTTTGGGAGACAGATTCTTCTTGGTAAAGTAAGTGGACTTCTGCTCCACCACCTTTAATTAATATACCAATAAAATCATCACGGAGAGCCAACAGGAAAATACTTTTAGCTAAGTTTTAAGTGAAGTTCCTTACCAGATTAAACTAACACTAGCAGCTGGCTAAGACCTGGTATGTCTTCGATGGCTTACGTGAACACAGCCTGTATGAAAGTATGGCTTACACCCAGTGATGCTAAAATAGAAAAACTTCCACAAAAAATACATCACATGACAGAAACTATGGCTGGTTTTCCATTGTAACATCTGAAAAGTTCTGGGGAGTTTTAGCAGTTTCTCCTCTTTTCTCCTCCCAGTTAGAAAGAACATTACGCTCCTGTTACCTGACATGGCCACTGGACAGCTTTGAATGCATGACTACTCTTATGTCTCAGTGCCTGGACAGGTCACATCTTGCTATCACTTATTTTGAATATTTACATATCTTGACCTGAAAAGAGATTATTTTGCACCTATCCATCCAATATCCTCATCAAAATATTACAATACATCTGTAAGTTAGCTTTAATAGCATGGTACTAGTGTTACAGATTTCCTGAAGTTACCGCATTCTCCATAAAGGTCTGCAGGTTTTTTTGTCTTATTGGATACAACCGTATTTCAAGTTTCAGACACTGATGTCAGACAAATTGTAAAGAAATGATCATATAAACATGATATGCTACCAAGCTTCCCATCACTTTCCATTCTGTGGTAACTGATACAAAGGTAATAAAGTACAAGTAGCAAAATTGCAAGAAGTAAGTTATTTCAGTCCAGAAGGAAAAAACAGGTAAGACAGATGTTGTGGAAATGACAGAATTTCAGTCACTCATCTGTGCATAAAGGTCAACGTTTAGTAAAAGCATTTTTCTAGAAAGGTATCACCTTCAACTGATTACATTTAAAAACCAATTATGCATCAATTTGCTTGCCAGGTTTTCCTGAATCAAACATATCTTTTTCTGAATTAATTACTGCACTCCTCTGGGTTTTGCTCAGGATCAGAGGAATTATTCCAGTAACCTGCCTTTTGCCATTACCTGTACAAGTACAGCATAGGCACATTAAACCTGACACTTCTTGAAACAGTTATGTCATGACTTTGACCATATTCCCAACCTGAAAGTCTATCAGATTCAGCTGTCATTTTAAGCAGTCTCAGTGCAGAAACACATGCATCCTGAGAGAATTAATGTATTTCTCCATTCCACATGATTCAAGCTGCTGCACTGAGACATGGATTAAAGAACCTCTGCAACCCCTCTATAGGGCAATTATATTTCAACACAATTTAAGCATTAGCAGCAGTGCTGGTATGAAAACCAAATATAACAATTATGCTGAGAATGATTATTGTACACCAGTGATAGCACCACAGTCTTTGAACGAAGGTCAGTTGTGCAAGTGAAATCAAGTCTTCATATCAAATACAACATTCTACTCCTGTATCTCCAAGATTTAAGGATAGCACTGATCACTTTAAAAGGCAAATCTAATTGATTTGTACAATTCCTCTGACAGCCAGTTTCAACACCAGTAATATTTTGAAATGGCTATGAAAAGCCCTTTTCAGAAGGACAAATTTTCTGGAAAGGAACAGCTACATATTACTTTCAGACTAGTTAAAAAAGAAGAATCAAAAACATTTCTATATTTTTCCCCTTTCACTTGACTGTTAAAAATTAAAGGGATGTCACTGCACTGACATATACCTATAGTGACAAATGCTACAAGCCTATGACATGGCCATGACAAAGACATGTTCAAATAATGAAAAACCTAGTAGGAATGAATGAATCACTAAAAAGCACCCTCATTAATTAAATCTCAAACCATTTTTTTATGCATCACACATTGGAATTGCTTCCCAACAGATAAGCACGTTTTAAAAAAAGATCTCCTAAAAGATGCAAGCAATTACTTCTCTAGACTGTAAATTTAAGTTAGAAATGAAAGTCAAAGAATGCTGAAGGTATATTCTTGTCAATAAGACAATCAGTTCCAGCATAGAAAGTATGAGAGGCAGCAGCATAGAGGCCTTTAAAGTTCAGGTTTCTAAGGTATTACTGTTCGGACAGGAAGCAATGACAGACAAGCAAGTGCTTGTGCAGTACATAGTCTTGGCAAGCATCTTAAGAGCACTAAAAAAACCCCTTGCCTCAGATGATATATTCATTTGTAGTCATCTAAACATGCATTCACCAAGGAAAATAAACCACAATGACAGTTTTCTATTAAGTGGTATCCATAGCACACTTCAAAAGCTACCAGACATAATTCGTGCACAGTAGATCTCACTCAGTTTTATATCACTTTGCTGAAGAAAACATACTGTTGTAACAAAGAAATCACAAATCAAGTTCTGTACTTTGATGGTTAAGCTAAACGCCCAAACCCAACAGGAATCAGTAGATGCTCAAAGAGCTCTTAAGGGTCCTGAATCAGAACAGGCAATCTATCACTGTACACCTCCTGAATTTTCTGAAAAAATACTGCATACTTAGTTCTTGTATCCACAGCAGCATTACTTAATGCATGAACAACACAAGCAGTACGAAAAAAAACCCTCAAAGTTTATTAGTAAAATACTTACCAAGAAGAGCAGACATGTTCTGAAATATTTTCAGGAGCTCAGGTGTAAGACATGGACTATTCTCCAATGTCACTAACCTAAGAGATGAAGCAAAATAGTTTTAGATTATCTACGAATAACACTGAGCAGTAATTTTGACAGATGTAAAACATTGTGTAACAATTACTTGGAAGTATAGTTCAAGTGCAGCAGTAGTCCTTACAACACACCCATCTTGCTAAGGTAGGAGAAGAAAGAAAAACATGCTACTGTCTTTTTATAAAGACAATGTAACCTCCAAAATGCAGCAGTGAGAATGTCTAAGTACCCAACTTGGGAACTCAGAGAAGGTGAGTAGAGAGGCATATTCATGGTGTAAGGACAACACGTGTAGAGCTCTATACCTTAGAGGAGCAGCTGTGGTGGCAACCAGATGAAAACTTTTTTTTTTTAGGTCTGAAAAGATGCATTGATTAACACACATAAAAGCATAACTATATGTTCAGCACTGTTTGTATCAATTTAAAATTCCTGAGATTTGAAAACAGTAGCTATAAATTAAATTCATGCTTAAAAGCCACAGAACATATTCCAGTTTGTTCCTAGATCTTAGGTGTGGGATTACTGTATTTAAATAACATTTCTGATTATGTAAAGTATCTTAGTTGTTCTCCTGCTCTTTGTTCAAGAAACCATTAGAGTTCCAACTGTCTCTCTGCCAGCTCCATCCAGTTTCCTCTGATGCTCTAGGACATCTTAAAATACCATTATTCTGCATAGGCATCAGAGTAAAAAACTCAAGATCAGCATTATTAAGAATATACAAATAAGTTCTGCACAGACACATTAAAAAGGCCCCTGTCTTAAATTTTGTGAGGACCTTGCACTTCGACTTGCTGCCCCACCACCACCAGCATTATAAATCTTAGTTTCGCTGCACATAGAACAAATCATTTGTAGGCTAAGTATTTGTAATTCAAACAGTGATCTACTATTTAGATTGAAGGAATCCCTCACTATTTCAAGACAAACTCAGGATTTTCCTATTCTGCAGGAAAAGAGGTGCTGAATTCAGTCCAGGTTACAGTTTACTCCTCCTAGAGCGTCAGCTGCACCAGAAACAAACAAATTAGGCTCATGGCAAACTGATCACAGTGACACTTTGTTTTATGTTCAGTCACCAAACAGCTCTAGATCTGGAAGATAACTTCTACATTTTACTCTTGGAAACTCACCATCTCTTCCAGAAAAGTATGCACATTATAGTGAGCCTAGACTATTTGTCTTATGTTCATTACCACAGTAGAACTGTATCTCACTATCAACTGCCTGAAAATGGGTTACTCAGTTATTTTATTAGCCTCCTAACCTCCATCGCTTCTGAGCAAAGGTATGATACAGATAATGTCAAGGTAAGATAACAAGAACATACAAAACTTTGACTGTGTTAAGAATTTATAGAAGGTTGATTTTACTTTTTTTCTGGGAATACAAAAATAACATTTTAAAAATTAGAAACTGATGAAGAACATTCTTACCACAACTCTAAACCATCTTCCAGAAGATAGACATGTGGAGGCTGAGAAACATCTGTACTCAGCTGAATAACTGGAAGTAGAAAAGGATAGAGATTTTTGCTGTCTGCTCCCAGACCCTGTAAAAGTAAATAAAAAATGTAAAATACTTCAAAAACCTCAAATCCAGCATTTCAACAATAGCACTGAAAAAGATCTGTGATGTTCTATTCACACACTGTAAACATGCATTCAAGAAATCAAAGGTTGAACTTGCATCCATTTCATACAACAAAAAATAGTCTGGTTTTCAGAAAACAAGCAGCTTTCCAATGGTCTGCAAGAAAAAATTATGCACAATATTAAAAACATTCACTGCTCATTCTCTTTCTGGGAAAAGTCACACCTCTAATAAATACTAAACGACTAAATGCTGAATAAAATGTTCTAAAGATCAAGAAAATAATTACTCTTTGGACCCTACCACATGCTAAATCTTTTGACATATTCTAAGAATCAAAAGAAGGGTTTGTATTCATTACTACACAAAGATTCCCAGACTGATGACAGTGAATTATTTCTTAAATGATCCATGAGCCACACACAAAGATGTATTCCCAAGAATGCAGAGTAAAGACTTTTTCAGTAATCATTTAATAAGAAAACCCAATTTTTAAAAATAACTTAAAGTTAACTATTGTCAAAACTAAACATAAATTAAAAGTAACCCTAAAAGGAATGGAATTCTTAAATTTGGAACTACTGCCTATTTTGTAACGTTACTACTTCAAGGAACCGACATTAGTTGAATGCTGCTTTTGCATAATTACTGTATTTGGAAACTATTAAGTTTAAAATTATTTGATGCTTCTAAGCTAAGCTTCTTTGTGGATTTATTTATTTAAGCAAACTTGTCTTAAAAGAAAAGAATCTTCCATAAATCTGGCTAATGTCTGTGTGTCCACCTATACTTTTGGCCTCCACAGGTACCAGTTACAAGAAGTTCCACAATTTGTTGATTATGACAATATATTTTCTCTTTGTGTGAACCAACTCCACTTTTAAAAGAACCCTATTTTTTCTGTTAGTTGTAATGTCTAGTCATTCCCCTTCCACTTTCTCTTCACTGTTAACCTCTATATAATACTATCCTCTTATTCAAGAGTTTCTGCAAGTTCAAGATTGCCTGCCTATTCAGTCTGTTCCTGTATGCACACTGCCCTACATCCTAGAAGCATTTATCTTCATCTTTGCTAGTCTTACTACATTTTTTTCTGACATATAGTAGGGTTTGGAGAAGTCGGGATGGCATATAGTCCATATTAAAGAAGTGCTTAATAGCACAGATTCTGCAGGCAATATAGCCATGTTTTATTTGTCAATGTTTTTTCAGGAATATACTGTATTTCATTTTACTGCCAACAGCACAGATATTTCTATATATTTCAAGTTCAAGGATTATTTAATTATACCACACCTTGAGTACTGTGTTCAGTTTTGGGCCCCTCACTACAAGAAGGACATTGAGGCACTGGAGCATGTCCAGAGAAGGGTAACAAAACTGCTGAGGGGTCTGGAGCACAAGTCTTCTGAGGAACGGCTGAGGGAACTGGGGTTGTTTAGCCTGGAGAAGAAGATGCTGTGGGGAGACCTTATCACTCTCTACAACTAACTGAAAGGAGGGTGTAGCAAGGTGGGTGTTGGTCTCTTCTCCCAAGTAATAAGTGATAGGATGAGAGGAAACGGCCTCAAGTTGTGCCAGGGGAGGTTTAGTTGGATATTAGGAGAAATTTCTTCACAGAAAGGGTTATTGGGCACTGGAACAGGCTGCCCAGGGAAGCGGTTGAATCACCATCCCTGGAGGTATTTAAAAGATGAGTAGATGTGGTGCTTAGGGACATGGTTTAGTGGTGGAATGGTAGTGTTAGGTTAATGGTTGGACTTGAGGGTCTTAAGGGTCTTTTCCAACCTATACGGTTCTATGATTTTAAAAGGTCAAGACTAATTTATCTGACTACAGATTACCAGCAACTTCCATATAGATACAATGTTGGTCAACATTGGTACTAATGTTAGATGGCAAAATCTGGGACCAAAGTTATCTATAGATTTCTTTCTTTTTGAGAACTGTAAGACACTAAGTGAACTAAACAAACTTAGCTAAAGAAACAAGTATGAGCAAATGAAACTTAATGTCGATAAATGCAAGCAATATATTCTGGAAAGGAAAAAATCGCTGCAACACACAGATATAAGAAAAAAAAATCTACAAAGATCTACAGGAAAACAATCGTCTAAGAATCATTATATTCACATCTATTCTCAGTATTACTATCACTTACTGCATTTAGAAGCCACAGTCATGAACAAAGGCAAGGTGATAGTAGACCCTGCCTCACAGATGTTTTAATAGTTCCAGCTATTTTGTTTTAAAATGGACATTAAAAAAAAAAAAAGAGAGATATTCAAATATAGCTAAAAATAAAACTATGAGCACAAATAAATTCTCAAAAAAAAAAAAATCAAAGAAATTGACATACAAATAACAGGATGTGATACAAATTGACTACCTAAACAAAGCAGGCAGCTCAGAGCTGCTATTATCTGTTTCATGTAACATATGAACAAATCAGAAGAGAACATCAGAAAAGCTAGGAAATTTAAGAAGGGATTAAATAAAATATTTCTTCCCCATATGCTATATAAAAATGTTTCAGAAATTATTGTAAAAGGACATAATAGGTATCAGAGGTTACGCAGTAGAAAGGTAATGGTAAAAATGGTAACAATAAAAGGGTCAGAATTCTAAACAAACAAGATGACCCACAATGATGACCTAACAACACCCTTGAACAACATTACACCTAACAGTTACGATTTAAACAAGTAACATTTGAGGCTAATCTGAATAAAATGCAAATGTAAATAACAGGGAAAGTGAAACTTGCGGTGGCCTATATCTTGGCTTATGACTTAAAAACGGCTCATCTTCACATAAATTTTGCAACCGAAATAGAAATTCCACATCTCTGGGAGCTGAATGGAAAGCAATGGGGCAACTGGTGTGCTTACACTGGAGAACCAAGTCTGAACCATACACAAAGATTGCGACCAACACTCCTAATGCTGGCTGGCAAATACAGGAAGCTAGAACAAGCTCTTTACATAAATTCACTAAAGGAAGTCCAATTCCAAGATTACAAAACCAAAACCCTGCAGAACACAAGCAAATCTGCCTGAAGAACTGCTTTTACTGAACAAGCCCCTGGAAACAAAATACTTAAGTGCGTAATATTAGCCATGTTTACCTCCACTATCGGAAAGCCATGTCTTCATTGTAAGACTGAAAAGCATTTAGAAATAGCCTATAAACCCGAAATACAGCTTAATTTTACCTATATACATATATACACCCACACACAGAACATGTGGGCACATCTGAGAAAGAACTGTATGAGATACTGACATTTATGTGATTCTGACCCCTTACCTGGACAAGATGGATTAGGGTGGTTAGAATGGCACATCGTAGCATATTGTGCTCCTCACTCTGTTTCCAAAGGAGTGGTAAATACTGAACCAAACATCCTACATATGGTCGTATCTGAAGTTTAGAACACAAATTTGGTTCTTAATGCATGAAACAAGGCTATTAATTTGTTCCAAGCATAATTTCTCAAATATTTAAGAACTGCTTTTGTCACAGTAAAAATACAGTTTGCTTTAATTTACTCCTCTTTCCTCCTCCTAAAACACCATATTCCATACTCTGTGATAGTATTAACTTCTGACTGCACAGTTATTTGAAAAGAACATATTACTTATGGTAACATTCGGGCATGGCAATCAAGCTTAAATAGTAAACAGAACATAAAAGATACTTGATAACCAGAGATATTTACATATTAATATATTCTTCACTTAGGATTCCTAAGTAAGATGCCTAAGTAACAGCATCTTTAAGAAGACCAGAAACAGTCCCAGTTTAAAAAAAAAGAAAAAAATCTGAATAACCTCTGAAGTTACCCATGCTTTGAGCAGGGATTGGCTACATAACCTCCAGATGTTTGCCCCAACCTAAATTTTTTCTGTGATGCTCTACAATACTAAAAGGTTAATCTATCTGTCTTCTAAAGTATTTAATTAGGAATTAACCTAAGCAGACTCAAAGGTACTTTCTCAACTTGTTTTTTCTGCTGCTTCTCTAGCTGATCTAAAATGCAGGGAAATCTGCCATCATGTTGACTTTTCCTACAAGGGACAATTAGGAAAGCTTCATTTGGCTCTCAGACAGGATTATTTGTAGAAAGAGAAGATAAGCTCAAAACCATGCATTATCTCTGCCCTTGATACAGCAATACCGCAAAAAGCCCCACTCAGACAAAAGCAGTCAACAATTTATTTTTTATTTCTGAAAAAAACATTTCCAATTTCTTATGTATAATCTGAAGAATATACTTTAACACTAAGAAGAAAATTCATAATGTGACCTTGAAACTTTTCATGCAATTAGGGACAGTGCTGTGAAGACAACTGTGATCCACATCTGTGCCAATGAGAGCTTACAAATTTAACTGCATAGTCCCTAGAATTGTGAAGTATTTTGTCCCCCAAAATGTCTCTTTCAATATGTAAGATTTAGTAAAAATAAGAAGAGACAATTAGAATAAATTACAATTAAAAAAAGTTACAAGAAATGCAGTAGGATAAGCAGTGGAAGTCTTTCTGTACTCTAAAAAATACATAGTAAATAAAGAAGTAGTAACTGAGCAAGAACATTTTACACAAAAGACGAAAAGTGAAAAGAGAACCAAGTAATGCAGACAGTGAAGGCATCTACTATAACAATAACTAGTCTATTAATCAATGACATTTTTCTACTATTTTTGCACAAGCCAAAACCATCAAATCCTCCTTTGTGTTCTCAGTACAAAGCTAATACTGAAATTTACAGAAAACGTACCTGCATATTGACTCTTTCAATTACACAAGACAGAACGTGAAGAACATGCATTTTGGTGTCACACTGTGTTACTTCTTGAAGTAGCTGAAAGAGCAGTGTAAACATGGATTCCAGATACTAAAAGAAAAATAAACAACTACAGATTAGACCATAAAAAATATAACTGGTGACATGAATTGGTGATTTTCCTGTAAATTTACAATTCTAAGACACCTATGAACTCTGAAAGACACTTACAAAGTGTGCAAAATGTTACTCTTTCATTTGGAACAATGCACACTAGCCAATCACTTCCTAAACAGGATAAAAAATTTCAGATATGCTCTTATGTAACAGTCCAAATGTGATAATTTGAACATAATCACATTCATGTTTTGGTAAGTGTAAACATGACTTCACCAGCTAAAATACCGCAAAGCTGAAGGCCACCTCTCTAGAAGGAGAAGTTTGTTATGGTCAAAGCAAATGTACTGTCTTCCAGCTTTTGGGTCAGTAGATAAAATTTAGATATTAAACTGAAAAAGACATCTTAAGCCATTTCAATGTTTACAGTGTAGATGCACTCTGCATTTTTGTTTTGTTCGTTCTTAAAAGAGTTGCAAGTAACATGGAAATCAATTATGTGAGAAGAAAAAGCACCTGCTAAATTTGAGTGATCAAAATAAATCTTTGCTGTATTTACAGCTAAAATTTCGTCGTTTACTTAATGACAACAGTAATGACCACTGTAAGCAACACTAATACAGGATACCAAGAAAGTCTATGTTTTTAAGGCACTGTTTTAACCACACACTTGTATTTAGTATTTGTGTGAAACAGCAGGATGGAAAGTACTGTGTGAAACACACATACTGGAAAGTCACACTGGTAGGGTGATTTATTTGTTAAAGACAGCATTCGTTGTCTTAGCATGAAGAAACTTAGCATCTAGTAACACAGAATACATAGTACTAAATACAATGCTAGCAAGTTGTAATAGTTGTAATACTAAATTTTTAAATTGTCTGTATATTGCACATTAGCAGCCTTTTAACAGCAGCAGTATGAGTCTTCACATGTTTTGGCCTATAAAGGCCAAACACACACACCGATTACTAAATAGCGTGGTTTAAAATTAAATTGGAAGTTATTTTTTTCCTAGTTTAGAATGAAATTGGAACATATCCTTTTCCTACTTTCCTCTATGGATCTATTTGCTCATCAGAATATGCTCTTACCGGTAAGAACTGGTCAGTTCTGAACTCAAAGTCATCTACAGGTAAACAACCATTAAGGAAAAATAATACAGATTGCAGATGGATATGAGATTCAAATAAGTAAATATTCCATGGATACGCAAAAATTATAATGTGAAGAATTTGGTAGCAAGTTTAAAGTTGTTTATTTTCCAATAACTCTGAATATAAGAATGAATCAAACATCTTTTCCAGTAAAAGGATATTTAGCTTCAGTGTTGTGGCTGTCTCAATACGGACCTGAAAGACAAAAGTCAAGAAGCATCACGCATACATCCATTAAACTTTCTGATTATCTACATAATATCTGACATTATCAAACCAGCTGCTGTTTTGTCAATTGAATCATTCTATGCATTCTGTCATTGTCTAAGAAATGTAGTTAGTTCAACTCAAACATTGTCATTTGTTTTCATTTTAGTATCCTTTACAGTTTATTTGGCATTGCTAAAGTGGTACCACCTGGAGAAACTACTGAGGCAAAACCTTCATGAAGGTCAAGAAAGAATTAAGTAGGAGGATATCTAGCCTGTGATAAAGCCTCCTACAATAGAGAAGAGTTTAACTTGGGACTATCTCATGGCTTGCTGTCACCCAAAAAGCACAGAATCAACTAACCTCAACAAGTTAGCATGTTCTTGCCTGGTAGATACTCAGATGCTCAGAAAGCATTAACTGGAAAGAGTCATAACATTAACACAAACACATCCTGCTCTGCTGAAGCTGCCTAGAATCACAGAAATAACTGTTATGACTGCCAATTACTAACATTTAACTGACAAACTAGCTAGGTCTATTTGTTTTCTTTGTTGGCTGCTAGGTCTATTTGTTTAAAAACCAAAAGAAACAATTACAAAACCAGCTTCCCAACTCAACCTCACTTGCTGGTAAACTGAAATTATAGCTTAAAACCACAGAATTGTACTCAGCTAGCTTAGCTATCAATGCCATTTATCATATTCTGTTAGCAGATAACTATGTTGATGCTTAAATAACGCTGTATACTGCAGGGACTAGTCACAAAATAACCCTGTTTTATCTACACAAAGTGTTAATTTGTTTATACATTATTTATCAAGACACTTCATAACTTTCTTCTTACAAAAACCAGACTGTTGCTATTGCCATTCATTTTTCCACTGAGGTCATCACCTAGTGAACATCTTAAGAGTTTGTTTCATGTCTTTGACCATATTGTCCAACATCTCCACAATTAAACACTGTCACAACTTCCCAACAGATGACCTTTTGCAAGACACAACAGACTTTAGGGTGCGATGGTATAAAGTTCTCAGTCAAGTTTACATAAGCTATGGTATTTATGTTTCACCTACATTTACGGAAAAAATGTGTAATGCAAAACATTACTTATTTATACTTACCACTAAGTCCTGGTCTTGAAGCAAGTTACGAATTGCCTCATATAACACAGGTCTCAAGTCTGATTTGAATTTTACAGAAATCCACCGTCCAATCAGCCAAATTACTCGTCGGCGTATTGGTTTATATCTTTAAAAGTGGGGAAAAAAAATTGTACTCTGTAACTCATTATACTTGTGGTTATAGAATCCTTTTGATGAAAGAGAAATACAAGAATCACTAGGAAAACACTATTCCCCAAAACAATTAAAAGATTTAGTTTGTCAAGACCAACTTTAGAACTTTAATGCAGAAACTTTTTTCATCAAAATTCTTCACTAGAAGACTCAGGAAACACGAACTGAGTTTGAAAAAGATAACTTTCATCCTAAATGACTGAATCTTGAATGTCTCACTAGAGATAGTTTATTCTGCACATAGGACACCAATAAAATAAACTAAACATAAATCTTACATTTATTACTGCCATCAGGGCTTCTACTGTTTTCATCATACTTTCCAGCAATTTCCTTGACATTCATTTTAAGCTCAAAATTTTAGGTCAGATACAATTTAAAAACGCAAGCTTAAATACTGCATTACAGCAACTGCCAGAGTATTTTGTTCTCAGAAAGAACTGACATTATTCTTGCAGCACTGTCGCAACAGCACAAACTAAACAGCTTTAGAGTCAATGGGAAGAGGTAAGAACCAGAACAAACATGAGCTGAACTGTCCAACATAATGACTGAGAAAAGCATTCTGTAGAGCTGCTATTTTTCTCCACTGATTATAAAAGCTGATCAGGAAGAGTAGCTCAGATTTAAATGTTTGACTTTTAGACATACAAAGTTAGGCAAGATGAACCCTATTCACAGAATTTTAAGTAACGTATTTTGCCTTGTTACCCTACATGTATTTTTCATTTGATGAACTTCTGCCTTGTAAGCCATCAAGACAGCTATTTAAACTGAAGTTATTGAGGCTTCTGTACAGTTAATAAATGTGATCTACCAAACATTTCCATAACCATGAGGTAATTAACAAAGCACACCATCAGAGAACATGAAAGTTGTGGAAGTACCATGTATACAGCAGTTCATTAGACTGGAACACAAAGCTAATTAGTAAAATTCCAGTGTTGCTTGAGATTTATTGAGTAGCAGTGAAGCATGAACAACCCATGATGAAGCATGACTTACATAAGACTTTGCCTTACTAACACATCCTTCTACTTATTTGAGAAGCTGTGATGATACAATTTTTCCTATTCTTAGAATGCTTGTGCCCAATACATAGCCTTGTAAAAATCAGAATATTAAAAAACTAAGCCTTTTCTTGAGATTGGTGTTGGATAGTTTTCAAACCACTATCGCATACAGAAAAGTTTTAAATGACACAAGTACCTAAGTGTCTGTTGACAGCAAGGATTTTCAGCTCTGGCGGTATCTGTGGTACAATCCATACATCCTACCTGCATCTTTGTATTTTTTCTTTCTCTCTGGTAGAGAAAAGATAGAGTGCTCTGGGGTTTTGGTGGGAGGGACGGGGGTGGGAGGTTTTTGGGGGGGGTTCTTTGTACATGGGTTTTTTAGAAGGACTTAAGTTTCTAGAAAATCTTCTGCTCGTAGGTGCACATTTTTGAGGTCCTACCTTTTCTACATTCACTACTTCTTGGAAAAGCTCACCCCTTAGAACTTCATTAGGTTTTACACTAACAGTACACACCAAGTATAAGCAGATTGAGCCTGCTAGACCTAAAGCGCATGTGGGAAAGGTGACCATACTCCAAAAATAAGGCAGTTTCTGTTGCAAGAGTCATAGGATGGTAGCTTAAAGCAGTCTGGACAGCATTCCGACGTTCAAGTGAAAAGTATCTTATCTGACACCAAGAGGGCTACTAAAATGATCCGAGGACTGGAGCACCTCTCCTATGAGGACAGGCTGAGAGAGTTGGGCTTGTTCAGCCTGGAGAAGAGAAGGCTGTGGGGAGACCCGATTACAGCCTTTCAGTGCTTAAAAGGGGGCTTATAAGGAAAGACAGGGACAATCTTTTTAGTAGGGTCAGCTGTGACAGGACAAGGGGTAATGGTTTTAAACTAAAACAGGGTAGGTTTAGACTGGATCTAAGGAAGAAATTCTTTACAACGAGGGTGGTGAAACACTGGAATGGGTTGCCCAGAGAGGTGGTGGAGGCCCCATCCCTGGAAGCATTCAAGACCAGGTTGGATGGGGCTCTGAGCAACCTTACCTAGTTAGCGGTGTCCCTGCTCACTGCAGGGGATTTGGACTAGGTGACCTCGAAAGGACCCTTCCAACCCAGAACATTCTATGATTCTATGATAATTGTCCCATCAAAACTTTCTCTCTCAAGAGGAAAAGTTATTTTAAGAATGAATTATTGCAAAAGATTGTATTCAGTAAACTATTTCTGTATTACAGGAAAGTTTCTCCTTACTCGGCACAAAACTAAGTATTATAGCAAGTGATAAATTTGGCAATGCAATGTTTCTAAAAATCTTTAAGAATATTTTTTCATTAATCCCGTATTTCTCCTACTGCTATGGTCATGGTTGACAGTCTCACTATCAACAGACGATGAAACACTCAAAGACGACAAAACACAGCAAACTCTACAGTCACTGCTGATGACACATAGATTTGTGTTCCCAAGTGTGAACCTGTTAATGAACAAGCATGCTGATCACCATGGGACATTCTGTGGGACAGCAGATGATACGCTCCAAACCGCTTTATCTGAACATTCAAACTACTAACACTGTCCCCCTTACTGCCATGGTGGTACCCAATGATGCTGGCAGTAGAAGCATTTCAAGCAAATGAGGCTTCAAACTTTTAAACGACTTCTACTGCAAGCTTCAGACAGGAATTTTATCTTGTGACATCATAAATGCCAACTGAACAGTTAGATCAGGTATCTTCCCTACCATAAATACAATTATATCAACTGTAGGAAGACTTTTTTCCAGTTTTACTTATGCTATATGGGTGAATAGCATAAAAATGCCAAAGCCAGCATGTGCTAGAAATACCATGGCAGCTTTATTCAAAGGTTGCTGCTGGTGTGGCACAACAAAGGCTCAATCTTATATACAAGATTGCCCATTTTCTCCTGGTCTTCTGACATTCAGCCTAACCATTACAGTGCTTGGCCAGAAAAAATAAAACCTTTAGGAGACACAAGGTAAACAACTGTGGCAATTATTCTGTGACTCTGAAGTAAGGTTGTATATCCAAAAGTAAATAACTCATTTTTTAAAAAAAGAAACATTTTAATATTTTTAAGTTTAGCAGGATCTTCCACTCTAGATGAAACTGAACTGTATTTTTAAAGAAAATGTTTATAACTGGCATTCAGAAATAAAAAAAAAGCTGACTGGCAACACATCATGGAAAATCATTTGCAATTTATAGTAGCTCATAAGGGTATTAGCAAACAAATTGGTTTATATTTCAAGTAACAATCATATCTGGTAAGATGAATTTCAGGAATCAAAAATAGTAAAGTTCTTAACAGGAACTAGGGCCACTGCCAATGACTCTGATGAGAAAAACAGGACATACTTATTTAGTCAAAGGGTGAGTAGGAACTCATCTGATGAGGACTAGCACGTACAATGGCTGTCACTGTCCTCCCCAAGGGAAGAGTGACAGTTTAGGAACAGGGAGGAACACCATCTTCTAGGCAGTTGTAGAGATGCACAGCTCAAGTCTGTACTGAGGTGCCCAAACTGATCTTTCAAAATACCCTGCGATACCCACTAAAAAATAAAAAAAAAGGTACTTATCTGAAGGCCATCCAAGTGAAGGGGACCTTGGTGAGAAGGAAAACCCACAGCAGATGGGCTATTTAATACTCTTTATGTAGAACCAGCCTGTAATCATTCATACTTTACAATACAATCCAAATCCTTACTTGCCCACTTTACTGCCAGCAAACTTAACTGAAGAGTGCTACAGAGAGCTTGTATTTAAACTAGTACAGAAGAGTAAGTCATTATTTTGGCTAAGCTACAGTTTTACAGAGGTTATTTCCACAAATTTCAGTTGGACTTTGCTGCCTGAAGGGCTCTGGGGTCTCAGGTCATCTGTGTTTACATGAGCAAAGACAGTTGTCCTGAGAAAGTTTAATCAATATATGCAAGAGGACAGACACATTATTTTTACAGAACCCTGGCAGTATTCACCACACAGTAATTCATACATAGACAAAAAAACCTGTCAGGAGCAGTGTCACTTCTGTCACTGTATCAGTTATCCATATGTATTTCATACCTCTGCTCATTTAGTGGGTATGCTTAAATATTCAGTATTTTTCAAGGCTGCAATTATTAGACATTATATCTTACTTGTATCAACAGTCCATATTTAAATGATGAAGGCATAACAAACCAAGGTGTTTACCTGTTATGAGAAACCTGTAGTTCTGATAACAGTTGATTTTTAAACCACTGATCAAAATCCACACTATCAAATAGTTCATAAGCAGCCAGTCCAACAGCATTATACACTGGGGAAAAACAATAGTTACGCTTATTGGTTGCTTAAATGTTTAATTTTTAATACTAAATAATCAGTCTAATTTAAGTTCCAAAAAAACATTTTTGATAACCTGAACATAGTAGAGAAAAAAAACCTAAAGCATATCTTTTCGATGAAAGATACTATCAGACCATGGCAAAGGGAACCCTGGAGGAAATTTCAGTAGGAGAAAAGTAGCACAGAAGAAAATTGAGACTCTTGAAAATAGTTAAAAGCTGTAAGAACAATAAAGATCTTATTCTAATGTCAAGAATGGTTCCATCAGAGGTTTTAGCCAATTCTTTTCTTTTGCCATAAAATCTCCTTACTTGTAAAATGAACAGAATATCTCCATGGAAGCACTGTAGTTCATTTATTTGCAGAGGAAAGGAGAGGACAGTAAGGGAGATTGCCTAAGGGTTTGTTTCACAAAAAAGCTGAAAAAAGCACCATATTATTACATAAGCATCTCAAAAAGTGAAGAATAATATCAAGTGCAAGGATAGGACTTAATTCCTACTTCCCAAATGTATTAAAAAAAAAAATCTTGCAAATTCATCACGTGATTTTTAAGAACTCAAGCACGTACACAAGAGCAGCTCTGTTACCTCAAAGATAAAGTAAATTTAATTTACCAGCATCTTTAATCAGTATAGCACTGGTATCTTCCACGTCAGTAGATCCTACAAGACAAAGTTAAAATAAAGAAAAAAGTGTAACTAAAGCAATGAACACATGCAACTTTGCACTTTTACACTTTAAAAAAGTATGCTGTGAATTAAGAGTGCTTCACTGTTTTTATTTTACTCGCAAGTTCAGTCATTTCATTTTCAACACTTTCTTCAGTGGATATATTAAAATCAAATCTCTGCTTTCATACCCTATTTCCGACTGAATTCTTCAGAACTGAGCATTTTTAACAGCAGCATGCAAGTAACTCAGAAGCATGTATTTTAAACGAACAGACTCAAAATCTGCAAATTACAGAAGACTGTCAACCACGTGGTACTACTTCCAACAGAGTCCTAGGCGTGGTTCCTATATATTTTACATATGTATGCATGTGTACTTACAATGTATAAGTAAAAATTTTCCAGAATCTTAAGAATTAATGAATTCTTAATATCGTCTAGTACTTCAACAGTAACTTTCAAGTTGAACATTCAGAAATGGCTACTAGAGGCTTCAAGAGGAAAAGCATGGAAGCATTAACTTTTATAATTCTTGGAAAACAAAGCTGTCAACCCTGTTGTAACGAGCTTTTTACCATTCCCAGTTTCATAGCACAGCAAGCCATCCTGAAACTTATGTGCACAAAGTATTTTATGAAGAGATTCTCTGAAGTCAGAAATGACCCTCAGAAAATGAGAATTTATTTCTATTTAATAAAATGTACTGATCAATTCTTGTAAGTTAAAATATAAAATATATTAAGTCAGGTAAGATACAACCTGGGGAAAAAAAACCTAAGCCAGAATGACATGGAAAAAAAGTGGCAGCTACCACCCATCATCTTTCATGGCCACTATAAAACTCAGTTTGAGGGTAAAGAAAACTTGAATCATCCCTCAGTCTATGAAGACTTCAGTCTCCATACAGAAAAACACTAAATTTTTTAAGCAGACTCTTCAGATTTGGAAAGTCCTCCAGACTCTCCAAAATGACGGCATAACCTGTTTGGTTTTTTTCCTCAGGATTTTTGCAGACGCATGGCAGAATTACCATAAAATGCCTTGCAATGTGTGAGCAGGAAGTTCCCAGTAAAAAACAACTTACAGTATTTAGTAAGCTTGTTGACCATTCTCAAGAAAGCTGAAACCTCATGAAAGTAGAAATACCCCAATCTTTGTCAGTCATCTGAAATAGTTACGACAAAAAGTAAACAAACCTTAGGATTTCTTCCTATATTGTCCTGGTTTTGGCTGGGATAAAGTTAATTTTCTTCCTAGTATCTGGAATAGTGCTGTGTTTTGGATTTAGTACTAGAAGAATGTTGATAACATACTGATGGTTTAATCGTTGCTAAGTAGTGCTAAGACTGGCCAAGGAGTTCTCAGCTCTCAGCTCTGCCAGGTGCACAAGAAGTCAGGTGGTGACACAGCCAGGACAGCTGACCCCACCTGACCATATGACATCATGTTCAGTATATAAAGTGGGGGAAGAAGGAAGGGGGGGACACGACACACACGACACACGTTCAAAGTGATGGCGTTTGTCTTCCCAAGTCACCATTACACGTGATGGAGCCCTGCTTTCCTGCGTATGGCTGAACATCTGCCTGCCAACAGGAAGTAAGTGAATGAATGCCTTGTGTTGCTTTGCTGGCACGTGCAGCTTTTGCTTTACCTATTTAAACTGTCTTTATCTCAACCCATGAGTTTTCTCACTTTTACTCTCTTGATTCTCTCCCCCATCCCATTGTAGGGGGAGTGAGCAAGTAGCAGCGTTGTGCTTAGTTGCCAGCCGGGGTTAAGCCATGACATATAATATACACATTGCAGTTTCCTTATAGTAGGTTTAGAAATAATATTACAATATTAACATGTCCTTTCAAAAATAGTTAATGTACTATAAAAAATTGGATATCACAGGGTAAAGTTGTTTAACAGTTGACAAAAGTGAATGTAAAGAATTCTAAATTTTACAGTTCCTTTGTTTTTTAAAGAACTTACCTTGTAGATTGTGAACCGTTTCTAAAAGCACAGGGGTAAGAGCCTGATTATATTCATGGAAAATATCAATAAAAAGAACTTCCGTGCATGGCTGAAAAATTAAAATATGTGGTTTAGAATCTAGCCATTAAAATACACTTTATGCTAAAATTTGTAAATGCTGAACATCTCTCATCAAAGGTCATTTAAAATGCAATATACTTAGCAAAATTATTATTATATGAAATACCACTCTTCCTACTATACGGTATGCTTAACTCTAGCAAGATTTTGATGGCTGTATCTGTATCAGGCAGTTCTGCAGTAGAAGAACAATCAATCTGTGGAGTGAAACAGCTGGTGTTGACGAGCCAGTGACCACACTACAGGTATGTCACCATTTCTTTTTGGACTAGCTCTAGTAGAGTCATCTGGACTAATACCCATTTGCACTAGGAACACACTAAATCCACAGGCTTGGGTTTCTTAGTTTTAAAGTGAAAGTAACCCAGCAAATAAACTTTGAGATCTCTCTGCAAAGCAAACCACAGCAGCAATAACTGGGAGATTCCCTAAGGCTAATGTAGATGCATCTGAAACTTCCTTCATTTGTCATGTCTACTAACAAAGTCGTAAGTGATTAATACCAGTTACCAGTTTAAAGAAGACAGAACTTCTGAGTTTAATAACCATCAGATACTACACAATAGAAATGCTGAAGCAAACTCCTTTTCCCTCTCTCCTACAATATGAAGTGCATAGTTTCCAGTGTATTGCAGCATGTTTGAACATTGATAAATGAACAAACTTAATTTATACTAATTCTAATGAAATTTCTTTAACTAAAGATCTTTTTGGAAAGCATGAGCTTTTCTTTCTACCAAATATTTCTTGGTTACAAGACTATCAAGAAATGCATCCATTTCTTTCAAGTAGAAACACTTACTCTTAGGCTGTACTTCCAAGAATCTCCTCCTGTCTCTTCAACAGCTATTATTTCACAAAGAAAAGGAAAAAGTATTATTTTGACTATGGTTTAAATAAAGTTAGTATTTAGATATGCAAACATCATAGACTAATGACAAATCTCTTGTTAATAAAACAGCCAATATTGCAGTAAGCAATTTGTAAAGGCAATGTGGATATGAAACTGTTATACCAGTATCTAAATCAATTGCAAACAATTATACATGTTTCTTACTGAAGCCTTCTGGGTCCTCTTCCCACATCATCAGTTCTTCATTTCTCAGCAGGAAATAGTGAGTGACTAATCTCCTACATATTTCCATTAGTGTTGGGTATGTGAAAAAAGCTGTCTTTATCTTATGTGCTTCTAGAGTTTCAGGACTGCTATCTGAAATAAAACATAAAAAATTCCAAATTACAATTAAGTGGTTTAATGATCAAAGAGTAGTCTAGTAAAATCAAAAAGAAATCAACAGATAAGAATTCTTATCCTCAGAGAAAAAAAAAAAGAAAAAATACATTTTCATGGCAGACTTTCATAATAGACTTTTAGGTGGTACTTTTTTAAGCAAGATAAATTCTCAATTCATTTACTTTTACGATAGTTCTCTACCAGCACAATTAGACTGAAAGGTCATTAGGGCTTCACAAGGTATTTACAATGCTTTTCAGCTACTATGTAGGTAAGAAGAAAAAATGTTTACCTGCTGCTTTTGGTATTGTTTTTTACTTATCATTACTGAATTAAAAAACCACACAGAACTCAGGGAAAGTTTCATTTATACCTATTGAGAAAGTTTATTGAAATACAGTCTTAAAAATAACTGGGGTTTTTAGGAGTTAACATTCATTAAAGAAAAGCAGCAATAAAATCAAATACTGTATACTATACAACCAACACGAACACTGTATGTCAGTCAGAAATTAAGAAAAATGAATTTTCTAATTTAGTTTTTTTTAAATCACCCAGTTCTCAAGAAGTCAAGTGCTACAGCTTTTATGAGAATGTGCTGTATTTTTCTTGTCTCAAGTGATCACATTTCTATTTCAAAAACTCAAACACAGCTAAGAAATTTTGCAAGTAGAAATTTCTATTAATAATCAATGGATTTAGGACATTCTAACGTATTAGAAAATTATGGAATAACACTGAAATACATCAGTATTCTGAAGAATTTTAAATGCTGGGTTTGTGTAATCTGACAGCAGAATGCTTGTGGAATTTTTTTTTTTTTTTTCAAATTTAGAAAGAATACTAGAATGTCAAACTAATGTGGAAGTTTTTGGGTTTTTCTTAATGTAGTTCAATTCTATTTTTCATTATACATATATACAGAAGTATGTGAAGATTCAGAATGAAACACCGTCCTAAATAAACTGCTTTATATTTAATTGCATGTCAAATTCACTGTGTTTCTGTATTTCAGGGTACTGGTATTAGTTAACTACAGCCAATGTCCCATTTTATAAAACATTTCTCAATGGAAAGATGCATCAAACCAAATTCCATACCTTAATGCTTTTTAAAATTATTTAAATGAAAACTAAAACAATCAACAAAGAAAAGATATTCATGCTCCTTATGCATTTAAAATTAGTTTAGCAAGTCAATGTCTATATAAATTAATACTTTAACCATCAATATAAGAATTATCAGTATAGAGACAGAATCATACTTACTAACTACTAAAACATAAAGTGCTTCAAAAGAATGTCTTAAAGGAGTTTTACTGTTGAGAACAACCAGCAAAATGTTTCTCAAGAGAGAAAAAATGTTTTCAGTAAATAGCAGCAGTACCTTCAACATTTTTGGATGGCTTGTAAGCATAATTTTTTACAATCATCTTAATGAGGTTCATGCACTGCACAATAAATCGCTCAAATACAATTCCTTCACCAGCATCTGTGAAAACGTAGCTTACAGCGAACTCCAGTGACCTCTGAATCAAAGGGGTGAATGAAAAAGGATGTTGATCCAGGAAGTCCAAAAGCTAAAAATTAAGAAAAGCAAGCAAGAAATCAGATGACTTTTTGTGCAAGTCTTTTATCAAATGCTTTCATAAACTAGTTATCAAACCCAAGTGTCTATTTATGCAAAATTATAGAAAAAAAAAACTGAACACAGACAGGAAATCAGGAAGACATCAGTATCAATGGTTAATGAAGTATTTTTTTGCCCTGAAATTCTTGATTCATGTTCAAAATCACCTTTTTTTAAGTTTAAGGAACAATACAGATTTTCAACGAGACCAGCTTGCTAGCAACACAATATATAAACCATATCAGCCACACTTAAAACCCTGAACATTTTAGCAGATAATTCTTCCCTATCATAATTATTGTAAGTAAAAGAGGCATGAGGGAAATAACTTATTTTTCCTCCCCCTCCACTGCAGTACGCATGAGGGAAATAACTTATTTTTCCTCCCCCTCCACTGCAGTACAAGTACCTGCTTCTTCAGCTTAGCTCTTCCAACTAATGGTCTAGAATGCACTGGTCAATTTTTTTAATCTCCTCTTTACTACCAAAAAAATGCCTAAACCTAAATTCTTGCATCTGACTTTTTACAGGTGGTAGATTATCTATTAATAAAGTGTATTTTCTCTTTAGGTCTGTGCAAAAAGACGCACATGCCTCACATACTTTGCTCGGTAGTTCCAAGTAAGAAGTACTGTGACAAAAACTAAAAATGTTGGGTCAGAGCACCTTCAGTTCAGTCTTGGTGAAGCAGACAGGTACCCCCCACTTCTGATAATTAGGCTGAATATTTAAGTAAGATCCATGACCCTAAAAAAGAATCTGAAAACAATGGGAATTCTGTAGGTTTTGTACCTTTTAAAAGCAAAGCAAGTGACAATGCTAAAATTACATTCTGATAACATATGCAATTAATGGTTGCACAGAATTAGCTGACAACTCCAAATGTATTATATAATGCATAAGTCACAGAGGGTAAGAGTTTTCTGTTTTCTTTCAATAAACTAAAAGTGGCCACTTATTCAAGAGAACTTACAGGGCCTTAGACATACCAAACTAACTACTTAGACAGGATGAAAAGTTGATCTTTTTTTTACTCATCAATGCTGATACCAATGTTTTAGCAAAACTTCCAGAATTCATCTTTGAGCAAAATCCTAGCTAAATAATTTACTTATGGAATGCATTAACTTTTTTTGCGCTAAGGAAATGTATTCTTCACTCCTGCAGCTTATGTCAGCATGACTAAACAGTCACCCTTTTTAAAAAAAAAAAAAAAAGTCAAAAATATATTTCAGAACAAAGAAGTTTTAAGTTGCAGTACCGTCAGTTTCTTCAAAAGATCTGAAACCTGCTGGCTTTAAGGCACATACATATCTGAATGGACACTGCTCCTCCAGAACAGTAAACTACTCAGTAACTGAATGGAGAATTTACTTACCACTTTAGTGAAAAGAATTATAGTCTTTTCTAGACGATCTCTGCATACGTTTTCTGCTCTTATACTTCTACCTGGTAAATCAGATATTTAACAACTATCATTTTTTCAGACTTTTTCTTTCTGGATAGCTAAATTTAAAAAATTAACACCAGAGAACAACTTGGTTTATTTGTAGCTCAGGGATTATGGCAGCCAGAAAAATGTTATATGGCAGAATAAATTCAAAGTCAAATTCAAGGTAATGAGTACTGGGCAGGGGACAGAAATCAACCATTTCTCTCAGCTGCAGTGTAATTCACTGTAACCGATCAGAATGAAACAATTGGGACATCAATACTGACAACTCAATGACAAACCACAGTTAAAATAATGCAAAAAAATGCTAGCATAGACAGAAGTAAAAAAAAGCATTGAAAAGACGAAATGCCCTTTTACTAAAACCATAGTATATCCCTACTACATAACACTATGTGCTTTTCTAGAAACTCCACCTTAAAAAATAATTGATTATAGACACTGGAAAACTGAATTTACAAAAAATAGATGAAGCTTTTAACAAAAAAAAAAAAAAAGCAGCCATAATGAAGGCATATAGGCAAAAAACATGATATAACAAATGTAAACACTAATCTTGTAGTCGTGCCTGCTTTTGTGAAACAACTTATTAATTATAAAAGTTGAAATGGGAAGTTTCAGCTCAGTTATTATCTTTGGACATTCAAACCCCACTCTCCTCATGTTCTAGGGGACTATGATAACCACCAAGCTTCAGAGTCATAGAAAGGTTCAGGTTGGACAGGACCTTTAGAGGTCACCTAGTCCAACCCCCCTGCAGTGAGCAGGGACACCGCTAACTAGGTAAGGTTGCTCAGAGCCCCATCCAACCTGGTCTTGAATGTTTCCAGGGATGGGGCCTCCACCACTGCTCTGGGCAACCCATTCCACTGTTTCACCACCCTCGTTGTAAAGAATTTCTTTCTTAGATCCAGTCTAAACCTACCCTGCTTCAGTTTAAAACCATTACCCCTTGTCCTGTCACAGCTGACCCTACTAAAAAGATTGTCCCTGTCTTTCCTTATAAGCCCCCTTTAAGTACTGAAAGGCCACAATCAGGTCTCCCCGCAGCCTTCTCTTCTTCAGGATGAACAGCCTCAACTATCTCTCAGCCTGTCCTCATAGGAGAGGTGCTCCAGCCCTTGGATCATTTTTGCAGCCCTCCCCTGGACCTGCTCCAACAGTTCCATGTCCTTCTTGTGCTGAAATTCAGGATGGGATCGCCTTCAATTCAATCTATTAAAGCTAGGCAACTATCTTGCAAAAAATGAAAGAAGGGCCAGAAAAAGCACAACTATAGTATAGTAGAAGGGGCAAACAGTTGCATGCAAAGCAATCTGCATTTTAGAGGAGCAAAAAAGGTATTTTATTTTGGCATTGAACACAGTGGCAGTTTCCATCTTTTCTAGAAACAAAGCTCAGAGCCCAGATCAGCCCCTCTCACTTACATACAGGCTCCTGAGCCAAGTACCTTCATTTATATAAAAAAATTCTTTCTACTCAGCTTAGATTTTCCCAGAAAAAGTAGCATTGAATCCTAAGAGAATGACCTAACAGGCTTCAAATGAATGAATGGCTTGCACCAGGTCTATTACAAAAGCACTAACACGTGCCAATTATGCTTATATTTCTGTTGACTGTGTGAACCTGTGGTTGCCTGTCTCAGATTACAAGTCTTCTAGTTATAAAGTACACATAGCTGAATGTGATCTTTATTTCCCATTTGACACTTACCAAAATACATGGCAAACTCCAGGAAAAACAAAATCCTCTCAAATAAAAAAACTCAATATGATCTGGGCTTTTGTAGCGTCTACCTATTTTAATATGGATACTTTGTCAATCCATGGCTTAAGATTTTTTTTTTAATTGGCATTATCACACTGAGTATAACTTTGGTGGGATTTTAGTCTGTTGATAAAAAAGGACATTTTTACTGAAGTTTTTGCTGACAGTTTCAGGAGCATTTAAAGTAATATCTTTGCACTTATTAAAAAAACCCTTGCAGCTCAATGATTAATGCTGATGCACTATACTGCATTATGTTTTCATCCAGCTTCTAATATTTAACAACCAATACAAGGAAAAATGTTCAGATACTTACTACACTCCAGAAACTGTTTTAGCCGTTCAAACACTGCTTGTAGAAAACCCTGAAAAATATAGAAGTATGCCTGTCTTTTAAGGACAAAGCTTATTTTGCACTGTATTATAAGAATAAAGTTGAGTCAAATTGTAGCCAGTTCAGATGCATTACAGACACCACTTTATCACTTCTAACTGAACTAATCAATTAACTTGGACAAGCAATTTCCTCATGAAACAAGTAACTAGCTAGCTAGCAGACTGCATAGATGATCCAAACAGACCTTATCAGTGCCACACAAACAGCATAGTGTCTCTCGTAGAAGAAGGTATAGGTGAATACAGACATATGCTTTATGATCTGCTTATTCAGTTCTTTCCTCTTCTCAGCTTCCTAGTTTAGGATGTAGGTCATAGGTAACCAACTCCTCCAGCAAAGCAGGCAGTGTTTGGGATTAAGGGAGATGCTTGGGTTTCTTTCATCTTTCTTCCCCCCACCCCTTCTCCCCCCTCTCCAGATGGGGGCTGTATACCACAGGCTTTCATTTCAATCAGACAAATTCTATCAATAGAAATTGGTAGGACAAATATGCCATTACATTCATCATTAAATGAAAACATCCTATTCAAATGACGGGGAAGAGTATATATAAGATATCTTCCAGTATGCAACAGGGGTGTCACTATCACGTGACATGTAAATTGGAGGGGGTACCTTTTCTTTTTTTAAACGTCACGCCATTGATGTCACAGTGTTTAGGATCTATCTAGGATCTGACAGTTTTTAACTCATGAGAGGACAACTTTAAGAGTGTGTTGCTTGACCTTCCTTTACACAGATGTGTGCCTTCCAACAGTTTTTAAACATAACTCTAACAACAAATGAAACATTCACAAAAGATTTCTAATCTGGAAGTAGAAACAGCGACATGCCACTTACCATCACCTCTACACTCCAATGAGGTTCTACAAAGCCATGGACTGTCAGTTGACGAAGCACTAGAGAAAAAAAAAGTTACTTGTGTAGCTATTTCTCAGCCCTTGTTCCAACAGGTTTCAGAACACAATTACAATTACAGTTGCTGTGCCTTTTTTCCAATTCTCTATATTAAAAAAAAACATTTAATTTTGGGCCTTTGGATGCCTCAACCATACCTAATCTAGTGATTCTAATCCTGTAACCCAGAGAAGCCACATGCTGCACCTTCTGAAACAATTAAAGACTGGTGTCATCTACATTGCAAGCACTGCACACAAACATCTCAATTCTTCAAAGCAGCAATGTACAGTAAGGATACATATTCATCCCACTGGTAACTACTTGAGCATCCACCTAAAATCTAAACTGACTGCTAAGGCTACCTCTTCACTCAACACAAGGTGAACTTAACAAAATTCACAGCTCAGCTTCCTCAGTCAAGTGCCTACAGACAGACAGATGCAAGCCTAAATTACAACACAAGTGAAAAAGCATCCTGTTATGCCCTCCCTCCGCTTTCCCACCTCCTAGACTTAAGACTTCTTACAACATGCATATCATAATGGTATATAGTGAGAAACAAGAGTACCTTCTCCCCTTCCCATGTACACAATCCTCCTTCTGCCTTGCTAAAGGTACAGGTAAAATAAACTAAGATTACTGGTTTTCCCAATGGGCATGGCTTTGTTAGAGAATGCAAACTCTTTACCATAGTCTTACTCATTCACCTTAAAAAAACTTACTTGCTTCCGTATATTTAATACAATTTTGTATTATTACCTTTCAATGACAACAAGGTTCTTTCTAGTGAATTTGTGGCTGCAGCTTCATCTCCAGCACGAACTTGCTGTAGGAACGTATCAGTATGATGATTCCACAAGGAACACGCAAAGCTATAGATACCTGATGCAAGCTGCAAAAGGAAGAAAGACCAACAACATATTTGATTTCCCGAATTTGGCAGTAGTATAATAAAGTCCTAAATTTTACAGGCCAGTTTAGTCTGCCAAATTATTTAATCCATCTTCTTGTATATCATGGGCCACAGCGTTTCACTTCTTTGTGGTACTGAGTTGCACTGATCCAAAGATGTTTTCCAGAAAAATGTCTTGTCTTAATTTAAAGATGTTATGATAGACTCACCTGACTCCCTAACTACTTGGTCTATGACTCTACCACTTTAAAGATAACTATTTAGGCTTCCTTTGTTATCTGATTTTCATTAAATGCAGCCACAGGTCCGTAATATGGTATGAGGCTTCAAAAAACTATTGGCTCTCCTCATTGCCTCCTCTCCCACAAGACTTAAACTGTTTGTCTTACAGCATAGTTCATACCTGCATCAGCTTACTCTGGGACACAGCAGTTACATGCCTATGTCTAATAAAAACAGTATTGAACAATACCTACACTGAAACTAACTTTTTGCTGATAGCTGCAAACCCTGACTTTTTGCCTCAAATTATTTATAATATGGCTTGATAACTAGTTTCTATCAGCTAGCACGGAACAAATCTCAAACATAATTCATGTTACGGTGTCCAAACTTCCAGTGCTTACCTGATAAAGATACCTGAAGTATAAACAGAAAATAAAGAATTTCTCATCCATTTATGGTAGCACTTGACAGCTTCATATTTAAGGAAGAAACTGCACTTAGTCTGCTACACATTACATCAATGGAATCAAAAGCACATATAACCTATTTATTTGGTTCCTTTGATTGAGTAAAAGTGAGGCAGTAGAAACTCTTAATAATTATTCAATGATGTGTTTGTGGAGTTGCAAAAAAACCACATCACAGAGTAATTATTAATAGTTTCAACCTACTCATGTTTGGGGGTTGACTTTGGGTATTTGGGGGGGGTATCTTTTAAATAGAATACACTAGTAAGCAGTAACAACTCAGATTTAACACAAACAAAAAAACCCCAACCCCCCCAAAACTATTCAATGCAGCAATAATAGTACTAATAGAATATACTATGAATAAACCCATTTGTTTGTCATCCAATCAGTGTACTAAAAAAATTGAAAACAATAATTGCTTGATGAAAAACTGGGGGGGACAGAACCACAAATATGCACAGTATCCATTAGGAGGACAAATCACATTTTTACATTTGAAGTAATTCAACTAGCAATTATCATTTGTATTACTGCAGGACCTAAAGACGTAATCATGGGGTTAGGCTGCCTTAAATTATTCTAGTCAGTAAAACAGGCAAAGCATGCTGGCAGTGCTAAAAAGACGCCCAAGCTAAAGAATGAGATATCCTCATGAATGAAAACTGTTCAGGATGAACAGTAACAGTAAAAGCAAAGATGGCAGACCTGTTCAATGTTGGATTTCATAGGCTGCAAATGATAATGAGGTTTCTTATTGAAAATTCCTATTTATGACCATATTGCAAAGATTCACCAATCTCCAAAGCAGCAAAGAAATCAGAACAATCATAAAAACCCTCACTGAAGTTCAACAGAGTGACTAAACTGAATGGTGTGTATCCAGTAGCACAGAAGGTACCCAAAACCTTCTTGTACTTCATGGTAGGACTGTAAAGAAAAGTGCTTCTAGTTTAAGATAGGAGTTGTGAAGAACTTCACAGTTTCAGAAAAAGGAAAGAAAAAAAAAAGGTTTTCAGGTAAACTGAAAAAATATAACAGCATTCTTTCAAAACCAGGGCCAAGAAGCAAGAAGAAGACTGAAAAAGCTTAATGTCAAATGAATTACAGGAGAAAACTGTAACCAGTATTTTTTCTGATTTGCAGTAATTCATTACATCACTTCTCCAATATGTGCAATATGGCTATGTGATATTATAAAAAAAAAATCCAAATACTACAGTTTTAACACATACAATCAATTTCTTCCTAAAAACAGTAGTACATTTTTATTAGATAGAAAAATAAAACTCACTGGTTTTACTTCCAAGAGCCACCATCCTCATTTAATACACTAAGTCCAGAAAAGCAGGCTCAAAAGAAAAAAAAATGTTTATAAGCATAGAATCATAGAATGTTTTGGGTTGGAAGGGACCCCTAGAGGTCATCTAGTCCAACCCCCCTGCAGTGAGCAGGGACACCTCTAACTAGATCAGGTTGCTCACAGCCCCGTCCAACCTGGTCTTGAATGCTTCCAGGGATGGGGCCTCCACCACCGCTCTGGGCAACCTGTTCCAGTGTTTCACCACCCTCGTTGTAAAGAATTTCTTCCTTATATCCAGTCTAAACCTACCCTGGTTTAGTTTACAACCATTGCCCCTTGTCCTGTCACAGCTGGCCCTACTAAAAAGATTTTCCCCATCTTTCCTATGGGCTGGTTTAGTTTAAAACCATTACCCCTTGTCCTGTCACAGCTGGCCCTGCTAAAAAGATTTTCCCCATCTTTCCTATGGGGCCCCTTTAAGCCCTGAATGGCCGCACTCAGGTCTCCCCGCAGCCTTCTCTTCTCCAGGCTGAACACCCCCAACTCTTCCAGCCTGGCCTCATAGGAGAGGGGCTCCAGACCTCGGATCATTTTTGTGGCCCTCTGGACCTGCTCCAACAGGTCCATGTCCTCCTTGTGCTGAGGGCTCCAGAGCTGGATGCAGTACTCCAGGTGAGGTCTCACCAGAGCAGAGTAGAGGGGCAGAATCACCTCCCTCGACCTGCTGGCCACGCTTCTCCCGATGCAGCCCAGAGTACAGTTGGCCTTCTGGGCTGCCAGTGCCCATGGCCGGCTCATGTCCAGCTTTTCATCCACCAGCACCCCCAAGTCCCTCTCGGCAGGGCTGCTCTCCATCCTTTCTTCCCCCAGCCTGTACTGATACTGGGGGTTACCCTGACCCAGGTGCAGGACCTTGCACTTGGCCTTGTTGAACCTCATGAGGTTCACACAGGCCCACCTCTCCAGCCTGTCCAGGTCTCTCTGGATGACATCCCGTCCTTCTGGTGTGTCAGCCGCACCACTCAGCTTGGTGTCATCTGCAAACTTGCTGAGGGTGCATTCGATCTCACTGTCTAAGTCATTGATGAAAACATTAAACAGCACTGGTCCCAGTACGGACCCCTGAGGGACACCACTCGTCACCAGTCTCCATCCGGACATCGAGCCATTGACCACTACCCTCTGGATGCGACCACCCAGCCAGGTCCTTATCCACCAAACAGTCCACCCATCAAAGCCATAGCTCTCCAATTTAGAGAGAAGGATGTTGTGGGGGACCGTGTCAAAGGCTTTGCAGAAGTCCAGATAGATGACGTTAATTGGTTTTCCTTTGTCCACTGATGCTGACACACCATCATAGAAAGTCACTAGGTTGGTCAGGCAGGACTTGCCCTTGGTGAAGCCATGCTGGCATCTCGAATCACCTCCCTGGCCTCCATGTGCCTTAGCATAGCTTCTAGGAGGATCTGTTCCATGATCTTCCCAGGCACAGAGGTGAGGCTGACAGGTCGGTAGTTCCCAGGGTCTTCCTTTCTACCCTTTTTGAAAATGGGCACAATGTTTCCCTTTTTCCAGTCACCAGGGACTTCACCTGACTGCCATGACTTTTCAAATATCATGGAGAGTGGCTTGGCGACTACATCGGCCAATTCCCTCAGGACTCTGGGATGCATCTCATCAGGTCCCATGGACTTATGTGCGTTCAGGTTCCTCAGGTGGTCACAAACCTGATCTTCTCCTACAGCAGGAGGGCTTTTGCCCTCCCGGTCCCCCTCATGCCATCCATCAACTCAGGAGGGGTGAGGAGAGAGGTTGCCAGTGAAGACCGAGGCAAAAAAATTGTTGAGTACCTCAGCCTTCTCCTCATCTGCTGCTACCAGCTTGCCGGTCTTGCTCATCAGCGGGGGTACGCTTTCTTTAACCATCCTTTTCCAGCTGATATACCTGCAGAAACCCTTCTTATTATTCTTTGCATCCCTAGCCAAGTTTAGCTCCAGCTGCGCATTGGTTATATCACCAATGGTATATAACCAGATACTACTACATTTTTCTATTTGTACTAAAGCAGCTGATTCTAACTTGAACATCGTTAATATAGTTATAAACATAACTGTACTATTCACTGGAAAGATGAAGATATATATAAGCTGCGATTGCAAGTGAGTGTATCACAATCTCTGCGTCCTCTAACATTTTTCTTTTTAAACCTCAGGTAACAGAGTTCAGTAAGGGATGCCTTATCTGTAAGCATGACCTAATTACATATTGCATGAAAAAATAGTCAACTGTTTCCAAAGCTGTAATAAAAAAAAAAGTTGAAACTACTTATCTGAAAGTATTAAGAAAGCTTTTAGAACTTTTAGCTTTAAATGGCTTCAGAAAGGTTTTTTGACTGTCCAAAAGAACTCCCATGCGACCCAAGAGATGTGAATTCCCTTTTCCAGGAGACAGAAGAAGCAGACTTCAAAGCTGTCCATTATTAAAAAACCTGAATCCTTAAATATTGAACCCTATAGTGCCAGATGCTCAGAAAATTTCCTTTTCCCACCTAAAGTTCAAAAAACTGTGAACATACACAGTGTTCTCAACACAGGGAAACCGGATGCACTGAAAATTTTCAGTCATGTCAAATTGGATGATAGAGGTACTTTACTGAACATATCCACAAGTTGAAAACCAACATTTAAGAATAAAAAGCCTGCTTAAAGAATATGCTTATTAAAATGAAGTTTCAATGAAATTTTTGACAAGAACTGCCTTACAATTCTAAAAGAAAAAAAAATTACAAGCCTTCTCTTTGAATGCCTGAAGTTGTTGTACTCTACAAATAAAAGAATATACAAAGAAAATATCATGCTGGAAAAATGGCATTCCATAAGGAAAAAGGTTGATACAAACAAACGCTTTTTGAACCTGGTAAGATGGTAGAAATACAGCAAAGGTACTGCTGGGTATGACAATTTTAACAACAAATACTGGACCTTATGACCTATAAATTCCTTTCTATCCCTCTGTTGGGACGGTATGGATTTGGCTATTTTATGAAAATGAGGCTTTGGGATTGGGTTTGATTTTTTTTTTTCCCCCACTATATCCTTGAGCATTAACAGCATTTTCAGCTGCATAACATCATCTTGATTTAGGAGAGCTCTAGAAAAGAATTCATTATCTCACTCGCTCTTTATTGCTTTGGAATGAATATCTGCGCATATACCAAAACTTACATTGTTCAATTATCCAGACCATGTATAATGGCCTAATAAATTTCAAAATATAAACAAATATTTCCATACAGAGATTATATTCATCCATACCTATACATGGCAGAGAGAGAAAACACTATTCCTCTACACACACATCTTATAACAATATATCATTGTTTCAATCCTTTCCTATTACAAGAGCCAGACTTCAGTTCCTCAGACTCCTAATGATTAAAATTTCACCTTAGTGATCACACAGCCAGAAGATATTTTCTACATAAATAGGTAAAGCTTCAGAAGCAGTCTTCATTATCTGCGCTATATTTTCTTCAAAATGGAGGAATGAAATAGAATTTTGAAAATTCAAATGCAATGTGTTTGAAAAAGATGTTTAACTCACTAACTTCAGTTAATTGTACTACATCATTGCTTAACTCCAAATATGACTGGAGATGCAACAGTCTACAACCAAAGGTAGATCTGTATTCTAATCAGTGGATTCTTACAATGGAGAATGTAAGCTGCATGAGACAAGATTTGGCATCTGCATTCACATCTTGCCTTTTCAGTAACTTGGAGAAAGAAGCTGATCTGGAAAAACCCCAAACACATTCCCACTGATGATAAAAGCCAAAAATACTGTGGTACAGAAGCCTAAACCCAGTATTTTTTTAAAGACTATATTGAATTGTGAATCCAGAGCACATTTCCAAAACCACTGCAAGTTCACATATAATAAGATTGGCTGTACGGCATGATAACACAAAGGCTAATAACACAGATATTGTAGATGAAGCTCTGTTTCTTAACACAAGATTACAACTCTCAAACTCCATGCAAAATTAATAAAGATCTCAAAAACATTTCACCTTGAAACTGACTTCCAATTATTTCATATTGTACATGTACCCACCAAAGTAAGAGCACTCCTGTTTAAAGTCAACATACCTGCCATTAATGCACTGGCAGCTAAGCACAGGAAGCAGCAAGCATGTGCAGTATGTTTTTTGCATGCTCTACGATATTGCATCACATTACTTACATCATAGAAAAGTTTCCTATCTGCAGCAAGCCGTTTGGATGCCAGAGTCTTTGTAACATGGTAAAAGGTAAGCAGCGCTCTGTGTTGTCGAAGATCATCCTGGACCTTCACAGATTCTAGAAGGGTGGGTATAAGTTCTGGCCATTGCCTTGGGCAGTCTACCCTGGCAACTTTAGCAATCAGTACAGAAATCTGGGTTGCTATCTGCAAAGAAAACAAAACAGCAGACAGATACCACAAAGTTAAAGATCATTTATGAAACGTACAATGCAGAAATTAACAGCCAAATAAAACCTGAATCAAAAAAGCCTAGTATGGGTTGCTACATTTTTGTGTGCTTTTTCTCAAACAGTTTTTAAGTTTGCTGAATGCAAATAAATGTGGGGGGAAAAAAGTCTTCTGGTTTATGTTTATAGTGAATATTTACACAAAATGCTAATCTGGCTACCTAGTTTAAATTTTACATAAAGACCACTAAATTTATTTGTTCTAGAAATCATATAAATGAAGAAATAGATATTTGGGAGTCACTTTTTACTTAGTGATCTTATCTATTGCTTTCTGCAAACAAATGTAGACTGCTAAATACAGATTACCCTTACTTCTTCTGCACCTGAGTTTTAGCTTTTAGACAGATATGTTGCCTCTCCCCAGCCACATGTGCCTGTAAGCCATGGCCTTGTCCCATTATCTGAAGCTGAGACTCTCACTTGCTCCAGATCCTCACACCACAGGCCAGGGCACCTACACCAGCCCCACCATCTGACTTTGCTTGCTGGCCCAAGACCCACTCATGCCAGTCTTGCCAGTAGCTGGCACCTAGTCCTTGCAGCACATGCACACGATAAACAGAGGGAGATTACATCGAGAGACAGTTAAGGGATTCAATCAGAAGACAGGACAGGCAGTGGCAAATTTTGTTTTGAGCAGTGGCACAGGGTTTGTTCAGACATGGGTACTGACCAGCCACGGTTTACATGACTGGCCCTTTCTATACCCTCTTTCTGCCTATTTCCCCCCAGTTGCTCCACAACTCCCTTCCCCTAAACGTTCCTTGACAAATTTTGTACAGTCCCTCATAACCCCACCTCAAATATCCAAAAACTTCATGTCCTTGTATCCCTGTTCTTATCCCATTTGCATTGAAAAGGTCCTTGATTGGATTAATGAAGCAGACACACTCACCTTCAACATACCCTTACAACTACCACCACACTTCCAGCCTAGGGAAGAAGTCACCTTCTTATGCTATCAAAAGGAATCCAAACAATTTGCAGGTGTAAGAAGGAATGGCCATGCCCTTTAATGCTTCAGCTGTTTCATCTGAAGTCTGACCACCCCACAAAGCTTCCTACAATGTTCATTCATACCCTTTTGCTTAGGTAAAAGAATTCCTTCAGAAAACTGACATCAATGTTGGCAAGGAAGAGCTGCGAATCTTACTTATTTTCAGATTAATTGATGTCCATTGGCAGGAGGAAGCAAGTAAACTCTTCTCCGTATGTGATACAAGACACAACCTCTCCAGGGATGCCAAGAGTACATTTTCCTTGAGGACTGGCTTTTTAAGTGGAAAAAAAAAATCTGCTCTCATACATTTCAAGGAGTATTTTGTTCCTCTGTTCTCTCCATATGGTAAATATCTTCAGAGGGCTTGGCAATTATGCTCCCAACATATGGTGTGTTCTGTTTTTCTTCTTCCCCTCCCCTGGAAGTCATCTTGTATCATCACATCTCAACACTATGTCTAATTCTTATATTTTGGGGTTGGGTTTTTTTATTTTTATACATACAGGGGTCAATTTGTCTACCTTCAATTATGCAGAAAGCACAAGCAGAGAGCAACTGTGTCACAAAGTAGCTGCGACTGGAAAAGAGCACTCATCAGGAACAGAAGGTATCAAAACTCTGGCATATCAAGCAGACTGGGGACTAAATGAAAGGTGCCTCTGAAAGGAAACCTCAAGATATGTACAACACAGATTGGGGAAAAGGGAGAAAAAAGGGGAGATGAACTCCGTAAACATACTTCAATGTCACAACAATTGTTTGGGCAATCATGTAGGAGCAGGCTGCTGGCATAAAATAAAACAAAATTCTCCACATCTTAAAAGACTGCATCCCACAAATATTGTAAGGACATACAAATAAATACATAAAGCCACTAGTCTTTAAAATGTCAGTTACAAAGGTTCCAATCTCAGCCTGCAACTATAGTCTTGGAACTGCAGAACTGTTCATCAGTGGTGGAATTTATAACTATAAAATATACCATACTATTGTCTTAGCAGGTGAACTGATTACGTGTTAATGGAGGCATGGGAAAAAATCTTGATAGAGAGATTGAACTGGTTTACGTACAATGCAGTTAACAATAGGTTTTTAGAAATGTACATATCATGCAACCACTTCAAAATTAAATATTTGATAAATTTTATACTACCTAGTAGTAGCATAAATAGCACACACTTTATGGTCCGACATGACATACTTCATAGTTCTTCTTCATTGAAATAAAGAAACAAGTAATATTTGGCCTTTTTTTTTTGTTTACATTGAAAATATACCTGCACTACAAATTTAAAAATATTTTCTATGTCTACCTGCATTTTAAAAAATTGCATTTGAAATAAACCCATGAAACTCTAGTCAAAACTGTCATTGCACAAGGGTCTTCTACAAAGACTAAATTACCCTGATTTTGATACTTTGCTCTAATCCTACAAATAACATTAATCCCATCAAGGAATCCTGAAAAGTTGAAACTGAGCTGCCTGCAGAATGGAAGTTTGTTTGCCATACCTTTTCTTTTCAAGTTTTACCTTAAGCAAATAGTTTCTGTATTTTCTAGAAAAAGTTCTTTAAAACCTAGCTTAAAATATTAGCAAATACTTCCTTGCAGAATCTCACACTTACATGAGCAAGAATAAGTTAGCAGAAGGAAGGCTGATTCATCTAGCATATGCATATTCTGAGCCCCTAACATTAGCTCTATACTTAATTTAACAATAAATCCTCATTCTAATCAAAATAGTAGCTTAAAATTAGTCACTTTATGTAAGACAAGGCACTATCATACTGAAGCTTTATTATGCCTATTTAAATTCATTAATGCTGCGATTAGACATGTGATAGCAATACTGCTTAGGTGGGTTTATGCAGCAGCATTCTCAACATTCCCGCTACACCACCACCACACTTCCTTGTATGGCCATACTGGGACTCGGATCAGAGAACAGATACAGCTGAAAAAAGAAAAAACACTCGGGGCAAGAAGGTTATTTTTGAGCTACATCCATTCCCTGAACCATTTCAAATGGCTGCATAAACAGCAAGAGAATATATAAACTGTCACTGCAACAAAAAACAAGCCAAAGAGACAAAACGTGTTGTTTCCAAACTAAATGATTCTATGAATTATCATGTATGGAAAAAGATCTTAGGTCAACATAAAGGTCTGTCTGAAAAGGAACACGTAAATTGCAATTTGTCAGCTTTATTATTATTATTAAACACTTTGTAAAGAGAGAAACCAAATTATATACCAATCCAAGCATTTGCTGGGAGAGTAATAATCGTTCACCACTAACCTGATTCACTGGCTCGTTAAAGTTGGTGATAAGTCCAGCACGCAACGTAGTTTTTTCGTCTTCAGAAAGAGCACTGTCAGGATATATTTATTAGAATATCACTTAATTTTCAATACAAAACAACTATTAATTTATATTTTAAATTATTTTTTCACTACTGTTAGGCACAGAAGTTAAGTGAGCATTTTCTTTTGTGCATCTGCATTTGACTGGATGAAGATTACTTTTGTACACCACCTTCTTGAAACGAACGTATTTCAGTTTGATAAACTATCAAGAGAACATCCCTGGTATTTCCACTACGTTACCAATATTTAAAAAGAGAGGGAATGGTGAAACAGACAAATATTTATGAGGCCTTTTAACCTCAGGTTTTGATGTGACCTTTGTAAACACAAATGGCAAAAGAGAGTTCGCAGAGTAAGGTGCCCAGATATATTAGGTAAATAAGGGAAAGCTGATTGTTATTAGATAGTTATTACTCTGGGGATTGATGACTCAAGTCTGACTTTGCCCATGTATGCTAATGAATAATGACAAAAAGGTGCCCAGTGTAAGGCAATCATGGCATCAGATAACAGCTCTTTCTGCAAAAGCAATAATCCTTTTCTACTACAAACCTTTTTCTACAAGCAAGTCATAGAGCTAGACTTAAAAATATTAATCCTTTAAAAACTATACCTTTGAGTGAAAAATAAGTTGATGTAGTCTTCAAAAATGCAGGGAAAACTAGTAAGAAGAATAAATTCTAAGCCATAAAGGTTAATTTTCATTCAAGTACAGCTTTACACTATCTTTGTACTTCCTTTCAAGTGACCTCTCTCAGTATAAGTCTACAAGTTACAGTATCATATCACTCCTGTACTACTTCAGACTTCACCTATATAATGTTAAGTTCCAGGTGGGAAACATAACAAACTGATTTTAAAAATGCTTTGGTGGTACTTAGAGATTATGCAATCAGAAAAAAACCCCAACAAAATCCACTTTCATTTGCTGATAGCACCTAGAAAGCTGCTTCTTGTACAGAAAAAGCTAAAGTTACCACGCAAGGTTGTTTAGATTAAACTGTTTCACCTAACGCTGTAATAATTTAGAAGCATGCATGCAATCATCACATCTCAATGAAGTCTAGTGGCTGGAAATTAAGAAGATTAAAAATGCCAACACAACCACTTCCTGTTGTCTAACCTCAGGCACAGATACTAACCTACTAATTTTGTATGTTGAGATTTAAAAAGATGCCTAAAGCTCCCTAAAACACAGCTTTTACACTAATCCAGATGAACATTAAATATTCATCTCAAAATAATAAAAAAGAGGTCAGATTTACACTAAGATCAAACATTTGCAACAATGTTCTAGCTTTCACTTCCCCCCTCCCCCTTGTATGTTACAGAAGTACTCACTATTTCCTAAATCAAGGACTTATCATTCTAAGTATACTACACAAGGGGAGCAATTCATTGTTTCACTGGTGACTCAGAACTGCATACTAAGTCTTATTTTCAAAGGGAATTTATAGCACTCAGGAACCACATTTAAATTACTTTCTTTCAAGAATTAGGCTTTAAGATATTTTTACATAAAATTAAACTATGCCTAAAACCATTTTGGATAAAGTTTACAAAGATTTCTGCAACTGTGGAAGTTTTTCTGCAGGGAACTCTTTCAGTTATTAATCTAAAGCCACTAGATGACATTTTAGGGAAATAAATTTCTGTGGTCCTTTTTTTAAAAAAAATACAAAAATGCAGTACATCATTTCCACACATAATTCTAAGCAGTTTCTAAAACTTGAAAACTATTACTAATACAAGTAAGAAATCTAATCTCAACTAAATGTAGCTTGTACAATAACTTTCAGGGTGTTGTTTTTGTTGGTTTTGGCCCTATGCTGGGCACCAAAAAGGACTGTCATTGTTTAACCTCAGCTGGCAACTAAGCACCCCGCAGCCACTCGCTTACGCCCCACTGCCCCCCCCCCCCCCCCCAGTGGGACAGGGGAAAAGAAAAAGTAAAACCTGTGGGTTGAGATAAAGACAGTTTAACAGAACAGCAGGTAAAAAGAATAGTAATAATCACAATAAAACAATACGCAAAGCAAGTGATGCACAATGCAATTGCTCACCACCTGCTGACTGACACCCAGGCAGTTCCCAAGGAGCAATCACTGTTTCCCCCCCCCCCCCGCCCCAGCCAGCTCCCCCCAGTTTCTATACTGGGCATGATGCCCTGTGGTCTGGAGTAGCCCTGTGGCCAGTTGGGGTCAGCTGTCCTGGCCGTGCCCCCTCCCAGCTCCTTGTGCCCCTGGCAGAGCAGGGGAAGCTGAAAAGCCCTTGACTGGTGTAAGCCCTGCTCAGCAGCACCTGAACCATCAGTGAGTTATCAGTGTTATTCTCATACTAAATCCAAACCACAGCGCTGTGCCAGCTACTAGGGAGAAAATTAACTCTAACCCAGCCAAAACCAGGACACAGGGATAACAGAAAGCACCTAAAACCTGGGTTGTAAAGAAAACCACCTGTTTTTACCTTGTTTGTGAGGTAAAGCCCCTGTTCATGAAGCCCCCTGCCTTAATTACTTATTCATAATCATAATTATACCAATCATAACCCTATGTATATTCCCAGAGCAGCGAGCTTTCCATTTGTTGCTTACTATGCATAAACCTGCTGCAATTAAGCTTTTGCCATTACACGCAGAACACAGGAAGGAAGAGAAACAAGACTCGTGAGGGTGAACGCTTCAAATACTGAAGCTTGTGACAGGCGAAGAGCAAGGGAAAAAAAAAAAAAAAAACAAAACCAAAAAAACCATCCTCCGCCCTCCCTCACACGGGGCCGGGGGAGCCCACAGCCCCATGCAGCTGCTCCGGGCAGCCGGGAAGAATTTCTGTTGTTCCACAAGTCGTGTCCCTCCCCAGTCACAGATTAAAACAACATTAAAGTGTCTAAGTGTTTATGCTGCGGTCTTTCACATTTCGCAGTTTCAAGGTTTCTGACCTTTTTCAGTGTTTGTGGTAGGGGGAAACATGTTATCCAAGCATTTAAAAAGTTACTTTGGGCGTTTTTTTCAAAAAAGTCTGCTATTTCATAAAGCAAAAAATCCGAGTCGGAAGACTTATTTATAGCTATCATGCAAACAAATAAAAACACAGATTTGAGACTTCTTATTAAAGTTGCCAACACAGCAATCAAATCAGGGAACAAAGACCACAGAAGACAGGATTTAATTCTCTGTAAAATCAAACACATGTTCAAGAAAAGGAACTCCTGACAGGAGGAGGCTGTAGCGAGGTGGGTCTCTTCTCCCAAGTAAGAAGCAATAGGACAAGAGAAAACAGCCTCAGGTTGTGCCAGGGAAGGTTTAGGTTGGATATTAGGAAAAAATTGTTCACTGAAAGGGTTATTGGGCACTGGAACAGGCTACCCAGGGAAGTGGTCGAATCCCCATCCCTGGAGGTATTTAAAAGACAGGTAGACGAGGTGCTCAGGGGACAGGGTTTAGTGGTGGACAGGTATGGTTGGACTCAATAATCTTAAAGGTCTTCTCCAACCAAATGACTCTATGATTCTTAACAACACTCCAATTCAAGAAAAGCCACTTCTGAAGAAACCAAAACCATGTGCAAGATCACACAGTGAGACCACCTTTTGAGGAAGCTGACAACAATCTCAAAAAAATAGGCCAAACTGTGCCTGAAAAGAGGCTATGACAACCCTAGGCTCTTCTCCATGGTAGTTGGGGAAAGCTGCCTGAGAAAAACATGAGGGAGAAAGTTCATAGGCCCATCTCTAAAATCACTCTCCCTGGAAAATGCTGCTTTAAGTCCAAGGCACATGGAGAATAAGTAGTGTGAACAAGACAGACAGCATCGGTGAACATGTGCAAAAAGCAAAGTATTTCAGGAGGCTCACTCTTTCTTAAAAAAAAAAATTTAAAAGTTCTTTGTATTCACTGTTCTGTAGCTATGTATTTTAGCAGAACGAATGTCCTGGTTTCGGCTGGGACAGAGTTAATTTTTCTTCATTATTTTATTCCAGATTATCCACCCCTTATTCTATACATTTACGTCATGCTTAGGTCCTACCCTTACAATACATTCCAATTAGTCACCACCACTTTCCCATTATTTGATACATACACACAGATATCATTCCCTTAGTCTATGGAACATCCCTCGAAAATGTCCATTGGGTAATTTAGTCCACGGTTTTGGGCTCCATCTGTTGTAACAGTCTTTCAGGGCAGGAGAGGTGGAGTCTGGTTTTGGGTTGTTACATGCTGAAGTCAGTTCTGGTTCCATCTGCTGCACTTCCTCAGTTTTCTTCAACATTCATTCTTCTTAATCTGGGCGATTCTTACTGCTATACCATTGATAGAATATACAGCAATAATAAAAATGATGACATACTGTATTATACAGCAATTATACAATTCAGTTCATTGGCTATTTTCACCCCAAATCAAATCCCTTTGATGTACACATTGGACATCCCCATCCTTCTGTATCACCCATGAAGTGGAGCCTGGTCCTTGAGCAAAAGCAGTCCCCCGGATGGGTTTGCCTTTACCTGAGGCAGGAGTAACCCAGACTGTCTTCCCAGCATATTTTTTACATGCACTACAGGGACTTTATCCCTTTCTACAGTATGTAAGAGGTTTGATTGGGCAGGGCCAGCTTGGTTGGCAGATCCTCTAGTGTTGACTAACCAAGTGGCTTTTGCTAAATGTGTATCCCAGTGTTTGAATGTTCCACCACCCATTGCTTTCAGTGTAGTCTTTAACAGTCCATTGCATTGTTCAATTTTCCCAGAGGCTGGTGCATGATAGAGGATGTGATAGACCCACTCAATGCCATGCCCATTTGTCTATGAAGTTTTTTCGGAAATGAGTTCTGTTGTCTGACTCAATTCTTTCTGGGATGCCATGTTGCCATAGGACTTGCTTTTCAAGGCTCAGGATAGTGTTCTGGGCGGTGGCATGGGGCACAGGGTATGTTTCCAACCATCCGGTGGTCGCTTCCACCATGGTGAGCACATAGCGCTTGCCATGGCGGGTTTGTGGGAGTGTGATATAATCAATCTGCCAGGCCTCTCCATATTTGTATTTCAGCCACCGTCCTCCATACCAGAGAGGCTTTAACCACTTGGCTTGTTTGATCGCAGCACACGTTTCACATTCATGGATAACCTGTGCAATAGCATCCATAGTTAAGTCCACCCCTTGATCCTGAGCCCATCTGTATGTTGCATCTCTTCCTTGAAGGCCCGAGGTGCCATGGGCCCACCAAGCTAGAAATATGTTGCCAGTCCAGATCCACCTGAGCCACTTCAATCTTAGCAGCCTGATCCACCTGCTGGTTGTTTTGATGTCCTTCAGTGGCTTGTCTTCACTTGGCTGCCTTTGACTCCAGTTCATATTGAAGTTCTAACATGTCCAGCACGGCAGCACTCAGCGGTGGCGTAACTTCATTCAGGCCACGATAGTCTACTGTCAGTCTCCACTCTCCATCAGACTTTCTCACTGGCCATATGGGACTGTTAAAGGGTGAGTGAGTCTTGCTGATCACTCCTTGGCTCTCCAGTCGATGAAACAGCTTATGGATGGGAATCAGGGAGTCTCGGTTGGTGCGATATTGCCGCCTGTGCACTGTTGTGGTGGCAACTGCCACTTGTTGTTCTTCAACACTCAGCCACCCCACAACCGAAGGGTCCTTTGAGAGACCAGGCAAGGTAGCTCCAAGGTAGCTATCCCAAAAGCCCACTGGTACCCTCTCGGGTCCTTGAAATACCCTCTCCTGAGGTAGTCTATGCCCAGGATTCACGGAGCACCTGGGCCAGTCACAATGCGGTGCTTTTGCCACTCATTCCTGGTTAGACTCACTGCGGCCTCCAATACAGTCAGCTCTTGAGATCCGCTTGTCACTCCAGAAATACAAATGGATTCTGCCCCTATATGGCTTGATGGCAGTAGGGTTCACTGTACACCGGTGTCTACTAGAGCTCTATACTTCTGTGGGTCTGACATGCCAGGCCATCGAATCCACACAGTCCAGTAGACCTGGTTGTCCCTTTCCTCCACCTGGCTGGAGGCAGGGCCCCTCTAATTCTGATCACTGTTGCTCATGGTTTGTGTATATGAGTCAGAAGTTCCCTCATCACAATCAGAATTAAGATCAGCCCTTCTATTCTGTCTGAAAAAACTACCGTCGTCCCAGTCTCTGGAAATTGGAGCAACTAGTTTCTTGGAAGAGCCCCCTTTTGTGTTTGTTTCTCTTTGCAATTCGCGTACTCGTGCCTCTAGGGTTGAGGTAGGTTTTCCGTCCCATTTCCCCATGTCCTCTCCATGGTCACACAGGTAAAACCATAGAGTGCCCCGTGGTGTGTACCCTCGATATTCTTTTTCTTGAGCAGAAGGGCGCTTACTTCTAATGGCTGAGATACTGGTCTGTACAGGAGGGGAGTAGGGCATACACTTTTGGAGTTGTTCAGCCTTTTGGGACAGTTTATCCACAGTAGAGATGAGGGAAGAAGAGATACTTTCTTCGTATTCCCAGAGCTGGCTAGCCACTTCATCCACTGTCAGTCCCTCTCCATCTTTCCAGCTCAGCATTGCCCATGTGTTGGCATATGATGATTGTGCACTCTGTAACAACTTCCGCCACATGGGTCGTGTGCACTGGACACTATCTGGATCTTCGGGCAACTGGTCATTGTCCAGGTCACTATAAATCACTTCCAGGACAGCCAATTCCCTCAGGTACTGGATGCCTTTCTCCACGGTGGTCCATTTGCTTAGGTGATATATGACATCTTCCTTGAAGAGATATCTTTCCTTCATGGCTGACAGTAGTTGCCTCCAGAGGCTGAGGACTTGTGTCCCTTTTTCAAACTCTTTGTCAATGCCCCCTTCCCTAGAAAGGGATCCCAGCTGCTTGGCTTCCTTACCCTCCAGTTCCAGGCTACTGGCCCCATTATCCCAGCATTGGGGCAACCAGGTGACAATGAGCTCACCTGGACGACGGCTGAAATCTTTTCGGATATCTCGCAGCTCATCCAAGGATAGAGACCGTGTGGTTTCTGTCTCATTTATGAGGTCTTCCTCTTCCTCCTCCTCTTGTGATGGCCCCGGTCTTTGATCCTCCCTTTCTAAACAAGTTGACTTTAGCTTCCAAGCTTTCTTCTTGTGTATAGGGGCAACTGATTCTGGCACAGGTTCATTCCCTGGTTCAACTGCAATGCCTGTCGCTGGGGTTTGAGTAGCTACAGTGCATGTCACAGGGGTTGGAGTAGCCGCAGTGAGTGTGTCCACAGTTTGGGTAGCTACAGTGGGTGTCACTGGGGTTGGAGTAGCCACAGGGCCTGTGTCCACAGTTGGAGTAGCTACAGTGGGTGTCGCTGAGGTTGGAGTAGCCACAGGGCCTGTTGCAGGAGTGATCTTTGGATGTTATATTTATTGAGGAGTCTAACCCTGAGTAAAAACTGAACCACATTCAGGAAACCTAGCGATAAGACCATGCTGGTTTGAAGATCCTAAGGATATTCAAAATTCCCAAGAACTGTTGTAATTAGCTCAGAGAAGAAGGGGAAGATGGAGTAAGGTGTCTCACCCACAGGCTGGCTTTCGGAGGAGAAAAAGTGAACTGTATAATTATTCATAATTCCCAACAGACGGTTCCCAAAATACAGAGGTGACAGCAATACAGAGTACAAATACGAGCTTAATCTGATGACCAACAATTTTATCATAGCATAAGCCAGTATTACACAGTACAGCAGAACAGAAACTTTAATCCACTTGCGAAAAGTGATAACCAGCACCACAGGGAGTGCATACAGCAGGTAAGGTGATACATAAAAGTCTGTGAACAAGGACAACAACTCTGAGAGCAAATAAAACAACATTGTGATCAGCGACTATTAGACTAATATAATGAATGCTTATCACAAATTCTTTTTAACACGTTCAGATCTGTCGTCATCTCAACCGTTCGGGCCCCACATTGGGCGCCAAAAAAGGACTGTCGTGGTTTAACCTGGCTGGCAACTCAGCACCAGGCAGCTGCTCGCTCACTCCCCCCCTCAGTGGGATGGGGGAGAGAATTGGGGGAAAAAAGTAAGACCTGTGGGTTGAGATAGAGACAGTTTACTAAGAGAAAAGAAAAACAATAGTAATAATAATAATGGTAAGAGAATATACAAAACCAGTGGTGCACAATGCAATTGCTCACCACCCGCTGACCGATGCCCAGCCCGTCCCCAGCAACGATCACTCCCCGAGCCACCATCACTCTCCCCCCCCGACCGACCGCCTAACCCCCCCCGAGCATGCCGTTCCATGGTCTGGAATAGCTCTTTGCTCAGTTTGGGTCAGCTGTCCTGGCTGTGCTGTACTCCCAGCTTGTTATGCACCTGGCCGAGCAGGAGAAGCTCAAAAAGTCCTTGAGCAGTCTGAGCACTACTTGGCAACAACTAAAAACATCAGTCTGTTATCAACATTCTTCTAGCACTGAATCCAAAGCACAGCACTATGCTAGCTTCTGTGAAGAATATTAACTCTATCCCAGCCGAAACCAGGACAGGAGCGCACCCGATTCGGTTTGTTTTTCCTCAAAAGCAGGGGCTCCTGGCGGGGCCACACCTCGCGGCGCCGAAACACTCAACTACTGGACTGTCCAAAGAATTCACAGTCTCAGCATTTTCCTGCTTCGTAGTAGTAGCAGCTGAGAAACCAGAAATGCTCAGCAGAAAAAGGGTAAAGATAGCCCTGCTTGATTCATCTGAACCTCACTTCTGCACACTTGTACAACAGAGGCATTGAAGTTACTGGGAAAGTTCTTGGAGATTGAAAGTTCTCCACGAGTACATAAATCTTCAAGACAAATCTTTCTAAAGGAAACCATCTTTAGCACTGATTTACTAAGGAATTAAGGTTATAGAATGTATTATCTGTCCTCAAGAACCTCCAGTTCTCATAATTCTTCAAACTACCTGGCAGATCTCAACTGCATTTGGCAAAAAACAGAAATGTCAATGGTTATGATTTTTTCCTTAGATTTTGTGAAAATCAACAGCTGAGTAAAGCAGATAGACCTGAGTTAGCATCCCACTGAGAAAAACACAGGTATAACATCAGTCCTTTCCTTCGAGAGGCAGCAGAAACCAGTTACTTCCAAATCCAACATCTACTCTACCAAACAGGCTGGGTAGATGAGAACAAGCTTTGAGGTACTACCAAGGATGGACGTGGGACAAGATAAAAGACGAGAATTTTGCAAGGACAACAAAAATACAGCCGGTACAATGAGATTGTCAAAACCTATGGTATCCAAAACACAACTGCTTCACAAAACAATCAACTGAGAAATTACAGCTTAAAAGCAGCATTTCTCAAAATGCCCTCAACATACTCTCCTAAGAGAAAAGCAATCCGGGTGAGTGCAAAATACTGACAAGATGTCACATATGAGAAATTTAGAAAGAAAATTAGAAATAGAGAAAAAAAGGACATACAGTGGAAATTTAATAGACATTTACCACATGGAATCTTTAGCAGCAGCCAATAATTTTTAAAATTTATTTTATACATTAACTGTGTTAAGTTTAAAAATCAGAAATGGGGAAAAAGTTGACTTATACCGTAAATTTAATACAGATTTACCCCATGGAATCTTTACTAATAGCCAGTAGTTTGGGGTTTTTTTAAATCACATTAGATTTGCAACAGGAGAAGTACGTTGAAAGACTATTACTCAATTTTCACCTTGGTTCAAACAGTAAATTGTAGTCACTACTTCTGCAGGAAATGAACCATGGTTTTATTTCCACCAGAAGTACTACTAATATCTATCTAAAAATATTAACAAATTGGAACAATGTGTTTTCATTGCTTTGAATAATGTTTTCTAAGTACCAGTAATGTATGCAGCATTACCTCATCACTTAAACCAGAAATGTTAAGAGATCTATGCCATCTTCCATGCAAAAGATGGCATTTTCCTCTTGCATAAAAGAGAACCCAAATGCTTGCAGATGTTTTGCAGTTCTATACTAATCCACATATACAAAAACTCTAGTGCTTTACACAATAACGAAGGAGTACTACACTAGTTAAAATGTCCTACAGATGCACAATTTCACCACTTTTCCTTCTTTTGGTGCATCTTCAGAAAAACAATGTAAGGCAAAATACATTAAACTATCTAAAACAACTGATGGCAACTGATATCATGCCATACTTTCTGAACCAGCTTAGAATCATGATCCATAAAAACTGGACCGGGAATTGCAATTTATGCCCTACACAACCTGATAGCAATGTCCCACCTATTTATATTATTAGCATTTAAGAGATGGACTGAACACTTCCAGGTCTGTCTTAGTTCCTGAAACCCTTTTTGAAATTACATCTACTTTTTAAAGGGGGGGAAAAAAAAAACAAACCTTCACACAGAACAGTGAGAAGTATATAGTTCTGTAGGTATCACAAATTATAATGGCACTGTTTGTAACTTCTCAGTAAATGATTTGGTGCTCAAGAATACTGGTTAGATTTTTAGCTTCTTTGGAGAACTTTTTGCCAAGCATTATCAGAAAAGCAGAAAATGAACACCAGAACTTGCTATCATGATAGGTACTTCCACCTTCTCATGTACATACTCAATATGAATTATTCATCAGCTTTAATGAAATGTCTCCTTAATAATCTCTCCAAGAGACATCCTACCTTTCATAGCCACCACTATCAGAAAGTCCAGGTGTTAACTTACAAAGCTTATCACGTCACTTCAAAATCTGGTTTCTACAAAATATCCCTCTAACTCAGTTTTTAAAAATAAAACATGAACAGAGTTATAAGAAGAAATATGGACTTGTTCATTAGCAAGTCCTAATGTTGAAATATTTTATCAGTTTCACCATGAATTCTAAAGTAACTTCTATCAAACAAGGAATTTGCTGTTTTCCAGTATGGCAACTGTAACAAAACCTATTGTAGAAGGTGAAGTGGAAGAAAATCAGAACTTACTGCGGTGCGACCCGTCTCCAGTAGCGATCAATTCCATTTTTGAAGTACAACACTGCTAACCATCTTACATTCACATCCAGGGTATGATTTGTAAAGATATTCTGTTTAAAAAAAAAAAAAAACAGATTAAGTTAAAACTGCTCAATATGTCACAGACAGGATAGAACTTGTATTACACAACACATCCACTGGCATATGTATAAATGCACATACCTCTGTATGTACAGGTGTATATAAACAAAATGCAGACAAGTGAAATGACGAGTTAAACATTAATTTTTAAAGATTACAAAAATGCTCATTGCTAGTCCTAATACTTGATTTATAAAAAATAAACTCAACATAGAGGGCAAATGCATTTCTAATCTCATCTGGCTGAGCAAGGAATAACACGATAATAACTGCTAGCACCAGCCAGTCATTAAACTCTTCAATGACATAGCTGGATTCTGACTAGGATAAGAAATTATTCTGAATTGTGCAGTGCCACAGACTTCTGAGATATTTCAGGTTTGTTTGTTATCCTGCCATGCACTGAGAACCATCCTGACTACCAATGTTGACTACAGAACAGTGACATGGTAGGACAGCAGCTCTCAAACTTACCTATGCTTATCCTACGAAATAAGTTTCTGCTACTAAAAAGCTATATAACTATATACATACATATACCTGTACCTATCTATATACACTTTTATGTACCTATATGTACATACAGACAAACACAGAGGCATTATTTTATATAGTAATGTTGTAAAATAACCAAGAAGGAAAAGTTAAAATAAAGGTAGGCTACTGAATCTTAATACAGGTACTACCCTGAACAGCAGCTCTCCTCCTGTTTTCCACTGCATCAGATGTATCCTTCTCAAGGGGCTGAGGCATTACTCCCTCCTTTAGGAGCACACAGGCGTGAGCTCAGTGACCTTATTCTACAGCGCACTGTAGAAAAAGAGTGCACCACTTGTATCAATTGCTTTTAGAAGGCCACTAAAAACAGACATGGAAAATGCAGGGATTCAGGTCAAGAGCATCTGCTACTTTTGGGTGCCATGTCTGAAGAACTACAAACAAACCCTTCAAAGAACTCAGCACTATAGACAACTGGGACCTCATCAAGCATTTTCACTATGAATTCAAAACTTAACCTTCTCTCAAACTCTATTTCTGTAATAGTCACAGTTTTCTAGATATAATGCCCAACATGAAAAAACCCCTCACAAACTCCAATTACTAGAGAGCAAACACTTATGTGCCAACAGTGGTATCGTCTCCAAAACTAGCAACCTTTAGAAAAATACTCAAAAGGTTGTAGCCCACTGATAAACACCACACAACATGAAAAAGATCTGTATGCAGTATGTTTCGAAGCTCGTTGAGGAAGAGGGACTGAATGTCTGGAAGATTTGACCTTTCCCAAGTGCAACTTAAGCATTTTATAATATGAAGATAAAACTTCAAACACCGCTACAGCCTCACACCCATGAACAGCATTGCAAAACAAACAAAACATGGAAAAAGAAATCTGCTTGTTCTGAAACTCCCACTGGGCCTTCTAATTACCATTCCCCTCCTTGCTGAAATAGTCATCAGAAGCAAAGCTTCCTCAAATCAAAATATTGTAAAACTAGACCAGGCCTGGATGAGAAATGCAAAAAAAAATGCCAAGGTATCTACACAAAAACCAGTGAAACCTCTCTATATATTCTGTATCCACGTATGAGCTATCCAAAACATAAAGTATTTCATATAACACACTAACACTGCATAGAAATAACAGCAATGAAGCTAAACAATACATAAACTGATACAACTGGTGAAGGACAGAGGTTGCTTTTCAAAACCAGCCACTCCATCTCTGACCTCTCAGCTCTGTTCTCCAAAAGAGAGGTACATAACACCTTCAAAAGAGAAGCAGAGAAACTAACGTTAATAACTCCACTGAAAATCGTAGATTCAAAGATGCACGTTTCATGGGCCTTTATAATTTTCTCTGTCCTGATCATCCCAGAGGCAATTGTATCTGACAGTAAATAATTATATTACTTCCCATATCCTATAGAGAGTAACTGTCTTACCAACTCTCCATTTACAGTCACCTGCTTCCCCACACCCTTCTTCTGCTCCACCAAGACGGTGCCAACTACCTTCTCTCCCAGGCAGTTCCCCTGTCATCATCAAGCTAAAGAAGTATGGATTCTCTACTTCTATTTAGTTTGGAAGATTACTGTTTACATTTCACTCTTCAGGGAAGGCTGATGTGTCCCCAAACAGGGCTGCTTAACCACCATAACAGAATTTACAGTACTGGGTCCTTTCAAGCCCTGCATTTTTAGCCCTTATATTTAAAACAAACCCACATCAACTTCAGTTACAGTTATGAGCGCTCAACTTGTCTACAACCTGAGCTGTAAGTTCTCACAGCAAACATCCAGAAAATAAAGAATTCCCAGTCAGTGGCAATTTCTGCTGTTTTCTATCAAGATCGTTTACCACCACAGAAACACTACGGCAAAGACAGTGGGTAAAATGCAGTCTGACAACTCAAAAGTCAGATTTTTCTTCCTTTTCCCTAAACCCCCTGACTTGCCTTCAACTTTCCAAACAAACGAAACAGAGGGTCCACAGAGAACAGAATGTATCAGTCCACAACTCTGAGTCATTCATCCTATGCGCTGAAGACAGACGTTTGTAGGAAAAGCAGTTTATCTGTGTTTTTAAGACTGGTATAAACATACACATAGGAATCAGAGAATAACACCACTTAACTTCCAGGTGTCTTCTCTGAAACACCTTCTCCTCCTTTGACTATGTTTTCTTCACCCTGCACCATACTAATGCATCTACCTCACCAATGGTCATAGTACCTTTAGAAACATTCACCTTTCCCATTTCAGGAACCTTACTACCAGCCCAGTCATCTACTCTCCCTGGGGAGTCTCTCTCCACTGACAAGAAGGAAAGCAATCCTAGCTGGGTATCAAACTTACTGCAGTGAAAAGCACAGGGGAACTTCTGTGAAAATGGTCACAATGCATCACCTCCACAACAAAGAAAAGGTGGTCCCTGCCTTGGTACATACAAGTGTCCCTGCCTCATGGGGTAGTAAAAGTAATTCCTTTGCCAAGAGTCCTCTCAGCCTGAGGTCGTGGTTCAACAGTATTGTAGAGAGTCACATTCAAAATTACTCGAAGTCTACTTAATAGCACTTTTCCACTGTTAATAGCACTTTTCCACTGTATCTTACCAACAAGACTGAATAAAAACCTGGCTGTGTCTCCCACTGCTTCAGTTGTTCCTCAGCTGGCTTCAGCACTGCAGTATCTTGACTAGTAGCTTGGGTCAAGACTCGCAAAACGATATTGCTAGCACTATTGAGATCCATGAAAATCTGAAAACATTTTAAAAGGAGGTAAAAAACACTTAAGAAAAAAAAAAGACAGCAAATATAGACAGATATTTTGCATTCATATTATCTAAACATCCCACACTACTTTTTCATTAGATTATACACTGTGTAAGATAGCATTACACCCACTCACAGGCAGTGTGAAGGTACAGTGATTAAACTATTTTGCTTTCAGAAACCTTTCAGCAGGAGAAGCAAGCATTAATCTATCATTACAAGCACATGTACTCGATTTGAGGAATTACAAAAACCAGTTACCTCTCCTGTGAAGCACAGCAAGATAACAGCAAAACCGCAACTAGCAATGACTTCAGTTGTAGGCAGAGCAAACCATAGGGTTGTCTGAAAGAGGCGAAGATGCAGAATATTAACATTTTTTTATTTTCTGCATAGTTTTTCCCCGAAAGAGAAAATGACCCATTTCAGGTAGTTAGGTTCTACAATTCAAATTTATCTATACATTTTATATCAATTAAAAGAGGATGAAATATAGTTCAACAATTAAGAGTCCTAAGTGAAACTGAATTTTCCTCAATATATTTGTATTCCTTTATTATCTAGTTAGCATATGGAATGCTAATGAGCTGAACTAAGAATGCCAATTGCCTAATTCCAATATAGTCTTGTACAGTGTAAAGACAAACCAAAACATTAGTCTCCAGATGAAACAGAGTTTACCTTTATAATGACTGCAGAAACAGCATAAGAACAAAATAAAGAGAAACATACGTAAAAGCGACTGTGAAGTCTAATGATTAAAATTGGTTTTGTCTATAAAAACTTGCATTTATAACCTACGTAAAACTTTTAGTAATACAGATATGTTAAATATTTATATAGTTTTCTAAATAAACAACCAAGCACAGTTTCTCTACTAACAGGCCTGAGGATTTGCTTTTGTTTAACCATAAAAAAAAGTTTGGTTTTCCAACCTTCAGAATAAAAAAAACTTGAGGTGTAAAATTGCTATGGTGATAGTAAGAAAGCTAGAGAAATGAAATCCTAGTCTGACATAGGTTTAAAATTTTCATTTTTTTAAAGAAAACAAACACCTTAACAACAAAACTAGCAACAAGACTGAAGGCCTTTTATACCAGTAATAGCCCTGCATGATTTAAAAAAAAAAAAAAAAAATCTAAGAAGTCTCAATCTGTAAGTCTCCATCCTCAGCAAAAACAGACTAAAAATTGATGGTCCTAAGGTTAAAGAAAGTGTGCTTTCAAAAGTATGAGCCGCAATATCAGATCTCTCTTCACAACCATAGTTGAACAGAACAAGTAACTCAACATGGGCTTTATCCTTTTACATGTGATGCATCTTTTTATATGTCTGCTTTAACCACCCTGTGCATGGGGTTTGCGTGGCAAGGTTTTGGTAGTGGGGAGGCTGCAGGGGGGACCTATGTGAGAAGCTGGCAGAAGCTTCCTCCATGTCCGATAGAGCCAATGCCAGCCGCTCCAAGACGGACCTGGCACTGGCCAAGGCCAAGCCCATCAGCCACGGTGGTAGCGCCTCTGAAATAACAGATTTAAGAAGGTGGAAAGAAACAGCACAATTACAGCCAGGAGAGAGGAGTGAGGATATGTGAGAGGCACAGCCCTGCAGACACCAGGGTCAGTGCAGCAGGAGGGCAGGAGGGGCTCCAGGCGCCGTAGCAGAGATTCCCCTCAGCCCCTGCGGGTGCCACGGGTCAGAATGGGACCCCGGGGGAGGCTCCTGGCAGGACCTGTGACCTGTGGAAAGAGAAGCCCACACTGGAGCAGGTTTGCTGGCAGGGCTGGTGACCCCCAGGGGACCCACACTGGAGCAGTTTAAGGAAGGACTGTCTCCTGTGAGTGGGACCCCATGATGGAACAGGGGAAGAGCGTGAGGAGGAAGGAGCAGCAGAGATAACGTGCAATGAACTGACCACGACCCCCATTTCCCATCCCCCTGTGCTGCTCCAGAGGTGGTAGAGATGCTGGGACTGATAGAGAGGCTTGATGGGCACCTGGCAGCCAAACAAGGTCAACCCACCCCAACCTGCAAAACCAACCTACCTTCTATTTCTTCCCATCTACTTGTGTCAGTCATTTCAGCCTTTATCAATTTGCAGATTCTCTAAAATCTTCCTGGAATTATGAGACCTTTGCATAACAAACTTAAAGATTCAAATTCTCAGCACACTTCTCAGAAGACCATTAATTTCCAGGGAACCAACACCCTAATTTTGACTATGAAATCCAATTCGTACTGGTTTACCCTATGTGGAATAGTGCCCAGCACAAAGAATTGATGTCAAGGCAAGACTTTGATGTTACACTCAAAGTCCTTCTAGCTTCATTTCTCTATGCAAACAAATAATGAAATAATAAATTTGTACATAATGTTGTTGACAGGACAGGCAGTAAAAAGAGGTTGTTAGGTGCAATATCTTTAACTTTCTTCTTTTTTGCAGATATTTTGACATCTTGAGTACCTTACGTTGCCTTCATCATTGCACAGCCAAAATTGGCCAAGAAGCAGCAACGTAATGACAACACTGGAAAACCCTGGGTTAACTTGTAAGGATCAGAATAGAAACTCTGTATTCACAGCACAAAGAACTTGAGTAAAATAAGCACACACAAGAAAAGCTGCAATAAAAGATATATACTGATTTTTCTGGTATAAACACTGCAGCACTGATGTACCTAGCATAGCTAACAGAATTCCAGAGCACCTAAAAATGGTAGTGAAGGAAAGGGAGAGAGGAAAAGAAGGATATGAGAAAAAACTAACTGAAGTAGGCGTAGAGTTTGCGCTAAGGAGGAAATCCCAGCTCGATTCCTGCAAGACCAAAACTAAACTTCATGTTATGAAGTTATTTCATTTATTTCCGTGCAGAAGTCAGACTACTTACTTTCAAAAGAGATATAGTCTTATCTCACACTACCAAACAAGACCTGATAAAGTATAATACTGAAGTGCCTCCTAAACTAAAGCAATAGCAGGCCATCATTTTGGTTACCAGATATAAAACAAGAATAAATAACTTCTGGAAGTTAGTAAGCTGGCAGAGCATGTGTGTGTAAACAAAATTATAACTTCAGAGAAGCCGTTTTTAGGCCTTTTGCTGAACAGTGTTCTCCAAATAATGAGTTGCCATAGGAAATCTGGATGTGTAGCAACAATGAATCTGCAGCACGTATCCAGATACTTGCTAAAGATTCATTGCAAGGACATGTTCATTTGAGAGGAAAAAATGGATTATGGAGCATTCACATAACAATTGAATTTGCACTACAAAACTAAGATCACGTCAGGTAAATTAAACTATTTCTTAGCTACATTCAAACCTGATGCAGAAAAGGAGGATTCCCCCCCAAGGGAACAGTGCTTCTACTAAAAATGTATACACTTCATCTAGAACAGTTCTCATCAGAATACTTACTTATTGAAGTTAGTAGAGTACAAAAACAAAAACCATGAGGCTTTTTTTCACTTTCTTATTTCGAAAGAATTAGCTGGCAGATCTAAAGACAACAACAACAACAAAAAAAATAAACTAGAAATATTTGCAAAGGTTATTTTTTATTAATGCTTCTCATTCTTGAAGAGGTTTGTATTTTCATTTAAAAATTGGAGCAACTATTGCTGCTCAAAAAAAACCTACGAAAAACCAAACCAACCTTAGCAGGTCAGAACAAAAAGTAATTTAACCCAGTGTTCTGTCTCTGTCAAAGACCACAGTCGATGTCCAGGTCAGGACAGTCTTCTAGTGATATTTCTGAATAATGCTCTCCCATCCTCCAGAAAACTGTGGTTCAAGGATTTTCTAGTAAGAGGTGGGGAATTTAAATTTAATAGCCCTGAAGAGATTTAGTTTTGCATGAATTTGCAGTTGCTTTTTGACCCCCTGTAAACCACAGTCTTCACACTACACTGGATGAGGTTGTCATAAGCAAAATATCGAAGGCAAAGATAAAAGTAGTAACCTCCCTGAAGATGGAGCAACCTTTACCTAAAGTTTAAAAATAAGAAAATATTTAAGGAAATAGTATGTTCTGTATGATTTGGATGGCAAAAAAATTAACTGGAAAAAACATCTGATATGTATAGCAAATACAAATGGCAAGAATGCTTCATTATGGCAGGGATTTTGCAAAGCTCTTTGCAAACTTATCATCAGAACCCATACAGAACAGAACAAGCAGTTGTCCAACACCTTTACATTTTAAAAAATCCCTCTAATCAGTTTCTGCTTTCTTCTGCTCAGTGACTAGTCTCATTCTTACAATTATTTTTTTTTTTTTTAAATGTAAGAAGAAAAAACACTGTATTTCAAACCAATCCTTACTGCACCAAACTCAGATTTGCAGTTTGAACTAGCTACAAATGAGTTAAGCTCATTTAAAGAGGTATGGTCACCAAAATAAATAGTATGACCCTCTTCTTGTCCCTGAACCCCTTAAATACCTGAAGCTGGAGGGAGTGAGGAAAATGCAGGGTTTTTTGTCTGGAGCAAGCTCCCCAGTCATTTCCACACCACACTGCTAGGCAGGTAAATGCGCTAAGCATAAAAAAAGCAGGTGTAACAGATGCAAACAGCTTCTGCACTGTGGAAGAGATGCACTGCTTCTTCAGCAGCAGTGCTGGCTTACGCCTGCTGAAGGTTTTCACCACACTGCCATTTTAATAAACAGTATGACAATTATTGGGAGATCCACAACTTTGTATTAGTGTCCTTACCAGTACTGTAAGAGAGAATGAATAGCTACATTTAGGGATCTCCCTTCCCAGAAAAATGCAATGCCTTGGTATTAGCAACCCCCTTTTTCTCACAAAAGTCAATCTTAACACTAAAGGGAAGAAAAGCAATTTTTTTTTCCTTGAATCTTAAAAAATTAAAAACAATCAATTACTGGATTCAGATACAGAAAAACAAAATAATAGCATGCCTTTGAGATGGCTTCAGCACTCCTGTCAGCTAAAGAACTTCCAAGTATAACTAATTCCTAAATCCAAAACCCCAAGATCCTGAGATCTAATCCTGTAGATCAATCTTCTTTTGCTTCTGTTTTACCAAAATGTGAAGTGAACTTAGAGGAAACTTACATATTATGACAGAGCCAATTTAATAATTGCACCCAAAAGGCCAAAAGCGGTGGGGGGGAGCAGGGGAGGTGTGGAATGGGACATAAAAACAAGCCAAAGTTAAGCCATCTGAGCACACTGAGACACCAGAAGCGGCCATGGGAGGAAGGAAGAATATGGGACTTACAACAGCGTCAAGCCATTACAAGCTCAGGTCCTAACAGGCAATTTCAACTCTGACAAAGTCTCTCCTTACATTCCCTTCTCAACAACAGAATTTCTGCTGGGAACTTATCCTCTGCATGCACCCTGTGAAGATAATTGACTCAATGAGGACATCAGCTCATACCCTGTGTTAATGGCATCCTCCCTAAACACAGTTTTAATTATTGCCATGTACAGTTGCCTTTGTGAAATCAGTTCCTGCAGACAGAACACAGCTGTACTTTAGGAGTTGAAACCCAGATCTCAAATCTTAATTTGTTGTGACACTTCCCCTCCTTCCCCCATCCCTTTTTTTTTTTTCTCTTTTTAACTGATGGGTCAGTGCCTCTTCAGATCATAATTTAGGCAGAGGACATACAGACACTCTTAAATCCCACAGAACAGCAAAGGCCGATGAATATTGGCTCTAATATTGTGGGATACCAACTACTTTCACCTCTTATAAATCAAGCTTTTCTGTTGCAGAGCAAAGGCAGAGGGACATGGGTTACACCACAGATGGGTTACATCACAGGGGCAAGGATTTTCTCCACAGTCTGTCGGGTACTTCTAGAGCTTAACTCACTGTTGAACAAGTTCTACAAGACTGTCCTAGAAATGAAACAGAGGAGGTGAGTATTAAATACCTGCCATCTTTTGGTACCTTCACAGCCACGAGGCATGTATAGAAGTGCTGGTGGAGTCTGTCAACCTTATAAGCAACATTTTCTCAGAAGGAAGGTGGGGTCTACACTTTGAGTCACAACACCCAGAATTTCCAAGTAAGGTTAGCATTTTTTTTCTACACTGTTCATAAATTTGCTGCCCATCTGTCCCTACAACCTTTTTTTATATATGTATGTTTTGTGTGTGTGTGTGTGTGTATATACGGTGTAAGGCTAGCATTTCCCATCTTTACTTATTAATCTCAGGCTGTGTCTTCACAATAAACATTGAGCAATTTCAGGAACGTTTCTTGCTTTCTGCTGCTTTTCTGTGGCTCATACCCATTGCTAAGTAGCACACACCAGGTGGGGGAGGAGGGAAAAGAAATCCCTTAAATTAGAAAATGTTCGATACTGTCAGCTGCAAATCCAAGCGTGGCTCTTATTGCCATGCCAGAACTTCTTGGATGAGGGAAAAGAGCCTAATCACACACAAGGAAAAGCTGCTCTCCAAGATCCCACCAAATACACACAGAACAGAGCCAACAGCATACTCTCAAGTCTCAGCTGACAGGAAAAAAAAAAAAAAAAACCAAACCCACTCAGTTGCGCACAGGAGATAAGCAATGCATCAGATGCCACCCCTCAGCACAATGAGACGGTGTCTTCAGAAACCATGAGTACCAATACCAGCTCCTCATCATTACCATCCAATGTCCTACACCTACATTCCCACTCCCCAACTCCTTCGTCTCCTTTCACCTGCAAAAACTCAAGACTCATTTCTGTTCTACTCTTCATTCTCCAATTCCCTTTGGAATTTACTTCAGAGAATACTCCAAGCTTCTTAAATGTTCTGCCACACTGGCTTAATGTTCTTCCTGAGTATTCAATCGTTTCGATAGAGGCAAAAGGGTATCCAAGTGCTTTTCCTGTAACACTGAAATACATGCAAATTTTAGAATGGCATGTCAGTTATGAAAACAAGTCAAGGACTGCTACACATCTGCAAGGGAGCAAAACAAAGGATTTCATCAGTTAACACCTCCACACTTCACTTTTTCTGGACTTCAAGGAATGCAGCACAACAACTTATCTTTTGTTAAGAGTTCAATAAATTCTTTTCCACTGTAATGAGGTGCAAGAATGGATTCAGTTAAGATTCTCTGAAATCAGAAGGAGAGGAAGTGGTAAATGTATCACTGAAAATACAGTGGGTTCTCACTGATACTGCAAATACTACTTTAAGAGGAACGTGGCAAGCGGCTCTAGGGATGTTGCTATCCTCCTCTACCCAGCAGTATCCAAGACTGCTTCTAGAATACTGTCTTCAGTTCTGTCATCACAGTTCTCTCTTTCCGCAGTTCAAGAAAGAAGTGTATAAACTGGAGAGAGGCCAGAGCTACTAAGATGGTCTGGGGTCCAAAGCAAATTACCTGTGAGGAGGAGACGAGGACTTGTTTAGTAAAGCAGAAGGTAAGAGAAGACTTAGTAGACACGCACCACTTCCCAAAGGGCCCTTACAAAGAGGATGGGGCCAAACACTTCTTGCCAGCAGATTATACAACCAATAAATAACTATGAAGCTACAAACTGCAGCTTGGGAGATTCAAGTAGAAACCAAAGACTGTCTTTTTCCAGCACACTTTTTTCAAGGAAACCAGGAAAAACAAGTTTCCATTCTGAAAAGCCGCAAGAACCACTGACGTGTCACCTGAAACGGGTGACCCAAATGCTAGCATTCATTGTGACGTTGATACGACATATTAGCAATGCTTTTAAGGATACTGCTGATTTCAGGAACAGTTGGTAGTTATACCAATCCCTCTCCAGCCACCTGTAAACTTTCCTGTGAGTCCCTTTTCCAACACTATAGTGCCTGTTACCAATCACGTTGTAGGTTAGTATTTCTACTAAGCACCAAAACCAAAAGACCCGCCAGTACCCTGTCTCTTCAAGGTACTAGGTAAAGCCACTAATGACTACACCAATGACCACAATCACTACAATGACTAATGTTACCCCTTACCAAGATTTATCACAAAACTCAGATTATATTTTCTTCAAGTGAACGAACGAGGCTGTCTATACTTTGCCCAATTTAAGCCACGATAAAGAAGACAAATAAAAATGTCTAAGTAGTAAAGAGTTAAGAGGTTTTTTTACCCATACTGCTACTGAGAGAAACAGAGCAATAGAACTTCTATGAATTTATTTTTACAGAAACATGACACTGAAACTAAAACCTCATTCACCTCATTTTAACAGATTTTCAAAAAGATATGACAGAACACTTGCTGTGTTGCTGTGTCCAACAGCTGAAACAGAAATGCAAGCTGCAGTCCGCCCTCATGCTCTGTAATGGCTTTAAACCGTTTGAGTTTAACCGCAGTCAAAACCTACTTCTGACGATACGGTTTTAACGTTCTATACGTAAAGCTTGGGTAAAACAAAAGCCTTCATTATGTCATCTCTACCTGTAGTACTAAATGCCCTTCTGCAGCATGGTACAACAGAAGAGCGAGAGAGGCAGAGTGCAATGAAAAAGAAACTGGTGTTGAAATGAAGTTTCATGAAACCAAAACCCACCAGGAACACGCTATCTATAAAGGCCAAGGCTGTTCTCACCTGCCATGAACGCTAATTTGAAAGCCACGGCAAACATGCTGCAAACATGACTTCACCCACGACACAGGGAAAGAAGCAAGGCATACAGGGGCAGAAGTAGGAAGCTGTATCAGTACCGCACTTCGGGACATGTTCTCATGTTTTACACATCTTGTTGTCTTCTAAGGTAACAAACCAGAGAAATAACTCACCACGGCCACACCGATCTGGCCTTTGGTTCAGGGAAGAATCTGCTTCACAGTAAAACTTTGACTGCTGTTCTTCAACCTGCAGGAAGAAAATAGCCACCCTTAGTAAAGGCCAATACTTGCGCTTTCCTAGCAAAACCAAGTTTTTCTGCCAGCACACCGTGCAGCTTAACGCCTCATATTCTCCTGATGCTTTCCTGTGGGTTCTACCCCAACAGAAAGCTGTTTCATGGAGAGACCAGGAAACAGTTCCCTGGGATTCACAGACTCAGAGAATCGTTTAGGTTGGAAAAGACCTTTAAGGCCATCAAGTCCAACCATTTCGGTCACAGTCCGTCTCTTCTAACTGGGAGGCAGCACTTTGCCGTTGCCAAACAACACAAAACGCCACGCTGAGCCGCCTTATCCCCATCCCCGGCGGCCCGCGGAAGCCAGCGCGCAAGACGACACGCACGAGGAAGCCAGGCTGCCTGGCCACCAAGCCCCCCTGGCCACCGAGCCCCCACCCCGGTCACGCAGCCCCCCCGAGCCCCTTGGCCACCCACCCCCCCACCCCCCCCCCCCCCCCGCCCCCCGGCCAGCGCCAGCAGCCACGCACGAGCCCCCCCCGGCACGAGCCGGAGCCGCAGCCCACGCGGCTGAGGGGAGCCCGCTGCGCCCCCCGGCGGGGCCCAAGGGCCCCGCATCCCTCCCCGGGCGCTGCCTCGCCCTACGCCGGAGCCGCCCTTCCCCCCTACCCGGCCCACCCTCCACACCGCACCCCCTGCCGCGGCGCCGGCCCCGCTCCGCGCCAGCAGCCCACCCCGCCACCAGAGAGGCGGGAGGGCCCCGCGGCGGCTCACCCTTGGCGGTCGCCGCGCCCCGGGCGGGGTGTGGCGCGCGGGGCCGCCGCCCGTCCGGAAGCCGGCGCCACGAGCCGGGACCAACCGCTCCGCCGCCCGGCGCGCCGCCGTGACGTCAATGCCCGGCGCCGCGCGGCCGCGCGCCCCCTCGGATTGGCGGGACAGGGGCGGGCCCGCGCGCACGCAGCTGCAGGGGGCGGGGACCTCGGCTTCCCCGCGCGCCGCATCCCGCCCGCGTCACGCGGCAGTGAAGGGAGGCTAAAGGGTTAACAAAAGGACCTTTGTGAAGCCAACTGTAGATCCATCTTAAATGGCTAGCACTGTGTTTTAGATTAACTTACTAATCATATGAAGTAAACTATAGGTAAGAAACTAACACTGTAGGGAATGTGGAAGAGGGGAGATTAGTAGCAAACTTTATTACAGGCCTTGGAAGGCCTGTAGGAGAACAAAGCGTCTAGCACTTGGTCGATATGAGGATAGCCAACGTCGGTGTGGGGATAGCCAACGTCGGTGTGGGCATAGCCAACATCGGCGTGGGCATAGCCAACATCGGCGTGGGCATAGCCAACATAGGCGTGGGCATAGCCAACGTCGGTGTGGGCATAGCCAACGTCGGTGTGGGGATAGCCAACATCGGTGTGGGGATAGGCAACGTCGGTGTGGGCATAGCCAACGTCGGCGTGGGGATAGCCAACGTCGGTGTGGGCATAGCCAACGTCGGTGTGGGCATAGCCAACGTCGGCGTGGGGATAGCCAACGTCGGCGTGGGCATAGCCAACGTCGGCGTGGGCATAGCCAACGTCGGCGTGGGGATAGCCAACGTCGGTGTGGGCATAGCCAACGTCAATGTGGGCATAGCCAACGTCGGCGTGGGCATAGCCAACGTCGGGGGCATAGCCAACGTCGGTGTGGGCATAGCCAGTGTCAGTGTGGGGATAGCCAACGTCGGTGTGGGGATAGCCAACATCGGCATGGGGATAGCCAACGTCGGTGTGGGCATAGCCAGCGTCAGTGTGGGGATAGCCAACGTCGGTGTGGGCATAGGCAATGTCGGTGTGGGCATAGCCAACGTTGGTATGGGGATAGCCAACATCGGTGTGGGGATAGCCAACATCGGTGTGGGGATAGCCAATGTCGGTGTGGGGATAGCCAACGTCGGCGTGGGCATAGCCAAGGATGGGGAGCCGGTTGGTACCAGCTGTGTTGTTCTGACAGTGGAATAAGGGGGGTAGAAGCTGGAGTTCACCAAAAGGACAAGGTGAAGAAGAGGAGTGGATGAAGTAAACGACCCCTGAAAACCACCGACTCAAATCACTGAGCAGGCGCAGTTGGGAGGGATTTATGGAAATGACCTCCTGAAGCTAATTTTAATATGAAGTGGGGACAGGTTATGCCTATGTATAGGCATATCAGAAAACTTTATGCATATGGAATGCTTGGCTACCTATAAACGGGGCAAGTTGCCGCTTGGAGGTATGCACGTTAGGTGGAGCAATCCCCCGTGCATCCAGCACCGATAATAAAGAATGCCTGCCTTTGAACACTGATGTGTGGGCACGTGCGGAAGACCAGACTCCTGATGCCGACCAATATGATCTCCAGAAGCCGTTTATTATACCTTTGCATACAGCTTTTATACTCTTCCAAGCCTTGTACACACGGTCACGTAGACTTTTCTAATTCGTACATACTACTGTCTATCCAGCAAGCATACAAGCCTCTAACTCACTCATTGGTTATTTCATTATCATCTTACCCTACTTGGGGTTACTGCTTCTCTACTCTAGCAACTAAGTTCTGTATACTAGCCAAGCATTTCCCCTTTAATAGCGTCCCGTACACTGGCTAAGCATTTCCCTTTAAGAGCATTCCAACACTATCAGAACCTGATGTCCTTGTTCTGCTAGGGATGTATCCACAGGCACAGGACTCCCCAATCTGTAAGATTCTACAGTCGGTATGTTTATTCAGCGCTGGGCAGCACGGGGGGCAGTCCCACCAAACTCGTGTGCACCTCCACATGGCAACGTGCTCTGTTTATATGCAGCAAA